>CM028618.1:247500-2647500 GCA_016735795.1 Caenorhabditis tropicalis
ATCTAGGAAGTTAAAACCAACTGTTTTAGTAACCCAGAGCCCCCCAAAAAGTTCAAAAATGAAGTTTGCGTTCAACTAAACAATGTTTACACTTGTAGTCCCCGACCGTATTTCAAAAACTCTTCCTTCAAACAAAACCTTCCAGATGGTACCATGACACAAAAACCTCTCAATGCAAAATGATGATGTGGACTGGATGTGGAGGAAATGGAAACTCATTCTCATCGAAATCCGATTGTGAATCTCTCTGCAGAATTGAGACCTCATGGACCAACACAACCGATTTCTGTACTCTTGAAAGATCCGCCGGACCGTGTACTGACTCTATTTCAATGTGGTATTACGATATGAAGGAACAAGACTGTAAACCATTTACTTATGGAGGATGTCGTGGAAATCAGAATAGATTCGTTAGCAAGGATCAGTGTCAACAGAGTTGTCGAGGAACAAAGATTGAAGAAGTGTGTACTCTTCGTCCTGAACCAGGACCGTGTCGTTTGGCAATGGAAAAGTATTTCTATGATCCAGTGACCCAATCGTGTCACATGTTCCATTACGGTGGTTGTGAAGGAAATGCGAATCGATTTGATACGGAGCTAGACTGTTTCCGTCAGTGTTCGAGTGTGAAAGTGGAAGCGGGACAGGAGAGAATGGGTCAATTGACATCTGCAACCACTCCAGTCATTTATATTGTGGATAAGGGTCCGATATTCGTTGGAAGCACTGTAAGTCTTGTTTCTTTTTAAAAGAGGACTTCAATTATTTTATATTAGATGTAGTTTTTAATTCTGAACATTTTTTCTGTTGACAACTGTCTCTGAAAATGGCTCTAAATGCCTCAAAAACCGGCTTCAAAATGTCGGAGTGATTCAGGAGGAAGAGTTTTCCGTAAACGGCGGCCACGGAGTTTCCGCCCTTCCCAGTCGTTTTTTTTTCATTTTCTTCGGATGTTTTATGAAAAAATTTATATAATAAAACAATAAAATTAGAGAAATAATGAGAAATAACGACTGGGCGGGGCCAAAACCCCATGGTAGACGCTTAGACTCGGCCACGGGTTTTTTGACCGCCACAGCCTTTTTTTTTTTAATTTTCTTCGATTTTATATTTTCAACACATTTATCAGATAAAAAAAACTTTCAATGAAGAGAAAAAAACGCCTAAAAGGGTACAAAACCGCCGTGGCCGAAGTTTATAGAAAACTCTTCCACCCCAATCACCTCGATGTTTTCAAAGCGATTTTTGAGGCATTTAGAGGCATTTTCAGAGAAAGTTGTCAACAGAAAAAATGTTCAGAATCAAAAACTACATCTAATGACAAATTTTTTTTTCATTATTTTCTTTTTTCAATACTAAATTTCAGTTCCGTGTCCGTTGCAATGGCTATGGAGTCCTTCCTATCACATGGTACAAGAACGGAGGACTTCTCCAATTCGGATCCAGAATCACTGAAGAGAACGACGACACTTTGGAGATAGTGAATGCTCTGACTGCCGATGCAGGAATCTACACATGCATCGCTGGACAGGAGAGTCAAATGAGCGAAGGAGTAGAAGTCGTTATCAAAAGATCCAACACATTCCAATCGACTCGTGCCCCAATGTTGACTCCAGCCCCCAATTTCTCAATGGGAACTCCACCGACTCTTCCACCAACTACCCTCCGTCCTCCGACTACCACTTCCGATGGATTATCATCTCGTCGTTCAACTACAAAGGCTTGCATCGACGTTGGAAACACAAGCACCTGCGATTTGATCGTGAAGAACGGGCTGTGTGAGAAGAAGAGATACGGAACATTCTGCTGTCACACATGCACTCGTATCCATAATTTTAAATTCTAAATTGGATTCCTCCCAGTTACTTTCATAATATCTGCGGGATCTCTCTTTGCTTTTATTCCCATTCCCTTTCTTTCTCTTATTATATTCATTATCCTATTCGTTCCAGCTGTTTTTCTTGAAGTAAATCATCTCTTTTCATTCGAAAAACAATCCACTTAAAATGCATCCAGGTGTGAACACCTACTTAATTACCTACTTCACCTTTTCATTTCATTCTCTATTCGAGATGACGTCTTCTATTCTTCTCAGGGTTATCCTCACATTGATTCTACTCATTTCAAGCTCTCCGGCTCAGAGAAGTCGAAGGAAACAGAAGTTTGTTCGACTCCCGAGTGGATTCACTTTTCCAGCTGATGCTGCTAGCAATTTCCGAAGAGATTCTTATATTCCAGCTACTGTAGGTGTCTAGATTGAAATATTCTTCAAGAATAAAAAATTCAGTTTGCTCCTCCATCGGAAAAAATTCTACAATCCCCTCCCCGATATGTTACAGGAGAACATGAACCCACTTCCGGTAGGTATTTGAAGGAGGACTGAAATAGGCTTCACTAATTTGAAATTAGATGTAGTTTTTAATTCTGAACACTTTTTCTGTTGACAACTTTCTCTGAAAATGCCTCTAAATGCCTTAAAAATCGGTTTGAAATGAGATGACATGATTATGATGGAAGAGTTTTTGCAACCTCGGCCACGGGGTTTTTTTTCTTTTTTCAAAGTTTTTAGCCTTTTAATGACAATATATTCAATATTAATATAAAACTTTGAAAAAAAGAAGGAAATATCCGTCCCAAAACCCCGTGGCCGAGGTTGCAAAAACTCTTCCACCTTGATCCTCATTTTAAGCCGGTTTTTGAGGCATTTAGAGGCATTTTCAGAGAAAGTTGTCAACAAAAAAAGTGTTTAGAATGAAAAACTACATTTATATACAGATTATTGACTGCGTTTTAAAAAGTCTAACCTAGTCAGTTACAGGTAACTCGGATAGCCACGGAATGAATTATGCAGAATACAAAAAAGCGATTCAGAGCTACACAGCACCTCCCTATCAACCATCTAAAACCTCGGATAGCTATCCAGCTTCTCCTCCTCCTCCCCCTTCACCTGCTCCCACTATCCCACCGGTTACTGTAGTAGAATCTCCTGGAATGCCTCCAGAAGTCACTACTATTGCCCCTGGACCAACTTCCACTGCAGCAACTGTCGGATTGAAAAAAGAAAAGTTTGTTTTGAACTGATTCAGAATTTATTGATATTAATTTTTAGCATCGGGGGGATCGCTCAGAACTTGAACAGTCGATTCAGTAGTCTTTCCCCAGAGAGCCAACAAGCTCAAAGAGGTCACACTTATACTGCCCTAGGTGGTGGACAATTCTATCAAAGTCTTCTGGGAGGAGTAAGTCATCTCCCTATATCTTCTTTATCTCATCAGAATTCTTCAGAAAGGAGGCTTCTCCCCCCTCTCATTCTTCCTGAACCAAGGCCTCGGAGGAGGTGGTGGTGGACATAACAACGGATTCTTTGTGCCTGTTCCAGTAGTGATTCCACCTCCACCACCTCCCCCTCCGGGTCCAAAGTGTTTCACAAATCCATCCGGATTTCTTTGTTGCAATGTGACACTTGAAAAGACGATGGAAGAAGCGTATATCGCTGCGAAGGCGGATGGAGCGTCGACGTGTAATGTTCAGAAAATGGCCACGGCTGTGCAAGCGGTGAGATTTGGTTTATTTCAGAAAGCATAAAAAATATAAAAAATAAAAAAATAATAAAAATGAAAATAAAAAGCTTCAGAAAATAAAAAAAAATTTTTTAAGCACCAAATAGTTTATATTTAGATGTAGTTTTTAATTCTGAACACTTTTTCTGTTGACAACTTTCTCTGAAAATGCCTCTAAATGCTTGAAAAACCGGCTTGAAAACGTCGGATGGAAGAGTTTTCTATAACATTCGGCCACGGGGATTTTGTACTTTTTTATGCTTTTTAGGAGAATTTCTTTCTCTGATTATAAGAGAACTACTTCAATAAAACATAAAATCGAAGAAAATGAGAAAATAAACGGATGTGGCGATCACAAAACCCGTGACCGAGTCTGGCAGAAAACTCTTCCACCCCCCATTTCTCGGTTTTTAAGGCATTTAGAGGCATTTTCAGAGAAAGTTGTCAATAGAAAAAATGTTCAGAATTAAAAACTACATCTAATGACAGATTAAAAAATCAATTTGCAGCAAGCAGAAAAAAAGTTCGGAACGACATTCGAATCGGTTGCTGCTCACAAAGATTTCGTCGCCAAAATAAACTTCGCCGGAGATCTAAACTGTAAAATCGAGATCGACGGGAAGTTTATAATGGCCTATGCGACGCCATTGGCTGAACAAGAAGTCAATATAGTCGATGCGAGCTCTTTCTTCTCCGGAGCCGCCGATCAGGATCTCGACGGTGTGAATGGAACGAAACCCACTTATATCGTTTATGGACCAATCAAGTAGAGCTTTTCTCATTATTAGAATCATTTTTTATTCACAAATCACAATTATTTTCGAAAAAATGAAGCTATATCATAGAAAACGGATAGATTGGATTAAGAGAGGAAGAAGCAAAAATAATCGTTTCACATATATACAGTTTACAAAATGATACAGAAAGGGGCCGTTTTTATATCTGAACTCATTTGAAAAAAGAAAACCTATAAATGAAAAAGAAAAGAGGGAATTCAGATAAAAAACGAATTGAAAAATCAGTTTGGATGTACAAATAACACTCCCGATGCATATGAAACAGATGAGTCGGCCGGTGAGCGGACCTGAAATCTATTATTGTAATGAGATCTCGTAATAATTATTTTACCTTGTTCGATTGGGTGTAATGCAAGAACTTGAACTCATGTGTATGATTATTGCTGAGACGGAAATGTTCAGCTGCCTGCAGCATTATAAGAATTGGGTTCCGCCCACAAATTGTGTTTTGTGTCTTTTTGAGGTAGTCGTTGAAAACCGTCGGGTTAAGCGTCTCAATTGCACTCATTCCCTGCAAGAAAACATTTTTTAAATTGAAAAAAAAATATTTTAAAATCAATATTTATTACCTGCTTATCGAGATTAGTAATCTGCTCATAAATCGGCAAGTTGCTATTTCGATCATAGGGCGAGAAGCTGAAACGATCTCCCCAATGACAGAAATCAGATGAGATGACGAATAGATTTCTTGGATCTTCCATATAATGTGCGAAGATATTTCCGTAGGTTTGTTGACGGGATCCGGGAAGAGAGCCGACGAGTACCGGTACAATAGTATAGCGTCGGGAACCCATGACTTTGGCGATGAAGGGAAGTTGCATCTCAATACTATGCTCTGCTTCTTCGTCGCGGCGATCCATTAAATCGAAGTGACGAGTGGCACGAAGCTCTTCGTTTACTGGAAATTAACATGAAGTTCAGAGAAGAATAGGCAACATACGTTTATGATCTACATTCAAATCACCCAATGGAGTCCGGTATTTGGAACACGTGGTGATTGCACATCCATTCAAAGCGACAACATGGGATGGCCCAAGAATGAAAATGCGATCTCTGGATACTTATTCTATAAATTCCTCCCTTTAAGGACAACTTACACAGTGGATGGAACGATTTGTTTGAAAGCGTAAGCCGCAGTTTCGCCACAATACGAATATCCGGCGTGTCTGAAATTCAATATTCAATATCTTTATTGTCATATATATAATTATTACGGGGAAATTAGGGCTCTCGCCGTTCCGAATCTCTCGCCGGCGTTATCAAGCCATTTGGTGAGTTGACGATCGAGGTCTCGTTGATTTCCGTTGTACCAGGAGCCGGCGTGCGATGCGGCTCTTGTGTGCTCACCGAATCCGTTTAGCGACATTTGCAGTTCAGCTGGTCTGAATGGAATTTGATTTTTTTTGAATAAAAAGAGGCTGAATTTTATTTTTTTTATTCGAAAAAATGATGGTCTCGCTTTTCTCGCATCACCACTTACAAAAGAAATTTAAGGAAGTCAGCAAAAGGAAGACCAAATGTCCTGAGAAATATAGCACGAGAGCTGTGATATACCTGCAAGAACAGGATGTGTTTTTGTTTTTTGTTTGCAGAAAAAAACTTGATTTCTCGAGAAAAAGTGAAAGTTTTTACTTTCGTTTGCTAGCAAATTGATAAAAATCTGATTACTATAGCAGAATTTTGTTTCTGAAGAGAATAGTTTCTTTCGGAAATAAAAAAAAAGCACAATTCGTTTGCATTGAGTACAAATTCTCCAAAAAGTGCAAATGTTGTTCTTAGTTTGCCCTACATTGATGTATTCTCCTAGCTTCATCATTACCCGTAGAAAGAAAGCGTGAAGGGGGGAGTGACTGAGAGGTACACAGTTTTTTGACGACGACTCAATCGCTTCTGACGTGTCTCGACGTGGATGGAATTGAAGAGGAGGACCGCGCTGATCTTGTGCTGGTCGTCGTCGTCGTGTCGTCGGACCGCCGCGAGTAGTCTTCAATCCACCAATTACCTGGAAAATTCTAGAATATCTTGACTATTGAAACAAAAACGATGTGAGAAGAGAAAAGAACCAAAACGAGAGGAGACAGACGCTATTTTCACTTGCGGCCAGCAGCCATCGAATAGTATTGGGAGGCGAAAAACGAAAGAAGAGAAGGGAGAAAAAGAACGAAAACGGGGTGGAAGGGAGAAAACAGCAAAAATAGAATGAGAAAATAGGAGAATCGGCAGAGACCAGAGGAGCGAAGAGGAGGCGAAAGAAGGACCACTGTTTCAGTCTTTTTTCGCACTTGAATATTGGAAAAATGAAGAAAAGGGGAAGAGGAATTCTATAGAAGAAAGGGTTTCAATAAGAATTTTTTTCTGAAGGAGGACTAAACTGGAATTTAATAATTCATTTTTAGATGTAGTTTTTGATTCTGAACATTTTTTCTGTTGACAACTTTCTCTGAAAATGCCTCTAAATGCCATGAAAACCGGCGGAAAGTGATTGGGATGGAAGAGTTTTATATAAACTTCGGCCACGGGGGTTTTGCACCTTTTCAGGCTTTTTAAAAAATTTATTTCTCTGATTATGAGAGAACAACTTCAATAAAAACATAAAATCGAATAAAATAAGAAAAATACGGTTGTGGCTGTCACAAAACCCGTGGCCGAGTCTGCCAGAAAACTCTTCCACCTAAATCACCCGGTTTTTAGGGCATTTAGAGGCATTTTCAGAGAAAGTTGTCAACAGAAAAAATGTTCAGAATTAAAAACTACATCTAATGACAAATTATTGAACTCCAGTTCAGTCCTCCTTTAAACCGAATTAAAAAAATTTTCCGAACTTTTGAAAAAATATATTTCCAGTATTTTTGTCTTAATTCCCGAATATTCCTCATCTAATTCCCCTTAAAACCGACATAAAATCTTCAAAAAAAGTAAAAAATTTCTATCATCAAAGCGAGAAGTCAATATTTACTTCGTAATATCATCGTTCTCTTTCCCCGTTGTTGTTTACACCTTTGCCTCAGGTAGAGGATCTGTTTTTCTCCCCAAAATAATTTTCATCTCTCCAGAATTCCTGACGAATAGCTTGCCCTTTTTGATCATTGGGACCATTGAATGTGTCCTATTCCGACGTCATTCTCTTTCCCTGTGACTAGAGGAGAGGAATAGACACTCGACCGCTCACATTCACTCACACGCTCACAGAGGGGGAATAGGGGAGGAGGGGGGAATGTTTTTTTGATGATAAAGATATAGAATAGATCTTTGATACTATTTGGTCTCGGTCAGCTGAGGATGACAAGTGGAAAGCCCATTCGTTTATTAGGGCGTATATTTTGTATTGTTCTCTTGGAGAACTCTTAAAAGCAGTGTTATAATAATACAAATTGTGGAATAATTGGGACAATGAAAGGAGGATAAAAAGTGGTTTTAGGGTTGGAAAATAAGACAGGACGGGGGTCACGGGCGAGTAGTACGAGGAATTGAAGCGTTGAGGCAGCAGAGAGACACTCAGCTGACTGGCCAGGCCTGTCGCTCATTCGCTCACCAAAACGCTCTCACTCTTCTCTTCCTCGTTCTACGCGCCTCGCTCTCCGCCTCGTCAGTTCGGTCGTCGATCCATGTTTGTTCGGTACAACAATTGGGAAGAAAAGTTAGTGAAGGGAGGACATCGAGAGTAATGTATAATGGTGAATAAGTTAGTCGTATCGACTAGGTTATTAGGTTATGATTAGGTGGACATATGCAAAATAATAGAAAGAAAAACAATAAGTGACAAAAATACAGATTCTACAGTTCTTTACGATCGCAACTCGTTGATCCATTCTTCGAACAGACTAGGGCAGAGACTACGTCGGCATTGTGCACACACTTCACGATTACACGACTTGCACAACGAAAGAATGAACGGTTTTCCTGGAAAAATAACAATATTTTTTATTTAGAAGCGATTAATACTGTTTTTAGAGCGAGATTGTCTTGTTCGCGGTCTCATCGAGCATTGATGGCATCCCAGACCTTGAACTTCTTCATTGAACGAAATACGATGGCGGAAGATGGCACCTCTGAATAAAAGATGAATTAAATGTTGATTTTCTCCTTATACCCATGGAGAACTGCATCAGCGACTCGCTTTAAATTTACAATTTCGTCTTGGCTGCTACTCTTTTGCAGATTCAAAAGAAACTGATAAAAATCAGAGACATTTTGCGGGTTGGAGAGTTCAGAGAGACAGGAATACATCTGAAAACGGAGTTATTTCTATTCGAGGAGTTATAACAACCGCTTCAATAGCCACATCGGCCAACGTCGCGTCGTGCTCATATTCTACATTCAAAGAGAAGCACAAATGATAAAACAAATGGAATGTGTCTGATAAACATTGCGCGTTAGGCCTGAAAAATCATAATTTTCATTTAGAAACAGAAGAACTGCACTATAACCTGTATTCTCGCAAGTAATCGATGCAGTTATGTTTCAAACTACCCATCAAATACTTGTCACTGAGTCTGAGCACTTTGCAGACATTTCTCTCTGAAAATAACAACTAAAAATCTTATTTTACGGAAATTAAAACCATCAATAGCATCCGGATACAAGCCAAGAGAATTCGGAGATAACACAGAGATCAATGTGAGAATATCTTCTGGCGATTCGTCTTGGATCTTCAATAACCCGTTAGTGTTCTCAACGAAGGTTGTATTTTCCATTAGGATGCGGAAGTATTCCGAATGTTTCGAGAATATCGCTGCGTCTACGTAAAAAATCTTGTCGCCGACGGAAATCGGCCAGTTGCGAAGCCGGCTCCTCGATTCGAAATCAACCTTAAATTGGAAATTTTCATTTTGTTTTCGGACTTTTTTTTCAATTTACGTAATCGGATCTTTCTAGAAACGTTTCATGGCTTGTCGTCGGCTGCATGAGAATGACGTCGATAGGGAAATTGTTATTTATTCCGAATCGAGAATGTGTTGGTTCTTGGACCTAAAATGACGAGAATTGAAATGTTTTACAGGAAAAAACATTTTCTGAGAGAAGAACTTGCCTTTTGCGGTTTCATGTTGTTGCGTCGATCGGTTAGTCGTAAATTAATTAGAAAATGTTGAGTCGAACAAGTTTTGCAAAAAGTCTGCTACCGTAGCCCGCAATTAAAGGAGCATAAAGTAAAATCGGAAACGGTCTCACCACGCAATAGTTTTTCAAACGCTCTTTTCATTAACAGAATCCTATCATTATTCAAATATCCAATCAATTTATTTTTCAATTCTCATTTTCTTCAAATATTGTTCTCCAATACTTCCTTATTGCTAATACATAGCCTTCCTCCTTCTTTCTTCACTTCTATCGCCCGCGCTTGTTTAAAGGCGCACTCATTTGTTCGAACGGCGGGTCTCGCAACGCTCCACTTTCCAACGCTTTCTACGTTTTGCAATGGGGTCCTTTTTTTGAATCATTTCCTGCTTCGTTAATCTTCTCCTTTGACCCATTTGTCCCAATTCATAATTTCTTTCAACTTTAATAGTTTTATGCAATTTATATGCTCAAAACTGCGTCCCTATTGGTTCATTTTTTGCTTTTAGGACAATTTTTTCAAACAAAACACTTTTAGATCACAGAAAATAAAATTGAAAAACCCGGAGAGAAAATGTAAAAAGAACCCAAATTCTCTTAGTGATAGAATTATTTTGAAAATCATGTACATTGCGAAGTTTTTTCATGGAAATCAGTCCAAAGTGTCTGTTTTCGCTTTTTTAAAATTAGAAACAGTTCTCTAAATGCTTGGACCGAATTGTTGATAAATTTCTCTACTATTGTTCATTATAGTGTACATTAAAGATGATAGTTCTTATCAAGCCACGTTTCGTCTCCTCTCTTCCCATTTTTGGTGCAGCATCGGTATAAAACATCGAGAATATTAAAAGTTACGTGGCGGTTTCTCTCGTTCTATCATGACATCACGACATGCAGACAACGAAGACTATCGAAGAAATAGTGCGCCAACTAGTGGAAACTAGGCGAAGATAACGTGTTGCGGGCCGAGAGAGAAAACATGGCGCGAGACAATGCTTCTGCTATGAGACGCAGGTGGTTCAGAGAACACTAGAGAAACCGCGCCTCTGTCCGCTCACAGCCAGTCCCATCAAGCCTCTTCGGGCATCGGCGCATAGACACACACATCATTTTGCCCCAATTTCCATTCATTCCGTCAAGTATTTCGCAACCTTTCGTCAATTGCAGCTTTGAAATTACAGTCTTACAGAATACAGCATTAGATAACTGGGAGATCCAGTTGTGCATGTTCTTGTGCTCCGACAAACTCGCGCCCATTTGCAATTTTATGATCGACAACCCTCAGGAAGGTAAGCGTGCTGAAACGTGGTAACCACGTGTAATAAAACCCCGAACGACATGTGGATTGTAAACCGTTCTCATTCCACAAACTGTTCTGCCACGAAATCAATATTTCTGCGAGCAATCGGGCAAATCTTATTGGTCTGTTTGGTAGATTTTTTGTTAGTTGCTCACATTGATCTAGAGCGTATTAATAGTCGATTGTAGCTAAGATTAGCCTAAGAAAAACAGTGTATGTTGTCATGATTCATTGCTTCTACTGAAGCAAACTAGTTTCCGATATCAAACAAAAAAGTATGCGATCTTTCTTGTTGTCGCGTTGGCACTATCAGCTGATCAAATCATGACCCACCTGTCATTAACTGGTCAGTAAGTTAGTCTTTGTAGCTGAGGGGTTTCCAAAAAGAAAATAAAAGTGCAATAATTACAAGAGTTCAAAAAAGCGTGGAGGGAATTTCAAATGAACGTGTCCCGCGCGGTATTCGCAGGTTCAGGAGATTAACATTCTGTTCGCGCCTAAAAAGTGTGTGTTCGGTTTTTTCCTTCTCCGCGCTCCCTCTGTTATAAACCCACCGATGTGAGTCGCGGTGGACACATAATCGGTTTTCGAAGAGTATCAATCACTGCCGGTTTTTACAGGGAGGTTGTCCAGAAAACGCAAGAAACTGAAGATTGTTTCGATAGCGTCGTCATCTCTCGACGCCTGTGTATCCAAGATCGATTACAACAGTGTATGCGATTCCCAAAATCCACATATCAACCGGACTCGTGATATTTACCCCTTGTAAGTGTCATGTAAAACGAACAGACATCTCTTCCATGCCCGGTGTTAGCAATTTACAGAAGACGATCTAAACAAAAAATATCAAAATGGCTCTCAACGTGAATCGCGCTGTCGCGGACCCCTTCTACCGCTACAAAATGCCAAAGCTCTCGGCCAAAGTCGAAGGAAAAGGAAACGGAATCAAAACGGTCATTTCGAACATGTCCGAGATCGCAAAAGCTCTCGAGCGCCCACCAATGTGTATGTTTTCTGCGCAATTAGCGATCGGGAGTTCAATTATCAGTTTTCAGACCCAACAAAATACTTTGGTTGTGAGCTCGGGGCCCAAACCAACTTCGATGGTAAAAATGATCGTTACATCGTCAATGGAGAACATGATGCCAACAAGCTCCAAGATATTCTCGATGGATTCATCAAAAAATTCGTCTTGTGCAAGTCTTGTGAGAATCCAGAGACCCAATTGTTTGTTCGCAAAAACTGCATCAAAAGCAAATGCAAGGCTTGTGGATGTTCCTTCGACATTGATCTCAAACATAAGCTGTCTACATACATCATGAAGAACCCACCAAAAATTGACGTTGATTTTTGTAAGTGCATATCGAACCAGTCTTCACCCCGGTGACAGCATGCAAATAATTTCTGTGTTGTAAATTTTTTAATCCGCTTTATCGTGTGATCGGAGTGCATACTTTATATGCTAATTTTCGGTTTTCAGCCAAAGCAGAACAGAAAAACGGAAAGAAAACATCGGGAGCTGACGCAGCCGCTGCTGTCGCCGCGGACATAATCCACAACAGCGACAAGGGCAGTTCGAATGATGACGACGACGACGACTGGGAACCTGAACCAGTCGAGGCCAATGGCATGCTGTCGGCGGGTATGGGCAAGCTCGTGTTGGACCGGGATCTCGAGAAAAGCGAAGAGCAGCGTCTCGACATGCTTCACAATTTCTTTGTGAAAGCAAAGGAAGAAGGTAATTTCCCCACTTTATACAGTACATCTAGTTTATTTTATAGGACGCATCTCCACGACTGAAGGGCAAATTGGCTTACGTGATGAAGCAGAGAGACTTGATTTGAAGCAAAAGGCATCGCTTCTTCTTGCAAACGTTCTGTTCGACGCAAAGTTGGTTTCTGACAAACAAATCGAAAAGAATCGCAATCTTCTACTCCGTTTCACTTTGAACGACAAGAAAGCTCAACGTTACTTGATGGGAGGAGTTGAACAAGTGATCCACAAACACGAAGCTGAGCTTCTTTCTAAATCCAAGTTCATCATCAAAGCATTGTACGATCACGATGTCTGTCTAGAGGATGCCATTTTGGCATGGGGAGAGAAGGTTGGTTGTCCCTGATTGATATGTAACTGATTCAAATTGTTTTCAGCCGTCAAGCAAGTACGTTCCAAAATCCTTCGCCAAGAAGATCATCGAGCAGGCCCAAGAAGTCCTTACATGGCTGATGGAAGCGGAAGAGGAATCTGAGGAAGATTCCGATGACGAAATTGCGGTAAGCTTTTTCTTCGCATGCTCATGGTTCTCATCACTTGTATTTCAGTTCGGAGGCGAATCCAAAGAGAGTGAGCTCCTCCGTCAACAAAGAGAGAAAGCCGCCAAAGAAGCACAACAGAAGGCTGCAAGTGCTGCGACTGCTGGAACCAATGGTGCCACTCCAGCTGACGATGAAGAGGATTTCAACATTGATGAGATTTAATTCATTAGATGCTTAACTCGTTTCTTTATTATAAGCCATTTATAATCTTTTGAATCTTTCTTTCAACGAATTCCAAAGAACCTTTTTTGTTTCTTTCATTTCCAACAAGCATCTACAGAATCCTGTCTGTCTTCTTCATTCTCTATCGCTACACGATTCCCTTCAAAACAATCAATTGAATTACTCGTTAAACTATTCTATACTCTTCTTCAATGAATAAAGCATGTTAAACAATTTGGGTTTTAATAATACTGACATAACACGATCATGTTGGAAGCAGTGTAATACTCTCGGAGTCATTTGATGTCGTGTTGAGTCAATCAATTGTATTTCAGAAGAAGAGGATGGGGACACGGAGAATTCGTCGTTCGGACGGCGATTTCACTCTTTTCTTCCGAAAAGTCAGCCCATTTTCCAATCATCATCCGGCGGAATTCGATTCGAATCAAGCCATTAATTTCAGAGAAACGAAACGATTTTCGTGTACAGAACAGTTTTATATGTAGGTTTTAAGAAAAGAGAATTGAACGAAATTCATTGAATTCAGGTATAATAAAGCCTCTTTGCTGAAGGATACGGAACTAATGGAGGCAGTATTGGAATCGGAGAGTCCCAGAGAAATGAAGACAATGTGCTCGAAAAACAATCTGAAAGGATGGAGTGATTCGGTGTAAGAGCAGACAACAAGTAGTGGAATTAGTTCTCGTTTTCGAAACGGAAAAATAGAAAAGAAGAAGCTGTTTATTCAGAAAAGGTTAAAAATGACACATGATTTGCCATAATTCTCCTAACTCTCACAGTCCTTACCCTAACTATCAATGTTCTCCACTATCAAATAATGATAAATCAATATAAATAGGCGATTTCAGATGGAATGAACACAAAGAAAATGTGATGTACAACGGATGTCTAGCGAAATTTCAAGCGTCTCGAGAACTGAGATACGCGTTGTTTCTGTCGACTGGAAGCCGACTCATAGAATGTAATCCGTATGATAGTATATGGGGAATAGGTTTGTTTCTTGGGTTGGGTACTTTAAAATAACGGATTTCCAGGAAAAGATTTGGAAGCAGCTGAGTCCTCATCGCTGGAATCAGGACAAAACCTGTTAGGAAAGATTCTGGATAGAGTTCGAGAGGAAATATGGGAAAATGAGATTTATCGGTTAGTTGAGACACAAAATAGATATGAAATCAATTGATTGCAGAGAGGAAAGAGAAGAAATAGAGAAACGAATGCAAGAAGATGAGCATTATCTGACAAAAGCCATGAAACATGTGGATTTATTGTACAAAGAGAGAGCCGCTTTCAGATATCAGTATGTTTCGGAATTCCCTCCCAGAAAACGAAGAAATTTCTTTCAGAGCAGCTCGTCATGGGGATGAAGATACTTTAGAGTATGTGACCTCTGAAATGAAATCTCTTCTACCAGAATGGGCTATTCCACCTCCTGTTAGCGAAAATGAGCCAATTCGGCCAACTCCGCCACAGATCATCAAATTCCCGACGTTTGTTATCATGAAATAGTCTTTTTTAGAATGAAAACTGTTTTAGGACACCTCCGATACGAGCTGAATCAGCAAATGGTTCGAGAAGGAATTCTACTAATTCTACTAGAAACGGAAGACATTCTGCTGCTGATAGAAGATCTCCTGGAGAAAGAAGAAGAGCAAACAATTCTAGAAATGAAAATAGAAGAAGGAGCAGAAGCAGAAGTCCCAGAAGACAAAGATCTCGCTCCAGAAGTCCTCATGTCGATAGAAGAAGTCCAATACAAAATGAAAGACGGCGGAGTCCAATAAGGCATCAAAGAAGAAGTCCAATACGTCGGAATCGTTCGAGAAGTCCTCCGAGAAGATTCGAGAATAATGGAAGAAACAGACCTTTCCAAAGGGCCACCTATATTGGATATAGGGGCCCAGTTAGAAGATCTGTCGACGATCGGAGACCTCGGAATCATAGTCAAATCAGAAGAATAGATGATCGGAGAGATAGGGTGGACAATCGGAGAGTAGAAAGAAGTCGCAGTAGAGAGGGTTCAAGTAGGAATCGAAGAAATCATAATAGAAGTCCGTCCCCTAATCAGACACCAGCGCCAAAAAGAGAAGCCGTTGTTATAGTTCTATCATCAGATACATCCCAAGCTCAAAGCGAAGAGAACAGAGAAGCTAGAAACCGTAGACGTTCATCTAGATCAAGATCCAGAGAAGAACGAAAGAATTATTTGAAGAAGATGGAAAAGTTGTTGAAACAGAGAGCACGAGAAAAACGACGGAATCCGAATCGCCAAAGAGCGTCTTCATCGAATTCATCCACTAACTGAGATCTCTCCCCGACATCACCCGTGATTCTCTTTCACCCCAATTCATAATTGCATATTATATACATATTGCTTTATTTTTAATATCATAATAAAAAATCATAATAATCAAATACAAATATTATAATTACAGCCCGTCGGACAACATCTCTGCTGCGGTGTCGTATGACAATCCGAATCCTCATCACACCAACTAACCGGTTCAGAAACGATGCATCGGAAGTTGAGATGAGTAACGGGAGGACATTCACGACGACTAGGAGCACAACACTCACGATAGCGGATCATGTCGATGCAACGCTGGAAAGGAATGATCAGAGTGAAAGGAAAGAGGATCAAACCAATTGATCTGGACCGCATTGATAATTGGCAGTACAGTACATGTAATGGGCGGAGCATTGTTGCATTTGTAACACGACAAGTGCCTGTTGGAAGGGTCGGGAGATGGGTTTAGCTGGAAGAAGGAATTGAAGAAAAAAGAAGAAGCAGGGCTTACCTCTAATCTCCCTTTCCACGTGTAAATCCACATCATCATAGAATTTACATTCAGGTTTATAGATTTGAAGACGTTGAAAATACACACACCAGTCGATATGAGAACTGGGGAATTGATACGTCTGAATACAGTGTAAAAACACTGTCAGCAACACAAGAAAATACATTTTCATGATAATGATTTGAATCAAATTCTTTTGTAGGTATGCGGAATCTCTTGAGTACCTCGTAAAGCACGTTTTGAAGAAAAAGAGAGATAAGGGATCAAGTAGGGAGGAGGTAAAACACAACTGTCTCTCCCACTTCTATCGAAAAAAAGAGAAAGAGATGCAAATCGAAAACAAACAGTGGCTCTCCTCGAGAAAAAGGAGGAAAGAAACAAGTGCACATGGACACAAAAGAAGGGCGGAAATAGGGGGGTATTCATATATTTATGGTCAATTTCAATATTTGAGGTCAACTTTCAGGTTTTAGCAGCGATTTTCGACTTTTGGAAATGTTTTTATTTAGGAAGAAGACAAATATTATTTGTGTTTTGGAAAGAACGGGGGTTACGATACTTTTATTTATGTATTTAACTTGATTTTTCGTTAAAAATGATAAATCTTGGCGAATTCTACACAATGAAAATATTTAAATTGCTGCGAATAAACGAAAAGTAGCTCTCTTTTCTGCTTTTTCTTCGTTTTTTTTACTCCAAAAACGAAATAAAAAACCTTGCATTTTCAACGAAAACTATTTAAAATTTTAAAAATTTTCAGACGCGCAATGATCCTCTAGATGTAGATCAAATGAGAGGATCCTCGAGGCAGTAGATCATTTGATCTACTCCTCGAGAGTAACAAGCGGCAAGTTTTTTGTTTTCGTTTGCGTTTTTGACCGTCGGTTTCTCGAGTTTTCCCGTTTTTTCGACTTTTTGAAGGTTTTTCTTTCGTTTTTTCGGTATTTTCTCGTGATTTCTCCTCTTTTTTCTATTTATACAGATAATTATTAACTGCCCGTCTGTCTTCGTTTTAAGCGCGTTTTGATAGTTCAGCGATGTTTTCTCTCCGTTTTTACCGTTTCTTACAGAGTTGGTTTTACTACCGTGTTCGGTGACGCCGAGATTGAGGGCGCTTGCCCCTCGTTTACAGGAGTGTTGCGAAATGTCACACCTGTGTCTCGCAACGAAAAGCGGGCTACTGTGATTTTTTAAATCAAAAGTGTTATTTTTTCGTCGTTTTTTGCTACAAACAGTCGTTTCTCTTCAATTTTTGTTGAATAATCAGATAGATATTGACTTTTTTCAACTGAAATTGGAGAAAAACGACTATTTGATGCAGAACATGCAGAAATAAGCACGGGTCGCACCATCTCTGGTTTCTTAGCTTTTCGCGTATTCCAATTTCCGATATTGAATCATTTCTTTCAGGTGGATGTTAATGCAAACAGGATGGCGGCGATCGTGATCAGAATTGCGATGACGGCGGTAGCGGAAGAAATATGGATAGGGGCAGCGACACGGATATGGGTGACAGCGACTGGGATAGCGGTAGAAGCGACGGCGACCAGTATATCAGTGTCGTTTTCCGTTTTTCTTTTTTATTTCTCCGTGTAATAGAGGAAGAGGGTCCAATACTGATGAGATCGCGCCCTCTTCTAATTTTCCCCTCAATCCTTCAGTCTATTGGTAGCGATCGAAACTGAAAATAACTAGTTTACCAATCGAATACATTTAAAATGTTTCAGAATCACTCCGGCACTCGAGAAGTCTCTTGTCTATTAGCATTGAAAGGTAACCAATTCTGTTATTACTCAGATGTTCATATACTATTTTCAGATCAGATGCCGCAACGAGAGCCCACGAAAGGATTATCGGATGGGGTATGAGCGATTTTAGAATTTGTATAGAATTACGGAATATTTTTTAGCGACCTGGACGACTATCGGCGACTGGGACAATCGGCCAACGACCAGGACAAACGAGCGTCTTGAACAGGAGAGAAGTAGTTGACAACGATTATAATGGTATACCATTTAGAAATCTTAAGCAGTGTTCAGAAATTTACGTTTTCAGATAGAAAGAGTGCAGTGACTTCTAGATCAATAGCAGCGACGACGATTCAATATGGATTTGTGTTCTGGAGGTAGGGCATACAAAACAAATTTCAAGTATTCAAATGGTGTATTTTCAGCCAGAAAACTGTCCGCATTGTAAGAATTAAAAGAGCAACAGTGTTGTAGTCAAGGTGAGGAGTTTTCGAAGCAATAGTAGATATAGAACTCTAATTTTCAGGCTTCAAAGTGGATTGATTCGTGGAAGAGTCGTTTCTTCGGGAGGAGTAGGACGCCTCGATAGAGAAGATTGAAGACTGAAGATGGGGCAGCGAAACGACGATTCGGAAGCTCCTGTTGATAATTCTCTTTTGCTTTTATTTTTTCTTCTTCCTTCGTCATTTCCCCACCTTTACCCCGGTCGAGTTCGGCGAACGACCACGGTGTTTGCCTCTGTGCTCACCCTCGCCCTCAAAATGCTCTTCCACCTCTTCCACCTCTTCCACCTTCCTCAATCCTCTACCCTTCCCTTCATCCCCGGTCGAGTTCGGCGAACGACCACGGTGTTTGCCTCTGTGCTCACCCTCGCCCTCAAAATGCTCTTCCACCTCCTCCTCCTCCTCTTCCACCTCTTCCACCTCTTCCTTCCTCAATCCTCTACCCTTCCCTTCATCCCCGGTCGAGTTCGGCGAACGACCACGGTGTTTGCCTCTGTGCTCACCCTCGCCCTCAAAATGCTCTTCCACCTCCTCCTCCTCCTCTTCCACCTCTTCCACCTCTTCCTTCCTCAATCCTCTACCCTTCCCTTCATCCCCGGTCGAGTTCGGCGAACGACCACGGTGTTTGCCTCTGTGCTCACCCTCGCCCACAAAATGCTCTTCCACCTCTTCTTCCACCTCTTCCACCTGTTCCTTCACCAATCCTCTACCCATCCCTTCATCCCCGGTCGAGTTCGGCGAACGACCACGGTGTTTGCCTCTGTGCTCACCCTCGCCCTCAAAATGCTCTTCCACCTCCTCCTCCTCCTCTTCCACCTCTTCCACCTCTTCCTTCCTCAATCCTCTACCCTTCCCTTCATCCCCGGTCGAGTTCGGCGAACGACCACGGTGTTTGCCTCTGTGCTCACCCTCGCCCTCAAAATGCTCTTCCACCTCCTCCTCCTCCTCTTCCACCTCTTCCGCCTCTTCCTTCCTCAATCCTCTACCCTTCCCTTCATCCCCGGTCGAGTTCGGCGAACGACCACGGTGTTTGCCTCTGTGCTCACCCTCGCCCACAAAATGCTCTTCCACCTCTTCTTCCACCTCTTCCACCTGTTCCTTCACCAATCCTCTACCCATCCCTTCATCCCCGGTCGAGTTCGGCGAACGACCACGGTGTTTGCCTCTGTGCTCACCCTCGCCCTCAAAATGCTCTTCCACCTCCTCCTCCTCCTCTTCCACCTCTTCCACCTCTTCCTTCCTCAATCCTCTACCCTTCCCTTCATCCCCGGTCGAGTTCGGCGAACGACCACGGTGTTTGCCTCTGTGCTCACCCTCGCCCTCAAAATGCTCTTCCACCTCCTCCTCCTCCTCTTCCACCTCTTCCACCTCTTCCTTCCTCAATCCTCTACCCTTCCCTTCATCCCCGGTCGAGTTCGGCGAACGACCACGGTGTTTGCCTCTGTGCTCACCCTCGCCCACAAAATGCTCTTCCACCTCTTCTTCCACCTCTTCCACCTGTTCCTTCCTCAATCCTCTACCCTTCCCTTCATCCCCGGTCGAGTTCGGCGAACGACCACGGTGTTTGCCTCTGTGCTCACCCTCGCCCTCAAAATGCTCTTCCACCTCCTCCTCCTCCTCTTCCACCTCTTCCACCTCTTCCTTCCTCAATCCTCTACCCTTCCCTTCATCCCCGGTCGAGTTCGGCGAACGACCACGGTGTTTGCCTCTGTGCTCACCCTCGCCCACAAAATGCTCTTCCACCTCCTCCTCCTCCTCTTCCACCTCTTCCACCTCTTCCTTCCTCAATCCTCTACCCTTCCCTTCATCCCCGGTCGAGTTCGGCGAACGACCACGGTGTTTGCCTCTGTGCTCACCCTCGCCCTCAAAATGCTCTTCCACCTCCTCCTCCTCCTCTTCCACCTCTTCCACCTCTTCCTTCCTCAATCCTCTACCCTTCCCTTCATCCCCGGTCGAGTTCGGCGAACGACCACGGTGTTTGCCTCTGTGCTCACCCTCGCCCTCAAAATGCTCTTCCACCTCCTCCTCCTCCTCTTCCACCTCTTCCACCTCTTCCACCTCTTCCTTCCTCAATCCTCTACCCTTCCCTTCATCCCCGGTCGAGTTCGGCGAACGACCACGGTGTTTGCCTCTGTGCTCACCCTCGCCCACAAAATGCTCTTCCACCTCTTCTTCCACCTCTTCCACCTCTTCCACCTCTTCCACCTCCTCCTCCTCCTCTTCCACCTCTTCCACCTCTTCCTTCCTCAATCCTCTACCCTTCCCTTCATCCCCGGTCGAGTTCGGCGAACGACCACGGTGTTTGCCTCTGTGCTCACCCTCGCCCTCAAAATGCTCTTCCACCTCCTCCTCCTCCTCTTCCACCTCTTCCACCTCTTCCTTCCTCAATCCTCTACCCTTCCCTTCATCCCCGGTCGAGTTCGGCGAACGACCACGGTGTTTGCCTCTGTGCTCACCCTCGCCCTCAAAATGCTCTTCCACCTCCTCCTCCTCCTCTTCCACCTCTTCCACCTCTTCCACCTCTTCCTTCCTCAATCCTCTACCCTTCCCTTCATCCCCGGTCGAGTTCGGCGAACGACCACGGTGTTTGCCTCTGTGCTCACCCTCGCCCACAAAATGCTCTTCCACCTCTTCTTCCACCTCTTCCACCTCTTCCACCTCTTCCACCTCTTCCTTCCTCAATCCTCTACCCTTCCCTTCATCCCCGGTCGAGTTCGGCGAACGACCACGGTGTTTGCCTCTGTGCTCACCCTCGCCCACAAAATGCTCTTCCACCTCTTCTTCCACCTCTTCCACCTCTTCCACCTCTTCCACCTCCTCCTCCTCCTCTTCCACCTCTTCCACCTCTTCCACCTCTTCCTTCCTCAATCCTCTACCCTTCCCTTCATCCCCGGTCGAGTTCGGCGAACGACCACGGTGTTTGCCTCTGTGCTCACCCTCGCCCACAAAATGCTCTTCCACCTCTTCTTCCACCTCTTCCACCTGTTCCTTCCTCAATCCTCTACCCTTCCCTTCATCCCCGGTCGAGTTCGGCGAACGACCACGGTGTTTGCCTCTGTGCTCACCCTCGCCCTCAAAATGCTCTTCCACCTCCTCCTCCTCCTCTTCCACCTCTTCCACCTCTTCCACCTCTTCCTTCCTCAATCCTCTACCCTTCCCTTCATCCCCGGTCGAGTTCGGCGAACGACCACGGTGTTTGCCTCTGTGCTCACCCTCGCCCACAAAATGCTCTTCCACCTCCTCCTCCTCCTCTTCCACCTCTTCCACCTCTTCCACCTCTTCCTTCCTCAATCCTCTACCCTTCCCTTCATCCCCGGTCGAGTTCGGCGAACGACCACGGTGTTTGCCTCTGTGCTCACCCTCGCCCACAAAATGCTCTTCCACCTCTTCTTCCACCTCTTCCACCTGTTCCTTCCTCAATCCTCTACCCTTCCCTTCATCCCCGGTCGAGTTCGGCGAACGACCACGGTGTTTGCCTCTGTGCTCACCCTCGCCCTCAAAATGCTCTTCCACCTCCTCCTCCTCCTCTTCCACCTCTTCCACCTCTTCCACCTCTTCCTTCCTCAATCCTCTACCCTTCCCTTCATCCCCGGTCGAGTTCGGCGAACGACCACGGTGTTTGCCTCTGTGCTCACCCTCGCCCTCAAAATGCTCTTCCACCTCCTCCTCCTCCTCTTCCACCTCTTCCACCTCTTCCACCTCTTCCTTCCTCAATCCTCTACCCTTCCCTTCATCCCCGGTCGAGTTCGGCGAACGACCACGGTGTTTGCCTCTGTGCTCACCCTCGCCCTCAAAATGCTCTTCCACCTCCTCCTCCTCCTCTTCCACCTCTTCCACCTCTTCCTTCCTCAATCCTCTACCCTTCCCTTCATCCCCGGTCGAGTTCGGCGAACGACCACGGTGTTTGCCTCTGTGCTCACCCTCGCCCTCAAAATGCTCTTCCACCTCCTCCTCCTCCTCTTCCACCTCTTCCACCTCTTCCTTCCTCAATCCTCTACCCTTCCCTTCATCCCCGGTCGAGTTCGGCGAACGACCACGGTGTTTGCCTCTGTGCTCACCCTCGCCCTCAAAATGCTCTTCCACCTCCTCCTCCTCCTCTTCCACCTCTTCCACCTCTTCCTTCCTCAATCCTCTACCCTTCCCTTCATCCCCGGTCGAGTTCGGCGAACGACCACGGTGTTTGCCTCTGTGCTCACCCTCGCCCACAAAATGCTCTTCCACCTCCTCCTCCTCCTCTTCCACCTCTTCCACCTCTTCCTTCCTCAATCCTCTACCCTTCCCTTCATCCCCGGTCGAGTTCGGCGAACGACCACGGTGTTTGCCTCTGTGCTCACCCTCGCCCTCAAAATGCTCTTCCACCTCCTCCTCCTCCTCTTCCACCTCTTCCACCTCTTCCTTCCTCAATCCTCTACCCTTCCCTTCATCCCCGGTCGAGTTCGGCGAACGACCACGGTGTTTGCCTCTGTGCTCACCCTCGCCCACAAAATGCTCTTCCACCCAACCTCTTCCACCTCATCTTCCTCTTCTCTCACCCACATTCTGATCCTTCTTTACTCTTATTTCTCCATTTTTTCAGAATCCCGAGACCATAGGTTGTCGCGAAGAAGACGTATGGGTGCTGCTCTCTCCAAAAATAAATAGTGCGGGGAGAGCTAGCAGCGCCCAGGTCTGTTCGCCGCTTTTCGTTGAGATCTAGGCAGTTAATCAGCGCGTAGATATCTCGGTTCATAGAGAACCAAAAGAGAGTTAATCAAAACCTAGAAATTAGTGATTAAGAAACAACTTGATTCGGATGAGTTTATCTTGTAGAGCTCGTTAAGAACTATCAATTTCAATCCTTCAGTTCAAGAAGTTTCTATTTTGACAGAAGATATGCTTTTCTGAATTCAAAACTATAAAAAACGTATTGCAAATCACTTTATTAATAAGGAAAAAACGTTAAAATCATCACCGAGATGCTCTTATTACTTCTCTGGATAAATTTGAAAAAAGAACCAGAAAGAAATCAAACTTTGAAGTCATGTTCCATAACCGGTAACATTTGTTCGGTGACTTGTTTGACAGCCCATTGAAGGAAAAGTAGAATTCCAGAAAGACTGAAACAAATGAAATAGTCGAGTCCTTCCATCAGGGAATGCGATGTTTGAAGGAAGAATAGCGGAACGTACAGTACACCGAATAGTGCTGTCAAACCATTTATCAGCTGGAAAAGATAAGAAGATTACTCTCTAAATCCCTTGGCTAAGAAGCATACCACACTGAGAAGATATCCGTGTAAAACCACTTCATAAGTGGATCCTATTTTCCGTTTGGCAAGACAAAATAGGGAGAAGAGAAGAGCTGATATGGAACACGACACGTGGATCCAGAAGAGAATTTGGAGAATGACACTGTCTCCGCCGATTTTGACACGATAGAGAATTCTGGAATAAGGAGATGGAATAGGTGTATACAGTAGCGTTCAAAAGTATAAATAGAAAAATTGTTTTTCCAGTTGATTTCAGCGGTTTTAGACCATTTGCAGGGGTCTGGTTCTCGGATATTGGGTTTCCGATCGTTTTGAAAATTATTGGAGATTTAGAACTGACTTTAATAAAGAACTTTATATTCACACAATTAAAATACCTTATTCTCTTTTTATTGGACAATTTCTGAGAGACACCCCATTTTCGGTCATTTTAGTACTGAAATCGGGAGAATTTCAGGTGTCTCGAATTCGTCGAATAAAGAGAAAATGAGGTATTTTCTGAGAATTGTGTGAATATAAAGTTCTTTATTAATGTCTGTTCTAAGTCTCCAATAATTTTCAAAGCGATCGGAAACCCGAGAATCGAGAACCAGACCCCTGAAAATGGACTAGAGCCACAATTTTTCTTTTTCTTTTGAATCCTACTGTAGTTGGCTAATTGAAGGGTGTGGTTCTGTGGTACTCTCAAATTAAAATAGAGCGGGTTTAAATTTAAGGTTTCAATCTATACACGTACTCGAGATTATCTCTCTCTCTCTTTCTCTCTCTCCAAGGTCGGAGTACATTCAAAGTTTTTTAACTTGTTGGATAATCTCGATTGTAGGTTTAGAAAGATCAAAACCCTAATCTCCATTTTTTCTTCCAGAAATATTTTTTATTCTAAAAATAGCCGATTGAGTTTTAAACTTACGCCAAAAGAGCCGAAAGAAA
The DNA here is from genome assembly GCA_016735795.1 of Caenorhabditis tropicalis. NCBI lineage: Eukaryota > Metazoa > Nematoda > Chromadorea > Rhabditida > Rhabditidae > Caenorhabditis > Caenorhabditis tropicalis. The sequence goes on from CM028618.1 coordinate 271,932, forward strand.
AGTCTGTAGAACTGCCATAATAACTGTAGAAGCATAAAGAGAAAACGAGCACATGTAGCTACTCGGTGGCTTCTGGACGACAATCGAATTAGAAGCCATCATTGCCTTTCTCTAATTTCAACAATAGCTCATTTCTGATTTCTGATGCTCTCCGAATGGGGTTCTGGAAGACATTGTAGTTTTAGTTTTGCGTCAGACAATGATTCATACGAATACGAAGGGAGGGAATAAATGTGTGAGAGATTTTTTGGGAAGGGGTAATGTAAATAAACAGATGAATGGAAGGATATATTTTTGAGTTCCATGAAAAAAGAGTTCACCAAAAGTAAAAGGAGTTTTTACTAAGAAAAATGAGCATTTATTATCAAAGCAGTTATATATAATAACAAAGGGGTCCCCAATGGCTTACATGGTTGGAACTCCTACTAGATACATATATACTTCAAGAACCACCCACACCACTTGACTGCACTTCAAAAAGCACGCCTACTGGTAGGTAACTAGAGACAAGAGATAAAATCGAAAAAGGGGGGAAGTTTCTGAAATTTTGAGTCTCTCTCTCTCTCTCTCTCTCTCTCTCTCTCTCTCTCTCTCTCTCTCTCTCTCTCTCTCTCTCTAAACAATGTGCAGGTGTATATGCATTGGCACACACACTAACACACGTGTGTGTGTATATGTGAGAGCATGTAAGTACGTGTGCTCCGCTCATCATGTCTTCTCCTCCTCCTCCTTCTGTCTTCTTCTTCTACTTTCTACTTCTTCTACCCTCCCGACGAAGACGACGACGCTGACTACTCGACTCTAATTGGCCCTAAACGCAAGTAAATTTTTAGGCAATGTATGTTTGTGTGTGTATTTGAGAAGGGGGAAATGGAGGGGCAAGTTGTCGTCGCTGCTCCCCCCGAAAAAAAAAGGTTCCGAAAAGATTCTGATCAACGCGTTTCCGGAGAAAAACACAAAAATAGGTCGTATTCTTTTGTAAATTGAGATTAGAGGGGGCAGGCAATTAGTGTGATGTAAGATGAGTAAGAGGTTTCTATGTGCAAAAAAGGATTTATGATTGATTAGAGATCAAGAATTGGACAATTAAAGGAGGACTGCAGTGGATTTCAATAATTTGAAATTAGATGTAGTTTTTGATTCTGAACACTTTTTCTGTTGACAACTTTCTCTGAAAATGCCTCTAAATGCCTTAAAAATCGGTTTGAAATAAGGATTATGGTGGAAGAGTTTTTCCAACTTCGGCCACGGGGTTTCAGTGACTATTTTTTTGTTTTTCTTTGAAGTTTTATATTTTTATTGAATATATACCTTCCCATTAACTTCGAAAAATAAGAAAAATAGCCACTGGGGCGTCCCAAAACCTCGTGGCCGAGGTTGCAAAAACTCTTCCACCACAATCCTCATTTCAAGCCGGTTTTTAAGGCGTTTAAAGGCATTTTCAGAAAAAGTTGTCAACAGAAAAAGTGTTTAGAATGAAAAACTACATCTATATAAATATTATTGAACTTTGCTTGCAGTCCTCCGAGCATTTTGAATTCACAGAATTCTCCAAGACTTTGCAGAATTTCAGAGTATAAACTTATATTGTTACTTAGAAAAAGGTGTAGACATTTCAGAGAAGGTGACAATATAGACATAGAATTCCCTTGGTAAGGGCAAGACGACTAATGAGCAACGGAAGAGAAGTCTCAAAGAATCTGGAGGAAAAGAAGGATGTTGGTAGGCGATATATGAAAGAATAAAAAAGGAGCGATGGAGGGAATAATACAAATTGAAGATGTTGTGTGAGAGCTCCGAATTATTTCGATATCAAAAATTTATGAATTGTATGTGTATATGCGTCGGGGAAAAAGAAGAGGATCTCTCTCTCTCTCTCTCTCTCTCTCTCTCTCTCTCTCTCTCTCTCTCTCTTTCATCGTCTTCTCATTCTTCGAAGTAGAAGAAGAAAACGAGAATAATATAAGGAGATACTGAAATTATCTATCGGAGCGGCGGAGCTTTAACGCGGATTGTCTCCAACCAAAAATATCCATGTATTCGGGATGAGAGAGACATGCGTAACGGATTAGAAGGGGAAGAAGAAGAGGGGTATAAATAAGTGAATAGTAAAAGGAACGGATATTTATCAGAGGCGGATAAGAGCTTCTTCCCAGGGGGGAAGGGGATTTAATGAGTATTTAGTATTCTGTTCTCACCAGGTGAGAGTCAGGGTCGTGGCCGCGGCCAAGGATATCTCGCCACGAAAACTACGGTAGAAAATTTATAAAAGTAGGTCTACAAAAATTTAATTAATTTTTTCAGCGATTTTTTACCGATTTTTCCCGATTTTAATAGTTTTTAAATAACGAAATTGCATATTTTACACCAAAATCGGGAAAAATTGGCAAAAAATCGCTGAAAAAAATTAATTAAATATATGTAGACCTACTTTTATAAATTTTCTACAGTAGTTTTCGTGACGAGATATCCTCTTCCACGGCCACGTGGCCACGACTCTCTTATCTCAGAACAATCGACTACCACAAAAATATATAACTATTTTATTTCCAATAGATCACAAAAATTTTTCTTTTTTTTACACATTTTTGGTATAACTGATCCATGCTCGACCGGCTTAGCACAAACGAGAGCATATAGAGACTCTCTCATGGGGCAGCCGGCAAGCGGAGGAGCACGAGACGACGACATAATGAATTGAGGTGTGAGAAAATAATACAGATGAATGAAAAGAAAAGAAATATATTTTTCTAGTATTGGGGAATACTCTGGCAATGATGTTCAGTACAAGTACAAACGGATTGATTAGGGATTGGGTAGAGGAAGAGGGCTGGGGAGACGATGTGATGGAGTTCGGAGAGACGAGTTGGGATAGATGCGTTGGTTGTTGAGGCAAAGCGAGGGCGAACGTGAGGGTCGGAAAGGCAGTCGATTACCAGGGTCCATCTGGAAGAATGGATTAGGACTTTTAAAGGGGGACTGAACTGGAATTCAATAATTTGTCATTAGATGTAATTTTTAATTTTGAACATTTTTTCTGTTGACAACTTTCTCTGAAAATGCCTCTAAATGCCTTAAAAACCGGTTTGAAATGAGGATCATTGTGGAAGAGTTTTTGCAACTTCGGCCACGGGGGTTTGAAACGCACCAGTGGCTATTTTTGGTTTTTCTTTGAATTTTCAGACTCCTAATGATTAAAAATTTCGAAGAAAAAATAAAGATAGCCACCGGATCGTCTTAAAACCCCGTGGCCGAGGTTGACAAAAACTCTTCCACCATAATCCTCATTTCAAACCGATTTTTAAGGCATTTAGAGGCATTTTCAAAGAAACTTGTCAACAGAAAAAGTGTTCAGAATTAAAAACTACATCTAATGACAAATTATTGAACTCCACTGCAATCCTCCTGTAAACATAGACTTACACATCAAGAGGGCATGTTGGTGGGCAAGAAAGTCCTCGATCCGGAAGTCGGAAGCTTCTGGAATAATTTTTTTCTCAAAAATAAAAAAATAGACGGCTAGACTCACTTTTTAATGTCCTCCACTGACTTTCTAAAATGTGGCTGTGCTCCCAACGTCAAACATTCCCAGATAAAAACTCCAAACATCCACACATCATTTTCTGGTCGATGTGGTGGAATTCTCTCGGCACAACACAGAATTTCTGGTGGCATATAGGCGACAATTGGTGTTGAGTACTCTAATCCACTCGGTGCCTCTCCAAAATCTCCTAACTTCACTTCACACTTTTTAAGATCTGGTTCCGAGATAAGAACGTTTCGAGTCAGAATTCTTCCATGTGTTAACTCCTGTCCAAATTCGTCTAATCGGCTATGAATGTATTTGAGAGCTTGAGAAACTTGATATAGGATTGATAGCATGTCTTTTAGTTGGATTGGACTACGATCTGAATCTTCTTTTTCCTGAAATCAGAATTTTTTCCTTCTTAACCAGAAAACCGAAGAAATACCCTGATTTTGTAGAGAAAATAGTCGGCAAGAGTTCCCCCTGGAAGCCACTCCAATGCTATCATCGGACGGAAGACTACAACACAAATTTGGTTATCAAAAGAAGATTTTCACACTTTCTTTTTCCCTTTCTAAAGCAAAAAAGAGACGAACCCGTGAAAGAAAGTTGTGAAACTGCTAGGAGTCGAATCAAATTAGGATGATCAAGTTTCGAGAGTCGAAGTGCATCTTCTAGAAGACTGATCGACTTGGTCACTATCGGAAAACTTATCTGGAATGATTACTTTGGCTCTCTAGGCTCGTAAAGGAGGACTGAATTGGAATTCAATAATTTGAAATAAGATGTAGTTTTTTATTCTGAACACTTTTTCTGTTGACAACTTTCTCGAAAAATGCCTCTAAATGCCTCAAAAACCGGCTTGAAAACGTCGAGGGTAATTGGATGGAAGAGTTTTCTATATACTTCGGCCACGGGGGTTTTGTACCTTTTTAGGCTTTTTAGGAAAATTTCTGTTTCTGATAATGAGAGAACAACTTCAATAAAGACATAAAATCGAAGAAAATAAGAAAAATAACGGTAACAAAACCCGTGGCCGAAGTTTATAGAAAACTCTTCCACCTCAATAATCTCAACGTTTTCTAGCCGATTTTTAAGGCATTTAGAGGCATTTTCAGAGAAAGTTGTCAACAGAAAAAATGTTCACAATTAAAAACTACATCTATATACAAATTATTAAATTCCAGCTCAGAAAAAAAGAAAAACCTTGACTGCAGTGGTAACTTTCGCATTAAAACGATTACGAGTCTTCGGGAAGACTCCTCCACGGAATATGAATCCATCTGCAGTTTGTCCTATTTGATAATCATCCACTTCGATGCTTTCTTCATCAATCAAGAAATTTTTTAGTTCTGTAAAAAAGTGCTCTATTGACAATTCCACGTGGAAAATAAATATTTAAAAACATTCTTGATTTTTTTGATTTTAAACGTGAACTTTTCCCTAATCTCCAATAAAAAGATCTGGAGCACTGATAAGAAATCGGTATAAATAGACCTCGCTTCGACTAGAATCCCCCATCGAGCAAAAAACTCCATCGAAACCCAAAAATGGCCCAATCCGTCCCGCCAGGAGATATCCAAACCCAACCCAACGCCAAGATCGTCTTCAACGCTCCGTACGACGACAAGCACACCTACCACATCAAGGTGATCAATTCGTCTGCTCGTCGCATCGGATACGGTATCAAGACCACCAACATGAAACGTCTTGGCGTCGACCCACCATGTGGAGTTTTGGACCCAAAGGAGGCTGTTCTTTTGGCTGTCTCTTGCGATGCCTTTGCCTTCGGACAGGAAGTTAGTTTCAAGACCTCTATACAGTAATCAACTAAAAAATTCTAGGACACCAACAACGATCGTATCACCGTCGAATGGACCAACACTCCAGACGGAGCCGCCAAGCAGTTCCGCCGTGAATGGTTCCAAGGAGACGGAATGGTTCGTCGTAAGAACCTTCCGATCGAATACAACCCATAAAAAATGATCGACGATATGCGCCCTGACATGCAAAACTGTTTGTATTAAAATAAAATTTCTAAATATAAATTTCTTTTTCTCTTACCTCTTTCCAACTGTTTCAGACGCTTTTGATATGGATACATGCTATCTGGCATTGGTTGACACATCTTTTTTGATTCTAGAAAACTTTTTCCTCTAAAAAATAAGGTTTTCTTACTTTTACAAAAGAAAAAAATAACAATAAGATATAGGCCAGACATAGCGATTACTGTAGCATATGGAGTCATGTAGGAAGCTGAGCAATTGTCATTTAGTACACTTGGAGGGGGAGTATGGTCCATTTTTTGAATATTGTACGGAAGTTGTGACCTTTGTTGACATCTTCGGAACAGGTTATCGATTTTCGGTCTCTTCGGCGAAGATGGTACTAGAGAGTGTTAGACGCAGAATACTGAAGAAAATCTGAAGATGTTATTTAGGAAGGAAGTGGGGAAACCTTTATAACTCGAGAACCAGGGAAGCTAGAAAAAAATCTTAAACTACAAAGTTGTAGAGCTTGACATTCTGAATACTTTATCTATCAAAAGTTTTTTGATAGGGGTTACGGTAGACGAGATATAAGGATTTGAAGTTGGAGTAGAGAGAAAGAGCGCGCAGAGAAACGAGAATGCCTCCATCTCTAGCGTGTTTTTTGAGCAGTGTTCCCCCTTCTCCAAACAAAAGATAAATTACGATCTGCCAACAAATTGTTTTGTCTTTTTGTTCCCCCAAACATTTTATTAGTCGACTCCCAACGGACACTCAAAAAAGATAGGCGTGTATACATAGATATACAAAAAGTTCTTCTTCTTTTTACCGGACTTTCATTCTTTCTTTCGGATGAAGTGTGAGAGAATTCAGAATTCATCGTCGAAGAAACCTCAAGAGAATTATGAAGTCAATCCATCTTGTTTTCTCATTCTCTCTCTCTCTCTCTCTCTCTCTCTCTCTCTCTCTCTCTCTCTCTCTCTCTCTCTCAACAAAACGGCGGCTCCTCTTCCCAACTAATAAGTCACTTGGAGCGTGCACTAATTCAATAACTTCCGAGAGAAGAAGAAGACGCATTTAATTTTAAAATAAGAAACTCTCTCTTGCTTTTCCGGTGTGCACATCATAAGTGTCTAGCTTTAAGGGTCAGCAGCTTCCGGACCTTGGGCCTTGGTCCCGGAGTCTATTAAAGGAGGACTGAAATGAAATTTAATAATTTGTATATAGATGTAGTTTTTTATTCTGAACACTTTTTCTGTTGACAACTTTTTCTGAAAATGCCTCTAAATGTCTTAAAAACCGGCTTGAAATGGGGGATTATAGTGGAAGAGTTTTTGCAATCTCGGCCACGGGGTTTTAGGCCGCCAGAGTGGCCCTTTTCCTTTTTCTTCGAAATTTTATATTTTTATTGAATTTCTTCTCATTAAGAGACTGAAACTTTAAAGAAACCAGAAAAATAGCGGGTCCAAAACCCCGTGGCCGAAATTGCAAAAACTCTTCCACCATAATCCTCATTTCAAGCCGATTTTTAAGGTATTTAGAGGCATTTTCAGAGAAAGTTGTCAACAGAAAAAATGTTCAGAATCAACAATTACATCTGAATTCAAATAATTGAAATTATTTTCAGTCCTCCTTTAAGGCTCCCAAATCCCCTTCAAAGTAACTAATTTCTCTGTTTCCTTGTGCCACATTGAAATTGAATACCAACCAACACGATGTAAGAAGTTGTAGTACCTGGATATCAATTTTCAAATGTCCGATCTTCTTGTCACATTGTAACAACTGTGTCTTCAGTTGAAATCTTTCTCCGTCTTCTAAAATGGTTAGAAATTCAGAGGATAATCTTCTAATGGATGTGTGATTCCCCTCTTCCCACCTCCATGTTTCAAATGTGTATCCTTACACAGAAATAGATAAAGTTTCTTTCCCTCCTCCCTAAACGAATTCCTTTCGGGCGGCTCTATGTGCCGAAATTCGAAAATCAAAGCGTGGCGCAATCGAATTATGGTAGTGTGTGTGTACACGGGGGAAGGCATTTCCCTTTTTGTTCGTCTTCTTCTCCTCCTTTTTTTGAGAAGTTGAGCAACTCAAAGTGAGTGTGACAAGAGTGTGAGTTCAGAAAATGTTTCCAATTCCTGGGAGAGACCATGGATAATCTACATTTGTCCATCATTCAACGCCATAAAGTTTTTGAGATTTTTTTACCATAAAAATGATTGCTTTATTTTGAACAACAACTCTTCTGTCTGGAGCTTCAGATTCCGCTTTCCTAATGATAAGCTATACGAAATCATGATATTTTCTATATTTTCTGTTTATCACTGCCAATTAGGCCCTTGTTTTCGTCTGACACCTGCTTTCCCTCATATCATATCAAATTTCCTTCTCTTCCTCCTCTCTTTGAAATTTCCACGTTCCATTTGGGTCATCTGCTCTCTTAATCCATTGTTTATAAAAGGTTGTGAGTATATGTTTTGTCGGCAACACAAACTTGGAAGAAGGAGCTCTCTTTTGGCGTCTCTCCTCTGACTCGACAGCTCACTAATAATTGAGCATCGAGAAGGAGAAGCACACACTCTTCTCACCTTTTGTCCTCTTCTTCTTTTTCTTCGGGAATTTATTACTCTCCTTTTTTAACACGAAAAAAAAGAAACAGTTGTTGTTTATTCTTCCTTCCCGGTGGCTCCCCCGGAAATTGTGTGAATTCAATTTGCATTGTTCAGAATTCCTTCGGAACGCGCATTTTTCTGGCTCCTTTTTTCATAGGGAATTGATTTTTTCTTTGAAATCTTTAATTTTATATTTATCAGAATCTCAAAAGTCTTGAGAAAAGTATCATGTTACCTTGGATTTAGAACCTTGAGAAATATCTGTTATTTCTAATTAATCATATCTTCCAATTTTAAACCGGGTTTTAAGGTATCTAAAGGAATTTTTCGAGAAAGTTGTCAACAGAAAAAATGTTCAGAATTCAAAACTACATCTAATGAAAAGTTATTAAACTCCAGTTCAGTCTTCCTTTAATCAGAACAAGTCTAGAGAAAAAGTATCATGTTACCCTGGATTTAGAACCTTCTGAAACCATGTGTTTTTTTCAGTATTTTGAAAGTTTAAATGGATAAGATTCCCGAGTTTGGCACAATTTTGATTGACAATATGCAGCTAGTTAATGAGTTCGAATATCTATTCTAAAAGCTCACTTTAAAAAAAATCCAGAACACTTTTTCCAAAAAAACTATTTCTTTATGATCCATATTCTTTGGAGCCATGTTCTAAAAAAACCTACCATCAATTTCCTATATTTTTTAGAAATGAGAAACATACCTCTAACCTTCGTTGTGTTTTAAACTATCTTCCTCCAATTTCTTCAGATATATCCATCTCCCCTCACCCCCCGAAAAAAGACGTCTTGAGCAAACAAAAAAAGATTTCTTTTTTGCCCACAGAGTTTACTTTTTTCCTTCTTCTCCTCCAACAAACATCAGCCGTTTTTTTCTACTATATCTTCTCAATCCCCTATATTTAATTATTTGACACCTGTCCTATTGATTGTGAAACTTTTCAGAGAGTAGTGACGGGAGCAGGTGAATGTATCACCTGAAACTTATAAACGTACTTGATTCTAGAATTTTCTCAGAAGTTGCCCTTTTTAAAAGTAAAAAAAGGTCCATTACCCATTTGACCCCTTTTTAATCCAATTTCCGTTATCCTTTCATCCACCCAAATTTCAATTTCCTTCCCAATGTTTTTTTGCAGTTTCCGGTGTATCGGATCAAATGTGTCGTTGAATAAGAAGGGGAAGATGTCACGAATGGATAGTTATAGTCTGTCGCAACGAGAAGAGCAAAAACATATTCTCAATGGTCTTATAGGTATTGTTTTTACTGACGGTTAGTCTTCTAAGGTAAACGAACTGCATGTACACGTGTGGTTTTTCTTGTGAGACAGCTAACTTGTAATTTTTGTGAAACGGACTGCAGTGGATTACAATAATTCGAAATTAGACGTAGTTTTTGATTCTGAACATTTTTTCTGTTGGCAACTTTCTCTGAAAATGCCTCTAAACGCCTTAAAATCGGGTTTGAAGTTGAGGAGATCACAATAATCATATCTCCTCCATTTCAAACCGGTTTTTAGGGCATTTAGAGGCATTTTCATAAAAAGTTCTCAACAGAAAAAGTGTTCAAAATTAAAAACTACATCTAATTTCAAATTATTGAGATTCACTGCAGTCCTCCTTTAAATGAAAAAGTATGAAATAGAAAACCAATTCAGGAACAATCTACGATACCAATGACACGACTAGGAGGATTCACCAAAGCGTCGATGGCATTTATCGGTAATCTAGATCATACTATTCCAAAAATTAAAATATTTCAGAATGGTTGCCGCCCTATTGCTCATTGTAATCGCTCTCATCATCATCGCCATATTTCTCATCTGCTTCTTTCACTGCCGTCGTCAAAACGAGGAGAGGTCACCGTTGCACGGAAATCGTAAAAGTCATCCCATTGAAATCTGACCAAATCTTTCTAGAATTATATTGTGTTATGGGTTAATTTTTGTGTATTAATAAATATGTTTCTTATTTGTCTTCTTATGAATTCATACTGTAAACTAGACAGTCCAATCGGAATTATGAGGTTCTGAAAATTTTAATATTCCGGTTTCAAGCTTGTTCTAAAAATAAAAAAGATTGCTCAATCCATCTGAATTCAGTATTTAACTGTTTTTCCCACAGATAACCCGATTCTATTTTAAAAACGGTTCTAAATTCTCAAAAATGAAAATCTACAGAAAAACAACGAAACTCCGACATTTCCCCTCTCCTGCATTTTAGCAGATTTTTATTTTTTAATAAACAACTTGTTTACGAACAGTTTTTTCTTAATTTTTAAAGTACTTCTAGTTAATTTAAGCTTCAATTTCAACAAATTAATGAAAAATTACAGTAACTGCCCAAAAATTAAAGGCGCACCTCGTTTTTCTTCTCGTACTCTCGACACGTTTGCCGTGAACTCCTCGTGGACTTCACTAAATTTAGTTGCATTTTAAAAATATTTTCCACGAAGTTCACGCTTTCTTTTTCTTCCCAAAACGTTCAATTAATCATTTTTATCATTTGCCGCTGTTTATCTAAACTTCCACGACCTATTTTATTCGCCACTTCCCGTTTCCATTACCATTTTCTTCTCTCTCCTGAAACACGCGATATGCTTCCTTCTTGGTATGAAAACTCCCAAATGCTCGTAGAAAAACAATGAATTAATTAGAATTGTTAAGGATGGTCGTCTTGGTAACGAGATCTCTTCTTCCCACTCTGTTCCTCGCTTCTAAAGCACCTTTCGCCGCCGCCACTGCTTCTGCTAGAGTCCAGAGGTTCATTTTTGTTATATCGTTGAAATCTTCGTTTGTTTTGAGTTGTATTTAATTTTTTGAATTTTCAGAGGTTTCGCCACGATGACCGCTGAAGCATTCACAAAGCACGAAGTCATCCCGGACGTTCTCGCCTCAAACCCCCCGTCGAAGGTGGTCTCTGTCAAGTTCAACTCAGGAGTTGAGGTAAGGAAAGGGGTTTCTTACTAAAATAAAATTTATTCTTCAGGCTAATCTGGGAAATGTGCTCACCCCAACGCTCGTGAAGGATGTGCCAGAAGTGAAATGGGACGCTGAACCAGGAGCACTGTACACTCTCATCAAGACGGATCCAGATGCTCCATCTCGCAAAGAGCCAACATTCCGTGAGTGGCATCACTGGCTCGTCGTCAATATCCCAGGAAACGACTTTTCAAAGGGAGACACCCTTTCGGAGTACATCGGCGCCGGACCACCACCAAAAACTGGCCTTCATCGCTACGTCTACCTGATCTACAAGCAATCTGGACGGATCGAGGACGCTGAGCACGGACGTCTCACCAATCGTTCCGGAGACAAGAGAGGAGGATGGAAAGCAGCCGATTTCGTTGCGAAGCATGGACTCGGAACTCCAGTCTTCGGAAATCTCTACCAAGCGGAGTACGACGATTACGTCCCGATTCTCTACAAGCAACTCGGCGCATAAATTTCTCGGTTTTCTGTGACAAGTTTGTAATTTATATATCAGTCTTTTCTTTTCGAAAAAATAAATGTAGTTAGTTTCACTAGCTGCGAGAGAGACAGATAATCATATTTTTGCTGCCTTTTTGCCATCCAATTATCGTGACTTTTTAATAGGGACACAAGCTCTTCACAGTCAGGAACGGGAAGTTTGACCTTATCGAATGTATTTAAATTGAAACTGAAAGAAACGAAATCGTGAATTATCGAAATATAAGAAATCTTTAACATAAATATCTTAAAATTTCAGAAATGACTCTACCAAGCCGAGTACGACGATTACGTCCCTCTTCTCTACAAACAATTTGGCGCATAAATTTTCCGTTTTTTGTCGAATCATTGCCGCTTTCAGATTAATAGATTCCACTCGTTTACTGACTTATCACGCATAAGCTTTTGCTAAGAAGAGAGTTGAAACATTTGATTTTTTTATTGAAAATCCATTCTTTGGGAAATTTCTGACAGTCGGCACAGACGGCGTTCCATTATGGACACCTATCGACTTCTGAAATGTATGAAGAAACAGAAGAGTGATCCACTCAAACGTCAATGGATGGTCGACATAGAACAGACTGGTCTCTGTGTTTGCTCACTCAAGAGAGAGAGAGATTATGGAGACGATGAGGACGCAGATACTCTGGCCCGTCTGTCACGTCATCTCACATCTCATTAAAGTGAATACAATGAGCCAGTAGGGGGCCTTCTCTATCGAATAACCACCTTTAATCGACTATTGTGCCCAGTTTTCTATTTCTCGTGACCATTCTATAGATTTTCAGAATGGAATTCGACCTTTACCGACTGCCAGATCTTCCGAAAATTCTAGTTATTCAATTGATGACGATTCCAGAGAGGTGATTACCTTTAGGAAGATTTTCAAGACGCTCATTTGTTTTCAGAATCAAGCTGGCCATCTCATCTCAAAAAATTGAAATCTACTTATCCAGGTTGTTCAAGAAACCTGCCTTTTCAGTGTATGAAATAGATTTGCGAGGCAAATCCTCATTCATTTCTATCGACAAAGACAAATTTAGACTATTTATGAGCCCTTTAAGACTGGAATATGAAGAAGCGACGGATATTACAGAAGAAGATGTGAAACCGTGGTGAGTCACAAGAAGTTTCGGAAAATCCCGAGAATAACTCGGCCTAAAATAATCCGATTAGAATGACTCGCTTCCGGATTTTTTGTTTTGGGCAACTTCGTAGAAAAGCCGATTTTCAGCATATTCTAAATCACATAACTGGGTCTTACACTAGTTAGTCTTGAATTTAATAATACTAGTTACTATAAGCATGGTTCAATACATATAATTCAAATTTGAGGCAGAAAGACCGATTGGTATCCTGTTTTTAAACCTTTTGACAGATCTGTCTTGAAAGTCTAGTACAGCAAGGCATGTAGTCAATCTGACCAAAACATTGGATTTCTTGAGATGATCGCGAACTAGCAATGTTTTGGGTAACTATCCGGGTTCCAATGGTTTTGGTGCCTTCAAACTGTCTAAAAAATTATACCTGCTTGACGAGGTAAAATGAAACGAGGATAGCTATAATTTGATTTAATTATTTCCTCGGGCATATTTCTTGCATGCCCGATGAATATTTAGTAGAATATCATTGAACTTTCGCTTCTACTACCACTAATAGTGAACGCCAAGCGTGAACGGATTGTTATCGGACACCATGTATTTTTTTATGACACGTACTGTAAGTCGAAGAATACGGTTCCAGGGTAAACGAGAAATGCACAATGATCGAAAACACCTTGAACGTGTTCACACGTCTTCAAAAGGTTTTTCCCTATCAGTATACCAGTTTGTGCGCAACATTGAATGAAATTGAACCGACGACGATTCATGATCTTCTGCTGCATCCCTGCGTCGCAAGCTTGACTGGTTTGAATTTTTACGGAGGAATAGTGCCGAGACACGATTTACACGCAGTTATGGAATGGAAACAAGAAAATGCGATTCAGTTTATTACGTTTTTAGATAACGAATTTCCATCGGATTATAGACATCCAAACGTGAGTCAACTTTCAAAGATCGTACATACCGTATTTATTCTAATAGCCTGGCATGCCGGTCTATTTTTCGAAACCCTTGTCTGAGTGCCGGTTAACCGATTGACCGATTGAATGAGAGTAACACGGTGATTTTTTTACTACATTGGCAAGACCTCAACTTTACCTGTAATTACAGGTAATTTATTTAAAATCTGTATTTTTCCGCTGCCGTGTTCGCACATTTTAATAGCTAAGTATCGTGTATACCGTTCCTTGCGTCGCTACTCACTGGGTGCAAATGCGACCACTAGATTACTGTCACGCGCAAACTTTAATTTGAATTTTATGTAGTAAAAAAATCACCGTGAGTAAAAACAACGGGTAAAGATTGTATTTTTTTAAATCGTCAGTGAAATCCAGCCACCAAGTTGATCATCCTTCAATATCTTTTTGCGAACTAAAAAAACATCGATTTTCAGGCGTTCCGCTTCTCTGGAGTCATGTACGGAGACGCTCGATGGATACATCTCAAAGACTTGCTCTCAATGAGAAACATGCATCGAATGGTTCTCGGGAACAACAATTTAAGTATGGAGGATCTGAACACATTCATCAAATATTGGATAAATTGCGACGAGGATATGTGCAAGTATCTTTATATTGGATACAAACACGTGAATTTGTCAGTATTGTTGGAGGATGTCACTGTCCTTAAGGGCTTCCGATCCGGAAATGAATTTTATATAATGTTAGTTTATTTATTTCATTTCGGAGATCACGAAATTTCGAAAAAAAAGTTAGTCGTTAAATTCCGAGAGCAATTAAATTTTCCAGAGCGTCGAATTCAATTGAGAAACAACTATTGATGACGATTCGGCTGGTATTTTACCCTGATGAACCTGGACGGCAAGAGATCGAGTTTTCGGTTCAGTTAGCTGACAGACCTCATAAATTAGAGAGAGGCGGCACTTTTCCTTCATGGGCACGAGAGTATCGTATTTTGGGACGAATGGCGAGGAAACGTTGGTTGGAAAAGAGGAGGATTGCAATAGCAACCGGTGAGGAGAGCTTAGCAAAGGAACTCTGCAATTTGGAGGAGGAGTTAGATGTGGAAGAAGTTCGGATGATTGATGGATTTATGACCGTCCAGGAGAAACTGTAATCACTTTTTATTTTGTACCTTTCATTGCATTTTTTTATTTATGAATCTTTTTTCAGAGAGAGGGAGAGAGATAACCAGCACATTATCAGAATAGAATCTTAAAGTAAAGTGCAGCACTCCACATAATCATTATTCCACCACCCTTATAGCAAAAAGCCTATTTGAGTCAACTTTCAAGAAATGTTGTCAACTGGGAGGGTAAAAAGGAAGGAAGGGTTTAAGGCAATTACTCAGTTGCTTGAAAATCATTTGCTAGTGACTCACTTGCTAGAGAGTCTCCATTGCTAAAATTTCCCCATTTTCAAAGTCTCACTTGCTAGAAATTGTGGATCATTTGCTTGAATTTTCGGATCATTTGCTAGAATTTTCACAAAGGAAAACAGTGGAGTTTTATTTTTTTTTGAAACAATCCTCGGGTTCAAAATCTTCTCGATGTGTCGTAGACGTCTATCAAAAGTATGTAGGTCGAAGCAACCAAGCAACCCTGTCTTCCTTTTGCCGTCCTTCTGAAAAGTAGTGTCAATTATATTTTGAGCTAATCGAAACCTTAAAAAGGGCTTTTTTGATAACATACGTTTTATTTCTTTTTTTCCTTACCATGCTTAAACCAAACTCTATCGGGATGCAAAAGTTTCAAATCTTCGACCATTTTCAAAGAATGTGCGCGCTACCATAACGGCACTGATAAAATCCCTCTTTGGCAGAATGTTGGATTTCAACTGATCTCGTGTTACTTCTGGAAACCCAATTGTTTTTATATTGTATGCAGTAATATGTCAACGTACTATCCATTTTTCTGTTTGGTGCATCACAGATGTTGACATGAGAGGAGCCGACAGCAAAGTAGAAGCAGTAGCGGATGTCTTTATAGATAACAATCTAAAAACCGTAATCGTGGCGAAAGTGATAAACTCGCTGGATACCTGTTTGTGGATATCACCATTGTTGAAGTCGGCACATCTCAGACACTAAACTTCTTCTCCAAATAGTTTAATATAGTTTAAATTCGCATAATACGGCTGATGCCGATATTCAACTTTTCTCTCTTTGTTGGACTTTGTCCGGGACCACACAAATCCGTCATATGGGTTTTTGTCGCTCAAATGACAGGGTACTTTTCCGAAAAGCATTCGATTTTGCTTGAAACGAAGCAATTCCAATGCGTCGATTCCAGTACATTCAACAAACTTGAAAGTTTTTTTGCTGTCAGCGATCGAAGAAGATATAACGCACTTGTCATCAGTGATCAGCCGCTGGAATTCCACTCCGTTTAAGAACTTCAGCTCCATTTGATCCGTGAGATGTTGTATGTGGGCTCAAGTTTTCATGGAAGAGGAATGATCTTCAGGATTTTGCTGAAAAAAGTGAATTCAATGTAAACATTGAGTAAAAGCAACAAAAGGTGCTGACGAAATGAACAAAATACCAATTTAGTTAGAGCAAGTCCGAAAACAATTGGAAAATCAGCGACAAATAACGGTATTATCAAATTAAATGAAGTGTATCGCGGTGTTTGCGGACTTGCGAAATGACGTCATAATTAGGCTCCGCCCCTTTTTGTTTAATTTTTGACGGAATACAGATTTTAAACGCTTAAAAAAAAAAATAAATAAATAACTAACTTCCTATAGAAAACCACAAATCTATGTTTTTTAAGAGAAAAATCAGATTTATTATGTTTCGTTCAATAAAACAACTATTTAGAGGTAATTTTATCACATAGAAACAATTAATTATGTGTATTTAATTGAAATACAGCTGATGATGTTCGATAATGACGAAGTAATTCGCGAAGCTGTACTTTTTTTGCCTGAAACGTAAAGTAAGGTAAAAACAACGTTTTTCGGCAAGTTTTGATGATAATTTTAACACACACTGCATAACGAACCTGAAAACTAATTAATTATCCGAAAAATATAAAAATTTTCTTGAAATTGAGCGAGAAAACAATAAAAAACGGCGAAAAAAGTAGAAAATTAGCCAAAGAAACAGAAGACGGTTAAAACCGCGCCGCACATTTAAAAAGGGGCGTGGTCAGGCTCAACTGCGGCACCGATTTTTCTCGTACACTTTATTTCATTTGATAATAACATGAAAAGAAAAAGAGTCGAAAATTCTAAAAAAGTAAAAAATTCGATTGGACTTCTGCGGCGATTATTGGGGTGTTTAGAGATTATTGATCGTTTCAATAGAAATATTTAGAATCTACACACTTCTTTTTATATTCTGAAGCTGGAAAAAAGTTTGCCCTAAAATCCTCTTTCAAGTGCGAGCGAACAGCGGCGAAAAAGGGCTTGACAAATGATGCACGGCGAATATTAAATTTTTTGTGAAAAAAGACTAAAATCCTAGCACTTTTGGCAGCGAAAAATAGTGAAAAAGAAGGAAAAACTGAAGGAAAAACAGAACGAAAAACGTAAGCGGCAGGCGGGGCGGTCATTGGCTGAGTATCAAACGCTTAAACATTGACAACCAAATATATATTTTTTTTCAAATTTATCGCGTTTTTCATCAATTTTCGAGCTTTTTTAGCTAATTGTTTAGTTTTTTTTCGAACAAAATTTCAATAAAATTTTTGAGAGTACTTCGAAATAGAACTTTCACGGAATAGAACTGTAACGAAATAGAACCGGCTTTGAAATAGAACACGCGCGAAATAGAACTGTCTTGCTATAGAACTGTAACGAAATAGAACTGCGCGAAATAGAACTGTACCGATTTGAAGAAATCAGCGCTGAAATAGAACTAAAATCACTGATTTTCGTTTCGTCGTTTTATGCTCAAATGTTGTGATTTTTTCAAAATTTCTTGTGTTATTCGTGAATTAAGCTGATTTTGAATACATAAAACAAAGAAAAACACTTTTTTATGTTTAGGGGGTCAAAAAACGGCATTTATACAGTGGTTCTATTTCGTGCAGGTTCTATTTCGTTACAGTTCTATTTCGCGCAGTTCTATTTCGTTACAGTTCTATAGCAAGACAGTTCTATTTCGCGCGTGTTCTATTTCGAAGTACTCTCAAATTTTTAGATTTGGCTTCGTGCCAGCAGTGGTTCAATAGAGCGCTCTTGCATTAAACTCAAATGTCGGTATTTAAAGAATTGCCGTGTTTCAGTGAAATGGTTTACCATCGCCACGCGCTTCCCGACCCATTCCTTCGTTTCCGAGCCGTCTGCGGTTACGCGGATCAAGACTAAGAAAAGATTCCAAACTTTGAGATGATTGTCAATCTGATAACGGTGAGTCCAAGAAAATCAAAAGTTTCATTGAGAACATTTTTAGGAGAAAAAGCTGAAAAGCGGAAAATCGATGCTCTGCCTGCGGCACATCATCTGCCAGACGCATTCATAATAGATGCTGAACTTTTCGTCCCAGCTAAAAAAATTTTCGTCTTGGACACTGTTTCAATCGGAACACACGGGATCAAGGGTTGGTTTGCGAGCTCCTCAACGAGATCGCCAGGTTGACTTCTGTCATCGTCACCAACTATCTACTATTTCTTCCTCATGTTCAATTGCTAACTGCTTTGTATGAAGGCAAGCCGGATTGTTTGTTGAACTCAACTTTGACTACTGACAAGATGATTGCACTGAAATCATTGCGAGCTGCAAAGCTGCAAACTTCTTCCAGTTGCCGCTCAGATCGTCGTTAGTTCATTTCGTCACCTGCGGTACATCGCAGTCTCCTACCGGGGACCTGTATGTCAAGTTGAAGACCAAGGCTGCAATAAGCTTCAAAGCATACTGCGTCGGTTAGTGTTTCTTGAAGAAGGCAGATAATTGAGGTTGCATTTCAGGAAACTTTGTCGAAATCGACGGATTGTGGAATGTTCCTCTCGTCGCCTTAATTGTGTCTCTCACGAATGAATCCCATACTAAGTCAATGATTCTTTACCTGAATCAAAACTGTGGTTACATCCACAGTAATGATTTTATGCAACAGAACGTCGTGAATCACAGAGAGTTGTGGGATCAAATTGGGGAAATGTTCTCTGGAATGAAAAATGTTGCAGTCAGAAGCTTCGACATTCTTTCTTCCTCGGGAAGAACTCTCAATTCCACGGTTCTCAGAGAATGTTTCATGGGAGGATTGGGAAAAACTGCAGAGTCCATCAACTCGAAGGACAAACTCATATTGAGCATTTTATGCCTACCTCTACGGAAACCATACACTCCAACTCCAGAACAATTGCACGTATTCGAGAAAGTCTTGGATGAATCGTTGTCTGAACACGTCGTGGAGTCAGCTTTTGAATCTGGTCAGTTATATCGGAGTCATGATTTGTTATTTTAATATGCTATTTTCAGGAAAATCTGCAACTGCTGCTGCAGCAGCCTTCGGCCGCGTACAGCTTCAGACAAAGTCCCGAGTTGCACTGATGGCACAAACCAATGCTGTTGTCGAAGCGCTTATCAAGTCGTTCAATCTTCCACAACATTTTGATTTCAATGTCTACGACACATATCAAGTCCGACCACTGGTCATTCAATCGAAAAATTGGAAGTTCTCACGGAATGGCTCGAACAATCAATTTGATCACTGAGCTGTAATGGCGGAGGTTTTATTCGCGGAACTTAATAAAACCAGAATTTAGAACCTTCTTCGAAACATTTTCCAATTCCTTCGTCATTCGGATCATGTAGATGTGCGCAGGCTTCCCAGTTGGAAGTACAAAATATTGGCGGTGCAGGAGGGGGAGCTCTTTTTGGAGATTTGTATCATTATTTTTCGTCTTGTTACAAGCCTAACATATACATACAATGCAACTTGCGACATGTTTGGGGCATTCTCCGCTTCTCCATACCTTCCTAGCTACCTGTACCCGGACTTGATTATGTTGGACAAATCCACCATGGTTCAACCAGCTGATCTTGTCATCTTAACGTCCAAAATGGAAAAGGAACATCTCGTCAAGCCAATTCAATACATTCTTCTGGGAGACATGAAACAATTGGAGTCTTACAACACCATCCGAGTATTGGCCCCAGTCAACACTTCTCCAAACAAAATGCTGCTCGAAATGAACCTTGTTCCATCACGGCTCTCCAATGTTTACCGGTGCCATTCAGCTGTGACAGAAGTTCTCTCGAAGATGTTCTATTTTGGATTGTTGACTTTTGGACGGTAAGTGCAGGTCAACTACTTTCTATAGTTTCATGTTGTATTTCAGAACTTATGGAGAGATCTACATTCAAACCCAACTGCCGGATTCAATCTTTCCTGGAAATGGACACAAGGCTTTTCACTTCATCTCCAACAACCATTCCAGTCACCCTGTTGCTCAGTCTCGTGCTAATCCTAAAGAAGCTGCCGATGTTGTTAATTACGTCAACGAGTTGCTACGATGTGCCATCCAGCCATCGTCTATTGCCGTGATCACACTAAACACTGCTCAAAAAGATCTTCTTCGTTAGACGCTTCGAGTCGGAGTACGAGTTGTCACTACAAGAAAATGCCAAGGCGGAGAATGCGACGTGAGAACAAATTGTATCGTCCAAATAATTCATAACTGATTTTCAGATGGTTGTTTTCTCATGCTGTGCAACCGCTCTGCAAGCCGAAGCTGATCAGAAAAAAATTTAACAACAACGAGTCTTCTATCGCCGACGAGAGTCGAATCCAACTCAAGAACAGAGTCACTTCTCATGTCTACTTGATCTCTGATCCATCGATCATTCTAGTTTCTTTGTTCCTCTCTCGCTATTTTACCACTGTATCTGGTACTTTTCCACCATTTCTCTTTGGCAACAGTTCTTCCAACTGTGCCATTTCTAATAGCTTCCACTAATTCTCTGAACTTCCCGATCGTCTATTTCTCTGAACTTCAATAAAAATATTCGTCTTGTGAATAACTATTCTAAATCTTTAAAAGCTCATAGAAATGCCTGAATTTTCAAATCAGACAGTCTAGCAAAAGAAAACTCAAGCAAAACGATCCACAAATTCTAGCAAATGATTCGAAAATTCTAGCAAGTGAAACTTTGAAAATGGGGAAATCCTAGCAAATGAGCCGTTCGCAAATCATTATCAAGCAAGTGAGTAATTCCCTTTGGATGTCCCCATCTCCACAGCCCCATTCTGCAAAAGGAATCTGCAAATCCACACTTAAGCAAGAATCGGTTCTTCAATGAAAGTTTACGCCCCTATTGTATTTTGTTCAACTTCTCTCTATTTTTTCATATTTTCACAGATCTTCCTAGCTGGGCAAATTTGGCTCCGTGACAGATTTTCAAGCCATAATGTTTTTCAAGCCATACTGTCGGAGATCGGGTAAAAACGTGAACTTCCTTCGGAATGTCGTGGTTTCGAAAAGACTGGTTTCTAAGAATTGAGCCGCGCTGGCTCAACCGCTTCTTTTTCCCAGTTATAGTCTCTCTTTTAAACTTATCGGATTATTGTTCATTCCAAATATGGAACATCTTTTAATTAACTATTTACCATTTCCATCTTTTGTTTCGAGCATGCAAATGTGGTCCGCAGTAGTGGCAATCATTTTCATTATGAAGAGACATTCAACAGAACCTCTTAAACAATTCGATGTGAATCGATTTTTTATATTTTTTTTTGTTTTCATCAAAAAATTACTTCGTGTCGCTCGTTAACGTCAAAATGTACTGGAATTTCCTTCAAAAAATCCCACCTCTGAACAGAATACATTTCATTTCCTAAAACTTCCTGCAGATGTCTATTGGAAGGTTCTTCACAATTTGATGTGATTTACCCCCGAAAACATACTTCCGGTGTTTCCGGTGTTCCAGCATCAGTTGACGGCAAGACGACATAAATTTTGTTGATTGATATAAAAAAAATTAGATGAAATTTAAAATTTGCTGCTCTCTAGAATTTTTCAGCATGTTATTGGCTTTTTTCAACAGTTTTACATATAGTTTTCCTTTATTGCAAGTAGTTGAACGACCGCGTAAATAAATATACGCAAACACTCGGACGCCAACTTGCACCATTTTCGATCTCTCCAGTATTTTTCAGATACTAACGTTATATTGTTTTCTTGCATTCTCCAAATTTTCTCATCGTATATATTAAATCAATTTAAAATTGAAAAAACGAAATCGTGATTTATGGAAATATAAACAAATCCTTGACAGAAATATCTTAAAATTTCAGAAATGTCGTCAAACGCTGCTGAAGATTCCTCTCTGATGAGAATTTCGAGAAGAACTCGACGAAACAGAGATGATTCGGTGAGAGAAACATATTGTTTTATACCTAAAAATGATTATTTTTTGCCGTAAACATATTTTCAGCGGAAAAAATGTTATTTTCATTAAATAATAACATTTTTTATCTGAAAAGACGTTTACCTGTTAGCAACTCGAACAATATTGAATTTTCAAGTTTTTCAACAAGAAATTGCTTACAAGAAACCTATTTACAGTTTGTTACGAAGGCTGCATTCACAAAGCACGAAGTCGTCCCGGACGTTCTCGCCTCAAACCCACCGTCGAAGGTGGTCTCTGTCAAGTTCAACTCAGGAGTTGAGGTAAGGAAAGGGGTTTCTTACTAAAATAAAATTTATTCTTCAGGCTAATCTGGGAAATGTGCTCACCCCAACGCTCGTGAAGGATGTGCCAGAAGTGAAATGGGACGCTGAACCAGGAGCACTGTACACTCTCATCAAGACGGATCCAGATGCTCCATCTCGCAAAGAGCCAACATTCCGTGAGTGGCATCACTGGCTCGTCGTCAATATCCCAGGAAACGACTTTTCAAAGGGAGACACCCTTTCGGAGTACATCGGCGCCGGACCACCACCAAAAACTGGCCTTCATCGCTACGTCTACCTGATCTACAAGCAATCTGGACGGATCGAGGACGCTGAGCACGGACGTCTCACCAATCGTTCCGGAGACAAGAGAGGAGGATGGAAAGCAGCCGATTTCGTTGCGAAGCATGGCCTCGGAACTCCACTCTTCGGAAATCTCTACCAAGCGGAGTACGACGCCTTTCCATTGAAGGAAAATGATCAAAAGTGCTTACGACTTGAATCTGAAAAGAGAGAGGTGAGAATGCAAATATAAGCTGTTTCTTACTTGTATTCATGTTTGTTCTTCTTCTTCTCTAAGTGACTCGAAGGTAGTAGAACTTTTCACAGGTGTATCGGCACCTTTCTTGTTAGCTACACTTAATACATTTCAACTCATTTTCATCATTTATTGAGGTAAGAAGAATTGTCAAAACGTGAACGAAAGGGCCCCGAATGTCTTATAAGCAGAGTTTTATACACCTGCTTGTCAGTGCGCTTGGTTAAAAGTTATTGACAGACAACACAAACTATAACTACCATGACAAGAACTATTCTTGAAATTGAATATCTAATTGTCTTTTTTCTTCTTGGATGTGGAGTTTTCTGTTGCTTCCCAATGGTACTGTCTTCTCATCCTCCACCACCAAAATTTTCTCCATCTGCACACATTCTTTTTTTGTCAGATCCATTCCTTCTCCAACAAAAACACCAGTTCACGTTGAAGTTGTCGCAGTCCTATTTCCTCTATGTCACTTGCCATTATCGTAGATTGACCGATGCTATTTGCCTTCTCCACGCCCAATAGTGAATGAACCATTCCGTTGACTTGATTTCTATACAGTGTGACCAATTTTCCACTCATTATCTCGACAGCTACCACTGAATCAATTCCAGCAATGATCGTATCTCCTCTTTCAATAGCTCTCGGCTCACGATGTAGCTTATCAAGAGTTATATAATCCCCCCCCCCCCCCCATTGGATTCCAATATCATTCGTAGTGATATTATATTTCTTCATTTCAAAAATGATGCGCGGGTTAATTATTAGATTAAATTGAAGCATTTCATGATTTTTCTTGATTGCTTTCTGTAGTCCGAAACTGTGGATTTCATTTGCTGAAGCTAAAGTTACGATCGATGGCAAACACGCCACAATCATGAGGAAATGAATTCCTGATAGCCCTGGTGCTCTGTTTGGTTGCCAGCCGATACTTTTTTTTCGATAAGAATCGTCTCTGTCGTTCTGTTCGTTTTCTTCATAATCAGAAAACTCGTATGGCTGATCGGTATGATTGAACTGTGACTGGTTGTTGAGGGCAATTTGCTCAATGAGTTCTCGTTGCCGTCTCGACTCAATTGTCAAGTTTTTTTTTATCTGTTCTATGAGGCTTTCATCTACCTCATCCTCATTATTCTTTCGGACTTTGTTAATCAAATTGATTGTTTCGTTGTCCTCTTCGTTTAGAATTTCCTCCATTCTTTCAGCTACACAAATAGCCTCATAAATGGTTTCCGGTGTCTCCTTTTCTAAAACCTTTATTTTGTTTCTAGTTATTGGCAGGCGTGTATGAACCTGTTAATAATCATATCAGCTCTTTGCTCTTCTCCGAGGACTGGAAATGCAACTCTTGCGACTCCTTGCAGTCTTTTGGCAAACTTTACCATTGTCTCAGACAATTTCATTTTGGTAGATGACAAGTCATTCATGGCTTTGTCCCGACCTCCGCGGGAGTGTAGAGAGGCTATGCCCGGTGTAGCGGTATGGGCATAGCTCTCTTTCTTTAATTGAGACTTTGGCCGGTTCGTATTCTTTATTTAAGAATTGTTATCAGAACCGAGGGTGTCTTACTCGTAGACGAATTATTACATCGGTAATATGTGCATCGGTAATAGCAAAGGGAGAATATCATACTTGCAATGGGCCGGGCCGGGCCGGGCCGGGCCGGGCGCTACTTCTGAAAATTTTGTGCCCGGCCCGGCCCGGCCCTTTGTGCCCGGATTACTACTGGGTATATCAAAACTGAAGTCAAAGGCTATGTTTTTCAATCAATTTTAACCCAAAACGATTGTATTCATTGTTTGAGAGTCAAAACACATTGAAAATAGAAACATAATACGAAAATTGAAAAAATTTGATATTTCGAAAATGTTTCATTTTTTAAAGAATTTAGGGTTTTTTGTATGAATACAATAGTTTAAATTGCTTTTTTCTATTCGAAAATCTTTTAAAAAAATTGAAAAAAATGCCCAAAAAAGTGTTTTTTCCATATGACGGGCACAACCGGGCCGGGCCGGGCCGTAGATATTTTGTGCCCGGCCCGGCCCGGGCACTAAAAATTACCGCCCGGCCCGGCCCGGCCCGCGGGCCGGCCCGGAATATCGCAAGTATGGAGAATATAGTACTTCCGTAATCTTTAGTGATAATATATCCTGCGTGACGTAATGAAACGTGTCATTGTGAGTATCGATTCTACAATCAAATCAGTTCTCGAAAGGAAGAAATAAGGAGTGGCCGCCGACAATGCTCAAGACAAGCACCGCAAGGACGACGTCTCCCGGACCAAGAATCCAGAAGGACACCGAAGGATACTAAGGGAACTCTTCTTCTGTTACTACCGTGCGAATAAACCGTAATATCATATTGTCTGCCTTCCTAAGCAATGTCCCCTTGTTCTCTGGGTCAACTATGGGTTCACCACCCAAAGGTTGTCTCCACATGGTGCATCGATTATGTGAACATGAGCCGGTGGAATGAGGGATCGACAGTGCTCGGAATAGATAAGTGATATTTCGAACGGTTGGAGCGGAATTGGCTAAAGCTCATCCCGGATCTTCGAACTCTCCTTGTCCGAAGGATTTGGAAACTCTAATCGTAGAGTGAACGGCGCTTTCAAGGCATGCAAATCGTTGCAACAATGTTGTAGGGGCTTGGATTAGGACCCAAGCGAGTGGCAACTTAGAGCATTGCGTAGGGCATCTACCCGAAGATGTTTTCCTAACGAGGCGAAAAGAAAAGTTCATTTTTCGATGAACAACATCCGATTTCTGAACCACAATCGAATTTAATATCGTTTTCTCTCGTC
The DNA here is from genome assembly GCA_016735795.1 of Caenorhabditis tropicalis. Classification (NCBI taxonomy): domain Eukaryota; kingdom Metazoa; phylum Nematoda; class Chromadorea; order Rhabditida; family Rhabditidae; genus Caenorhabditis; species Caenorhabditis tropicalis. The sequence goes on from CM028618.1 coordinate 297,560, forward strand.
CAGCCTCGTACCTAATAACATGGATAAATCGTATTCAGAAACTCAATTCTTCGATTGAGCAGTTCAGTATCTTAAATTATAAAGACGCGGATTTGGAGTGAACACAAACGGTGTTTATTTGGAAACAAGCCATATATATTCTTCGAAACGTAAACTTGCCTCACATTCAGGGAGTGCGAACAAACAGACAAACATCGTCCTTAGGGATTTTATATATATTTGGAAATAGGGTAACGATTATGTGACCGTTTTCCATTGTCTGGAACCAAATGAGAGAGGAATAAATTGTCAGTCGTCGTGAACAGGAAACATTTTTCTGAGTCTGTTTGTGTCTGTCTGCTGGAATCCTCCGAAGATAATCGCGCGAACGTCAACGGAATGATGAAAACAGGATGTGCAAGCAGGATCCTAGTGTCTGACAAGATGGTTAGCGCTACTTCTACTTGGATCTCCTAAATCTCAGAACGTCTAGCCTTGATCGCCCACAGAAGGAGGAGAGCGAGACGTTTAACAACGACCATGCATCCAATTGCACGCAGACAGTTGACATGGGCTCGTTACTAGCTCGGTTCTGACGAATTTGAGAAGGACTGGGTCAAATAATGGGAGTCCTCCCCTGATGATCCGGAATTCAGTTCGTAAAGCCAAAAACAAATAACACGATCCGCCACGTGTTCAAAAGAAAAAATAATAATTTTGTGACGGAATAAAGGCGAAAAGTCACGGAGGTCAAATGGAGGTCACTAAACCAGAGCAGGGATGTTGTTTGATCAAGGAATTTCTAATTCAGTTCAAACAGAAGCAACCTCGCTGAATAGTGACTACTGGAATCAACCAAAGATGACCAAAGCAAAGAAAATCCCCAAAGAAGTTTGTGGCGCTCGGCAATCGGCTGAGGGACAGAAATCCGTTCGAGGACAACCGTTGAAGAATATGGCTGGTGCGAAGATGGAGGACGTCAGCAGATCGTCTCCAGACGTGGAAGAGAGTGACGAGTCGGAACGTTCGGTTCCTTCCAAACGTCGTCAGAAAGGATCCCGCGATGTGAAAAGGGAGAAAACCAGCAGTAGTTCATGCATCTCCGACGATGGAGGCTCCTAAATTGCTTACTGGACCGTCTCCGTCAAATCCACTCAATCGGGATTCGTCACTGTCGTCGACTTGCGGAGCAGGCATTTTACGTCCTTGGAACAGAAACAGCAATTGCTCCTGGAGACATGTGATATTTTCAAGAAGACCATGCGAGGCGTGGAGGTGCAATTGAGACACGAAGAGAGATGGGTCAAACAGGATGAGAAATTGTATTCCAATGAAGAAAATAGGAATTGGCGCTGTACGTCATTTGATGAGAAAACAGGCCGACCAGTCTATTTGAGATTGGAAGGAGGCGGGGACAGTGTTCAGTCAATTACGGAAGGTTCGAAGAGAGTTGAGAAGGAGTATTTGTCTCCAAAGCAAGAGGAGGTCAATCATCGACAGACAGATCAATGGGAATCGCATTACAATTTTCTGAAAAGTGGTGGGTGATCTACTTTGAGTTTTAGCTCTTACGAATTTGATTTCTAGTGGATCTTATTACTACAATTTTCATACGTTCTAAACACTTCCTTGGTTGACATCGAATAGCTGTGCTAAATCGCACTTTATTGAAGGTGATTCATAAGACAAAGTGCATTCGCCCCCCGCAATCACTTTGTATTATTAAATTCTTTTACACTTTAACTGTATATATACCCTGTTATTTTATCTTATTTTGTCGTCAATAAAACTATGTAGATTTAAAATATGGTGCATCGTGGGTTGAAAACCCCGGTCACTCAAGTCCCGCGTGGCAGGCCATCTACTAGTTGCTTCTATTATTTTGTTAGTCGCCGTCGGAATATTCACTTCTGGATTGTATAGGCAAACAGTGTCAATCATCATTGACGCTTCCAGACAGACAAGGACGTACTGGAGACCCAGGAAGTAAGTGAAGGAAGAATTAAAAGATCCAGGTGATCGTATGGACGAACCTGGTGTTGACGATCGCATTCCAACCAACTGAACAACGAGACAGACACCATGCGTTAGGATAACGATGGACACTAATCATTGACATCCGTTGCATCAAAGCTGGCAGCTCTACTTCGAACAACACGAGATTGTTCAAGACAATTGGAAAACCTTACCATCCGACTTTGGACACCGAAGAAGCTCGTGGCTTCTCACCCCAAGCAAAAGACAACTCGCCAGGACACTTTTGCCGCCCAGAGCCTCTCTACACCGAGAGATACCGAATTTGGTCAACACGAGATTACACCTTGACAACAGACACCATAGATATAACACGAACAGCACTACAAAGAAGGGACACAGATCGCCAGGAACGTAGTCAAAAAGTCGTCACGTCGAAATTTAATTGATAAATTAATTAACTTCATTCTATGGTTCATTTTGTTTTGTTTTCTCTGAAGCCGGGAGTGTGCTAAATCGCACTTTATTGAAGGTGATTCATAAGACAAAGTGCATTCGCCTCCCGCAATCACTTTGTATTATTAAATTCTTTTACACTTTAACTGGATATATACCAGAGTTGCACGGACAGTCCGTTGTCCGTTGTCCGCGGTTTTTCGGTGTCCGTTGTCCGATGTCCGTTGTCCGTCAAAAAAAATTTTGTCCGTTGTCCGGTGTCCGGTGTCTGGAAATTTTTTTAAAATTTGTCCGTTTTCCAAAAAATATTCAATTTTTTTGCCGAAGTTCGAAGGAACGATCTAGCTGAAGAATGTCAAGAAAACAGCTTGATTTATCAATTTTTACTCGATTTTTTCGATTTTTCGAGTTTTTTCATCGACTTTTAGTTGTCCGGGAGAAAACTGTGTCCGCTGTCCGTTGTCTGTCGTCCGTTGTCCGCAGATTTCTGATGTCCGTTGTCCGGCGTCCGATGTCCGCCGGAAAAATTTTTGTCCGATGTCCGTTGTTCGTTGTCCGGAAAAAATGTTTTGTGTCCGTTGTCCGTTGTCCGTTGTCCGTGAAAAAAAATCGCTGTCCGTGCAACTCTGATATATACCCTGTTATTTTATCTTATTTTGTCATCAATAAAACGATGTAGATTTAAAATAATAGCTACTTCCTCATGATTTAGCATCCTTTTGGCGACAATAATTAGAGACTATCGAATCTATTCAGAATCTATTTTAGAATATATTTTATTTATTGGTGCAGGGCAGATTGCCACTATTGCACAATACAAACATAAGAGAAGAGATTACAATTGAGAAGGCAAGAGATGTTCAATGTTCAACCGGGTTAGGATAGGATATTTAGTAACATCTATGTAGAAACTTCAGTCTTGTTTTGAAGCCAGCAGCAGAAACTTTCACCGGGAATACTTCAGCAGATAATGAACTCCAGCAATTAATGGTTCTATTGAAGATAAACTGTCCAACGTGTTTAGAATCATTGAGAACCATCGATCGCATATAGTACTAATGTCTCCGTAGCGTATTGAGTTGAGGAAAGTGCAGAAACAGATTATAAGAGCGTGCCAATTTCTTCGAGACAATGCATTTGTAGATAACTAATAAATCATTGATAAGTCTACGTGCTTCTAGTGATCAGAAGCAGAAAGTACATCAAATATGACGTGCATTCAGAGCCAGTCTTTATGAAACAATGATAATATTCTTCTTTATAGATTCCAGCTTTCGGATAAGATTTTCACTTGTTGTCGAGATGTAATCGATGCATATTCAATAAGAGGCCTGACGTATATTGTATAGCATTTTAATACGATATCCTAGGTAGAGTTTCTTTTTCAAGATGTTGAAAATGATATTAATTCGAAACATCGACCGACGAACAACATTATTTATGTGTCTATTGCTTGTCACCGAAAAAATCTAACACCTACGTCCCAAACCTACTTTGTTGACGAATGACAAAAAATATATTTAATATTCTTTGAGTATTGTCACCAGGATGAATCATCCTATCAAAAAAGGTTTTTCACATTATTATTCGAATATTCTGAAATTAATGAGGGGGGGGGGCAATGATGGTTCGTTCCTGTGGGGGTTAATACCGAGGGTTGTGGGAGGACCATAGTCATTTTACTTTTTTCTACGCTGTGTTATTATCGGTTCAGTAAATCGCACAAGAAATTTCACGTTCATTAGATTTTTTGGCGTATTTATCGAACCGATAATATAAATTCTGTTAGGGTTGCTGTATGTTGTCCTTTCTTGAGTTCCGCTCTTGTTTGTTTATACTATTCTTGATTTCTATCTTTTAACTCCTACTGTTCTGATGTTGGAATGTACCGAAGAGATCCCGAGGTGGATCGTGCGCTCTCGTTGCCCCACGTGTTCATTATGTGTCGTTTTGAACGAGTGAGTTTCTCCTCTTCTTGCTCTTTTAATCTCTTCTGCTAATAACGCATCATCTTCTTCTTGGTATGTTTCCGGTGTGTCGGACTTGTCTTCCTATGCAGTCTGCTCTTTCCCCTTGCTAGGTCCTTCTCCTTCTCGATCTGCGTGTGGTGCCACTTTTTGGGGTGGCTCCCTATGTTATGTAATTCTTTTATTTCACAGTCTGTTTCTCATTTCGTTAGGGCAACATCATACTTTTGGTAAAATTAACTCTCGGACGTAATTGACGTAATTGATGTGTTCGGACGTAATTGATGTAATTGACGGACGTAATTGAGACGTAATTGAAATTGCAGAATATCAGAAAATGAACATTTTCCGTCTTCTTATACGATTGATTGACCTTACCACCTTTTGAGCTAATATGTTTCACGCCCACATAGATATAAAATATGGAATAAACGATAAGAACTACCTATATAAGGCAAGTGAACTTAGTGTTAATGGGTTCTCCTTATGTAAATAAATACTCATTCTACATCTTACATCTTTCTCGTGGCCACCAAAGACATAACAGTGGCGATCAGGATCGAAGGCGGATCCCATGATGGTGATCCAACGGACATTTGTCGGTGTGCATGAAGAAAGGAGGGAGACCCCGGTGCTCGTGGATTTGTCACCGTTGAGTAAGCCGTCACGGAAAGGTTGGAGAGCGGTGCTCGAGATCAATGGATCACCTTTTAGAAGCCCGATTGGTTGCAGTAGAGTGATGATCGGGAAGATCGACGTACTCGAGGATGGTCGTGGAAGTACAGTGGATCGTGCAATCCCGACATCAAGGCTGCTGGATGGTGGAGACACCGAAACCAAGGCTGGCCAGGAAAACCGGAAGGTTGGCTGACGTGCTTGTTGCGTGGTAGATCGAGACGACGTCAAGATCGAGCAACGATGCCTGTGAGATGTTACAATCAAGGAGAAAGCTGTGGAGTCTTGAGCAGCGGCTGTCGGGATAATTCGTGGAAGAAGTGGACAGTAGACAAACTACTTCTGTTGAAGAAAGGGAGGTGTTGTGGCGTGTCTCGTGGCCACCAAAGACATAACAATAAGAGAATAAGATACAATAAGGTTAAAAGGGGGAAGTCACCCTAGGCACACTAATGCCTCACCATCCTCTCGCGAGGCTCAAACACACACTGAAGACTAGTCTCCTTGGTCCGCGGCCTCGCCTAGGGGCGTGGCCTCGTCCTCGGCAGACCACCTTCCCAAATCTACCGTTACACATTACTTGCGGCAGAAGCCAATTCACAAACTTGGTAACAAGCACAGGATCATCTGGGTTCGATCTAAATACGATTCTTCGGGATATTGAAAATCGCACAGAAATTGTACAGAACAATTCAATTCCTTCTCCATCGCTCCGTAATCTACCGTTGAGAATGCGTGGTTATCCAACAAGTCGATATAATGTTGAGTCGAATCCCCTTCTATTGCATATTTTCTCGAGTAGAACCTTATAATCTTTTTCCGAAATGACAGGCATCTTCATCATGTTGAGCTCATTTTCCTCCAACAGTCTCATCAACATTATTTGCTCCAGAGGTGTCGGAATCTCTCCATTTTTGTGAACAAATGTCTATCGAGAAAGCATATAGTTCTCTCCATCCCCATTAAACAGATTGATCGACGGCAGGATACAGCTAACTAGATTTGTAGCTAACATTGGTGTTGAGTGTACACAACTTCACAGAGCCGATTTCTCTGCTTTAACAGGAGACGAGTGCTCCGACTTGAACATGGAACAATCTTCTGATTTTACTAGAGACGACTTCTCCGAATAGTTCTTCTTACCTTTGATTCCAGAGGACGATGCCCCGTCGTTCTTTTTCAGCAAGTTTTGATATTGCTTTGACTCGCTTTTTTGCTTGCTAATACTACGCACTGAAGACTCTGATTGAGTTTTCTTTTGATCACTCGCTTCGTCCGTGGGAACCTTGCATTTTCTTTCGGCTGCTTGTAAGAGTTGACTCACTTGATGCTATTGCTCAGAAAATTGCGCCCTAATGCCTTCGAACACCAACTTAACTTTCTCCATCGACATCAATTGATTCGAAAAAGGAGCATCTGCCAACTTCATCAAATCCGACCTCGATGTCGACCGTAACCGACTCTTTCGCGATACTTGACTCGCTGTTTCCTTTGGCCCGACTGGACTGTTTTTTCTTCGGAGTCAACCGGTTCTCACGTGTATCCCCAATGGGCTCCCTTCTTCGAGATTCTTCCCGCTGCCGATGCTGTCGATTGCAGACTTTCCGTTTTTTTCCCTTCGTTCCTCTCATGATGATTGTTAAACGAGTTTCGATGCATCACTGAAAACTGAGTTCCTCTCTCAAGTTTTTGCACCTTTGACCTTTCGATCGTTCTCTTTAATTTTCGAGGAATAGTGGAAAAGCCTCTGGGTACATGAAAAAACCTGAATCGGAAAAAAAATTAATGAGGCAGCTGTGAATGTAGGTCATAATGTAACATAAAGGTCATACTGGTGTAGTCTAGGTCAGAATGAGTTACTGGTACAGAGGATCAGATGGCATCATTTCGAGTTGAACGAACTCAAAACATTTAAGGGGGGTATGCCGCTATATTTAGAATATCTCTAATTTTTTATGAACCGTTTTTCTTTTTTCATCGAAAATACACTAGTTTGAAATCCAAAAAAGCTTCCTTTCTTTTCTTATCTCAGTTCATTAGTTTATCACAGGACTCTTTTTCCTCAAAATTGCCTTGAAAAGGCAAAAAAATGCGCGCAGAAGGTTTCAAAGTGTATATTTTAAATTTATCGTTTGGCATCGTTTGGCTACCGTTCGCGATCGTTCGGATCAAGATCGGCTAAAATCGGCTAGATAGGAGCTGAGAAAAGACTGTGGACACACGGACACACAGATTCTGGAGGCCGAAAGTTGTGTCTTTACAAAAAAACAAAGAGTTTCAATTAGTGCAAAATCAACAGGGATCAGTACTGGAATTTCAGGTCAAACACGCCCTATTCTGGGCATTCCCTAGTAAGACCTTTGCCAATTGTATTTGAATCAATAGAGAATTTTGTTCTCTATTGAATGCATTTTAAAATCCACGGATTTCTCAATATGTGGTTCACTGTATATCCCGAAAATCTTCCAAAAAATCTTCCAAAAAAGTGCCATTCACTATTTGTGATGGTGAACACCATCCTTTGTTTGTCTAACTTTTCCATTGTGAAGCTCCCAGGTGCAGAGTACATAGATGTTGTAGTCGCCATCTTTTTCATCTGTCGGTTACAGCCATTTCTAAAAACGGGCTGATGTACCATGTGGATAAAGAGTTCCAGCGCCCCGATTGACTCTTAGACAGTTTCTTGTGGGAAAAAAACGTATGGTGAGAAGACAAGATCAAGAGAACTCTCCTAGAGTCTCGCAAGAGTAATTCGAGAGTTTTGAAGGTCTCATGTCGGCAACTCTTGTCGTGTTATCCGTAAAATCACTTCTTCAAGCTGAAATAGTCAATTCTTCTCTCCAAAAATCTTTCTTTTTCATAACTTCCTCCCAGTTTTCCTCCTCGAATAAGCCATTTTCCAGCTGCGAAGGTTGACTAATAGCCAGATTTTGTTTGATTCGACGCAAAAAACCTAAATTTTTGACTGGCTCCTGTTTACCTTAGAGTCTCAAAATTTCAAATTTTCAGATGATCAAATGGAATTTGAATTTACACTCCGAAGAACTCGAGAATCGTTTGAAGCAACAGTTCAAACAACAGGCGAATTCTGATCTGTTGAATCGCCTATTCGACAGGCATCCCCTTCAAAAAAAGGCCGCTATCGACACTTTGGCTTTATTGACTACTACTGCTCCAAGATTTATAATGGCTAATAGTGATTTGATCCTTAAGTGGCTGTCCATCGTTTTCCATACAAAAGACGATGCTTCAATGAGTGGACTGAAGCTTCTGAACATGATCGGAACTATTTCGAAAGAGTTGAAGGCTCCGCTTCAATATGCGGAATTGATTCCTCTCTTGCCTTACCTGATGATGATTTGTGGAAGACCTGACAAAATGATCCATTTTGAAGTGAAAAATTGCATCTTTACTCTTGCCGAATCTTCTGGATACTTCGCACTCATCTCAACGATGGCTTCCGTTCTGAGAAACACGAGTGAAGAACTCGTTATAAAAGAAGTACTCGTAATTTTGGATGAGCTCATTTCAAAATCGGATATTAGTCAAGAGGAGTTAAGAAAGATGAGACTGGATGCAACTATTGCTCCTCTTGTCGAAGACTCACGCGGCTACGTTCGAGAAGAAGCGCGGAAAGTATTCGTATCCATCTCAAATAAATCATCTGTAACAAAAAAAGGAGGAATCGCCAAGTTTACAGTTGGAAAGGCTCGCCAGTCGGAATATGAAACAGACGTTCCGGTCTTGTGAGTTCTTTTTTTAACCAAAAAGATTAAGGATACTTCGTGGATCTGTGAAAAATTCAGAAGGCTTTCAAATAAGCTAAAGAAATGTTTTCGAAAAATATTATACTTCGAGTAGTTCAGAGAAACTTCCGAGTACTTTTGGTAATTCACGATAATTAACGAAAAATATCGATAAATGGATGCCGAGAGACTATTTCAAAAAGTCTTGGAAAATCTTCTGAATTTCGAAAGTTTTTCGATAATCTTCAGACATTACGAAAAACCTAGAGTAATTTTGTGAAATATTGAGGATGTTTTTTCTTACAGCCAGGATCCTGTCTCTTCACGCGGAATGTTTGCAAGACAAAGGAAAATATGTATGACACGTGATCAGTGGAAATTGATCAAAGGTAATTGCTGAATCGGGTCGAAAATCTCGTCTCGTGCACTCGTCTTTTCATAACTTTAAAATTTTCAGAGGTTTCGCCACGATGGCCGCTGAAGCATTCACAAAACACGAAGTCGTTCCGGACGTTCTCGCCTCAAACCCACCGTCGAAGGTGGTCTCTGTCAAGTTCAACTCAGGAGTTGAGGTAAGGAAAGGGTTTTCTTACTAAAATAAAATTTATTTTTTCAGGCCAACCTCGGAAATGTGCTGACCCCAACGCTCGTGAAGGATGTGCCAGAAGTGAAGTGGGACGCTGAGCCAGGAGCACTGTACACTCTCATCAAGACAGATCCAGATGCTCCATCTCGCAAAGAGCCAATATTCCGCGAGTGGCATCACTGGCTCGTCGTCAACATTCCCGGAAACGATATCTCAAAGGGAGACACTCTTTCGGAGTACATCGGAGCGGGACCAGCACCAAAAACCGGTCTTCATCGCTACGTCTACTTGGTCTATGAGCAGTGGGGAGAGATCAAAGACGCCGAGCATGGACGTCTCACCAACCGTTCCGGAGACAAGAGAGGAGGATGGAAAGCAGCCGATTTTGCTGCAAAGCACGGCCTCGGGACTCCAGTGTTCGGAAATCTCTACCAAGCCGAGTACGACGACTACGTCCCGATTCTCTACAAGCAACTCGGCGCATAATTTTTCGGTTTTCTGTAAATTTTTGTTACAAGTTTATTATTTGTATACCAATGGTTTTTGTTTTCGGAAAAAATAAATGAAGTAAGTTTAACTAGCTGCGAGAGACAGATAAACAATTCTATCCGTCCTCCAATCATCGTTACTGATTACCAGGGACGTTTTCTTCTCTTCTGTCCGTCTTCTCCGTCGTCGTCTTCTCGTCTGTGATTTGCAATTTGTGTCTTCTCGCAGGTTATCATGTTAACCCTTTCTTCTTCTCTTCTTCTTCTGTTTACAACACCATTCCGATTTGATTCTTGCCCCCTCTCCGGTCGAGAAAGAGACTTAATTCTACCAATTTTTTCCCTTCTCCTCGAAATGCCTTCTTCTAATTGTACCCACTTTGAAATCTAATTGAACCCCAACTGCCCAACTCTCTGTTTCTATTTTAAAGGTAATTGCTTCGATCGAAAAATGCTTCGGAGGATTCTTCTCTCCGCCATACTAATTGTGTTAGTAGCCAGCGTTCTTCGTAAGAAGAAGCCGTGCATCAATGGAACTCCTGAAGGTTTGTTTTCGTTTTGAGAGAGAGAGAGAGAGAGAGAGAGAGAGAGAAAGAGAGAGAGGGGAAACCGGATAGTTTTACGAGTATTCTGACGATAATTGTCCTGTGATTGAATGCGTTTTCTCGAATAGTCGAGAATGGTATTGATTTTCGAAGTTTGGCGTTTTCAACTCAAAAAAAATTCAGACAGTTTTTAGTACTGAACTTAATGTATTTATTCTAATGTAATTGCTAGTAAAATCATCAGTATAATCAAAATACTAGTTTTCTTTTGTTTTGATGATCCAGTTGAAATAGATTCGACCTGTAAGTGTCTTGTTATTCAACTTCATTTATCTCGGTTCGCATTGAAGATATGAAAAAGTAGTCAACTAATATAATGTAGCTTACATCAAAAGGAACATTTTATTAGTTGACACATTTCAAATATCTTCTTTGCAAACCGAGATACATGTAGCTAAAGATGAAGGACATATTTTAAGGTAATAAAAAATGAATGAATCCAGGCGACCGGCGTTCTAATGTGATTGTTTGTAAAATCATATCAGTAGTAGTAAATAATGAAAATACTAGTTTTTTGTTGTTTTCATTATCCAATTAAATGAATATCACGTTGATTTGATCCCAATTTTTTCTGATCAATCATAGAGTCTTCCTTTTTGAAATAACTACAGTGTGTGTATAGTAAAACATGTAAAATTCTTGATATTCAACTTTAATTATCTCAGTTCTTAATAACGATACTAAAAAGTTGTCAACTAACGAAATGTAGTATACATAAAATTGAATATTTTATTAGTTGACCTCTTTTTGATATCGTTTTTGCAAAACGAGATATGTATTGCGAAAGATGAGACAACTCAAAGTGATCAAAATAAAACTGACTACCCAGGCGATCGTTGTTTCTGTGTGGAAGGATGGACTGGAACTCTCTGCCATCGAAAAATGATGTGTGCCGGGTTCGAACGTCTTCAGAACGGAAGTTGTTATGAGTGTCAGGTTGGATGGGCAGGCTCTGACTGTGACATTATCGATTGTCATGGGAACGGAATGCCGAACTATGATCTGACTGAGTGTACCTGCACAGTACCGTATTCGGGGAAGTATTGTGAGATTGCTGACACTAAGGATATCTATAAATGGTATAATAATTTCACTTCGAGTATTGGTCCAATTGGAATATTGACTATTATTCCATTGGCTCTTATCTATATGTGTAAGTTTGTATTTGATGTGATTACTGTAGAAGAGGATATTCCAGGTTGCGAACACTTTGCAAAGAAGCGTCAACTTCGTCGTGTTGAGCAACATTTGAATGGAGTCTATATTACAAATGGTAGAAAAGCAGTTGACAAAGAGTTGGTCAAAGGTCTTCTCGAAGCTTCTGACGATGAGAAATCGGTGAAATCGGTGAAAGCAGCGACGAATGAGGAGGAAAAAGATAAAGATGGAGGTCAGAATGGCAATTAGAACTCAAATATCACCCGCTCAGTTTCTATTCAATTTTAGAAGAAGTCATTAAAATGAGAAATTCAGCGACGACGAGCGAGAAGAAGGCTCTGCTTGCTGATCCTGCCGATTTGTAGTTTCGTTTTGATTGATTGGGGGGATGCGGTTTCAACAAACAAGATCTTTTTTTCTCTTTTTATGCTGAAATAAATTCATTTCTTTTCGGTTTTGAATTCAGACAAATTTTTTAATTTTTGAGAAAACTGAAAAAGAAGATTAGTGAACAGATTGAGATTTTTAGGTTTTGTTCAGCTGAGTTGAGCTTTTTTAAGTCATTCTTAAGTAGCATAAATTGGAATTTCCGAATGAAAGAAATCCACTAGTTACAGTAGTAGGACGGTCATCTTTGACGATTATAGTCCAGGTTAGTGGGACGAAAGGGGCGGGGCTGAGAGGTCCTTTTTTGAAAATGTGTTTTTGTCAAAAAAAAATTTTTCGAAAAAAATTTTTTCCAATTTCAAAAAAAATGCATTTAGGAACCCCAACCTACTCCCAGGAATCTCCCTAGTGAGAGGAGGATTACGGTAGCCAGGAGACCAAGGAGTTCTGCGATTTGGCGATTTGGAGTTCAGATGATGGTCCAAGAGAGCCTGCAATCACTTTAGCACCCACTCAAATTTTTTATTCCATTTTAAAACCCTTCGAATTTAAAATTCAGCCTCTTACGTCATCTCTTCTTGTCGTTTCTCAAAACGTTCGTCTCCATCAAAAAAGAAACTTCCAAACAAGAAAAGAAATAGGAAGAGCTGTCATGAACACTCACTTAAACGTCAAAAAGGACAAAAAGAGTGGCGGCAAGATATAAAAGTTTGTCCTCCGACGAGTTGTGTGTGAATATTCATGTGTCAGATTGAACTCGTATATATTAAACACACTGAGAGAGAGAGAGAGAGAGAGAGAGAGAGAGAGAGAAGAGAATACTCCCCAGAGCTTTTTGTTCAATTGGCCATTCTCCGAGAGAGAGGAAACTCTCTCTCTTTTCCCTGCCAATAGTCTCGAGATCGTTCAGGACTTAATTCGTTTTGGCATCATCATTCGTTTCGATTTCCTATTCGAAACTCATTATAGGTTGGCGTATTGCCTTGCTATACAGTCTTTTGTCGTTTCCTTTCCGACGTTTTCTGAATCATTTCGAAACAAAGACAGTTAGGAATGGAAACTGCCGGTCACTTTCTCCTATTGCTCATCATGATTCATTTGTGGGAGAGAGGCTAGGTCAAATGAGGAAATTATTTTCCTCCTGAAGCGATCACTGATTTTGTCTTATTCTCTTCCCAGTAAGGTAAATTTTTCTGCTAGTCTAGACTAATCCTTCAAGTCTGAAATTCCCCTTGAGACATAGCATTTTAATTCTAAAAAAACTAAATTATAACGTTGCCATATGGACATCAGAGTTGTATGGAATTCAAATTCCATATTCCAAATTCCATTTTGAACAGTAGAAAAATTTCAAATTCTATGTAAAATCGAGAAAAATTTTCAAAAAAACCTTTCTAAAAATTTCAATTTTTTTTTTCAAATTTCTTCAAAAACCGCTGGATTTTGTTCAAATTCCATACAACTCTAATGGACACCACTCTCCCTTATTGCAGGACATCGTGATTGTAAACCGTGACCTCCTTCTCTCAGTTTCTTCTCCCTCTTCTTCTTCTTTCCGAGAAGAGTGACCAGTTTCCGGTGGCGAACTCGTTTTTGCTCCCCCCGCCTCTCTTTCCTCATCCATCCTCATTTTCCTCCTCTTTTTTCGCTGGCGGTCTTCTGAAAATTGCATTGTTTTCTCGTTCGCGTCGTTCGAAATACCTTTACCTCCGGACACAACAATGGGTGTTTATTCAATTCTTGACTACTCGGGGGGTTTGGAATTTCTGAAATAGCAGACTTTTCACCGGGATTTTTCCCCCAGTGGGCCCGGTGCTCCACAGGAAGTTCAGAATCGAAAATTTTTGAATTTTTGACCGAAATTTTTTTATGATCTTAAATAACACGCATTGGCGGAATTTCGGAATATCGTTAGAGAAAAAGCCATTTCGAACACTTTTTAGTGTCAAAAAAAAAATTAAAAATTGGCTTGAAAAGGGGTCATTTTTTCTTCCGGGCCTTGAGAATTTTGGCCAAATTTTACAAGTCTCGAAAATAGACTTTCTCATCCATTCATTTCAAAAGTCACTCCCCCCCCCCCCCCCCACATTCCTCATTTTTAATCCATCAATTCATCCTTTTGGTCCTCTTCATTCAATTTAGGTCATTTGACATTTAGAGCTGACACAGCTGTGGAAATGCATCTTTTATTATCTTCTCTCTCTCTCTCTCTCTCTCTCTCTCTCTCTCTCTTCCTTCTCTCCCAGAAATAGAAAAATCTTGTTAACACACACAGAAAAAAAGAGGTACCTCGTTCGAAATGCACTAACTATGTGTGCATTTGCAAAGAGATTATGTGAGTTTCTATGTGTTTGTGAGGAAAAGAAAAAAAGAAAAAGAAGAAGCTCTTTTCATTCACAACGAGCCAAATTAATTAGATGACGACACAAAAAAGCTCTCTTTCTCAGATTTTTTGCCTTTATTGTTGTTGTTGTTGAAAGTCCTGAATTCTTGGAGGAAGATTGGGAGGGAAAGAAGAAGAAAAACTAGGTTTGCACAAAAAAATTCGAAAAAAAGAAGAGATTTTTCTCATGATACCTTCTCAGGTTTCTCCCGAACTTTTTCTTCTTTTTTCAAAAATCAGAAAACCCGAAAAAGAACAGGAAACCAATTATAAGAGAGTATACATTTCCTTGTACTTCCCTTTCTATTTCCTCTCCACTCTTCACAAACAATCTTCATTTTGTAGCTTCAAAACCACAATTTTTTTATTTATTCTGATCTCGATCACACGTCAAATATGAATAATGAGTCTGACCAAAAATGATGTTTGGGATTCCATTTTTCCCCGAAGTTTCTTATTCTGTCTGAAAAGAAAAGCTTCTTAAGTCTATTTGGTCCATTATTTATGTTCCATAACTTCTTTTTCTCACGCTTACCAAAATTTTGGAAGCATGTATTTTCCTAGTTTCAGGTCTCTTAAAGTAGAAGTGAACTGGACTCAAAAAGTGTGTTTTTATATGTAGTTTTTTATTCTGAACATTTTGTTTGTTGACAACTTTTTTTGAAAATGTCTCTAAATGCCTTAATAACCAGCTTGAAAATGTCGAAGTTATTCCGGTGGAAGAGTTTTTCGTGAGCGGCGGCCATGGGGTTTTCGACCCCTGCACCCGTTTTTTTTTGCGTTTTTCTTCTTTTTTTTTGCTTTTATTAAAATTAGTCTTTCATTATTACCCGAAAAAAAATTTTAAAAATTAGAAAATAACGTCCAAATACCCGTGACCGCCGCTTACGGAAAACTCTTCCACTTGAATTGCTTCAATATTTTCAAACCGATTTTTAGGGCATTTAGAGCCGTTTTCAGAGAAAGTTGTCAACACAAAAAATGTTCAGAACTAAAAACTACATCTAAATTCAGAATATTTGAATTCAAATTAATTTGAATTATCAGATTAGGATTATCCAAAAGAATTAACTTCCCAAAAAAACTCAAATCCGATCTCTTTTTCTCTGTGACTAACTAATCCTCTTGAACCTGCGAAAAGGGAGAACTTCTATTTCTAAACCACCACTGTTCGGTCAATCCCATTTCCTTCTCCGCCCCCCTCCCCTCATTGTCGTCTTCAGGGGGCTCTCAATTAAATTCCATTTCTTTTTCTGCTTCTCTCGGGAAAGAAGCCTGTCGTGCCCTCCGTGCCGCTTCATTTGTTTCTTTTCGAATTCTCATTGAATAATTCACAATGTTGTTTCGAACATTTCTTCCCTTTTTCTCCTCTTAACCCGCTTTTTTATGCTTTTTTATTCTTGTACCTTCCGTTTTCCGTCTTCTGTGATATATATCGGGTCACATCAGCTATCAATTACTCTCTTTTTTCCTTTTTTCCCGTCGGAATCGACACGATTGGCGTGAAACCACTCAGCTAATCAATCAATCGTCTTCTTTTTTTCGGTTTTTCTGCGGCTAGGTCATCTCTTTAACCACTTTCCGATTGCCTCCATGTCAAATCCTCACACATAATAAATCTGACATGTAGGCAATAAATTACCCCGCAGGTAGAGGAGAGGAGAATATAAATCTCATTTGACTTTTGATAACAACAATTTTATGTATATCCGAATGTTAATTGGGTCGAGATAATCCCGCCGGTTTCGAAACCACTTCCTTTCGCTTTCGAACGGAGGGAGACCCACTTTGAACATCCATTTCTCTGATAACAGGCGTGCCATTTCAAGAAATGTCTTCCTTCTTTTCCTTCTTCAACTGATTCGGTTTCAATTCCTTCCCTAATCTGATTAGCAATTCTGCCACTCTATCTTGAGAAGAGACCGAAAAGAGAAAACAATCCTTTTCGAAGAAACTTTACCAAGTAATTGATATTTTTCTATTTTACTTCTTGTTATTCTAGAAAGAAGGTTCGCGCAAAAACAAAAATAACTAGTTTCTAACTAGCAGTTCAGATGGATCACATACTTTTCAGTAGAATAGAAGATGCTTTAATACTTTTTTCATAGGTCAACTTTGGCGGCTCGTAGCAAAATAAGGAATAATGAGAATGATCTGAATTTTTTAGAGTGGCTTGTCCTTAACTAGAACTCTATTTTTGTAGTTGACAACTTTTTTCAAAAATAATTTTTAAGAGCTACACGGTGCGCTCTTGAAAAGATGCTCTAATAGAGTGGCGACTGAAATATCACTTTTTCCATAGGTCAACTTTGGCGGCTCATAGAAAATTGGAGAAAAATGAGAATGTTCTGAATTTTTTAGGAAGCATTATTCACATCTAGAACTTTATTTTTGTAGTTGACGGTTTTTTTCTAGGATCATTTTTAAGAGCTACATGACACGTTGAAAATAGCGTTAATTTTAGTGCAGAAAAGCACCCCTCTGTTTTAGACGAGCGGCACTGCTCTTAAAAATGGTTTTAGGGAAAAGTTGTTAACTAGAAAAATAAAGTTCTAGTTGTGAACAATACTTCCTAGAAAATTCGAAGAATTCTCATTTTCCCCATTTTGCTACGAGCCGACAAAGTTGAGCAAGATTTTGAAAACTTGATTTTTCAGTGGCTGGTACTGTACATGATATTCGATTATGTAATGGATGTCAGCAAGATATAAAAAAATATTCGAATAAAGAAAAACTAGAGGTCATTAAAAAAAAACGCTAGACAGAGGTCTAAGCAAAACTAATCGCTGCCTTGTGAACCGAAACAGTCCTCCTCCCCCTCCTCCCCAATGTTTTCCTTACTCATCCGCTTACTCCAATTGATACTTTCTTTCTCTCTGTGTGTACTTCTCAGTCTCCTCACTCTTTTTCTATTGATATGAGAGTGTACGAAGAAGAAAAAGCGGCCGACCGAAACTGTTAAAAGCGCAAAAACTCGGCGACGGTTGTGCAAACACAATCGATTGATTCACTCTTCCAACAATTTCAAAACTTTTTTCTTATTTTTCCTTTTTGAATACGTCTTTTTGAAAAGTACAGTAACAATTACCTCAATTGACCACACCACTTCAAAACTATTTTCTATTCTTTCCCTTTTCCTCTTCGTCTTCTCAACACTTGCCTCCTCACACACAAATAATTCTTGTTTGTCACCATCCTCCTGTAGGTTACTTCTTCTCTCCCCTTTTTCCCTCCTTTCTACGTGGGGGCATGAAAAATGGATGCATGTCAAAAAAAAAGTATGCATGTGCCCCCAGCGCAATGACTTATTACCCGCTCCCGGCCTGTCAGTTTGCGTGTGCTTCTCTCTCTCTCTCTCTCTCTCTCTCTCTCTCTCTTTTTCTTGATTCGCATTAGCGGGGCTATGAATTATGAAAAACGACTATCAACTTGTTTCTAGGCCAGTTCCTCGTTATGCCATGATGCATCTGCTCTTTCTCATTTTTCTACTTTTGCCATCGGCCACGTGGCAAAATCATTTGGAGGTGAGTGTCAAGGATTCATTTAAACACCGGAAGTATAAAAATAGAAAAAAGAACATTATCTAATATCTTGGCATATCACGAACCATTGCCAAAGTCTCCTCGATTTTCGATAAGAACTTGTCTTTTGGACGAGAGGTTAGTTGAACGAAATTGGATCCGATGATTCTGGAGTCTTGGCTGCGGACGTATGGATGAGATTGGTAGAGATATGGGGAGAGTGGGGAGCTGGAAATTTGGATACTTTCGACCCTGATTAGTCATAGTTAGAAGAGCCAAAACTGAGGAAAAGCTTGAAAAATTGGTTTTTTTAGTTCGCGAGCCTAAGTAAAAAACTCCCTTGTTAGAGGCCCATACCTGTGAAAGTCCTTATAATCAATGAGAGTTTGTCGGTTATTCTTCTCGTATTCCTCGTCTGCACGAGTCTTGTAGCTGCTCAATGGCTAAAAAAATTTCAAATTAATTTTCCCTGGAGCTCTTAAACTCACTGCTCGATAACTAGACAGCGACGAGTACAGGTTTTTCTTGGGTTCCCCAGTATATTCCTCATACTCTTCTTTATCAAATGAAGCTAGCTCTTTCTCCAAATCCTTCTTCCTTCTCTCTCGTTCAGCTTCATAAGTGGCCGCAAAGTATTCTGATGAAGACTTTGGTTCGTATACTTGGAAACTGCGGTAGTTTGTTGTCTGAATCAAAATTTAGGGAGCTTCTCAAAAAAAGAGTTACCGTTGGATTTTTGAGTCCCAACTCGGCGTAAAGATTCTCAAGAGGCATTTTCTCGAAAAAGTGCTCTCTGTCGTACTTGTCGTCAAGAGCACTTCTTCCGAACTCTCGTTCAGCTCTTAACATGCTTGTGGCAGACAATCCATGGTCACGCACCAGCTGCTCCTTGTCCTGAAAGTTCTTTCCTGTTCTGACAGCCGGATATATTTAATTTCCGGGGGAATATAAATAACTGACCTTAGCTCTGAGGCGGTTCGTCGGATGGAAAATATTCTTAACGTAGCTCTCATAACTTTTCGTATGGGCACCGCCCGGGATGATATCTCTATCGAAATCCGAGGTTCTTCCCCTGCCAGAAGCAGGCTTACGATCCCGCCATCCAAGATATTCGGACATCTGAATTGATTTAAAAAATTAGAATCAATCGGGGGTAAAAAAGAAAGTCAACTGACAACAACAACAACGTTTTCCGTGAGCTCTGAGAAGTGTGGAAGAGAAAGAGGAGTTTCTTCAGTTGTATTACACAATTGCTTCTTCTAACTTCTCCACTGACTTCTCGGGAGGAGAGGGGTAACCTGAAGAGACACAGAGAGATGCCATTACATCTCATGCCATCGGTACGAAAAGATTTTGACTGGCGAAGATAGCAGAAAAAAAGAGAGAAACATGTGACTCAAGTTTCCATAGTTTCAGATCAATGATTGGGAATTGATTGGAAGTCGAACGTATTCGTGGAAAGGAAAAGAGCATTTGAGATGTAAACATTGGGATAAAGTCGCAATTAGATGGCATTTATCAACTTGTGATGCAAATGGAGAATGCGATGGAGGTACCAATGTGGATTACGCCACGAAGGCACAAAACTGGACTGAGATGCCAATTTGGAAGAACGCTTTCACTTTTGTGCAAGTTCCAGGACAAATTAATGTGAGTTTCCTGTTTTTTTTATTTTCAAATCTCAAAAATTCCAGAAAACTCCATTCCTCCGACTAGGTCTTACTGGCTACGACAGTAGGAAAACGCTAGTCGAGGCATTTGCCCCATTGAAAATCGACGTTGATTGGAGATGGCAAATCACCAGAGATGGATGTAATAACTTCGTTGTTAGGTAAGGTTTCCTATAGTAATAAAATTCAATAATTTGTCATTATATGTAATTTTAGATTCTGAACACTTTTTCTGTTGACAGCTTTCTCTGAAAAAGCCTCTAAATGCCTCAAAAACCGGCTTGAAAACTTCGAGGTGATTGGGATGGAAGAGTTTTCTATAAACTTCGGCCACGGGGGGTTTTGTATCTTTTTAGGCTTTTTAGAAAAATTTCTGCTTCTGATTATGAGAGAACAACTTCTATAAAAACATAAAATCGAAGAAATTAAGAAAAATAACGGCGGTCACAAAACCCGTGGCCGAGTCTGCCAGAAAACTCTTCCACCCTAATCGACATTTTCAAACCGGTTTTCGGGGCATTTAGAGGCATTTTCAGTGAAAGTTGTCAACAGAAAAAATGTTCAGAATCAAAAACTACATTTAAAACTACATCTAAAAACTAATTTCGTTCAGAATGTCGGCAATGAGCATGATCAATGAGAAGATGCGCCCTAAATTGGAAAGATTCTGTCGTCAATTCGACAAGGATCATTTCGTAGACTGTACTAATCTCTAGATGCTTGTTTTCCTCAAAGGACCCTAAAACTGTGATTTTTCTTTGCCTTCTCCTTCTTTTTGCTTTATCCTTCTCTTCTGTATATAAGAACTCTCATTGTCAACTGGTATTCCAAATATCATTCGTTGTTTTTCATTGATTTAAAAATAGTATGTGTTCAGATCAGATCAAATAAAAATGTTAGAGATCATTTGAAAGTGTGTACCAGTAAAGTTTAGAGATCTCCTTTGCGTGTACCGTTCAGTAGAGGTTGATAAATGGTTTCAACTGTGCTCAATGCTCGATTCTTGGCCACCAATGGAGCACAGGACGACGATCGCTTCTTTTCTTGCACTGGCATTGAGGTTCGTCGAGAGGACGCCGTGCTGAGTTTAGTCGTATGGACTAGGGATCCGGTTATTGAATCTGAAAAAGGGGAATGGTTTCTTGGAGTGAGCAACAGGTTTTTTCATGCGGATCAGCATTAGATTTTCAAGTTCAGGAGGTATGGAAGCCCAGAGGGTATTTTTAAAGGAGGACTGGATTTCACTATTTTGAAATTAGATGTAGTTTTTAATTCTGAACACTTTTTCTGTTGACAACTTTCTCTGAAAATGCCTCTAAATGCCTTAAAACCGGCGGAAAGTGATTGGATGGAAGAGTTTTCTATAAACTTCGGCCATGGGGGGTTTTGAACGTTTTTAGGCATTTAATGAAAATTTCTTTCCTTAATTATAAGAGAAAATCTTTAATAAAAACATAAAATCGAAGAAAATAAAAAAAAAATGACGGCTGTGGCGGTCACAAAACCCGTGGCCGAGTCTGCCAGAAAACTCTTCCACCTCAATAACCTCTACATTTTCAAAGCGATTTTTAAGGCATTTAGAGCCATTTTCAAAAAAAGTTGTCAACAGAATAAGTGTTCAGAATTAAAAACTACATCTAATGAAAAATTATTAAAATCCAGTTCAGTCCTTCTTTAAGCACTGCCGATCATACAGTAGGAAAAGAGAAAAACGGGAGGATAGACGGTGTTAATATCAGTGAAAATAAGAAAAGCGTGTAGCCCTTTTGTGCAAGTGACATTTCAAGTGACACACAAAAACACAGGGCGAACCATTTCGGGATCCGGAATCTCGTCGCCAATGTCGAATGACGGTGAATAGAAGGGAAAGACTCTCGTGAAGATTGATAACTCTGCCTGAACGAGAAGAGAGGGGGAATAGAGAGAACTGAGGAGTAGGGAGACACGCTGGTGGATGTTAGGTGAGAGAAACTGAACTCAAAAACTCCGAGAAATCAGTGAGGGTGAATGTCACACAGAAACCTACTGATATGAACTGATATGGCCTCTCATTTATCCTAGTCTCGAGAACGATGCTCCCTTTGGTTTGTAGAGGTACGAATTCTTATGGAGCACTAAGAGAAGATAGTAGAAGCGATATAGACCTTTTGAGTGTTATTCATCAGGGAAACTTACCTATTTTTCTGTTGATCTTCTTTCTAGTCAGCTTCAGAAGACGGAGTCTGAAGTGTTTGGATCCCAAGCAGAACAGAATGAAATTTGACGCTTTTCCACAAATTACAAGTGTGCTGCAAAATAAAATTTTCTTTCTTCCCTGATCTTTTCCTTGAATTTTAAAACCTCGAAATCATTGTCAGATCATAGAGCTCTTCATGAGTTGCATACATCACCAGATGAACCAGAGCCGATGGACCGTTCGTCAATGTGAACATTGTCACAATAAAAGTGACAGTTAGGGTCACACGATGCTCAGTTTTCTGCATATGCACGTCATTTTGACGTCTGAAAGAGAGTGTACTCAAGATTAGTCAAGTGATTAGCCACCAACCGATCCGCATTGAAATCCTTTCCAATCGACAGATGTTTCTGACGTTTTCTCAATGCCCAGAGAAGAGTTAAGTTCAGGAACAGAAGAAGGATTATCGGTAGGATAATCATCAGAAAAATGTGTGCCAGCTTGCACATGGCGATGAAGAATTGGTAGCTCTGGGAGAACGGATTCGGTCGGTGACCAAACCATGTTCTGAAAATACTTTTAGTTCAAAGAACAGAACTTGATGTATGAATTATGCCCCTTGCTCTTTTGACCTCCGTCAGAAAATGGTGACTCAGGTTATGATAATCCAGTAATTACCCAAAAATTCCTGGTTCAGAGTGTCAAATTTGAAATTCAAACTAGATTCTCTCCCTTTCTCCCCGAATGTTTTTGACACCCGCCAAATTTCCGCCGAAATGTTGTTTATTCGGGGTTTTTTTTCGATGAAAAATATTATGAGTCACACACAGACTTACTCTGCATTCACTTGTAGACACCTCGAATAGAGTTGGGTCTCTCTACAATAGGATCTGACTAGGCAAAAGTATTCAAAGTGTTGGTAGAATGTCAGAAGACCGCATGTGAATACGATGACAGTGGTGACAAGAGGAAGTTTCCACCTGGAATGGGATTTATCTTAGCTATTTGAAAAAGGGGTCTTACCATCGCCACGTGGCTCTCGCGTAGAGTGGATTCTGAATTCCGAGAAGTCGATCAGCGCAGACTGCTATCACGCACCAATGAGCCACCGAAGAGCACCAGTTGGCGAGGGAAATCAGATGAACCTATGATTCTTGTCTTAAATGTCGTTAGAAAAGTTTTTAAAAAAATTAAAAAATAGCCACTAGATCGGTCCAAAACCCCGTGTCCGTGGTTGCAAAAACTCTTCCACCATAATCTCCTCATTTCAAACCGATTTTTAAGGCATTTAGAGGCATTTTCAGAAAAAGTTGTCAACAGAAAAAATGTTTAGAATTAAAAACTACATCTACTTTCAATTTATCGAGTTTCGCTGCAGTCCACTTTTAAATGACGTCAGAATAGTTTTAAAGGGTCCAGAAAAACACAGATATTACTAAATTCTAGTCAGGAAATCTGACCCTTGTCTTTACATACCTTTGAATGAAAGTAGAACCACCGAAAGTACCAATTAAATGTGAAAAACGAGTAGTTGGCAAGAATATTCGGAAAGAGAAGAAATAGAAAAATGATATCGGCGAATGCTAAAACGGCGAGCATCGAATTGGCTCGACTCCTCATACTTCTGTTCAGAAGAACTGTCAAATTGAGTACATTTCCTAGAATTCCGAATATGGCAAGTGCCGGATAGAAGTACCTGAAACAAACTAATCTTAGGGGTCTTTAGAAAAATGAAACCTTTGTAGATTGTACTCCAAATTAGTACCCGACATTCGTTGTTGTTCTTCGGTTAGACATAGATGTGAGAAGTTAGCTGACATTTTCTGAAAAAAAGAATCGAATTTCAGAATGGAATATTTGAAATGAGAAAAAGAGAAGCTGTCTTTCGAGAAGAAGAGAAAGTTCGATTGTTTGTCTGAAAGTGGGCGTTCCTCGGGTGGTCAGTGAACCATAATTAAAGAATTCGAATTTCGTTTGGAGCGCCGCAAAAACACGTGAGAGGGAAGGAATCTTGAAATGGAATTGAGCAAAAGAAGATGCACTTTTCCATAAGATTTCTGGGTAAGATAGAAGAAAGATCTAGAGGGGGAAACAAAAATATATTTGGAATGGCATACACAACCCAGCACCGCCTGTTATCATGTGCGGGGTTATCAATTGAGTTTATAAAGTTGATTACGACTCCCAAATAATCGCATTTTCGGCTGCCAGATTATTGATTCTTGAGAACTAAGAGAAAACTTTGTTCTCTCCTTTGAAACAAGAAATGAGTTACTAATCTCCGTTGACAAAGTAGTGCATATACTAAAAAGCTTAGAAAAACTCTTTGGGTTTTGTTTGTTCAGAAGGAGACTACTGGACCCTCAGAAATCATGGGAACTGAGTCATAGAGAGAGCCTAAGCTCACTGATCCTCAAACCTTTCAAGTACAAAGAACATAGGGATGAAATTCATTTGAATATGAAGGTTTATATCCAGTTTGACCTCACTAATACCGAATATTCAAATTTATTACTATGAAGTACATACGTCAGTTAATCCAAGATAAATGGAAGAAAAAGAGGAAGTCATTTTGAATCTCAAAACTTTTATTAAAGGGGGGCTGAACTGGAATTCAATAATTTGTATATAGATGTAGTTTTTGATTCTGAACACTTTTTCTGTTGACAACTTTCTCTGATAATGCCTCTAAATGCCTGAAAAATTGGTTTGAAATGCGAAGATTTGATTTTTATGGAAGAATTTTTGCAACCTCGGCCGCGGGATTTCAGCGACAATTTTTCGTTTTTATTCAAAGTATTCAGTCTCTTAATGAGAAAATATATTCAATAAAAATAAAAAATTTCAAAGAAAAAGGAAAAATAGCCACTGGGGCGTTCCAAGTGGCCGAGGTTGCAAAATCTCTTCCACCATATTCATATAGCCTCACTTAAAGGCGGTTTTTGAGGCCTTTAGAGGCATTTTTAGGAGTCTGATAGATCATTGATGACTTCCTGAATAGAAGAAGAAGAACTTCCCGAAAGAGTACGAAATGAGAGGATAATTATCATATATACTATAATTAGAAATTCTCTTCTTTTTCTGAAACGGAACTCTGGAGCCTTTTCTTTTGCCGACACCAGTTCTTCCGGTTTCACGCATTCTGTTCCATTCTTCTTCTGAGATTTCAGATTTCTTTGGTACTTTGACCCCTCTGATTGTTTGCTCTCCGAGAGCCGAAGCTAACAAGGTTATAGCCAGCAACATGTGACACTTCTAGATAAACATTTTCATCATCATATATTCTCCTAAAAGGCAAGATATATAATAAGGTTTTACTCTCGGACATCATATCTATTTCCGACTTGTTCCTAAACAGGAGGTCTCGTAAGTACCCCCATTCTATCCTTCCTCGACTCTCTTTTCACAACTTTCCTCCATTTTTCTTCAAATTCACTCAATAATTCATAACTTTGTGCATAGTTTTTCCTAGCCGAATGAAATAAAAAAGTTCGAAACACTTTCCATTTTCCTCTCCATTAAAGTTTTTCTTTCTGTCTGTTATACAAAGAAGCTTCCCGAGTTTATGAAAAACAGCTGTCTATAATAGCTATTTTTGTCTGGTCAGTGTTCTTCGGAGGACTAAAGTGACCAAAGCATCTCACTATACATGTTGAATTTCATTAAAGACTGCAGTGGATTTCAATATTTTGTCATTAGATGTAGTTTTTGATTCTGAACACTTTTTCTGTTGAAAACTTTCTCTAAAAATGCCTCTAAAGGCCTCAAAAACCGCCTTTAAGTGAGGCTATATGAATATGGTGGAAGAGATTTTGCAACCTCGGCCACTTGGAACGCCCCAGTGGCTATTTTTCCTTTTTCTTTGAAATTTTTTATTTTTATTGAATATATTTTCTCATTAAGAGACTGAATACTTTGAATAAAAACGAAAAATTGTCGCTGAAATCCCGCGGCCGAGGTTGCAAAAATTCTTCCATAAAAATCAAATCTTCGCATTTCAATCCAATTTTTCAGGCATTTAGAGGCATTTTTAGAGAAAGTTTTCAACAGAAAAAGTGTTCAGAATCAAAAACTACATCTAATGACAAAATATTGAAATCCACTGCAGTCTTTAATGAAATTCAACATGTATAGTGAGATGCTTTGGTCACTTTAGTCCTCCGAAGAACACTGACCAGACAAAAATAGCTATTATAGACAGCTGTTTTTCATAAACTCGGGAAGCTTCTTTGTATAACAGACAGAAAGAAAAACTTTAATGGAGAGGAAAATGGAAAGTGTTTCGAACTTTTTTATTTCATTCGGCTAGGAAAAACTATGCACAAAGTTATGAATTATTGAGTGAATTTGAAGAAAAATGGAGGAAAGTTGTGAAAAGAGAGTCGAGGAAGGATAGAATGGGGGTACTTACGAGACCTCCTGTTTAGGAACAAGTCGGAAATAGATATGATGTCCGAGAGTAAAACCTTATTATATATCTTGCCTTTTAGGAGAATATATGATGATGAAAATGTTTATCTAGAAGTGTCACATGTTGCTGGCTATAACCTTGTTAGCTTCGGCTCTCGGAGAGCAAACAATCAGAGGGGTCAAAGTACCAAAGAAATCTGAAATCTCAGAAGAAGAATGGAACAGAATGCGTGAAACCGGAAGAACTGGTGTCGGCAAAAGAAAAGGCTCCAGAGTTCCGTTTCAGAAAAAGAAGAGAATTTCTAATTATAGTATATATGATAATTATCCTCTCATTTCGTACTCTTTCGGGAAGTTCTTCTTCTTCTATTCAGGAAGTCATCAATGATCTATCAGACTCCTCGTGCAACAAACAATATTATTAGTTGCTAATGACTAAAAGCCAGTGTACCGTTTAGATATGAGCAAGATCAAGAGAACATGTGGTTTGAAAAGTTTGAGAGTAAAATCTTGGAGCATCGTAGCGTGTTTTTGGGAAACGTCAGACATGTTATTGGAATTTTAGAACATTTTTTTGAGAATTTTTCAGATTTAGGTGCTAATGAGGTCAAATGTACAAAGTGTCACATTAGAAAACGAAGATTTTTGAAAAGTCTTCTTGAAAACTTGAATTCCCAGATTTTCCAATGCACTTTTTCGAACTTTCCTATTCTCAAGGGTTCTTTGAAAGAACTTTCGAAATCAAATTTCAACATAACAAAGGAATGTGTCAACAAAGTTATAATAAAGAGAATCTAAAATTTGATAAGACATTTTCATTTGACAGAATCAATTTTCATTTTCTACCCCTAAACAGCCACCTAACTAGAAAAATGGCGGATGAAGATTGGCGTTCACCTCGTTTTCGCGAGCGTATTATCCGGAGACTGTAAGTTTCTTCTATCAGATTAACAGAAAATCAAATCATTTAAGGGAACCGGAGATAGAAAAGAATCGGCAGATGAGACCGGATAGTCCAGTACCTGATGCACGGCAAGTTGAGAAGTATATATTTGTGAAATGCTTGTCAAAAGATGAATACTTGAAAACGATTGCCAAAGTGATCAACGCAATTAATTGTCTTGAGAATGTTGAGGATTCAAAGAATGAAAATTCAATTTCTTGACCTTGAAAACCTTTTTGCAAAATTATGGGCGTGGCCCGGTGGCTCGGGATCGAATAATCAAATTGTGGGGGGGGGGGGGATAAAGGGGAATAACCAGAAGGGGAGATAAGAGCGTCCAACGATTCGATTATGCATGCGCACTCACCATTTTACTCTAATTGCTCCCATCTCTCTCTTTTTTCACGATTTCTGGTCCGTTTTTCTTATTCGAAAGAGGAGGAGGGTTATTTGGAAAAGGTTCAAATGAGAAGAAACTGGTTTCTCTTTGGCAGGAAATTAGAAGAGACGATGGTCGTCTCGATGAGCAAAGAAATCAGAAGACGAGGGGAGGGACAGGTACCAGGAAGAGGCGATGGGGGATGAAAATAGGATGATGATGTGGCTTTTAGATAAAACGAAAGATTCACGACATAAAACGGAAACTAGACTTTTCTTCGGAGCCTTCTAATTTGATTTTTTGAAACATCACAATGCCAATTTCGGCTTGGTTTTCGTAAGGAGCCGAAAAAATTATCATGCGACATTTTCATGGGCTCAAATAACATGGGTCCAGTATGATATATTATGGGCTGAAAAATTATCATGACCCAAACTAAAATAGGCTCAATTATCATGTGTCCAAATTATTTACTGCTGCTTAAAGGCTCTTCACTTTAAAAAAAATAGCCCACGGTATTGGTATCCATAAACTTTTTACCTAGGAAAAATTAAGTTTGGCCTATAATAATTGGGCCCCGATGATTTTTCCACCCCGCAAAAAATAGCTCGGGCCCATGATATTTGGGCCCATTATAATTTTTTCGGCTCATTTTTAGAAACACAATTTCAAAGTGACAAAAGATCCGAAACTAGTAGGGTTAGAACTCATCAAAAATTCAGATGAGCAATGAAACAAAAAATTTTGAAGCACCAAATATTATGAGGGATCCATCTATTCAAAATAAACATTGACCAAATCAGAAATTTCTTCAATCGTCATTTGATTCAAAGAGTTCGGGGAAGGGAATCATATTATAACCAATCTCAGATTTCGAATCTATTTAGTCAGTCAGAGAGAAAAGAAGCAGAAATGTTTATAGAAGGTCCTAACAAAAACATTGGCGGCAACACAATGTGAAGAAACAAAGGACAGAAGCAGGGGCCAAAAAGGATGGAAGAAGAAGAAAAGTTTTTTTGGAGGGGAGGGACCCATAAAAGGTGTTGCAGACTTTGGGCAGGGGGATCATAAATCGGAAATGGGCCGGGAAAGTTTGACTCTGAATATGGAATGAGATTAGGGAGAGATCTGGAAGAGAAAAGAGTTGGAAGCGAAAAAAAAAAGACAGGTTGATGTTTATAATCTATGATTCATTGGGGGACCTCTCTGGGGAGGGTGTCACTTTTGACATTTATCTCTTTTCGCTTCCAAACAAAATCAAGTCCCAAATGTTCGAAAACTTCATCTTTCGAATTTTTCACCTTGAAAACAGGGCTCTGAATTGCCTAGAGAAAATTCAAAAATCGGGGTATGTCTGACCCGAATAGCTCTATCAGACAATCTAGAGGAGGTGTGGTCAGAAAATGACGAAAAAAGGTAGCCACTATGAGTTATTTACTTCTCGAAAAGAAATAAATTGTTTTCTTCGCGTGTATTGAACAGCTACTATGCTCGCTGACACCTTAAAGAAGTTCGACACGTGTACTTGGGGGGGGGGGGGTCTCAAAACAAGAGTGAGGCGATGCCAGGGTATAATTTAAAAATTTTTTGAAAAAATTGCAAACTTTTGAAATTAGGCATCTCTTATATTATCCATTCAAAAAAATCGGCCCGAATTTTTCGCGTTTTTAAAAATGAAATTGAATTTCAAGCTCCGCCCACTTTTCCGAATAACTAAGCTCACGTGAGAACAGTCAAATGGGCGGAGCTTAAAATTTAATTTAATTTTTATAAAAAGTCCGGGGCGATTTTTTTGAATGGACAATATCTGGAACTTCCAGAGGTAGCTCTGAGATTTGAACTCTTCGTAAAAAGCCGTGACCCACCCTCTTTCAAAACAAATTGCTCATCTGTTTGAAAAACACCTTTCAGAAGTTTATCTTCTCTCTCTCTCTCTTTCTCTCCTCCATTTTATCGTCTCTTTCACCCTCTTTTCTTCTTCTTCTCACTTCCAACCTGATATCTATCTGTTTTCTACATGGTCACACGGCCCTTCTTCTACTCATCATTCCGCTGGTTTAGCTCGAATTGGTTTCGATTCAGGGGCTCCTCCGTTGGAGCAAAACATTGTTGATACAAGAAGGCAAGAAGAAACCCCACAAACAATTCGAGAAGAACCTTTGGGTCACCACACAAAGAAAAATAGATGGGGGGCAGCAGGTTGTTTCGATAAAGAGAGAGAGAGAGAGAGAGAGAGAGAGAGAGATCTTGACCCTGTGCTCTCTCTCTCACAAGAAATTGAAATGTGTTTACGTGAAGAGAGAAAAGACAAGAAAGGAGATGCTTTTCTCATTACCCGTGTCTTCTCACGGAAGTTTGAGAATAGAAAGAAATCATCGCCTCGCGTCACATTTCGAGAAGTTTGAAGAGAAGGAAGAAAGAAAAACGAAACAAGTCAAAAGGAAGGGAAATTCTAGAAAAAGTGATAATTGGAACAAGGGAGCATCTTCTTAGGGAGCACATGCCCTTCTACTTGAGGTAGCTTTAGATTGCTTGCAGGTAGCTTGAGGTTAGGGTTTATGAGGATTGAACTGGAATTCAATAACTCCTATATAGATGTAGTTTTTAATTCTGAACACTTTCTCAGTTGACAACTTTTTCTGAAAATGCCTGTAAATGCCTTGAAAACCGCTTTGAAAAAGTCGAGAAGATTATTGTGGAAGAGTTTTCGGCCAGACTCGGCCGCGGGTTTTGTGCCGTTATTTTTCTCATTTTCTCGGATTTTCTGTTTTTATTGAAGTTGTTCTCTTATAATTAGGGGAAGAAATTTTCATTTAACGCCTAAAAAGGTACAAAACCCCAGTGGCCGAAGTTTATAGAAAACTCTTCCACCTAAATCACCTCGACGTTTTCAAACCGATTTTTAAGGTATTTAGAGGCATTTTCAGAAAAAGTTGTCAACAGAAAAAGTGTTCAGAATGAAAAACTACATATAATGACAAATTATTGAATTCCACTTCCGTTTAATAAGAGACATCGAAGAAAGGAACATCAAATGTGTGCTCATCCTTCTCCTTCTTCCCCAAAATGAAAAATCTCGAATCCTGAGAATCGGGGAGTTTGTTTAAATAAAAAGAGAAAACACTCAAAGAATCCCTGATTCTACTGGTAGTGGTTCGATGACGTGGAATCGAAGAGTTCGTAGACCACAGAATTTCAAAGTGTCCTCTATTCCGAACAACAATCTATGTGTGGGTGTTTATTAACATACAAACTTTGAACTGGTCAGTGTGTATAAAGAGGTCCTTATAGGGAGGTTGTTGAGCATTGGTTGACCACTTCGGCACAATGGGGACCCACATTTAGGCTAATTGTAGAAGGGGAACACCTGGAGCTCGGAAAACAAAATAGGATTTCTTTTTGGTGTCTAAAATAGAATCAATGAGCAACATGTGCCGAAGAATGCAAAAACTAATTTAAAATGAAAAAAATATAAAATAAGTCCAGAAATATCCAATAACTGCTCGAGAAACGACTGAGTTCACTATTTTCCAGATCACTAACCTTCTAATTACTAGCTCACGTCACTTCCGCCTTCTCTTCTGACCTATTCGTAATTTTGACTCGTTCGGTTGGAAGAGGACTGGATAACAATCGTAATACTAAATATTGAAAAGTCTGTCAGGTTACTACTTCATACATTTGCAATGAAGAAAAACACTCCCAATTTTCAAAAGTTTTGGTGCAAATCGAAAAAGGGATTGCAAAAAGAGAAGAAGAAAAAAGTAAAGAAAAGCAAATAGCCGATAGGCAATAAATTAGTTTCATCATCTTGGAAATCTTCGCATCATAATCATAAAACCAGGGGTGATGTACCTAACATGTCCGTTTTGTTTTCGAGGGTGTCCTAATAGTTTGGAAAAACGAAAATTCAAAATACATAAAACTGAATTTCATATTGATATCCCAAAAGTTTTCCATGCCAAACGGCTGATCAAACTTTGTCAAATTTTCCACACGTTTATTGGTAAACTTCGATTTTGTAGAACATTGGTAAAAAAAAATGAAAAAAATTCGACCAAATGGCAACTTTCAGTTCGCAGTCAAAAAGCAGTTAGAAGGCGGCCCCCAAAAATGTGCTGTTGAGCGTGAAAATGAGCAAATTCATTCGGTTTTGAAGGGTGTGCTCTCTCGAGAGTCTTGCCCTCGAGCAGACGACAATTCGATTCCAGTTCGCTTCTTTTTCAGATTCTGTTTCAGAGGTTCGAGATGATCTATGGCTGGAAAGTTCGGCTCTATTGTAGAATAGGGGTTCCTTTAAAAAATGGTGGTCCCTTCGCTAGATAATACAGGACTTCGAAAAAATAGGGATGCCTTCAGGCTTAATAAGCTCAAAAAATATATGAAGAACACCTATTTTTTTAATGAAGCCTGAAGGGACCCCTATTTTCTGAAGGGACCCCTGTTTTTAGGGTTACTCAAAGGGACCCCTATTTTTTTTTACTCACAATTTCTAGAAGTTTGCGCAGGAAGCCACTATGATATTCGTATTCAGGGTATCAAATATGGTCTATGTTCAAATTTATAGATAATTCCTAACCCTTATAGGTTCGGACCTCCCTTCTCAGGTTGAAAGGTTCTCTATTTTCCGAAGGGGCCCCTAAACTACAATCGAATCGAAAATTCCCGAAATGATTTCAAAATAGTTCGAAAACAGAACCAGTTTTCATAAACTATTTCCAAATCGTCTCCTCTTGTTTGTGTCTCGGGGACGAATTACAATCTGAGGTCAAGTCTGTGATGTTTCCGACACATCTTCCTCGTTATTACCACTCCACATACACACACACAACTCATCAGATAACCAGTTGGAGGGAAGAAGAAGAGGGAGAGAAGAGGGCAATTTCTGACGGAGATAACAAGAGAGAGAGACAGCTGTATAACCCCGAACCAATCGACAGGTTCTTCTCTTATCGTTTCGAACGGTTTCATTCGCAATTCGTTCTACCCATTCGATTCTTTCTCTAGAACATTCTCGAATTATGAGACGCCTCATTTATGTTTTTCTTCTCGTCTTACCCTCCGTAGCAAAATAGGCTCATTATGCCCACCCAATCGGATTACCTATAATCCGAAAGGATCAACCCCCTATGGAAGTTTACATCTGTTTGTCGAGAAATATATATTGAGCTGTCTTTAAATAGTTTTTATCTTCAATATATAGATTTTAGCCGAATCTTTTTTAGATTTTATTGTCTTCACCTTCTCCAGATTATTCTAGTGTTAAAAGACTGACAGATGTGGAGTTTTTTGACGTGTAAATCCAAGAACCATTAATCCCTTCTGAATGGGTGACAAGAGAGCTGTTGCGTGGAGAATTTCATTGTTCATAATTGTTGACTCATGACGACAGTAATCTAGACCTTTTTACACCTTAGAGGTATTTACTCTGTCCAGCTGATTCAAAAGGATATCCAGGACAAACACCTGTCTCTCTCTCTCTCTCTCTCTCTCTCTCATTCTATAGAAAAGAATAGAAATCAATCTAATTTAACACAAAACATTTTATTATCCTCCTCTTCCTTCCCATCCGTCACGCTTTCATTTCCTTCTCAGTCGATTACTTGAATTCTTCATTTGAAGAGTGAACAAGTAGGCCACACAACTGTTGTAAATATTTGTAGTTTTCTTTCCCTTTGATAGTGAAGAACATACATGAGAAAGAGAGAGAGAGAGAGAGAGAGAGAGAGAGAGAGAGAGAGACCACCACATGAATACACACACACACAGCTGGAGAGAGAGTCTTTGATGATATTTCAATAGTATTTCATCAGAAATGTCACTCAACTAGGTTTCCTCATATGTCGTTCATTCAATATAGGTTCCTGTCGTCCTTTTTATATTGCTCATGCTTAAAATATGATTCTCACAGGTTTCCCATGCTGGTCACCTTAATTCGATTATCGTGATTCGTTCTCGATGGAGCCATTCTTCCTCTCCATTCGTTGCCTTTTCATTTCCCCTTTCTTGCCCCATTCAAACCCATTCTTCTCGCTCTTCGTTTGAATCTAGCTATATTTTCCTTCTCACCTACAAATTCCATATATACTGCAAAATTCCAAATTCCTATAGTGTATTCAGTGGAAGGAGTTCAAGGGGAGAAGTTTCTGTTTGAGACAAAGAATGATTCATATAGTAATTTTTGAATACGAAAGAAAAGGCAAACATCTTTTCTAATATGAAATGTCTGCGTTTCGAACATAACATACATAGTAGTCGGGGAGCCAGATTCCATCTTCCAGGTTTTTTGTCCAAATTCCATATTCCAGGATTTTTTGTCCAAATTCCATATTCCAGGATTTTTGTCCAAATTCCAAATTTCGAATTCCATTTAAGAAAATTTGTTCAAATTCCAAATTCCAGATTTGAAATTTTTTCTAAATTCCATTTTGAACAGAAAAAAATTCCCAAATTCCATATAAAGTCGAGAAAAAAATTTCAAAAAACCCTCTAAAAATACACGATTTTCATCGAAAATTCCGATTTTTCAATTTTTTTTCCAAAAAACCCTAAATATTGTCCAAATTCCACATTCCAGGTTTTTTTCTGTCCAAATTCCATTTTTGAAAATTTTTTTTTCCAAATTCCAAATTCCAGAACTCAAAATTTTCATTCCATCCTGTCAAGCCTGTCAAAACAAAGCTTAATTAAAATATATGCAAATCGAGTTTCCCCCAAAAGATACCACTAAAACTTGTCCGAGAGTAATACTTGTCTTCTCAAAAGCACCTCAAGGGAGCCTTTGAGATGTGCCCTCCCCGGTTTTGATATATAAGACCATCTGGTCGGGGCTTTAATCGTATCTAGATAAGCACCTGTTCGGAAGACAAAATTGTAGGCTCTCTCTCTCTCTCTCTCTCTCTCTCTCTCTCTCTCTCCTTCAATCTCTCTTCCATCAAAAACCTATATTATCCGATCAAGTCTTCTTTATCTAACCATCGCTTACGTCTCCTCTTCCCCACATTTCCTAATGACTGTAACCAATTGGAGTTATTGATGAGAGAGACGTCTCTCCCATCCATCTCTCTCTCTCTTCCCCTTTCAAAACCCCTCAATTTATCGGGCAAAAAGACGAAGAAAAGACATTGCTCTGTGTCTCCCCCTTCAATTTTCTTTTCTCCGCGTCCCCTTCCAAATGTCCCAATTTATGACTTGTCTCCACACACTATACTCCCTCATTTCCATTTTTCCAAGTACTCCTCTCTATTTTCTCGTCTTCCATCAATTTAACCTCTCCAAGGTAGTGGTGACGGGGCAATCTGAATTCACATCTTTTTCTTTTTCCTCTCATTTATTAGGTTCTAGTAGTGGAATCAGAGAGGGTTCAAAACTTCATTCACACCCACTTACCAGCCCAATCCACTTCATCGACAAAATCTCGATAATCCTAAGTCTGTTTGTAGCGGTCTTTTCTTTTGCCCCTTTCTCGCATCTCTCTCTCTCTCTCTCTCTCTCGATCTAATTTATTCATTACACACATTGCCTCACAAAGAGAAAGATAGGCGGCCCCCCTTCTCCTCCATAACACCACAATTTGGAATGTGTGATGACATATGGGGAAGGATGGCTAATTGTCTAGAGAAGAAGGCCATTTGTTTTTGTTTTGAGCCATATCTTCCAATTTCTTTTGACATCTTTCATTTCAATAGTTTGCATATAAAGGCAGGGTGGAACTATACAATCTATTATCATTCTTCCGTCCAAAACACCCTTCTTCTAGTTATTGTCTCTTTGCATTTGAACCCTTTTTTATATTTGGAATTTTTTTTGAAATTTTTTTTTTTTGGTTTTTTGAATTTTTTGAATTTTTTTTGAATTTTTCGGATTTTTTGAATTTTTGGAATTTTTTTGAATTTTTGAATTTTTCGAATATTTTTTAATTCATAAACAAATTTAAATCTTAACTTATTTATGTCTTTTTTTGTTTTTATAATCCTTTATCAATTAATATTATAAATTTGATCTAATTTTCATAAGTCTCCGAATTTTTTTAAATTCTTAATTTGAAAAAAAAAATTTAATTTAAAAATTATTTTCCTCCGTGTAGAAAACCTTTTTCTAATCGCTGAAAAATATGAACGATTTGGGAATGTTACCTCCCACCCACTATTTTAATTCGATTTAGATGATGGTTTGTGTCCATTCAGTCTTCTCTCTCTCTCTCCCTCTCTCTCTCTCTCTCTCTCTCTCTCTCTCTCTTCACATTTCATCGTGTTTACCACACCATCATTACTGTGTAATTATGTTCGTCTTCTTCTTCTTCTCAAGACCTCTTGGTCATCATCATTCTTATTTCTTCCCCAACCGATATCACACAAGATTTCTTCTTCCACCTATCTCTTTCTTTTTTTGTCTTATCATCCCTCTTTTTTTTCCTTCTCTCCCCCTCAGTTTCTTGACATTACAGTTTGTATCTTTCTCCCTAATTTCTCATCTTAAATTCATTCCTTTGATTTCATAATGGTGTCCAGTCTTCTAAGGAAATGTCATTCAATGTGACAAGTCCTTCGACCTTCACCCTTTTCCTAATTGATCTAAAATACCCATTCATTATATTCCCCATTCCAATCGTTGGTTCTCAACGATTATCATATCTTCACCGAATTAGTTCTTCTTTCCACAATTCTCTATAAGTCCTCCAAACCGGTTATTGCTCATACCGCCCATCGCATTGCAAAAACCGATTACACGGACATAAAACGGATTTTTCTCGAGTGAGAGCTCGAGAGATTTTTGGTTTTTCTTCTGAATCATCTCTTTTTAAAAATTTTCAATACGTTCCTTTCTTTTCAATTCAAAATAGTTATTTTCCTCGACTAGTCAAGTGTTTTGTGTGTGTCTTTCTGCCTTGAATACATTTATAAACAATTGCTCATTATTAAACAAACTGCCAAAAGCGATCTAGTGTCAGTTAAAAAATTTTTAAACGAAAAAAACTCTGAAATTCTGAGTAAAAAAATTTTCGCTGCGAGACCATTCAAAAAATTGTTCCTGCTCCTTTAAAGTCATCGTAGTTTTTTTTGAAATTTATATTTTCGCATTTCAATTTTTAAGCTGAATAAGGAAGATTGTCGGGTACTTTTGTCAAGAACCTTGGATAAAGTCGAAATCTTT
Source organism: Caenorhabditis tropicalis (assembly GCA_016735795.1). Taxonomy (NCBI): domain Eukaryota; kingdom Metazoa; phylum Nematoda; class Chromadorea; order Rhabditida; family Rhabditidae; genus Caenorhabditis; species Caenorhabditis tropicalis. Next base: position 334,216 of record CM028618.1, read on the forward strand.
TTCTCTCTCTCTCTCTCTCTCTCTCATACCGAGGGAATTAGGAGGAGATGAAAGAGGGGGATAAACCGAGACCCCCAGAGAGAGGGGGTATTAGAATTCAGTCGAATGGAAATTTTTGTATTCGTTCTGCCGCTTCAAACTACTTTTCCATTTGCTCCTTTCTTTTAATCCACGACAAGTCATCGTTTTCTTTTGAAAATCTGACTACTGTAATTTTTTTAGTGTTGTTTCTTCTTTTTGCTACAAATAGTCGTTTTCCTTCAATATTCGCTGAATAATTGAAGAGATATTGACTTTTTTCTAATAAAATTGAACAAAAACGACTAGAAAAACCATTGTTTTCGGTTAAATTAAATTAACTTAAATTTCGCTTCGAGACCCAACAGTGACATTTCACAATGCTCCTGTAAATCACATCACATTTTTAAGGCGTGTTAAGCACGATCTCTTGTTTTTCTAACGGAAAAATAAGCGATTATGAGTAATTTGCATTCTCTTCTTCCAACTGCTCAGAAATTCTAATTCACGAGAGACGGGACAGCACTCCATTTACGGGGTCGCATTTACGAACACCTTTGTCTTCTTCTTCTCCTTCTCCTTCTCTCTCTCTCCCATTCTCCTTGCAGCAGCTGTCATAGTGGTCCCTTCAGTTTTCTTTCTAATCCCTTCCCCACTGCGCAGTAGAAAATAATCATGACCGCCGGGTGGGGTCTCTGTGTTGAACGCAGAGAACGGATGGTGGTGTAAACCAATAGAGAAGTGGGGTGAGATTATCCCGGTGCACACACAGAGAACCTCCGATCGATTCTACAGGACTATCCTTTTATGTCCCCTGGTGGTCCCTTCCTTCCACTGAAACAAATGAAGCGCGCGCTGCGGAATAGATTTATGCACGCGCAATTTGATGAATATATGACCCGACTCTCTCTCTTTTCTCCCTTTCAATTCGTCTTGTATTTTTCGCTTTCAATGCCATCATCAATCTTCTAAATTTTCGCTTTCTCTCGCTCGAAGTTAATACGGTACTTTAAAGGCGCACGCCGTCAATTTATTTCCGGTCTTCAAGCTATTGTTTACTCGCGTTCCTTTGATCCGGAGAATTCCTAATTTTTTGTTTCCTAAAATTCTTTCTCGAACGTTCGCAGTTTTTTCTCTGTATCTTGCGAAACATTTTGCGCAAAAAATTCGAAAAAATCGAGAAAAGGTCATTTGCAATCGCCGATATTACACAAAATCGATATCAACCCTCTTTTTTTCAAAAAAATTAAAATTTTTTAATCAATCGAAAAGTTCAGAATTCAATTCTAATTCTCCCAATCATAAACACGCCATCTTCTTTCCTTGCACCCATCTCCAAACATTCGTAGCTTTGCAAAGTGCTTGTCGCGCGTCTGCGTCTCTTCCGTTTCCTTTATCTCTCTCCTCCGCCCTCCGTTTAATACAAATCGTTACACCATGTGTTGGGGTGTTCTCTTTCTCTTCGATTTGACTCTTCCGATATTTCTTCTTTTTTTCAACAAATCAATTCGTTGTTTTTTTTGCAGAGTAATTTGGTTAACCTGACGGGCTGCTGATCGATCGATTCGGTCAACAAACAACATTTTATTATTTTTCTAATGAATATAAATCAATAATGGATATTCCCGGTACCAGCACTAATAACACAGAGGTAATTTTAAATAAAAATGAAAAAAATAATAATAACTATTTTTTCAGCAGCAATGGGCTCAAGTAATCGAATGCCCGATTTGCTACAATATTTATGACAAACCAATGCAAATGGGTTGTGGTCACACTTTGTGTGTTACGTGTATCGGACGATTGGTGAGTTATATTCTTGAAAAACCTGGAAAATTCGAATTTAATCACTATTCTTTCAGGTTGATCAAGTAAAAACAAATCAGGCGAATGACCAAGCCCAAGGAAACCCTCCAATGGGTGCAAGACTTGCTTTGAATCCAGAAGAACACAACGCTCTGCTAGCCGGTCTCAATGGCCTCGGTGGACTCAATGATCAGCTCGACGAGGCCCAATTTCTCGAAATCCCGCACCTCGATAACCGTAATCAGGGTATAATGCGCGGGATAATTGGGTTTCCACCGAGAAGAGTCAACGGAACCGAAATCAAGTGTCCAGAGTGCAGAAAGCCAACGACAGTTCCTCCAGAAGGTCTTCCGATCAACTATCGAGTCCAGGAGATGGTTCAGAACTTTGCGCCTCTCTTCAAAGATCGTCATCTGGTGAAGCACTGTACACAATGCGAAGCAGTTCTCGCCCAAGGGGTCTACTTCGATTGTACTCAATGCGGAGAGGACAAAGGACACAAAATCTGTTCGACGTGTGCTATCCGCTTGCACAATGGACATGAACTTGTTGAGAAGAAGGCGTTGACTTCGGAGGATGTTGTTAAGATGAAGAAGATGATCAATGAGGCGTCGCATCGTGCATTCCAAGCTTTCGAGAACATTAAACCACGTATGGAAACTGTCGGTGGCGCAATTGAGATGAAAATCAATGAGAAGCTCGCAGCTCTGATCAAAATCTTCGAATTCATGCTCGGTTCCTTCGACTCAAAAATCAAGGACACATCGACAGTTGATGAGCTGATGGTGGAGGTGAAAAAGGCTGAAAAAGTTGCCGAAGTTTACGAAAGAGCCGCTGATAGAGCCACGATTCTTTTGAATTCTATTGAGGCAGCATTCAACACGTATTGGGAACCATTTGAGGTAGGAGACGCGATATTTGATTCCCTAATAAGAATGATATTTACAGCAATTGAAACAAGAAATGGATTATCAAATTGAGCCAGCTCCTCCTGCTCCCGCGGTTGTAGCCAATCCAAACCCGATGCCAAATAACCAGAATCCAATGGATATGTTTGACCCACATGGTGCTGCAGCTGCCGCCGCTGCAAATGTAGCATTGAGAGCTTTCCGTGGACAACAACAGAATGCGAGACCAGCGGCTGCTCATTTCGCCCAAGTGGATCGTGTTCGTCAACGCGCTCGTCAGCCACCACAGATGCCACCGCAACGTGGAATGCATCCAATGTGGGGTCCACAACTTGGCGGTCTTCAACAAATGGTTCCACAAATGGGACCGGGGCCAATTCGACAAGGAAGAATGGTTCATGGCCCACCACAACAGCCACCGATGGATCAACCGATTCCGCAGGCCGATCAAGCCGCAGTGATCAACTTTTTCCGTGCCGCTCAAGGAGTTCAGATGCCACCGCATCCACACGGGCCGTTGAGATTTAATAACGGAGGAAACATGCCGAATATTCAAATTCAACAGAACATCCCGCTTCCACCACAGATGCCAAACTTCTTGCCACCTCCACCACCACCACAACATCAGCAACAACAGATGAACCATCATCATCACCACCATCCACAACAGATGAACCAACATCCACAACATCAGCATCCCCAACAAATGCAACAACGTCGTGATATGCAGCCTCCACCACAGATGCAGAATCGACCAATGTACTATCAAAATCAGATGATGATGCGACAATTCCCTCAACAAGGCGGAGTTCAGCCACAACAACTCCATCAACAGCTCGAACAGTTGCAACAACATCAGCAACTTCAACAGTTGGTTCAAGCTCAGCAACAGCATGCTAATCAGCAACAAGCTCTTCAACAGCAGCAATTGCAACAAGAACAACAACAAGTAGTGCAGCAACAAATGCAACAAATGGTTCAACCACCAGAACCCCGTGAAGATGTTCCCCGTGAGTAGACATTTTATGTTTGTATATATTTTGACATATAATAATAATAATTATCGGCTAGTATTGTAATATAATTGGAGACATAAACGAGTGTGATTTGCGGAGTGTTGTTTGAGGAATGAAGAATATTTCTTCAACGATTTCTTACAGGTGATCCAAATTGGGACAATATTCAACCGGACAACAACGTTCCGTTCGATATGCAATTCGAGAACCCGGTTGCCGTTGAGCAGGTTCAAGTGGAAGGAATCGATCAAGAGCAACACGTTGTTCGAGACATTGTCGATGAGATTGATCACGCTGTGCAGAACTACGCGGGCGGAATCAATATCATTCAGTTCCAGGAGGAAAACGGAATGGGAATTCCAAACGCCCAAGATATGCATGATATGGTTCAAAATTTGATTCAACCTGGACCAGAAGACGTTCAAGATAATGATGTGTTGCAAGAGTTGCCTGAAGAAGAAGTTCAACAGGATGATCAAGGAGTTCAAGGATTCGTCGAATTCCGTGATATGCTTCAACAAGTCGAAGCCATAGATGAGGAGAATTTCGATCAAGATCCAATTGATCCAATCGAACAACAAGATCAACTCGATGAAGTCGAGATCATTCATGTTGGTATGCGTAACGATATTGTTGAAATGCAAGTTGACGACGATGAGGAGGCCGTGCGTGTAGTAGAGGAACACGAAAGAGAGCAAGAGGTGCCGAATCCAGCTCCTCGTCGTAATCAAAGACGTGAGATGGCTCCAGAAGTTGCTGATCAAAGACGTACGACTAGAAGATCGGTTAGAAATTCGAGTGGACCAGTTGAAGAGGCTCCAGCCACAGAAGCTCCGACTTCTTCTTCAGCAGCCGCCCAACGTTCATTGAGTCCACCGGCAACTACTAAAAGAAGAAAGGTGGATAAGAAGCAGAAGGCGGATGCTCCAGAAGACATGGAAGCCGATGAGCCAGTCGATCCAGTTATTCGCCCTCAAAAGTAAGTTCAAAATCCAAAAAAATTATCCTAATGCTTTATTCCAGACGTCGTGCAGCTACTTCCACGCCATCCACATCCAGCAACGGACAATCTTCTTCGGCGCCAACTACTCGTAGCCAAACTCGCTCATAAGCGATTTTCATTTGTTCTATTATCATTTTTATCAATAATTTGTTCATTTTGCTCTAATTTGTCATTTTGTTTGAATCATTTCATTCTCTCTCCCATATTATCTATATAATTGAATTCATGATTGCATGAATTTCTGTCTACGGTTTAGAAGCTAGATGCTCCCTTTCTCCTTCATACCCTTCTTCCCCCTTGTCTCTTTCGCTCTTTTAAATACATGTTGTTCACCAATTTATTGCGGATCCATCCCCCACTCCCTTCGGCTTTTATCCCCTTCATTCTCCTGAATTGCTTTACGTTGACTGTTCTCCTTCTCTGAAACCCACACCCATTGCTTCCCTGTTATCTCCTGTCGCTTCTTATTGTGTTGGGATTTCTTTTCTGTTTGTGTTACAGTAATATTAATAAAGAGAAGAAGTGAGCTTCTCTTCTGAATCATCGACAGATTTGTGATGCCATGTCGCGTCACCTAATTGTCGAGAGAGCAGAACATTCGAATAACAATCCTCCTCCCCCTATTCTGCTTAATGATAGGTTGATATCCCGCTGGAATTAGGGGCCTCTTCTCGGTATTCACCACTTCTTCTTTTTTCGCTTTCTTTCATTTTTCTTTCTGCCTTCAAACTATAATGAATTGGGAAGTGGTTACACGTGGATTTCAAATATTCGCTGCCATTTCGGCTTTGATTATGAACTATATTCTCATCAAAATCATTCGAAATCATTCTCCAAAAAGCATCGGAGAATACAAATTTCTCATGTTATTCATAGCCGTTTTTGAAGTTTTCTATGCAGTTTTGGATCTCATCCTTCAACCGGTTCGTTTCTTTCGAACTTCTGTTTTTATTCAAAAGAAATTCAGATTTTTCATTCATTTGGAGCCACTTTTATGTTGATTATTAATACGACGAATAGCAATGTGGTCAAAGAGTTTTGGGAAGTTTTAGCAGGTAATTGATAGATTTTTTTCTTTTGAATAGGAGGTTCGAAATATTCATTTGAAGAGTAAGATACCTCTGAAAGTTCATCAGGTATGAGTTAGACATGTGTAACGATGTTATTTCGCCTCAATTTTAAAACGTTAAATATTATTTCGTAACATTTTTAATGCGTAGCACATTTATTTCGGACAGTTCTATTTCGTACCCAGTTTTATTATGGGAAAGATGGAAAACGGAGTAACGCCATGAAAAGTATGATTGAAGTTAGCACTTTTCTCGAGAAAGATCGAGATCACTGGTTGTTTTTGAATGACGTTGGTTTAGTCTGAAAACTAATTTCAGTTTTTTTAATCAGAGGATGAATTCCGAGCATTAATTTCAAAAAACAGAAGTTCTTTTATGACTAATATCTGATATTTTAACGGTGACTGGCTTCTTTATTTTGCATAAAACCATAAGATACTGTCGTAAAGGTTTAGTGAATATAATCATTGCTAAACTGGATACAAATCCATGATAAGTCAGACAAATTATCGCAATGTACCCTGTTCCTGAAGTCGAATTTTTGAAAAACAGCAATTATTCGGAGCCTACTCTCATTCCTTTCTCGAGAAAGATCGAGATCACTGGTTGTTTTTGAATGACGTTGGTTTAGTCTGAAAACTAATTTCAGTTTTTTTAATCAGAGGATGAATTCCGAGCATTAATTTCAAAAAACAGAAGTTCTTTTATGACTAATATCTGATATTTTAACGGTGACTGGCTTCTTTATTTTGCATAAAACCATAAGATACTGTCGTAAAGGTTTAGTGAATATAATCATTGCTAAACTGGATACAAATCCATGATAAGTCAGACAAATTATCGCAATGTACCCTGTTCCTGAAGTCGAATTTTTGAAAAACAGCAATTATTCGGAGCCTACTCTCATTCCTTTCTCGAGAAAAATCGAGATCACACGTTGCTTACGAATGACGTAGGTTAAGTCTGAAAGGGAGTTCCGGCATCATTGTAACCAGTCCCTGAAGTGTCGTTTTGATGAAACGTAATGAGTGAGGATAAGTGTTAGTACTCTTTTCTCAATAAATCATTGGGGAGGGGAAATGTATGATGAAAATGAGAAAATACTCTAGATCACAGGGCTGTTTTTGAATGACGTGTAGGCTTCACCAAGCTTGTCAGAAGTTGTTTCTGAACTTTTATAGAGGATTCTGATATTGATTTGGAGTGATTCAGATTAATATAAATCGATGTTCCGGGGACAAACAAGAAAAAAATATCGCGACCGTAATTAGTCATGGTGTACTCTTATAAGAGTGAAAAGTGTCAGGTTTAACTGGGGTGACATTAATTCAGGAATTTAAATTTTCGGTTTGGAATTTTTTGGGTCTAAGAGGTTTCAAGCTGAAAATCGAGGAACATTATGAACGAAATAGGTCTGTGTCTGATTATCTGAAGTTGGGTCAGATTAGCTGAAAGTGGAACCCTTTAGAACTTCGTTTTTCTTAATTCAAATCGATTTACCGAAGTTTCAATAACAAATGATCCAAAATAGACGGACTTGAATGATGAAATTTCTTCCGAATGTCCTAAATCCCAACCCCTTTCAATTCCAGCAATCTACTGTGGTTTCTTTGGTTCTTCGATGGCAATATTCAGTGTTCATTACATGTATCGTTATTGGATTGTCTCTGGAAAAACACAATATTTGAATTGGTTCAAAGGAAAAAAGATATTCGTCTGGCTAATCGGACCCTTTTTGAGTGGATTCATTTGGGCAGTCGTCGGATATTTTCTGTGTTGTCCTCGAAAGCCTTCAACGGATTATTTGAGAGATAATGTAAAGGGGAAACTTGATTTGAATATTGACGAAATAGTTTACTTTGCTCCTTATTTCTATGAGAAGAATGAGACTGGACAGGCAGAGATCTATTGGCCTTCTTTTGTTGGAATCACTTTGGACTCTATCAGTATTGTCAGTTTTCAGTTTCAGGGCTCATTATAATAAAAACTATTATTCAGAATATCTCCCTAATCATTTCCATTTATTTCGGTATCAAATGCTGGCGTCGAATCCACGCAGTCATCTCCTCATCCTCCCCTAATATTCAGAATTTCGAGAATCAGCTATTCTATGCTCTTGTTGCTCAGACCTTCATTCCAATATTCTTAATGCATATTCCGGCTCTTGCCATGTTTATGTTCTCTTTCTTCGAATTAAATGCCGGTCACTTCAGCGGAATCGTTTCAATGACCATCGCCCTTTTCCCTGCTCTAGACCCTATACCCACTATTTTGATCATTCCAAATTATCGAAATGCCGTTGCAAATTTCTTCAAAACTCGCATTCAAAAGTTTAAAAAAAGATTCGGATGTTTGAAAGTGAAGAAGAGAGTAAATCCCTCTTATAACTCTAATCCATGAATAATATTGCTCATAATTATTTATTTTAATAAATTTTCAAAAAACAGAAGTTCTTTTATGACTAATATCTGATATTTTAACGGTGACTGGCTTCTTTATTTTGCATAAAACCAGGAGATACTGTCGTAAAGGTTTCGTGAATATAATCATCGCTAAACTGGATACAAATCCATGATAGGTCAGACAAATGATCGCAATGTAGCCTGTTCCTGAATTTTTTTTTGGACATCTTGAAAAAAAATTAGTCCTACTCTCATTTCGATAACCAAAAATGAATGAATAAACGAACATTGTGTTCGGAATTCCGAGCATTATCCCATGAATCGATGATTGCATTATCAAGCTTGTCAGAAGTTGTTTCTGAACTTTTATAGTGGATTCTGATATTGATTTGGGGAGATTCAAATTAATATATATTGATGTTCCGGGTACAGACATGAATAGAATCGCAGATTGTAGAATCCAAAAAACGATGAAAATCGAAGAGATATAGTCGGCAAAAGAAACCATAAGATAGACTGAATCACACGAGAAAACTAGGTCCAATGGATTCATTCTCAAGAATTCTGATTTGTATTCCGATTGAAGTTGAAATGCATGAGAATACGTGGCAATACAGAAAACTGTATCGAAAATTGCAATGAATCTAGTGGAATAAACACAAAATTTGAGAAAATAGGTGAATTTGAGTTCTTTGTAATTGATGATACTCGATTTGTAACGGAAATAAAACATTTCGCTGACGGATACTCCATTGACCGAAATTAAACTGGACTGGTGTTTAATAATTTGTCATTAGATGTAGTTTTTAATTTTGAACACTTTTTCTGTTGACAACTTTTTCTGAAAATCCCTCTAAATGCCTTAAAAACCGCTTTGAAAATGTCATTGGGGTGGAAGAGTTTTCTGCCAGACTCGGCCACGGGTTTTTTGACCGCCACAGCCGTTATTTTTCTTATTTTTATTCGATTTTATGTTTTTATTGAAGTTGTTCGCTCATAATCAGTAAAAATAACGCCTAAAAAGTACAAAACCCTCCGTGACCGAAGTACATGGAAAACTCTTCTACCTGGAATAACATCGACGTTTTCAAACCGGTTTTTAAGGCATTTAGAGGCATTTTCAGAAAAAGTTGTCAACAGAAAAAATGTTCAAAATTAAAAACTACATCTAAATACACATTTTGAGTTCCAGTTCAGTTCTAAAACCTTCCTAAAAATTCATAAACCTACACTCAATTCCCAAAGCCAATGTATAAAATTGAAACAATCCACTGATCCCTAGTCTCGATGATAGAATCCCAGTCGACCGCATCAAAGTATACGGTGCATGGAGAACCGGTTCGACGAGAAATGCGAGGTGTACTTCGAAGAATAAGTTCTCGATGATATGCCAGATAAGGAATATTCGATACGTTGTGAAAACATTGGATTTGATGAAAATGAGTGGGAGAAGAGCGAGAAGATAGGAGGGGAAACTGAAGAATTGAACAGAATGAATGAAGAGTCCGAAGGAAGTGGGAGCCGGTTGGAAACAATCCATGAATGACTCTTTTCTATTCGATTTGGGTCTCTCACATGCCAATTGATTGGATTTCAAACCTGCACATTTTATTCAAATTCAATTTATTTTCGTGTTAACAAGCCTAGAAACAAGAAAATGTTAACCTTCAAAACATCCGACCAACTTTTGGCATTTCGATCGATGATCGGTGAATCTTTTGGAAACTTGCCATTAGATCAAGTCCTCTCTACGCATCATGAATCGTTTTTCTATCAGTTATTAGCTTCTAGCCTCCATCTAGGTCATAACAGGAGAGAGAAGAATAGGTGAAAAACAAAGAGAAGTGTATCAAGAGATAACATCAGGTTCGTAGAGGAATTCCAATGATAAGATATCTTTGCTAAAGTAGAAACAAATTTTAGGATGCAATATTGATAGAGGTACAGTAGCCTTCAAAAATATATAGAAAAATTATTTTTTCAGTTGATGTTAGCGGTTTAGACCATTTTCAGGGGTCTGGTTCTCGGATCTTGGGTTTCCGATCGTTTTAAAAATTATTGGAGACTTAGAACAGACAAAGAACTTTATATTCACATAATTTTTTAAGAATACCTCATTTTCTTTTTATTGGACGAGTTCTGAGAAACACCCATTTTTCAGCTATTTTATCAAAAATGTAGGTCTACAAATATTTAATTAATTTTTTTCAGCGCTTTTTTACCGATTTTTTCCGATTATGATAGTTTTTAAATAACGAGAATGCATATTTTATACAGAAATCGGAAAAAATTGGTTAAAAAGCGCTGAAAAAAATTAAGTAAATATTTGTAGACCTACATTTGTGATAAAATGACCGAAAAAGGGGTGTTTCTCAAAACTTGTCCAATAAAAAGAGAGAAAATATATTTTTTGAAAATTGTGTGAATATAGAGTTCTTTATTAAGGTCTATTCTAAGTCTCCAATAATTTTCAAAACGATCGGAAACCCAAAAGCCGAGAACCAGACCCCTGAAAATGGCCTACAATTTTTCTATATAGTTTTGAACGCTATTGTACCTTCTAGCAGTGCCATTCTATTAAAATATTTTCTTAGATCTCTAAGATAATCTCTTCTATCCAATCTCTTCTCATTTCCAAAATAAACATTTTCAACAGATGAAATCCGGTTAGATCTTGATACCTGATACCTGATTCACACGTGGTTCGCAGGTGCGATTCAGAGATATCCGATCTTATCACTTTCATTTTCCGCGCAATATGAAACAGATGGTGGCGTCGGGAGAACAGAAAGGAGGACTTGAATTAAGGATTTTCGGTTGGAAATGGACTTCAACCGGTATAGTCACTGGAACGGGCAGTGAGGACCCTGGTACCGTACCTAGTACCCAAAAACTAGCGCTTCCAAAATCCGCACGTAAGATGAGCTTGTTTCTTTCCCAAAAAATTCCGAAACTGAAAATCAAGCGTTTTTCAGATTCTTTATGAATTTCTGCTTTAGCCACTTTGCTTTTTTCAAAAATAATATTTTTAAAACGATCTACTTTTTCCCCTTTCAGATAGGGCAGCGTATATTGGCAAGTCTACGGATCCCTTTGTAGCACCCCAAAACAAATAAAAAAAGAAAAAAGTATTGAAATGAAAATATTTATTTCAGTTTTCAAATTTACAGAAACTGGAACAGGAACAAAGCATTTCGCTTATTTTCCTCCGACGGCGTAGGCTCCTCCGGCTGGAGCAGCGTAGGCTGGAGCTGGGGCAGCGTATGCTGGTGGTGGTGGAGCTCCTCCTCCGCATCCGCATGCTGGTGGTGGTGGTGGTGGAGCGCTGAAAAGCAGTATGATTAGAATTTGAAGCTGCTTAAAAAGAGACTCACCATCCACATCCTCCACCTCCTCCGGATGGGAACAAGAAGGCCGAGGTGGCGGCAACCATTGAAGTGAAGATGACGAAGAAGCGCATGATTCTTTGAGACAGAAGACTGCTTGACTTTTCAACACCTTCCCAAGGCTTTTATAGGTTTTTGGCTATTCGGTTTTTTGTAACGTTTCCGCTTTTGAGGCGGGTCGATCCCGCCTTTTCCTTGGGGGGGGGGGCTAGACGATCCTTCTGCAGATGAAGCTTCCGAACCTACAGCTTCCAGTTTGTTTCGATGACGCGTGTTTCTACGCACTGATTAAGGGAGGAAACAGGTGGATGAGAGGGGAAGTGAAAGGAATGGCAGACGGAGAGTGTCAGGAATTACACCTAGAGAATGAGAGAGAGAAGAAGATTTTTGGATCCTTACGGATAATATTCAGGTTCTTCTTCTTCTACCTCTTGATCTACGGCTTTTCAGCAGAGTGAAAATAGAGAGAGATGACTATCTTATCTTTGCTTCTTTGTTCGGCAAACGAGGTTCTGGCAGGCAAGGTGAGCGGAAAATAGAGGGCTTTTATGATTTGTGTGGCAAGATAATTTTAAACAAGGAGGAGGCAAGGTCAGATGAAATTTAAATTTCTTTTATTGGAGAGAATAACAATTTTTCGATCGTTGTGACGTAGAGGATTTGAGAGAAGCTGGTTTTTTAAAATAAATTCTGAGCTTTTCCAAAAAATAACTGATGGAAAAATTAAATTTTCAAAAAAAATATAATTTTTTTTGAAAATATTCAGTTTTTTCAGATGATCATTCTGACATTCCGGATAATCTGAAAACCTAGCTGTTCATAATTTGAATAATTCTGAAGTTGTAGTTTTCAATGCAAACCCTGGAATTCTGAAATCCTAGGTTCTTAAAAACCTATGGGAACCTGGAAATTCTAAACACCCTAAAACCTGTGTTGTCCCTCAGTTTTAGCCGCATTTATCTCTGTTCCCAATAAAGATATCAAAAAGTGATCAACTAACAAAATGTTGCTCATATTAATAGAAACATTTTATTAGTTGACACCTTTTCATTATCTTTATTGGGAACCGAGATATATGTTGCTAAAGTTGAGCAACAAGGTTTTACGGCATCTGTGATCCTATACTTCTGAAACTTCTCGAAACTTCTCGAAAAATTTCTAAAAACTTAAAAACTCTGAAAATCAAGAAAATCTGGGATTTGTGAAACTCCAAAATCCGTTAAACCCCTAAAATACAAAGATTCTGATTTCTGCCTCCTTCAAAATGCCTTCCTCGTTGTTCCTAATTGGCACTCCATCATAAAACTTCCGTATTCCTAAACAGTCTCTCTCTCTCTCTCTCTCTCTCTCTCTCTCTCTCTCTCTCTTCAGGTGAGTGTTATTATGTTTGCATGCCTTCCCCTTCTTGCAGAGAAACAGTTTTACACTCACTGTCTAAGTGAGATCAAGGCTTCAAAGATTGGAAATATACAGTTTTTCTTTTTGAGAACAGACTGTTAAAAGAAATGTTCATATTTTAAAGAGAAAATTAATTGTTCGTTCTTCGAAATACTTCTATTTCAGGAACATGATAAGAATCAACAGCTGTGGAATTTTCAAGTGATAAGAAAATGATTTAATGTTTTTCACAAAATTTAAATAATATTTATTCCAGTTGTCCCTCACCAGTAAACTGTAAAAAAGGAGAATTTTTTATACATAGTTGTCCCTAAATAAAACCCTCTTTTAAATGGGAAAAAGTAAGATGAACCCCGTCTAAATTGCTCAGCACAAAGTATATAGTGAGATGCCATCCACAAAAAGCAAAAAAACCATTAATTGGAAAACGGCCATTTATTCTGCCACGTCATCTGGAGTCAATTCATCTCCTCTCGCCTCTTCTCCACGTCAAAAAGTTCATTGGCAATTAGGACCTTCAAGCTCTCTTTTTTTTCCCGGATATATACTTCTCTCTTTTTTTTCAACTTTTCGTACTCTTTTCTTTTTCTTTTTCTAAATGTTCGCCTAAGAATTATATGACTCCACTCTTTTTTAGACCGGAAATTGGATGTATCGTGTTTTCCCCTTTTTACTGCCATTTCTCAAGCACTCATAAATATTTCTCTCTTCTAGACAGTTTTTTTCTTATTCCTTCCCCGATGACTCCTTGTTTTTCTCAGAAGAAGGTTTTGCAAGGTGTCATCGAACTCATTACGTGGAAATGTAGACGACGGGCGGTTCAAAACAGAATAACAAGATGACTTTTTTTTTTACAACAAAGTTTTCAAAATGAAACATGATTTATTCAAGATTTACAGAAATTTTTTCTGGGAATGTAGATTCTCTTATTTTCCTCCAAGAGCATAGGATCCTCCGGCTGGGGCGGCATATGCTGGGGCTGGAGCAGCGTAGACTGGAGCTGGGGCAGCAGCATAACCGCCTCCTCCTCCGCATCCGCAGGCTGGTGGTGGTGGTGGAGCGCTGGAAATAGGGTTAATTAATAATTAGAAAGTTAATTAAATAAGAACTAACCATCCACATCCACCTCCTCCAGATGGGAACAAGAAGGCCGAGGTGGCGGCGATCATTGAAGTGAAGATGACGAAGAAGCGCATGTTTAGTGAAGTACAGTAAGACTGCTTACCTTTTTCTCGAAATTTCTCACCTTTTATACCCAATTTTTTATTCAGTTTTTGTAACACTTTCTTCCGCAGAAGGCGTGTTTATTCGGCGGAAATACCGGTATTCATTGTTCGCCTAATTTTTGGTCCTTGTTCATCGGTTTCTCACCTGCAGAAGAGGGGGCGGGGAGGAAAGAGAATAAATCAGAAAAGAATCACAAAATGTGAAATGAAAATTACAAGTTTTAGGAAATGGTTCCGGAAATTGAAAATTATGGGTTCGAGTGAATCAGCTGAAGTTAAGAAAGTATATGGAAACTAAGCTACTGGTTAGTTAGTTGCTTAGTTAGTTTCTTATAAGTTCTTTAAAAATCTTTAAAAATTTTTTAAGTTCTTTACAAAATCTTTAAAAATTCTATAAAAATTCTTTAAAAATTCTTTAAAAATTTTTAAAAATTCTTTAAAAATTCTTCAAATTTTTTCAAAAATTCTTTAAAAATTCTTTAAAAATTGGTTAGCGGTTTAATTTTGTGATGAATTAGTAAATGGCTGGATCTTTAGCCTCTACAGTAGCTACAGTAATATTTTTGTGATTGGTTAGTAAAAAAAACTTCTCTATTTTTTTTGTAATTTTTAAAAACCCATCCCCTCAAAATCTCCATAAATAAAAACTCCCGAAAATTCAAATTTCAAAAATCACATTTCCAATGATTTCCAATGTGATTTTTGTCACAATAGTATTCTCACATAATCGGATTGAAAATCACGGAATTTCAGTTCAAAATAGAAAAACGTTCATTCTCTTAATTTAGTTTCCCTCTTCCCCTCCTTTTCAATATCATTTTCAGAATTGTCCATTCAATTTATTTGCTTTTCTTCGACACCAATCCCTTCTATTTCTGTCCATTTGACCCCTCCCCATCCCTCTAAAAACGGAGTCCTTATCAGTTTTTTCTCTATAACCCCCACCGATATGTCTATTAATAGTTCAGTGATGTATTATTTCATATTTACAGATCATTTTTCATTTTTCGCCGATAACTCTTCTTCTCAAATGGTTCCAACAATGAGTGCTCCACCAGAGTATTGTGAGACTGTTGATGAGACTATTACTGCTAATTCTAAAGATGAAATGCCTCCGGTTTATGTAATGGATGTCAATAATTTGACATGGCAAAGGGCTTTTCCACCAACTTATGATGATGAGGAAAGACAGATTGATGAGCCGTTGAGAAGCATCGAAGCGGAGATTGATAGTGAGTTTGGACGTTTAGATTAGGATAATTATAGGAGAACCCTTAAAATTTTATAAAATTCAAAAAAACTTTTGATTCAAAAATTCAACAAAAACGAACTGGCACATGTCCAGTTTCAAGAGGGCCATTAAACTCTATCAAATTCGAGGAATGTTATGATTTTGAATTTTATAGTCTGTGATTTATAGTTTATGATTTATAATACACTTCGAGTACTTTGCTATCGCTAAATTGAAACATCACGAACATATTATTATATTCTGACAGTTTCTGACAGTATGAGCAAAACCTAAATAGTTTTTTTAGATGTAGTTTTTAATTCTGAACACTTTTTCTGTTGACAACTTTCTCTGAAAATGCCTCTAAATGCCTTTAAAACTGGGTTAAAAATGTCGAAGTGATTCAGGTGGAAGAGTTTTCTGTGAGCGGCGGCCACGGACCGTCCCAGTCGTTATTTTTCTTTTTTTTTTAGAATTTTGAGTCTGATAATGAGAGATTACATTCAACAAAATCATAAAGTCACAAAAAAATTGGAAAATAACGACTGTGCCGGTCCGTGGCCGCCTCTTACAGAAAACTCTTCCACCCAATCACTTCGAAGTTTTCAAGCCGATTTTTAAGGCATTTAAAGGCGTTTTCAGAGAAAGTTGTCAACAGAAAAAATTTTTAGAATTCAAAACTACATCTAAACAAAAATATTACATCCTATTTCAGTCCCCCCTTTAACCCCCAATTTCCATTTCAGGCGAGCACACTAGAATGTATCGATGCGGCCCTTGCTTCCTCTCGGAAACCAAATCGTTCCTTCTCTGCTTCTTCACAGTGTTCTTGGGACTTCTCATTCTCCTTCCAACCATTTTCTTCGTCACAGTTCTCTCGAGAGACCAGGATCCAAATGTTTCCCCAAGTATTTGAATTTTTCATTATGAGCTGACTCCCCCCAATGATCTCTTCTCTATGTTCATTTGTATAATTCTGTCTAGTCCCAAAAGAAAATCAAATAAAGTCATTAGAACAAAAAACCGATTTGTCGCAATCCTTATCACGTAATCCATCGAATCCGAAAATGGAGGCGATTTATATCTCGCGTGTGAAGAAACACGTTATACCTGCTTGCGCGGCGCTTTTAAAAGAAGCGTAACAGAATCCAGAAGTGATTTTATTCGTTCCTCCGTTCCTTTTCTTATTCAAATTAATTTATTTTCAGAATGAACACTACTCTTCTGACACTTCTTGTTTCTTTGGCCGTTGTTACAATGGTCTCCGCTCGTTTCTCTTGTGGACACGATCCCCTTCAATCTGGATTCGCTGAGCTCCTTATCAAGAACGATTGCAAGGGAAGATTGAGTGAGTGGCCAAAAAAATATAGATTTGTATTGAAAATTCGATTTCAGACAAGGTTGATACATGCTGTGCCCAACACACCAAGTGCTATGAAAAGAAGACGCCAAGAAACGTTTGCGATGAGGCATTCTGCAAATGTTCGAAGAAGGCGGCTAAGAATTTGCCACTTTGTAATGTGAGTTTTCTTTATTAAAGAAGGATGGAATTCAATAATTTGTAATAATTAGATGTAGTTTTAGATTCTGAACATTTTTTCTGTTGACAACTTTTTATGAAAATGCCTCTAAATACCTAAAAAATCGGTTTGAAAACATCGAGGCTATCCGGGTGGAAGAGTTTTCTATAAAATAACCGCCCAAATCCTGTGGCCGAGGTTGCAAAAACTCTTCCACAATAAACATGTACCCTCGTTTCAAGCCGGTTTTTAAGGCATTTAAAGGCATTTTCAGAAAAAGTTGTCAACAGAAAAAATGTTCAAAATTAAAAACTACATCTATATACGAAATATTGAATTATTGAATTCCCGTTAAGTCCTGCTTTCATTCAAAAAAAGATTTCAGTTGCAAATGGACAACTTCTGCAATACCGCAAAGAACTTTGGAGGATTCCACTTCAAGGGATAATAATAATAATTTTTTATTTATTTTTAAACCATAAATTAAATTGAAATCTTATTTTCTCACAAAGAAATCACAAACCACATGGGTTTTCTTCTCTCTTTCCCATTCTGCGTCTCTCTTTCTGTCAATACATCACATAGCCAGCATAAACTCTAGAAACGATCTATATAACATGAAGGATTTTACCTACAATTCTATCCATGACTCCTCTAAATATTCTAATCGTAAATCCAATTTTTGGGTTCAGTCATGTTAAATTTCTCTCAACTATTGCTGACATTATCGCTGAACGAGGACATCATGTGGTTAGCTCTTTCATTTTTCTTAGAAATCTAGAAGATTCAGACAGTTCTTCAACCATTTCACATTGCAATGAGCAATTTGGAGAACTTGATCAAGAATGAATCAGTCAAAATCATCAACTACTATCCGGATAATTTCTCGGAGCTCGAGAAAAACGAGGAGCAGACTTTTAAAATGGCTTGGGATTCTAGGCTAATGTCGAATCCAATTCTAGGAGCAATGTTCTCGAATATGGTGGCAAAACAGTTTAAGAATACTGTGACAAGTCAGTTTATATTGGAAGCTATCAAAAAAATCAAATTTTTTTTCAAAAAAAAAAAGAAAAAAATTTCAGAAATGCTCCAAGACGAAAAGCTCCACAAAGAGCTGTCCTCTCGAAATTTCGATGCAGTCCTGGTGGAAACTTTCGAAATTTCTGGATTCTGTGAGTGAATTAGTCTAAATAAAATTGAACTCAGTAATTCCTTCAGATCTAGCAGAAATCCTTCGAGTTCCTGCAATTGCCATGCTCTCAGCTGTTCGTTATCCAATATTCGACGAGCTATTCGGTCAGAACTCAACCCTAGGTTATATTCCTCAAAAGGGATCTTCATTGCCTCCAGAATCAGGGTTTCTAGATCGTCTAAATGACGTCTACAACTCATTTTTCCTTTCAATCGGCCAGAAATCATTGAATAATGCTCAGTATAAAATAATAAAAGAGGCGTTGGGAGGAAAAGCGACGAATTGGAAAGACATCGTTCAGAAATCCCCTGTCTTCTTTGTAAATTCAAATCCTTTGCTAGGATTTGCAGTTCCAAGACCCGGAAGTGTTGTTCAAATCGGAGGAATAACTATGTTGAAGGAAAAGGGAAAGAATCTTCCAGAAGAATACGAAAAAATTCTAAATGAACGAGAATCGACAGTATTCATTTCATTTGGATCCGTAGTTCGTGCATATGAAATGCCCGAGAGTTACAAGTCAGTTTTTGATTTTAGGAGACCAATATATTTTTTTTTTCAGAAAAGGACTTTTGGAAATGTTTCATCTTCTGCCAGATGTCACATTCATTTTTAAATATGAAAATGAAATGGAGAATATTCCGAAGAACGTTCATCTAAAAAAGTGGGTTCCACAACCAGCACTCCTCCAAGACGACCGATTGAAAGTGTTCGTTACTCATGGAGGACTTGGAAGCACTATGGAAGTCGCTTATTCTGGGAAACCCACATTGATGGTTAATCTGAAATAAATATTCTTTAAAAATTCGAAAATTTAGATTCCCTTATTCGCCGATCAATTTGAAAACGCTCAGATGTTGGCTCGTTACGGAGGAGCCATCGATTATGATAAGTTCGATCTTCCGAATGGAAAGAAACTGGCGAAAACTCTCAAGGAAATGATCAGCAATCAAAAGTATCAGCAAAATGCTCGAGAACTTCAAAAGGTTCTTCTCAATCAACCCATTAATCCAAAAGAAAATTTCCTTCAACATCTCGAATTCGCGTGTAAATTTCCTTCTTGGCAATCACAGATTCCGGCTATAAGCAGATCCGGTCTAATTTCTTATTATTATCTTGATGTGATCTTTTTCCTCATCGCAACTCCTCTTACCGTAATTGGGGCATTTACTTACTTTATGATTCGAATTTTCTCATAAACCTTTATCTTTTTTTAAATTTTTTACTAATGAATGTTCTGATATTCGGAGAGTCAAAAAGAGATCAATTTTTTTTAATTTTTCAAATGAGCTTGTAGTTTTAGTGATAAAATTTCACAGAGAGTTTCAAAGAATGTTCCTGTTGCTTTGAAAACCGTTTTACGTTTTCAAACAGCTATGGATTATACGAACAAGGATCCGAGTAGATCCAAGTGATCGTTTTTGTTTTTTAGTTAAACTGAGGTTTCAGTTAGTCACTCTTTTTTTTATAAACAATCTGAATGATTCGATATTTTTTGATAATCATCTACTGCAAATTGGATGCTTGTAAAGCATCTTTCATCGCTTCGTTCTCCCTGAAAATCTTTCAAATTTAGATGACAAACTGTCGATTTTTAGCGAGTTTCTTGGCGGAATTGTGGACGGTTGTGGGCTGATCGACGGCAGTGAATAGGTAGATACTCATCACTTTCAGTTTTCGTTTCTCCTTCTTGAACTCAGCTCTTACAGTGCCATCTGTCCGAGTCGACGGATAAGAGAAGAAGAGTGGAAAGATCTCCAAGTCGGTGGATTGATTTCGGAAGGAGCGGAGTCTCTGAAAAAGATTGAATTTGTCGAAAAACCACAAGAAAATCACTAAAAACCGTCTAAAACAGTTATCCAAAAATCAATAACTGCGTGTCTGTTCTCACCTTTTGATCTACTCTCTTCTGGGTTTCCACATTTCTCGTCATCCAGTCATTGTTTCGAGAAGATCCATTGTCGAAAAACCTGAAAATATTGATTTTGAGAAAAAGGGGAAATTGAATTTAGTAACTTACCCATCATTATTTCGGTGGTTCTGATTCTTCAAGACACCTTTTCCTGGTTGCTGAGCCTGATCTTGTTCAAATTGTCCTGGTCGTTGATCTTGTTCCGATCGGTATCTGAGCCATCCTGATCGCTGAACCAGCTGCTATCCTTGTTGAAAACCGGAAAGAAAAGTTAAGGGGGAGGAGGGAGTGTACTTCTTAGCCACCTGGTCGCCCAGAGTGTTGCCTCTTCTACGCCACGGAGAGGCGAAGTACGTGTAGAAGGTCGAACTTAATGCCGCTTCACACTGAGGAAACAGGCTGGCTCCATAGAAAAAGTCATGCCGCACAGGACTGCCCGATTGGCGGAGCAACGGAGAAGACACTTACGTCGCTTCAGGCTATTCCCAGAAACAGACAGCTCGATGGAATGTGGTGCCGCTTCAGGCTATTCCCGAAATCTAGGCTTGAGCTTTTAGGAGAGGACGAATCTTAGTGCCGCTTCACACTGAGGAAACAGGCTGGCTCCATGGGAAAGTCAGGCCGCTCAGGACTGCCTGATTGGCGGAGTGAGGACCGGACACTTAAATGCCGCTTCACACGTTGGGAAACAGGCTGGGGTTCTCGAGCAAAACCTATGCCGCACAGGACTGCCCGATTGGCGAAAACGAGAGAGAACCCGAAGAATGAGGGAAATCTCGGCCTTATATAGGCAAAAGGGGCGGGGCTTGGGGGTCGCGCACAAGGGGTAGATCAAATGGAGAACAATGGTCATACCCCAGGTCTCGTCTGCGTCTCCTTGATCTCTGTACTATCTAGATATGGGTTTCTCCGCATATGCAGGTGGCCCGATAATCCCAGAAGATTCCCAGGAGAAAAGATCAAGATAACAATTCCTTTTTGAATTATATTCGTTTTTCTGACGTCAAAATCATCGGATTTTGAGATTCTGAAGCTTCATTGAAGGTCTAAAAAGCGCATTAATGATATGAAGAGAGGATTTGTATGTGGCTTTTTTGAGGTTTAAAATAAGGTTTCAAGCATTGGAATTGGAGGTTTTAGAGTTGAAAAGTAGGGGTTTCGAGACTAGAAAATGTGATTTCTATGTACTGAAAGTTAGTATTTCAGGCAAAGGTAAAGATGGAATGACTGAAATTCAATAGAAATAGTGATGATTTTCAGAAAACAAAAGTTTTGAGACTTGAAAAATGAATAACAAAAACAACTTTTTTTAAATTCAATTTTGACTCATTGAATTTTTTGATTAGGCAGGAAGTTCTCGTCAAATTAAAATAGTGGGCACGGGCTTTTTTTACAAAATGTACGGGCTCTAAGCCCATGAAATAGTCATTTCTACAGAGATTTTTCAGAAGAAAGATTATTTTTGATCGTCAAAAACTGCGAATCGGATGCTTCTAAAGCCTCTTTTATAGCTACGTGCTCCCTGAAAATTTTTGAAAATGTAGTTTACGAATCGTCGATTTTTGTCGAGTTTCTTGGCGAAACTGTTTTCCAGTCGTCGCTTCGGCAGGATCAAATGTCGGAGAACCTGAAAAAATCTATTTGGAGAAAAAGAAAGGGGAAATTGAATCTAGTAACATACTTATCATTTTTCCAGTTGTTCTGAGGCCTCGAGATATCTTTTCCTGGTCGCTGAGCCATTGAGCCTTATCTTGTTCGTCGTATCCTGGTCGTTCTTCCGGTCGATGTCCCAGCCATCCTGATCGCTGAACCAGCTGCCATCCTTGTTGCCAACATCTTCTTTTCGATCGGAAAGATCTTTTGTTTTGAAAATGTTTTGATTTTTCACGGAATCGTTTTAAAAATATATAAACTCGTGGAATATGATACCGTGACTCATGTAAAGAGATATACTGGAAAAAAAGATAAAAAATTTAATTTAATTCTACTATTTAACATATGAATTATAATCTATTACTCATCTACAATCATAATCTAAAACATACAATCTAGAATCTATTAGGAAAAAAGAAGAGTCGAGGAGGGAGGGACAATCAATGCAGTAAGTATAATTATGGAACAAGTTTCATGAATTGGGGGGAACATCATCAGGAAGAATCAAGCATCGATGGGGGATGGGGGCTGGTTTTGCATTGATTAGGGGACAATTAATATGTGGAGGGGAGGTATGGGGAAATTTTGTATTCAATATTGGGAGGGGAGCAGGGGAATCATTATCATCAAGGGAAAACATAATTATGAATAGGGGGTATAAATGGGGGCTACGATAAAATTAGAGAAATGTCGAAAGAGGAGGGAAAATGTCGAAAGAGGAGGAGAGAATCTTCTGCTGGGGCCTGTCCCGAAGCCCTTTCTGGAATCTTTTCCGAAGAATCTTGTGAAACAGAAATGGGGGAGAGTGGTGATCAGCATCGACGACGTTTCGGCGGTGGCGGCGTTCCTCCTCCTGTTCCTCCACTTCCATTGGATCCCGTAGTCTGAAAAATAATAATAGTCATATTCTAACTCTGTTCAACGTACTGGAGGTCTTCCATTCGAAGAGCCCAGCCGGATGAAGAATGATGGGAGAGTGAGGGTATGTCCCTGTGACGTCACAACACCCCAGAACTGCGGATTTGAGGTGTTTGTCACCTTCACTCGGTCCTTTGCTGCTAATCGAATCATTCCGGAGGAGCACGAGACGATGGTGAATCCGGGAACCGGCATTTTGATTGATTTGGCCCGAGTTTTATGGAGATTGTGTTCGAAATCCGACAGGTGCTGTTTGGAGCACAAGAGGTAGTCCTGTACTCTTTTGACTGCCTTGTGCTGGTACTCGACGATATTCTTGATTCGTGTGATTGCAGGGTGATGTTTGTGCTCCATAACCTTCTGTTGCGACGTCAGTTCTCTCGATTTCTGATTTCTTCGTTTGATCTCCTTTTCGAGAGTTTCGATTCGCAGCTTCATCGTTCCAGTGTCTCTCTTCAAAAGTGTCCCCCATTCCAAATCGCTTTCCGCATCTTTTGTAGCAGAGCGCCACTTCCTGATGTCGTTGTGTTCGATCAGGAACGGCAGGTACTGATGAATTTGGAGGGACTTTTCTCGAAGTTTGTCTATATATTCTAACACATCTGATTTAGCCTTAATGGCTGTGTGCCAGTTCGCGGCGTCGGCTCGGAATGCGTATTCGTCGACTTTTGTGAGTTCATTACGAAGTCTCTCGATGCAGTTGTAGTACTCTTTCTCTTTTCGTCGGAAGTACTCCTCGTCCTGGTCCTCCCAATCGATTCGATCCTTCACAAGTGTCTCCTCCGAATTTTTAATTTTCGATACTTCTTCGAGCAGTTTTATCAATTTATCCACGAAGATGGGCGACTGAAAAACATTTTTGTTTGAGGTTTGAAGTTCTGAGACTCACGCGAATATCTTCTGATCGAACGACAGTTCTAGATCCTGCCTCCGTCATTGTATTTGAACCAGTTGCCAATTCTGATGTATCCAGTGACGAGTCTTGAGGAGTCGATGAAGAAACCGGTGGATGCAAATCGGAATTATCTTCCACAATATTGTATGTCTGAAAAACGTTTTGATTTAATAAAAAATCAGGTTTTGTAAAATTCAGACACTTACTTCGGATGGAGTTCCTCTGTCGAGATCCCCTTCGGCCGAATCCTGATCTTTAGTCGCTGTGATCCGAGCGGTGTTGGATGGGCATGAAGTCACTGCCCCAAAGTCGGATGGGTTGAGGTTTGCCGGAAGTCTCATGACAGGCTCGGGATTGATAACAACTGCTTGCCTCCGCGGCACATCGGTATCCGAAGCACCTTCCGAAGTTCTCGGTATAATTTGTATCTCTGTCGCGTCGTCATCTGAGTCACTCGAGAGATCGACAATAACTGTCTGCAAAAAGGTTTCTTTAACAGTGCTTGGATACTTAATAGAACTCACTATCGATCGACTCGTTGAATTTTGTACGGATGACGTGTCAGCGTCAAGAACAGATTGTGCTCTCAGATGGGTTTCTCGTCGCTTCCTTCCTTGGCGACCTCGGTTTCGCTTATAGACACCGCTCATTTCTGAAAATCAACCAATGGATAACACAGTAATCAAATGATAGACAAAAGAAAAAAGGAAAAAATACAATGATTTGAAGGTGGTTAACCGAACAACACTGTTTTTGAATCAATATCCGTCTTGTTTTTTTCTTCTGGGAATGTCGGGCCACCTGCATATGCGAAGAAACCCATTGCTAGAGAGCGTGGAGATCAAGGAGAGCGAGGAGAGACTCATTCAAAACGTGACGACGTCCATTGATCTCTATTTGACCTACCCCCATGTGCGCGACCCCCTAAGCCCCGCCCCTTTTGCCTATATAAGGCCGAGATTTCCCTCATTCTTCGGGTTCTCTCTCGTTTTCGCCAATCGGGCAGTCCTGTGCGGCATAGGTTTTGCTCGAGAACCCCAGCCTGTTTCCCAACGTGTGAAACGGCATTTAAGTGTCCGGTCCTCGCTCCGCCAATCAGGCAGTCCTGAGCGGCCTAACTTTCCCATGGAGCCAGCCTGTTTCCTCAGTGTGAAGCGGCACTAAGATTCATCCTCTCCTAAAAGCTCAAGCCTAGATTTCGGGAATAGCCTGAAGCGGCACCACATTCCATCGAGCTGTCTGTTTCTGGGAATAGCCTGAAGCGACGTAAGTGTCTTCTCCGTTGCTCCGCCAATCGGGCAGTCCTGTGCGGCATGACTTTTACCTATGGAGCCAGCCTGTTTCCTCAGTGTGAAGCGGCATTAAGTTCGACCTTCTACACGTACTTCGCCTCTCCGTGGCGTAGAAGAGGCAACACTCTGGGAAACCAGGTGGCTAAGAAGTACACTCCCTCCTCCCCTCTAAACTTTTCTTTCCGGTTTTCAACAAGGATGGCAGCTCGTTCAGCGACTAGGATGGCTCAGATACCGATCGGAACAAGATCAACGACCAGGAAGAATCGACAGTTGAGGATTCAAAACGACCGGAAAATAAGTAAGTTACTAAATTCAATTTCCCTTTTTTCTTCTCAAAGTCGATATTTTCAGATCTCTCCACATTCGATCTTCTCGAAACGACGTCTGGAAAACTAGAAATTAGGAAACGCAGAAGAGGGTAGATCAAAAACTTTTTGTCGATTGAGAGAAAATAGATCAAAAGGTGAGGACAGACAGGCAGTTATTGATTTTTAAATAACTGTTTTAGACGGTTTTTAGTGATTTTCTTGTGGTTTTTCGACAAATTCAATCTTTTTCAGAGCCTCATCTCCCTTCGAAATCGACTCAACGACTCGAAAATATCAAAATGGAAGAGATTCATGGCCAGAAGACTTCTCCGCTTTCAGAAGAAGGGAGACAGACCAGTGAACACTTCGGCAAACAGATCTCAAACACGTGGCACAGTACCAATGTTTTGAGATCAAAGAGAAGAAATCAGAATACCTCTCATTAATCATCCGTCTCCTTCATCTACCTATTCACTTCCGTCGATCACCGAACAACAGTCGACAGTTTCACCACGAAACTCGTCAAAAATCGACGGTTTGTCATCTAGATTCTAAAAGATTTTCAGGGAGCACGAAGAGACTTTTGAAGCATCCAATTCGCAGTTTTTGACAATCGAAGAGATCGAGCTCAGCGACCAGGAAAAGAGGCCTCAGAACAACCGGAAGATAGGTAATTTACTAAATTCAATTTCCCCTTCTTTATCTCAGAATCCGGTTTTCAACAAGGATGGCAGCTGGTTCAGCGACTAGGATGGCTGAGACATTGACCGGAACAAGATCAACGACCAGGACAACTTGAACAAGATCAGGCTCAGCGACCAGGAAAAGATGTCTTGAAGATTCAAAATAAACGGAACAATGATGGGTTAGTTACTAAATTCAATTTCCCCTTCTTTTTCTCAAAGTCGATATTTTCAGGTTCTTCGACCATCGATCCGACTGAAACGACAACTGGGACACTAGAAATTTGGAAACCCAGAAGAGGGTAGATCAAAAACTATTTGTCAATTGAGACGAAATAGATCAAAAGGTGAGGACAGACACGCAATTATTGATTTTTTCATAACTGTTTTCGATGGTTTTTAGGGATTTTCTTTCGTCGTTTTTTGAAACTTTCAGTTTTTTCAGAGACTTCGATCCCTTCGAAACGCACTCGCACTGGCCACAGTGTCAAAAGAATTGTGTTGTTGTGACACTTGAAGTCGTCTTCTCCTCCTCCCAGAAGGTTATGCGTCGACTCGAATAGACAATTTCAGTGGTAGTTGAGGCAAGAGAAGAATCAGAAGAATTATCATCGATCATCACAATTTCAAGAAATTCATCGGAAATCGACGATTTGTCATCTAGATTTAAAAGATTTTCAGGGAGCACGTGACTATGAAAGAGACTTTCGAAGCATCCGATTCGCAGCTTTTTGACGATCAAAAAAGATCGAATCATCTGGAAACTCTCTGTAGAAATTGCTATTCCAGATGCTTTTAGAGACCGTACAAATCGGGAAAAAAGATCGTGCCCACTGTTTCAATTTCAATTAAAATTGAATCGAAACTTTAAGTTTTGAAGTTCAAATTTTCCATCTTTTCCCAAGACTAAAAAATCCCCAATCTTCAGGATCTTAAAGTCAACATTTCTACTCCCAAAACCCCCACTTTTCAAGCTTGTTCACTTAGAAAAGTTTAAATATTAATCGAAATGTTCTTGGTATTATTTATTGAGAAGAACAAAAATAAGGTTTAAAAAACATAATTAAAGATTATTTTCATTTAAATGATGATCGGAACGAATGCGAGCAGATTGGGAACCAGAATAGAAGATTACGTTTCCGGGCGTCTGAAAAACGTTTTTGTTTATAGAATGAATAATTTTTTAGAAGTTCTGGAACTTACCTCTAATGGAATCTCTTCAGAATGCTCTGCTTCGAGTGGTGAAGAGTCTCCTAATGGTTCATTCGTCACCATCACAGTCGATTCCATTCTGCAGATTGTGCTCGAAGTCCTCCAGATGCTGTTTGGAGCAGTTGAGGTACTCCTTGACTCTTTTTGCTGCCGAATGCAGGAAATCAACGAATTTCTTGACCTGCCTTATTGCTGGATGCTGTCTGTCCTCCATAATCGTTTGTTGTGAGAAGAGTTTTCGAATCGTCTCGTTCCTCTGCTGAACTGTCTTCTCGAGTTCCTCGATTTGAAGTTTAATCGATCCCGAGTCCTTTTTGAGCATTCGTCCCCATTCTCTCTCGGTTTCCGTATGCTTTGTCGACAACATCCATTGCTTGAAGTTCTTGAGTTCAGTGGGAAACGGAAGAAATTGATTTATTTGAAGACATTTCTCTTGGAAACTTTCGATCCGAGCCAAAAGATCTGACTTAACCGTGATGGTTGAGTGCCATCTTGAAGCAGCAGTGTGGACGGCGCATTCTTCGATTCTCTTCAACTTGTCACGTAGCTTCTCGATGCATCTATAGTAATCGTTTTCCTTCCTTTCAAAGTACACGGAAGCTTTGTCGTCCCAATCAATGTTATCATTTATCATCCGTCGGTCTTTGTTCATCAATGCAGAGGCTTCCTCCAGCGCTTTTGTGAGTTTATTTGCATTTGAATGAGCTGCAAAATGATTCTGGTGAAAGTGCAGGGGTTCTTAATAGCACTTACCATAGGTCGATTCGATGGCTCTATAATCACTATCTCGTCGTCGGGTTCCGGACATTGTCGAAAAATCGCCGGCCGTTTTCCTCGCCTCCCTCTGTTTTTTTTTGCTGGTGATGATCATTTGGTTTACTGAATTGAAAAATAAAATTTAATAGAAAACGGAAGAGTGTGATTTTCTAGAAAAAAAAGTAAAACGATTTGCTATGAAAGAATATCATCGTATAATCCATAAAACTTGAGGAAAAGCTGAATGATAAAAATGATAATGGCTTTTCTCGCTTTTTGATCTACTCCTTATCGATAAACAGTTTTTGATCTACCATCTTCTGGGTCTCAAAACGATTCGAATTTTCACGAATTTAAATATAAACAAAAAGTTTCGGAAGTATCTGATATCCACAGGTCGGTCGCAAACTGTCCATATGGATGAAATATGGTTCGCAAACGGTTCGGACAGGAACTTGAAACCGTACGCATAACGGATCCATAACGGATCGTTTGCGAAAATATTAGCCGCGCACAAAAAAGCTTACTCATGGATCTGTAACGGATCGTTTGCGAAAATATTTGCCACGCACTGAAATAGCCCCCCGCCTACGGATCGCTTATAAAAAGGCAAAATTGATTTCAGCTTTTATACTTATCAGGGTTCTCAATGTCTTATACAACTTATTCATATAACTTTTTATTATCTAAAAGAGTAGGAACAACTCTCAATCAAAAAGTTATTATTGTTGAACATTGCATTGTTGTGTGAAGGAGACGTTCTTGCTGTCGGAATTGAGTATCGGCAAAAGTAATCCAGATATCTGTAAATGTTTCATTGAAAGTAAAAAAAAGTATTTTTATTATATATACCTCGTGAGGAGTCGGAGTGTCCGAACTGTTTCTGCTGTCGAAGGTGGATTTCTCATATCGGGAATTCTAAAAATTTTACATATTTATGGAGATATCTCTTTTTTCTTACCGTAACTCTAACCCATGTTTTTTTGGTCCTTCCTTCGTTTATCTTTCAAGTTCCATGATGAATTTTTTGTTTCCGGACATCTCGAAACGATTCAGTCTAAAACAGAATATGACACGAGTTTCATGCATGAACTTACTTACCTTGTGTATTTTTCCTTTTTTCTACAAAAAATCGTGTAAATTCATCGCGGATTAGTAAGAATGAAGAAAAAAGAGTGAAAAATAGAATTTAAAAAATGAAAAAATCAGTGGCCGCGCAAATTGTCTTCTAGGCCGTCGGCCCTAGGTCACCCATTTTAGATCCGTATATGACCCATATGCAAAGAAAGGTCTACAAGAGTGGGAAGCTACACAGACCCATATTCCATCCGCGCGCGAGCACCCATTTTTCAACCATATTTCACCAGCTCGCGAAATCTCGAATAAAATCTCTACCGAATGCACTTTTTTCGCAAATAACCCGCAACGGATCCGTTATGCGTCGTTTATAGGGTCCATCCATTATGCGTAGTTTTGCGACCGACCTGTGTCTAAAAAAAATATTTTTTATGGAAATCAAATGTTGGAATTCTGAGAGATTGTATAACCACTGACCTTTAATTTTTTGGAAAATTTTGA
Organism: Caenorhabditis tropicalis; assembly: GCA_016735795.1. Lineage (NCBI taxonomy): Eukaryota > Metazoa > Nematoda > Chromadorea > Rhabditida > Rhabditidae > Caenorhabditis > Caenorhabditis tropicalis. The sequence continues at coordinate 363,599 of CM028618.1, forward strand.
AATAAACTTTATAATTTTATTTTCTAATTCCAAAAAAGCAGCTGTTTATATCACAAACTATAAATTTCTTATTTCCATCACACTTCAGTCATTTTCATCTTAGAGCATGCATCTAAAATGTTTCCCATCTCTTCTCTTATTGTCTTCTTTCATGGATTTAGTTGCTTCTCAATGCGGTAAGACCTCTTTTCATATTTCGAAATCAAAAATCAATGTCAGAGATGCGATGCCACTTTTCTGAGCAATTTCTAAATTCTGAAACCATCAAAAGATGGCCTAAATCGTGTGAAACAGTTTGCGGGAACCTGGTTCTCATTGGAGAAACTAATTTGACATCTACGGAATTAAGTCAGATATTTCATAATCTGGAGGAGTTATACGGTCGATTGGTTATCCAGAATACAGACTTCACATCACTGAGTTTTTTATCGGGATTAGGAAAATATTATTGCTCGACGCGTAAGTCATTCTTTCAAGATTAGTATGAAATTATATTCCAGCTGAACTAATTATTGCTGATAACCGGTTTCTCTCTGATATAAGTGCAATCGAATGGCTCCAAGAATACGGAGAATGTGTTTGGAGAGTCTACAACAATTCCAAACTTGATTTTAGAGCGTTTAGCGACCAGTTCTCGGTACAGATACCGTATTTGGATGTTTACGGAAACATGAAAGATAATAGTTAGATTCTGAAACTATTCTGAAAATATAGAGATGTTCAGATTGCGAACAAATTCGGATAACTTCAAAATCACTTCCCTTTTTTCCAAATTGCACTAATATAACTGGAAAGTTTGACTTGGGCGCACTCAATATCACTGAAATCGACGACTCTTCTGATTTATCTCCGTTATTAAACATAAAAAACGTTACTGGACGAATAGAAGTTTTTAATACTAATCTGAGCAATCTCTCTTTTCTTACTAACATGGAAACTCATGATCCGCAATTGACCTATAATGCCACCTACATCCATGATAACCCTCAGCTCCGACGACTCGGATGGGATTCGTTGAAAAACATGGGATATAAATTCATTTATCAATTGTCTATCGTAAGAAATCATCCTGACTTTTGCCTTTCAACTCGTGAAGTTCAAGCTTTCGCTGAAGCGGGCACTAGAGTGTCAGAATTCGAAGGAAAACTCTGTTCTGACGCTGGTAGAAAAGATGGAGAAGTTGTTTGTTATTGGGGAAATTTGAATTCGATGGCATCCGATTGTCAACATATGATTGGAGAAGTTGTAATTGATGCGAACAATGAAAAAAGTGCGTGGAAGTTGAAAAACATGACGAATATTTATGGAACATTAACAATTCAAGGAACAAATGAATTGGTAGACTTGAGTTTTCTGTCTTCGCTTCGTCAAATTGCCTCTTTGAAATCTATTGAGCCTCGGAAGGTTCAAGTTTTTCGAATACTGTCGAATAAGAAACTTCAGAGAATTGCTCTTCCTAAAATGAAGGTATATTCTTTTTTGTATCACTTTTCATATCTTTTTTAGACTCCTCCATTTCCAATTCTGATGGGTGATTATACTGAAATAGATGGGAACACATTGGAACTGATCAAAGACCGTAGATATTGTTATTTGTTTGAGAAATTGACACAGACTAAAGTCAAGTATAATGGGAAGCGATGTAGTGAGTTTTTGGAAGATGTGGAAGATAAAGTGAGCAATGGGTTTCAGAGAAGCTCACACCTTCATTGGAATACGGAACTCCTGATTTGGAGGGTTGGGAATGGCAAGTTCCAAGTGACGAGGAATTCTGGAACTTTCCTTGAAGGATTTTGATTTTAGTTTGATCTTTTTTCAATGTTCAAAAGTTCAAAAATCTAACGTTTTTGCCATTTCAACCTATAAATTACCAAAATTTCCAAATAAAAATGACACTATAATTATTTTTTTTCCTTGATCACAAGTTCTCATTCCATTCATTTCCAATGCTGACCCTTTTTCTGATACTTTACTTCATTAAAACAGCCTTATCAGATGAAACATGCTGTAAGAAATCTATTCTAATCGCTTCCAACTCTAAATCAATTTATTCAGATCCAAACTGCTGGTTCACTACTTCCCGGGCACTGCGTTCAGATATTGAGAGTTTCCCAAAGTCTTGCGAGACAATGTGCGGAAACATTTATATTAATGATTCGACAAATGTCACGGAAAAAGAGTTAACCAAAGCAATGTCTAATTTAAAGACGCTGTATGGGAATATTGCGATAGAATATACTCCATACAAGTCAATTAATTTTCTGTCACCGTTAAAAGATTTGTATCCACAAACAAGTAAGAGGCTTTAAGTATTTCATGACCTGTTTGTGTTGTAGCTTCGGGCGGAGTCATCTTTGGACACAATTCCGAGCTCTCTGACGTCAGCGCCATAGAAAACTGGAACCTCCATAGCAAAACTATTTGGCATGTGGCAAATAACTCTAAATTGAACTTCTCGCGTGGCTGCGAAGTGGCGAGGCTTAGCCCCTACATGGATATTAACGTTTACGCAAATCTAGTTGACTGTGGTAAGTGATAATTTAATCCACGTAATTTATTTTTTTGAAGGATGTCAAATTGTTCGAATCGGTTTGAAGTCTCTGCAATACTACCAGAATTGCACTTCAATTATGGGCGGTTTGCATGGTAATGGATTGATATTCAATAAAGTGACCGAAGCAAATGATTTATCTGGGTTTCTGAAACTGAAACAGTTAACTGGGTGTCTAGAAGTCTATGGTACTCAACTCCAGAATTTATCATTTCTTGAGAACTTGAATTCTATCCAGTTTTGCAATGATTCATTGGTGATTGATATTAGTGACAACTATTACTTGACAAGACTAGGATTTGGATCTTTGAAGGTAAGTGGACTATTCTTCTGTTTATCTAAGATGTTCAGAAACTACTTTCAACTAATAAAACTCAAACAATGAACATTTTCAACAACCATCCAGACTTTTGTATTACCACAAATGAATTGCAATTTTTCGCTGAAAATAATATTGAATTTATGGAATTTTGGACGGAGTTATGTGATGATTTGCAACGAAAAGATGGAGAAAAAGCGTGTAAATTCGGGGATTTGAGTAAAATGAAATCGAATTGTCAACATGTCATTGGAGATGTCTTGATTAACTCTGGCAACGAAGAATTTGCATGGAAGCTTGAAAATATGACGAATGTTTATGGGTCGTTGACAGTTAAGAACACTCAAGAATTAGAAAATGTCAGTTTTCTGAGAAACATTCGGCAAGTTGCTAATATCAAGCTTGGTAAGCATTTTTTCTGTACTTTTTAAAATAAAATATTTAGATCGATCTGCTCCTTTGATTCGATTCAATTCCAATAAAAAACTAGAGAAACTTGAGCTTCCAAAAATGAAATTTCGCCCGTATCCCTTTACGGATATTGAAATAAATGGAAACGAAAAGGAGATTTTTAAGGATAAAAAAGAGTGTTTATCGTTTCAAAAAGCAACTAAGACTGGAATAAAATATAATAAGAAGAGTTGTGGTGAGAAATTTTTTTTGGAGGTGGCGGAATAATTTATGAGTTTATAGACAAGATTCCAGCAGCTGGTACGGTGACTCAGAAACCAAAAGAGGAGGAAAAAATAGTGGTTACAACTCAAACAGATTTGTTCATCATTGAAGATGAATATTATGAGTATGGTGAATACTGGTTGGCCGGTTCAGAAGAGAAAGAGACGAATACAGGAGGAGATGGGGAAGAGGAGGAAGCAAATGGAGCGGAGCCAGGGACAGGAGGAGATGAAGAAGAGAGTGGATCATCTCTGACAACTTCTACAGAAACCACCACAATTAAATCAAGCGGTTCCTTTTGTATTGGTTTTTTGGTTTTTATTCTCGCTTCTTTTTTTAGTCTCTACAGTACCGAACTCCAATATGATATTCTGAGCATTTGATCTTCGTATTTAAAATGACGTTTTCAAATTTTGAAATCATTCGAAACCAAAAAGCACACTATAATTATTTTCTTGTTTGGCACATTCTCATTTTATCTCACATTTTTCATAAAATGTATCTCCTATTCCTATTGTTTCTCATTCCTCGATTAGTTTTTCTGGATTTCATTTGCGGTAATCCAATTTTCCAAAATAATTCTATTTATCCAGTCTTCAGACAAAGAATGTCGGTTCAAAGTATCTTATATTAATTCAACTACCATTAATAGTTTCCCAAAAAAGTGTTCAACTGTTTGCGGGAATTTATACTTCAATTCGCAATCCAATTTCACAGAAAAACAACTAAACGCCACTTTTTCTTATTTAGAAGAACTGAATGGCGATATTAAAGTGGAGCATACTGATTTCAAGAATCTGAATTTTCTATATAACCTGAAAAAGATCAGAACTGTCGCTGGTTTGTTTTCTCTTCGGCTTTAAAAGGTTTTTCGGGTTTTCAGAAGGCGTTGTGATCAGGTTTAATCCAAATCTAAAAGATGATACTGCTCTTTGGAATTGGGAACCAGGGAATCCTACTATCTTTGACATTCAGTACAACCCTCTGTTAAACATTACAGATTTCTGTTACCTAGCCCTTCATCTTTTGAACTTTGATGTGAATATCTACGGAAACCTGAGGGATTGTGAATGTGACACTGTCCGAATTGAACCAGAATCTGCTAGATACTATTCTAATTGCTCTAAAATAATGGGCGGAACTTATACTGCTGCACTCAAAATCATGAGAGTCAATCAGTCAACCGATCTTTCTGGTCTTCTGAAGTTAGAGGAGATATCAGGAAGCCTTGTTATTTATGACACGAAGATTGAAAATATATCATTTCTCGAGAATGTGGTGTCGTTTACCAACAAAGATAGATGGAATTATAGTCGTATGTATAATGAGATTGATATAAGCAATAACCCGAAATTGAAACGGCTTGGATTAGGATCCCTAAAGGTAGAAATAGTTTTGGCTCTATTGTAGTTTAGGGGTCCCTTCGAAGTATAGGGGTCCCCTAAAAAAATAGGGGTCCCTTCAACCTACATGAAAAGAATAGGGGTCCCTTCAAACTTCATCAGAAAAATAGGGGTCCCTTCAGAAAAATAAGGGTCCCTTCATCAGGCATCATAAGACCCCAAAAAAATAGGGGTCCCTTCAACCTGTATGAAAAGAATAGGGGCCCCTTGTATGTTTTTTGAGCTTATTAAGCCTGAAGGGACCCCTATTTTTCTGAAGGGACCCCTATTCTTCTGAAAGGACCCCTATATTTCTGAGGGGGTCTGAAGGGACCCCTATTCTTCTAAGGTCTCATCATGCCTGATGAAGGGACCCCTATTTTTCTGAGGGGGTCTGAAGGGACCCCTATTTTTTTAGGGGACCCCTATATTTCGAAGGGACCCCTAAACTACAATAGAGCCACAGTTTTTTCTAGGTAACGTTTTTATTATTACAGGCAGTTGTTCCTGTTGAATCAATGAACATCAAAACTTCTGTTAAATTCACAAATAACCACCGTGACTTTTGTATGACTACCAATGAACTTCAAGTTTTCGCAGAGAATGACGTGGATTTTTATGCGCGTAACGATGCAAAACTATGCAATGATTTGTATCGAAAAGACGGAGAAAAAGTATGTTATTTTGAAGATTTGAGTACAATGGACTCTGGATGCCAACACATCATCGGAAACGTTCTCATTGACGCTAGGAATGAGCAATTCGCTTGGAAACTTGGCAATTTGACGCATATTTATGGGTCTTTTGTGATGGAAGGGACACAGGAATTGACTGATGTTAGCTTTTTGTCTAATCTCCGACAAGTTGTCACTTTAAAGTTCGGTAAGCCCTCCTCTACTTTAGATAAAAACGATTGTTGGTTCAGATCTTGGCGACGTTTTAATCCATTTCAATCACAACAAAAAACTAGAGAAACTAGAACTTCCAAATATGAGATTGCGACCCTATCCTTATTCTTATTCCGATAATATTGAAATAAATGGAAACGATTTGGAGATATTCAAGTACCAAAAGGATTGTTTATTGTTTCAGAAAATTGCGCAGACTGGGATCAAATATAATAAGAAGAGTTGTGGTGAGCAATTTTTCTATGCTAGGTTGGAATAGATTTTCAGATAAGTTGCCTACTATGGAAATACGTGCAACAGAGGCAGCAGTACCAACTAAAGTACCAGTAGAAGAATCCACAGAAGCACCATTAGCAGCACCCTCAGAACAACCCCCATCAAAAACCTCTTCCATAGTTTTCAATTTTCTTTTTCTGACTCCTTACTTTTTTTCTAGATTCTGAGAAAACCTAGATGTCAAACTCAATTACTGCTTTCTGTCATGAGTCTAGCCTTCCGCCATATCCTTCTTTGAATGTCTCCCCTTCTCTTTTTTCTATTCATTGAAATTCAAAGCGAATGGATTCTTGTTGGGAATAGTACTGAGGTTACTGTAGTGACAACTGTAATTGTTTCGGATTCTAGATGTGGTGAGACTTATTAGGAATCCATTTTGGTAAAATCCTTAGTTCCAGAACCCAATTGCACATTCTCTGCTCCTTTTATTTCTTCTACTAACCTGAAGTTATTCCCTAAAAACTGTTCTACAGTATGTGCCTATCCCTTATCCATTGGTCCAGATCTATCCGAGAAGCAACTGACAAACGCTTTCAAAAATATGAAGCATTTGATTGGGTCCCTGGTAGTGAACGGTTCCCATTTCAAGTCGGGGAAGTTTTTGGCTGGCTTGGAGACTATAAATTGTGGTAAGTACTGTAGCTGGTTACTGTAAAATGAGAAAATTCATTCCAGATAACACCGGTTTCTTTCAGTGGACTTCAAATGATAATTTATCTGAGATAGGGTTACTCAATCTGAGTACTGTATCATGCCGAGTGCAAATTAGCTCCAATCCGAAACTGAAAAACTTGAATCTGTCGAAAATGATTGTGAGTATAAAAAAATCTAATTTTCGTTGACGTCATGTTTAAAAGAAATTTCCAGCCAACGCCATTGGAAACTGCTAATTATACGAGAATCGATGTGGAAATATCTAACAATTCGCCAGATTTGTGTATCACATTTCAAGAAATGTCAAATATGATTCACGATGAAAACGTAGACATTGAAGTTATGCCTGAGAAGTTTTGTGAAATGCCTAGTTCAAACTCTACAATGTGTAATGCATCATTGTTGGATTCAGGATGTTCTCTAGTGCAGGGAGATCTCATGATAGGGGCTTCCAATGAAGAAAATGTAGAGAAATTGAGATCCGTGAAGAGTGTTTTCGGGAGTTTGACGATTGAAGGGACTAATTTGACTAGTATTGACTTTTTGGACAGCTTGGAAGTCATTATGACTCTCAATCAATCGGCTATTCTGGTCAGATTCAATGAGAACTTGGTGAATGTGTCATTTCCTAATCTGAAGGTAAATTTAATTTTCGATTCTAGAAACTATTATTTTCAGAAAGTGTACTCTCCTTCTCGAGAATCTATAATATTCCAAAACAATAGCTTCATGGATCCCAGTATTTGTTGGGGGATCCGAAACCTTTTGAATTCTTCAGATGTTCCTGTGATCGATGGAATGCAGTGTGGTTAGCGATTTCGAGTTTTTTTAATAAAAAACTTTTTCTAGAACAAATCGAAGAGGAAGTCAAAGACAAGTCTAAATCGAGTTATCGAGTATCTTTTTTGTTTTCTTTTTCCTTCTTATTATTTAAAATGAAACAATTCCAAAACTAGAATCTATTTTCATTTTTTGTACCCACATTTCCTCTAGCTCAAAACTCGCCTGGTTGTTTTAGCTCATTTCCGTGGTAACCAAACTTCACACAACATTTTCCTAAAAACCTTTTCCTGGCCTTTACTCTATCAGAAGAAAGGGGGCGTGCGAAAGGATAATGAGGAAACACAATTAGCTTCCACCTGGCTAAACACACTCTCTCGGGTGCATTCCAGCGCATTTTCAGAGATTTCTGAATTCTTTATGATTCTTTTAGTTCTCTTTTTATTTTCTTTTTCAAACTGTCAAAATGAAACAATTATTGGGGACACTGATCCCAGATGCTGTGAGTTCAGGCAGCTGATTTTATAATTCCACCTGTTACAGTAGCCGGGTGCACGTTTGAATCAAGCCTTGTTGATTCCGTCACTTTGAAATATTTCCCGAGAAACTGCTCGACGGTATGCGTGCCTTCTGCTTTATACATCGGAAGAGAGACAGATCCAACTGAGAAGCAATTGACAGAGATGTTCAAGAATATGAAACATTTGATAGGAAGTCTAATTGTAACACAGTCCAAATACAAATCCGGGCGGTTTCTGGCAGGATTAGAGACTGTGGATTGCTGTGAGACACAGAGAAATAAAAAAAGGTCGAATAATATTTTTAGATAACTCTGGTTACTTCCAATGGACGTTGAATGAGAATATGACTGAGATTGGGATGCCAAACCTCACTACAGTATCCTGTAGAGTTTTGATTAAGTCGAATGTCAACATGATCCAACTAAACCTGCCTAATCTTATTGTAAGTGTCTTTATCCTACATTTAACCTAAAGATTCTTCCAGCTCGTCGAGTCATCCGCTGTCAATTCTTCTCTTATAGACGTTCGAATATTAAACAATTCCCCAGATTTCTGTATTTCTATCTTGGAAATGACTCATTTTATGACTCACGACTACATTGACCTTTATCAAGTCCACGGGACATACTGTGAAGATTTTGAAAATTCTACAGTAACCTTCGAGAAAAAAGCTTGTGATCTTACGTATGCCCTATGGGAACCTGTCCATTCCGGATGTGTAGTCGTCCTTGGTGATATCCTGATTCTTCCGGAAAACGAAGATTATGTTGGGAGTCTGGAATCAGTGGAAACTATATTCGGAAGCCTTATTCTATTTAATACCACTTTGAATGACACGGATTTTTTGGGGAATTTAAAACATATCATCTCTTTGTCTGAAGACTATCCTGCGTTGATAATTGAGAATAACGAGGAGCTTTTAAATGTCACGATACCCAAATTGCAGGTAAAAAATTAGTTGGAAACAAAAATCAGTTGATTTTTTAGAAAGTTCTATCCCCGACCCCTGTTTCGATAATAGTCAATAATAATAGCCCGACACTGATGAAGAATCCCAGTTACTGCTACGGGATAAGAGATAAAGTGACAGATTCTGACACTTGGATTGTGAAATTTGATGAAAAGGATTGCGGTGAGCTGGAATTTAATATCAGAATTATTTTCTTAAAGTTTTTAGAAGACGTGGAAAAAGCTGCGGCGACTACGATGGCTCCAGAGAAACCGTCAAACGGCGGCGGCTCGATTAACTTGATTTTTGTTTTAGCCTTTGTTTTGTGTCTTTGAAAAATAAACCTTCTTACTACGGTACCTTGCTCATAATATCATCACGTCACTTCGTTATCCAACCCTATAATTTAATTCCCAACCAACTCAACCCGGCTCAAAGAGGCGTGTCCGAAAAAATGTTTCAGATCATTTCCACGGTAACCGGGGGCAATCCAAGAGACCAAAAGCTTAAAAAGTGGGTGTGCGTGAGAAATATCAAATTTTCACATGCCCCCATTTCTCTCTGTCCCCCTTCTCTCTCATTTTGCACCCAAACTCCAATTCTGATTCATTTTTCCCCCGAATGCTCCGTTTCCTCCTTTTTGGTTGTTTCCTCACAATTGGATTAAAATGCGATAACCAAACGGAGCCATTGATAGATGACGAATATCCGGAGTACAATGACCCTAGGTGCCTTTCTGGGTGCTTCTTCGAGTCAAATATCCTTCAAGTTAGCACTATGAAGATATTCCCAACGAACTGCTCTACAGTATGTGCTCCCTATTCATTGCACATCTCTATAGAAACTGATTTGAATGAGAAACAACTCACTAATATTTTGAAGAACATGAAACACCTAATTGGCTCTTTGTACGTATTTCGATCAAAATTCACAAGTGCTAAGTTTTTGGCTAATCTAGAGACTATTGATTGCTGTGAGTCGTCTATATGTAGTTGCAAGAACTCAGGTAGTTTTCAGACAACATTGGAACCTTAACAATCAGTCTGAACCCTAAAATGATCGAGGTTGGAATGACTAGTCTATCAAATGTGTCATGTAGAGTGGATATTAGTGCAAATGGTCTCTATCGGTTAAATATGCCGAAAATGAAGGTAAATAGACTCTAAGGCTTCTGATAAGTTTGAATCTCAGCTTGTCCAATCTCCATACGCCAACTACTCCACCCTCGACCTAGAATTCATGAGCAACTCTGACGATTTCTGTGTGACCGTTGAGGAAATGTCTAACTTTATGGAGTCTCGAGAAGTTGTCCTGGATCGGTTTGGCAGAACAACTGGAAAATACTGTGAACTCTCCAATACCACTAATCTGCCACAGAAAACATGTGACATTGGAAAAGTATCACTGGAGAATTTAGATTCCGGATGTGTGAATCTACGTGGAGACTTGTTGATTGAGGAGGGTGACGAGGAACATGTACATAAATTGGAGACACTTGAAACTCTTTTTGGGAATCTACACATCACCAAAACCAATTTGACCAACACTAATTTCCTCGGAAAATTGAAAAATGTGATGTCGATTACAGGTGAATTGAAATTTTAAATTATGAAAATGAGAATTTTGGATTCCAGAAGACCAACCAACAATTCTCGTGGATTTCAATGAGCTCCTAACAAACGTCTCATTTCCAAGCCTCAACCGTATCCTTTCTACCGTCCACGTGTCCATCCAATTCAATAACAATAGCAAGGAACTCCTTCAGAATCCAAGTTTCTGTTATAATATTCTGAACAGCCTGAACAATCAGACTACGTATAGAACTAGATTTGATGGGAAAGTTTGCGGTGAGCGAGAACGTGGGAAAACAAAAAAAGCAGAATATATTTCAGAAGACGTCGAGAAGTCTATTGTGAAAGACGACAAATCGAAAGGAAGTGCGTTTTCAAATGGATTATGGGTGCTGATGATTCTGACATTGGTTTTTGTTTGATTGTTTCAATTGTGATTTGAAAAATGAAAATGTGAAATAAAAAATGTAGGAAATAGACAACTTTCAGAGTGCTAAAAGAGCAGGAAATAGAAAAATTTGTCAGAATAGGTTTTCCGAACGGAAACCGCACTATCTAACTATTTTCAACGAATTTATTTCGCTTCCAGACACAATCATTCACAGAAAATCGATAGAATACCAAGAAGAGAAGTGTCTTCCCAAGGGACAAGGTATCTAATTTGATTGGGACATTTTTTGAGATTGAACAGTCAGATTATCAGATAAATCAATCAGATAAGAGGAAACCGCCATCCCAAAAACAACAGTCAATCTACACATCTAGTCTATCTTTCTGGAACATCTGCTCATCTTTGTTCTGTATTGAACCAACATTTGCTCCGCCCCCTCCTCCCATTCTTCCTCAGTCAGTCATTCTTGTCATTTACACCCGTTCTGGTGGGTCTTTTTCCTTTTTTGCATTTCTCCTTCTTAGAACCTCTAGTCATTTCTCTCATTATCTCTCTTAACATTCTCCAGTAGTAGGTTTCATCGGGTCCTTCGGGATCTGGAAACGATGAAAAGGGGATGTTTCCTTCACTCCTTAGTCTCTTCCTTAGTCTCTTTTAACATTCTCCCAGTAGTAGGTTTCATCGGGTCCTTCGGGATCTGGAAACGATGAAAAGGGAATGTTTCCTTCACTCCTTAGTCTCTTCCTTAGTCTCTTTTAACATTCCCGAAGTAGTAGGTTTCATCGGGTCCTTCGGGATCTGGAAACGATGAAAAGGGAATGTTTCCTTCACTCCTTAGTCTCTTCCTTAGTCTCTTTTAACATTCCCGAAGTAGTAGGTTTCATCGGGTCCTTCGGGATCTGGAAACGATGAAAAGGGGATGTTTCCTTCACTCCTTAGTCTCTTCCTTAGTCTCTTTTAACATTCCCGAAGTAGTAGGTTTCATCGGGTCCTTCGGGATCTGGAAACGATGAAAAGGGAATGTTTCCTTCACTCCTTAGTCTCTTCCTTAGTCTCTTTTAACATTCCCGAAGTAGTAGGTTTCATCGGGTCCTTCGGGATCTGGAAACGATGAAAAGGGAATGTTTCCTTCACTCCTTAGTCTCTTCCTTAGTCTCTTTTAACATTCTCCCAGTAGTAGGTTTCATCGGGTCCTTCGGGATCTGGAAACGATGAAAAGGGAATGTTTCCTTCACTCCTTAGTCTCTTCCTTAGTCTCTTTTAACATTCTCCCAGTAGTAGGTTTCATCGGGTCCTTCGGGATCTGGAAACGATGAAAAGGGGATGTTTCCTTCACTCCTTAGTCTCTTCCTTAGTCTCTTTTAACATTCTCCCAGTAGTAGGTTTCATCGGGTCCTTCGGGATCTGGAAACGATGAAAAGGGAATGTTTCCTTCACTCCTTAGTCTCTTCCTTAGTCTCTTTTAACATTCTCCCAGTAGTAGGTTTCATCGGGTCCTTCGGGATCTGGAAACGATGAAAAGGGAATGTTTCCTTCACTCCTTAGTCTCTTCCTTAGTCTCTTTTAACATTCCCGGAGTAGTAGGTTTCATCGGGTCCTTCGGGATCTGGAAACGATGAAAAGGGAATGTTTCCTTCACTCCTTAGTCTCTTCCTTAGTCTCTTTTAACATTCCCGAAGTAGTAGGTTTCATCGGGTCCTTCGGGATCTGGAAACGATGAAAAGGGGATGTTTCCTTCACTCCTTAGTCTCTTCCTTAGTCTCTTTTAACATTCCCGAAGTAGTAGGTTTCATCGGGTCCTTCGGGATCTGGAAACGATGAAAAGGGAATGTTTCCTTCACTCCTTAGTCTCTTCCTTAGTCTCTTTTAACATTCCCGAAGTAGTAGGTTTCATCGGGTCCTTCGGATCGGGATCTGGAAACGATGAAAAGGGAATGTTTCCTTCACTCCTTAGTCTCTTCCTTAGTCTCTTTTAACATTCCCGAAGTAGTAGGTTTCATCGGGTCCTTCGGGATCTGGAAACGATGAAAAGGGAATGTTTCCTTCACTCCTTAGTCTCTTCCTTAGTCTCTTTTAACATTCTCCCAGTAGTAGGTTTCATCGGGTCCTTCGGGATCTGGAAACGATGAAAAGGGAATGTTTCCTTCACTCCTTAGTCTCTTCCTTAGTCTCTTTTAACATTCCCGAAGTAGTAGGTTTCATCGGGTCCTTCGGGATCTGGAAACGATGAAAAGGGAATGTTTCCTTCACTCCTTAGTCTCTTCCTTAGTCTCTTTTAACATTCCCGAAGTAGTAGGTTTCATCGGGTCCTTCGGGATCTGGAAACGATAAAGGGAATGTTTCCTTCACTCCTTAGTCTCTTCCTTAGTCTCTTTTAACATTCCCGAAGTAGTAGGTTTCATCGGGTCCTTCGGGATCTGGAAACGATGAAAAGGGAATGTTTCCTTCACTCCTTAGTCTCTTCCTTAGTCTCTTTTAACATTCCCGAAGTAGTAGGTTTCATCGGGTCCTTCGGGATCTGGAAACGATGAAAAGGGAATGTTTCCTTCACTCCTTAGTCTCTTCCTTAGTCTCTTTTAACATTCTCCCAGTAGTAGGTTTCATCGGGTCCTTCGGGATCTGGAAACGATGAAAAGGGAATGTTTCCTTCACTCCTTAGTCTCTTCCTTAGTCTCTTTTAACATTCCCGAAGTAGTAGGTTTCATCGGGTCCTTCGGGATCTGGAAACGATGAAAAGGGAATGTTTCCTTCACTCCTTAGTCTCTTCCTTAGTCTCTTTTAACATTCCCGAAGTAGTAGGTTTCATCGGGTCCTTCGGGATCTGGAAACGATGAAAAGGGAATGTTTCCTTCACTCCTTAGTCTCTTCCTTAGTCTCTTTTAACATTCTCCCAGTAGTAGGTTTCATCGGGTCCTTCGGGATCTGGAAACGATGAAAAGGGAATGTTTCCTTCACTCCTTAGTCTCTTCCTTAGTCTCTTTTAACATTCTCCCAGTAGTAGGTTTCATCGGGTCCTTCGGGATCTGGAAACGATGAAAAGGGAATGTTTCCTTCACTCCTTAGTCTCTTCCTTAGTCTCTTTTAACATTCTCCCAGTAGTAGGTTTCATCGGGTCCTTCGGGATCTGGAAACGATGAAAAGGGAATGTTTCCTTCACTCCTTAGTCTCTTCCTTAGTCTCTTTTAACATTCCCGAAGTAGTAGGTTTCATCGGGTCCTTCGGGATCTGGAAACGATGAAAAGGGAATGTTTCCTTCACTCCTTAGTCTCTTCCTTAGTCTCTTTTAACATTCTCCCAGTAGTAGGTTTCATCGGGTCCTTCGGGATCTGGAAACGATGAAAAGGGAATGTTTCCTTCACTCCTTAGTCTCTTCCTTAGTCTCTTTTAACATTCCCGAAGTAGTAGGTTTCATCGGGTCCTTCGGGATCTGGAAACGATGAAAAGGGAATGTTTCCTTCACTCCTTAGTCTCTTCCTTAGTCTCTTTTAACATTCTCCCAGTAGTAGGTTTCATCGGGTCCTTCGGGATCTGGAAACGATGAAAAGGGAATGTTTCCTTCACTCCTTAGTCTCTTCCTTAGTCTCTTTTAACATTCTCCCAGTAGTAGGTTTCATCGGGTCCTTCGGGATCTGGAAACGATGAAAAGGGAATGTTTCCTTCACTCCTTAGTCTCTTCCTTAGTCTCTTTTAACATTCTCCCAGTAGTAGGTTTCATCGGGTCCTTCGGGATCTGGAAACGATGAAAAGGGAATGTTTCCTTCACTCCTTAGTCTCTTCCTTAGTCTCTTTTAACATTCCCGAAGTAGTAGGTTTCATCGGGTCCTTCGGGATCTGGAAACGATGAAAAGGGAATGTTTCCTTCACTCCTTAGTCTCTTCCTTAGTCTCTTTTAACATTCCCGAAGTAGTAGGTTTCATCGGGTCCTTCGGGATCTGGAAACGATGAAAAGGGAATGTTTCCTTCACTCCTTAGTCTCTTCCTTAGTCTCTTTTAACATTCCCGAAGTAGTAGGTTTCATCGGGTCCTTCGGGATCTGGAAACGATGAAAAGGGAATGTTTCCTTCACTCCTTAGTCTCTTCCTTAGTCTCTTTTAACATTCTCCCAGTAGTAGGTTTCATCGGGTCCTTCGGGATCTGGAAACGATGAAAAGGGAATGTTTCCTTCACTCCTTAGTCTCTTCCTTAGTCTCTTTTAACATTCCCGAAGTAGTAGGTTTCATCGGGTCCTTCGGGATCTGGAAACGATGAAAAGGGAATGTTTCCTTCACTCCTTAGTCTCTTCCTTAGTCTCTTTTAACATTCCCGAAGTAGTAGGTTTCATCGGGTCCTTCGGGATCTGGAAACGATGAAAAGGGAATGTTTCCTTCACTCCTTAGTCTCTTCCTTAGTCTCTTTTAACATTCTCCCAGTAGTAGGTTTCATCGGGTCCTTCGGGATCTGGAAACGATGAAAAGGGAATGTTTCCTTCACTCCTTAGTCTCTTCCTTAGTCTCTTTTAACATTCCCGAAGTAGTAGGTTTCATCGGGTCCTTCGGGTTCTGGAAACGATGAAAAGGGAATGTTTCCTCCCTCTCTCTTCTCTCTCTCTCTCTCTCTCTCTCTCTCTCTCTCTCCTTTGGGGGATTGGAAAAAAGAACGAAAAGAAGATGCCTGCCGTCAGACTTTACTCGCAGGTGAGTTCAAACTCTAAGTTTAAAAGTCTAAAATCTTCAATTTCAGAAGATAAACCAACGATTCTTATGGATTTCAATGAACAGCATGAACGACGAGAGCTCGTGGAAAGTGTAATTTGATGAGAAAATTTGCGATTAGTGGAAGGCAACGTGGAAAAACAAAAAAAAAATTTTTCTTAGAAGACGTCGAGAAGTCGATTATCGATTATGAAAGACGACGAGCCGTCCAGAAGCGAGTTTTTTTTTCGAATGGGATGGATGCTTCTGAACTTATTTCATTTTCTGATTGTTTCCCTTGTAGTTGATGAAAAAAAATTTTAAACAAGAAGAAACAGTTTTAAAAGTACTGAAAAACGGGAAAAGTGTGTCAGATTAGGTTTTTTGAACAGAAACCACATTCGCTCTTATCTGTCACTTACCATACGGAGTTTGTGATTCGTATCACTTCAAAAGGAAACGTTTTTTGTCTCTGGATAGTGAATAATGTCGCTTTACCAGCCTGCTGACGGAATTTTTGAAACCCATGTTACTTGGGATGATATTGAGAATGAATTTCAAGTGGCTTTCAGAACCAAAGCCAGATTTGGCGAGAAGAAGACGGCTACTAATATTAGTGATAAAAAGGTAGGCTTATTTTGATAACATCCCGGAATCCCTTTTTTCAGGGTTACATGTCCCGAGTTGTCTTCATTGAAGCTGACTGGATTAACGTGGAAGCAGGAATCACTCTCCCACAGAAGTTTGCTGTTAAGGTTTCCTTCTATTACAAGGGCATTTCACCCCACAAATTTCCAGATCCCAACTCAAATCCCTCTCCTAGAACTATCAAAAGTTCTGCAATTAGGAGGCGATGGGTTCAATGAGGAAAAAATAAAGAGTCTCGGGAAAATGACCAGAGAATGTCATAATCGAGAAGTCGAGACTTACAAGTTGCTGACAAAATTCAGTCATCCTGATGTGCCGTTTACCAAAGTAAACTTTCCCGTTGTTTGTTTGTTCAAAAATATGATTTAGGTATACGGTTACCGGAAATTCAGCGAGGAGAATCCTCTCAAAGGATACATAATCGTGGACTTCATCCCCAATGTTCACACCGTTGGCCCCTTCCGATCAATTCCAATGGACGAACTCCTTTCGTTGGTTCGAGGCATTGCCACGTTCGCTGCTCTCGGAGAAACTCTTCCTCTTGAAGACAAAAAGTTCGCTGTGGGTGATGAGTACATGGAAATCTGTTTCGGGGAAGTCTTCGACAGAGAAAGTCTCCAAAAGAAATTCGTCGGTCTCTTCGAAGTTTTCAGTGAAGATCAACATGAGAAAGTGAAGAAAGTGATTGAAATCTTTCAAGTTTATCTATCGCTTCTTCCAAAATACTCTCAACTTTCCAAGCTTCTCGGATTCAAGGCAGTGTTAAATCACGGGGATTTATGGCAATCGAATATGATTCATGTTTTGGATGAAAATGGAAAAATGAAGTTGAAAGCGATGATCGACTGGCAGAGTACAGGATTACTGTCGCCTGGTTTGGATACTTCTAGGATTATTATTGGATGCTTGTCAGCTGAAGTAAGGGATGACCCTCTATTAAAAAGGCATTGAGTTTTCAGGAACGGAGGTCTAGAGGCTCAGAACTCTTGCATTTTTATCACAAAACATTCGTGGAGGTCTACGGTGCAGAGCTTTTCACCTTCCAAGAGGTAAACGGCCAAAGAAGTATTGAAAAAGAAAGAAATTTCAGCTACAAGACTCATTCAACTTGTATTTCCCAATGGCTTCGATCATAATACTCCCTAGCATGATGCCATTCATCAACTCTTCAGAGCTCCCGGAAGAAGAGAAAGCTGAACTGAAGAAAACTGCTCTAGTTCAAATCACAGCTCTACTAGAAGATATTCTGACAATCCACAAGCTGAATCTAGAAAAATATCCAGAATTCATGAAACCCTGATTGGATATTTTTCTGTCTTGATTAGTTTTCACTCTGGTTAACCCGCCATAAAATATTTTTTTTTGTCATGAGACACACTTTTTTCTCATTTTTCATCGCTCTTAACTATTTTCGCTATTTTGAAACTTCTGAAGATTCAGATTATTTCAAAACTAGATGTGGTTTGGATTTTAGACCTTTTTTCATTGATATAAATTGTTTTAGATTCCAAGTGTATATTTCCATTCGATTCGATTACCTCCGAGACATTATCATCTTTCCCAGCGAGTTGTAGTGTTGTTTGTGGAGACTTGATTTTCGATTCGAATTCCAATTTCTCTGAAATTCAATTAAAACGGGTTTTTAGAAATATGAAGACGTTATTTGGGAGTTTGAAGGTTCAAGAGACGAATTTTTCGAGTGGGAGGTTTCTGGAGGGGTTGGAAGCTATCGAATGTGGTCAGTTGACCGGGGATAAGCAAAATCAATTGCTATTTAAGATTCCGACGGGGTTTTTCTATGGGAAGACAACAAGTATTTGACTGAAATAGGGATGACCAGTTTAACTAGGCTGGCTTGTAATATTGATATCAGTTTTAATATTCTTCAGACTCGTCTAGGCCTTCCGAATTTAAAAGTAAGGAAAAGTAATATTTTCATAGAATAAAAATTTTCCAGAACTTCTCTCAAGCCACTTCTAATCTCTCTCAAATCGAAGTTTCCATTCAGAGCATGCCAAAACAGTTTTGCATCACAACAGATGAAATGGAGAATTTTATGATAAACCGAAACGTTTTTTTGAAAACTCTGAAGGTCTATTACTGTAATGACTCTATTTCCACTGCTAATTTATGTTTGTCTGAAGATTTGAGTACTTTGAAATCGAATTGTGTCAAAATCCTTGGAGACATTGAAATAACATGGTATGAAGCTAAGTATGTTCACAAACTGAGCAATGTGAAGTGGATTTTTGGAACTTTGGAGTTCGAGTCGACTGATCTTGTCTCCATTGACTTTTTGAATAATCTAGAGTATATTGCTTCGCTGGGAAGTTAGTTTTCATAACGTTTCTTTAAAACGAATGAAAATTTGCAGATTATCGAGAGAATCAAGGCTACCAAGAGGCAATTGTTGTCACAAATAACCAAAACCTCACAAAATTCGACATTCCAAACTTAAAGGTACACATTAAATCGTCGATTCTTTAAAAACAGCCTCTATTAGAATGTCCGATCGCCAAGCAGTGTCTGGATGTACTTCCGAATGAATCCTCCTGCTTTGAATAAGTATTTAATAGAGGAAACGAGCATTTGTAATCCATACAAAGACGTGAGCAATGAGACAAACTTGTATGTGGCGACTATTGATGGAGAAAGCTGTGGTGGGACTAGTTTGAATGATTTTGAAGATAAAACATTGTTCAGATGATTGGGTGAAAAAGGGCAACTATTCAAATAGAAATTTTGGAGTTCAAGTGTATTTATTCATTATTTTCATGCTTTTCTTTTCGAAAATATGACATTTTTAAATCCCATCATCCAATAAACAGGTCCACCATTCGCACGAATTTTTTTTCTTCACTTTTGAAATGAGGGAACTTGCAAATAAGTTTAAGTAAAATAGATTACTGTATCAAACGTTCAAAAGTCTAAAAAAATATTCCTGATTGCGAAAATGTCTCAGGAAACAAATCTCCTGTTTTTTTTTTGAATTTCAAATCACCTGCTAATTTTTCACTTCCCAACACTCACAATTTATGTTCTGCTTACCTATTCTCCTTGTTTATTATTTTATTTCTGGAATTTCCACAGAAAATAAATGCGGTAATCCTCAGTTTTTCTTGATCCTTTACTTCTATAGCTTCAGAAGACTACTGTAATTTTTTGGAGAACCCTATAGCAATTGAAAGCTTCCCGACAAACTGCTCAACAATTTGCGGGAATATTCAGATAGATGAGTTCACAAACTTGTCTGAAAATCACCTGATTTCCATTTTAAAAAATATAAAAGTTATCTATGGAGGTCTCAGAGTTCACAAGACAAACTTGACAAGTGGCAGGTTTTTAGGGGGGCTGGAAAAAATCGAATGTGGTGGGTTCAAATCCTTTTTCATTTTTGAATACCTATTTCAGGTGAAGACCAAGATTTCAGTTGGAAAGATAACGAGGTTAACTGAAATAGGGCTTGTTAACCTGACAAGATGTGCATGTGACGTTGTGATTATATCGAATAGCAGAATGACGAAATTGAATTTACCTCTTTTAAAAGTCAGTTTTTTTTTAAAAAAGCAGACAATTGGTTACTTTCAGAACTTCACTGCTAGCAAACTAACCCAATTCGAAATGCAAATTCACAACTTGTCTCCAGATTTTTGTCTAGAAACCCTTGAAATGGAACACTTTATACCTAATAACAACTTATTCATGAGTAGATTACCGAAGGATTATTGCGGAGAAGAAGAGATGCCAGGTGGAAGAAAGACGTGTTATTTGAATGACTCTCCTATAAAGAACATGGATGACGGGTGTATCAGAGTTGTCGGGGATATCAAAATAGATTCTGGAGATGAAGAATATGGGTATAAGTTGAAAGACATGAAGTTTTTATTTGGAACTCTTCTAATTTTCAATACAAACTTGGTTACTGTGGATTTCTTGGATGATGTAGAGTATATGGCTTCTCTAGGTGAGTCTCAATTTTAGAGTTCAAAAAAAATATATATTCTAGTTACCTGGAAACCCCTTTTTCTTCTCGACAACTATAAATTGCTCAACATCTCACTTCCTTCTTTAAAAGTTAGTTGCAAAACAGATCCTTTTATCAGAATGTTCCAGAGAGTCCGTGCTTCAAGCACAGAATGGTTCCGAGTGGCTGGGAGTTGCCGGGTGGCAGGAGCCATCGAGAAACAACCGAATCTTTGTCTCCCTTACAAAGACGTTTTCAATGAAACATATTTGTATACAACCAGTTTTGGAGGAGTTCTTTGCAGTAAGTCTGGGGAGCTTTTAAAGTAAAAAGAGGGTTTTCAGGTATAAAAAACGTGGACAGTTTGAATCCCGATAATTATGAGCAAGAGAAGATGAAGCCTGGATTTATTTTCATGTTTTTAATTTTCCTGATCTTATAAACTTTATTTAACTCAAAAAATCATAATCATCCATTAACAAAATTGTTCTTGAAAACTCTTCCACTCTGGCTAGTCACAGTAATCGGATCCGTTATCTTCTTCCGGCAAGTTGCTATATTGAAAAGAGCATTTCTAAAAGGGACAATAAAATAAAAAGATAGAATCGGGTCGATTAGAGGAGGCAAACTCAGAAATACAGTTAGCAGGTGCTCTGAAATTATTTTTCCTTCAGCCAATCAATCTAGGTTATTACCATTATAAATAACTTCCACTTCCATGAACTGACTGAAAACCCAGACAGTTGCAGGTGGCATGTAAGACAAGCAGGGCAGGATGTTTTGAAGTGCCAATCCCTTGACAGAAAAATTTTGAAAAATAACTACTTCACTTACATAAGCCAACGTCTTTGATTGATCCTTGGTTCTGGATGACATCCCACTGCTCCGATTGATCATTTTGATTATTCTTCTAGTGAGTATCCCAGTGATAAATGGAATTATATAAGCACATAGGAACACTAATCCTGTATTAAAAATGAATTGGAAACTCTCATGATCTGCGAATCCATCGAATGGCTCGTAGATCGAGAAGTCATAGGTTGGATGCTCCAGATACGTGGCTTTACGGACTGCTTCGAAGTCCCAAGGGACAGTATACGGTAGGATCTGAATTGAAGTCTAGATTAGAAAAAAAGAAGCCTTACAATCATCACGACAGATGGTATATAACTCAAACCAAGAATCACAAAAATGCGTTGCCGGTTGAAAGTACCCATTCTGAGGGTTCGATGTCGGAAGATTACTGTGCTAGCTACACTCAACGCTGATCCAAGGGTCACTGCCTGGAATCAAAAGTCAAAAACCATTCTAGGATACAGGACGCACCAAATAAAGATGATGAGATGTAAAACAAACATTTGGGCCAAAGATTCGACAAGGTCCATAGTGAAGAATCGCTGTGGAATTGGAGTTTGGAATTATCCTGAATAAACTACTTCAGATTAATTATCCAGACCCAGTTTCAAACCTCTGCTGTGAAAAATAAGCCAAGCAAGCGTGTAATAATTGAAAGACAGCAGTATTTATTAAAAAATACCTCAAATTCGATAAAACTGCGGGAGATTTAGTTAAAATCAGATACAATAAAATACATTGAAATGTTAAACTGATTCCGAAATAAATTCTGAAATAAACTGAGAAAAACGAGACGAATCGATTCGAGTCTCCGGAAGTCATGATGTGGTGGGAGTTTATAAGCTTACATTTATATATGAATACCCGGTAATTAGGGGCACTCTGCGTGATGTTTATTTTTAAATTTGTAGTCTACATCATTTTTTCGGTATCAAAGTACTGGACATCTTGAAAACCAAAAATTAGGGTTAGGATTTTAGAATTGAACTTTTTGAACCCGGATAAATACTATAAATTGATAAAGTGCTCATCAAAGGCAATTCAATGTCTACTATCTTCAATAGTTTAAATTGAATTTTCTTCTTGTTATTCTATAGAAAAAAACTTCAAGTACTTCTAATCGAGTAAGTCACATAAAAAAACAGAATAGACTGACAATTGTCCATTATAATTGAGTTTCAAAGGGTCACCATACGAACTTGTTGACTCCTTCACGTTCTGTTCTATTAATAAAGAGTTCTTCCAATAATCTTGTTTATCGTCAAAAAAAAACAACTCCGAGAAGTCTTTCGCCAGTTTTTAATTAAAATATGTTTTCCGGTGAAAAAGTTATTTTTTCCTTCTGATGTGAACTTTTATTCTTCCATTCTTGGTCAGACTTGGTTTTTCTGAAACATCGATAAAGTCAGAAACCGTATTATTTTCGCTTCAAAAATCTCAAAATTTTGTAGATCATCCAAGTTTGGTTCGATGGATTTTTAACTACACTATTTTTTAGGAGAAGTTTCAAGAAGCTCATCTCAGAAATTGAATGGACAACAATTTTTTCTTGTTCCTCTATTTTTTAAAACTCATTTTTCTTTAACTAGATGAAAACTTAGAACCTCCACTTTGAAATTCGTGTGTTCCTCAGACTTCTGAGAATTATAACTAAAGTTCCAATAACATGTAATTTATCTGATTTACTGTCTATACCTAGATTTCAAAAATCACTTCTGATGACATCTACTCGCTCCTTCCGCTTTTTCTTTTCAAATAAGTTCCCCAGAGAAAAGATGATCAGTGAAAAATCGTTCCGAACTTTTGATTTGATTCTCTGCAGAGCCTGATCACATGGCTCCGGTTTCTATAATCCGGTTTGCTAATTAAGTATATTACTCATGTCTTTTTTCTTTTTACTTTGATTCTGAAGCCCTTTTTTCAGATAATGGATACCATAATCACATTGGTTTGCTTGATAGGCATCATTTGTGCGTTGATAACTATCTCATTGAATATCAATTTGGTCATCAGAATCGTTTTGTAAGAAAATCCGTTTTCTTTCTTAAAAATGACCAAATCCCAATTAAATTTTCAGAAAAAAATCAAAAAGAAAAGACGAAATGCATCTGTTTTATTATCGTTTTGCATTGGATATTATTTTTGGAATTTGTCGTAAGTCAGAATTATTTTTCAGTTATCTATCTTTTTTTCAGTATTGTCTTACATAATCTTCATAATTCTCTCCATCGAATACCCGGATTTTATGAGAGAATACCGTGACCTTATCGTGTATCTAGCACTTCCATGGTCGAACTTTGCCGCCTGCCGATCTATTATTTCATTGGCTATATCGACGGAGAGAGTCTTCGCTGCCTACTTCCCTTTGAATTATCGTGCTGGAAGCATTCGAATTCCAAATTGGTCAATTCTTATTTTAGCTATGGCTTTTGGCCTTTCGGAGGAAATAATCTTATTCCAATTATGTGACTACAACATGATAATTCCTTCTTCTTGTCGAGTATTCGGTTGTGCTGTCAACAGGTGTTTCTACTTGTTCTGGACGATTCATAAAACTGTAAGAATTTTTTTTCTGCCTTGGTATTTGAATTTTTTCAGTGTATTTTCTGTGTTATTGTCCTTATGTCAATCCTGCTCTCCGTTAAACTATTCATTTGGAATAATCTGAAACACGATAGAGCTAATAGTCAACTATCTAAAGTTTGTTTGTATTTTTTAATTTTCCAAAAATATTTTTCTAGGCAAATCGTCTAGCTCTACTGGATACTGTAACAGTGCTCATTTTCGACTTCCTTCCTTCATTCTGTGGAAGCATGTGGCCGACAGCTATTTTCTTTTCTTTCGATGTAAGTCATGGATCAAAAATTAAGCTGAAGGTACCATTTCAGTACGTTGGTCCATACAATGCAGTTGGAAAAGTGACCGGCTGTGCCATCGAATCCATCGTCGTCACAACTGTCCTCTTCTTTCGAACATCAAAATGTCAGGAAGTATCGAGTATTCGAAGACGAAATACTCTGAAACAATCAAGCAAAACTTCGAAATCAAATAGACCAATTGGAAGTTAATCTATTCTATTTTTAATCTCCGTGTGTCCAATCTGATTGAATCAAATAATAAATGTAGTTTTCTATTTCTCTCTATAATTATGTTAACAAAAAAGGAAAACTTTATAATGAAAATGTGAGTTTCAAGCAATAATGGCACCTTTCCGCTGGTGTCTGCACGTTTTCATCACAACTTTTTCGTTTCTAAAAACTAAAAATCTATTTCTATTAACTAAAAATGACTTTTTTCAATTCTGACCCATATACTCTTAACATCACTGATCCGTATAATGCTACCGCGGCCATAATGATGCTATTGGTAAGTCTCTATTCAAAAATCGCCGAACCTTAACCTTCAGAACTCTTTTCTCGGAATTTTCTTCAATATCTGCATTCTCCATAATTTTTTCACCGATAAGCGACAGAAAAACTCGTTCAATTTGGTATGCGTAGTTCGGGCGGTCAATAATATTTACGTGTTGTCGGTTACTTATCTAGGAGTTTTTCTCCTTACCACTGTTTTGTAAGTTTGGCCTTTTTTAATAGTTGCATTTATTAATCAGAGGCTACAACTTCTATCCCCCAATCCTCGAATCCCTCCTTATATCCATTGGTTTAAACTGCAATATTTATAACGGCTATCAGAGTATTTACATGGCTGTTAATCGACTTTTCGCGATAACTTTCCCCCTGAAATACGACACAGTTTTTAATTTGAAACTGACTCTTTTCCTTCATATTTGCTATTACATTGAGAGAACCCACAATGTCACATATCGGATTATTGATAGATACGGTATGGTTTTGAAGTTGCTGTTTTAATTTTGTGATTAAGACCAGAGGAACTATCTTCTATTCAATATACAATATCTAGCCTATGGAGGTCTCGTGGAGGCAGCGGACGATATGTTCAGATGGGCTCTAGGCCTCGCATTTATTCCGTTTGCAATCAATGCTGTCACATTTTTAAGATTTTATTACATAGTAATTGTCAGCTAAAAAAGTATTAAGAATTTTTGTTTGTAGAGAAAAAAAACGACTAGAGACTCCGAGAAATGGAGGCAGGCCAAGAAGAATATGGTGAAGTTTGTGCAGACTGTTTTCCAGGATTCAATGTATCCAATTAGTATTGTTTTTAATATGAAGCTAAAGTAGGTTTTTGTACTCCTTTAATCTTATTTTATGATATTTAGCGTGTTGATCCATCATCGATTATGGACGTTTCTTTGTCAAACTTTCGTGTGGCAAACCCTGCACATGCTTGATGGGTAAGAGATCTTGGTAACTGTTTCAAAAAAATTGTTTTCAGGTTAATCATGATGATGTTCATTGATCGATCAAGCTTGCTAAAGAGGATAGCGGCTAAAATAAGTCCTCAAAGAAGTCATCAGATGCCTCCAAGGATAGCTATCGAAGGAGTTCAAAACTGAATTTTTGTTATGTTTTTTGCACGTATTTCTGGTTTCTTAAAGTTCTGAACTTTACACAATAAATGAACTTTCTTTGAAATTGCAGTATGCCCTCGGTTGGAATTTCAGATAGTTACACTTTATAATTTTTTTTCAGATAGTTATACTTTGTGAATCAAGAAGACCGAAAAGCTATAGTCTAGTTTTCTTTACCCCAGTCGTCCTAAATTGTTTCCGTTTTTCAATCTAAAATAAAATCTACTTCCTTTTTTCGTCTAGTAACAAGTATCCCCGGGATAATTGTCACTGTCTGCTGAAAAGATGAGAAAAATATGTCTAGCCACCTCCATTCATTGAAATAAATCATCTAGATCAGTTATAATTAGGAATGCTCAGAGTCTTTCTGCGTCAGAATAGTGCAAACCGACTAGACATTCACATCATTTATACTTTGGTCACCTTTCCCGATAATTAGAAGTCTCTCGCAACAAGTTGACCATTGAGCTGCTCCATTTACATATTTACACTTTCAAATGCTCATTTTTCTTCTTTCAAGTGTCCATTCTTGTCTAGTTCAAAGATTTTGGCTGGCGCGCGACAAAAAATAAATAAATAAAATAGTAGAAGAAAAAACATCTGTTTCTCTCCTTCGAATTACTAAATGTCATTCCATTTTCAGATCGAAACTTTCTCTGTCTGATCACGTGAATGGATTCGGCGAACTATACGATAGCCGATTGGCCGAACGCTGTGGCGACTGTTATGATGATAGTGGTAAGGTAGCTTTCATGATAACTAAATCCATATCGAAATTCCAGAATTCTGCAATCGGGCTCTTCTTTAATTTTCTGATAATCTTCAGTTTTATTGTTGATAAAAAGCAAAAGACATCGTTTAATTTGATTTGTGTATTCCGTTCCATCAACAACAATTTGATCATTATCATTTTAGCTGTGGTCTATGTTCCTGCCACTGTTATGTGAGTTTTGATATCTTTGACGGCATTCCTCCAAAATGTGCCACTTTATTAGAGTAACCTGATATTCTTATATTCTCAGAGGCTACTCCATATTCCCTCGAATGGTTGAAACTATCGTCCTGACCACTGCCCTTAATCTCAAAGTCTACAATGAATTCCAAAGCATTTATCTTTCAATCAACCGCCTCGTCGCTATTTATTTCCCACTGAAATATAATCTAGTTTTCGGAATTAAAGCCACTCTCGCTTTTCACTTCATCTACTATGCGGATCGAGTTAGAAATCTCACTTTTGAGAATATTGATAGATACAGTGGGTTTGGAAAATTTTAAACTGGAACTTAAACGAAATTCCAGACAAATCGGTTTTCATGTTATATTCTGTTAAACATCTGGCATACGGAGGCGTTTTAGTGACTCCTGACGGCATGTTTTTATGGGCTTTGGGTCTTTTGGTCTTTCCTTTTTTCGTCAACGCATTCACTTTTGCTCGTTTTTATTATTTGAAGAATCAGATGAGTCACAATTCCGAAAAGTTTAAGAACGCCAAGAAGAATATGGGAATGTTCTTTCAAACTGTTCTTCAGGATTCTTTATTCTCGATTAGCGTTATTTTCACTTTGAAAATGAAGTGAGCTTCTATTTTTTTGCGTAGCGTAGCCTTTTTGATTACAGTACCCTCATCGACCATCGTTTCTACACATTCTTCAGTCAAACTTTCTTATGGCAAAGCATCCACGTCATTGATGGGTGAGTCGGCGGAATTCAAATTTTCAAAAATGCTAGAATATTCTATTAGTCACCTGCCCCTAGTCTGAATCACAGACACTTTGATCAGAACATAGTTCCTTCCCCAAGTTTGAAAGTTTGATTTCTTTAGTCGCTAAATGTTTTTCAGGCACAAAATACAAAGTGAAATGCTATTCAAAAGAATTTTAAATGTTTTTCAGTCTGATCATGTTGCTGTTCAATGAACGATTGCTGATGAAGAAATTGAAGAGGATCAGTCCGGCGGATAACTCGAAGCACACTTCGACAGCAGCAGCAGCTGTGAATCGTTTTCCTAATGTTCATTAAATTTTTTATAATACTAGGGAATGTTGGGTTTTCAGTACTAAAACTTCAGACTTAAATTTCTCGAATAAGAGAAATGTACTGCAAAAACTGAGACTTGATCTGAAATTAGCATCTCCTCAGCTTTCCAACGATATATTACTCATATCAAAACTACATGCCTCACTTTGACCATTCCCTAGTTAGTTGTGACGCTAGTTCTCGAAATAAAGTTTTTGTCCATCTAAAGCAGAATCAACAATCCACAAGACTGATCAAGTTCAATTGAATTGTTTTCCTGATAATGTCGCCAAATCACAACCTTTACTCTCAGTTTCTGATCGTATAGATTGTAAACAAAAAATTAAAGACTACAGTAATCTGATTCTGCAAAAAGATCAGTTGATCAGGAAAGTGTAGACGCCCTCTTTCGGCATTAGAGATCTGCTATTTGGGTACTGAACAAGGAAATTGAACATCTGAACTCAGAAAGGCTAGATTAAAGTCAAACGTATGGAATGCTTTCTCACACTTTGATTTAATCTGGGAGCGTATATCCAAAGTATCAAAAAGTCGTAATATAATACTAAATTAGGCAGTGTAGGTTCATAATCTCATATATTGCTACTAAACGAAGTTAAAAATACACGGAAGCACACGTAAACACAGATTCGATTACATTTGTTTTCGTTGTTCTCTCTCTCTTTCCCTCACGTATTCGTCTTCAGTGTTTCATCCGGGCAACAGCTGAAAATTTTTCATCATCACACCCATATAGTTTCCTATATTTCTCCCATATAGCACCTTTATCCGGAGGGGAAATCGTAAACATACCGCCTCACCTGCCATTTATTTTTTTGTTTTGATCAAAGCAAAAAGTCAAACATTATGAATATTTCCAGGAACCTTTCGATTTCATTTCGATTTAATAACAGTTGACAAGTCATTTCTGCCTCATTTCGTCATATAGTCATACATTTCTTATTGCAAAGTGTTTCCAAATGGATCTGCTTAATTTATTCGGATCGATTTTGATTTTTGTGGTTAGTTTCTTATGGTATTTTGGATTCAATTTTTAAAAAATTCCAAAGCAGATGCAAAAATACTTCTGGAACTCGGAAGTGTCTGGAATTAGAAGTCCCAACGCAATTTCATATTCTATGAATATGTTTTCTGATCACCTAAACCTAAAAATAACTGAAAAACCAAGTTCAGTATCAAAAAGTGTTTTTCCGAAAACATCAATCTAGTGATCAACTACAATCAATTTACAGGAAGCTATCCTTGGCATCGCCTTCAGCCTATTCGTCATCCTCGTTTTCTTCCTTAGTCCTTCCGATAGAACAAGCTTTAATTTGATTTGTTTATCAAGAGCCATTAACAATGTACTGGTACTCGGCTTCAATTTTTTGATCCTCGAGGGCCCAACGATGCTTTTGTAAGCTTAACTTGCAGGAAAACCCAATAAAATTTGATTCAGATCCCAAAATTTCTTCCCTCCAGTTTTCGAGACTCTTGTTATCATCATCACTGTTAACTTATACATGGTCAATGAATTCCAAACGATTCTAATTGCGGTAAACAGATTTATTGCTATTTATATGCCTCTTTACTATCATAAGCTGTTCAATATTAAGGTGACAGCGGTGAGTAGGTTGAATGAATCTTAAAATAACGAAAATGGTTTTTAGGTTTGTCTAATAGGACTTTATATTGAGAGAGGGTATTCAAGTGCCGCAAAATTATATGATATATTTTGTGAGTCAAAGTTCGGTTCTTATTTAAAATGACAAGTTTTCAGCCATCGGTTGCAAGGCAATCTGGAGTCTAGAAAACTTCCGAACCGGCTTCACCAACTCCACTTGCCTGGATGCAATTCCAACTGGATTCGATGGTTTGCTAATTGTGATTCTTCCATTGGCCTTCTTCGGTTTGACGATTATCCTGAATCTCTGCACTTTTGCCAAAATCCTAAAATTTTATTTTGTAGGAGTGAGTCTTTTGATTCGACCTTTTGAATTTTTTCTTTAGACTCATAATATGGATTCGGATCAAGTGGAGTCAGTGAAAAAGAATATCAGATTGTTTTTGCAAACTGTTCTTCAAGACTCCTTGTTTTTTATAGATGTTCTTTTCACTTTCAAATTGAGGTAAATTCCCGAAGACATTTTTCGATAAAGCCCTATATTTTCAGTTCTCTGAGTCGACACCGCGTTTGGCAATACATTAGCACAGTACTCGTTTGGGAGTCGATTCATATGCTAGATGGGTAAGGAAAATATAAATTCTTTAATTTAGTCATTAAATTAATAATTTAGGCTAATCATGTTAATGTTCTCTGATCGAATATCTGTATTACAAACGAAATTCAAGCTAAAACGGCGGAAACCTCTGAATAGTGTTGGGGAAAGAGTGACTTCTGATTTTCGAGGAGCTACAGTAACCCATCAGTTACCGGATATTGTTGCTTAAAGGAGGACTACAGTGAAGTTTAATAAATTGTCATTAGATGTAGTTTTTAATTCTGAACACTTCTTCTGTTGACAACTTTCTCTGAAAATGCCTCTAAATGCCTTAAAAATCGGCTTGAAAACCGGCTTCTGATTTCCGAGGGGCTACAGTAACCCATCAGTTACCGGATATTGTTGCTTAATATTTTTTTTGATTGGTAAACTAGTTACGAGTTTTTGAAAAGGTTTGATAAAGAATCTCCTTTCTTTCCTTCCTGCAAATGACCTTGACACCAAAAGTGTACACAAAAGAGAAGACAGAAAGGGTTACACTTTTCCAGGTAAACTTTTTCTGAAAAAAAAACTCTCTCTTCGCAACGAACACTCTATCGTTATCACAACGAGAGTATATAAACTGGAAGGAGAGGGTCTGAAAGTCACTTGTGTCTTCAACCATGGACATGGAACTTCAGACTCGTCTCAAAGCCTATCGGTTCATCGCCTATTCCGCGGTGACTTTGTCTGTGGCAGCTGTCTTTGGGGTTGGTTTTGAAGCTTTAAGCATTTGAAATAGCGAGATTTTTTTCAGATCTGCTTCACTCTTCCACTCCTTCACAACTATGTCGAGGGAATGAAGAGCCACGTGGATAAGGAGTTGTCTCACTGCAGACACACTACCGCTGACATCTTCTCCGAGATGTCTCACATTAAAAAGGCTAAGAATGGAACCCGTTTCGCTAGACAAGCTGGATACGGAGGTGATGCTGTTGAATACGAGGATGACGCTGCTGTCGAGGTTGCTCCATCTCGGGTCTCTGGAGGATCTTGCTCCGGATGCTGTCTTCCAGGACCACAAGGACCACCGGGACCAGCCGGAAAGCCAGGAAAGCCAGGACGTCCAGGAGCTTGCGGTAATCCAGGAAACCCAGGAAAGCCAACTGGTCTTCCATGTGACCCAGTTACTGTTCCACCATGCAAACCATGCCCACCAGGAGCCCCAGGAGAGCCAGGACACGACGGAGCTCCAGGAGCGCCAGGAAAGCCAGGAGCACCAGGAGTTGGAGGAGGAGCCGGAGCTCCAGGACCAGCCGGACCAAAGGGAGCCCCAGGAGCCCCTGGACAACCAGGAAGAGACGGACAACCAGGGCAAGCCGGACAGCCAGGTGCAAGCTCCTCTGAGCCAGGACAACCAGGACAGCCAGGACAACCGGGACCACGTGGACCACCAGGACAAGCCGGATCCCCAGGAGGCAACGGGCAGCCAGGACAGCCAGGACAACCGGGAGCCCGTGGAAATGATGGACAACCTGGAAACGACGGACAACCAGGAGCCCCAGGACAACCTGGACAATCAGGTGGATCCGGAGAGAAGGGAATCTGTCCAAAGTATTGCGCCATCGACGGAGGAGTCTTCTTCGAGGACGGAACTCGTCGCAGACGTTAAATTCCATTCTGATAGGGGAAATAAAGCATTTTTAGCAAGATTTTTTTTTCTGACTGACTTTTTCAGAATGTTTAAGTGTCAGAGATATTATCCAAACTAGCATCTTCCTATCCAGAAGATTTCGAAGATGAATGGCATTAATGAAGTCCGAAAGTTCAGTCTTGAAGCATACTTGAGGGTGGCACTTGAATTAAAAAATTATTTTTGGCCAATACAACTGATCTCTTGAATAATGCCTCTTTCTATCTCATTTCAATTGCCATAAACGGCTTCTTCCACCACTTTTCAAAAAGAAAACTCGTCTCCCTCCGCCCGATATCATCTTGATGCAACGGTTGTGTGAAACGAAAATTGAATGAAGAGAGGGGAGAAGAGGGGGAAGCAAAATGAGAGGGCATGCAGGTGCGCGTGTATTCTCTTCCCTTTCATTAGTTTTTCGATGCGGCAACCAACGTTTACGTAAAAAGAACCTGAACCCCCTGCCCAAACACGGAATACATAGCGATGAGATTCTTTTTATCATCAAATTTTTGTGACGGGGGGCAAAACGAAAAAAAAATTACATACATGATATGTGATTGATCAGGTTAGAATGGGGAAACAGGTTCAAATGAGGGGCAAAATTCATTTTTTGAGCGATAATTAAATTGCATGGTTGGGAGAAATGCGGTAGGAAAATGATAATTGACGGGATAACCTTTCTTATCGTAGTCCTGCCGCATTCTCAATTATATTAATAGAAGTTTATTTTCTATCTTCATCTTCGTCCTCAGTGCTCTTCGTCTCTTCCTCTGAATACTCTTCGTCGTCATCATCGGATCTTCCTCTTGGATATGAAGAATAACCTCCTCCTCCTCCACAACCACAAGACGATGGAGCCGGAGCACAGGAGTGGCAAGTCGGTGGAGGGCACTCACATTTCGGTGGAAGAGGTGGGGAAGGGGGTGGCGGTGGAGCGAATGGTGGAGCAGCTACACGGGGCCTGGGCTGGCAGCCTCCGCAGAGGGAGAGGCTTGGACCGCTGAATGAAGAACTTGATGAATTGACCTTGATGACGTAAAAACTATTATATTACAACATGTGGTGTAACACCACAAGCCCACCAAGGTGAAGGGAATGATTTTGGAGAGAGATAAGCTTCTCAATGAGATCTTATGGAGATAGAATTATAGATTTTCAAAATAGAAAAAACTTAATACTATCAATTTCAGTTATAGATCCTTAGAAATATAGATCCTCAGAAGAAAAACTATTTTCAGTACTTACCCACACCCTCCGCATCCAGTTCCTCCGAGAAGAAAACTTCTGACGGTTCCAATAACCAGTATCAAACACAAAAGAGTTCTCATGATACCTGGAAAAGACAAATACACCTATAAAAAGCGGGAGAAGAAGTCCTTGAAAAAGCCATTGTGTGTATATGTGTGGATGATAATTATCTATCTGCTTAATCTCCTCTCCTCGGTTTGTCGGATGCGCCAATCGGTTGAAACTATGCTATTCTTGCGCAAAAGCTTGTTCTTTATGTCTGATAACCGACTGATAACAACACGTTCTAC
This sequence comes from Caenorhabditis tropicalis, assembly GCA_016735795.1. Taxonomy (NCBI): domain Eukaryota; kingdom Metazoa; phylum Nematoda; class Chromadorea; order Rhabditida; family Rhabditidae; genus Caenorhabditis; species Caenorhabditis tropicalis. The sequence goes on from CM028618.1 coordinate 396,653, forward strand.
GTGGAATCATTACACAACCCCTACGGTAAAAGAGATGAGAGAGGATAAGGTTAAGCTGAAGGTGGGAGGAGCGGTTGTTGTGTAAAAAAGTCAGATGAGTCTAGGAGGCTTGGTGGGCGGGGCCGGCTTCGAAATCGGTGAGGGGACATTTTAGAGGTATAAAAGGTGGATTGAATTGGAAGGTAACATCATTCAGCTTCAGCTTTTCTAAAGCCTTCGAGGTTTTTGAGATGCTCATTTTTATTTATTTTTTCCTATTTTTTCCCCTCTATTCTTCCCCTTATTCTGAATAATTTCAGCCATGCAAAAACTTATCATCGCCTTCGCCGCCGTCTCGGTCGCCCACGCTTTCCTCCTTCCATCCGGAGGAGGCGGATGCGGATGCGCTCCACCACCACCACCACCACCATGTGGATGCGGAGGAGGCGGTCTCCCACCACTCCCACAACTCCCACCACTCCAACTTCCATCCCTCGGAGGAGGAGGCGGTTGCTGCCCACCACCAGCCCCAGCTTGCGGAGGTGGATGCGGAGGAGGAGCCCCACCACCACCACCAGCCGGAGGATACGCCACCGCCCCAGCCGCCGGAGGATACGCCGCCCCACCACCACCACCACCACCAGCCCCAATCGGAGGAGGATACGCCGGAGCCGGAGGACCAATCGGAGGAGGTGGCCCAATTGGAGGAGGATACGCCGGAGCTGGACCAGCTGGAGGAGCCGGAGGATACGCCGGAGGAGCCCCAGCCGGAGGAGCCTACGCCGGAAGAAAATAGATTTTTATTTTGAGAACCGCCTAGTTTTCATTCCCCTAATTTGCTTGTATATTTTGAAAACCACCTCCTCTTCGAATTTTGTTATTTTCTCTAAATAAATCTATTGTTTTTACCTATATTTATTATTGGTTTCAGAAAAAAATCCAGTGAAAAACTGTTTCAGAGAGAGTTTTAAAGACATCATGAAAAAAAAATTGCATAAGTTTTCCCAAAAAAAAAAATCATCTACTAAAAATAATTTTTACAAAAACTTAGCCTATAGGTTCCAAGTCCTTGAACTTCCGATGCCAATTTCAACTTTTTAGAGATCCCAAAAAAAATTTTCTTCGCAAAAAAAGATTTATTCAATACAATCTCCCAGAAAAAATATTAATCTGTCGATTGGGCAGCCCGTCTCATTTGTTTGAATGCCAAAGTCCTGTCAACGTCCACCGTAATATACTCTATATCAGATGGCGTCGGAGACCTCGTCGAAGCTGCTAACAATGCGTTCGCACTCTCTACTATCTGCGTCGGCTCGAAATAATCCAGGTTTCGTCGTTTCGAAGCTTCTGATGTGTAGTTCTAAAGACAAGATTTATAGGGATGAGGGCTTTAGACACTTACCATTGTCCTGTTGGAATATGTCGATGAATAGTTTGAATTCTCGTTGCTAGCATGTCTTGAAAGACTAAATTATAATGTCAATTCCCCAAAAAAAGCCTTCAAAAACTCACTTCCGATACTTTGTTCCATCCTCTTCCCTATTCAAATTCTTCGGTTTATTCGACCGGTCAACTGGCGGAGGGGCTCTTCGAATCAACGTCTTCCCATTCCTCTCATACATCGAAATGCCTTCAGAAGAGGTCACAGATTCCGGATAAAGTTGTGAAGGCGCTCCCATCTTCACTGTCTCTCCACTACTATCCTCAGCGTCTTCCACTCTTATCACCTGACTCATCGAAGTCGACGCAGGTATCATGTGCAGACGATTCACTTGACCGTTTTGGAAAACCTGTATCATACTTTGAATGGCATAATGAATCATATACCTACCTTCATAAACCGATTCTTTGCGTATCGGGTTCTGGGAGGTGGGATTGGTGGTCCGCTTGTATAGCTGACACTATCGTCTTCCGTTCGCCGACTAGAGTACATCGAAGAAGTTTCGGATCGCGATTCGAGAGGTTCTGAAATTCAGATTCCAATTTTCCAAATAGTTTTAAGGGTTTACCTGGCAAATTGTTGTAGTTCGGGTTCTGTGCTTGTTGCGATTGGACGGATTTGAAATGGTGTAACCGTAGATAGGGTTTTTGGTCAGGGATCTGGAATAAGAAAAAAAATTTAAGCTTCAAAAAAGTTGAATTTTTATCCCCAAAAGATTACCGATTTTTTAGGCTCGCTTTGCACAAAACTATTTTTGAGATCGTCATTCGGCGTATTAGGCAACGATGCGTACTTCCGTCTCTGGTCTAGAGGGGTGCTCGTTTTTCTATGATGGGAGGAGCGACTAATCTTTCTCGAGTGTATTCCACCGAAATTGAATAGGCCCATTCGGTCTTCCGATTCATCCGGTGGCTGAAAGAGACACCGGGGCGGGTTCGGAAGAAATTATGACTCGTGCAGACAGACAGACAACACTCTCAAGACTCCGAAGAAGGTACTGTACCTAATACAAGAGACAACCCATTTAAAGTGCAACCACAACCACCGACAATATTCAAAAACTTACATTCTCAGCAAACTGTTGCTGCTCGGTGAGAGACATATCCAATGACTGAGAAGACATCGACATTCCACTTATCGATGAGTCCACCCCATGGGAATTGTCTCTATCTAAAATTTTTTTCTTCTATTGCGACTAAAAAATTTTAAAAAAACCCACCATCATCATTTTGCCTGTGCAATTTGCAAAGCTTACAAATCTCTTTCACCCACAATGACATCTCCTCGTCGTTCTTCGCCACCAAATACAACTCTTTCACAAAATTCTGAAACCGAAAGCAGACACCGAAAATAGAGTGAAGGGTCTCTTCTGGATGATGATGATGTCCTGCTGCTGAGCAGAGAATCGATGGATCAGAGACTGCGAGGTTTGATTCAACCCGAATGACGTATTCTAATTTGAAACTTTTCTTCAGGTCACTTTTCCTGGATGATTTGTATTCGTTGATGGAATACAGATTCTTGGCTCGATCTCGACAAAAGAGAACGAAATAGTGCTCAATCCATTTTGTCTGGAAATTGGAACTGGAGGATGAGCAAGAAAAATTGTTGCTCACCTTAAACAGCTTATATTTTTTGCATCGTTTCAATGAGCCTTCCAAAATGATATTCTCATCAGGAATGCTCATTTTAAAATGGGAAGCTGAAAAATTTGTATTTTGGAAGAAGGATACAAAAAAAAGAAAATTCAGAGATCTTTTTTGAAAAAAAGGCGATTTCGAAATTGAAAAACAACGACGAGTAAATTGATCGTAACCAGAAAGTGATTGTAAAGTTTTTGCGTTGACTGATAAAACATTGTGACCATTGGAGAAAATGAAGAAGAAGAAGGGGAAAGATACGAGACGAGACACCCGAAGAGGGGGGAGGGGAGCGAATCGATAAATTGTTTCGTTTTTATTTTTTTTTTCTCTCTTACAGTCAGACTTTCATCAAATGATAACATAGTTGGAGAATGAATCAGTGGGAAAATTATTTTTTTTTGTTCTGAGAGCCAGATCTGAAAGAATAAGAGAAGGAGGAGGGCTTCTAGAAGAAAAAAGAAAAAAGAAAGTAGATAGAATTTTTCAGTTGTGTTACACACACTCACACACAAATAATTTGTTACCCGAATACCAGACTATCCGATTTGTGTAGCTAGATTTGTAGGGTGGAGAGAAAAAAAATTTTGTGTCAGAAAAATATTATTCTGAACCACGTGGCTTCTAGAAGTTTCTCACGCTAGGAACGTTAAGGGATTGCTCATTATATTTTTCTCCAGAATAAAAAAAAGATGTTACGAGAAAAAGGAAACCCTAGAGTCTTTCATAATAACAAAACGATCACTTGATTCATCTTGAAAAACAAGATGTCTTCTGAAATATTTCTGTTTCCCAGAATAGACTCGAGATTCTACTAATTAGGACGAAGACACCCACGTACTCCTTCTCTTCATATTTTTCTTTTTCTCATCAACATTACATACACAAGAAGACACATTTCCAAAAATAAGAAGAAGAAGAAGAGAAAAGGAGATAAGGATGAAGAAAAGAACGGGAAGTTAGAATTAGTTGTAAAATGTCCCCCCGGGGGAGGTTGAAAAGAGAGACAGGAAATGGGGGAGACAAATACAGGCGCGTGCCGGGAGAGAGAGAGAGAGAGAGAGAGAGAGAGAGAGAGAGAGAGAAAAACGGTTACCTGAACGCTATTCCTTAGAAAGGTCACATTTAGTCGCTGGGATTAGCTAAAGAATTCCTTCCCTTTCTCTAGAAATGAGTGTGAGAAAAGAAGAAAAAAGACGAAAACAGAATTCCTAGAAGAAGCCAAAAAGTGCACACATACGCATCAATGCCTCTGGGCGAATGTGAAAACAAGTGAATTTATAATTAGAAGAAGAAAGGAAAAAACATTTATTGAGAGTCTAGGGGAATAGTTGAATAATTGTCTACTTTGAGAATGGTTTCTCGGCGAGGAAGAAATTCCAGTTGTGGTTGTCCTTCTCGATATATCCGAGTTTATCGGTCCATCCGGAGATGAGAGAGTCCCGTTCGCGTTGAGAGAATTTCTGAAAGGAGATGGGTTATTGAAGACTGGGAGATTCTGTTTCAGGGGTCCCTTCGAAAAATAGGGGTCCCTTCGGGTAACCTTGAAAAAAAACAAGGGTCCCTTCAGAAGGTCATGTTGTAGTTTAGGGGCCCCTTCGAAAAAAAAGGGGTCCCTTCGATTTGCGCAAAAAAATACGGGACCCTTCACAAAAATAGGGGTCCCTTTGAGTAACCTTTAAAAAATAGGGGACCCTTCAGAAAAATAGTGGTCCCTTTGATTTGCGCAAAATAAATAGGGGACCCTTCAGAAAAGTAGGGGACCCTTCGTTAGGCATGATACCTTCGCTAGGCCTGATAAAAAAATAGGGCCCTTCCGATTTGCGCAAAAATAATAGGGAGCCCTTCAAAAAAATAGAGGTCCCCCAAAAAAATAGGGGTCCCCCAAAAAATAGGGGTCCCTTCGGGTAATTTTAAAAAAACAGGGGTCCTTCCAGAAAAATATGGGTCCCTTCACTAGGCCTGATAAAAAAATAGGACCCCTCCGATTTGCGCAAAATAATAGGGAACCCTTTAGAAAATTTTATGATACCTGGCGAAAGAACCCCTATTTTTTTGAAGGGTCCCCCCACTTTTCTGATGAATTTTGAAGGGACCCCTATTCTACAATAGAGCCACCTACTAGAATACATCTATACTAACCGACAAAAATTCTGGCTCATTCTGCTCCAAATGAGTACGCTCCTCGATGAGAATCTCCTTGAATCTCGGAGTCATATTCTCGGTTTGCACATTTACGAAACCGGTCTTCTTGGCAATCTCAGCGATTTCTTTGAGGTTTTTGAGGAAGTAGGCTCTCTGGGAGACATAGGTCTTGAACTTGTCACTTTGCTCTCCGTAACCTTTTCCGTACATTGTGATCATCACTTTACCTCCTGGTTTAAGGGCGTTCTGAAGAATTAAAAATAGAATCCGTTTTTTGAGGTGATAGGGTCCCTAGGGTACTTACATAAATTCTAGAGAAGAGCTTATCAGTATCGGGAATATGTTGAATACAGTCTCTCGAGAACACATAATCGAACGAGTTCTCCTCGAATTGATAGACCAATGCATCGGTGATCGAGTACTTAACACGAGAGTCCTTCTCCTCGTGAAGACGTTCCAAAGCGATGGCCAACATGTTAGAAGACAAGTCAATACCATGAACAAGAACTCCAAACTCATCGGCAACCTGTCTGGCTCCGCCCCCAATTCCGACTCCAATATCCAACATAGTCTGTCCGGGTTTCAAATCTCCGAATCTCTTGATAATTTTCAGATTCTCCTGATATCCTCCAGGCGAGATGAAATTCACTCCAAACATCCATTCATAGGCGTCAATTCCGGTGTTTGTGTACTGAGTCTTATCCAAGAAATCGCGGAATGTGATGGTGGCATCGGTTGTTTGTGGGAAGACTCTTTTGCTGAATACAAAAAGGAAATCGAGGAAATTCTGCTCGACGAAAGCGGAATTCTGGATTTGGTCGACGGTGTAGAGGTCGAGTCCAGCGTTGTTTCCATCGGCGTCAGTGGTTCGGAACACATCGAAATAGTCCGTGAGACGAGCCACTTGACGTTTATCTGCATTCTCTAAAAGAGGGCTAGGCGTGTAGTCTGCGTGGACAAGGGCACTTACTCAAGTCTTCACGGATCACAACGATTCCTCCGATAGCGGCGGCATTCGTCGCGTTTTTCAAAAAGTCTGTGAGTCGATCCGCGTCGTTTACAATCTGAAATTCTGGGATAGGCTCCGCCCCTTTTCTCCTATCTCTTTTTCTACTTCCATTTCTTATCAACGAAGGACAGACAAAACACGATCTGTTTTAACTACCTTCGAAAAGTGATAAAATATATATGGGGTGATTTTCTTGAGAGAGAGAGAGAGAGAGAGAGAGAGAGAGAGAGAGAGAACAAAGTACGTACCTGTGCCAGAGCATTATCGAAAATGAGCACATCTGCGTAGCGAATCTGTGAGAGTTCTTCCAGAGAAGTGTGCACTTTCACATTGGATGTCAGGTTTTCGAAGGCAGTGACGTAGGTTTGGCTGGAATGGTTAACCGTTTGGGGGGGTTAAGGGTAGGGGTTCATGGATAGGGGAACAGAAGTTATGCCATTTAGATATCTGGTTTCCCATGATCTATGGGGTTCAAAGGGGGGGGGTTAGCTTAGGTCTAAGTGAACAGACATTACGTCATTTCGCCCAGATATCAATCTCTAGGGGTACATCTTGATGTGTAGCCAAAGAGAGAGATAAGATCAAATGATGAAACTATGATGGACATTGAAGAAGGACCTAACTGAAGTTCAATAATTTGTATATAGATGTAGTTTTTGATTCTGAACACTTTTTCTGTTGAAAACTTTCTCTGAAAATGCCTCTAAATGCCTTAAAAAGCGGTGGAAGAGTTTTTCGAAACTTCGGCCACGGGGTTTTTCTCCGCTCTAGGGGCTATTTTTCTTTTTTCTTCGAAGTTTTTTGCTTTTATTGGAAGAAATCCTCAAATAAAAGCAAAAAACTTCTAAAAAGCGACTTCGGCGGTCTAAAACCCCGTGACCGAGATTGTAAAAACTCTTCCGCCGGTTTTTCAGCCATTTAGAGGCATTTTCAGAGAAAGTTGTCAACTGAAAAAGTGTTCAGAATGAAAAACTACATCTAACTACATAATTATTGAGTCCTATTTTAATGTCAGCAGCAATGTAATACTAACCCCTGTTTCTCGCACGGCGACACAACTTGAACTGTGGAGATCGATCGTCCTTCGGCGACTTTCTTCACATTATAGACCGCCTGACGAGCAATAGATAAGGAAGACATTTCGAGAGCGAGAAGAGCTGACCAGCAGCAATAGCAGAACAGCAAGAATGACCAAGGGGGAAGAGTGTGGTCAGATAGGGGGTATCTACTCGCTCCGCCCCATCTGCCCACCTACCTACTCTTACAGATTTTTATCACAATCTTATCGCGATCATTATCGTCAGCCACGCGGTGTATTCAGACTGCAAATTGAGGGGGGAAATAGAAAAAACGGAGAAGAAGAAGGGAGAGATTGATCAGTTTGCTAATCGAGAAGTTTACTTTACAATATAAAAAAATCAAATTTAATCAAGATGAGAATTTTTTCGCGAATTTTGGAAGAAGACGAGTAGAAAAGAAAAGCGGAGAATTAATGACAAGATAGTGAGAGATTATCAGTATGTGTAATTTTCGGGGGGCAAAAAACATTTGGGAATTTATTTATATCAACGAAATCGACGCGGGGTCTAGTGGTCTTCCTGATGGAGCGGCTCCTGGAGCTGTTCGAGGAGTCGCCACGACGACTGGTCGATGATCTCGGAAGTCTCCTCGTTCGACGACACGTGGAGCGGATCCTACTGAAGAGCGTCGTGGCAGATCATCTCCAGTTGCCACGTTGGATGTCATATACGATTGGAATGCCAGGTATTCCTCTCCGGATCTAGGGGATGGAGTTGGATGATCTCTGAAGAAGTTAATTATTAAATTGAATTTTAAAAAATCCAACTCACTTCTTCCTTCTCATCTCATCTGGAGCAGTGGCACGTCTTCCAGAAGATCCAACTGGAGATGGAGCAGCAGAAGAAGAAGGTGTTCCGGCGAACGCTAGACCGGATAGCGCCTTGTCGCTCTTCAGAATCGACGAATCCAAATCATAGATATTGTTGAGTTCAATGGGAACCAGTTCAGAGAACGGCTGCAGACGGACAGCGTCAAGATACAGGAAATCAAGGATCTTCTCGATGATGATTCGATAGACGACTGTTTGACTGATTCCGAGGCGAACGAGCAGGGCGGAGGGGACTAGAAGAAGATCGTTGGCATGTCCGACGACTACAAGTCCAGAATGGGATATCATTGAGGCGCGTAGCTCTGCCATCGCCTGGTTATTGAAGCGTTGACCTTCGGAGCCGACTATGAAGAGTGTTGGACAATAAGTGAGCAGGATTTCGTCATCGGCAGTCTGGAAATGATATCTTGGGGGTTTTCAAAAAGAAAATAACTTACTCCTCTTCGCCCAAGAGGACTCATGACCGGAAAACCGATGGAGATGATAGCCGAGATGCCTGCGACGAGATTAGCGGCTCGATGAACCAGATACGTGGATGCACCGTATCCGACAAGAACCACATTGCGATGCGGCTTCTCGCGATTCTTCTGACGCACCTTCTCACAAATTTGATCAACAATCACATCAGACAGATATTCGGCCACCGAGCACGAATTATCAATCTCCTCTGTGAAACCAATCGTCTCAGAATCCGGATGACCAATCGATTGGAGCCAACGGAAGATACGTCCGTGTTGACGATGACGTTGGCTGTCCCCGGACGTCAACGTCGGGGAGACAAGCAGAAAAACCGTGTTCTCCATTCGTCGATAGGGGATAGTGTTGTTGAGAATCTCGGTTCCAGGCTCCGTGATCTTTTTGTGCATATATGTTCGGATGAGAGTCGTCACTTTCGTCCATTCAGTGTCCAGTTGATCCGTGGTGCTGACGACGTACGCGATGCGAGGCGAGTTCTGAAATATCTTTTCTTCTGAATACATTGATTAGAAAAACTTACGAGTCTTCTGGCGTATCGTAACACGCTTAGATAAGAAGCCATCATGTGCACAGGCAAATTCTCTATCATAAACTGATGTGTCCATGATATAGCGTCCTCTTTGTATGCATCCGACAGTGTGTAGATATTCTTGAGGTGTTGGGCATTCGCAGAAGTGAGAGTATGCCAGATGCATCCCTGTTCTTCGACTCCTCTCGTCGGTGGCGCTGTCTCGTGACTGAGTTGATTCAGAACTATATCCATCGTTTCCGAAAGGCACAGTTTACGGGTTTCAAGGTGTTCTAGAGCTTTTGCTTGGATTTGTTCCATTGTCAATGGCAGCCCATCGTGTCTTGTTGGTCTGGGAAGGACAATAGCAATCTGTTCAGCTGTATCCAATGCTTCTGTTCGAAGAATCTTCGCTCCTTCTTGAGAAATCTCCTCTTCCGGCTCATCGACTCCGCATACATCAATAGTATCATCTACATTCTCTACATTACTATTCGATGGACTAACTTGATCCGCGAGCAGCTCATGATAATAGAAATCATTCGGATCCGCGGATTGTCGTCTTCTAGACATCAGCTTCACCTTTGCGTGCTTCTTTGCTCCGGCTAGTTTCGGTTTCATATACTGATCAAATGGCACTGAATACCTCTTCGCCTCTTTCATTGTCGCATCCATTTCAGCATCGACAATATTCGAAATCGATTCTCTTGCCTTCTGCTGTCGTCGTTCATTAACTGGAAGTGGATCCTGATCTTCGAACGGCGTTTCTTCTCGTTCCTCTTCCTTCGGATCCCGTTTCAAACGATTCGTAGGTGTCCAATAGTCGTCTATGGCCTTCGGCGCCTGCCTTTTCCGTTTCCCAATCTCCTCCATAGACGCCGTCGGAATTTTGATTTTCATTTTTATATCCTGCTTCTTCGCCTGAAGTCTCATTCGTTTCGCATGATCCATTTTTGCTCTTTGCTTCGCCTTGACAACATTCGGATCGATATCCTCGTGCTTTTTGACACCATCTTTGCACACTTTCAATAGAACCGTGTCGAGGGTCTCGGTAACCTCTGAATTCAGTTTCACAACCACTCCATCCACTTCATAGTCTTCTAGTGGAACTTTCACAGATGGTATGTATCCCGATTGGACTCCATTCACAATTGGAATTGGTTTCGGGGCTGATGGAGCTTTCGGCACAGCCATTGACTTTCTACGTGTCGGAAGAGGAATCTCTGCTGGCTCCGGAGTTCCTTCTTTTGCTTGCGCCTGCAAAAAACTTTTTTTAACGGAAAAAAACCAAGATAAACTCACTTCTTTCACCGGATTTTGTTCCGAGACGCGATTTCTTCCCAGTATTTCTGTATTGAACGATTCATCGTGGTAGAGGCGATTCGGCTTTGATACTCGAGCAGACACTCGTGCTGGTGGTGGCGGTGTTGGCTTCTTTATTGATTGCTTAGACTCCTGGAGCGAGGGGGGTGGAGATATTGGCGATGACTCAACCTCTGGGGGAGGAGGCACTTCCAGGGGTTCTTCGTATCCTTTCGTCTTCACTTTCCTTTCTGTCGCTCTCGTTCGGGTTCCACCACCAGCGAGACGTTGTTTGACCGTCGGAGCAGATGCTTCTAATTCTTCGGTTTCTGGTGGTGACGTGGCAATGGGTGGGATAGCTGATGAAGACGTGGCAGCTTCTGGTTCCATAACCTTCGTTTTAATACTAGATTTACGTTTTCTAGGGCTTTTTGGAGCCTCTACTTGATCGGTTTTTGAGACTTTTTTGGCGGGAGACTTGACTGGAGTGCTTTTTTGAACTGGAGTGCTCTTCTGAACTGCTGGAACCGGATCCTCGTCGTCTACCCCTAATTCTGCACTGAATGATCGGCGGAGATCTTCTGGAGGAGCTGTAGAAGTAGTTGGAATTGAAACTGATGGCATTCTGGAAAACAAAAATGTTTATAGAGGAGAGAGAGAGGGGGAAAAGTAAATACAGGCGAAATGCCCCCTCAGACATATGCATAACAAGTAGCGTCTGCGTCTCTCTTCTCGTTTCGAAAGAATGCTTCTCACCTCGTGGAAGAGTGACCGGTGGACGCTTTTTTCGATGACTTTTTGGAATTCTGAAAATTGAAATCGATTATACACGAAGATCCGCTGTCTAGTTTTAGGGATTCTTCTTGGCCTCGCCTCATTGTTTTTTCTGTTTTTTTTTGTAATTGCAAATGATTTCGAGTCGAGACCTTTTTCGAAGAACAAAACTACCATTTATTGTGTTAAAAGAAAGGACAAGTAATTGTCTTGGGAGACCGGAAGAAAATGACACGTGTAGTGTGTTTGTTTAGGAATAAGTAGGTTTGGGAATATCAGTAAACATTTCAAATATTATCAAACGATTACAGGGGTATGAGCAGATGTAGCCGGTTGGTTTTCGGAGCCATTGCTAGATTTTCCGGTAACTGAAAACACTAAAATGATGCACAAAAACAACAAAACACACGGAAAGCAGACTCTTACGTTGACTTATAATTTTCTCAACCGTTTCAGACGGTTTCGGCGACTTCCACTCATTTGGTATATCGAAGTCAACTGGGGGATTCTGACTAAACGTAACCCCCAATTCCCGCAAACTTTCAGCAAATTCTTCCTGCGAATCGCTTCTGATAACCTTTTTCTTTGCGGCTGAGGCTCCCGGGGTGGAGGTAACGATAGACTTGCGCTTCTTGGTGACAGGCGATGGTGAGAAACGTTTCTTTGCCTTATTGCGACTACGCTTCTCCAATGACGGAGATCTTGATCGTCCTCTAGCGGCGCTGAAAGAGAAGAGAGTCCAGAAAGAAGGTGAGATGGGAAACATACCTTTCCGATGTGCTCGCGCCTTCGTTTGCCGATGATGTTGCTATTTCGATAGTTGGAGTATCTGCTGGTCTCTTTGTTGAACTCTTCACAGCAGCCTTCACTGCAGTCTTCTCTACATTCTTCTCCACAGGCGATGGAGTTTTAGTGACGGTTGGTTTTGGAGCTGATTTTGGAGTAGCAGTTGATTTTGGAGTTGAAACTGATTTTGGTGTGGCTCCTCCTTTTACTTGTGGAGTTTTCGATGCATTTATAGACGGCTTTTTCGGTGGTTTGGAAATCACTTTTGGTGTCACATTTGATTGAGATCTACGCGTAACACGAGTTGGAGACGACGTCGCCTCGTCGACGTTCAGGTCGAGCTCCAAGTCGAGCAAATCCATTTAGAGGATCTGAAAATTATTATATATTGATTCAGGGTGAACACGCAGCAGAAGGAGAAAGGAAAGTAATGATGAAAGAGAGAATAATAGTGTTGTTTTGTACGTGTTATAGTTAAAGTTTTTGATATTTAGAACGTTTTTTAAAGAGGGTTTTGAATTTTTATTTTGAAAAAAATCATCGGAGAAAACGAAAGCGAAAGGTGAAGAAACAGAAAACGCATGATTCGAAAAAACATCGTTTGCGCGTTTTGCGATCTGCTGGCACGCACCACGGGCGGGCCAACATTACCTCAATTTCTTCCATTTTTTTAATATCTAAATTGCTTTTTACAAGTGTTTAACCTAGTTAAAGTGACTTAATTCTTATAAGTTTATTTTCTAAAATTAAATTTCATTATCTACTCTTTGTTTCAGGTAACAAAATGCCGGCTCCTGCCCCGTTCGAGGGTCAGAAGAACAAGGCGCATAATGGTTAGTTTTCCAAGAGCTTATAGCTGAATAATCTCATTTGTTACAGTTCACAAAACCGGAGGAAAAGCGAAAAAACAGAAAGAGAGAGAGCCAAAGGTGAAAGGAAACAATTTGAAGGCATTCACCTTCCACTCAGCCGTTGCCGCCGGAAAAGCGATTCGTAGAGCCGCGGATCTCAATGAGAAGAAGAAACATGTGCTTATGATGGATAGAAAGCCTCTGGAGGCTCCTCCGATTATTGTTGCTATTGTTGGACCTAGCAAGGTCGGAAAAACGACACTTCTCCGGGGACTAGTGAAATATTACCTTCGTGATGGATTCGGAGAGATCAATGGTCCAGTTACAATTGTGACGGGAAAAAAACGGCGTGTTCAGTTCATCGAGGTTAAAAATGATATTAATCACATGATCGATATTGCAAAAGTTGCTGATTTGGTTCTGTTGATGGTCGATGCTTCATATGGTTTCGAAATGGAAACTTTCGAGTTTCTGAACATCTGCCAAGTTCACGGAATGCCACGTATCATGGGCGTTTTAAACCATTTGGATCTTCTCGATGGAATCTCTCGGGTCAATAAAACGAAAAAGATTCTGAAACATCGTTTCTGGACAGAACTTTATCAAGGTGCCAAGCTGTTTTATATGACTGGAATGGTTCATGGACAATACAAATACAACGAGATTCACAATTTGACTCGATTCATTTCGGTGATGAAGTTCAGACCAATGGTATGGAAAGACGCTCATCCATACGTTCTTTGTGATCGTTTTGAAGACATTACGAATTCGGAAACTCTTAGAACAGAGCCTCTAGTCGATCGTCACGTGGCCATGTATGGATGGGTTCACGGAGCTCATTTGAAGAATCATTCGTCGATTCACGTGCCAGGAGTTGGTGATATGAGAATCAGCAACGTGACAAGTCTTCCGGATCCATGTCCTCTTCCAGATGAGATCAAACGAAGAGCTCTTAATGAGAAGGAAAGAAAAGTCTACGCACCGTTCTCAGGGCTTGGAGGAGTCATTTACGATAAGGATGCAATTTATATTGAGTCGAAAAATGCTCACAATTTCAATGTAACTATTGAGTTCATTTTTAATTTCACTTCTTTCTTTTCAGAGAAAACGTGATACTCTTGTTGAAGCTCTTGAAGGAGTCAAGTCAGGAATCGATGACAAACTCAAGAAGTCATCTCTGCAACTTCTCGGTGATTCTGTGGCAATTGATGTTGATATGAAAGAAGAAGAAGAAGATAATGAAGAAGATGTGGATGATGAAGAGATGGAAGACGAAGAGGAGGATTTTGAAGATGAGGAGGAATCTGAAGAAGGTTCTGAAGAAGAGGAAGAGGAAGACGGAATCAAGAAACAGGAGAACGAATGGTCTAATCTTGCTTCCAAGGCTATTGCTCAATATCGTGAAGCCAAGAACGTGAAAGTCAACTGGACGAAGTTGGTTTATGGAGGAGAAACAGTGACGAAACAAGAGAAAGAAGAGACGATTGATGACTTGTTCGTGGTTCGAAAACAGAATCAGAAGAGCGAAGACGATCAGGAAGATGGATTTGGTTATGAAATCCTTCCAGCAAGCTGCTCTACCAGTGTGAATGATTGGAATCTCGAGGAGACTCGTCAGTCGATCGCCGACTCGTTTGTGACTGGAAATTGGAGTGAAGAAGATGCGGAAGAAGATCAGTTGAAGAAAGAAATCGGAAGTGATGATGAAGATGAGGATATGGATGATGAGGAAGAGGGAGATGATGATAAAGATGCTCCAGAAGAAGGGAAGGTGGAATCTGATGCGGATAAAACGAGAAAGCAGAAACGACTGGAGGCGAAAATCAAATTGAAGCAAAGGTTCAATGATGATTATGATGAGACTTGCAAGTTCTACAATAAGGCGAAGAACGAGTTGACTGAACAATCGGATTTGAATCGGCAAGTGTTCGAAGGAATGGATGAGGAGGAGAGAGAGAAGATTGAAGGATTCCGAGCCGGAAGATATGTTCGAATTGAGATTGAAAGTGTTCCATGCGAATTTGTCAATCATTTCGATAACACTGCGCCTTACATCATCGGAGGACTTCTTCCCGGAGAACAGAATATGGGAGTTGTGCAGGCGAGAGTCAAGAGACATCGTTGGTTCGAAAGAACATTGAAATCTAGAGATCCACTGATCATCAGTTGTGGATGGAGGAGATTCCAGGTGATTTTAGAAATAGTTTCATATCTAGAATCTCGTTTTTCCAGACCATTGCAATCTACTCGGTTCAAGACCACAACATGCGTCTTCGTTTCCTCAAATACACTCCAGAATACATGCATTGCCACGCCTCATTCTTCGGACCGATCTGCGCCCAGAACACGGGTCTTCTAGCGATTCAATCGATCGCTGAGAAGACTCCCGGTTATCGAATCGTTGCCACTGGTGGAGTATTAGATCTGGATAAATCTACACAAGTCGTCAAGAAACTGAAGTTAATTGGAACTCCTGAGAAGATTTTCAAGAAGACAGCATTCGTCAAAGGAATGTTTAATTCACCTCTGGAGGTTGCCAAATTCGAAGGAGCCACCATTCGAACTGTCGCTGGAATTCGTGGGCAGATCAAGAAGGCCATCAAGGCGCCAGCCGGTGCTTTCCGTGCCACATTTGAAGATAAGATCCTGCTAAGAGACATTGTTTTCCTTCGATCATGGGTCACCGTACCGATTCCACGTTTCTACGCTCCGATTTCTGACCATCTCCAAGCCGTCGCTGAACCATGGATTGGAATGCGAACTGTTGGAAAGATGCGTGCAGAGTTGGGAATGGGAGCTCCACAGAACAAGGATTCCGACTACAAGCCAATTGTTCGAAAGGAATTCGAATCAGCTCCAATTCATCTTCCACCGAAGCTTCAGAAGAGTCTTCCATTCAAGATGAAGCCCGCGTATCAACCGAGAGAAGAGAAGGAGAAGGATGGACTGATTGCCAAGCACACTGCAGTGATTCTGGAGCCAGAGGAGGCGAAGAAGGAGAGATTCATGGATATGTTGAGAACATTGAATCAGGTTGATTTGAAGAAGCAAGAGAATATTAAGGAGGGATACAAGAAGAGAAAGGCTGAAGAGGTTTGTCAAAAAACTTCTTTTTTAGATGAAAATTGTGTTTTCAGATGGCTGAAAGCGAGGCGAAACGCGAGAAAAGCATCAAATCACGGAAGAAGGATATCAGTAGAGTGTTGTCCAAAAAAGAGCAAGCGAAGCTTCGAAAGGCTCTCGGCGCCAGTGCTAGCAGCTCATAAACTATTTGTTTTTTCTCATTTTCATTGTTAATTCTGTTTCTTTTTACTGTTAAACCTTTTTGTTTTGTTTTTGAATACATTTCAATCGATAATAACCTATTTTCATGTTTAAAATCGATGTAATCGTTCACCTTATTCCTATATCTTGTTTTTTCTATTACTTTCTTAACTATTCATTTCAGAATGATCGGACTAGAATCGTGGTTCGCAAACTTCACACAGATCTCGAGTCGATGGATCACATCGCAATCGTTAGCCGATATTCCAAGGCCCCACGTGGAATACGCTATCTTTGCCACGTTTAAAGCCGCGGAGGTTATGAGTGTTTTAGGTATGCTCTTTTATTAGAGGGATTCCTATTTTCTTTTTTAGGCGGTCTCGTAGCACATCCAATCTATAGATGGCATTTGTCAAGAAAGCTAAACCCCAAAACGATGACACCAAATTCGGAAAAGATCATCAGAACGGCGTGTCGGAAACTGCAGGGACGATTCCTGATTGCTGGCCTAGTCACCGCCCCATTCCTCAGTCGCCTCGAGACCCATTTATCCGGAACCACTGACAGCGAACTCAAGAATCGCTGCTACAGTATCAGATGCAATGCGGAGACGATGTCATTGGTTTGTCTCCTTCAGCTGTACCCTTAAAAAGAAAGAAATTTAGGATCGTGCCGTCCTTCTCTGCGGATTCATCGGCTGGTACTGGCGACGATTCCAGGGAGCAGTCGACGGAGTGAACGTCGGAATCGCCTACGCAATGGTCAATAGCCAGTTCATCGCTCCCCGGACGTCTCCTGTTCTAAAGAACAGTATCGAAGAGTCGGAGAGATTTGAGAGTGTCGAGGCGATGGAGGAGTCGAAAACGAAACTGAACAAGTTTCTGGCGGAGAAGGATCGAGAGGAGGAGGTGGCAAAGAAAGCTGTTTGAATCGTTTTTTTGTGTTTTTAGGTTTATAAAATTTTGCAAACATTTTATTAGAGTTTAAAAAGAAGACGAAACGTAATTATTATGAAATAAGATCTCCCGAACACTCTCGGTCCAAATGGTTAGTCCCTTCAAGTGAGCATCACGAAGTATTCGGAGGTCCTTTTCCTTCAACCCACTCCACTTTATCAAACACGAAAACGTTCATTGGCACCTGTAATTCCTCTTGAGCATATGTGAGTATCTGTCCATCTTCCCGTTCGACAAAACGGAAACCATCGGCAAGTGTTATCGTATCTCCATCACTAAAAATCATTATTAACAGGAAAAATATAGTTTTCTTTACCATTTAAGCGACACGGGTCCTTTCACTAGTATTGTGTTCTCTCGTAGTCCATCGAAAGGATTGATCCCTCGGATAATCTCACATTGGAAAACAAGTTGTCGAAAACAGTCAACTTTCTTCCTATGCCATAACTTTATCAAACAATTGAGATCTTTGAAGGTTAAATTCGATTTCTCAATTCGGATACGAGTACAAGACTGTCCCAAAGAGATCAAGTTCTCTAATATTAACCATGATCCGTGACGAACAACAATCCTATTATGCTTTGCAATTGATCCAAAATATCTGAATCCATTTGGAAAGACGCAATTCAGACATAATTCATTTGTTTTGCAATGTCTCAATACGTATTTACATTGCTCAGCGCTAATTGGTTCCTGATCTTCTATTTCTGGATCAATTATCACAAGGACGAATGGCTTGTCTCCGAGATGAAGAATCCAGAAAGAAGGGGGTCTTATGATCAATGTATGAAGGTTTTTATCGAAGAGTTCATTGATGTGATTGAAGACTGCAGTGAGTAAACTTTTCCTGTCTTCACTGTACAGATTAATGAAGTTTGCAGTGGGTGTTCTGTCAATTGGGATTTCCTTTCCATCTATCATCACATGTTCCATTCTTTCTGTATCCAGTGTTCCTTTCTCTCTCACTGCCACCATCGCTCTCTTTATATCCGGCAGATATTGATATCCAAGACAGTAAACCGCTCGACTACAAACAAAAAGATTCCAGTTCAATAGCTTGTTGTAATTCCGTTTTACCGTATTTTTTGTTCTCTTAGAGCACAGAGAGAGTAGGAATCTGAAACGGGTCAATTGATATAGTAACGTTCAAAAGTATATAGAAAAATTGTTTTTTAGTTGATTTTAGCGGTTTTGGGCCATCAAGGGTCTAGTACTCGGATCTTGGATATCCGATCGCTTTGAAAATTATTGGAGGCTTAGAACAGACCTTTATAAAGAACTTTATATTCACAAATTTTTTAAAAAATCCCTCATTCTATTTTTATTCAACGAGTTCTAGAAGACACCTGAATTTCCCCCAATTTCAGTAATAGAATGGCCAAAAAACGGTGTCTCTCAGAATTCGTAAAATAAAAAAATAAAGAGATATTTTTCGAAATTCGTGTGAATATAAAATTCTTTATTAATATCTGTTCTAAGTCTCCAATAATTTTCAAAACGATCGGAAACCCAAGATCCGAGAACCAGACCCCTGAAAATGGACTAAAAAATAACTGAAAAAAACAATTTTTCTATATACTTTTGAACGCTACTGTAGAAAACAAAAAAGAAACTCACATGTCATTTATATGAATTTGGCTCAGAACCTCTCGAAATGCGACGGATGGTAGTTTAAGAAGCTGGAATTCGGACATTTTCTGGGAATAAGAGGAAGCTGGGGTTGCTATGGACACTTTGAATATCGACTTTTATAGAGACGAGAGAAGCTGCTCACCTATTCCGGAAGACTCTTCTCTGCGTCTCTAGAAGGATAAGGAGGAGGCGTCAACGAAAATCATTTATTACATTGAAAAAATTTTAAAAAAAAGGAAGTAATTTATCAAAAAGGCTCTAAACTGGTCCACACGTAGATGGTCAGTCTCTTGTAGCGATCATCACTCAGTACTGTAGCAATCATTCCATCTTTCCGTTGGAGAACAGTGAAACCAGCGTCGAGTTGAACAGTATCGCCAACGCTGAAAACCACTTTTATAATGAGCAACATTTCTACATTTACCATTCGTGTTTCATCGTTTCTTCAATAACCTTAGTTCCATGTTCAAGTCCATCGAAAAGGGAAACTTTGTTGACAAATTCAAAATTTATAGTGAGACGTCTAAAACAATTCACTTTCTGGTTATACCAAAACTTCAAAAACGAATTGATGTCCCTGGTAGTTAAATTTGATTTCTCAATAATAATATGAGTGCAAGACTTTCCAATAGAGATCAGGTTTTCCAGAATTAACCATGATCCATCACATATTTTAATCTTCTGATGGCTTGCAAATGGTCCAAAATATCTGAAGCCTTGTGGGAAGTCGACTTTGATTGATAAATCTTGAGTCTTGCAATTTTTCAAAATATATTTACATTCTTCTTCGTCAATTGGTATCTTATCCGGCTCAATGGTTACACTAGCAGACGTCCCGTTGCTCAGATTAAGAATCCACAAAAAGGGTGGTTGGAGAATGAATTTCTGTGGATTGACCCCGAAGACATTCTGAATGTGATGGAACATTTCAGTGAAAATGTTTCGTTTTCCGGCCACACCATATTTCTCGTTGAATTTTGACATTTCAGAAAGAATATCTGGTACAGCTATTATTCTCGAATATTTCAATTGTTTAATTTTATAATCGGACAAAAATGTCACTCTCACACGGAACAGTAATTGTTTTTCTGCTGTTCGGCATTCAAATGAGAAAAAATGTGGTTCATTAGAAATCGACATGTTCCACTTAAAATGCTTATTATGGTTCCATTTCACCATATTTTTGGATCTTTTAGAGCATAGGGAGAGGGTGAATCTGAAATGATTTAGAGGAGGATGGATAGAAATAAAGAAGAACTTACAAATCAACTAAATCGATGTTCTTCAAAATCTCTCGAACTGCGACAGAAGGTAATTGAAGAATTGGAAATTTAGATATTGACATTTTCAGAGAATTCAGAATAAAAAAGGACTGACGGGCACCTTGAATATCGACTTTTCTGGCAAAGGACTGTGTCTATTGACGATTCTGTAAATAGAGAGAAGAGAAGAACGATGACGTGTCACCTAATTAAGAATCCTAATCCATCTTCTTCGTGTATAAGGACAGGACAGGTGTTCAGACAGAAAATAGGCCTCAATATAAGCTTTTCGAATCGATATCCTTTGGTTCTTGCATTACAAAAATAGATAAACGATTTATTTTTTAAAAAAGAGAAAAAAGGGATAAATTTAATTTTTAAAAGAATATCAAGCATCCATTTCGTTTTCCCGAATGCTCTCTATATTATTCCATACAAAAATAGTTAGTTTCTTATAGTGAGGATCAAAACCAACTGTAGCGACCAT
Source organism: Caenorhabditis tropicalis (assembly GCA_016735795.1). Lineage (NCBI taxonomy): Eukaryota > Metazoa > Nematoda > Chromadorea > Rhabditida > Rhabditidae > Caenorhabditis > Caenorhabditis tropicalis. Next base: position 417,075 of record CM028618.1, read on the forward strand.
TCCATCCTTTCGTTGAATTACACGGAAGCCAGAATCGAGTTTGAGAGTATACCCATCGCTGAAAATCACTTTTATAATGAGCAACATTCATTAAAAATAAATAAAATTTATAATACCATTCGTGCAACATCGTTCCATCCACCATTCTCATTGTATGTTCCAGTCCATCAAAAAGAGAGGATAAATGGTTAGTGTCATTATTAAGAGTGAGACGTCTAAAACGGTTCACAGTCTGGCTGTACCAATACTTCAAAAACGAATTGATGTCCTTGGTAGTTAAAATTGTGTTCTCCATTTTGATATGAGTGCTTGAGCGTCCAATAGAGATCAGATTCTCCAACATCACCCATGATCCGTCACGGATGTAAACTTTTTTATAGTTCCCAAAAGAACCAAAATATCTGAAGTGACGTGGGAAGTCGACATAAATCAATAAATCTTGAGTCTTGCAATTTTTCAGAACGTATTTACATTCTTCTTCACTAATTGAAACCTTATCCACTTTGTCTTGGTCAATGATAAGACGGGCGGTTGTCCTGCTACTCAGATTCAGAATCCATAGGAAAGGTGGCTCAATATACAGATAATCGGGATTGACATTAAAGATTTCGTGAATATGACAATAGAGTGCAGTGAATACACTACGTCGGTCTTCACAGTAAACATAAAATGAATCGTTTTCTCTTTCATATGGTACTTTATGACCACCTATTTTCAATTGTTCCATTCCTTCTATTTTATACTTCACACATTTTATCTCTCTCACACCGATCGCCAATCTTCCAGGGATTCCCGGAAATAGACAATTGATTCGAAGAATATCTTGACTATGAATTGACATTTTCCATTTCCATAGTCTGTTATAATTCCATTTCACTAGATTTTTAGATCTTTTTGAGCATAATGAGAGTAGGAATCTGAAATAAATCGAAGGAAAATGCCGGATTTTTTCTAGCTTTTATCTCGGTTCCCAATGGAGATATTAAAAAGTGGTCAACTAACAAAATATACCTTATAAAAATAAGAACATTTTATTAGTTGACCACTTTTCAATATCTCCGTCGGGAACAGAGATAAACGCAGTTAAAGTTAAGTGTAGGGGGGTATACGGTATATAGAAAACAAAAAAAACTTACAAATCCATCAAAGTGCTATGCTTCAGGACCTCTCGCAAAGCAACAGATGGCAGTAGAAGAATTGGAAACATTGACATGTTTATAGAGAATGAAAATAAGAGACTGACTATCTGGCAGGGTTACTGTATCGATTTTTCTGTATTGTTAGGCAGAGGACACTCCTTATTCAGAAGGCCCACCTCTTCAGAATGGTCTGTTTTTGTCATCTGTATGAATGGAGCCATCTGTTTTCCCTATGTGTAGTCTTGCAAAAAATCGAAAAATTTTATCACAAAAATAAAGTAAAAAGTCTAAAGACACAAATTAACAAGAAGGTCGCACCCGCTTTGACTATAAAACAACATGAGACAGCAGAGAGGAAAGGAGAACTATTTGATAGTCAGAATAATTCAATGAAATGAAATGAAAAACCGAGCTTTTTCAATAAGGGGGGCGAAGGGGGGAAGAGACTCGTAGATTTTAACAAAAGGGGATTCTTCTTCTATGAGTTATGAAGAAGGGGGAGAAAACGTGTCATGTTAGCTGGGAGAGGATCTGTTATAAATTAGTAAAAGGGGAATAGTTAAAGCTGAGAGACAAGAATGATTGAAATGAAATGATTACATTGGGAAGACCACATCCATTTTCTTTTTGGCTGCCACGTTGTTCAACACCTCGTTTACTGTCATTCGACTTGTTTCCGGGCACATCAGATAGCACATGACGGTGAAGATTCCGGTTGGGACGAGGAAGAGGAGAAGGGATTGAGCACCAATCTTTAATTTCAGATGTTAGATTTTTTCTAGAAAAAGGGGCGGAACTTACCACATTGGCTGTTGGATAAAATGCGAATTCGACGCCAATTTTCGTCAGAGCTTCGAACATTGTCAACGTGGAAACCGAGGAGAGAAGAAGGTTTCGCGGGACGAGTTCGGCGGCGTAGAATCGAGAAACCGATCCGATTCCGCAAGTGTTGACGAGAAGGAGTACGGTAAGTCCGATGAATGTGGCGTATTTCCATTCTCCATTGATATCGATGGCGACGATCATGACCAAAATGGAGACGAATGAGACGAGCATTGAGACGATGATCAGAGGGCGTCTACCAAGGCGATCAACGAGGAAAACTGGCACCAAAGTGAACGGAAGACGGAGGAGTCCTGTGGCGAATGAGAGCCACGTGGCTTGGGAGTAGGTGAAGTTGGAGAGAGTGTAGAGAATGAAGGTACTGTAGCCGCGGAGGGAGCGTGCGCCGGTGAAGACGTACGCAATCTTGACCATGACTCCAACCCAGGCACAGTATCTGATGAGTCTGGAGGTTTGATCTTTGGCGCGCCAAGGCATGAACATGATCTCCATTCCAGTGTGGCTGGTTTCGATTCCACCCTACAAAAAATGTTTGACTTTTGATCTTAATCTAGGGACTTACCGCCGGCGTCTTCTTCTTCTCCTTATTCTTTCCGATACTCTGCTCACAGATTCTCATCTCTGACTCCACCGACGGATCGTCTTCAGAGACACCGTGATATTGAGCCAACGCTTTTCTGGCACGATCCACATCGTTATACTTCTCCATGATGAATTGCGGCGATTCGGCGACCCACGAGAACATTGCCATTGAGATGATGACGACGGCGCAGTTTGGAAGGAAGTTATAGGGCCAGAGTTCGTCGGTGGAGAATGGTACACCGACGGCTTGAGTCAGAAGAGACCCTAGAGCCATGAAGAACTCTTGCATCGCCGCCATTCGACCGCGGATCTGCGGTGGAGCGCATTCCACAATCCATACCGTAGCGTTTACGGTATTTACTCCGTTTGCCAGTGACCAGATGATTCGTCCGACGAACAGAAGTTCAAATGCGGGGAAGCACCATTTGGCTGCTGCGCAGAGAAGAGCTCCGGGGATCTGAAGAGCTGGTTGTTTTAATAGAAGGGCACAAGGGGTACTTACATAAAGAAATGAGGCTATCAAAGCCGTGTATTTTCTTCCGAATTGACTACACATCCATCCGGCTAGGAACTGTCCAAAGATCGTGGCAATGGGGAAGCAAACGTTGAGAAGTGACCATAATAAATGCTGAAATGATTTATTATTGTTTTTCGGTAGGTAGATATTGGATCTTTGGTGAGAAAAATAATCTTTGGTGTTGAATACTTACCAACGTCGAGTCTGAAATCGGGTGTCCTGTCCTCTCGATCCACGACGAGTTGATGAATTGTTCAATTTGAGCGTAGGGTTGATTGAGCACCGAGGCAATGTATCCTTGTTGGAAGCCCGATGATAGGCAAAGGGCTATAGACAAGATGTGAATAGATAGGGATGGCATGACCTGGAATAGGCTTTATAGTTAAGGGAACCAATTGGGAAGGAGAGAAGCGGAATTTCTAGACACCTACACTGACCGATTCATTTTTTTTTCAAAAACTTTAAATAGTGGCCAGAAAATGATCAATCTTCAAACTTTATCGTCTCGAGAGTGACCAGGCGACTGAGACAACAAAGCCTCCGTCAGGGGCATTGAAGAAAAAAAAAACAACAATACAGCTGCTGGAGACGTTGCATGAGACAGAGACGGAGGGCGGAAAAACGAGAGTGGACAGTGTACATTTGATAAGCGAAACCCCCATATAATACAAACACTGTGAGACTGACTGACTGGGTGACCAGTATGTGTCAACGAAAAAAGAGAATAGCGATACATATAGTTAGAGGTTATGGTTGACCTAAGGAATGATAGTTGTGGAAATTGCTTTGATTTTCTGAGCAATGCGAACTATTACTAAGTAGGTGTGCTTTATCCAATTTACTTTGGATGCTTCGGAAGTGCTATAATAGTGAAGCTACCGTAATCCTGATTAGCATTCTGGAGAATAGATAATTTTAGTTACAGTAACTAAAAACGACTTTCCAAAAATTGTGTATCCTAAGTCAACATTCTAGCATGAGAAGAGACAAGAAGAACATAGATAAGATCCTGAGACACCTCTTATCATCACCTGCTGCTGCCCAAAACTAGTTTGAAAGTGGAATAGATTGGGGATCTGATGCACCACATCAGCACCGAATCTTTCTGAGAATCGATTTGACGAGTTTCCCATTTGTTTATGTGTAACTGGTCAATGAAAGGATCGTGATCAGGAATCGCGTATCTTCTTCTCGAAACAAATGTAGTGCAAAATCTTTCTAATAAAATGATCACAGAAACACCTTGAAGGTGATCTGTGCCGCATTTCGAAAATGTTTATAGACACTTTGTCAGTGTCAGAAGTGAATTTGTCTTTGAAAGAATATACTTTAAGATTTATGACATTGATGGTGAGCAGACCGCGGTGGCTGCGCAGAGACAGAAAGAGAATCGGGTCACTGTTAGAGGGGGTGGGGCGCTAACCGAGGAAGTGTGTGGACAAATAAATAGTCTACTGTTGACCACTGAATTGTGTTTCTTTGAGGATACACAAATTGTTTATTTTGACATTTTTGTAAATCCGAATTAGAAACTCGAAGCTGTCAACAACTGGAACTATACTGTCTAGGTACAGTAAACATCTGTGAACCGAGAACGTTCAGAACAGGGGAATACCCGGAAACTAGTAGTCGACACGATCAACTAAAGACCAATATCCAATTATGTACTTTGAAAAGTACCTAAAAAGACAGTCTTTTGAATGGCGCGGTTTTTATCTTCATTTAGAACAACCTGAGTCATCGGATACAGTGGGTTACTGTAGTTCGAATGGTTTTCTAAAAACCTGAACGGTCCTTTTATTTGTTTACTGTGGCCAGTGGCTACTTCCTCTAAACTTTTTTATCAATGCTGCTCCATTTCCTTCCTTTTCCGGTCAATACAATAGAAAGGTCGCTTTTCTTATCTCTAATGAACTTCTAGACGCAACGGATCTTGTTTTCAAGTGGAACTTTTCACCTCAATGATCATCTATTGAAACATCCTTATCAGTTGTTTGAAATAAACCATATTATATTTATAGCTTATCAGTTTCTACGAAAAAAGTGCTCCGATGGAAGAAATTGACGACAACGAATTGATAGCACTAATTCCATCCAGGAAATCGAAAATGCACGACTGTACTTTTATTTTTCAGAACAACACGTTTCTTTTTTTTTACTTTTGGATTTTTTGTTCATTAAGAAAGCTTTCGAAAGATTCAACTTCCGCTGATTCATTCTAAATATAAATCACAGGGGGGAATCCACTGTCAGTGAAACAAGATGACGTCACAAGTTCATCGGACAGTTGAAAGACTAATGCGCCCCATATCAATGGAGAGAAGATGATCGAAAAACTAGTTCTGTTCAGAAATCAGTTTCGAAATTTCTGGGAATACTTCGAAATTCTTACTGTATTATTTTTAGGTTATTTTGGAAATTTACAGAATAGAGTAGCTAGAAAAAAATACTGTAGTATTTTTAATATTTTTTTGGAAATTTACAGTTACAAAGAAACTACATACCTTTCTGGGAGCATCTGGAATAAGAGGTGCCTGCGAATCATCACTGGCGATAGAACCTCTTGGAATATTCGACATTTGTGTGAAGATCAATAATATTGGGGAAGCCCTCTTCTATTATATTGGCGCGAGAGGGGGAGCCGGCGACAATTGACTAGTGAAGGGGCAGGCGAAGAAGGGAAAAAGAGTGGAAAGAGAGGGGAGGAGGGGGGAGGAGACTCCGAAAAGCGCGTCCAAACTTAGCGTTGTGTCGACGCCGGAACTCGAACCTCTCCTCTTGGGACACACACTTTCGCAAATAACATGCACGAATTCTCTTCTCCTTCCTATTCTGATTATGTGTCTATCAAATAGGGGGCGGAGTGTGTGTATCGACTACTGACGACAGAAGTTTAAAGTTGAAAGACCGTCTTCAATTCGTTTCGTTTCGATTGCTGATTGTTTTCTTGTGAATTAGAGGAGGAAACGTGAGGTCAACGGAAGTCATATGATCCTAATTATTAAATTAAACCTCTGGTTTTCAAAAATTGTTTCTAGAAACACATTCAGATTGTCACACCTGTTTACACCGTGGAAATCTTGAATTTGTTCTTTTGACTTTTTGAAGGTCAAAGGATCCATGATTCTAGAGCTCCTACTACGATCACAGAGAAGTATCAGTTCCGGTAAACAAAAGCTTCTCTCTTATTTGCTCAAAACATTAAGTGACCGATGAACACCGAGAAGAACCGAAGAACTACTGTGACAAAACGAAACTGATCGACTATCAAGAAGATGAAATGTCACGGATTGATGGGCGGGATAGAACTTGTTACTTTGTCGCTGAACGTAACGATTATGTGAGAGTAAATGGGCATCATCATCAAAAAACATTAACTGGATTTGGGGTAGTCGAGAACGGACTGGTTTGGGCACGAAAAGTTCATACCTTTTTGGATTGCTCATGTTTAGAAGAGATGTAGATTCTAGTCATTAGGAATAGTTTCTAGAAGATTTAGATGATGAAGACAAGGCAAGACTGATAGCAAGTGAACTAAATATATAATTTCAGGATAAGAGAGGCAGAGAAACAGGTTATGATTTTCAAAGACATTTCAAATTCTGGATACGGAGATATGGTTCTCTCTCGTGTTCTGATAGTTGAAAGTGAAATTCACAAGCTCCTCTACTCTTTTATACGAAGCGAGCTTCTTTGAAAAATGGGCGTGGCTTTAGGGGAAGACGAGCAAAGTGTTCAATTCGAGACCAACTCAAAAGACAGAGACTGTAAATGGTGGGGGATGCGTCATGAAAAGAGTAGGAGGAAGAGTGGAGAGGCACGTCGACTTTTGAAGATTCGGTGATGTCATATGTGATATGCGGGTCACGAAAGTTTATCGATAAACTCTATAGTTTTCAAAACAACTACTGTTTTTGTTGATTGCCCCCGAAAGTGGTGGCAGAGATCTGTTACGAACTGAAACGAACTTTCCTGAACGTTTCTGATCAAAAATGCTTTTTTTGGGCGGAATTGGAAAGAAAGTCAAGCTTTGAAACGATGTAGTTGATTTTAATCAGTTGATTAAGAGTCCACAAGATGAGCTTTTATATCAAAGAATAAGTTACGAATTAAAATAGCTATCACAATTTTAAAAAACTAGTTTTGTATCGAGACAACAAAAGCTTGAGCAAAATAGAGAAAACTAAAATAAAAATTTTCTCAAGTCTAAATTTAAACGCAACATATTCCACGAATACTACAAGTTTCTCATCACATTCTTTTGATCAAGAGTTATTTTCAGACGAGATCCTATTGACATTCTTTCTTATTTCATAAATAGATTTATTTATAGCCCATCGTTCTCCAAAAACTTTTGATATTTTGATTCGCAGTGTTCAAAACAGTTTCTAGTTCGACGTCACAGACTTATGATGAATACATTCGTTTTTTGCCACAGATCAGTGTCGATTCGAGTGACCCGATCATAATAGTAACTGTGTACACATGGTCTTCAGATGAGCAGCAATAATTTTTGCACTCGGTACAGTTTCTCAGTGATCTTGCATGCAATTCATTCCACTTCCGTTGATTCTATTTTCGTGTTTTTTGTAATAAGAATGAAAACGTGTATCTAACGGAGAATTCAGAGACGCAGACACTTCCGATAGACAATTTATGAAGATTACTAATCGAATCAGTGACAAAGAGAGATGATATTTTAAAATTTCGTCATTACATCGTCATTTGGAAATTCTATTGCATAAGTAAAATTAGTTCCTTATAACAGCCAAAGTACCAACCTGATAACCGAAAAACGACTTCCAATTCCAAAATCTCCGTTCATACGGACCGAAAAAGCGAATTCGCGACGAAAGAATACTAGGCGATCGCATATCAAAAAACAGAAAAATATGATGAATGAATCGAGAGATTCCTTTGCATTTTTTGAGACGAAAGGGGAGACGAGAGACACTCCGAATTATTCATGGGAAACTGTTTTAGTTTTATCGTTTTTCTCGCAAGAGAATTCTTTTATGACATCATCAGTGTCTACTGAATAGTATTCCGGGTTACCAAAGCAAAAACTACTAATAATTCGAAATAAAACAAAAAGTTTGAAAGCAAAACAACTTCGAAGGATTCTCGAGACATGGGTTATCCCTTCTACATTACACAACTGACAACAGCTGGTGAACTTTGACTTGATTCTTTTTCCCCGCTTCCTCATGACAAACCTTCTATTACTCACTTGAGCTTTTGATATTATCGATTCGTTCGATATACTCAATCCTGGAGGTCGGCGCATTTGTCTAGAATTTTTGATTTTGGGTATCTGAAATTCTAAAAAACAAATAGCAACATTGTATGAATGACTAGGCATCACATAGCATTTTTAAAAAGAAATAATATAAAAACTATTTTGAATTTACAATTAATTTATTAACAATAATTATCCGAATTTTAAATTAACTCTGACTTTGTCGAAAGTCCAAAACGAGCACACTTCCTGTTTCACTTGTCTAATCAACTGTGATCTGGAAAACAAGGTGATATTTTAATAGCAAACACAAATAAATGAAGAGAAGGAAATAAAACAGATGAACACCAAATAGCAGTGATGTCATCTTCAATCACCTCGCATTCGAATAATCCAAACTGTTTGGATTGTAGTCCATTGGTTTGGTGGACCATAGAATCGAATAAACAGCTGGAAATGTCTTTTGAAAATGAAAGAATCGTTGAAACCTTACGATTGATTTTAAAATTTTTAACAATATCGAAAACCCCTTTGAAGTGATCACTGGACACGAATTTCAGACACCAATCCTATAATACATTGAGAAACATTAATTATAGTCTTTTATACCATATCCACTCCAGAATCCACGCTCCTAATCATTCTCCCGAAAATCGGAGGCGGTACAAAATCCTGAAAGGACTGGAAGAACTGATTCCTCCACACATCATAGACAGAGTTCGGTGGTCTGGAAGTGATTAAATTTAAAGAAAAAAAAATAAATTTCCTGGTTACAATGGCTTATTAACATCATCGATTTCGATCATTCCTCCCATCAGCGCCCATGGAAAATCTTGGAAGTGAGTGAAGAGACACGTGCGATGATCAGCTTTTCGACGATCTGAAACTCGACTTTTTCGATAAATTCTTACAAAATTTTATAAAGAATTGAGATTTATCGGAATCTCACCAACACGTGCACACAAGGATAAGTTTAAAACTTGAGAAACTTTTTGAGAAACATCATTGATTCGAATGAGGACGTCCAGAATATGTTGCTCATTTTTAGGAACATTGAATTTTGGGGGATTTGTGATTAGTGATGGAGGCGGTTGTAGCTTGATGCTCATTAACGCCGGAGCTGTTGGCTCCTGGATCCGTCGACTCTTGACCTCGCTGGCAAACATTCTGCAAACCGATGCCGGTAGGACAATTTGTCGCATCCTTTCAGCAGTAACCATCCGCCCTCTCTTCTGATCTTCCCATGCCATCGACTTCCTCGGTATCCATTTCGCAGATTTTTGCCTAATCTAGAAACTCCGAACTCACCGTGAGAGTGCCGATGTAAACTGACTTTGGTCTTCTCGAACTGTTTGAATAGATCGTTCATCCGTTCCGAAAACGATTTCTTTTTTGTGGGGGACATTTTCTAGAGGGGGAAATTCCTAAATAAACCCAGGAGATCCACGTGAACATATCTAAATCTCTAAGAACAGAAAAGGTCAAGTTCACGTCGGAGAAGATTTGGAGGATTCTCCCGGAATTTGAATATAGTCTAGCTATAGATATACAGGTTAATCTAGTTCATTTTCCCTCTATCCAGATGGTTGTTAGAATGCGAAACACATGAATACGTCACATCTAGTTGAGTTAATAGCATCATGTATTTGTCGTCCATCACTGAAACCCATGATGAACTCTTTGTTGAAGCGGCTAAAAAACTAACTTCCATTGATGATTATCTGCTTTGATTTTTCTTAAAATTCTCTGCTAACTCGATAGAAAGATCTCTGTATCACCCTAGATTATAACCTCTTTATAAATATTAAAACAGATTCTCTTTGTATTGTTTCAATTATAATTGCTTTTTTCTGCTAACACTTCATCTTCTAATGTACATGTTTGCTAATTAAAGTTGTTTTCAATTGTTTTGTTTCGATTTTTTTGCTCCGAATTCTATAGAAGTATCTCTGTATCACCCTAGATTATAACCCTTTTTAGAACTATTAAAACAGAATCGGGTTTTAGAATTGCTTTTTGTTTCAATTTTGCTCGTTTCTGCTAAAACTTCATCTTCTAATGTATTTGTGTTCTTTTTTAAATAGTTGTTTTCAATTGTTTTATGTGTGCTTAGTATTTAATTATAATCTTGCATCACATATCCAAATTGTCATGATTACTTTTTGTTCCAAACAGTCTTTGTTGTTTGTTGTAATGTTTTCTTGACTTGTCTGTTTGTGATATGTTGTTAATTCTGTTGCGTTGCGATAAGCCATTTAGTAATCGGTCTCTGATTGTTCTGAGCAAAGTATTTCTGGTTTTTGTTGTCTTTTGTGACTTTGTTGTTGCCTAAATACAGAGTCTCTCATTATAATTTATAACAATTTCGAGAGATGCATAAAAGATTATATCTGTTTAAAACAAAGACATTTCAATCGATTTTGACAGTTATTAGAGAAACAACTTCAATATGTGGATACAGTATCTTCCTTATACAACTCTTCAATCGCCTTCTTCCACGAGGCGTTTCCAACCGCAAGCGTCACTCGGTTGTCCTGATTAATCTTCATCACTGTTGCCAAGCTCCAATTCCCAGTCTTCGAATCCTGCGCGATCACTTTGTCTCCTTTTTTGAGTCTTCGTTGTTCGGTGGAGTTGAGAGCGCGTAGTTGCATATTACCAATTGTCAAGCGGTGAACCTATATTTAATCATGGAATAGTGAAAAAAAAATAATAATGGAATAAAACGCAAAAACGATTGCGGGAAAGAGATGCTCCGCACAGCATTCTTTTTCTGGGGAAACGTTGAATAATGATTCGATTGCGGCGGTACACAAACCTTTCCTGCAATCGTTAGATATCATTATACAAACCTTTTCACTCTTTGTAGCTGATGAAGATGATGTTGACGAAGTTCCAACGCGTGGTAGGCTAGGATGTGTGAGCGGCTGTTGAAGTTGCTGTGGTAGTTGCTGTGGTAGATGCGGCGGTAGTTGATGAGGAAGTTGTTGTGGCATTTGATACGTCGGCATGACAGGCGGAACGACTACTCCTGGATATCCTCCCATCATTGGAGCTCCCATTGGAGCATAGCGGTTTATTGTGGGAAGAGCTGAAGCTCTCGCAACCTCCTTAGTGATAGTATCTAGGAGCCCTTTCAAATCCTGTACGAGTGCTTGCCTCTGTTCATGAGATGTTGTACTATGGTTGATTGAATATAGTTGCATTGTGTTGAAAGTGGGAGAACTATAAATCATATCAAGCACATGGCTGAGTCCTTTCGATCGGACTTCTGCGAACTGAAGTTCTAGTTGTCCAACTAAGCCGTTGAATTCGTCTTCTACTTGTTTCAACATCGCCGCCTTCCTTTGCTGTTCCTCCGCTTCTTTTCTCTCTTTTTCCAACTGATATTGCTGTTGCTGCATTCTCATCAACTCGATCTTCTTCTCCATCTCTAGCTCGGCTCGAATCTTGGCACGCTCCTCTTCCAGAACCTGTTTTCGAATCTCCTGCTCCATTTCGACGCGCTTCTTCTCGAGCTCTCTATCCATTCGCTCCTTTATCTCTTTCTCTTTCAAACGAAGGATTTCATCGGCACTAGGCTCCACTCGCCCTTCTTTCCCATTACCTACTTTATGCTTTCGCATATCAGAATCTCTAGGACGATGTGATTCGTAGCCAGTCTAAAACAATTGCACACCTTCCTCTTTTCCAAATCTCCATTGTATTGATTCAAGACATTCGAAAAGAAAAAAATGAAATAGAAAACCAACCTCAAGAGCCGATGGAGTCGCGGTTGAACCGGAATCGTAGTAGACATCAATCATAACCTAAATAACAAAATAATAATGAAATTATCTAAGGGTTCTGAACCATTCGCAGCATCGTCTTGAATCTATCAATTAAATCAGTTGGAAGCTGACGCATCGTCAAAAATCCCGACGGAAGACTTTCCGATGCCATTTTCTTAACCAGCAGAATAATCGCATTCGCCGCTTTCGATATATGCGTACTGAACTGCGATTTGAACGTTCGATCCATTCGTTTCCAGTCTCCAATAGCTGCGTGAAGCTCACTGTTAACCACTCCGATTCGATGACACTTGTCGATTAAATCCTTCGCAGCTGAATACTTTGCGTAATGCTCACGTGGTCCGTAGCCACTTCCGTAGAAGATCGATGATGGTAGCCCGGAGATCGTAGTGTCACAATGAAGCATTCTTTCGCGATCCGAATTATTAAAGTCCGGGGGAAGTATGATGCGGTCTTTTTCGGCTTCAGTAGCAGCTGAAAACAATTTGTTATATGGCTGAGCTTGAAGAAACTCACAAGTTATAGTTTCTTTCAGCTTTCTAGAGCCCTGCACATCACGATCAGCCGAATTTCGACTTTTCTCATTCAACTCGTCGATAAAATAGCTGAGAAACTCATAGTAATTATCGTTCGTATGAACTATCCCATCTCTGACTTGACTGTGCAGTCCATCACGAACTGGCCTCGCTCGGTCTCTTGTTCTCGACCTGGATCGTCTTCTTTCACGGGATCTTGATCGAGAGCGAGATCTTCTTGATCTATCACCTCTGTCTCTTCTTCTATCGTCACGGACCATTCTTGAATCTAAAACTAAATGAGCATAGAAAATTTTAAGTGGATTGGTACGAAACCTCTAATGATTTGTACTTCTGGCGAAGGCGATCTGCTTCTCGATATATCCATGTCACCTCCAAGGTGCTCTACAGCTAATTTCGGCTGAAAAATCAATAATTACAGATTCAAAAAGACAACGAAAACTAACATGTCTTAACAATGGTTGTCTCCCTTCGGATTTTCCATAATCTTCACCAGAGGGACCTTTATCGAAACCACGTCTTCTATACGAATCGACAACTGGTCCGTTAAACGTCACATTCGGCGGATAAGCTTGGCGATACGGATCCATCGGAGCATCTCCGAGAAGTGGTTGTCTAATCGATGGAGCGGGCGGCATGCGCGATGGCCTTTCATGTCTCGAATCCCTGAAAAATTAATTTGATGCGATTTATTAAAAAACAAAATCTTACATAGGAATGTATGGTGGAATTATTCGATTTGGAACGTCTTCGTACTCTGAACGCCTCATTTTTGCAGTGCGCGACTTATAAAAATCGAACTGGTTTTGGCGATATTGGAATTAGTGCATGTGCGCTCCACCGCACTGGGCCGTGTACTCCTCTCGGACAATAATCAGGTTGGAGGGAGAGTTGAAAAGAAAGCTTTAATGAAGGTTCCTGACTGAAAATCTATGAAATAAACAACAGAAAATAATGAAAAAATAAATTATAATAAATCTAAAAATCTAAACATGTCGAAAATTCAAGAAAAAACAGTCCGAGCAGTTAAAAATTGGTTTTTCTGAGTTTAAAAAATATATGAATAGTTAAAACCTGGAGAAAAAGTTAAAACTAGAAAAAGTTCAAAAATCTTTTCCGATGCCACCCTCGCTTTTTTCTGAATGACAAATTTTAAACACGAAATCATAAATATTACATGTGGAAATCACAACTCATCTCACTCAAAAGATCATGTTTTTCGGTAAAGTGATGTACTTCGTGTGAATTATTTTAATTAGTTCACAAATCCCAGAAAAACTAAAATAACTCGGTAATATTGACGTCGTTCCCCACAATTATCATCCATTCTTCGGAATGTTCTCGAGTTCTATCCAGTCAATAGCCCTTATTCAAAAGCACACGTGCCGAACTAAAAAAGTCAAGACTCGTACTCAAACATCCGGTAACACAACATCCAATTAAATTGGAAACATTTCGAAGCCTCTCTCTCTCTCTCTCTCTCTCTCTCTCTCTCTTTCTCTTTTATCCGATTCTTCTTCACATACATCAACGATTACTCTTGAGCCCCCGCCTTATTCATCATTCCAATTAGGTATCCACACTCCATCTCATATTTCATTTGAATAAGGAAAATGATATTTGTTTTTCGCTGCGTTGTCTGGATAGAGGAAAAATGAATATATATGAGAAGTCTTGAATCTTTTCCCACTTATAACCCCTTCTCCTTTTTCCCCATTTTTTTCGATATTAGTCGGAATTTTTTTTTTGCGAAAACCAACCTAAGCTTGGTTTTCGTATAGTTTTATTCAGTAACTCTATAAAAAATTCTAGTTTTTTCTAGTCTTCTCTAAGCACACTTGATTCTCAAGATATGTATATACTAATCCAATTTCTCTTGAGTTTTCCTGGAATCCAATCTGAAGTTTGGTGTCCTTTGAGAAAATCGAAACAATTTGTCACCAAAAAGTATAAATATCACTTCCTTCTCCTCTTCATTCACTTGCAAATGTTCTAAAAGATCAAGAAACGAAAGTGTCAAAGAGCCTAAAATAGGATTCAACACTCTTTTTCTAGACCCTTTTTCATCAAAATTTTGATGATGTTTTCGTCTTTTTTGATTATGCCAAGGTCCTCCAGACACCCGGACAATAGACAGAATTTTAAAATAGGATTTTTCAGAGATCCTGCTTTCATTGAAAAAAAGATCCTGACTTCATAAAAAAAAAGTGGATCAATCCAGAGATCCTGTATTAGAAAAATGAAATTCGTTTCCTGTTCTTTTCTCCCCAATTTCCCTTTTGTGTCTCCCATTTCCGTTTTGCAAAAAGATTTCAATTTGTTGCGGAGGAGTTTTCGAAACCTTTCATTCTGTTCATCTGCTCTTTGGTTTATAATTAGATGCTATATCTGCAAGGGTTACGGTAGTTAGTCTTGTGGTTTTCATATGAGCGATTAGGTTGAGCAAGAGCTCTGGAAGGTTCTACTGAACTAAATAAGAGCTTTTCCAAAGTGGTTGGTCATACTGAACTTGACGTCAAAATACTAATTTCGAATTTTTCAAGTGATTCTACTTTATTTTAAAATTTTTTCTCGGATTTTCTTGATCACTCCAAAGTTCTGCACAAAGTGACATTTGGCTGAACTTTTCGAATTCCCAACAACAATTATAATTTCAAATTCATACTGTACCCTTTCCTAAGCTCGAAAATTATAGGATACAACTCGATTTAAAACCCGACCAAAATCCGCTTCATTCCATATTCCCATCCATTTTTCTCCGAGTTGTACAGCTCACTTTTTTCTCCTTTTTTTTGAGAAAAAATTTTTTTTTTCTGAAGGGAATAAATTATATACTTGGTTAGGAAGAGAAGATTGCCCATCACCAACAGATCCACACACGCTAAGCCTTTCTTTCATTTTGAAGCCCCTCAGAATCCTTGAATTCTATATTTTTGTGTGGTGAGTTTCTGGTAGGTTTCGAAATGCGCGTTTTCAGATTGAGAAGCGAGTGATGTGGATCTGTTTGGGATAAGTCTCTCTAAATAAAAAGTAATTTCCGTTGCTCTATAATCACGAGAACAGGTTTAACCAATCCCTTTCGAAGCTCCGCCCACTTCTAGAACTCTTGACACATGATTCATTTTACCTCTCTCTATGGAATAGCATCATGTCTGGTGACACTTGTACTTTTTGATCAGAAATTAAGCCTTTCTCATCTCATCTCTCTATTTTGAAACCTCTTCTAGAATAGGAACAGTACGATTAGACACCACATCATCCAATTTATTGTCACCCACAAATTCCCCAATCCCATTGACTCATTCTCTCCGCCCCTGTCAGACAGTCTACCCCAGACTGCTCCCTAATTGACTTTCTCTCCCGAGGGCTTAAACCGAGACTCCTTTAAATACGCTTCAGAATCGCTCGCTTCTCACTCATTTGACAAAATGCGTTTCTTGGCTCTTCTTCTCGCTTTCGTGCTCATCGCAACATTCGGTAAGACTAAATGACATGCCAATTCCCTTTCTAATCTTGACACTTCAGATATCGCTTCGGCTCAATCGCGCATCGATCGCAGCGCCGCATGGTTTAAGCCGTCACCGAACGTCCGTTCACCAACCTATTCCAGGTCACGTCTCGGAGGCTCACGTCTCCTTCCACGACGCATGTACCGTAGTCTTCCCCAGGATCAGCAACCAGCTTATCAATCCTTCTTGGAGAGATTGGTATGTTTGGAAAGGGCGCGAAACTCAAAATGTGTTTTATTTTTACAGGCCGAATCAGCGGATTCCCAGGGAGATGCTGACGTCTAAAATCATCTCTTTCTGTCCATCTACTCTCTCCAGTTATCAATTGTGTCCGAAATGCGTCTCTCCTTATATTCATCATTTTTTAAATCTGCTGAATAAAGTGATTCTATGTTAAAAGTTCATGTTTTCTAGAAATTTCAGGGCAAATTTCAGAGCAATTAAAAACAAACTTCCGAGAAAAACTGAACTTTTGAATTCATTCTGCAAATTCTTCTAGAAGGCTGTCAAAACCACATTTATAATTATGACGCACTCGCGCTCTCCTTTCCGAGAAGTATCTCGAAAATTAGTAGTTCGAAGAATGAAATAATTATGACCTCAACACTCATTATTCATCGGACAACTGTACGAATTGTTTTTATAAACTTTTTGTCTGAAACGAATGTCTGATGGGGATTGTCTAGCTATACGAAGTCTAGAAATTCTAATGGGAATTATTAGTGAATCGGAGAACATCGGGTTTTACAGAGATCGCGATTAACCTGAAAGAAAATATTTTTTTATAGAAATAATTAAACAATCTATTTATTTACCTAATTAAGTTTGATTATTCTTCAAGATTTACATTCATTCTTCACATTATGTGTGTGCTAAAAACCCCAGGAAAAACTGCGCGGCAGGTTGCAAAACACTGTGCGGACGGGTTGCAAGTGGGCGGAGCCTTCCCCACGAGACTTTCTGCAAGGTACATGAGACCTTGTATTTGCACGTAAAAGGCGAATTTGAAGGGGGAATGGATTTTCTGAAAAGAAAGAATAGTTTTCTATCGAAATCTGCATGTTTTGTTTTATTTATCGATTTGAAAATGCGTATTTATCACTCAAAAATCATTTTTCAACATTAAATTTTATTGCAGAAGGAAATGAATGACCCGGAGCACCAGGAAGGTTCGTCTAACGACAGCATGTTAATGCCACCACCAGCACTTCCACAAGTAAAACAAAAATAAATAAATTCTGATAATAATGAATTTATTTCAGCGTCCAACTTCGTCGACTGTCTACTCTTCGATGGAGCCGTCAATTCAAAACATCAGGTGAGTGAAATAAAAGTAAAAAATCAATAAAAAACCTTTAAAGTCTACAGATCTACTCTGCACAAGCCGCTGACTGCAAGCCAACAACAATACGTGCAAAAAACGCTTGAAAAGGTTCAAAAGAATCCGACACAAGACGAGACACACGAGTTTGTCAATCAACTCGGCGATTATCCACCGACGATTCCCGACTCCGTCACTATGCATTTCTTAAAATCCGCCGGCGTCGAAGGAGCCGATCCACGTGTCACTCGCATGATCTCGTTGGCTGCTCAGAAACACATTTCCGATATTATACTGGATGCCATGACTAGTGTAAGTTTTAAAGATTTAAAACACAAAATTAAAAATATATCATTTCAGGCCCGTATGAAAGGACTCGGACAAACGAAAAAAGGCACCAAAGACACCAAATACACTCTTACCGAAGAGCTTCTCGACGAGATTCTAAAGGAGTACGGACACGACAACACTCGCCCACCATATCACACCTGATTCTTCCTGTTCCTCTGTTGATCTTCCTGTTAAAATCATAATATTCACTTGGTTTTTTTCTGTAAAAGCTTTACTAACTTAATGAACTCATGGATATTGATATACCCAAAACTGATAGCTTCTTAGTGGCTCCGCAGGCCATGTTATGTTTCTGTTTTTATTAATATTTTGCCTTCAAAAGCATGCTTAATTCTTCTATTAATCAGAACATCGAATAACAACAATGCCAGTTCCATTCCAACGCGGAGACGACTACGACAGCGACCCGGAAGTGCAGGCGGAGAAGGAGATGGCCAAGAAAGACCCAGTCGGGTTCGCAATCGACGCGAACTCGCTGACATCGCAGAAGAAGGCCGCTGTGGCGAAGGAAGAGGTGTCGAAAACACCACCAAATCTCGTCATCGCCGGAAACGGAGCCGCCGGCTCGATCGCCAATGTCACTCGCAGCAAGTGTGAGTTTTTTTTTTGCAAAACAATATTTTACATATTTAATTTCAGCTCAGGACGATGTCGCGAAGAAACAGAAGGCTGCGAACCAGAGCAAGGCGCTCAAAAAGCAGCGATCTCGCGGAATCTCCGGCTGCTCGTCTCGCAAGTACTCCGGATTCGACGACGACGCTGATGACTACGATTTCGACGACGAGGACGATCATGAGGAGTGTTTCGACGAAGACGAAGAGGACACCTACATCCAGAAGAAGTGATCGCTTCTCATTGTCGCCGTTCAATTCCCCTCCCACCATTTTTATCTTAACTCTGTAAAAATTAATTGTTGATTTGTGTGTTTGTGTACACCTCCATTGTAAATTCTAATTTTCGCCTAGTTTTCTCTTGTTTCTGTTTTCTTTTCCTTGGTTCTATTTTATTTGCGGCTTTTTTAGTTCGGATTATTTCACTCCCCCTGTTCCATTTTTCTCTCGCGGTCAACTTTCCCCACCCACGATACTCTTATTTCTCATTTTGCCCTTGTTACACACACACCTCATTTGTAAATAAATTGTTCGGCGCTAATTTGTTTTCTCCCATTTAAATTTGAAAAAGTTGTGGAAGCTACCCAAGAGATTATTCATGTGAATTCATTAGCTGAAAACAAAGAAAATTCCAGATGACTCCATATCGACAACTAGCCAGAATGTCTCATCTGGCGGCTCGATTCGTCGGCGGAGCTGATGTTCACGTCGTCGATCCACTTGTCGATCTGAGAAGCGTATTCGAGAACACAGATCAACTAAAAGAAGCGGTAGAATCGAGAAATCTAAAAATAGACGTGGAGAAAGTGAAAACAGAATACGGAGAGTGGTTCGATGTCTATCAGAAGTGGAAATCAGCGGATAAAGAAGCGATGCAACCGTTGAAAGCAGAACTTCGAAGTAAAAAAGACGGACTGCTCAACGCGTTGGCTCTTCCCAATTTGATTCATCACGCCGGAAAGAAACAAACTCCTCTTCTGAAGCCTTCCAGTTTGTAATAAAAATTCCAATAAAAAATAAAATTCAAGTTTTCAGAACACGCGCAATACCTGGCACAACAAGGTCTCATGCGAATCGACAAACAAAACCACGTGATTCATCTCGTCGGATATCCAGTCGTCGTTCAGCGAATGATTCGAGAGCAGCTTGTCGACTTGTTCCCAGGGTGTCAGCCGATTTCGCCGTCTTATTTCGCCCGAGCCGCCATCATTGAAGCGCTAAATATCGACAAATCCACGTGTATTCCGTTCACAGATGGTTCAGCCAGTTTCCCATTGACTTATTTAGGTTTTGCTTTTTTCCTGTTAAAAATTACAATTTAATAATTTCAGTGGGAAATTCCCTCGCCGCGATCACTTCTCCGTTCCTAAAAACTTCATTCGGACAGAAAAACGAATGGCCGATTAGTGTGCAGTGTACAGGAGCAAGTTATACAGAAAAAGTACACTAAAACCCAAAAATTTGTATTTTAAACATTTTTTTTTCAGAAAAACCAAGTGGACCTCTGCAACGCCCGTCAACGAATGAAGCATTGCGCTCTTTGGATGTGTAAATCGGCAGAAGAGATGGAAGGAATCGTAAACGATGCAAACGTGCGTGTGGGCGCCTACCTGGATGAGGGCCTTGAGCTGGAAGTGAAGGTACGAGAGCTACGTGGAAGTGAGCTGAAAAACTACGAGTCACAGGCGTTTGTCATCGAGAATCGCGGTTTGACACTGTCCAGGGTGGGTTTTTATTTGAAGTGATAGAGATTTAATTCAGGATTTCAGGTATCAAGAATAGGAGATTATATCTCAAAACGGCTGAATATCCAGTACTCGGGAAGCCCCGCCTCGGAGACATCGGAGGCTACAGAAGACGGATTCGTGAATATGGTTTACGTGGAGACGGATATTGATCGTATTCTCGCTCGACTTGTAGACGATCTGATCGAGGGAAAAGAGCCGCCGAAGTATATTCGAGATGCCATCAAGAAAAGCTTTTAGATATCACTTATAATTTTAGATTTATCTATCAAAAAGAAATAAAAATATAAAATAATTTATTAGAAATTCGCTTTGAGCAAAAAGAATGTGAAAGAGAGAAAATTAAAGACAATGTGGGGAAGAGAATACTTCAAAATATATACAGATCATCAGAATTCATAGTTTTACTCGTCGGAACCCGATCCGGATCCCTCGACGTCAACGGAGCGAATGAATCGAATTGGGACACTGGTGACTCCGGATCCCTCTTCTCCGGATGCCTCTTCGACGACGTCACGAGCCACTCGGCGAAGTTGTTCTTCTGGAGCGTCGCCGGATCCTGATCCTTCCTGGAAAATGGAGAAATGGTTAGAATTCAGAAGAAAACAAAGATGGAGCATTGTAAAATGTCACTTTTGGGTCTCGAAGCGAAATTTTAATTAATTTAATTTGACTTTTAAAAATTAGTTCTTTTGCATTAAATAGTCGTTTTTGTTCAATTTCAGTTAAAAAAAGTCAATATCCATTTAATTATTTAACGAATATTTGTAGCAAAAAAAACTACAGCAGTCAGATTTTCGCTGCGAGACACAAGCGTGACATTTTGCAACGCTCCTTTAAACGAGGGGCAAGCGCGCTCGGCATCACCGATCACGGTAGTAGCATAAACTCTGGAAGAAAATCCCTTACCTTCTCATCCGAATCACTGCTATCGCTACTGTCAGCAGCTGCTGCTCGAGTCGAGCGACTCAGAAGTTGATCTTCTGGAGCGACGGCCTCCTCGCGGAACACATTGAATGCGATAGTGACGGAGAAGAGAAGGGCGAGAAGGACGAATGGACGCATAACGAAATGAAGAAGTCTGAAATATAGTGATATTGAAAAAGAAACAGTCTGAGTCATTGGGGAAAAGAATGCGGAAAAAGACGCAGGAGGAGGGGGTCAGCAAATAATGCATTTTTGCATATTATTTTTTGTGATAAGAGCAAACAAGTGACCAAGCAGAAACTGATGTGGACGGATATTCGCGCGCGCGTTTTATATACAGAGGGGAAGGGGGGCAAAAAATGGTTGGGAAGGAGATCAAATTAGAATGTTGTAGGTCTATTTGGACACCTGTTCAACTGTACTGTTGCCTGTTGTGTATTGATGGAGGGGAATCTCAATGAACCCGTAGTCGTGACATTTTTGCTCCTGGGACTCTTTTTACTGTAGTAAATGGGGTTGTCTGCTGCATTTTACGACAGACAAAGAAGGTTCTAGAACATTCTTTGAAAGGCCCGTATAAAATGACAGATTACTGTTATTTTGTCTCTTCGGGTCATCTAGTTTTAGCAGCATTTATCTTTATAGGGGTCTTTCAAAGAATGTTCTAGAACCTTCCTTGTCGGTCATAAAATACAGCCCTATTTACTACAGTAATCTCTTAGCCCAGAATCTAAAATGGGCCTCTAAAAACAGCAGATTACCCCATTTAGTACAGTAAAAAAAGTCCCAGGAGCACAAGATAAATCTTGCTAAAATGGGGGTGCGACACTATTACGTGGAATACAAGGGAAACTGAGCATCCAGATGCAATCTTATTCTATATAAGGGGAGGGGGAAGATGATTGATGAGGCGTCTTCCCCCTCTGATTCAAAATGAAACAATGAATGAGTTTTGGGGTCCTCTCTTCCCCTTCTCCGCCCTTCTTATCTAGATGATTAATCAACATTTGATACGATCTCGTGCTTTCTTCTTCTTCTTCCTTCCCGCCTCCTCGATCCTTCCAGAATGTATAGTGACCCCGGGAAGAAGAAAAAGAAGATATCATATGATGAGATTCCACCTGTTTTCACGTGAGATCAACTGGGAGCTAGAGAGATTTTAGAGTTGCAAACTAATTTCGAGCCCACGGAATTCCGGAGGCACGAGGCCCAGTGCACTTTTTGTTGTCATGTGGCAGAGAGAGGAAGGATAAAAAGAAGAGATTCATTAGAACAAAGAACAAATGGCGTGGCAATAGATATGAGCAACAACTTCAGACGAGACGGGTTTCAAATGTGCTCCTGGCGGATTTCCGACTGGCACGGGGGGTTAGACCGACGGCACTCATTTGGGTACTGGGTAACTGAAAATATGGGTTGTGATAAGAAGATAATCTTTGAAAATCGGGGAACCGGTTCTCTTATCATTTGATATGATAAGGGGGATAAAGAAGAATACTCACCGTGAATTTCCTCTTCGGAGTATCATAAATGATACAAATCAAATAGAGAGCATTCAAAGCGAACTGTGCAAAATACATGACTTGTGAGATTTCTTCGACAAGAGCTATCGTTGAAATGTATTCATCTGATATGGGTTCAGTGTCATCTACCAATGATACATAGAGCCTTAGAAGGTATGAGGGAAGATTCATTGATAAATCGAATACAGTAATACAAAGACATCGTCGAAGGACTCGTAAGTGTTGGCGGCGTTTTGATCTGGAAATTGGAGATGTTTTTTTGATTTTTTTGGCTTCCTGAAAATAAAACAAATGATGCGTGCTCATTGAACTCGGATACATTTTTTGAATTTGGCTAATCATACCTCGAGGAGCTCGTCAACTCTCCATTCGATCGAGACTTGCTGATTGTCACGTTTGCAGAAGTCGAATACTTTTTTACACTGGCATCTGGAGCTGAAAACTACAAAATGAGGAAGGGGGATGTCTGGAAGACACTTACACGGACACCCTTCTGAGTAGATGCTCAGCTTTTGTTTCGCCGCCTTTACACTACGTTTTGGGCCTCCGGAGAACCGCCAAGTACGGCATAAGATGACCTGTAAGAGGAGATTAGATTAAATTTTTTTCCCATTTTTTTCCCATTTTTTTCGAAAATTAATTTGAAATTAGATGTAGTTTTTGATTCTGAACACTTTTTCTATTGACAACTTTCTCTGAAAATGCCTCTAAATGCCTTAAAAAGCGGCTTGAAAACGTCGATGTTATTTGGGTGGAAGAGTTTTCACTAAACTTCGGCCACGGAGATTTTGTACCTTTTTAGGCGCTTTTAAAAAATTTCTTCCTCTGATTATGGAAGAACAACTTCAATAAAACCATAAAATTGAAGAAAATAAGAAAAATAACGGCACAAAACCCGTGGCCGAGTCTGGCAGAGAACTCTTCCACCACCAATCACCTCGACTTTTTCAAAGCGGTTTTTAAGGCATTTAGAAGCATTTTCAGAGAACGTTATCAACATAAAAAATGTTTAGAATGAAAAACTACATCTGATGACAAGTCCTCCCCGATTTACTAACCTTCAAATCAAGAACCGTTATTATAATGACCGGAAGAAAATAGGAGGTGAAGATCTCAAAAATCTGTAGGTGTCTACTGATCTCGGTTTCAGTTCCGCCACACGCTGAAAACATCCGATGTTTGGGTCTCTATATTCCCCCCTTGCTCACCTTTGAATGTCTCGTCGTATTCAATGTCCCAAAGCACCCACACTTCCGACACACAACAGAAGATGGCGACGGTGAGCTGAATAGAGAGATATATGCGACAATAGGCGTCTTGAAAATGAGATTCCCTTCTTACCACGGCGAGACGCGGCTCCTTATTGAGTTTGAGGTGTGTGTACGGGCGGTAAACTGCCACGTAGCGTACGGCGGAGAGTACCAGCCAACACCAGATGGAGAAGGATGAGGTCGTGTGCATTACGAACACACTCAACTGAAAAAATTCGATTTTAAAGGACAAGGATCATAGTTCTGCTGACTTTTTGAACGTTCTTGATCTTGTTTTTCGAAGGGGGGTTCACACTTCTACGGATTCCCTTATCAATTTTTAAGCGGAATAAGCGGAAAAACCACGTCATCTTCTTCTTCCAAACTCTCACCCAAACATCACACGCGCACTTCCTTCTGGATTTCCTTTCACAAATATATATCCTTTTCATCCAGCTAATGAATGTTTTTGTGGGATGTTTTCTATTCCTCTCTATTCAATGGCTAACCTTGCAAACAAACGTGAGAACGTATGGATGGTTTTCAAGTCCGAAAAATCGGAGACATAGGAGGAATAAAAGAGAGAATAGGCATAAAGTGTCAGCTGCAGCCATTGTACCTAATAGGAATAATGAGGATCTGGTTGTAGATGATGTTCGGGTTCTGGAGAAAAAAAATTTTTTTTAGGAACTAAATAAAGAGCTTACGAAGTGAACTTTCGCCTGAGCAACAATCCCAAATTAAAAATGATTCCCAAAACTGAAATCGCGGCGAGAATCATCCAGAACTTGATGATCTTCTTGGGTTTCAGAGGAGTTTCATCGTCTAGTTGTTCCAACATTGTTGTGGAATTTGTGTCGAAAGACATATCTTAAAATATGACGAGGATTAATGTAGTTGCGGGTTGAGAATAGGGAGAGGGGGTGTGGTCGAGAGAAGAGAGAGACAAAAGCACAATTTGACGAGAGAGGGCTTCTCATTAGTGGAAGAAGAAGATGAAGATGTAGAAGAAGAAGCCGTAAGTTGAACGGGGAGAAGTGAATTAGAGAGGGGCTTTCTTCTTGAACTTTCAATTTTCGGACTCCTGGAAAAAGTTTCGGATAGGGGAAAACCTCCGGAAGCGAAAGGAAATGAACCTGGGGGTAAGGGTGAGTAATAGTATAATCCATTTTGTTTACCTGAAAAGTTCAGATTGGAGTTAGACAGAAGCGGGAATTTGTTTTGAAGGGTGTGGTTTTGGAAGGGAAGTATTTTCACAAGCCGGTTAAGAATTTTATGAAACTTGGTAGAATGGTTCATCTATAATTTTCAATAAAAATTTAGCTTTCATAGAGAAGCCAAAATTTAGCTGACAAAAAATTTTTTTTAATTTTTAAAAATTTTCAAAAATTTAGTCAAAACTGAGGGACATCTTTAAAATGGTAACCTCTATTTCTTCTCCCTTAGTTTCGTTTGCTGCCGGCTGGTGGCACAGACTAGAAAATAATTAGCGTCGGCGGCGTTGGGTCTCGAACATAATTGCAAGAGTATGTAGGTGGGGTGGAACAAAACAAAACTCAAGATTTCGAAAAAAAAATTATTTTTATTTTTCAAATCGAAAAAAAATGATCAAAACAGAAAGTGCTTTTTTTCAAAAATCAAGAAGACACTCTAAAGAAAGAAGTACTAGGTAAGAAGAGAAAAGGCGGGCGGAGCAGAGACTCCGCCCATTGAATGGGATCCGAAAAACTCTCAATGTGAGAGGAGTTTCTTGGCTTTGAAGTTAAAAAATATTTGGTTCAACTAGAAATTCAAATCTTGGCCCCTGAGCAATATTACAAAAATCAAAAGTGTGAATTTGTCACTTCCTCTTTCCGAAATAAACTCGACCAGCTGAAAAAGTGAAGCAGAAATGATCTAGGGCTATAAGTCAGAATCTCTTTTATCAAGGTTCATCTGAATATTATGCACCATGAACTTGGCCGCTTCAAAACGCTTCCCCTCCCCGGACTTCCGGTCATTCTCACATGTGTGAGTGTCTTTTGTTTCAAGTGGAGGTCTCATGCTGCTCCAAGAATCCTTGGACCAAGAGGACACCTTATTCCAAAAATCATTTTCGAAATTCCGCAAAAATAAATTTTGCATAAAACATCAATGCTCTCTTCTTCTTCTTTTCCAGAATTCTCTTCTGATGACGTCGAAAAATTAAAATTGCAAAACAAATGGAGAATAGGCAAATGGTTCGATAAAAGGTTTCTTTTGTTTTTCAGTCTTGAATCATCCCCCAGGGGGGAAACCTGAAGCAATACGTAGTATTGACACATCAATGTTGGATAAGAACTGGATTACAGTAATCCTAAGAACAAAGTTTTGAGAATCTGTTCCAGACTCGCAAAGAAAGTTCTGAATAATTAAAGTGTTCAGTCCCACGAAGCGACCAGTGTCTTCGGAAGAACTGACGTAATCACTGGTCAACTACGGATTAGTATGTGCAAAAAAAAGTTTCCGCAACTTCCAGAATATCAATGACACTCTCTTTGCATACTTTGGTTCATCACTGGCTGGAAGAGGCACTTTTCGTCTAGATCTTTATATTGTGGCTCCAAAACTCAAAAAGTTCGAAAAAAAGAGGAATTCCTAAGAACAAGGCTATTTCTGAAGTCAATAGAACATTCAGGAAATTAAAAAGTTTCATTTTCTGCCTACACACTGCACTCCAAGAAAATGAAATGAAACGAAGCGATGGAGTTCAATAAATAATTCATTTGAATGGAGACAAGATGACACAAGGAACCGAAAAAAAATCTTTTTAAAAAATTAGAATCGATTGGGGGAGGTGAATAATTGATGAAAGAAACCCGGCTCCTCTTGACGTTAATGTGTGTCTCTCAATGGAATGGAGGAATGAATAAGGAGGTGGTAGACAGAGATTAGTGATGATTTTCAACAACAATCTAAATAAGAATGATCGAATGAGGAGGTCATCATGAGTGCTATTGGTTTTTAAGGGAATTGATCTCCAACGTCATTTACATCGAAATCAGTTTGGAATTCAAAAAGGTCTTTTGGAGACTACTTGAATGAGGGCTTGATTAAAGGGACACAAAATTTTACAAGATCGAAAAAAAGGAGGCAGCTGAACTTATTTTCAGGCACTTGTAGTTTAATTTTGTATCTGAATCATTCCGGATTTAATCTAAGCAATTAACCTTTTTGGGCCAAGACCAACTTTTTTTTTGAAAAAAAATTTCCTTATGGGACTGAACTGGAGTTTTATAATTTGTCATCAGATGTAGTTTTTAATTCTGAACACTTTTTCTGTTGACAACTTTCTCTGAAAATGCCTCTAAATGCCTCGAAAATCGGCTTGAAAACGTCGAGGTGATTTTGGTGGAAGAGTTTTCTATTCACTTCGGCCACGGGGGTTTTGTACTTTTTAGGCGTTATTTTTCTCTTTATTGATAATTTTTTTCACTGAACAACTTCAATAAAAACATAAAATCGAAGAACATAAGAAAAATAACGGCACAAACCCAGTGGCCGAGTCTGGCAGAAAACTCTTCCACCCCCATAACATTGATGTTTTCAAAGCGATTTTTAGGGCATTTAGAGGCATTTTCAGAGAAAGTTATCAACAGAAAAAATGTTCAGAATTAAAAACTACATCTAAGGGCAAACTATTGAAGCCCATTTCAGTCCTCCTTTAACCTGAGCAACTACCTTTTTGAGGAAACTTTTTTCGAAAAAATAATATTATTTTTAAAAGTATACATAGGTCACAAAAACCTTATATTTTTGCTTTCAAAATCTAAAAAAAATGCTTCAACAAAAGTCCTATTCATCTGTGATCCCTTTCCAACTGATTTCCCACGGTTAAAAATTGGACTAAAGAGAGAAAGAGAGCAGAGAATAGATATTTACGGATTAATGAATATTCAGAAACTAGAGTCTGAGGGGGAAGTAATGTATATTACCTGTTTGCTATTCAAAACTTCCTTTGAATCCAAAAAACAAGTTTTGTTTTTATTTGTCCAAGAGCTCCCGGATAATCATCGTGGTAAAAATGGGTTTTGGGGGGAGCCTCGAGAAGAAAAAGCAGGTGATTTCGACGGGTTTTGTTTATCGAAAAATTTTCGAAAGAAACTATTCGAGGAAAATTGGAATCTAAAAGTGGATAGGGTGATGTCAGGAGGAAGTTTCTTCTTGCAAGACTTGGAAAATCTTAATCTAGGGTTTTATGTATATTCAGAGGATTTTCAGATGATTGGGGATAAGTTTTTATATTTTTTGAAAGACTTTTTAAATAGTTAAAACTACCAGGATTTGTTCTCTGATGGACCAAGCGAGTCAAACTAGATTCTTGGAATTAGAGGACGGACTTTGAGGTCTCCCTCATTTGTCTTGATTGCTCCGGGAATTTAATTGAATTCTTCTCTTCAACTGCCTTCTAATGAGGAGGGAACTAATGAGAAACAAGGAAGAAAAAAGTTTATTCTCTTAATTCAAAGATTTCGATTCATGAAAGGCTTGAACACTCTCCAATAAATGTCTTTGGGCTACTCGTACCAACTGATTCTCCGTTTCACCGGCCTCAATTTTCTGAATTGTCTCCACGATAGCCGCCATTCCAGCATTCGAAATAATCGAGAATAATTGGGCACCGGACATTTTTTCATCGACTCGTGACGCCTGAAATCTTAGTTATTTCTAGGAACTTTCGATTGAACTGGAGTTTAATAAATGAATATTTAGATGTAGTTTTTGATTCTGAACATTTTTTCTGTTGACAACTTTCTCTGAAAATGCCTCTAAATGCCTTAAAAACCGGTTTGAAATGGGGGTAGATATGATTATGGTGGAAGAGTTTTGCAACCTCGGCCATAGGGTTTTGGACCGCTCAAGTGGCTCTCTTCTTTGAATTTTCTATCTCTGAATGAAAGATATATTCAATAAAATATGAAACTTCAAAGAAAAAGAAAAATAGCCACTGGAGCGGTCCAAAACCGCATAGCCGAGTTTGCAAAAACTCTTCCACCCTAATCCAAATTTCAAACCGGTTTTTAAGGTATTTAGAGGCATTTTCAGAAAAAGTTGTCAACAGAAAAAATGTTCAGAATTTAAAACTACATCTATATGCAAATTATTGAACTCCAGTTTATTCTCCCTTTAAAACTAACGATTTCTCTCAGATCCACATCTTTTTCAAAATTCATCTTCCTCGAAACGGCTTCCAGAATTTTGGTTTTCGATTCGACGTCCTCCCCCGGTTTCACCTCCACCAACTTATCAAATCTTCCAGGTGTCATCAAAGAGTTATCAAGTAAATCTGGCCGATTAGTCGCCCCCATCACAAAAACTTTCGTCAATGGAGAGTTATGTAACTTGTCTAATTCAGCCAGTAATTGAGACACAATTCTGTCAATGACACCTCCAGAATCCCCATTTCTTCCACGATTCGGTGCCAAGGAGTCGATCTCATCGAAAAATATGACACATGGAGACGCTTGTTTTGCTCTTTCGAATACTTTCCGAAGGTTTTCCTCACTTTGTCCGACGTATTTATTCAGGAGTTCTGGACCTTTGACAGATAGGAATGCTATTTTAAATTCGGTTGCAACGGCTTTAGCGATCAGGGTTTTTCCGCATCCGGGGGATCCATAGAGGATGATTCCTGACCGTTTAAGAGCCCTCGACCCAAATAGATTCGTTCGGATACTCTCCAAAACAGTTTGTTTTGTCTCTTCCAACCCTCCGACGTCTTCCCAACAAACATTTGGAATCTGCAAATAATTTTTTTTCTAAAAGCAAAACTAGTCCCGCCTACTTTAGGCGCCCCAATGGCATCTGCAAAGTTCGTGTTTCTCGTATCAATCAACTCTTCATAAATCGCCTCTATCGTCTTTTTCCCATCAAATTTCAGGTACTCATCCCCATTTTCCACTAGCTTCTTCAACTCTGCCAACGTGAATCCGGATGTCTTCCTTGCCACGTAACTAGCTAATTTCCCGTTCATAAAGAATTCCAACCACGTTTTCCTATCATTCTCGTTCATAAATTCCACAGAGAACGTGTAAAGAGCAAGGTTCTTCACATTCGGAGCCATTGAACTGAGCATATCTGTGTTGGATGAAAACACTACTGTTATGTGACAAGGCTCAGCAAGTTTCGATTCAATATGCTGCATAATTCGTCGTTCTGAAAATGGGATATGCTATTATATTAAAGGGAATCTTACCAACTGCATTAAACTGATCAATCGCCAGAACATGGGAATTTTGGACGAAAAACAAGCAATTATTGAGTAGTTTCGCCTTATCCCACCACGAAGACCATTTCTGTTCGGACGTCGTCGGATTCTCGGATACAGTATCATAGGCATCAACTTCATAGAAATTCTGATGAGTTTTCGAAGCGAAAACTCGACTTAAAAGTCGTTTTCCTGAGCCAGCAGCCCCTGTTACCATGAGAATAAGAGGCGTTTTTGAGATCTCACGATGGGCGAAATAGATATCAGACATTCGATTGGCAGTAGACTTCATTGTCTCAGTCAAAGGGTTTTCTAATAGAAAATCGGAGAACGGAATAGTTGCATACGTGGCAGAAGTCTCGTAGACTGAAGAACTTGAATCGAGAATACAGGGGGAGTCGGAAATGTCGACTTTGTAGTATAAATGAGTGGTTTTGTCGACATAAGCATCGTAATCCGTCAAGCATACTACATCGTTCTTGTAGAAAATACTGGAATTTGGTTATTTAAAATGGATTTTTGGGGTCTAAAATACTTGGATTTATTGAGAATCTGCTCTAGATGAATTTTCTCTAACCGGATATTATTCTGAACATCTGACTGTCGAATAAGAGAGAGTTTTGCGTCTTCTGCTATTGGAATAGGGGCGCCGCGTAGTTTGAATATTGGGATCACGTTCTGGAAACTAGAAAACTAGAGTTTTGGGTTAGAAAATGGAGCTTACATCTACAGTAATCGTTCCCAGTAAAGTCACACCAAAAATATTAAAAACATCGCATCGGGATATCCTTAAACTTCCGATTCTTATAGATCTATCGAGGGAGACTTTCATTATCTTCTCTGAAGTTTTCGCTATTCCCTGGTCATTTGTAGCATTTGTAAATGTGAATTTTACTAGCTGAGAATCCAAAATTCCCAGGGACCAACATGTTAATGGGTGAATAGATACGGTACTGAAAACCATTGAGTATATAGTTTCTTTTTGAAAAAAGCTTACTTTATAGTGGATTCCCGTTGATTTACAATCAATTTCAAATCGATTTCCTTATTCCAAATCAGTTTTCGCAAGCGTTTTGACCCGTTTTTTGAGAATAGAATAGAATAATAAAAATTCAAAAAATCAGTTCGGTTCACCATTTTCAAATGAGAACCTGAGACTATCTGAGACCGAAAAAAAGGGGAAGTGGAGTGTAGACTACACTTTGGCCACTGTTTTGAAAGACTTTTGCGTCTGCGTCTTCTTTTGACAGATTATATAGATAAGACAAGTGAATGGAGGGGTCCTGACCGGGTTTTCAGAATAACATATTGATCTGTAAATAAGTTCTTTCTAGATAATTATTATCGATAACATTCCAATGATACCACACCCAAAACCATTAAAAAACAATTTAGTATTCTTCCGACCCATGAACAACAATAATCAGTTATACACAAGAGAGAGAGAGTTGTTACGATGTGTACGATTCGTGTGTGTACAATTGTGGGCTGTAAATGGAATGATAAGGAAGAGAAAGAGAGAGCAAAACTCGCCCCTCCACACATTCTCTCTTGCCTTATCTAACTATTCGGTTGGCAGTCTTTTCTCTGAGTTTTAGAATTGTTAGAGGAGAAACTTCATTTTGCAGTTTTTACACAATGGCATTTTTCGTTCTTGAGAACTTTTTGTAGTTTGAGGTTTTTTAGGAGATTTCAAATTCCACGTTTTCAGATTAACTGAACTTAAAGCAAGGTTTCTATATATATACAGTGCCGACCATAATTTTATAAAAAATCGGTATTTTCAGTTCAAAATGGTCAACTTTGGGCGTTCGTACCAAAGTGGGGAAAAATGGTATTGTTCTAAATTTTTCAGGGCGGTTAGTTGATAGCTGGATTTGCATTTTCGTAGTAGAAAACTTTTCTCTAAAACCATTTCTAAGAGCTACACGGCTCGTTGAAGAAAACGTTACTGAAATTTTGTCGATTTCAGTGCAAAAAATCATGTTTTTCAGCGTCGAGCCGTGTTGCTCTTAGGAATTATTTTAGAAAAAAGTTTTCTACTAAGAAAATGCAAATCCAGCTATAAACTAATTGCCCTAAAAAATTCAGAACAATACCAATTTTCTCCACTTTACTACGAATGCCCAAAGTTGACTATTTTGAACTGAAAATACCGATTTTTCAAATATTTATGGCCGACACTGTAGTTAGGGCTTCATTTTTGTTATTTTTTTCGTATTAACCTATGTAAAATGTTTTCCAGAGCCATCTGAATGTTAGCATTTCATTCTTGCTCATTTACAGTTTGACACATCTCAATTCTATAAATTTTTTTGAAACTTATGTAAATTTTCTAAGCTTCTTCTAAGCCTTATAATAAATCCCAAAAGCTTCAGAAATCCCATTTATAACCCCACAAGTTTCGGAACAGTGACTCAAAACCTTAAGGAATGTGGGTGTTTCAGACACTTGAGTCACCCCCCTGTTATCATCAGGAATTATTCTCACCTCCTCTCGCCTCGTTTACACAACCCTTTTTCTATATTGCAACATTCATTCAACTTCTCCATTCTAGATGTCGACGGATTCACGACGCGACAGATCATCTTGGAATCACTTTGATATCCTTCTCTCATTCACACATTTTGTCGGTTTTGTGACTATCTGTCTCAATGGATACTTTTTCAATACGTTTAAAAATGGGCTTACATGGCCTGTCAAACTGAACACAACGGTATTGGGACCGGATACGGTAGATACGTTGGGGAAACGAGGAGATCAGCTACACGCTTTTCTGATGGTCCTAGCGTTTATCTATTTTCAAGGAGAAGGTTTTGAGTTTTTTTTATTCGAAGGAAGAAAAAATAATTACAGCTCTGTTGGCCTATCGAGTCTACCGGTATGACGCCAAAATCGTTTCGAAACTTCTGCATACCGCCCTTCATATTCTTGCAATTGGTCTAGGGATCACTGCCCTGGTTGTTATTATTATGAGCACGAATTACCTTGGGGTAGGATTTAATTTTAAATTTAAAAAAAACCAAAAAAAATTTAGTATAACAACTTCACCAGTGTTCACAGTTGGATTGGCATCTGTCTCCTTTCTGTTTATGTTGTTCAGGTTTGTTTTTCTAGTTCTATTCTCCTTTATTTCTTTAATTTAGTTCTCATTCGGATTCGTTTCCTATTTATGTCCATGCACCCCTGGATCCCATCGTGCTCGTCTCATGCCAGTTCACCGTGCAGTCGGCGTCAGTTGTTTCATTGTCGCGTGTGTTCAATGCTGTCTTGGATTCGGAAATGTTCTTCTGGAGGGACAACCGTAAGTATTTTAATTTTTGGAGGGGCTTCAACTTATTTTTCAGAGACTGTTTCGGTAGCCTGTCCTGTGCGAACCGTATCGAATACGTCGGCGCGTTCTGCGTTCTCTCCATCATTCTCTACACTCTCCTCGTTCTCGCTCTCATTATTCCGAAACCATGGAGAAGAGAAAAAACGCCTGATGAGCTCAAATAAATTCCGTTTTGTTTTTCAATTTCCCAAACATGATCGTCATTTTTTTATTCTGCGAAAGCTTTACTCCTTTTATTTATGAACTATTGTGATGTATACTACTCTTGTTTTCTATCCTTCAAATATAAAAGTTCAAATACAAATGACTCATTTTCTTATCAAAAACTAAACCAAAAACAGTACTAGCTGCTCACTTTTCTAAAAAATGTCGTCTCTAGACCACTTCGATTTGGTTCTGACTGCCACCCATTTAACTGGATTCATTACAATTTGCCTCAATGGATACTTCTTCAATACATTTTTAAATGGTTTTGGATGGCCTAATGGAAAAGAAAACGGGGATCTAGGGATGAGAGGAAAACAACTACATGGTTTTTTGATGTCTCTTGGTTTTATTTATTTTCAAGGAGAAGGTAGAGTCTTAACGCTAGTTTTCTGGGGGGAATCCAAGAATCCAAAGATTTCAGCTCTTCTGGCTCACCGTTTTTATCGTTACAGTAGCCAGAAGGTTACAAAAATCATTCACTCAATACTGCATTTTATATCACTTGGCTCGGGAATCACTGCACTCGTCGCAATGATTTATTCGATTAATTTCCTGCATTCGACCCATTTTTCGAACCTTCACAGTTGGCTCGGCGCAGGTTTTTTGATTGTTTATATTGCTCAGGTTAGTTCAAAATTTATATTTCTAAACTCCTAATTATTAAGCTTTCCCTTGGAATTATTGTCTATCTATGCCTATCCGAAGACTACCGTAGTCGTTGGATGCCTTTTCATAGAGCTATCGGAATGAGTTGCATGATTGTCGCTTGCGCTCAGTGTTGTCTTGGATATAATCAACTTTTGACGCAAAAAAAGATGTGAGCTTTTTCAGATTATTCTAGAAAATTATCAGTTTGCAGGCCTTGCTTCAAAGATCTATCTTGTGTCAATCGAATCGAATACGTTGGTGCCTTATCAATGATTCTAAATATTCTCTACACTCTTCTGGTGATGGCCGTTGTCTCTCCTAAGTCATGGAGAAAAACAGATGACAAACGAAAATAATTTATTCTTTTTCATTAATTAATAAACCCGATCAATGACACCCACATTCATCTACAACCATATCTCGATACCGTTTGATCTGCACATTCTTCTTCTGATCCACAAATAGAATCTTCATCGATGTCAAATGAGAGGGTGCACATTTTGCAGGAGACGTGGAGTTAGGACGGACTAAATGAATTGTAGACTGAACTATGGCGTGTGACGTGGCATTCATTGTCTTGTGGAAGGGGGCGGAGCAAGCGCCAGAGCAATAGTAGGCGCTGAAACCTTCGGGAGCAATTACCCATTGTTTCCATCCGAGGGTATCGAAATCCACGTAGAGACCTTTGCGTTGGCAGAGCGCATTTGCGTCGGCTGAAAGATGAGTGATGTCAGATTTAGAAGGGGGATGATTACGTTTCTCAAAGTACGCCGACTCGCTTCTTTTCGTTTTTTGTCTCATGGGAGAGGAGGAGATTGGAGAGGCAGTGGCCGCTCGACGAGATCTGGAACCTTCTTTTTTTCTTAGGGAACTTCAGTTATCAACCTTCGTTTTGGAGGTCCCGCTTCTTCGTCTTTCAGAGCAATCACTAGGAACGCTTCAATATTCAGCTTGTTTTCTGAAAATTTTTTTTAAAAATCTCAACAAAAAACCTAAAAAATTACCCGTTGAAGCTCTTGCAGTGATAATTGGAAGAGTTGAAAGTTGCAGATGAGACCATCTATCTACCATCGTTGTGACGTCACTGACTACAGTAGGATCTTTGGAGGAGACGAGGACAGTGTCGCTGGCAAGACTTCAAATTGGCTTCAGTTATTTTTATTTAAAAAAAAGAAAAACTCACTTGGTGTCTTCAATGTAGAAAAATATAGGAGACACAATTCCTTGAATATGAACTCGTAATTGAGCTCTTAGAATAGATTGCCCCTCTTTTGATGGAACGTGCTCTTTCGCGAATCGAATACGGTAGGAACCGTCGTCGAGACGTTGGGATACTTCTGAATGGAATAGAGTTTAAAGGAGGACTGCAGTGGATTTCAATAATTTGTGTATAGATGTAGTTTTTGATTCTGAACATTTTTTCTGTTGACAACTTTCTCTGAAAATGCCTCTAAATGCCTCAAAAATCGGTTTGAAATGAGGGATTATGGTGGAAGAGTTTTTGCAACCTCGGCCACGGGGTTTTGGGACGATCCGGTGGCTATTTGGTGGCTAGTATTTTAATAAGAAGATATATTCAATAAAAACATAAAAATTCGACAGGAGCGGTCCAAAACCCCGTGGCCGGGGTTGCAAAAACTCTTCCACCATAATCATATCTCCTTATTTCAAGGCGGTTTTTAGGGTATTTAGAGGCATTTTCAGAGAAAGTTGTCAACAGAAAAAGTGTTCAGAATGAAAAACTACATCAAATGACAAATAATTGAAATCCACTGCAGTCCTCCTTTATCCCGAGAAAAGGCCTACCTTGAGCCATATGCGAGACGATTCTATCAGCACTGAGCC
The DNA here is from genome assembly GCA_016735795.1 of Caenorhabditis tropicalis. Classification (NCBI taxonomy): domain Eukaryota; kingdom Metazoa; phylum Nematoda; class Chromadorea; order Rhabditida; family Rhabditidae; genus Caenorhabditis; species Caenorhabditis tropicalis. Next base: position 453,219 of record CM028618.1, read on the forward strand.
ACGCGTTGACCTCGTCCTCGTTTTTTTTTTCTCTAGAGCTTATATTTTATTTTAACTTTCAAAAAGAGTTACCCATGTTCATAGCTATCCAACTGCTTGTACAGACTCTTCATGTACGTGGAAACATAGGGATTCGTTATGACTGGAGGCTCCGATGGATTGATGTCTATATTGAAGAGCTCTCGGATTTGTTCCCCGATTTTTTGAGGGGATTGTCTAGAAATTTCTTTTTCCTAGGTTTCAGGAGCTCTCTTACCCAGTCAAAGGTTGCGTGTACGTCTGCCCATCGCGATCCTCAATCAAATAGATTCCTTTTGAATGGAGATATGGAACAAGGAAAAGCAAAAGAAAAATGCGCATTAGTGAAATCCGAGTAGAACACACTGGTAGAACTGAGCTTTTTTTGAATTTGCTGAAAGGATTATTTGTGGAGATGGGGAAGAAAAGAGAGAGAAGGCACATGTGTCTCTCCCCAGACAATTTCTGTCAAGCAGGCGGCAGAAACATTCGATGGAGAATGGGGAAAAAAGAAAAATGAGAAGAAGAAGGAAAGAAAACAAAAGAAGTTGGGAGAAGTAGAGAGAGAAAGAGATTTTTGTTAATAAATAGTACCTTTAGGTGTCACATATGACTGTTGGGGTGCTGGGAATGGTGGTCAACAGTCATATGCATTTTGGATACAGTTTTGTGATTATGTTTTCATTTCAGTCTATGCTCCTGTGAAAATTGCTTAATCCGAAGTCCTCTTTATCTATCAGAATAAAATTTCATTTCATTTCAGCACCAAGTTTTTTTTTCAGATTTCGTGTCCTTTGAAGCCTATCTTTATGACATCGACTGTTTCATATTGTTTTTTGTTTATTTTTATGTATTTTATTGTAAAATTGATTTTTTTCAAGTTCAGAATCCATTATCTTTTTAATAAAACGGATTTCCACGAGGTATCGCTTAAAGGCGCAGAAGCAAATGTTTTCAGAATAATTACTTTTCGTGACGAGACCAAAAGTTTTCTGAGGGTCTCGCCACGAAAATAATTTATTTCAATAATTAATTTATTTTTCTAATTATTTTCATAATCTTTCTCTTTCCTTCGTTCGCTTGCTTTTTTTAAAAAATAAAACTGATTTGTAACTGGTAGATAAGATTGTTTTATTGAGAACCAAAATTAAATGTTATAAAACATTAAACAAAAAACGATGGTCCAGAAGAAATTTCAAATCCATGAGTGATTACAATACGTTTTTAGTCCTTTGTAGTGTGCCTTTGATCTCCTGAAAGCACAACGTTCATTGATTGGAATCAATATTTTTATTTACTATAGAATAAAAATGTCACTCACATAGTTCTTCAAAGGTGTATAGACATCCTTGCCGGTCATAGAAGAATGAGTTTTTTTTGGAGCTCTTGGTACTGAGCTGCGGCTTTTTTGTACACTTTGAGCATTTGCTTGCTTCCAAAATGTTTTCTGAAATGTAATAAAAGAGGTTTTCTGTGCGGCACACTTGCGAAAAGGCGTGCGCTCGCTGCAAACGTAGGCGGACCCTAGCATTTCTCTCTATCGACGCAGTGTTTTTTTTCATTTTCGCACGCTGCTCTGTGTGAATTTTTGCTTTTTTCTCATGATTAATAAACAATTTTCGTATATTTTCAGTAAATATGCCCCGAGACTCTGTTCGGAGGCGGAATCGATCGCGATCCCGTACAAGACGATCTCCTTCACCGAATGATGGTTTAACGGAGAAACAACGACGCATCAAGGCTTTGGAAGCGGAGTTGGAACGCAAAAATCGAAGTGTGAAAGAACAAGAAAAGGTTTTTTATTTTTTTGGATCAAATTTTGAAAAAAAAAATTTTTCAGCGCCTGTTCGGAACTCGAGTGGAAATAAATGCGAATTCGTATCGAGATGACAAGGAATATATGTCACCGATTAGAATTGGAGTTCCAGATGCTTCTTCTCTGAACAGCGATTCGCCACCGCTTCGTTACACGTTCACGCCGCCTCAATCCACGTATGAATATCAGTTTCCACCGACAGATTATCCATTCGAAGCGCCGCCCGTCGGAAATCAATTTCCTTATGAATTTCCACCAGAATTCTATGGAGTTCAACCACACTTTTACCGTGATGATCAGGAAGTTAGAGTTGACGAAATGCCAAAATGGCCGATGCACGGATCACCGGAGAATAGTTATGCGGAGTCTGAAAAGTCTCGTTCGTTCTCTCCAACTCCCAGATGGAAAAATCAGCAGGATGTTCAAGTGGATCCGATGCCCGTATTTCCAGTTGAAGACGATGAAGAAATCGATGATCAAGAAGCGATGGGACGAGAAGAGAGGGCGAGAATTCAAATGATGATGATTGCTCAGCAAGCAGAACAAGCGGAATCTCAACCCAGATCGAATCTTCGTCGCGAAGAGAAGCGCAAGTCTGATAGAGAAAGAGAGGAGAAGAGAAAGGCGCGAATAGAAATCAGCAAGTATCGGGATCAAGTTCTTCAGAAAATGGAACAAGAGAAGAAGGAAAAAGAGCTAAGGCAACGGGAAAAAGAACGGAAAGCAAGGCACGCCCTTCAAAGGAAACAAGAAGAAGCGGAATCTTCGAAACGGAAAGAGATGCGAAGAAGGGAGGAGATATCGAGGCAATCGGAATCCGATGAATTCTTCTTGCAGTATTTGATACCAGCGATCGGAAGTTTAGATATTAAATCTTCGAAATTAGAAGCAAAAAGTAATAATTATTTGTTCCCACTTTTTTCTACGCCAGAAAGAACCAAATTCAGATCCAATTGAGTACGTAACCGTTTGCAATGCTGTGAATATACCAAAAGAGTTGCTGTACGGATCGAAAATCGCTGATACGAAAGGCGAAAGTTATAAAGGAGCAATCTCGAATTATGTTGAGAAACTTGTGGGCCTCGGCGTGATCGATAGCAATACGAGAAGGCTGTTGAAACGTATCGAGGTGAATTTTGCTTGATATTGAATCTAAATATCGTTTTTAGAAGCTTCCAAAGTTCCTGGCCGAAATGGTCGAGCCACTCTGCAACGATATTGCCATATACGGCACACAGATTAGTGGTAAGGACTCTAAACTTCTTTTTCAGCATTTTCTTCTTTTGTAAACTTTTATTTTCCAAAGTTCTTTCTGAACATCACTTTTTTTGTACGTTGCACATTCAGTGACCGACGCGCGTGATATGAGGAGCAAATTCGAGGCTTTCGCCATGGAGAAAAGTGCAGAATTCTGGAAATCAAAGGATAACACGAAAAAATTGGCGGATTATCTGAAAAAATACGATAGAAAACGAAACCCGTCGCGATCTCGTTCGAGGTCTCGTGACCGCAAACGGAGTGGAAATAGCAATCGTCGACGTTCGCCGAGCAGAAATCGTCCGACAGCTTCCCCGGGAAACAAGGAATCATTGAAGATGCTATTCGCTTCTGCTGACAACAGTTCTCAACTTCCTGCAAATTTTGATCAATTCCAAGCACCGCCGCCTAACTTCATTCCGACTCTTCCATCTATTCTTTCAATGCCACTTCAACCGTCTACAATGAACTTTCAACCACCGCCTGTAAACTACCCACCAAATGGACATCTTCCAATGATGAATGGATACGGACAATATCCGCAACAAATGATGCCAATGCCACAACCAACACAATTCCCACCAATACGTCCACAAGGATACACAATGTCACGCGAGGACGAAGCTGCTCTGATGGACGAGATTTTTAGTTAACTTGCTCATTTTTCCGATTAATTTTTACTTCAAATCACTGTAGTATACCATTTTTTACATTTCCAATCGAATTGTGCCCCTATCATGACAATCCATTTGTTCCCTCCACTTGGCTTCCCTCTGTAGAATCATTGTTTCTCGGTCTCCCCTGATTTCCTTTGCCTACGCACACAGATTTGTAACGCCTCCCTCCTATCCAATAAATTGACACACACTGTGAAAAAAGTAATGCATTTTTGTTTTATTGGATTTTCCTACTTTTTTTTCAAAACTTTTTTATTCTTGCTGTTGACTGTCGAAAGAAGACGTTTTTCTCTTTACAATGTGATTTGATTGAGGAATTTCGATTTGCGGGATTTTCTGAAAATCGAAGGGGATTTTCATGGAGAAGAGAGCAGGGGATGTGAACAGGAAAAATGGAAATAGAATTTTCAGATTGGTATCTTTTAATGGAAAAAAAAATGGAAAAAAGCAAAAATAGAAAGGGGATGATGAAGAAAGAGCAGAGAAAAATAGTTTCAGAATTATCAGAATATTTGGAAAATATAAAGAAATGATGATTTCTGAATAAAAAAAATTGGGGGAGCTTGATTGAATATGAAAAGTACAAGGGGAATTTGAACATGGAATACAACATAAAATAATTATGAAAAAGGTATAGGCTCCGCCCACTTTTCATTCTCATTTAGCTATTTTAGTTATTAGTGATAAGTTATCACTGATAGCCAAGGAATGGGCGGAACATATGCCTTCATACCAATCTTATCGAAAGTTCATTCAATGCGCAAAGAAGAGCGGTCACTACGAACGAACGGCCAGACGTGGGGGATGGGTCAAATTGTTTATGAGCAACAGCACAGCTGGCTTTCTGCGCACTCTTTCACTTTTTTTGTTCAATGATGAGAGAGAACTTTGATGGATTGGATTGGGATACTTTTAGAATTAGACTGGAGGGTTCGGGGCTCCGGGACACTTCAAAACCGGACGTTTTAAAACCGCGTTTTTGGCTAAAAATGGTTTTTTTTTTCAAAAAAAGCTTCATTCTGAAAGCCCATTTTTTGAATTTCGTCCGGAAGTTTTATTCTGAAGTCAATTCCCCCACATCAGAAACAAAAAGTTTTGTTTGACAGTCTGGCAGGTGCATTCCCTGACAAATAGGCTACAATTCTCCTCCTCTTCCCCCTCTTCCAATCCGTTCTTTTCAGTTCTTCCCCCTCTTCCCCAATGGTTTTCCCTGTCAAATCTTGCCTTCTCATCTTAGCCACCAACTTGCTCATTGTACTTTATTTCCTATCAACTTGCCGAAAAAATAATTTGGCGCTAGCTCCGACGGTTTTAAAGATACGGTAGCTTTTTTTTGAATAAAAAAATCGAAAAAAAAGGATTCCAGGGAAAAACTAGAAATCGACGACACGTTTCCCATTGTTTTCTATCAGAATGCTTATCTTGACTACAGGTTTGATACCTCCGAAATTCCAAAAATTCCCAGAAAAAACTCAAAAAATCTAGGTACAAGCCCCCACGATTACGAGTTTTTTCCATGAATCCGTGTGTCACTCCGATGGAATTTCTTTCGGCTGAACTATTTTTTGGGAATAACACAATGAAGAGAGTCAAATTAAAAGGAGAGCCAACTGAAGGGGAGTGTCCGTGGCATTGGGCCACTCAGTGTCTCTACAATTCGTATATTTGGTCTGTCGAACTACTATTTGAGGGGGATGTGAAGGCGGTGAGTTAAATGTCCTTTGTGTGATTCATAGGGGAGAAAGGGACATTAGGGTTACGGTAATGATGTCATTAGGTTTAACAAGTGGCTCCTTTTATTGGTCCTCGACATTTCGAAACCGAGTTTAATAATGCCCTGTTTCAAAAGTGCTGGTACAAAATAACCGGGTTTCGAGATGTCAGGGAGCTTTTTTTTAATTTGAAAGTCTTTATAGGATTACGGTAATGATGTCATTACGAGTAGGTCATGTACAGTATAGCGTTCAAAAATATACAGAAAAATCTTTTTCTGTTGATTTTATCGGTTTTAGGCCATTTTCAGGGGTCTGGTTCTCGGATCTTGGGTTTCCGATCGCTTTGAAAATTATTGGAGACTTAGAACAGATCTTAATAAAGAACTTTATATTTGCACAATTTTTTCAAAATACCTCATTATCTTTTTATTAGACGAATTCTGAGACACACCGTTTTTTGGCCATTTTAGTACGGAAATCGGGAGAAATACAGGAGTCTCTCAGAACTCGTCCAATAAAAAGAAAATGAGGTATTTTTTGAAAATTATGTGAATATGAAGTTCTTCATAAAGGTCTGTTCTAAGTCTCCAATAATTTTCAAAACGATCGGAAACCCAATATCCGAGAACCGGACCCTTGAAAAAGGCCAAAAACCGCTAAAATCAACTGAAAAAATAATTTTACTATACACTTTTGAACGCTATTGTAGGTTTTGGGCTCCCGACATTTCTAATCACGAGAAAAAGAACGACTTTCAAAAATGTCTAACTATTTTTAAAAACCCGTTTTCTCAGGTAACCATCCATCTAAACAACCGAGACATCTCCCTGAAAATCAAAAAAGTTCGAAAGAAGACCACCGGATTCACAGTTTGCGTTCAACCGGTTTACTGGTACTCTGAATTTCACAACATTGCACTTTTTATAGAGGTCTTTCTCTCTTTTTCTCCACCTTTCTTTTTTAATCAGAAGTTTCTAGACATGGAGATCCCAGGGAGCCACTCATTTCATAGTCTACTTCCACTCATCCACCCTGGAAGTTCGACGTCTTCTAGAATACTACGAGATCTTGGGGATTATGAAACTGGAATCGTGGCCTAGTTTTGGTCCACTTTCCCCGGAAATCACCTTCAATTTCCCTTCTTTCGACTCATCGACATACCGGGTTGGACACACTTTGGCTCAGAATTTGTGTGCTTTGGAGATGGAAACAGAGTTAGGGGCTATTGCGGATTTCGATGAGGTTATGGTTTCTGATGAGTCATTGCTGATAGACTATATAGAGAAAATAATGAAGAATGAGAAAGTGGGAGCGATTAGTTTCGAGCATCTTCTAGTCAAGTTCGAGCCAAAAATCTCAGGATCTAGGTATCTTGGAGCCCTGAATCCGGTGTTTTTGAATAGGAATGGGCCGCCTAAAGTGAGTATAGGCTACTGTAAAGGAGATAATATTCAAGGAAAAAAGGGTTTCAGGTCGTCTTCAATAGCTCCTCCGTCGATATTATTCTGACGCATTCGGTTAGAAGATTCATTGGGAATGAGACAATTGTCAAGGTAAGACCTATCCAGGATTACTGTATCTTCTTGTTTCAGGCCAACGGATCTCTCCTCCACTACCGTCATAACAGCTACACTGAATCGGCGGAAGAGGTCAAGAAACCATATAAACTATTCCCCTCCTACCCCTATCTCCATTTGAAACGAATCTCTAAAACCATCGAAAAAGTATTCGGTTCCCAAATCCCCAGTTACAATTCCACGTATCTTCACCTTCTAAACCAGTGCATTTCGAAAATAGTCGGAGAGGGAAAGTGTCGGAGTACTGTAGCATACTGTAAGCAGTATATGGAACCATTGACAGATTGGGTTTATGATAAAACTGCTGACTTTTTTTTGAGCTAGTTGATTTTAGGATATTGTCGAGAATCAGGTTTTCTTCTCTCCCATCCCTTTTTTGTTTTAGACCAATGCCGATGTCATCTTTTCTATCCCATTAAATGTCTTTTCTTAGCTTTCGTAGATTATCCAAATTCCTTTTCTTCCTTGTTATTTCATTTGTTATTCGTGTTTTATTTCATTATCCAAATGAAAATAATGAAATGCAGTCAGCGATGGTGTTTTTTAAAGATGCATACGTGGATTTTAGGTTTGGTTTTTCTCGAGAACCTAGGCTTTGAAATAGGACTGAAATGGAGTTCAATAATTTGAAATTAGATGTAGTTTTTTATTCTGAACATTTTTTCTGTTGTCAACTTTCTCTGAAAATGCCTCTAAATGCCTAAAAACCGGTTTGAAAATATCGAGGTTATTTTGGTGGAAGAGTTTTTTATAAACTTCGGCCACGGGGGTTTTCTACCTTTTTAGGCGCTATTTTTTTTTGAAAAATTCTTATGAAAAAACAACTTCAATAAAAACATAAAATCGAAAAAAATAAGAAAAATAACGGCTGTGGCGGTCACAAAACCCGTGGCCGAGTCTGGCAGAAAACTCTTCCACCAAAACACTATGTCATTTTCAAAGCGGTTTTTAAGGCATTTAGCGGCATTTTTAGAGAAAGTTGTCAACAGAAAAAGTGTTCAGAATTAAAAATTACATTTAATGAGAAATTTTTGAACTCCATTTCAGTTTTCCTTTAAGCTGTTTCTTCCAGATACTCCCCTCCACGTCTACGAATCTTTTCTTTGAATCCTTGCTTGGAAAACAAAAGTTTTATTCTAGTCAAAATAGCTGGTCGCTATCTGAAACTCTTTGGGGAGCCACTAGAAATAGATTGTCCTTGGTCATGGGCCCCTACTTGTTTCTTCAATTCATATATCTTTGAAACTTCGTTAACCTATTTTCCTGGAGAAGACCTGGAAGAGGTCAGAAGGGTAAGAAGGGAGAATTCTGGATATAAAGAAAGAAATTTTAATTCCAGATAAGTGTGGTTTTGAAGGGAAGAGAAGTGGGGTTATCTCTGAAAACAGTGAATCGGGAGTCAAATGAAGGATTGACAGTATGCGTTCAGCCAGTCTACTGGTATAGTCAATTTCAGAATATTATTCTTTTTATAGAGGTAAATTTGATTCTTGATTCAAAAAAATACAAAGAAAAAACAACAGTCATGGAAAAATCAAGGAGCCACCCATTTCATTGTCTATTTTCATTCGTCGACGAAAGAGGTTAGAATGGTTTTGGACCATTATCAGAATATGGTTTGTTTTGTTTTCAAACACAACTTCTCATACAAAAATAATATTTTTAAAGGGAATTCTAACTATTAAACCATGGCCAAGTTTCGGGAAACTGCCAGCAAATGTTCCAGAGGTCGGGTTTAATACTTACCTATAGACAAAAATAATTTCAGATAAACTCCCAAGTATACCGTATCGGTCATACTATGGCAGCCAATATTTGTGTCCTTGAAATGAAAACTTCTATTGGAACAATTGTGGATTTCGATGAAATAATGGTTCCGAAGCTGGGATTTCCGAGCATTTTCAACTATTCCAAGCAAAACTTAATAGAGAATACTGGTGCATTGGAGTTTGAAATGGCTAGAATTCAATTGGACTTGAACTCGAAAAACACGCTTTTCGAGAGGAAATCGATTCAAAATCCAAAACTAATAGACTCGAGTGGACCTTGCAAGGTGACCAAAAAACCATTAAGCCTTTAATTTCAAAAAGTTTCAGTTGATATTCAAAACGTCCGCTGTAGGTGTCATTTTGACACATTCGATTCGTAAATACATTGGAAAAACTGATAAGACAAGGGTCATTAATGATGAGTTGATGCTTCATTATCGTTATAGTGGAGGCACGGAAAACGAGAATAAATCTAGAGATTTTTCGATATTTTTGACGGATTTTGATGGGCATATGAGGATGATGGAGAGAGTGATTGAAGACGTTTTTGGGGAGACAGTCCCAGTTTTTAATCCAGAAATAATAATTGAGTTGAACAAGTGTATAAACGAAATTAGGTGAGTTTTATAAAGATATCAGTAAAAATTATTATAATTTTATTCAGAGCAACCAAAATATGTAGAAGTGCTGTGACCCAATGCAGAGAAAGAATGATGCTATTAGCGGATTGGGAATTTGAAAGTTCATCTGGAGTCTTCGTGACTATTGAAACAAGTAGATAGATCACAAGAGTTCATATTTTTTTGATTTTCCAAAATAAATTTTTTATTTGCTAGTCGGAAGTCGCCTATGGTAACCTGCCGGGATACGCCTCTTTGGAAAATGAACAACTTCTTAAGCCTGTCTTCCTATTTGCTCTTATTTTAAACTATTAGGTTGATTCATAAGTCCTGACGGATTTCGGTAGTTGAACTTGTTGCGTGTATTTCTCTGTTCAAACTTAGGAGAGACAGCTATGTTTTTGCCCCGTGAAAGGTCGAAGCTCCCTTTATTGGAAGCACAATCTTTATCATCCTAGGTTGTCGAAACACAGAGAAATCCCTTCTGGTTCCATCTTCATTTTTTGAAATTTTTCTATGTCTTTTTGTTTTTCTTCGTATATGACGTGGTGTCTATCGAAACGAATTTAAGTTTAGTGGTTATTAACAACGGACAAACACTCTTTAAAATTGTTAGCAATGCCAGGTTTTATCAACTAGAAATAGGGATTTCTCGATGGATTTCCATCCCCATTCCATAATAAGGATGTCTTCAGAGTTGCGCCGACTGTGAAACGAGATAAAAAGAGATTCATTTCAAATTTTGTGTGAATGATCACGGGTATCTCGTGTATGTATTCAAGTAAAAAACCTGGATTGAAAACATTCACCAGTGACAAAAACTCAAAAGATGTCTCTCGCCTTTTTTTTGACTACGCGCAGTTCAGAAACACATAAGACCACCTGGTTGAATATCTTTTTTTAATCGATGCATAAATCATTGATCCAAATAACTTTTGGTGGTAATAAGTAAGACATGACTGATTCTTATCAGCAAGGTTCTAAGTTAGTCGGCTCAGCCTAGAAGCCATCTGATGTCATTATTCATGAAATTCATGATGTTGTCAGTCTCATGCTCTTCCAGAAAAGTAGTGTACACGGGGTAACAAGGTGATACTTTTATCATTACGGCCAACATATATACTCGTCAGAACAAGAAATTCAGGAGCCGTGCTCATCTCCATTCTGGAGAAATGTCTGAATTTCATTTGTAGTATGCAAGTGTTCAACATAACGTCGCAAAAAAAGCTGGCAACAAACTTGCTGGATAGGCTTTGACAATCTTTTTATATTTATCAAGCAGTTTACTCTTCGAAGCACTGATTAACAAATTTCCAATCCCCAGTAAAACGTTTCAGATGAAAAAAAGTTCAACTCAAAAGTATATCAAAAAAGTAGTGACTTCACATTTTGATTCGCCTCTGTGGGAGTTCTAGTGGGGAGACATATCTATGGTGCGGCTGCGTTAGGAGACACTTGAGGGTAAACGTGGACAGTATTTGCAATTTAGCCATCAACTCTATGGCAAATTACATGTGAAAATTTTCGACCCGAAAATCCGTCAGGACTTATGAATCAACCTAATATATAATCCGTCAATTTCTTATCAATGAAACAGTCACTTCTTCCGATTCAATTTCTTCTTTTTTCAGTTAGATAGTTTATTTTTTTTATGAATTTTTGATTTTTCGATCAAATGATCAATTTCAAATCCTTTTACGTTTTCATTCTATTTTTTGTTCTATCAATTCTCTACTTATTTACTTTCAATGGATCTCTAGTACAATTTGAACTCAGCATAGAGGAAAAGTAATAAAAATACTTCCATTTGAGAAAAAACAACTTTTTTAGCATCCTAGATGGCCAAATAAACGACTCATTCCCTATTATATTCTACCACAATGCTTATGTGGATTACAGGTAATTTATTTCATTGTCTATTGATAAATCCAAATTCCAGGTATCCTGTTCCACGTCTTCGTATCTTCACATTGAATGGGTGTATCAAAAAGAACGATTCTTTATCAGTAGATGTCCATTACGAAGGAATTCCTAAACCGACTAGAATGAAAGTTCACGGGGAGTCTCTAGCCGGTGACTGTCCCTCTAAATATGGTCCAGCAAAACCTTGTTTCTACGTGGCACACTCATTCTTCGCAGATCTCGTTTCACCTGGAGGAATTACTAGAGTGGGTACAGTAATCCAAAAAAATCCAATCTTCGAAATTCCAGATTATTATCCATTTAGGACGTCGGAAGGTCAATTTATCAGTGAAGGAAGTGAATAAAAGACTTGAAAATGGGATTACAGTATGCTTGCAACCAGTCTATTACTACTCTCAATGGCAGAATATAGTACTGTATATTGAGGCATGGAGAGCTCAAGGAGCTACTCGTTTCATTGTTTTCTATCATTCTTCTACAAAAGACACGTGGAAAGTTCTGGAATATTATCAGAGAATGGCTAGTTTTTATTGGATGGTTTTAAAAAGACTCTATTATTTCAGGGGTTGATCGAACTACGGTCATGGCCGAAATTCCCGAGTCTACCTGCTAATATAGCAGACAAATATCCGAAAGTAGACGATAGCGTTTTCATTTTTTCCTATTTCTTAGCAATGAATATCTGTATTTTGGATATCAAAACGAAATTTGGAACTGTCGCAGATTTCGATGAAGTGATGGTTCCTCGGAATGGGACTCTGATTGAGTTGGCAAATGAGCAAATGACAGACACGAATGTGGGAGCATTGTCATTTGGAAATAACTACGTGGCAATGGAACCATCGATCTATTCGTCTAATTTTTCTGGAGTCTTGAGCCCAATTTTTTCGAAAAAAGGGGGACCGTCTAAGGTAAAAAATTTTTTAAAGTTGTTTTATTTCAACCTGGGTTTCAGTATGTTTTCAACGCATCTGTCATTGATATCGCTGAAGTTCATCTGATTAGAAGTTTTATTAATAGAACGAAAATCACGAAAAATGTAAGTTTTTGAAACTATGCATTCGAAAAAAAGGGTTAAGTCAGGTGGAGCACTTTTACATTTACGATTTGGTACCATTGCTGAAGAGAAGGACAGAGTGGATAAGGATTTCCAGTTTTTCCCCGATAACGGCCCTAATCATGTCAGCAATATGCAGGATACGGTATAGATTCTTATTTTAACGTGGGTGTATGCTTCCTTCAGGCTAATTCAATATTCAATGGGTCTATACCAATTTTTTCGTCGAGATTGATAGATGGAGTTAATGAATGTGTTCAAAAAATTAGGTGAGTTAACATTTTAGGCTTGTCGGATTTTAAGCTTCCAGAAAAAAGGCTAACACATGTCGAAGTACTGGAGGAATGTGTAGAGAACATATGGATCAGTTGGAAGAATGGGTGTATGATACGACGGAAGGAATCTTTTTGGCCGGGGAACTTTAAGAAATTCTTGGCATTGCTGAGCCGACGGGTTACTGTAACCATTATTGTACTGGAGTTTTTCAGCTTGGTTTTTTTAAAAATATTATTCTATAAATTAAAATTTTTATAAAATTATACCTCCATAAAAATTGACCAAACAAAATATTTTCCGTTTTGTCTAACAAAATTTCAAAAAAGTGAACTTCTGCTCTTATGAAAAATGTCATACTGCTTCTGGTTCTCATGGTGAACGCTTCTTTTAATTCAGCTTTATTTATGCGCGCAGAAAAATAAAAAAAAGCACTTTCTTTACTCTTTTTTTTAAACTTTCGTTTTTAACAGGACCCATGATTCCATTGAACGTTCTCACAAGTCGATCTGAATGAGCTCACGATCAATCGAATCAATCTACATAGAACATTTCTTTTGAATAGGTATACACTTCGTCCAACGATTATTCTCAGGTTCCCTTGATATTGAGATTCTGCTCGCGGTAGATCTAGATCAAAAATGATGAAATACAAGAGCAGTTATCTATTCTTATCTCTAGTTGCTATCCTTTTCTTCATCACATTTGTAATGGATTTGAAGGGATCTGTGGCCAATTACTATTCTGATGTGGAGGACGAGGAGATGTGAGTTCTCAATTACTAAAAAGATGCTCATCTTATTTTCAGAGTCCTAAAAGATCAAGTAAACTCTTCATTTCCCATCATCTTCTACCACAATGCGTATATAGATCACAGGTAACTTTTTACCAGAAGCTTCCAAATGTCTTCTATCATAGATACAACCCTCCACGTCTCCGCGTCTTCTCTTTGAATGGATGCACCGAAAAAACTAATTTTCTGATAGCCGATGTCTTTTATGAAGGAATTGAGAAGCCCATTCAATTAAAAATGTTCGGAGACTCGTTAGAAGGCAATTGCCCTTCTACTTATGGTCCAGCCACTCCATGTTTCTACGTGGCTCACACATTTTTTGGAAATTTAGTGGCCACTGGGGAAATTGTCAATGTAACTTAACTCTATTAATCTTCCAGGAAACCCTATTTAGGTTATAATCCGAATGGGAAGTCGGAATGTCTCCTTGAAACCTAGAAACATAGATAGATGGTACGAGAAAGGGATTACGGTATGCCTTCAGCCAGTCTACTATTACACGCAATGGCAGAACGTATTACTGTATATCGAATCGTGGAGAGCTCAGGGAGCCACTCGTTTCATAGTTTTCTTTCATTCATCTACAAAAGACACGTGGAAGGTTCTAGAACACTATCAGAGTTTGGTAAGAAACGCCCCCTTGAGGAATTATGAATTAATAAATTATAGGGACTGATCGAGATCCGCTCATGGCCAAATTTCGGGACTCTCCCCATAAAAAACGCTTCGAAATTCCCGAAAATCGACGAAAGTGCATTTATTTTCTCCTATTTTTTGGCAATGAATATCTGTGCTCTTGACATCAAAACAGATATTGGAACGATTGCGGATTTCGATGAAATTATGGTTGCTCGCAATGGAACCACTTTGGAATACGCGTTGAAAGAGATGGAAACTACTAATGTTGGAGCATTGTCCTTTGAGAATAATTATGTGGCAATGGAGCCGAGTATCTATACATCAGGATTTTCTGGAGTGGCTAAGCCCATTTTTTTTGAGAGAGGCGGACCGAGGAAGGTAATCTTATGAATGTTTTTGGCTGTATTGTAGAATAGGGTACCCTTCAGAAAAATAGAGGTCTTCTTAAAAAATAGGGGTCTCTTCAAACACATAGGGGTTCCTTCAGGCTTAATAAGCTCAAAAAATGTATGAGGGACCCCCATTTTTAAACTCAGATTGAAGAGACCCCTATTTTTCGAAGGGACCCCTACCCTAAACTACAAAAAAACCTCGATTTCTACCCCTTCATTCAAAACTACAGTATATATTCAACGCGTCGGTCATCGAACTCTGTCAAGTTCACTGGGTTCGAAGTTTCCTTGATAGCACAAAAACCACGAAAAACGCTGACGGAGCACTGCTGCATTTACGGTTTAATGCGAAGGATTTCAAAGAGAAACGGGTCACGAAACCATTTCAGTTCTTCCCCAATAACACTACCCAACATATTCAGAACATGCAGGATACGGTAGGGGTGGTGTCCAGACCTTAGAAATGTGAAGTGCTTCAGGTCACAAAACTGTTCGGGAAGTCTCCACCTCCAGTGAATCTTCAGTTCATTGAGACTCTAAATAAGTGTGTAAATAGGATTGGGTAGGTTTTAATTTTTTTTCAGAAAAATTTATTTTGGGGTTTCAGAGGAAAAGGGCTGTGTCATAGTACAGGCGGATTGTGTAAATCGGATATGGATAAAGTGAACGAATGGGTTTACGATAAGACGGAAGAGCTCTTTTTATAATTTTGGTTTTTTTTTTGGAATAAATAAGATTACGGTAATAGGAATTTATGGTCCATTGATTCTCTCACATAACTTTACGACTGAAGTCATATTTGTTCATTCCTTTTCCTCACATGCCGGCACAGGTCGTTAAGTCGTAAAAGACTAATGATGGTGATGAGCCACCAACCACACACAGTTCTTTCCTATCTTATCAGACCGACCGACAACCGACCTGACCTTTTTTGTGTGTCCTCTCTGCCCATTTCTCCTGAAGAAATCAATTCATTCGAAACCAACGTTCTCATTATGCTCCCGGAAATTGGCGACGAGCCTCAGGGGCTTCCACCAATTGATAGCTTTATGAATGAGCCACCGATGAGGAATCCAATGGAGGACTACTATCTGCAAAATCAATATCATACGTAAGAATTGCTGATAATGCATTTTTCCATTCGGGGAAATTTTATAGGGGGAACAGGCAAAGCGAGACTGGGGGGGGGGGGGTCTAGAGGAGAGGTTCAAACTGGAAGGTATGAGTCATTGAGCCACCCAAATTAAATTCTTTTCTCCAAGCTTTACATAGGTTCCAAAGTCTCGAAACCATTTTTTTTCCTTATTTATAATCCGATTAAAAAGTTACTTTGATACCCCCGAAATGTCACCTGATCGGTCAATTTGACCGGCCGAGGCGCCACTGATAAAAAAACAAAAAGGGTGGACATTATTTGCTAGCAGGTTCTTAGCTTAACAGGGTTACGGTATATAGGATATCTGTCTAAAGTCCTCACTACAGTACCACCTTCCAGACCCCTACCAAACTACACGTACCAAGCGCCACCGATGTACTTCAACCCTTGGCCACCTGCTCCAATGCAACCCGTTTATCAACCCTATGTGTATGATCAACAGTTCGCCGCCGCCGTCGAACCACAATTCCAAGATAACACATTCGAAGAGAATGGGAGCAGTCCAAAGAGATCATCCGGAGGGAAAACTAAGAAATCGCCTCCGAAATCATACCAAGAGAAACTGGATAAGGTGACTCATATCCAGAGTTCTCATTCAAATTGCTCACTTTTCAGTTGACGACTCGCGACGCGGTTTGCGCCAATTGTTCTACAAGTGCGACGACGCTTTGGCGAAAAAATGGTGACGGGAATCTCGAGTGCAAGTGAGTGTCTAAATTGGGGTCAGAGTACACGCCGAAACGGCTCCCCAGGGGGATGTGATGATTGGAGTGTGTGACGGAAAGACTTGTGACCAACTTTGAATGGGAAGGAAATTACCTTTGGGCGTGGGTTGAGAACATAATTCGATTTGGAAATATTTAATGGGGTCCCAAAATATCAATTCCAGCGCATGTAACCTCTACTACCGTCACAACAAAATCAAGAGGCCAATGTCTCTTCGAAAGGATCGTCTAGCGACCAGAAAACGACGTCAGATGACAAAAAAAGAGAAGAGTCACGATAATAACTGAGAAAATATTTCTTTTTACTATGTTTTTCCGTTCCCTTTTCCGAAGTACAATCAATCATTCTCTGGGCACTCTTCTTCTCTCTGGATCAGTTTTGGCAACTTCCCCTCCCTCTTTCTTCTTTACGACTCAATTTTAACCCCATTGTAATCCTTTGTATCTTTCGACGCGCGCACGCTCAGAAACCACGCCCATTTTTCGCAAAGTTCCCTCTTTTTGCTTTTGGGTTGTTGCAACCTCTTTTTCTTCTCTTGTAATTCGAATACATAAATAAAATATTTTTAATCGTTGAAACCCTCTTTGCCATTTTCGAACACATCAATGAGCAAGTAATTCGAGAACCCCTTTCGAAAAACTTGGGCCATCATCATTTGGCACCTCACGTGGCGTTGAAACTTTGGACTCTTTTCCTTTCATTGTGTAATAATAACTGGTTCCGGGAAGAAGGAGAGAGAGGTAGTTATAGTTTTTCGAATGAGTTTATTGCTGGCTCTAAAGACTCGGGGTTTTAAAATAGAAGAGTCTAGAAGCTCTCTAGATCTTTTAACAGTTGAGGCTTGATTAAATATTGCTCATATTTATTTTTCATAACTTCTTTTAATTTCGACTCTATTGTAGAATAGGGGTCCCTTCAGACTTAATAAGCTCAAAAAATATGAGGGACCCTATTTTTTAAGGTTACCCGACGGGACCCCTATTTTTAAGGTTACTCGAAGGGTCTCCTATTTTTCTGAAGGGTCCCCTATTTTTTAAGGTACCCTTAAACTACAATGGAACCTTAACTACTGAGTAGTCAATTTTCTGAGCCTCTATACCTAGATATTTTTTCTCCAATACTATGGACAACTGCCACTATTATTTGTGATCACTGAAATCTTTGAACACTTATTTTCGGTCTCTCGGTCACCTTCAAACGTTCCCCTCTGCTAGAAACTATCCCCCTCCCTTCTAAAAACACAAAAACATCAGCTGACCAATTTTGTGAAAACACGCATGCGCTCCACCGACTTCTTTATACCCAATTTGCCGTTTCTTCCTTCTCATTGCAAGAAAAACCAAAATTTTATGAGATTGGTTTCACTTCCTCCTCATCTCTCTCTTTTATCCCTATGATCTTTCGGTGGGCTCCTCCCTGATGATGCCCGCGAGAATCTCATCCACCACCCCGACGAGAAACATTTTTTGGCCTTCATTGAGTCGAGAGAAATAATCACTGACATTTCTCAAACTCTGATGGACGGGTCATATTGCTCCCCTCTCTCTCTCTCTCTCTCTCTCTCTCTTTTCCAAGGAGTCAGTTGTCTTTTTCAAAGATTCCGATCATTGACTGCTCATATCTCTCTCTCTCTCTCAACACACTCCCCTCATTTCACACACAACTCATCATTTCTCATGACATATTTTTTCTTTGAAGTTTCCCTTTTTTCCTTGAAAAAAAACCTTCTTACAGATATGATCTTTATCAATACGCGACCAGTCGATGAAAATGCGCAGTGTGAACGGAGGCCATCGAAAGCGCCCAGCCACTCGGGTCATGGTCATCCACACGATGGGGCTGCTCATGTTCTAGTGGGTGCAAAAAGCTTAAAAATTCTTTAAAAATGCTAAAAACGTAATTTTTTTTTGAATTTTCAAAAATTTATTTTATTATCGCATTCTCCTCAAAATTCTGATATTTTTGTCTCTTGAACCGTTTCTCTAGCTCCGCCCCTTCTCGAGATACACCGCTTTGAAGTTAAACGGCGAGAGGCGAGAGAGCGCAGAGAAGCTAGAGTGTCTGCGTCTCTCGTGCGGAGAACATAGCTAGAGAAACCGCGCAAAAACTAAAAATGATCAGAATTTCATGGAGATTTAGATTTTTTAATGAAATCTAGGTATTTTTTTCTACCAAAAATAAATTTTTTTCAGCGCCTCTCCCTATCCCTAATCCTATTCTACCTGCTCGTCTCAATCTTCCCTGCCATCTTATTCTACCCGGTCTCCCTTCTCAGTATGCTCGTTCCAGTTCTCGCACTTTTCTTCGCATTGTGCTCAATTCGAGGCGACTATCAAAGTACGCAATGGCCCATTCTCTTCATTGCTCTCATCGGAATTCTCCTCAAAATCGCCGCCATCGTCGTTTACATATCGCTTTTTCCGCTCAAAGACTACTCGCGGAAACCCGGAAGGGGGCCTCGTGAGTTGGAGAATCCTCTTGATAAGAGAATCCAGAAGATTTCAGAAAGAACAGAAGCAGAAATAAAACACTATCGTACAGTGTTCTACATCATTCTTTCGACAGTCGAATTCTTCATTCTCATCATTGGAATCTGTTTGAAATGGCAATTGGTCACTCTTCATCAAAGGGAACAGATTCAGAAGAGAGTGGGTTCAAGGGTGATTTCCAGTTGGAAAAAAGGATTTTCAGAGATCCACACTGGTCTCGAATCGTCCTCTAATCGAAGGAGAAGGTACAGGTGGTGGTCAACAAAGATCTCTTCAAGTCTAATTTTATTTCGGAATGAAGAATTTATCCCATTTCAATCCCATTTTTTCGATTTCTCTTTTTCCATGAGCTATTAATGATCTCTTATTTCTCTCCCCCTCCCCCCTCAATTTAGTTTTTACGGTGTACATAAACTTTTATTTCTTTTATTTCCGTCTTTGAATTTTATGAAGAACTCTTTTCAGATTTTACCTTTACCAGAAGACTATTCAAGGTTTAGTGGCCGGTCTGAACAGTAAGACTAAGGGTAGTCATCTGAAAAAAATAAAAACAGGCTTTATTTAAAAAATAGGGGTCGACTAAAAATGACGAAAAAACGACGAAAAAACATTAAAATTTTGCAAAGCGCTCTGGTTTATGAGCTTATTAAGCCTGAAGAGATCCTTATATTTTTGAAATCATGTATTACCTAGCAAAGGGACCCCTTATTTTTCGAAGGGACCATTATTCTACAATAGAGCCACAATTTTTTAAGTAGGTTCATTTTTTAGAATCCGTTTAGACCTATTGTTTCCTTTTTTAATCGTTAAAAAATGTTGAGCTTGAAGAAAGTTATGGGCCGGCCCGTTCAGAGCCCCGGATGATAAGTCTGGTAAGACCAGGCCATGACTCATATTATCATGAGCAATGTGTGATCAACAGTGCAACGTGACAACGGAAAAGTGCATTTACTCATTCTTCTGATTCCGGATTATCATCTAATTAGCGACATTTCTTGTGACACCTTCCAATTCCCTTATCAGCGTCATGAAAGTTATGGCACACGAATTTTTCATTTTAGATGTTACCACACTCTGAGCTCGCTATTCAGGTCTCGAAGCTTCGTTGTATAGCAACCGATAAGAATCCCAAGAGAAATTAATTCTTGTTTTTGAGTCTGATATGAATTTCTTTTTTCATTTAATATGAAGTTACTCTTTTTTGCCTCATAAAATCTCTTTCTTTCAGTCGATAATCTCAACTATGATGAAGAATCTCTTGGTCTTCCTTGCCATGTCATCCGTTATCTTCGGAGAGAACACTGATGCTCCTTACAAGCTCATCAAAAATATCTCCGATCCTGTCTTGTAAGCCCTTTTTATCTGTGCCCTTCTAATAGAGTTCTTCCTTCAGAATCGGAAAAACGGAGCTCTTCTGGACCTATCAACTCGTCATTGGAAAACCGGTTCACTGCGTTGTACACATCAATGCTGACGAATGGGAACACGGAGAATATATCTTCATCAATGGAACAAAACCAAATACTCTCCACTATTCCTGCCCATTCGGATCCCGTTGTGCTCGTTTCCAATGCCTTTCTGAAGATGTCACTATTCCGGTTCTGGGATTCGTGTAAGAATTCACTTGTAGTTAGGGGTCCCCTGAAAAAACCAGGGGGCCTTTCGAGTAACCTTAAAAAAATAGGGGTCCCTTCAGAAAAACTGGGGCCCCTTCCGGCTTCATTTAAAAAATAGGGGTCCTAATATAGGGAAAATTGTGGCCCTATTGTAGAATAATAGCCCCTTCGAAAAATAAGGGATCCCTTTTCTAGGTACTACAGTACCTAAAAAATTTAAAGGTCCCTTCAGGTTTAATAAGCTCGTAAACCGGGGGGTTTTGCAAAAATTTTTCGTCGTTTTTTCGTAGTTTTTTCGTCATTTTTCAGTCGACCCCTATTTTTTAAATAAAGCCTGAAGACCCCCTGTTTTTAAGGTTACTCGAAGGGAACCTTATTTTTTTAATGCAGGATAAAGGGACCCCTATTTTTCAAAGGGACCCCTAAACTACAACAGAACCAAATTTACTTCTTGGTTCTCAAAACTTGATTAATTTCAGCGCATTCGTCGTCGGAATCTGCGTCTGCTGCGCAAAATCCGGATCCCGCTCTCAACGTCAACGCCGTCGCGAATACGTTCAGCACGATAGCGAGGGCGAAGGGTACGAGTTGATGGATCAGAATCGGGTTCGTCTTGTCGTCGAGCTTCCGATAGATGAGACAACTGAGATGGAGGATGTGTTCGATGATCCACCGTCTGCTGGAGAGGTCCAGGAAGAAATTGTTTAGGTCATGGAACCTTTTCTTCCGTTCTATGTGATCTCTTAATTTTTCAATGATAAAGCATTCGAGTTCAAAGCACAATCTTCAGAGTTACTTGGAAAAATCTAGAAAATTGGGAACTAATGTAAAAACTAGTCGACATAATTAAAACGAGCACGCAATAGTTGCTAGAAAAAAGTGGAGAACAAAATTCTTTTCCTCGTATTCAGATTAGTCAAGGACCCCCTGAAATCGTAATTGGTAGTTACATAAAGCCGACGTTTCGAGGAGCCTCTTCCCCTTCTTTTTTTCATATTTCATCCATTTCAAACGACTAGCATCTCCTAGGGAAACCTCCATTTTTGGATGCATCAAATCCTACTTTTCGTCTCCTGGTTAATCGTCATCTCATTTGGCATATTCGTCATTTTACACGCTATTTGCACTTTTTGGGACAACTTTTTCCAGGACGTCTTTGATTTTATCAAAGAACGTTGTCGTTGTCTAATCGCTGAACAAACGTTCCGAGACTTTGTTCAGGATATAATCATTAGTCAAGACCACGCAAATCCACCCGGATACAGTAATACTGTGGTTATTATTGTTCCACGTGCCACATCGAATTAGTTGTATTCGGTTTCCAATTGTATCTGAGCGCTTAGCAACCGAATACATATTCTCTCTTGTGAATTCTTTATTTTCATTTCTTCTTTTCATTTAAATGCGTTTTCTCATTCTTTTCTGTGCCATTTCGGCTCTCAATGCCACCATTTTTCCCTTCGGAAAATTGAATGCCACGATGAAGATGCATCAAAATGTCACCGTAATCCAGGATCCAGCGGTCCCGTTTAAGTAAGTGACCTTCTAGAGCTGCTCAGTAACTAAAGCCGTAGCTTAGAATTCAAACCTTGCTGACCTCAAATTTCCAGAAGATTCGGTGTGGTTTACTATTGGACTGGAAACTTCAAACATAACTCGAGTACCCCGAAAAAATGCATTTTCCTGAGAGCCCACCCCGATTGGCCATTCGGAGAGCATTTACTTCCAAATGGATCCGTCGTTCATGGAGTGGAATTCGGATGCACAAATGACGATTTGTGTAGAAAATATCGTTGTGATAAGTCACTTTCTTCAGGGCTTATTTGGTAACTTAAACACGGAAAATCAGAATTTCAAGGATAAAGTTTCAGGTGTGCTCTTCTCCTGACCTCTTCTGTTGTCTCCCTTGCAATCATCATTCGTTATATAATCGGTCGTCGGAAGGATCAGGGAAGAACTGAGCAAGACACCGAAATGAGAGCCTATATTCCAATTGTAGTCGTCAATCAAGGCTCAAATGGACATCTAGAGGTTCCGCCGCAAATGTTCCCAATTGCTTAATTTTTGAATCCAATTCTTGTCATGTGTTTTTGAATTGTGTTCTCTCTCCTATAAAATTCCCGTTTTGAATTCATATTTTTGTATTTATCACCGCGTTCCCTTCTTCTTTGAGTTCTCATCCTCCTTTCATTCTGAAAATGAACTTTGTTCTGATTCTCCTCGTTTTTTCTTTGATTTCCGCTGAGAAGCCAACATCAACCGAAAATGTGGATATTGTAATGAAGTTTTTCAACCACTTCAAAGTCATCCAGGAACCCAATCATCCTGTTTTGTAAGCCCATAGTACAGTAGCGTTCAAAAATATGTAGAATAAATTTTTCAGTTGATTTTAGCGTTTTTAGGCTATTTTCAGGGGTCTGGTTCTCGGTTCTCGGGTTTCCGATCGCTTTGAAAATTATTGGAGGATTAGAACAGAAATTAATAAAGTACTTTATATTCATACAATTTTCAAAAAATACCTCATTGTCTTTCTGTTACACGAATTCTGAGAGACACCTGAATTTTTACCGATTTCAGTACTAAAATGGCCAAAAATTTGGTGTCTCTCAGAACTCGTCCAATAAAAAGTTATTAAGGTATTTTTTAAAAATTGTGTGAATATAAAGTTCTTCTGTTCTAAGTCTCCAATAATTTTCATAACGATCGGAAACCCAAGATCCGAGAACCAGACCCCTGAAAATAGCCTAAACCCCCTAAAATCAACTGAAAAATGTTCCATATACTTTTGACCCCTACTGTATATTATTTCAGCCACAATGGACTTGCATTCTATTGGTATGGGACATATACCCCATCTCCAGAACGTCCTCAAACCTGTATCATTCTTGCTTCTCACCCTGAATGGCCATTCGATGGAAGTGTATTCCGAAATGGAACTATCCCTACTGTGGCGGTTTTCGGATGTCGTCAAGGGTGGATGTGCAAAGGGACTCAGTGTGTGAAGCCTCTTACTCATTTTAAGTAAGGCTATTATTGGAAGAGACCTATTTATTTTATGAATTTCAGTGTTGTGACCTACACTCTCTCCGGAATCATTCTACTTCTTCTGGTTTGCATTCTAGGAGGGCTCCCAAATTCCAAGGAAGATAGATCTGAGCGAAGACGTCCCCGGGAGTCAATTGATAATGTTTTCTTGCCAAATGAAACTCAAATTCAATACCCGCAACCTCCAAGATATACCCAATGACTTTTTTTTAAAAATAAAGATTTTTCTCAAACAGGAAACGAAACGGAAATAATCTAAAAACAGGTGATTCCTATATCAATACGCTCCGTCGAGCACGTCTCCTGAATTATTGTGGAGTCAGCGGTTTTCTTCTCTATACGAAATCCATATTTGTGAAGAAGAAGAAGCTACAATCGATTGTAGTGTTGGCATTTAGAGGAATGCGGAGGACGCTGCTGCTCATTCTAAAAAGAAGCGATGAACACTGAGCAGCTCTCTGATAAGACGGTTTCTTTCAAAGGATGTCATGCCTGTTTCTGGTTATTCGGGGTCTGTAGTCCCATTTTGTGCACTATTTTGTGGTAGGTTCTCATCTGGTTACCGATAGTAGATTACTGTAGAATTCCAGGTCCCTAAACGCCCTTCTCGTCATCTGGCTCCTTCGATTCTGTTTCTCTTTGTGTATCCCGGAGAAACGGAAATCATCTACCGATTCTTCTAGATCCAACGCCAGATCATCACAAGATGGAGGATCTTCGGAATCGACGACTCTTCTAACTCCAATTCCTTTTACTCCGTTCTATGTCGAAAGTTTAGTTTGACTTTTTTGTGAATGAAAGATTGTTTTTCAATAATTTTTAATTAGAGGGTTACTTCCCTGTAGGCGGGGAGGGGAAAGGAGTTATCGAAAACAACTAGGACATTCTGGTTATCTCAGTTGGAAGTTGCTGCTTCTTCATAATAATAATATTATTATACTATATTAACTAAGGGTTGCTTCTTCTTCTTCCGAAGGTTTTCTTTTATATTTTGGGAACCTAACTTTCTGAATTTGTTTCCATTTGGATGCTCCTCTTTAATCTAATTAAAACAGCTATATCTATGTTCTTCCAAAAATGTGTTCTGATCTTCCCCCAAGGAAACTAAAACACCTGATAGATACAAAACCATGTGACGTTTCTCCCTACCCCTAACAACTAACAACTCGCTAACAAAATCAGAAGCCAATTCGAAGAAACCGATATCTCATTACATTCGGCTTCCGTTTTCCCCTTCTCTTCTCACGCACACAAGGCAGGCGCGCGCGAGCCAAAGTTGTTGCCCCAGAATCTAAAAAACCGAGATAATAAGGCGGTTGGAAATCAGGTTGCTATTGGTAACCACAGCTCCCGTATATGCTCATTTGAGCATAAGAAGTCTTGAGAGAAGTAACCAGTTTGAGGTGTTGGCTCTCTGCGCGTGATGAGCTCAGTTTAGGAGCTAACATAGTTAGGGTTGAGTCCTGAGTATATATAGTGATTTGATAATTTCTCAATTTAAATTCTTAATTTTGTTAACCGATTACCAGGAAGTTTAGCCAGACTTTTTAAACCCAACATTGAGATTTTAAGGGTATCCCAGAACCCTCTGATGCTCGGTATTGGTTAGAGGCCCTAGATTTTATCTAGATTTTAATTTTGAAATAATCTAGTATGATATCACCCGAAAGTTTATTTACAAGACTTAATCATCACCTTCCCAATATCTTCTGCCTTCAACATTCATTCTCTAAAACCTGCACTTTCGAAATCAACCAGTCCGAATAATCTAATCATTCGCCCATTCCACCTGCTTCTTTCTCTTTCTTCATCTCGAAACTTCTTCTCATTTCAGCTTGGCGTTTTTTGGGGCAATGATTCACCATTGCCTTAAACTAATGGCCATGGGCTTTCTCATGGTCGGTACCATTCGTACTACGGTAACCCAACGTGTGCCGGCTTCTCAACGGAATGTCAGGTAGCCCAAGACACCAGGTATTAGCTATCATCAAATGAGCACAGTTCCAGAGAAACATTCCTGGCTGGTTCGGAATTCGAGGAGAGTCTCATCACTCATCTTCTGAACTCCTCTACAATGGTCACTCTCAATGACGACATCTCGTCACTGCTTAGCAGTTCTAACCTGACCTATACTCTGGCGTCACCAGAGAAACCATTTGTGTAGGTTCTTAGAAAGCCGGATATGAAAGTTGAACTACAAGGAACTTTTGTTCTCGAGCACTCTTCGCACTTGTTTGTTGTACTATGCTGTGTCTCGTGTGTCTTTGTACTTGTTTTTTTGTGTATGTACCAAAGATCATCTGAACTTTTTCTCGATAAGAAAAATTATATATGTATTTATTAAGAAAAAATAAATTTGTGAAAAGACCTCACTAGGTAAGCTCTTGTTCAGATTCGTCGATCGCAACTATTTCTGGAACAAGGCCGATTTTGTCGAGTACGCCGATTCTGACAACACGACGACGTTTGCATACATTTGCGTCTACAATGTGACTCAAGATGATGGCATTTTTTCGCAGGTGATATTTCCCTCTAAATGTCACATTCATCATAATTTTTAGATCTACTTCCCATCAGGAGAACCAATTACCGAAGTGGTCTTCGGTTGTGAAACTTCAAAGGAATGCTGTGGAATGAAGTGTTGTGGGGATGATGTCCTCATTAATATTATAATGTGAGCAATGAGTCATAGCATCTCTTATCCTTCTCTTTCAGCGTCGGCGCCATCAGTCTCGCTCTTCTCTTCCTTCTTCTCTGCAACATCGTCATCGGATTCAAGAAACGCCGTGGTAGAAGGTGTCTTGGATACACAACAAAATAAGAATTTTTTTAGAAAAGGCCAGAAACAACGGAAATGCCACGTACCACGCGACTGATATAACCCAAGCCAACGAGAACGAGATAGTGAGCGCCGATCAGATCACCTACGAGACTAGACATCCATCGGCGACACGTGGAAAGCAATGCGATATTGAGACACTCTCAACTGATCATAAGAAGATCTAAATGAGATGATGATTCTGTGTTAATCCAAATATATTTTGGCTTTTTTCCATATATTTTGAACCATTTATTTTTGTGTGTGACCAATAAATTATATATTTGGATTTATTTTTGGACTATTTTTTTGGACTTTTTGGACTAGTAAGGGCATGAGAAATAACAGTTGTACACTTGCAAAAGTTTCTCTCTTATGTAATCGACACAATTTTCCGTCGGAAGGGAAATCCGGACTTCTTGTGTACATACTCTCCCTCATTCAATCATAACTTAACTCCTCGAGACACACAACGGCAGCGCATCGGTCAAAGAATGGCACTGTACGCCGGCGCGGAATCACCGAATCGGATTTCGGAGGGAGGGAGACTCGGGAAAAGGTGTAGAAGACGATCCGTGTTTGCGCCGCTCCGGCCGGGGGAGACCGTAGAAGAGCATCGCCCTCTAGAGGAGAGCAGGATCACTTGAGCACACACATATGAGAGTTTATCACTGAGAGAGAGAGAGAGAGAGAGAGAGAGAGAGAGAGAGAGAGAGAGTCCGAGTACGGACAATCACCAGGAGAAACATTTGTGCACTCTCTCTCTATCACTTGACAAGAGAAGACCAGTGTATGTATGCGAAGAGAGCTTGGTAGTACAAGCCAATCGGAATGTTGAAATTTCGAAAAACGAACAACTTGGGTCGAGGGGGGGGGGGGGTGGTGTCTCGTGAAAAGTTGACCGCCAAGTTTAGATATTCTATTTTTGGGAACATGATGATGCAGATGTTTATCCGGAAAAATCAGAAATTAGGAAATAAGGTAGCAGAAAATTTGGGATGGGATCTCGAATGCGGCTCAAGTTTGGCACACGAAGGCTCCCGATAGAGGCCCACAGAAAAGCGGTGTTGCTCAGGCTAAAAGCCAGGAATTTAAAGTTTAGATGTTGTAAAACAAGAATCAAGTTTAGTTTTCAATTTTTTAAGGATTTCCAAAGCCGGTAAGAATAATCAGCGTACCCGCTAATCTGGGACCCACCCTAAGTGCTACCTGGACCTACCCTTAATCCTAACTTTTTTCAGCTGGGTTGAAAAATAGGTTAAGGGTCTCAATAAGTACGACAAACTACAGTATGTTTCATGCAACAGAACCCCCTCTTCCAACGTCACAATGCACATGGCACGTGTTTTTTGCCTTGGATAGTTCTCCATACACACAGAAAACGGGGAACCATAATAGAGGTGTATTATGTGCTCTCTCAGAAGTTGCCTCCTAATACTCAAGAAGTCGCTTCCCGTCTGTGCTGTTGCATCGCTCGCCCACTAAAACCGGACATCGGTCAGTTGGCACACTGACTGCCTCTGACGCCACCGCTCTCGAGTGCACGAGTATAAAGAGCATGGTGCCCGCACACATTTGACTCAGATATTCTTTTTGGATGGCAACTTTTTCGCTTCTTCCTTTTTCCTCATTAGAAACACTTTTGATCGCATTGGACTCCTTAGTTACCGTAGCCTCTAGGATATTAGGTCTAGACCTAGGGGTTTTCTCTCAGATCACTCTTCTAAATTTAGAGCTCCTAGTCTCCAAATCTCTTTCTGTCTCTCCAAGCGTGATTATCTGATAAGATCACACAGATAAGTTGGACGTTTTGACAAGGCCGCAAAATTCGGTTGTATCGGGTAGAAAGGGGAGGGGGTCACTCAAGTATTTGAACATCCAATCGACCACTTCATTTTACAAACACATAACCGCAAGAGAGTTTCGTGCCGCTCGCAAAGAGCACGTCGCCGCGCGGAGGCGCCAGAGTCTAAGCTAACAGACGGAAAATCGGAGAAGATAGAGAGAAGAGGGGAGGAAGAGAGACGGTCAGTGTCCCCTCCCTTCTTCTTCTTGACTGTTACGCCGAGAGCTACAAATGACCATTTAGCCTTTCTTGAGGTGCTCCCCACCATTTCTTAACTCCTCTTCTTCCCTCCTCTTATCCTTTTACAATTCCTTTTCTATTTCAGGCCAACCCAGGGTGTTTTATACTTGTCATTTAAAACCTAATTATGAAGCAACTCGCTATCTCCTTCTGCATCATCCTCCCTCTCGCCTGCTTCTGGGTACTGAACGCAGAAGACGCACAACAAGGTAAGGATCTTAGTTTTAAGGTCCCCCTTCAAGAAATATTTCAGCCCCAGAACTCCGCGACGCCAACTCGACAGTCTTCCGTCAGAAGAGACAGTTCGGATGCCCGGCCAACTGTTATTCATCGTGCAGTTCTTCGTCTCAATGCCAGAGATACTCGGTTTCAGCCGTCTGTGTCCAAGGATGCTGCTGCCCAGGAAACAATAATCTTGATAGTGAGTCTATTACAGTCTAAAAAATGTGTCTAGTCTTTTATAATCTAAAAAAAAAAGTAGATGTGTCTAGCCTATCTAGTGTTCCGTTCAAAGACAAACACACTGATTACCTAATGATTGATACAACGCTCTCCTTTTCTCCGCGCTTTTTCCCTACGGGTCAACATAAATACAAAATATTTGCGAAGATTGTGGTGTGTTTGCTCGTGAAATCGGCTCTCACGACGTCGCGCGCGCACGAAATGCTATCTATCTTTAGCCTATCAGATAGAAAACTTCTTTTCCAGCCGCCTGCTCCGGAGGACCAGCCGTCGCCGCTTGCCTTGGAGGCCTCTGCGGACAAGGATTCTTCTGCTCAAGCAACAATTACTGCTGTAGATGCCAATCCGGAAACAGTACAGGACCATGTGTTAACCAGGTTTGCCCAACCGGATACATGTGTAACACCAACAACTACTGTTGCCCACTCGGATCCGGAGGAGTCCTCGGAGCCTGTGTCAATGGAGTCTGCCCAACTGGATACACTTGCGGAGCTGGAAACTTGTGCTATTTGAGCAGCGGAAAGTAGAGGAAAATTTTTTCTTGTGTCTCATGCGAAAAATTGCCCCTTTTTCTTTTCTCTCTTTTCCCCCTTTTAAATTATTTTTTTTTCTTCTACTACAAAAGATCCGAAGTTCTTTCTCCCCACCACTCCCAAGACAAAACGACCCCCACAAAAGACATTCTAAACTATTTGTTTATTTATTATTTAATTTTAATTAATGAAAAATAAAACAAATTTGACACAAACACTAGGATGGATATGTAATATTATGCAAATCAAAAAGGAGAAAAATAAGCAGAGAGAGAGATTCAGGATGATTTCTGTCATGAAACCGGAGAAATTAAAGAGACTAGTCAAAGAAAAAAGAATAATCAAACGACTTTGTGTTCGTCGTGTGGATGATGGTCATAGTCGTAATCAGTATGGACGAATGCTCGTTCCACTTCTGGGAGGCTCTCGATATTCGATTGAAGGGTCTCACTGATGTCATGCGATTCGCGGAGGATCATGTTCTCGTCAAGGACAATATGGACCTGAAATTAATGTGAGAATCTTTTGTTTCACTTAAAAATGTTACCTCAACCAAGAACTTGCTTCCGAAATGATAAACGTAGACAGTGTCGATATGAGAAATTCGATTGTCATGATCCAAACAAACTTTGATGATTCGATTGATAAACTCTGGCTCTGCAGTCTTCCCGGAGAGTTTTGCAAGGTGTTCTCTGCCAGTTTGAACCCACGTATACAGAATATACAATGAGACAATGATAGCCCCAGCTGGATCGAAATAATATGAGTACTTGGTTCCAAGCCATGCGCAGAGCAATGCCACTGTGTTAGAAATACAATCATTTCGATGATCCATTGCCAGAACATTCACCGATGGATCCTTGTATTTCTTGCAGAATAGGTAGAGGGAGAGTTTGATAAGGACAGTTGACACCATGATGACAACGGAGACAATGGTCACGTTTAGTTTTGGCTCTTCTCCGATTCCTGTAATTTTTTAGATAGGCTGAGTTAGTTAAAAATAATTTGTCATTAGATGTAGTTTTTAATTCTGAACACTTTTTCTGTTGACAACTTTCTTTGAAAATGCCTCTAAATACCTTAAAAACCGCTTTGAAAATGACGAGGTGATTGGGGTGGAAGAGTTTTCTGTCAGACTCGGCCACGGGTTTTATGCAGTTACCGTATTTATTCTAATTGGCCGGCATGCCGGTCTATTTTTCGAGACCATTGTCTGAGTGCCGGTTAAATAGAGGCTGCCGGTCATTTAGAGGTTGCCGGTTTATTTTTCAAACTATTTTTTCCAAATAATTTCTCTTCAAAAACCGATGAAACAAAAGCAAAAATAGCCGGAGAAGCCTGTTTTTATTTAAAATAGGCACTAAAATTCGTTATTTAACAAGTTTAATAGGTTTTCTGTGATAGTTGTATAAAGTATATCCTGTTCTCATGTAGTTTTGGGTTCAACCATGCCGGCTTATTTTTTGAGTGCCGGTCAATTAGAGGCTGCCGGTTTATTTTTCAATTCATCGGTTTGTATGCCGGCTTATTAGAGGCTGCCGGTCATTTAGAGGTGCCGGTCAAATAGAATAAATACGGTATTTTTCTCATTTTTTCCGATTTTATGTTTTTTCGAAGTTATTCTCTCATAATAAGAAAAAAAATTTCGAAAAAAAACGCCCAAAAAGGTACAAAACTCCCGTGGCCGAAGTTTATAGAAAACTCTTCCACCCCAATCACCTGGACATTTTCAAGCCGGTTTTTGAGACTTTTAGAGGCATTTTCAGAGAAAGTTGTCAACAGGAAAAGTGTTCAGAATTAAAAACTACATCTATATACAAATTATTGAATTCCAGTTTAATCCTCCTTTAATTGCCAATTCACCATAAAGATCATATTGAATTCCATCATGAATTCCTCTAACCGATGAAATGATCAACTGAACCGACGCCATTCCCATTATCACACTAATCAAAATCAAGGCAAGAGGCTCCAAACGAGTCCTTCCCCTCGGATACAAATACGGATCCCTCTTCTTAATCATTCTCTCCGAAAGTGATATCACTAATCCAGATGTGATATCCACAACAGAATCCACCATAGAAGAGATGATAGACATGGATCCAGATAGGACAGATGCCACCACTTTAGCCACCATTAACAAGAAATTCACGGCAAGAGTGATTTTAGCCATTCGAGCAGCTGCTGAAGACTCGTCATCTTTCTTCTCATCGACAGATTTCTCTTCGGTATCCACTCGCTCCATTGGCTTCTGAAAGTGGGAATTTTTAGATGAGGGTACTCCAGAGACTTCACTGGGAAACTTACTCGTCTAGGATTCCTAGGACTTCGTGGCACATCGAATATCACTACTTCCGGTTCGTCTGTTCCATCCTTCAAAAAACAGGGAATTTCTCCGAAACAAGTGTGTGAGTGTGCAAAAAAGATAAGTGAGATGTTTTGGAACAGATAGATCGGACTACTTTAAGAGCACAGAAATGTGCCCTTATAATAGAGATAGACTCACCACATGCTTAACCAACGGAGCCACCACTGCCCGATCCTCTGGAATCGCTGGCGGAATCACTGCGACGACCTCCGCATCATCATCTTCCTCTTTACTCGTCGTCCGCCGTCGGGTTCTATTGAATTGCTGGAATAATTCTTTCGGTTTCAGAGCCTTGAAAAAGGACTGCAGTGGATTTCAATAATTTGAAATTAGATGTAGTTTTAAATTCTGAACATTTTTTCTGTTGACAAGTTTCTTTGAAAATGCCTCTAATGCCTTAAAAATCGGTTTGAAATGAGGATTATGGTGGAAGAACTTTTGCAACCTCGGCCACGGGGGTTCGGACCACTCCAGTGGCTATTTTTCTTTTTTTTTTCGAGGTTTTCAGTCTCTTAATGACATATATATTCAATAAAAGCATAAAACTTCGAAGAAAAAAGGAAAATTGCCACTGGGGCGTCTCAAGGCCGAGGTTGCAAAAACTCTTCCACCATAATCCTCATTTCAAGCCGTTTTTTAAGGCATTTAGAGGCATTTTCAGAAAAAGTTGTCAACACAAAAAATGTTCAGAATTCAAAACTACATCTAATTCCAAATTATTGAACTTGACTGCAGTCCTCCTTTAATTCCAGAAATCTCACCTCAATCTGCTCGGAATCATTCTTAAAATTCTCCAACAACTCATTCTGTTTCTTATAGAACTTGTTCACCTTCTTCGCATTTTTCGATTGCGAAGTCAGAGAGGTCGTCGATCCGGCGGCCATTTTATGAAGTTCTGCACAACTTGTCTGTCCATTTTCCAAATCTCTCGGGGCACTTGGCGCCTGAGATAGGGAAATCGATCGGAGGGATGGGCGCCCGGCTTTTATTGTTGTTGATGGTCCAACTTCATCTCGTTCTTCTTCTTCGTCTAATAGACTGAATGTGGCTTCGGCGGTGGACATGTGGAAAGGGTCTGGAAAGGTATAAGAATAAAATAAAATGGAAAGGAGAAAAAGAATTCTAATCGTTTATAATCGGATAAGTTAGTCCCCCGGGGCAACACGAATTGAATAAAGTTGGCCTAAAATGTTAGAAGAAAGAGAGAGAAAAGAGACGAAGAAGAAAAGGAGAGAAAGAGAAGGTGTGAAAAGGTGTCTCATGTGAAATGTGTTTGTGTCTGTGATCAGATAGGCATTGAATAAGAAAACGAAGAGATCGATGGTTTTTAGGGGAGGAGGGGAATTATCAAAATGATATCGATTCTGAATTTGTGAAAAAAAGAAAAAAAAAGGTTTGGGAAATTCCTTTTTTCAATTGGGAAACACTTGGGAAATTGAAAAATGTTGATTTTTCTGATAATAGTTTTTTTCTTTTTTTAATACTTTTCTTTCTGCAAAATGGAAAATTGATCAGTCTCTAAAAAAGAAAATGTTTTTCAAACCTGTTCAAAATTTTTTTTTCTTAGATTTGTTAGGTAAAAAATATTTTTTGTTCAGGTTTAACTTCCCACAGTTGGTTATTTTTCATCTAATCTAAATCCACTTTCCCTTTTCAGATTCAGAAAAATACATTAAAAATATTCTCTTGAAAGACTAAGAAAACAAAAATCCACATTGTGAGAAACGAAGAAAGTCATATGAGCACGTTTTGACAGGTGCAAAATGAGAAAATAAATAGGTTTTGCTCTCAGGATTTTCAAGGAGGAGAATATTGAGATGTAGTTTTTAATTCTGAATACTTTTTCTGTTGACAACTTTCTCTGAAAATGCCTCTAAATGCCCTAAAAACTGGCTTGAAAGGAGGAGATTTGATTATGGTGGAAGAGTTATTCGTAGCCTCGGCCACAGGCTCCATTCGATAATAAAAAATTTATTATTCTAATTTTAGATGTGGTGTTTGATTTTGAACACTTTTTCTGTTGACAACTTTTTCTAAAAATGCCTCTAAATGGCTTAAAAACTGGCTTGAAAACTTCGAGGTGATTGGGGTGGAAGAGTTTTCTGCCAGATTCGGCCACGGGTTTTGTGCTGTTATTTTTCTCATTTTCTTTGATTTTATGTTTTTATTGAAATTTTTCTTTCATAATTAGAGAAAGTAATTTTCCTAAAAAGCCTAAAAAGGTGCAAAACCCGCGTGGCCGAAGTTTATAGAAAACTCTTCCACCCCTATCACCCGGTTTTTAAGGCATTTAGAGGCATTTTCAGAGAAAGTTGTCAACAGAAAAAGTGTTCAGAATTAAAAACTACAGCTAATTCCGAATTATTGAATTTCATTTCAAGATCCAGACCTAATTCAAAAACTCCTTCGCACTCTTTGTTATTTGTCATCCAATGACATCATGAGCCGTTGTCCTGAGAAAAAACAAATGAAAGAAAGAAAGAAAGAAAGAGAGAGAGAGAGAGAGAGAGAGAGAAAAATGAATCCGTGGGATAATTGTAGTTGTTCCCCTACTGATTCGGGATCGATTTAATCGCTGCTTGCCCTGTATTTAATTCGGTTTGCAAATAGTCTCGTCGACTATTCGAAAAGAGAGATGGGGAAAACTCGAAAATAAAATAAACAATAGAGGAAAAAGTGATGGGAAGGGAAAATGGGGTAGAAAAATGGTTTGAAAAAGGTACAGATTACTGTAGTTTTTCCGGTTTTTTTCCAGGATTTTTTGAGCCTTAAGGGTCCTTGAAGTGTGTCTGAATAGAGAGAATAAACAAAAAAGGATCATATTTCTGCATGTTTCATAATCAAAAATCCCTCCCTCGCCCCCGGGGAAATCGATAAACGTTGCAAGAAGCTGCTTTTTCTCAGAATATGTTGCCAGGAGACTCAAGGAAACAAGAAAAGGAAAAGGAAAAGGGGAAAATTCGATAATGAGAAAGGGGGGAAAAGAGGGGAGAAGTGAGCCACTTCGCTTTCAACTTTAAACTCGTTCGAAATTGCTCATGTGTTGAAGGAGAAGAGAGAGCCCAGGAGGACCCTGGGTACAGCGGAGCGCGTTTGGCTCAACAAGCTTACATCTTTTATTTTTTTGAGTATCAGAAATACATGAGATTTAGAAGGAGACACAGTTTTTTATGGATTGATATGCAATTTCTTCGATAGATTCCCCGGTTCTCCGT
Organism: Caenorhabditis tropicalis; assembly: GCA_016735795.1. NCBI lineage: Eukaryota > Metazoa > Nematoda > Chromadorea > Rhabditida > Rhabditidae > Caenorhabditis > Caenorhabditis tropicalis. The sequence goes on from CM028618.1 coordinate 488,259, forward strand.
TATTTCCAATCGGTTGAATTTGAACGAAATGCGTCTCGTTGGCCGATAAATCCGTGATTCTCGCCGAGTTATTCTTTCCGATAATCTGTCCACACTGATTTCCATCCACAAAAATTCGATATCCTTTGACCAATGGCATTTCCCATTTGACTTGATGAACATGATGACCGTCTTCATTTTCACAAACAAAACTATTCGTCAGATTCTGTGGAGTTGGAATCATGCTTCGAATCGCCTTCCACATTTGGGATTGCTCAGCTTTAAACGACTCGAGGGTCTCCACTAAACCATCATTGATCGCCGTCAGATTCTCGTTCTGTTTGTTGAGTTCATTGACTTTCTGTTCGAGATATTTGACACGTGTTTTGAGATCTTCTGTTTCATCGGAAACGTATGAGACATCGGCTACACTTGGAGTCCGTCGATTCGATGGAGATTCTGGTTTCGTTGAATCGATAATCGGCAATGGAGTCGATTGACTTCTACCGTCGATTGTAGTGAAACTGAGTTCAGTTCTTGCGGAACAGATTACGGTTTCTGTTGAGCTGGTTGACGTGGATTTCTGGAGTTGGAGGGCGTCGACGAATTTCGACGGGGAATTGCCTGGAAAATAGATATAAAAATGGGGTTTCTACAATCAGATATGGAAATGGGTTAAAAAAATGAAAAAAGATGGGATTACCTTGAAAAGTGAACGATTTATTTCTTCTTGCTTCCGGTGGTGAGCACATTCGAATGTTATTCCTCACGGGTTGGGTTTTCCTATTTCCAGAGTCTCCAGGAGTCTTCAGTGTTCCCAGTTTCCCATTCCACTCCCTAAATGGAGAATACACTGAATTCGCAGTCCGATCTGTGTCGTCACTTTCTTCTCGCAAAGATCTCTTCTTCTGAAGCGCCTTATGACACGTCTTTTGGGCTGGAGTCGGTGGTCCACTATCTGCTTTCGGAAAGTGTTGAGTCAGTTGTTCACAGAGAATTTCATGATTTCCTGGTTCGATCTTCTTGATTTTCCCTTCCATCGCAAGCCATTCTCCTTCCGTTTGAACTGTTTCATCGATAGCCTCTTCATCTATTAGAGTAAGGGTTTCAGAGCAACACGCGACGATATATGAACGATAATCAAACTTTTCTTCGGAGACAACGTCATTAATACACGGATTTCGAGCTGAAAATCAGAAAAATGCATTTCAAAATGTGAAATGATTACCAAGTGCCACTTCTTCTAGTTTTTTAAACGAAGAAAGTGTGGAAAATTGAGACAAGTCGCTGATGGAATTCGAAGAAATATCGAATTTTCGTAGAGTTGTCGGGGAGATTAAAGTGGGCAGTTTCTGAAAATAAAACCTATTTTTCTAGATTTAAATCTATATTTTTACCGTTAAATCCTTGATTTTATTCTCTGCTAAATTTAGCGAACGAAGCGATTTACATTTACTTAAATCTGGAAGTTCCACGAGGAAATTGCTACTTAAATTAAGGATTTCCAGAGATTTTAGGGATAAAATCACGAGATCTTCGATTAAATTCGATGATAAATCGAGGTGAATCAAGTTTTCGAATCTTCCCATTTGATTGATTTCTTTTAGTTGATTCCGAGATAAATAGAGTTCAAATCTGAAGGAAAATGAAATGAAAAGAGGGAAAAATAAAAAATTAATTACAAATTCATGTTGAAATCCGATATAAATTTATTGATTTGACAATCCTGAGCGTCGATCTGAAACCCCCGTTTTTTTCTCTAAACTCTCTCCGTTCTCCTTACTATTTCGCATTTCGGAAACAGTTTCGTATAGGTAAACTTCTGAATACAATTCCCATTTATCAACAATCTCTTCACTTTTCCGTATTCTTCTTTGAAATTCCTTTCCAAATTCGTCAACGAAAGATTCGCCAAATCCAGTGTTCCGTCTTCTTCCACATCTGCTTTCTCATTGTGAATTCTGAATTTTTTTTCCTTTTCTGGGGTGGTATTCCACGTGTCTTTTTACCTTCCCGATGTCAAAAAAGTGGAATTTGTCATTGAGCTCTCAGCTCTCGAATCATCCAGATTCTCTTTGTTTTCATCGCTTCCTTCTTCCAATTCTTGTCTTTCGTCGTCTTCTTCGCTCATTCTTCAAATTATCCCTCTCTTTTTCACTCTGATCTTCTAAAATATCTACGAATGGTGATTGTAAGCCATATGTTAAATCGAACGGGCTGTTAACATTTTCAAATTCATAAAGGGGGAGAAGAAAAAGAAAGGAATCGTTGAAAAAACACAACAAAATCAAGGCAACGTCCTTGATACCGGTAGGCGGTAGAAACATCAAAATGACAACTAACCAAGAAGAAAAAAGAACAAATGCTATATGAATTGTGAACAATACTGCTGAATTATGCGAGAAAACTTGAATAAAAAACCATTAAAAACTGGGGATGATTTAAAGAGGTGAGAGAGAGAGAGAAGTCCCTGAGATACACGCCGAGTGGGGTGCAAAAAAGGCACGGAAGAGGTTATGGAATTTTGTGGAGAAAATGAAAATGTTTGATTGGTGTGTCCTTTATTGTCTGACGATCAGCGACTCGCGTTCCGCGCCAACACCAATGTACACGATTGGCACCTGCAAAGAGACGGCGTTATTGATTGGTTGCCCTCCCCGGCGGGCGGTGGAAGCCAGCTGTCTTCCCTTTTCTTACCTTGATGAAATCCTCGATGAATCCAATGTATTCCCTGCATTTCTGTGGAAGATCTTCGTATTTTCGCACTCCAACAGTCGGCTCCATCCATCCTGGGAACTCTTTGTACTCCACTTCAATCGCTCCCCATGCATTCGCTTGAGCGGGTGGTGAAGATAGGACGACTCCGTTGTGCTTGTAGCCGACGGCCACTTTGATGGTCTGAAATAGTTCAAAAATCATATTTCATCACGTGTTTCTCCCCGAATCTTTAGCCTGATGACATCATTTTACACTCTCTTACGAGATGAAAAGTCAGTTTAAACGAAACTCACTGGGAACGTGTCGAGAATATCCAGCTTGGTAAGAGCGATCGCCGTGTAGCCGTTGATCACAGCGGAGCGGCGGAGAAGGAACAAATCGATCCAGCCGCATCTTCTCTTTCGTCCAGTGGTGACTCCAACTTCCTTTCCAATCGACTGAAGCTTCTCGCCGTCTGAATCGAAGAGTTCGGTGGGGAATGGGCCGGTTCCGACGCGTGTCTGATAGGCCTTGACAACTCCAATGACATTTCCAATGGCCGTTGGTGGGACTCCGAGTCCGGTGCAAGCTCCGCCGACAGTGGAATTCGAAGAGGTGACATACGGATACGTTCCGAAGTCAATGTCCAGAAGGGCTCCGTTGGCTCCTTCGATAAGCACTTGCTTTCCGGCGCTGCGCTGCTCGTGAATGAATCCAACGGTGTCGCCGACGAGTTTCAGATCAGCGAGCTTTTGACGGTGGATTTTGAATCTGCCAAGCTCCTCATCGACGTTGACTTCGATCGACGGGAACTGCTTTTTGTAGTGGTCAACCAGACGACGATACTTCTCGGAGAACTCCTCGAAATCGGCCATCAAATCCGCCACTCGTATTCCGTTTCTGAAGCATTTTGAGCTGTAAGTTGGTCCGATTCCACGATTTGTGGTTCCAATCTTGTTTTTGGCGGCCAGCGAGTCCTCTTGCCGTCCATCGACTTGGGAGTGAACTCCGAAAACCAAGTGCGCCTCGCTGGAGATCATGATGCGCTTCTCCCATCCCGACTCATCGAGTATTCCGTTGTGAGCCAACTCGGAGAAGAATGCGTCCAAATTGACGACGACACCGTTGCCAATCACATTGAAACAAGTTGGGCTGATGATGCCACTTGGAAGAATATGGAAATCGTATTTCCGTCCATTCGCGACAACGGTGTGTCCAGCATTGTTGCCACCCTGGCATCTGGCGGTGACGTTGATCTTGTGATTTTCGATCAGATAGTCGATAATCTTTCCTTTGCCTTCATCTCCCCATTGAGCACCCAGTAAGACGGACACAGTCTTGTTAGACGTCATCTGAAAAGATACGTATGAGGAGAATGAAATGACGTTTGGGTGTATTTATTTGTGATCAAAACAAAAAAATATGATAAGAAAAGGAAGAAATGGGGGAAAGGAAACGCCAAACTATTCTGTGCGAACACTTTGAACAAATATAAAAGTTTCTGTGATCTTTTCCCCCTCTGCGTGCCGCCTATTCCCCACAGTAAACATACACTGCCACGTCGATCGTTCAGGAACGATTCGAGCTCGCAATTGGCTTTTGAGGTGATTGAACCCATAGCGAATATTTAGAATAAGGGGAATGGGGGAGCCGAGAATAGGGAGGAGTGAAGATTCGGGAGGAGAGGGAAGAAAAGAAGAACAACATAATAAAAAAAAACAAGGAAAGTTTTTAGTCAGTTGTGTGTAAGAGATAGGAAGAAAAGCGCCGGAGGATTCTGTGTAATATCGCCAAAGCTCCCAAAAGCAAGGAAGAAAGAAAGAAAAGAAGCAAATCGAAATTATATCTAGCTGTGAAGTAATATAATGTTGTCATTGAAAAAAAACCGCCTTACTTGTGACAAAAATCGCGAGTTCAAACAACCAAAACGTTCCGAAATGATTCGAAAAAAGGTTTTTTCTCTTGCGTGTCTATTTTTTATTTCTATTCAAATATAAGTATTCGAGGTGCACTTAAAGGAGGATGAAGGTTCTTGAATAGAACAAAGAGCGGGATTCTAGAAGAGATAATGACGAGAGCGGCTCTCGCATCAAACATTACCACTCTGACGTCTATTGATAAAAAAATAAAATTTGAAAGCAGACGAAGCGCGAGAAATCATATCAAAAGAAATCGAGAAACTAGTTTTTCTTCTTTTTTTTCATGAAAAGAATAAAAATCAAGTGCAACGATCGCGTTTTGAATTGAAAAAAGACGAAAAAAAAGAAAGCAGAGTATAAAACAGATTTGAACAGAAAGAAAAGAAAATGCGAATGATAAAAACTTGAAGTAGTTTTATTATTGAAAACGAAAAAGAGAAAAGAAATCCATGCAAAACAGTAAACATACATGAATATAAGCTGTTTGGAGACCAATGGGGGACAAAAATTTAAAAAGAAAATGAGGGAACCGTGATTTTCAACAAATCAAGCAAAGAGGAGGACGAAGCACTCTTATCGGGTGGGTTTCAAATTGCGTGGTTTAGTTCAAATATTTACAATTTCGTTTGAAATTCAATAAACTAATAAATTTCAAATTTTACGACCCTACCACAATAAGACGCCGTTTAAAACAAAGAACAGAGCATAACAAATTACTAATTCGATAAAAAACTATATATCTAACCTATTATATGTTATTATGAAAAAAAGGGGTTGGGGACTACATTGATAACTAAAGTTTGGAAAAAAAGAAAAAAGACACGTGAATTGAGATTATTCAGATCTGATTGTAATTCTTAGTTTTGCTCCTTCTTTGGCTCCTCAGCGGTCTTGGCTTCTTGAGCGTCTTGTCCACCGGAGTTCTTGGCAGCCATGTTCTTATAAGCAGCCTCGAACAGTTTAAGGGATTGTTGTTGAAGAGTATTGCAGGCCTCCTTGATAGCTTCTGGTGTCTCGTTGTCCTTGTTGTCCAAAACCTTCTTGGTGTCAGCGATCTTGGTTCTGAGAGCCTCACACTCATCCTTTGGAAGTTGGTCAGCAAACTCGGTCATCTTAGCTTCGGTATCATGGATGATTCCTTCTGCTTGGTTGATGACTTCGACGAGCTCCTTTCTCTTGGCGTCTTCAGCTGCGTTCTTCTCAGCCTCCTTGATCATGTTCTCAATTTGATCCTTGGAAAGTCCTCCGGAAGATTGGATGACAACTGAAAAACTGTTTATAAAATAACGTCAATACAATAATAAACTCACTTTGTTGTTCCTTTCCGGTTCCACGATCTCTGGCGGAAACGTTGACAATTCCGTTGGCGTCAATATCGAAAGTAACCTCAACTTGTGGGACTCCACGTGGGGCTGGTGGGATTCCGACAAGCGAGAATTGACCGAGAAGCTTGTTGCTGGTGGCCATCTCGCGTTCTCCTTGGAAGACCTTGATTTGAACTTGAGTTTGTCCGTCGGCGGCAGTGGAGAAGACTTGAGACTTCTTGGTTGGGATAGTGGTGTTTCTGGTGATGAGCTTGGTCATGATTCCTCCAAGAGTCTCGATACCAAGAGAAAGTGGAGTGACATCAAGAAGAAGAACGTCAGTAACGTCTCCAGCCAAAACAGCTCCTTGGATAGCAGCTCCCATGGCGACAGCCTCATCTGGGTTGACAGCCTTTGATGGAACCTTTCCGAAGATCTCTTGAACAGTTGTTTGAACCTTTGGCATTCTGCTCATTCCTCCGACAAGGATGACATCAGCGATTTGAGAAGACTTGACCTCAGCATCGTGGAGAGCTTTGCGGCATGGCTCGATGGTTCTCTTGATGAGATCTCCGACGATTTGCTCGAACTTAGCTCTTGTGAGTTTCAAGTTCAAATGTTTTGGTCCAGATTGATCCATGGTGATGTATGGGAGATTGATGTCGGTTTGAGTGGTTGAGGAAAGCTCGCACTTGGCCTTCTCAGCAGCTTCACGAAGTCTTTGCATGGCTTGTGGGTCCTTGGTGAGATCAACTCCTTGCTCTTTCTTGAATTCTCCAACAAGATGATGAACGAGGGCATGGTCGAAATCTTCTCCACCGAGGAAGGTGTCTCCATTGGTAGACTTGACTTCGAAAACTCCCTTCTGGATTTCAAGAATAGAAACATCGAAAGTTCCACCTCCAAGATCGTAAACAGCAATACTGAAATGATTAAAATGAGAAAATTGTAGCAAACAAGACGAAAGCAGACTTACATCTTATCTCCAGCATCCTTATCTAATCCGTAAGCAAGAGCGGCAGCAGTTGGCTCGTTGATGACACGAAGAACGTTGAGTCCAGAAATTTGTCCAGCATCCTTGGTAGCTTGACGTTGAGAGTCATTGAAATAAGCTGGAACAGTGACGACAGCATTGTTAACGGTGGTTCCCAAATAGCTTTCGGCAGTTTCCTTCATCTTCATGAGAACGAAAGCTCCAACCTATGAATAAAATAAATACTTGTTGCATCATTTCGGCTTCACTTACTTGAGATGGAGAGTAGACTTTTCCCTGAGCTTCAACCCAAGCGTCTCCATTGCTGGCCTTCACAATTTTGTATGGGACGACTTTGCTGAAACAATTATAATAAAAAAAGTAATGTACAACGGAAACTTACAGATCTTTCTGTACTTCTGGATCTTCAAAACGTCTTCCGATCAATCTTTTCGTAGCGAAAAGAGTGTTGGCAGAGTTGGTGACGGCCTGTCGTTTAGCTGGAGCTCCAACGAGACGCTCACCATCGGCGGTGAAAGCAACAGTAGATGGAGTAGTTCTGACTCCTTCAGCGTTTTCAATGACTTTTGGAGTTTTTCCTTCCATGATACTGACGCACGAGTTTGTGGTTCCGAGATCAATTCCAATAACATGTCCCTTTGGTTTGTCAGACAAGCTTCTGACGTTTAAAAAGCCCGATCGAGCAATTGTGCGAGCGGAAGACAAGAATGATCGTGCGGTGAGCATAGTGCCTGAAAAAAACGCTATTAAAGTTGAAATAATTTCTGTAAAGACAAAACGAGTTGTTATTGCATCATAAAAACGAGAAAAGAAAGAAAAAATGAAAGAATTAGGGGCGAATGATGCAAAAATACGAGCTACTTGCCAGTGGGGGTTGTGAGATATCATTTTGAGGTCGGAAAATTGTGGAAACTTCGAGAAAAAATCGTCACGGGCTTTTGCATCAACTTGAGAACAAAACGAATTTTCAAGGCACTCCCTGTCTCCGCCCATTGCAAAGTACGGTCAGCGCCGGGTCTCGAAGCGATTCTGCAGCAAAAGCGTGCGCTGGCTGCAGTTACGCCCCTTTTGCACCCCGCCGCATAGTTTTTACCCGATTTTTTATTTCGGAGCCTTTTCTTCATTTTTTTTATTAATTAAACCTTGTACTGATTAATTTAAAACAGTTATCAAAAACAACATTGAAAAATTGCAAGAAAAAAATCAATAATTATTTGTTTCAGAAAACATGGGGTTCGCTTCAGCTTCTCGCGAAGAGAAACTGAAAATGATGAAGACAAATAAAACGAGAAAAACAACAAAGAATTTGAACCGTTTAGCAAAAAGAAAAAAGTTATCAAGAGAAATTCGTGATGGAATGTCAGATATTAAAGCGCGAAAGTCTGCTGATTTGCGCCAAAGAGCTGTCAACGTATGTTTTGCTTCGAAAAATAATTAATTTTGAACAGAATGATTTCAGATAGAAGACGATTTTATTGCCGACCGAGAAACACATTACGAGAATGATGACGAAGAAGATTTGCCTCTCGACATGATGGATGCCGATATTGACTGGGAAAACAGTGCATTCGCTAATGCTAAACGAAGATTAGACAGAAGTGGGGAGAAAAAATAAATAAAAACTTTAAAAATTTAATTTCAGAACGGAATGGTGATGAAACAGAGAGCGATGAAGATGATGATGTGGAAACGAAGAAAAGAAAATTCGCAGGACAACTCGAGGAAGGCCATGAAGAACTTCTTCCTATCAAGCTGAAAGACGGAACGTTGATTCGACCCACAAGAGAAAAAGACGAGGAGGAAAATGATGAAGATGATAAGAGTGAAGTGGGGGAAGAAGGCGAAGAAAATGAGCCTCATATGGAAGACTTTTCACATTTGTCAGCCTCTGAGCTCATCACAAAACGGAGAGAGCTGCTTCAAGAGTTCAAAGATACAATTGCTTCACATGCTAATATGCTTTTATCTAATCCACAAGTGAATGTGAGTATAAATGCATCAAATTCAATGTTTTCCTTTTCTATTTCAGATCGTTCGCCTTCGAGATCTCTACAACCTATGCAACGGCGAAAAAATCCACTCACTTGTCCGTGAACCAGTACAAAAACTTGCAATGGCAAGCACCGTGCAAGTCCTTCTTGACATTATTCCTGGTTATGCGATTCGTGAACAAACTGCAGAAGAGAAAGCTCAGAAGCAGAAGAAAGAAACGAGGAATCTTGTGAATTTCGAAGAGTCGCTTCTCAGATATCATTTGAAGTACCTTCAGCTCTGTGAGAAGCTTTCAAACAGTGAGTTTCTAATTTTATTGCCCGGTTATAATTTATAAATCGCAGAGCTCGTCGGAAAAGACAGACATAATAATGAGAACACGTTCACTTTCAAAATGGGAATCCTCACTGTAAAAGCTCTCGCTCGAATCGTCGTCTCCGCTCCTCACTTCAATTATTCCACTAACATCATCTCCAGTCTTGTTCGGTTGTCATTGGCTAAAAACGAAACGGTTGTCAGAGAAGTCTGTGAAGCAATCAAGACAGTTTTCAAAGAGGATCTTCATTTGAAAATCACTCTTTTCACAGCTCGATCCATTTCTACTCTTGTCACAAAACGAAAAGGAAGAGTGCCTCCGGAGCTTTTGAAGACTCTTCTCTCTATGAATATCTCTGAGGTGAAGAACGAAGATAAGAAGTCAGGAAAAGATGCATTGATCGCGAAGAAATATCAAATCAAAAAGGAAAGAGCCAGCAAAACGGCCAAAAAGTATAAGAAGCAGCTCGCGCGACTTGAAGCGGATCTTTTGGAAGTGGAAGCTGAAGAATCCTTGACAAAGAAGCTGAAACATGCTACTGAAGCCATGAAATTCGCATTCCAAACCTATTTCTCTATTTTGAAACGAATGCCAACTTCTGCGCTCCTCGAGCCGGTTCTAGAAGGACTCAGCAAATTTGCCCATCTTCTCAGCATTGAATTCTACGAGGATATCGTCTCAACAATGGAGAATATGGTTCAGAATGAGAATCTAAAGCCACTGGATCAATTACACTGTATTAATACTGTCTTCGTGATTCTTTCTGGCGACGGACAACTATTGAACATTGATCCTTCGAAGTTCTATCGTCTTGCCTATCGAGTTCTGAATCATTTGCCATTTGAAAAGAGGCCGGAGCACAGAAAAAACCAGATTGTAATGGCATCGAAAACGTTGGAAACGATGTTAGTGATCCGGAGAAAAGCGGTTCCGTTGTCTCGTGTCGCCGCATTTGTCAAAAGACTTCTCTCAATTGCCACCGTTCTCGACGATTTTCCAGCTCTGTGCATCGTCTCACTCGTCAGATCTCTGTTTATTGTGAGAATAACCCTATTTCATTACTTAATTATCTTTTCCAGGCCCATCCAAAACTATCGTCGATGATTGAGGACGAAGAAGGCGGAGCTCCGGGAGTCTATCGTCAAGATATCGATGATCCAGACGTCGCCAACGCTCTTGCCACGGATGTCCGCGATGAGTTGTCGATGCTGGCTCGTCGGAGGAACGTAGAGCTATCCCGTTTCGCTAACAACATTCTGTACGGAGTTCCATCGACTGGGATCTTCAAATTGAATCCACAGTTGTCTTCGTTGTAAGTTTATTATGGCTGATTCACAAGAATATGTGGGAAGAAAGATATACAGGGAATGATGCTTAGATAGAGAGCAATGTGTAGAAAGCAACGGGAAGAAAGAAAATACTGGGGATAATTGGGAAGAAGAGGAAGGGAAGAGAGAAATTCAGAATGGGAAATGGCGAAGAAAATGCTCCGGAACAATGTAATCGCCGAAATCACTGGCTTCAGAAGACGCCACTCCTTTAGTCAAAGTGAACTTGAGAGTCTGTCCGTCCTTTGTCATCTGATTCTTCACAGAGAACAGAACGTTATACATTTGTTCGATGCAATTAAAGTGGCTCCACGGCGAGACGGCGTGCTTGTAGATCATCTCCGGCGTAATCGGCTGGATCTGAAAGAGAGAATTAGAGAGCACGTAACCATCGATTCTATACCTGTCTCAGAAGAGTACGATGTCTCTCAGCAACCAAGATACTCTTGACATTGGCTAGAAAACAATGCATATACCATGCCATTGTTCGATTCCTGTCCCATGCGGTTTCCAATGGTTTGCTGATTAGTTTCAATTCGCACGGGAGATCTCCTAGAATAGTTTTAGGTTTTCGGTTTTCTCCTCCTTTTTTATTTTCTTACTTCCATCAACACAATCGATTTCGGCAGCGTAATAGACTCGAATCGGCTTCTCTCCCTCTTTTGTCAGCGATGCACGAAACACTCGCTTCGTCTCGCTACTTTTCGTCGCAGTGGCATTACGCGATAGCTGAATCATATCGGTGAATCATTGTGGCCCTCCGAGGAAGAAGACCTCATGACCACTTACCGGAACAGTCATCAATTGCTTGAATTTGAGGGCGTAGTACAACGAACGACGAAGTTTGTCGGAGCTCTCCACAAACTGCTTCTCTTCGCACAGAAAAATGACGCCTTTTTGACGGACAGCATAGAAAACAATGGTGCCGGCGGAGTCATAATTGATAGAAAAATTTCTCAGAAGACCACGACGACAGACGAAATCGGCTTTGATTGACTAAGAAGAATATATAAAAGAGGATGATGAAAACAGAGTACCTCTTTCAACGGCGTCGCGAACTTAGCAGTCTTCTGAATGTAAACTAGAAGCCCTTCGAGTCTCTCGCTTCCATGATCATTCTCGAATTGATAGTAGCCCTCGTCGAGACCAGATCCAATAGCCGCTTCATTGAAAATCAAGCGTTTGTATCGATGTCTTCCGAGTTCGATAGACCATCTGAATTGATTTCTATGAGTCATCTTATCTAGAAAAATTCGTTACCGATTATCGCAAGAAGTCCAATAGTCTCCGAGAGTCTCCGCAGCGAACGCAACGACAGGCTCCATGAAAAAGTTGTCGAATATGTTAAACAAACTGTTAACAGTGTGGGGGCAATAAATGTGTAAATGATTGCATGCACACGAAGAAGACAAGAGCGATGATGTGTCCCCTCTTTTCTTTTTTCACTCACGGATGAGAGGCGGAGACACAGGAAAACAGTTTGACAGGGTGGGAGAGAGAGAGAGTGATGCTTTTATATCGATAGAAATATTGGATGGGGGAAACAGGGAGGGAAATCAATTTGGTAATTGATGTAGAAAGAGCCTCTGTTTTAATATCACCCTTCTTTTCCAGGAAACCATGGATCCTAATGGGACAAGTGATGGATAACGCGAAGAAGGCCTATGACCATGTCGAGACGAAGTATTTGGATGAGCTCGAGAAGGCAGCCAAGAAGAGGAATCAATCAGTGACACCCAAGAATATCAACTTCCATATTTCGAATTGGCTGGCGGTGGCTAAATAGAAATTCCCTTGTTATATTTGTTATTCATTGTTGTTTTATTGTTGTTATGAAATCAATTAACATTTATCACAACTAGCTTTACAATTGTCATTCATCCATTTCATATGCTCCTTCTGCTTACAGTACCCGTGCAGCGCCCACGTTCCACAATGCACATTCTGATCGTCGCATCCGGGACGGCAGTACATTTTCTTCAACAACCGGATATCTGCCCTTGTCAACTTGGCACGTTGCCCTAGTTTCGGAGTGTTTTCCAATGGATTCACCAATGGGATCATGGTGGGTTTCGATGGATCCTTGGCTCCAAGGTATGCATTGTAGTGCATTATAGAGTCATACGCGTATTTGGTTCCATAAGAAGTGTAGAGTTTGGCATCGGAAATAGCGAATGTGTCATAGTGTTGAGGATCGATATTTGACCAATCCACCTGGAATCTTCGGATAACTACAGTAACCCAAGACTCCTTACCTTGATATACTTGTCCCTATCAAGACGCAAATGCTGATGACTGACGCCCAATGCGTGCATTGTCTCGTGAATCGCCACTCCACGATTCTGGAAGAATGGGATTCTGAATCAGACTACAGTACCCCTTACATCACCACACTGAAAACTCAAATAAATCGGATTCGCTGGTTCGGTTCTTCCGACATATGAGAGACCGCAAAACGTTTGGCTCTCCACTTTCATATAATTCAGATGATATCCTGTCGGCGTCGAATTGTATTTGAATAGGAGACACGTGTTGATTGAGATCTCATGGAGAGCGTCTCGAATGTCTTGTTTGTCGGATTCTTCTGGAAACAGAAGGGATTCACGGAGTCATTTTCCAAGTACAATACCCAGCGAGTCATCTAAAGTATAGTAGATCGGCTTCCAAACATCCCATTTCTGAACGGGATTCTCCTGGAAAAAGACCCCTGACCGGGGGACCCTTCCCCCTGGGATATCTGCTCCACGCCCCGCCTCCCCGAGCTCATTCAACAGAAAATTTGCCTGATGCTCGGTGAGCAAAACGTCTCTATCGAAGACTCCGTTGTCGGCTGGTACGATCTATAAGAATAGGCTGAGCAATGATTCTAAAAAGAATAATACAATATGAGAAAGATTAGCTCTTTTCAGCATCGCCTGCTTCACTTGTTGAGTTCTATCGAATCGCAGATTCACTTTGTCATGAGCAATTTTTCCGCCGACAGCTTGGTCGAATTGGAGCATCTGAAATTTCTCTTTTTTGGAAGGATCCTGAGTGATTGGCTCTCAATAATTGTGTATTTGAATGTAGTTTTTGATTCTGAACATTTTTTCTGTTGACTACTCTTTCTGAAAATGCCTCTGAACGTGTTAAAAATCGGTTTCAAAATGTTATGGAAGAGTTTTCTATAAACTTCGGCCACGGGGATTTTGTACCTTTTAGGAGTTATTTTTCTCTTTATGGGAAATTTCTCTTCTTGAACAACTTTAATAAAAACATAAAATCGAAGAAAATAAAAAAATTGTGATTGTGGCGGTCACAAAACACGTGGCCGAGTCTGACAGAAAACTCTTCCACCTGAATCACTATGTCATTTTCAAAGCGGTTTTTAAGGCATTTAGATGCATTTTCAGAGAAAGTTGTCAACAGAAAAAGTGTTCAGAATTAAAAACTACATCTAAATACAATATCCTCTTTTAACTTTATTCCCCCCTACCTTTGACATAAGCTCCTGTTTTGCCTGAGTATTCTGAGATGACTGCTGATCACACTTGAACGATCTACACGAATTCTGTATCTCATTTCTCTGTTGAGAACTGAGCTGTCCAAATTGAGACTGAAGACTTTTAATGAATCCGACAAGTTCACTATTCAAACCGGCCAGTGGGTCATGGATGTTTAATCTGAAACCAAAATAAAGATAGCATTAAAAAAGGGGGTTACCTTGGGACTCTCGGCAAAAGATCTCCTGCATTATAGATAATCGTATTGATTATAGTCGGCACATCTGTGAACTGTGGCAGCTGACCTTGCTGACATTTCGGATGTCCTGGATACCGCCGGCAGAAATGACGAGCCTTGGCACCCCATTCCGAAGCAGAAGGTCGAGGACCACGAGATATTCCCTTTAATAGACGGTTACTAGGTTAAACTGAGCATTCTCACTCTCAAATCTCCAATCACATCGGCATCATTCAATCCCATTTGTTGTCCAATACCCGCAGCGATGTTCCCAATCACATGACCGAGGTCTTGGGGGCCGTCATCGAAGCCATCTCTAGGTCCTCCTCTTCCAAAACCTCTTGGTCTTCCGAATCGTCCGTTTTGCAATCCTAAACTCTTTCTTTGAGACCAAAACCAAGAAAAATAGCCACCGTGGCGTCCCAAAACCCCGTGGCCGAGGTTTCAAAAACTCTTCCACCATAATCCACATTTCAACCCGGTTTTTAAGGCATTTAGAGGCATTTTCAGAGAAAGTTGTCACCAGAAAAAATGTTCAGAATTAAAAACTGCATCTAATTTCAAATTATTGAAATCCACTGCAGTCCTCCTTTAAAAGTTACCTGCTAGAAGCTCGGGAATAATTTGTGAAGAACAAATTGGAAGAAATAAGAGAAGAGGTATCATCGAATAGTGAAACTAAACTGTCTAGTTTCGTTTCTTCTAAATTCGATACAAATTAAAGATCAACGGAACATTGGCCAAACGGTTTGTTTTTTAGTGACTGATATGATAACGTCATATTCAAGAAGACACAACTTCCTTTTCATCACAACCTTTCTTCTCTTTTTTTATGAAACTGTTTTGTTCTTTGTTAAAATAAAACTATTTATTCTTGTTCCTTGACTTTAGCAGCATTTATCTCGGTTACCAATTGAGATATTGAAAAGTGGTCAACTAAAAAAATGTACTTTATATTAATATAAACATTTTATTAGTTGACTACTTTTCAATATCTCCATTGGGAACCGAGATAAAATGAGCTGAAGCCAACGGTATTTCAACTAGAAATGATTTATTCCACAAAAAGAGAATTATGCCATAAAATTTCGATTCATCTCCGGATCATCGAAGATTGATTTGAACGTGAATTCAGGGATGTCCACTTCAGAAGAATCCACATCATCCCCAGTCTTTGTCTTCGGGAAATGAAACGTCTTGGACTCCTTAATCCATTTTTTTATTTGTAATACAACTAGTCAATATTATTCAACTTTAGCAACATGTATCTCGGTTCCCAATAAAGATATCAAAAAGTAGTCAACTGATGAAATGTTTCTATTAATATGAAGTATATTTTGTTAGTTGATCACTTTTTGATATCTTCATTGGAAACAGAGATATGCTAAAACTAGGTGTCAAGGTATTTCAAAACCTACCAAATAATCGGAAGCCACGAAGACTAGAAGAGCCAGAAGTAAAACGAGCGATTTGGAGGAAAACATGATGTAGAAATGAAAAGAAGAGTCTTCGGAAGCTTCGGAGGACCATTATCTCCATGGAATCTCCATAGGGATCCCGTTCTGAACATGGATACGGAAACGTTTCATTCGCGAATAATTTTTTTTGCTTTTTTTTACTTTGATCTCTGAAATGGCACCTTAAAAATTTTTTTTCACTCTGATCTTCGAAAAAATAGAGAACCCTATATCTACGTAGAAAAATATTTTTGTGTTGGATGTTTTTTGTGTGAGGTGCACTTTCAGCCAGAACGTTCTCTCAAGTCATTGCATCACTCGAGGTGGTTCACAAAATATTGTGTCCGAGCGTCGATTTCGCAACGCGGACACAAAAAGAAATAGCAAAGGGAAACAAGAGACGAGGTCACAAGAGATAGACCACAAATACCCTCCCTTCGTCTTCCCCGATGATTATAGAGCATTTGAAGATTCTTTCTATTCCTGAAAAATAATTTCTAATGATGGCCGAAGCGACTGTTTCCACTACTAGAGCATGGTTAGTTTTAATTTTTTTGGAATTTAATATTTTGAAATCAAATGTAGTTTTTGATTCTGAACACTTTTTCTGTTGACAACTTTCTCTGAAAATGTCTCTAAATGCCTTAAAAATTGGCTTGAAAATGACGAAGTTATTTCAGGTGGAAGAGTTTTCTATGAACTTCGGCCACGGGGATTTTGAACCTTTTTAGGCGTTTATTGAAAATTTCTTTTGCTGATTATGAAAGAAAAACTTCAATAAAAACATAAAATCAAAGAAAATAGAAAAAATAACGGCACAAAACCCGTGGCCGAGTCTGACAGAAAACTCTTCCATCCCAGTCACCTCGATGTTTTCAAAGCGATTTTTAAGGCATTTAGAGGCATTTTCAGGGAAAGTTGTCAACAGAAAAAGTGTTCAAAATTAAAAACTACATCTAATGACAAAAATTATTGAAATAAAAATTCTGGTTACCCATAAAAACGTAAACGGATAAATCACGTGAATCCCGGGAAATTAATTTCATTTTATTTATTTTTACTCGAAAAATGACTGATTGGGATTATTCTTCATATTTTTCGTGGTAAAATGACGAGATGACCATCCTAGAGGAACTCCTCTCATTCAGGTTGCCCTACTTTTCGTGTCCATCGAAAAGTCAACGATTGGCAGAGGCGGAAGGAAGAATTCTCTCGGCACTCGGCATCAAGTATTTGGCTCGTCTCATTCAAGTTTGTTTCTTTTCTTTTTGGGTATCCTTCTACTTTCTAAAGAAAAAATATTCAGATTCCATTCAAAAACACTGAAATCAGTACAGTGAGTGTTACATGTGAACAAGCGACTCCTCAGACTAAGTACCCGATCGTTTTGGTTCACGGGTTCGGAGCCGGAGTTGCGCTTTGGGGGTCTGCTATCAAGAGGCTTGCACAATTCCAAACTGTTCATGCTTTTGATCTACCAGGTATTTTTTTCTTGAATCAAGTAGTCATTCAGAAGTTAATTTAGGATTCGGACGTTCCTCTCGTCCCAAATTCTCGATGGATCCCGAAACAGCGGAAACCGAAATGATTGACTCAATAGAACAATGGAGGGATAAAATGAACCTGGAGAAGATGAATCTAGTGGGTCACTCGTTTGGAGGATACCTTGCCACGTCATACGCCCTCAAATACCCTGGAAGAGTGGAGAACCTCGTGTTAGCAGATCCATGGGGATTCAATGAGATGGATCCGGAACTGATGCCCAAACTAACAAATCGACAGAAAAGTATATTCTGGTTCGTTCAACAATTCAGTCCGTTGGCAGTTCTTCGATTAGTCGGGGGATACGGTAAGGAACCTTTGGAGAAAAGAATTAACAGATTTTTTATTTCCAGGACCAACACTAATGAAACGTCTTCGTCCTGACCTCGCGGCGAAGTATTCTGAAGACGTCTACGACTATATTTACCTTGCTAACTCTAAAAATCCAACCGGTGAACTCTTATTCAAGTGCCTTTCTGAGAACCTCGGTTGGGCGAAACAACCGATGAGCAAGAGATTCCATGCACTGGATAACACGGTTCCAGTCACATTCATCCACGGAGAACGTAGTTGGATAGACTGGAAAATGACAAGGACAATGTTCGGAGAGTTGGAACATGTTGAGTCTCATGTAAGGCTCCGAGAATCTGAATTTAGCAGCTATCTTCTTGTTTACAGGTTATGGAGAGTGCTGGACACCATGTGTATGCTGACGACGCCGATAAATTCGCTGAACTCGTCATAGGGGCTCTGAAGAAAGAGAAGACGTCGAAGCCAACTGTTATATTGACGGATGACGAAGTTCTCACGCCCCTCTAATTAGATTTGTCTGAAATGATGATTGTACAAAACGTTCATTGATCAATAAACGGGTTTTGTAAGATGTTTTTCTGAATTTTTCGACTCACTCATCCTCTCTCCTAAATCGGATAAACTACTCATGACAGCTCTTCCTGTTATCCCCTCTCCGATGACTCTCCCGATGTTTTCATGGCCGCTTTCGTCACCAGAGAAATCTCTCTCTATCTCTACTCGAACAAATTAAATGGCGACGATATGTGCATAATCAAGTGATTATCCCCCAGGCGGCTTAGAATGCGTATAAATATTTGTCTGTCAGAAGACATGTTCGCTCGAAACTTGTTTTCTCGTTTTTCTTTTCAGGCAACACGAGATCTCATTTCTTTGACTAGGAGAGAATAGGATTTGTGAATATAATAGGATGAGTATTAGTATTGGTTTATGATCTTTGAATGTCCTAATGAGGTGTTAATTAGAAAATGAGTTGGTTTTTGGTATCAAAAAGTTTTTTTTAGAGTTTTAGAGTCATTTTGTTAAAATTTTCTATGCATTCCTCTTTCAATAATAGTTATTGAAGGAAGACTGCAGTCAAGTTCCATAATTTGACTCTAGATGTAGTTTTAAATTCTGAATATTTTTCCAGTTGACAACTTTCTCTGAAAATGCCTCTAAATGCCTCAAAAACGAGCTTGATATGAGGATTATGGTGGAAGAAATTTTGCAACCTCGGCCACGGGGTTTTAAGACGGCTATTTTCTTTTTTCTTTGAAGTTTTTAGTATGTCAATGAGACGATATATTTAATAAAATTATAAAACTTCAAAAAAAAAAGAAAAATAGCCACTGGGGTGTTCCAAACCCCGTGGCCGAGGTTGCAAAAACTCTTCCACCATAATCCTCATTTCAAGCCGGTTTTTAAGGCATTTAGAGGCATTTTCAGAAAAAGTTGTCAACAGAAAAAGTGTTCAGAATTAAAAACTACATCTAATGACAAACTATTAAAATCATTTTCAGTCCTCCTTTAAACTGTTCTATTCACGAAATAAAATTCTTCTTTTTTTTCTCAGACTCTTCCGAAATGAGCTGTGAACGAAGTGTGAGCATTGAGGTAACAAGACCGGATCCTCGGGATCGGGTAAGTTTAGTTTATTTTATTGTATCTGTTCTATATATGTTTTCCATTTCATTTCCATAAAATCAACCATAGATCATTTGTTCCTCCGGAAATTACATGATTCGATCTAGGAAGCTTCTCTCCCTCCTAACTTGTATATTTCTTTTTTTCATTTGCCGATACATTTTTCTCTTGCTAATCTGTTTTCCTAGACAGTAAAAAGGTTGATCCCAAAAAAAAGTAAGTAAGTCCTTCTTGTCCCCTCTTCTCTATTATCAGTTACATAATCCGCACGTGACAGATTTGTTGACGTAAGCAATAACTTTATCCAATAAGTCTCTGCGAATTTCTTCGAAAAACTTATTAATAATCTTTGAGATTTAATAGGATGATCAGTTAGAAGATTTTACTAGAATCTACGTAGGCTTCTTGACGAAAGAAATTTTCGAAATTCCGGAAAAGTCAACGACGTAAACAACGTCTTGAATAGATGGAGGGGGTGTTAATAAAAGTCTTTTGAAAATCCAATGGTTCAATAGACACTAATTTGAATAATGTACGATCTCGATCCGTGTGAGGGTGGGGAAATCTAGATTATGGCTTAGAGGGGGGAACCAATTTGTCTAAAACGTTCGATTAGAATGTCTAGGCATATTGCTCATGGTTATATGTGTGATCATTACACAATCTAAAATAATCTGAAACCTCACAAACACTTTGCTTCGAAAGAAGGGCTGCCTCTCTCTACATTCAGAGTTTTAAGATCAATTCTATGGCTTCATCTCCTAAACAATATATCTATTGTTAACTAAAATCTCCCCTAATCTATCGCCTCTTAATCCCCCCGTGATAGCGTGCCCGCTTCGAGGACTCCACCTCTCCATCAATTATCCCCCCCTCTTCGCTCCTCCTCCTCCCTCGCTGCCATCAAAACCCTCTCAAAACCCCCCGGAGGTGTGTCGTCGTATAATCCGATATTCATATTTCAATCAGTCTCTCTATAAGAGCCCCATTTGAATGGAAAAAAGTTCTCCGGAACACCCAAGAAAAAAGGCCCCACGCCTCGCTCTCAATCCACAAAACTCTTTGGTCTCTCGTGTCAAAAATATGGTAAGTGGTGTGTGTCTTGTGTGGTAGAATCTTCTGGAAATAGATGTGCCTTATCTCGTATTCCACGTGAGCATTTCTCTCTCTCTCTCTCTCTCATTTCAAAACAGAAATGTTTAAAATTCTAGAGGGGTGCTGACCGAAGATGAAGTATATAGTTTGAGGGGGAAAGGAAGCCTCTGATCTTTGACTTTCCTAGACATTCGTAAGATTTCATTGTGTTACTCATTATATAGTTAGTCATCTTCTAAACTCGAAAATCCTGAAAACAAGATATGGCTTCCTGACTATATAACTCTGAAGACTCCTGAATACAATGGTTGATATGCGTCAAGCACTCCTCAAAGACTTGAGTTCGTAAGGATTATCCTTGTTTTCGCTTCTCGAAGCTTCTCCTGATATAAAAGCGCTCATTTCCAAGTCAGATTTCATTTCTTCGAATTTCTAGACTTGTAAGAAGTTCAATTTGAAATTCAAATGTTTCTCGGAAGGTGGAATTTCTAGGTCAATCCACTAGACTCATATATTCTCATGTGATTCCATATGTCAACAACATCGGTCTTCATCTAAAATTCTTGTCACGAAACAGATCTCCGCCTAGTTTTCTCATAATCTACGCTCAGCTAGTTTTTCAGTCAGTTTTCAGCTACTTTTCAGCTACTTTTCAGCCACCTATCAGCAACTTTTCAGCCACTTTTCAAAACATTTCTGAACCCATTTTTAGCACGGAAATTGCTTTTTCCCCCAACTTTTTCTATCCAATTTCCTGTTCTTCTCAGACTCTCTCAACCGGTTCGTCAATCGACTCGGAGAACAGTCATCGTTCGAAAAACATTCCAATGATTTTCCAAATGTACGAATCTCAATACGAAGATCTTCGTGGTACCATCTACGGACCAAGCTCTCCGGACTTCCATCCGGTTCAAGCTTCAGAAACTCTTCGCTCTTCTCTTCATGGACTTGGTATCGAAAAGACTTTTTCAGATTTTCAAGAATTTTTTCCAGAAACCAAAGACCAAACAATCATCAACACGGTTCTCTATCACAACAACTTCCAACGTCAGAAGATTTTGGGAGCTTACGAGGATATGTATAGTCGGGTGAGTGATCAGATTTCAATTCAGAGGGTCAAAAAAATATTCCAGAAGCTTCTGGAAGACCTTGAAGAAGAATGCGGTGGATTTTTCTTCGAAATGTGTCAGTCTCTTTTCAAAGCTGCACCAAATTACGACGCCCAATGCGTCTACAAATCTCTCTCAAATCGTCACGGTGACCGCTCTGTCGCCATTGAAATCGCATGCACTCGCTCGCCACGTGTAAGTCGTCAACGGGATTACAGTAATCCTTTTTTGAACTTTTCAGCAACTACGCGCTCTCCGTGACACTTATCAAACGGATTATCGCAAAGCTCTTGAAAAAGATATTGTCGTTAAGGTATTTGACAACTAATCTGGGCGCTAATCCAAAGAGAAGGGCTTCAGGTCGAAGGCGTCGTTGGAAAAATGTTGACTCTCTTGCTTTGCAACAATCGTGAGGAGGGGCTTGGCGTCAGAGTTAATGATGAGTTGGTCGACAAACATGTCAAGATTCTGATGAGCAATACTATTGATGACATTGCCAAGAATGTGAACCTCTTCGAGGAGTTGTTCATCGGACACTCATGGAAACATATTGGAGCCGTTTTGGATAAAGTTGATGAGGCTCGCAGAGATATGCAGGATGTTGAGACGATGATTCGTCGTAATAAGAATATTCATTCAGAGATCCGTCTGATTCTTCTCACAATTGGTATATTTTTCTTTTAGAAGGTCATTCTATAGGAATTCATTTTCAGTTCGCGTTTCTCGCAACATTCAAATCTATTTCGCCGAGAAACTTCGCGCAGCAATGACTGCCGAACGAGTCGATCAATCGACTATAATTCGTATCTGTGTCAGTCGCAGTGAGGTATAGGAACACTTTTAAAAATCTATTTTTTATAAGAAGGTTCCAGATCGATTTGCAAGACATCTCTCTCGAGTACAAACGCAAATACCATCGTCCTTTGGAGCACGACATTTGCCAATCGACTTCTGGAGAGTACACTCGGATGATTTGCACTCTTCTCAATGGATTCAATAATATTGAAAACAGCTTGGCACCTACTCCGGAATCAATTGAATAACTTTTTCTTTTAATCCTTTCTTAACCGTTTAATCCTCAATGATCTCCTCATTATTCAAATATGCTATACATAATCAACCTTCTAAACGTTTATTTTTTTGAGAAAAAAAGAAAAAAAGGAGATCATTCTTTTAAAAACTACACGAATGTCCGTTTTGAAATAAAAAGATTCCGAGTAAATAATATCTTTTGTCTATTTCGATGGAGAAGGAGAAGCACGTTTCTTGTGTGCACGGATGACCGCCTCTTGGGTCGTTGAGAACACCAGACGTCCGTCTCTCGTCCACAACTTTCCTTCGATAAGACTCCGTCCACCGCCGGCAATTGTCGAGTGATTCTCGTAGAGAAGCCAGTCATCCACACGGAAATTGTCAGTGTGCATCCAAATCGAGTGGTCTAGAGTCAGAGCCATCGATGGAATGAATCCGCGTCTAGAAATAGATTTTTCTTTTTTTTTCAAAAAAAAAATTAAAACTCACTTTGAATGTGGCCTCAATGCAGTCTCAATCATAGTGGCATCAGAAATATAAGCGGCGGCGGCCAAATGAAGACGTGGATCGTCTCCAATGTTCTCGTTGGCTTTGATCCAGACATAAGATCGATAGGCGTCAGTTGGATGTCCGTGACTATGGCTATCCTCTTTCTTTAGACACAGATACGAGTCAATGTCGACTGGACGGAACTGAAATTTTTATTTTAAATATTTTTTTTTTGAAAATCTAAAAAAATGATTACCGAAAAGATTCTAAAGAACGCCGGCGGAATCTCGTTCTGTTTGAATCCGATCATCGCCAGAGCTGCTGGGGGAATGTTCGCATTCTTTTTGATCCTCTCAAAAGTGTCCGAAAGATCTTCTAAGCTATCTGGAGCCGGAACTTCGGGCATTGGAAGTTGATGGACGATTGAATCGGCTTCTGGCTGAAATTGAAAGAGTCAAAAGAGAAAAAATAAGCTTGGGTACCCGATGGAAAGAAATCTGAACGGTGAAGATTGCCTCTCCGTCTTGCAACGCCTTCACCAGTCGAGTGCAGAAGCTTTTTCCGTCACGAATGCGATCCACTTGGTAGAGAATCGGACGATCCACATTTCCACTTTGGACGAAATAACTGTGCAGACTATTCGGAACGAATCCCACTTCGACAGTCGCCGTGGCAGCCGAGAGTGCCTGTCCGATGACTTGTCCTCCATAAACGACTGGCAGGGAGTTTCTTCCCTTCAATAAGTGACGAGCTCTGAAGTTTTTTTATTGGATTCAAAAAAAAGCAAAAAAAACTTACAAATACAAATTCTTATCGACTCTCTCCAAATTCAGAAAAGTGTCAATGAGTCCAGCACGAATATCGTCGGCTCTCGACGTCATATCGATATGGGTCACGTTGAGAAGCATCGGATAGTGGGGGAGACCGTTTTGATCGTCGACTTCCATGGATCGCTGGAATGACAGAAGATTCTAGAGGGGGAAGATTGGAGACGCGTGGACACCACGTGGCAACACTATTGCGGTGACCGGGTCATTTTTTTTTTCAAAAAGTGATGTGATTTTCTGGGATTTTCTAAAAATAAAAATGTTCTATGAATTAGAGGAATAATCTCATCATGAAAAGTGCACATCAATTTCCGTTTTATTTCTATCGATAGGAAATTGGGATTAACCCAGAAAAAGGAGGACTGCAGTGAATTTTAATAATTTGACATTATATGTAATTTTGAATTCTGAACACTTTTTCTTTTGACTACTTTCTCTGAAAATGCCTTTAAATGCCTTAAAAACCGACTTGAAATAAGGGAGATGTGATTTTGGTGGAAGAGTTTTTGCAACCTCGGCCACGGGGTTCTGGACCGCCCCAGTGGCTATTTTCCTTCTTTTTTCGAAGTTTGAGTCTGTTAAGAGAAGATATATTCAATGAAAAATAAAACTTCAAAGAAAAAACAAAAATAGCCACTGGAGCGGTCCAAAATCCCGTGGCCGAGGTTGAAAAAACTATTCCAACCCAACCTCTCATTTCAAGCCGGTTTTTAAGGCATTTAGAGGCATTTTCAGAGAAAGTTGTCAACAGAAAAAGTGTTCAAAATTAAAAACTAAATCTAATGACAAATTATTGAAATCCGCTGCAGTCCTCCTTTAACCCAGAAAAAGGGAAGAGGCTAACTTACCGACGGTTGTGAACTGACGTGTTGGGGTCGATGCGCAAAATGGCTCTCGACACATGGCCCAGTGTGGGTCGTCGAAGAGGAAGAAGAGGATGACATTCCGGTGGTGTTTCGACTTTCGAAACGTTGAATGTGACGACGGGCGGTCTGGAAACTCTTATGCGATGAAAAGAACACTCTTTTTGTTTTCTTTCTACCGGGAGGGGGGAAGAAGGGGCCCGCGGAGAGAGAAAGAAAAGAGCGTTTTGAGGAAGGACGTTGATGGGGGAGGAGGAAAAGAGAGAAGAGAGATTGGAAGCCCAGACAGTGATGGGAAACGGGAAGAAGAAGGCTCGACGGATTAGCATGGACAAGCAGGCGGTGTGTGGGGAAGCAACATTTGAATTTTCCAGGGAGGGGATTAGTTGAATCAGAATTTTTAGAAAAAGTGAGTAATATAATCTTCATTATAAACTTTTGGTTTGATCCTATTCATTCCTCTGTGACGTAAAGGTGAATGAAAAGGGAAAAATTTTACAACTTGACCATAAAATCCATGATTTGTGTTTGATTTGAGGGAGAAAGAAACAACAATTTTTTTTGAATTCCCACAAGGAAACGATTCCCATTTTTTCTTTTTCCCCCCTGCAGGGAACGAAAAAAGCGAACAAACAATTGTGGTGCAAGATGGATACGCTTCGTTGAGTCCTCCTCCCGAGAGAAGGGAATCAAAAGTGTATAGGGTGTTAATTAGATTGGAATAGGAGAAGGAGGAGTCACGCCATCTCTAGGAGAGAGCAATCTTTGATTCAGAAGAAAACCAGTCTCCGAAGAGGCGGGTTTCAAGTGTTTTGCAGGTGTTTATTCTAAACACTCACCATGGAAATCGTTTGACGAGCTATTCTACATCCAGCCAACATCTTCGAGCCTCAATTAAATTTGAAGATGACAACCAAATACTAGTTTTTGTGGAAGAAGACACACTGCGGAGATTTAGACGCCGAAGTGTTTGTTTCGGCAGGAACCCTGCTGACCAAACACACTACACGTTATATGTGTAGTCGGTGATGCAATCGGGGGAGGAGGCTACAAGGCTTTTTGGAAAAGAGTGAATGGAAAACTCACTTGAGAAAAAACTATTTAAGAAATAAAAACTTGAGAAATGACAACACGTGAATGCTACAGATTCTAGGTATATAGAACGTTAAACTTTCCTTCAACTAACACAGAAAAATGTGAGGGAGAGAGTTCCAAAAATTTTTGAATCATGAAAAAACGAAACAAAAGAAACTTAGGGTTACCTCACGCTTGACTTCATTTGATGTTATCGAAATTCGAAACAGGATGGATTAGGTCATCCCCTAATTTGAATGTTTCTTTCTGATGATTTTGTTCTTTGTCTAGGGAAAAATGGAAATACTTTCACTCCATCTTTTCTTTTAATTTCAGTGAAGTTTTCTTCTAATAGAAATTCAATTCGACTAGGGCTGTAAGCAATGAAATTGATTGAATATTAATGTTGATAAGAACTGTTTCATTTCTTTAATCGCGAACTCTGTTTCTTTGGCATATATATCAATACAATTCATGTCTTGAGCCACCCAAAATATGGCATTATGTATCTTGTAGTCTCTGCTATTCAGTGCTACTCAATATGTCATCATCCACATTGCACCAGCATTCTTTCACCTCTCTATTCTGTGCCACGTCAGTAAATAGACATTCACTGTCTGTGCACGTCTTCTTTTCTTTCTGCTCTCTTATTGATTTTATATATATATTTCAGAGTCCTGTTCAATCTCATTTAATTTCAGTCAAAGATGTCATCTCCTCTCTACCTCCTCCGTCTTCCACAATTAGTTTGTGCTGAGATTATCAATTCGATGAAAACAACCGAACAGTGAGTTTTAATTTGGTTTAATTTCTCTTTTATCTTTCCAGATTCGCTATCTCTCTGTGCTCTAGAAGAGCATTTTTTGTTATCAAGAGTCTCCGTCGTAGGTCCAACCTTCTTGAACTTGAAGCATTTGGTTACGACACAGTTTGTGTGAAGGACAAAAATAGCAAATTGAATTTGAAGATCATTCATCTTCTTGAAATGCCAACGCATTCGGAGAATAGAACCATAATCAGAGGAGTCTCGGTAACCTATGATTTTAAGAATGATAAAGGTGAAGTTACTGTAAATATCTACTGGAAAGATCCAAAACTAGTTGGGACAATGAATGTTATTAAACATCTGTGTGATCTGTTCCAATCGGAAGTAAGCGTTTTGGTCATTTTGTATGATACGGGAACTGAACTTATGGATTGGCTACAAAAACGTCAAAAAACTATAAAATGTGTTTTGGTCAATTCTGAGAAATCCGAAGAGAAAATATTTAAAGCAGAAGATTTGAAATATATAGTATTGACTAGCAAATCAGAAGTCATTCAACTAAACGCCTTCTGCTTTGAACCATTCCAGCTTCCTGAACTTCCAAAAACCTGTAAAGTTTTTGAGGCTCATAGGGGAAAATGGCTCAGTTTAAATGAAATAATGTCAATGAATTGTACTGATATCTTTGCCAAAGAAACAGAATTTACTATCGAAGAAATAAACGAGTTCATCAGACACTGGAAAAACGGAGGGAGTCCTCGATTGAAGGCTCTTCAAGTCGGAATGAAACAGTACATGTGGCCAGGACTAATTTTCGGATTAGGATTGCGTTGGCTTCTCGAAGTAAAGACATACGTAACGTGAGTTTTTGAAAAATAATTCTCTTGTATCATATAATCAGTTATACAGTCCAAACCGAGCTAAATTCCAATTCGAGATTCTTCACACTGAAATTGAAAGAGACGATGGAGTGAAGGCTAACTTCAAGATCGATCAAGACACTGGACATTTCTGTTTTGGAGTGTGGCCTGATGCAGAAGGATCTACTTAATTAACAATTTTCTTCTGGAAATCAGAAATAAACCATTCTCTCTTTGTTATGACGACTTTATGATTTTTGGTTTTTCGCATTTCTTTTGATTGTTTGTTCATTGTCATGATTTTGTTTTTAGATGAAATAATTCTTGAAATGTCTGAAAAAATATGACTATGTTTCCTTTTTTGGTTATCTGTTTCGATAAATGGTTTTCTGTTTCGATATTTAACAGGGCTTGAAGTTAACTTTTATTAGAATGTACAGGTAAACTAGACGGTCCAAAAAAAGTTCCTCTCGGAAATGATGATTTTCAAATGTTTTGATGTTTTATGTATTTCCAACAGCATCTGGCCATACTCCAAAAATGAAAATTCTAGGTGTATGTTGGAATGAAGCAGTTACTCCATCATCTCTTCGAACTTCGAAACTGAATAATGGAAATTCGAAAATGGCGTAGTGGAAACTGTAATAGTTGAAATTGAATTCAAAAGCAGCAAAAAAAACTCACCCTTCATACAGTTTATTTCTTACACGATTCCGACGGATATTTAATCCATTGATGAGCTCGCTCTCATTATAATCTCTTTCGCTTAATGTGACCTTCAGAACCTTCAATCGACTATTTCCTCCACTCATCCAGTGCTTGATGAAAAAATTCATCTCCTTACTTGTGAACGTTTTATCATACACACGAATCTCGATACAATCCATTGTCATTATGTTGTCTAAACTGATCCATGTCCCGACATTACACTCGAACAAATCACATTTTTTATGAAAATTAGGAATTTCAAATGATTCTGAACAGTGTCCTCGTAAACGGATCTTCTTTGCTTGGCAGTTTATGATTATATTTTTCAAGTTTTCTGCCTCAAACGCGTTTTCTTCAGAGTCCCGAGAGGTTACATTGATACTGATTAGAGTTTTTTGACGCTGTTGCACCCATTCCATGAGCTGAATACCCCAATCATGCTCGATTTGCATGTGACTGACTTCAAGTTTGAATAGGTCACTTAAATGATCGATCACCTTCATGGTTGCAAAAACCCGTGACTCTTTCCAATATGTACCTATCTTTGTGGATTTCTCATTATCATATTTCCACCGACAAGGTACTGAACATCCATTGACAGTGACTTTTTCCTTCGGTTGATTAGAGTGCTCAGAATATTGTCCTATTTCAAAGTCATAGTTGAAGTCGTTGTTCCCAACACAAACGTAGTTATGGTATGTATCTAAGTGTAGAGTGTCAGGATTGCAACGTCGGAGACTCTTGACGACAGAAAACGATCTCCGAGAGCATAGAGAAACGGCGAATCTAGAAGAAAACAGATGAGAAATGAAGTTATTTCAGAACTTACTGTTCAGTTGGACTCATTAAATTAATGATGTCAATACAAGGAAGGTGTGGAAGACGGAGAAGGTTCATTTTGATTGGAATGAAACCATAAAATCAATAAGAAAAGCAAATGAGAATGTCAAAGGAATGCCATATGGTATGGGACATACATCCCATTATAATTGAAATAAGGAACGTGGTGACGTTGCCAATGATGCAATAGATGACAGATGTTTCGAATCAATGCGTTTTTTCTTTTGTTTATCTGAATCTGGTTTTAATTTCTGTTTCCGGTGGTTCAGAATGAATAAGGAGAAATTCAAAATATTTTTCAGATCTCAAAGTTCCTGTATTGTAAGATGAGCAACAATGGAAGAACGCGAGAGGCATGGTTAATAAGGCTACTTGAATCAAACTGCCAATATTCCCTTCATTTTACGAGCATGACCTTCCTATTTTCGCGTTTTGAAGATCACATCCCCCCTCCGCGTGGTGGCACAATAAACGCACTCTTCAAGCAACGTGTGTTTGTCTTCTGATCCTCTTCCTCCTCTCCTCCCTCTTCCTCGACTCATCAACACGAGGACCCGGATATTCGAATTCTCCTTCTCTTCCACATTTTAGTCCTCATTCTTTTCTCCAATTGTTTTCCGGAAGATGTTCGTCGACATTTACGATCAACTCTACATCTCCTATGCGGCAGTCATCTCCACACTCGGCATCTTTTTCAATGGTTTCCTCCTTTTTCTCATATTTTTCAAAAGTCCAGCATGTTTGACACCGTATACCGTATTCTTGGCGAACACCTCGATTACACAGTTACTGTACTCTTTTTGTTTTATTCTTACTGTACCAAGGTGAGTCTGTTACAGTAATCCCATGAGCTATGTTTTTCCAGAGTCATTTCTATAAATCTCCGAATAGTTAACATCTATCTCGGCTTTTCTCAGTTTCTGGGTCACTGGTGGAGTTATATGATATTCACAACGATGTGTGAGATTGGATATTCTAGATCAAAGACTAGTTAGAGATTTCAGTGCACTTCGCAGTCAACTCATTTCTTTCGATTATGTTATCAATGGTTTTCCGGTGTATTTCTCTGAAAACTCTGAGATTTCCAACTTCTGGAGCATTTGTAATGTGTATTCTGGCATATTTGATTCCATTAAGCATGGTTATTTCTATAAGAGACATTGAAATAACTTCCAATTTCACTATCAACAGTAATTATACATTGTGGCAGTTGGATAACTTGGACCGGTATAGGACAGTGGTCGGAACAAGTGTTGCTCAGGTTAGAAGAAGAGGAAGTTTATTCCGGGAAAACAGAAAATAAGAAATAAGAATGTTTATTTAGTTTGTGGTGAATGAAAGCTGTTTTTTGAGGAGGATGATGTCATTCTCTGAGAACAAAAGATCATTTCCAGCTATCAACTCTGTGGGTGGCGTGTTGTGTCAGTCTACTATGCATCCCGATATACAGCGTCATGTTTTACTGTAGGTTTCGCATTCTGAAAATGCTAGAGCGTCCGGGGTACATGTTCAACACAACGACGACTTTACAAATTCGAAGGCTGGTTAAAGTAGGCGGTTTTTTAATTGCTCAGGTTAAAAAATGACTTTCTTCAGGCATTAACTGTGCAGTCAATGATCCCGGTGTTCACTTTATTCCCAGCATCACTGATTTTCCTCTCTACCCAATTTCATGTTATCGAGACCACTAAATTCGGATATATTATCATTTCCTTGTTGAGTCTCAGTAAGTTTAATCTGTGAGCCCCTAGACATACAGTAGTGTTTAAAAGTATACAGAAAATTAGTTTTTTCAGTTGATTTTACCGGTTTTAGGCCATTTTCAGGGGTCTGGTTCTCGGATCTTGGGTTTCCGATCGCTTCGAAAAGAATTGTAGACTTAGAACAGCCCTTAATAAAGAACTTTACAGTTACAAAAAATTTAAAAAATACCTCATTCTCTTTTTATTCGACAAGTTCTGAGAGACACCTCATTTTCGATCATTTTAGTACTGAAATCGGGAGAAATACAGGTGTATCTCAGAACTTGTCTGATAAAATGAGAATTAGGAATTTTCTGAAAATTGTGTGAATATAAAGTTCTTTATAAAGGTCTGTTCTAAGTCTCCACCAATTTTCAATGCGATCGGAAACCCAAGATCCGAGAACCAGACCCCTGAAAGTGGTCTAAAACCGCTGAAGTCAACTGAAGAAAACATGTTTTCTACATACCTTTGAACGCTGGTGTATATAGCAGATGTTTTTTCCTAAAAGTTCCGGGATTCTGTATTCAGTTAAGAAAAACTAAAACAAAATTAAGATTCCGAATCAAAAAGTCAACGAGATATCCAATTTCCAGGCCCCACAATAGACCCATTGGTCACCATTTACTACGTGCAACCCTATCGAAAATACATTGTCGATTTGCTATGGTTCGAAGAACGTCCACAAATCTCTCCATTCCTTTCGAACGCTGATCCACGATTCTATCGAAGTCGATCGAATAGTGTTCTGATGATGAGAAATACTCATTTCGTCTGATTTCTTGTACCTTGACCTTCTCTCCGCCTGATTTCATTTATATTGCCTTGTCTGAATGAGAAATCCAACGGTAAAAACAAAGGCGTCATTGCTTTTTCTCTTTTCTACGAACAAGCAACGTGACCCCATTGAATTGTTTTTGGGAGTCCCCCACACGCTTTGCTGCTTTGCTTGCACCCCCTCGCAATAAAAAACTCATTTTAATTTCGAAAAGGGGGATCATGGACGCTTTATTATTTTCTATGCACCCCCCAAATGAAGCCTTTCTCTGAGAGGAGGCCATAAACTAGTTACACCTCAAAAAAAGCACGTCATATCTTTATATAGCTATAATCAAATTTTTATGCTATCTCGATTGAAAAGTTTTTTTCCGACTATTTATTATAAAAATAAATTTTGAATCTTCCAAGCTTATTTATTTATTTTAATGTCTCAGACTCCATATCAAATTGGCTAGAGGGGAAACCCCGCCGAAAGGAGTAATTTATTTTTCGAGGGGGAGTGACTTTTCAGGTTCTAGACACATCTAGCACGTTAATCCAAGTTTAAAGAACGAACTGATGTATAAGTAGGATAAGGTTTGATTCAGATTAGAATATCGAAGAGTTCATTCTCTTATATTTAAATTTGAGAATGCCTGAACTTTCTGAAAGACACCGTTTTCTAATCATTTGTGTTTCATTGAAGGGAGATTTCTGCTCTCTATAATTTCACACGTTCTTTGCTTCTTCTTCTCCCCTCATCAGACCCTATTTAGGAGGAGGCAACTCGTATGTCATTTTGGAGATCTGTTGCAGGCGTGCTAGCCCCTTTCACTTCCGGTTCGTTTTTCCTTTCGATGTCTCAAAGAACACTCATTTTCAGACACCTATA
This sequence comes from Caenorhabditis tropicalis, assembly GCA_016735795.1. Classification (NCBI taxonomy): domain Eukaryota; kingdom Metazoa; phylum Nematoda; class Chromadorea; order Rhabditida; family Rhabditidae; genus Caenorhabditis; species Caenorhabditis tropicalis. The sequence continues at coordinate 520,501 of CM028618.1, forward strand.
TGAACACTGCCGATAGTTATTTTGTGATCATTGTCACGATCCTCGCCTTAATTGGATTCTCTTTAAACCTCCTTTTATTGTACCTTATCATATGGAAAAGTCCTCGAAATCTGACCCCGTATCGAATTTTTTTGGCGAACACTACTATCACCCAGCTGTTTTTTGCAGTGTTTTCAGTGACTAGTCAACCAAGGTAATCTCATTTATTTCTTATTTTTCCCTTTTTTTTTTAATCTCAGAGTTCTATCAAAACACCAATACACAATAGTAATCTACTTGGGTCCAGTGCAATATTTCGGAGAATGGTTCAGCTACATGTCCTACGTGGGAATACGTAAGTTTCAGTCTATCTAGAGATAAAAAAAATTGTTCATTGCTCAGTTCACCTATCCCTCAACTCATTTATCTCTTTGATGCTCTCAATGATTTACCGGTACTTCTCAATCAAATTCCATCGATTCACAGTCAATGTCTCCATTATTCTCTGCATTATCGGCTACTCAATCCCATTTCTAATCTTCGCCAGCTGCTCCCATCTCGTCGTCTCCTCTTCAATTTCTGCAAACAAGGCGATTCTCGAAGGGATGGTTGAGAATCTGGAGAGCTATCACATGGTCCTCTCCACCAATATTTCCAACCAGATCCCTATTATTATTCTGGTTGTCGCCGTGACCTTTGGCCTAATCCCTATCTATTTCGTCATGTATTGGTGTCGATATCAGATTCATAAGACGCTAAAGGAGACGAGATCAGTGCACAGCCCATCGACAAGAGATAACGCCAGGAGATTAGTTCACGTGGGTTCTAGGGGGGTTCTAGGAAGTATATTTCTCTCTCATGAGACAAATGTATTATGCAAGAAGCAATCAAAGAAACACATCATCAAAACACACTTTTCCAGGCGCTGACCATTCAATCAATCATTCCACTTGTCTCCGTTTTCCCAGCCTCCACATTCTGGTGTCTTGCACAATTGGGTGTCGTCGAACCGACAGCCTACAGCTATTTTATTATTCCGTGTCTTTCTCTGGGTTGCATCGCCGATCCATTGGTCACCATTAGATGTGTTCTTCCTTATAGGAGATGGATTTTGAAGATGTGCAGGCATACGAGCTCGGATTTGACCACTTCGAATCATGATAAGAGTACTGTATTTCATAAGCCTTGAAAATAAATTATTTATATACTTTGTCAAGAACTGAAAGCAACGGAATCGAGAAAATGGGTGTAATACGAAGTCAATAGCCCGTAATTGAGTATTTGCTTGAAGGGGATTTGAGAGAAATTGCAGAGTTTTGCACAATCAACGAAGGAGAGACTTTCGAAGCGTCGTAGTTTCGATGTGTTATGTCCCGTAGCAGGTGCACGAGACCAAGAAGGTCAGAACCCCCACTGACGGCTAGTACCTAAAGTGGTCGTTCGATTTTTTTTATCAAATCAAAAAAACTCACCGAATTATTTTTTAATACAATTATCGGAGAAATGAAGGAAGTTGGCACTTTGCCAGGTTGCACGGATAGCGGAACACTATCGTTTTTCAGATCGAAATATTTCATTTTATTGTTCCAAAAGAATCCAGATGATGAGTATATTAGGCTTCCGAAACTGAAAATTAATTTTCTTTTTAATCGTTTGTAAAATAAACTTACTCATCACCAAGAGACAACGTGACACTAACAGTCATATTATTCTCATCGATCACAAAAACTTCAGTCGCCCCGTTCTCCTTGAAATCAACAGACAACTCTTTGGTTTCAGAACTAGACCTTTTCGACGTCTTTGCCAGTTCCTCAGCATATTTTTTGCTGCTTTTCACGAACATCGGATCAGCAATTTTTGAGATTAATGATTGACTTGACTTCACAAAATCATTCACTTTTATCAGGTTTGACATGTCTGAAATTGTTTTTATTGCTGACATTTAAAAGTTGAGATCTTACTTTTGGTAGCTAGGTAGGTGTTTGCTAACACCGCAAAAGAAGAAGGGGGTCCTGGTCCACACACTTTTGTATCTTGGTCTATATCAGTGCATATTGCAGTTTTGACGTCACTTTCATAATCTTCTAAATCGGATACTGTAATATATCCTCCGATTTCCTTCACAAGCTTCTGAGCCACTTCTCCTCGATAAAAAGCATCTAATGGATTGTCATATTCGGAAATATCTGTTAGGAGAGTGGCCAGACTATTACAAAATAGCTTATTATTCCTCTTGTTTGCCTTGAAAAAGGATGAAAGAGCTGGAGCACCGGATCTGTTTTTCAGGTCTTCATTCAATTCGAATCCCTTGCTACACTGCTGAATAGTCGGGGTTATTAGATGTTTCCATTGGATTCGATTAGAAGAAAACTTCTGGAATGATCGAAATAGTCCGTTGAGCATTCCTGGAGTCCCGGAAGCCTTTGGACCGACATGTGCTAGTTCTGGATTCTTTTTCAGCTCTTCCAGGTTAGTATTCATTGGAGCGCTTTCTCTGAAACCCAAATTTTTTGGGGGTCTATAAATAAAAGGGAACCTCGCAATGATAGTTGTCACATCTCCATTCTTCACAGTCATCATCATTCCACCTCCCAAACTCGCTTTATTCGGAAGAGCTCCGATAAGACAGAAGCTCGTGGCGATTGCAGCTTCCACTGCGTTTCCTCCACGAACCAAAATAGATTTTCCTATTTCAGAGCATTCTGAAGAAGAGGAAAATACGGCGGCTCGAAGGCTTTCTTCGTTCTCGAACACTTCGAAACTATTCGCTTCTAGAATTGTACTCTGATGAGAGGATTCTGTAATAGTTTTTAGTTTTGAAGCTATTTCAAAAGTCTCACTTGTCGTGACAGTTGTTGTTAATTTTTCTTCTACAACTGGAGCGACGACTGGATTCAGGTCTTCAGAGAAATCGAAATCAACGCTTTGAGGGGAGTCTGTAGAAGTTTTGTATCGTCTTCTGAATGTTAATGGAGAACTGCTTGGAGAAAGTGTCTGCAGTTCAAAGTTCTGATATGTTCTTGTGGAGTAGACAGATGGAGTCGCGTATTCTGATCTTGTGAGGAAAAATGCGAAGAGGCCGAGAACCAAGGCTAGGATGACGATGAATTGAACAAGAATTATTATCCAGGGGATATCGAAGAGCCTAGAAAAATAATTTATTGTTTCAAAACAAAAAGTTAAAATTAGGTACCTACATCCCTCTTTTTGGGTGTTCTCCGACTGGCGGTGTAGGTGACGGTGGATATATTTCCACATTTCCTAGCTGATTTTCCATTCAATGATTGATCCTAGAAAAGAGAAATGAATTCACGACGTAACAAAGTACAAGAGGAAAAAACAAAACACATCGCTGACCGATTTCTATTTGATTTTCGGATGAACATGAGGAGAAGAGCAAGGTGTGAACATTGCTCAAAAGCAAAAAATGCTCGAAAGGAAAAAGTATATATCTAGTTATTCGAAAGAAGATGGGGCCTAATGGATGAGTTATAAGGGGTTGTTGTTTGTCCACATCCTGCGAGAGAAGTGACGATGATAGCTGTATAAACAGTAATCGAGTGGGTGCGTGAACCGTTTCTCTTGGCGACTCCAATGACCTGTTGACGGGTCTGAAGAGCTTGACCAAATGGTTTCATTGTTGCAAGTTTGATAGGAAAATTGATAAGGAATTGGAAAAAAGAGAAACAATTTTGTGAATTCGGATAAGGGTTCCGGAAATTTGGCATCACTGGTTAAAGGAGAACTGAAGTGGATTTTAATAATTTGATATCAGATGCAGTTTTTAATTTTGAACACTTTTTCAGTTGACAACTTTTTCTGAAAATGCCTCTAAATGCTTTAAAAACTGGCTTGAAAGGGGGAATAGGATTATGGTGGAAGAGTTTTCGACCACGGGGTTTTGGGCCACTCCAGTGTTTATTTTATAATTTTTTGAAAGTTTTCAGTCTGTAATGAGAAGATATACTTAATAAAAATATAAAACTTTGAAGAAAAAAGAAAAATAGCCACAGGAGCGGTCCAAAACCCCGTGGTTGCAAAAACTCTTCCATGAAATTTTCAAAGCGGTTTTTAAGGCATTTAGAGGCATTTTTAGAGAAAGTTGTCAACAGAAAAAGTGTTTAGAATCAAAAACTACATCTATATACAAACTATTGAAATCCATTTCAGTCCTCCTTAAACGTCATTTTTAACGAACATTTCAGCCTGCGTTTTGTAAAGCGTTCCATGTAACAAGAATATTTTTCCACCCCTAATCCGTATTGGGGTCATCTGAAACCAAAAGTCGTTACATCTTGTTAAACAATTTTTTATAAATTTTAAAATGTGCTCTGTTTTTTTTTGAATTTCTTTCCAGAGCAGACTCCTCTGGTAGTCTCTGGAAGAAGACAAACATAACATAGTGTTCTTTTCTACAACGAAAAACACAATTTTGCCTGTTTTCCCTAGTTCCATCAAAGTACATATTTCTTCTCCTTCTCCTCCCCCAAAACACACCTGGAAGTTTGATCATTTATAGAAGGACACAAACCACAAACAATCACATAGAAGAATCATCTCACTCAATAGTTAGAGAGAAATAGATAGTATAAAAGAGAGATAGGTCATTGGGTTGGCCTGTTTCAATGAAATTCCACACACTTCTACTAGTTTTTGTTTTGGAAGTCACGAATGCATCAAATATTTTGATATTTAACCCGATTTTTGCATTCAGTCATGTCAAGTTTATTTGTAAGCTGGCGGATATTATTGCTGATCATGGGCATAATGTGGTAGGTATTTTTTCTGATAAGGAATTCTCTAGACTCTCCTTCAGACTTTATTCCAACCCTATCACAATGCACTGAAAAATGTGGATGGTTTAGTGAAGAATAAGAACATTGAGGTGAGTTTTTTGAATCAGAAAACAAAATTAAAGCTATTCAGATTATAAATTATTACCCAACCCATTACGATGAACTTCTGAAGGCAGAAACACAAACTTTTCAATTATTCTGGGACTCTCAACTAATTGGAAACCCGGTTCTTGCCGCATTTATGTTGCCTTCGGTTCTTGGGGGAAGTTTCAAGAAAACTGCTATGGGTTAGTGGAGTTTCAATAGTTTTAAAGAGGTATTGTTTGCAGAAGTTCTCAGAGATCAAACTACGATCAATGATTTGAAAAACCGAAAGTTCGATGTGATGATGGCGGAAACTTTTGAACTCACCGGAGTCTGTAGGTCATATTTTTTAGTTTAAAGGAATTAAAATTGATTTTAGATATTGCTCATCTTCTGGGAATTCCTTGTATTCCAATGATGTCAACAGTTCGATACCCCATTTTCAATGGTCTCTTCGGTCAGCCATCTTTCCTCGGCCACGTCCCCCAACCCGGATCAAAAGGGGCTCCAGATACTGGATTTTTTGGCAGACTCAATGATATTTACCGTTTTGTATTCAATCATATTGCTCAGGAGCGTGTGAACAAGTATCAGAACGAGTTTATTGAGGAAGCCATCGGGCATACTGTACCCTATTGGAAGGATTTGGTGAAGGAGTCGCCTGTTTATATCACTAATTCGAATCCATATCTGGATTATGCTGTTCCTACAACTGCATCGATAGTTCATGTCGGAGGAATCACTATGGATGTTCAGAAGATGAAAAAAGTTGGAAAACTACCAGAAGAATATGAGAAAATACTGAGAGAGAAAGAGGCAACAGTCTTGATTTCTTTTGGATCAGTCATCAGATCTTATGAAATGCCAGAACACTTTAAGACAGGCTTGATAAAAACTTTCGAAGCACTTCCAAATACCACTTTTATCTGGAAGTATGAGCAAGAGGACGAGGAGTTTCAGAAAAGAGTTCCGAAGAACGTTCATCTGAAAAAATGGGTTCCACAACCGGCCCTTCTTGCTGATGATCGTGTCAAAGTATTTGTGACTCATGGAGGATTAGGAAGTACAATGGAAGTAGCTTATACTGGAAAACCAGCAATATTTGTTCCAATTTTTGGAGACCAGGGCCATAATGCAATGATGTTGGCTAGACATGGAGGCGCGTTGGCATTTGATAAATTCGATTTGCAATATGGAGAAAAACTGGCGACTGCTATTCTAGAAATGGTTTCTAATTCAAAGTGAGTTTTCTATCGCTAAACTTCTTAAAAAATAATTATAGATACAAAACCGACGCAAAAATGTTGCTGGATGTCCTTCATAGTCAACCAATCGACCCGAAAATCAACTTTTTGAAGCACTTGGATTTCGCGATAAAGTTTCCAAGTCTTCGATCCCAGGTTCCTGAAATCAATCAAGTTGGAATAATTGCTCATTATTATTTGGATGTTTTGGTTTTTCTTGCATTTGTTTTGATTGTTCTTGTTTATTTGGCAATTAAGGTGCTAGGAAGGGTAGTGAAAAAGTGGTTTTCATTGAAGAGAAAGGTTGATTAGTATTTAGATCTCTTATTTATTCTTTGCGTTTTATTTTTTGATGAATAAAAAATTTTAAATTATTTTTTCCAATTTCTTCAATAATTAAAAAAGTAGAACAACTTCCTAAGCGGAACTAGTTCAGCTAAGGAAAAAAACCTCTATTAAAGCGGCATGGGATTACTGTATTCATTCTATAACAACTAAGTTTCAATTTTCTAGGGTGAAGAAATATGGTGCCTTGATCAGAATCAAATTTGGTATTTTTTATCATCAATTTCTGAACCTGTCAAAACACATTACCAAGAGATCCAACACATGGTTTCATAGAAACTATCATCATTTTGCTTATCACTACAAAAAATACAAAATGTACAATGACTACATTCGATTAGCGCGTCGATTCCATATAAAAGAGAAAGGATGGTCAGCCCGAAGTTAAGTACGCAATGCATGTGAACATCTTGCTGTTTTTCTCCTTCTTCACAAATGTTTTCGCTAAAAACATTCTGATCGTCAACCCGATGTTCGGATTTAGTCATGTGAAATTCATTAGTCAAATGGCTAATGTGATAGCTGATCATGGACATAATGTGGTAAGTTTTTTAATTATTAAAGCTAGATTTTTATAAATAAATTTAGACCCTCTTCCAACCCTACCACATTGCAATGAAGAACACTGAAGGGTTGATCAAAAACAAGAATATAGAAGTTCTTAATTACTTCCCAAATCATTATGATGAACTATTGAAATCAGAAGTCCCCACTTTCCCTATCTTCTGGGACTCTCAGATAATGAATAACCCGATTCTTTTCGCATTTATGATGGCTAAAACTCTTGGGAAAGAATTCGAGAGAACTGCTGAACGTAAGTCTCTCTTTTGATTCTAGGATGACTATAATTATTTTCAGAAGTCTTAAAAGACACCGATTTGCATGAGAAGTTAAAAAGCAAGAAATTTGATGTGGTACTAGTGGAAACCTTCGAACTCTCTGGTTTTTGTAAGTTTTTTTTACTCGAAAAAATTCAAATTTGAATTTTCAGACCTTGCTCATCTAATCGACGTTCCAGCTATTCCCATAATGTCAGCAGTACGTTTCCCTGTATTCGACAACCTTTTTGGTCAACCCTCTCAAGTCGGATACATCCCTCAAGTCGGCTCAAAAATGGCACCGCAAGCTGGTTTCTTTGATAGACTCAATGACGCATATCGGATCTTTTTTGAGACTATTGGAATGGAGAGAATGGCTGAATATCAGTTCAATCGCATCGAGAAGTTCGTTGGGAAGCCTGTTCCTCATTGGAAAGAACTGATTAAACAGTCGCCGGTTTATATAACCAATTCGAATCCATATTTGGATTTCGCTGTTCCCACAACGGCCACAATCGTTCATGCTGGAGGAATCACTATTGATTTGAAAAAACTGAAAAATGTTGGACCACTACCAGAAGAATATGAAAAGATTCTGCAAGAAAGAGACTCTACTGTATTGATTTCTTTTGGATCAGTGATTAGATCATTCCAAATGCCGGATAGTTTCAAAGCAGGACTAATCAAAATGTTTGAGTCACTTCCAGAAGTCACTTTTATTTGGAAGTACGAGAAAGACGATGTGGAGTTTCAGAAGAGACTTCCAAAGAACGTTCACCTGAAAAAATGGGTTCCACAACCGGCCCTTCTCTCTGATGAACGCCTCAAGGTATTCGTCACCCATGGAGGATTAGGAAGTACAATGGAGATAGCCTACACAGGAAAACCAGCTCTTATGGTTCCAATTTTTGGAGATCAACCGCAGAATGCATACATGCTCGAGAGACACGGAGGAGCTATCGCTTACAACAAATTCGATCTGCAGGACGGAGAAAAAATGACAAGAATAATGAGAGATCTAGTTTCGAATCCAAAGTATAATGAGAAGGCTCAAGAGCTACTCAGTGTGCTTTCTAATCAACCAATCGATCCGAAATTTAATTTTATGAAACACTTGGAATTCGCTATCGAGTGAGTTGAATCTTCTGAGAAATGTTGTTATAAATGGAATTTCAGATTCCCAAATCTTCGATCCCAGGTCCCCGCAATCAATCATGTTGGCATCGTTGCTCATTATTATTTAGATGTTCTAGGATTCCTTGTGTTGACTGGTAGCCTCCTGACTTACTTGACTCTCCGAGTTGTTTCGAAAGTTCTCAGAAGATTTGTTGTTAAGAAAACTAAAAATGATTGATGATCTCTATATATAAATTGTTCTCTCTTGGTCAGAATTTATTTGAAATCTATTTTGCTAGCTAATTTGTTAAAAGACAGATTCCACTATAATGACTAGAAGAAGAATGATCTTTGAGAAAAACTGATAAGTTTTGTGTTTGAAATTTGCAAGCTTGTTATCAGTGTCATAAACCGTAGACGAACTATCATTTCCTTGACTAGAATGACTACATTCACTATAATCATCACACAAAGTGGTCATTTGCTATAAAAGAAGACCATTTCCAGTTCCCTGAATGTCATTATGTATGTCAAAACTATCCTTTTTCTCTCAGTACTTGGACTAAGTACAGGGAAGAATATTCTAATATTCAACCCAATTTTCGGGTTCAGTCATGTCAAATTCATTAGTCAAATGGCTGATGTTATTGCTGATCATGGACATAATGTGGTAAGTGTTTTTGACTGAGAAAACATTCTATTTTCTTAATTTCAGACACTTTTCCAACCATTCCATAATGCGATGAAGAACACGGAAGGACTTGTAAAGAACAAAAACATTGAGGTAAGTGGGTTAATTTTTTTATTTTGATGAATCAAAAGTTTTCAGATAATTAATTACTATCCTGATCATTTTGAAGAACTGGAAACGCTTGAAACTCAAACTTTCCCAATGTTCTGGGATTCTCATCTCATGAATAATCCGATTTTGCAAGCATTCATGATGCCAAGAGCTCTAGCTGGAGAGTTTGAAAGGACTGCTGTTCGTAAGTGTCAAGCTCTCTTTCATGGATTTCAAATTATTCTTTCAGAGCTTCTCAAAGATCAAAAAACGCTGACTAATCTTAAAAACAAAAATTTTGATGTAATGATCGTGGAAACTTTCGAAATAACTGGATTTTGTAAGTGACTTTCCCCAAAAAAATCAACTGAATTTGATTCCAGACATTGCGGATTTATTTGGGATCCCTTTCATTCCAATCATGTCGGCAGTCCGTTTCCCCTGCTTCAATGACCTCTTTGGACAGCCATCTGGCCTTGGATACTATCCATTCATCGACTCAAAGTTAGCCCCGAAAGCAGGATTCTTTGACAGACTCAATGATGTCTACCGTACTTTCTTCATGAATATTATGATGGATAGAATGGCTCAACTTCAGAATAATTTCATTGAAAAAGCAATTGGAAGACCTGTTCCATATTGGAAAGATCTTATCAAACAGTCGCCAATTTATATCACCAATTCGAATCCCTATCTGGATTTTGCTGTTCCCACAACTGCCGCTATCGTTCATGTCGGAGGAATCACAATGGATCTGAAGAAAATGAAACATGTCGGGAAGTTACCCGGAGAGTATGAACCGATTCTTTCGGAACGAGATTCTACTGTATTGATTTCATTTGGATCAGTGATTAGATCATTTCAAATGCCAGATAATTTTAAGAACGGATTAATCGAAATGTTTGAGTCACTTCCAAATGTCACTTTCATTTGGAAGTACGAAAAAGAAGACGTGGAGTTTCAGAAGAGACTCCCAGAGAACGTTAATTTGAAAAAATGGGTTCCACAACCAGCACTTCTCTCTGATAAACGAGTCAAAGTATTTGTCACCCATGGAGGATTAGGAAGTACAATGGAAGTAGCATATTCCGGGAAACCAGCCCTTATGGTTCCAATTTTCGGAGATCAACCTCAGAATGCATACATGCTCGAGAGACACGGAGGAGCCATTGCTTACGATAAATTTGATCTGAAAAACGGAGAAAAGCTGTCAAAAACAATAAAAGAAATGGTTACAAATCCAAAATACGAAGAGAATTCGAAGGCGTTGCTCAGAATATTGTCCAATCAACCAATTGATCCGAAATTGAATCTGATGAAACATTTGGAGTTTGCTATGGAGTAAGAATCCTTGATTTGAAGTTTTTAAATGTTGATTTTCAGATTTCCAAATCTACGATCTCAAGTTCCAGCTATCAATCACGTCGGTATCATCGCTCATTACTACCTAGACGTCATTGCGTTCTTGGTGCTTGTCACATCAATCCTTCTGTACTTTGTCTTCCGAATTTTGAGAAAACTGCCAATTAGAATTGTTTCCAAAAAAGCGAAAGCGGAATGATCTCTTTTTTCATACGGTTATTATTATTAATTCAGGAATTGAAATGAATAAATTGAATACACTTTGCTAATTGCTAATTCTGTTTCAAATAATGACAAAACTAGAGTTTATTTACACTCAATAATGTAAACATATCAGAATTGTCATCTTTATTTTCCAAAGAAGAACGTTTTATGTTTTCTCTACTCCACACAACATTCACTTAAAATACTACAGACACTATATTACATAGTCTACATATGAACAATGTGTTATTTGATCTTCTGATTCTATTGATAAGAGTGTGATGATTGATCAATGGTTTAGAAAATATTCTCTTATTTTTATTAGATACTTCCGAAACTTTTTTCTTAATATTTAAATTCGTGAAAATTCAAATCGTTTTGAGACCCAGAAGATGGTAGATCGAAAATTCTTATCGATAAGGAGTAGATCAAAAAGCGGGAGAAGCCATTATCATTTTTATTCAGCTTTTCTTTAGATTTTATCGATTATACGATGATATTCTTTTATAACAAATCGTTTTGCCTTTTTTTGAGAAAGTCACACTCTTTAGTTTTCCATTAACTTTTATTTTTCAGTTCAAACCAAATGATCATCACCACCAAAAAAAAACAGAGGGAGACGAGGAAAAAGGCCAGCGATTTTCCGACAATCTCCGGAACCAGACAACGAGATAATGATTATAGAGCCATCGAATCGACCAATGGTACAGTACCGGACAAAAAGATATCACCTTTGGCGTTTTTTAGTTCAAAATAGTCAACTTTGGAGATTCATAGCAGAGAGGTGAAAAATGGGATTGTTCTAAATTTTTCAGGGCGGTTTCTTCATTGATGGAACTGCATTTCTTTAGTTGACAACTTTTTTCTAAAATCATTTCTGAGAGAAACACGGCTTGTTGAAGAGAACGATGCTGAAAAACATGCTATTTTGCACTGAAATCGACAAAATTTCAGCTATGTTTTCTTCAACGAGCCGTGTTTCTCTCAGTAATGGATTTAGAAAAAAGTTGTCAACTAAAGAAATGCAGTTCCATCAATGAAGAAACCGCCCTGAAAAATTTAGAGCAATCCCATTTTTCACCTCTCTGCTATGAATCTTCAAAGTTGACTATTTTGAACTAAAAAACGCCAAAGGTGATATCTTTTTGTCCGGTACTGTAAGTGCTATTAAGAACCCCTGCAATCTCAACAAAATCATTTTCAGCCAGAGCCAGTTATCATTGATCTGACGACCGAAGATGCAATCACTGAAACGACCGTTTCTCGAGTGTTGACTTGCAGTACCGATGCGATGGAGACGACTGCAATGGAAACGAATGGGTTGGAAACGGATATGTTGGGATCTGATCGGATGGAGAGGAATGAGACGGAAACGACTGGAATGGAAACGAATCTGTTGGAAACAAACGGGATAATGACAAATGAATCATTGGGAGACTCCTCGCCACTCGAAGCTGAGAATTCTGAAGAGATCCCTCCGGAGGTAAGTCCCAGAACTTCCAAAAAAATTATTCTTTCCTCAAACAAAAACGTTTTTCAGACCGAGGAAGCGACTAGAATGATGACAACAGAACGAAACATTATGAATGATGTGCTTGCGAATCAATGCAATGTGATGGACTCGAATGAGATTGTGACGGATGGGATAGTAGCGAATGGATTGGCATCAAATAGAATCGTGACGAATGAACCAGACTCTCTACCACCCACAGCTCCACTTGAGTATGAGAATTCTGAAGAGATTCCGTTAGAGGTATGCCCCAGAACTTCCAAAAAATTATTCTTTCTTCAAACAAAAACGTTTTTCAGACGCCCGGAAACGTAGTCTTCCATTCTGGCTCCCAATCTGCTCGCATCGGTTCCGATCATTGTCCAAATGCGAATAAACTTTAATTATGTTTTTTTAACCTTATTTTTATTCTCCGCAATAAATGATGCCAAAAACATTTTGATTAATATTTCAATTTTTTTAAGTGAAAAAGCTTGAAAAGTGGGGGTTTTGGGACTAGAAATGTTGACTTTCAGATCCTGAAGATTGGGGATTTTTTAGTCTTGGGAAAAGATGGAAAATTTGAACTTTAAAACTTAAAGTTTCGATTCAATTTTAATTCAAATTGAAACAGTCGGCACGAGCATTTTTCCCGATTTATACGGTCTCTAAAAGCATCTGGAATAGCCATTTCTACCGAGAGTTTCCAGATGATTTGATCATTTTTATCTTCAAAAACTGCAAATCGAATGCTTCGAAAGTCTCTTTCATCGCTTCGTTCTCGCTGAAAATGGTTTTAATCTAGACAAACCTTCCACTTTCGACGAGTTTCTTGGTGAGACTGTCGACGGGTGTTGGTTGATCGATGGCAATGAATAGGTAGTTGAGGGAGATGGATAATCGATGAGAAGACTTCTGATTCTTCTCTTGCCTCAGATAGTCTTCTGGGAGGAAAAGAAGACGTCTGTCATAACAACACAATTCTTTTGACACTGTGGCCAGTGCGAGTGCGTTTTGAAGGGAGCGAAGTCTCTAAAAAAGATTGAATTTGTCAAAAAAAGATGAAAGAAAATCCCTAAAACCCGTTAAAAACAGGAAATAAAAAATCAATAAATGCGTGTCTGTCCTCACCTTTTGATCTATTTTCTCTCAACAGTTTTTGATCTACCCTCTTCTGCGTTTCCTAATTTCTAATCTTCCAGACGTCGTTTCGAGAAGATCGAATGTCGAGAAATCTGAAAATATTGATTTTGAAAGAAAGAAGGGGGAAATTGAATTTAGTAACTTACCCATCATTATTCCGGTGGTTCTGAATCCTCAACTGCCGATTTTTCCTGGTCGCTGAGCCTGATCTTGTTCAAATTGTCCTGGTCGTTGATCTTGTTCCGATCGAGTTCCCAGCCATCCTAGTCGCTGAACCAGCTGCCATCCTTGTTGAAAACCGGAAAGAAAAGTTTAGAAGGAGGATGGAGTGTACTTCTTAGCCACCTGGTTGCCCAGAGTGTTGCCTCTTCTACGCCACGGAGAGGCGAAGTACGTGTAGAAGGTCGAACTTAATGCCGCTTCACACTGAGGAAACAGGCTGGCTCCATAGGTAAAAGTCATGCCGCACAGGACTGCCCGATTGGCGGAGCAACGGAGAAGACACTTACGTCGCTTCAGGCTATTCCCAGAAACAGACAGCTCGATGGAATGTGGTGCCGCTTCAGGCTATTCCCGAAATCTAGGCTTGAGCTTTTAGGAGAGGATGAATCTTAGTGCCGCTTCACACTGAGGAAACAGGCTGGCTCCATGGGAAAGTTAGGCCGCTCAGGACTGCCTGATTGGCGGAGCGAGGACCGGACACTTAAATGCCGCTTCACACGTTGGGAAACAGGCTGGGGTTCTCGAGCAAAACCTATGCCGCACAGGACTGCCCGATTGGCGAAAACGAGAGAGAACCCGACGAATGAGGAGAAATCTCGGCCTTATATAGGCAGAAGGGGCGGGGCTTAGGGGTCGCGCATAGGGGGTAGGTCAAATGGAGAACAATGGGCATACCCCAGGTCTCGTCTGCGTCTCCTTGGTCTCCACGCTCTCTAGCATAGAGTTTCTTCGCCTATGCAGGTGGCCCGACATTCCCAGAAGATTCCCAGGAGAAAAGATCAAAACAACAATCCTTTTTTGAAATATTTTGATCTTTGCTCCCGGGAAACATTGCATAACAACAGAGACAGTGAGTATCGAGGAGACGCAGGTCAATGGCCAAAACGGCTATTGTTCTCATTTGATCTACCCCTTGTGCGCGACCCCTAAGCCCCGCCCCTTTTGCCTATATAAGGCCGAGATTTCCCTCATTCATCGGGTTCTCTCTCGTTTTTCTTGCCAATCGGGTAGTCCTGAACGGCGCTAAGTTGTTTCCTCGAGAACCCCAGCCAGTTTCGGTCTCTAGAAGCGGCATTTAACTTCGGTCCTTCGCTCAGCTAGTCGGGCTACTCCTGACCGGCACCCACCCCTCATTGAGCAAGCCAGTTTCGGTCTCTAGAAGCGGCACTAAGATTCGTTTTCTCAAAGCTCAGCCTGTTTCGAGTATCTCTTGAAGCGGCAATGACATTCCTTCGAGCTGTGCGAGTCGGGACTAGCCCGATGAGCACCAGGCCCTCTCCGTTGCTCCGCCAATCGGGTAGTCCTGTGCGGCATTAACTTTCTCATGGAGCCAGCCAGTTTCGGTCTCTAGAAGCGGCACTAAGTTCGACCTTCTACACGTACTTCGCCTCTCCGTGGCGTAGAAGAGGCAACACGCTGGGCGACCAGGTGGCTAAGAAGTACACTCTAGGGCTTTTTTAGAGACTGGGAAGCAGAACGGGACAGCGACCGGGACAGCAGTCAGTACAGCGACCAGGATAGCAGGTACAGCGACCAGGATGGTTGAGACAGCGACCGGGACAGCGACCAGGATGGTTGAGACAGCGACCAGGATGGGCGAGTACAGCGACCGGGACAGCGGCTGTGACAGCGACCAGGACAGCGACCAGGATGGCGGGTACAGCGACCGGGACAGCAATCAGTACAACGACTGGGACAGCGACCAGGATGGCTGGCAAGACCCGGAAGAAAATAGATTGAAAGGTAAGCAATGGAGCACGAAGAGAACAACGGTGATTTTCTTTACTTTTCCTTGTTTTAAGACAAATTAGATATTTTTACAGAACCTCAGCACCCTTGGACACCAGCGACCAGGATGGGCGGGTACAGCGACCGGGACAGCGACCGGGACTAGACCCAGAAGAAAATAGATCAAAAGGTGAGGAGGGGAGCACTGAAAGAACAACTTCTATTCGGTGGTTTTTTAATTTTCCTTGTTTTTTAGACGAATTCAATCTTTTTTTCAGAATCAACACCCTTCGACACCAAATCGTGGACACGAAGAGAGCAGAATAGAAGAAACGATTTCCAGTAGATAGACAGTCGCCAGTGAATAGAGATGATCTCTGAAGATTTGTTCTGAGAGGTTTCCAGGAAGGTTTTTTCAATACAGTAACATGAAAAGGTTTGTCGGCTCATCTTGGTGAAGTTTGATTATGTCAATGGTAGTACATTTTGGATAGTGTTTAATGGATTCAGAGGTATGTAACTATGAATTAAACTCTGCTGCTTTATTTTTTCAGCCTCAAACTGGAAATTCGAGTTTATAAAATTAATCACAGATTAAAGACATCAATATCAACCACTCCACTCCTCGTACTCTGGATTCGGTCCAGTAGCCCCTTCTGCCACCGGTAGTTTTGCTGAAAGTATTCTCTCGCCTTTAAAATATCCCTTTCAACTTACTGCAACTCATTTTGTTATATTTAATAGGAGTTTTAGTTTGTTTTTGGAATAACAGACACTCGCGTCGATCTTTGAAAATCTCCATGGAGTTGTCGTCGATTTGGATGATGAATTCGTCGTAGACAAATGGAGAAGTCTGGAAAGAAGCGGATTCTAGGAAAAGAAAGAAATTGTACCTTCATTTTAGGCAAAGTGACTTTTTGGAGCTTCTTATTAGACAGAATCCGGAGAAGTGGATGACCGCCCATGTTCAAAGTGGCGATTTGTCGTAGCTTGGCCAGAAAACTCAAGTCTACCAACTCATTTGTTCCTTGAATCGTCAAAGACCCATATACATTCGTCATATTTTTCAACTTCCAGACATCATTTTCGTTACTCGCATCAATAACAACTTCTCCAATGACATGCTGACAATCCGGTGCCATTTCACTCAAATCTCCCCAATCACACACTTTTTGACCGTCTTTTCTGTATAAATCTGGACAGAATTTTGCTTCGAGAGCATAGAATGCTATCGAATGCTCAGCGAAAACTTGAAGTTCATTGGTAGTCAGACAGAAATCTGGATGATTATTTTCAATGTTCAAAACGAATCCATGATCGTCGGGACTCAAAAACTTCAAGGAATCCCAGCCGAGTCTTTTCAGATTTGGGTTATCATGAATATTAGTGACATTATATGATTGAAATCGTTCTGCATAATGGTATTTCAAATTGCCAAGGAATGAGAGATTCTGAAGATTTGTGTTATAAACTTCCAGATTTCCAGTAAGGTTTGTCAGCTTCAGCAATCCAGATAGGTTCATATTCTCGTCGACTCTTGTGATTTTAAGAGCTGCTACATTTAACCTATCGATTTTAGTGCAGTTCTGATAATAGGGAAGGGTTTCGGGAGAGATGCGAGCTTGCAAACAACCAAGATCTTTTAAGTTTCCATACACATTCATATCGCCGCTGTATTCAGCATGAGAATCTGCGAAGAATGCTGGGAAATCTAACCGGGGGTTGTTGAAGACACTCCAGAGGCATGGAGAACTTGCAGATAGGCGTTGAATGCCATTGATATTGGAAAGGAAAGGGTTATTGGCTATGGTGAACTCTTCTGGAAAATTTATCAGTTTTGAAAGACGTTGGGAACCCACTTGAATCACAGGTCCACATTTGAAGATTCGATAGAAATCTTAGAGAAGTGAAATTTGTGTTCTCTATTTTCAAATCGCCGTTTAAATATGTCAATAGATGAAATATCTGAGCTAATCTCGCCTCCGTCAAATCATTTTTCTCATTGAAAATCAGATTTCCGCATACTGTACCACATGATTTTGGCCAACGTTTCATCGATTCTTTTGTGACAAATGGCTCAGTGAAATGGCAATTTAGATCTGATTTTTTATGTTTAAGGGGTTTTTAGAAGCCAAGACCTACCACATTCTTCAAAAGAAAAAACTGATAAGGATAGAAAAACCAGAAGGAGTAGCGCATACATTTTGGAATTTTTGTGATGGCGAAAATTCAAAATTTGTTATGAGAAGAAGTGGACAGAGAAAGTTCATGATTTATAATTATTGGGTTTGATGAAAGACAAAACCACGTCATTTTTAATGTGAAATTTCAAATAATTTTATTTAAAAAATTCTATAACTCGCAAATAAATCTAGTTTCATGCTGCATAGGCAGACGCCCTCGGAACTACACTATTCGGTCCCACTGATGCACTTTGAGTGAATGAGACAACTGTTTCACTAGTCTCAGGCGGCTCCTTGCATAAAATCCAATGCCTCAATCGGTTTAAATAAACTGAAAATTGAATTGGAATAAGAAACTGAGCCAAAAAAACTCACGAAACGTGGCTTGTCGATAGTCTCGAATAATAAAAATATTTGGTAGAGGGTCAATAACTGGGTATATCGAAATGGCTATACTAACCGAGCCGTTGATCAGTTCATCGTGTATATTGAACATGCATAAGGTTAGAATTGAGGTCAGAGACATTTGAATCAGAATAGTTGGAATAAGGGTTTGGATGACCAATGCATAGAACAGCTGCTTCTGGAGTGCATGGGTTCTCGAGGACCTAGACTTTGAAGCCATTTTTTGAATGCATCGATAGCATTTGATTCCGTAATAAAAAATTGTGAAGAATGAGAGAGTCTGAAAATGGGTTTTTGGCATCTTCAAGGTAATAAGTACTTACTACAGTAGTCTCATTTATAGATGACCCGATAATATGCTTCCAATTGAATTTGTAACCTCCTTCTTTAGTTTTCTCGTAGATTTGTAATCCAATGTAAATGAATTCGTCGCCTTTTAATCCAAACGCTTCCAGAACCCCGATTCTAAAAATATTTTTTGAAACAAATATTTTTAATTCAAGAAAAACCTAAGAAAATCGGTCATAAATTGGCTGGGGACAAACATAATGTATATATTGGCCACCCAGATAGTACCGGATAAAACAGGGATCAGAAGCCAGATGTGGATCCTCCAGGAATTGAAGGTGGCTACTAGGGGACTCCTAAAACTTCATTTTACTTATTATAACTTCATTAAGACTAACCCGCAAGATGCTAGGTATCTATAAACAAAATGAATCCCATAAAGGCCATTGGACACTCCATAACACCACCAATACATTCCATTGACCACTTCCAGCTGGGATTTTGTCAGAACATGATCCTTAGTGCTAACCACACTCACATAGGTGCCTTGTTGGGTGTGATGAAACTGAATTCCACTATTTATGTCTTTTCCTCTCATCTTATGGTTACCGGACACGCCAACCCAGTCAAAACTCCATAAAAAATTTCGAAGAGCGAAAAATAGAGCATTAGGTATTTGTAGGCCCCGAAACTTTTTGGCGATTTATTTAGTATCAAATGGACAAGAAATATATTGATAATAATAGAAATAATTGCAGAAAAATACTCGACTCGTATTAAAAGATGTCGCCATTCGACGCCGGTGAGCATTATGAAGTGGAAGATCTAGAAGGAATAAACTTTTGGATTAAGAGGAGAGAAGTGTGATGTCTTTTTTGTTTTCTTGGTAAGAGCTACGTTAGCTACATACAAAATATCACAACTTCCAGACAGCAGTCTGCACTTTTTGACTCATAAGAGGGATTACTTACGCGGAGCATTAGGATAATCAGTGAAGCGAGGTCTAGAAATAAAGTTGTGACATGGGAAACTGCTGTTCTTTTGTTTTTCTAGGTAACATTCTAGGAAATTAATTTGTTCAGAGAGCGGTTCATTGTTGCAAATATGACGTCTAAGAGATGTCACTGACGACATTTTTATGGCGGGGGCGGTGGTATTTTGAAAGATTAGTCTGATTAGAATGTCATGGGTATTTGAATATGGACTGACTAGAAAATAGGATACAAGGGGTAAGAAGTATCTGGAAAAGGCGCTAAAAATGTCAGATATTTGGTTTTTTTGCGGTTATGAGTCGTAAATATGTAGAAATTGGGAGGAACGGCGATTTTCGGTAATCAAGGTCTATTGTAGCAAAAGGTTCTCAATTGAGTTTGTTTTGATCTACGATTTTTGTTGTTCCATGTTTTTTTTCCGTTCCAACGACTAGGGCATTCAGAATTGTTTAGTCTAGTCTTTTACCATGAATCACCACTATTTTTCCTACTTGTACCCGTCATGGTCGCAGACACATTGCAACCGGAAATATACCGAGAACAGAAGAATATTTTTTTGCTTCCACATCTCCAAATGACACTGTTGGTTCAAATAGTTGGAACTTTTGCTCTGGTTTTCTCTACAACCAACTCTATTCTCAACTTTTATCTATTGTATTCAGTGTTTTTCTCTAAGCGAATCCAAAAAAGACCCGGATTATCAATGATTTATTTCAAGTTTTTATTGGATATGTTCTATTCAGCTGATGGTAAATTCTAGAAGTTTTATATCAAAGTTCTGAATTTTTAGCGTCATTTTTTCTGACCTACTTCCTAATCAGATGTGTTGACTCTACACTTGTCATTAAAAACTTGGTGTTTCTGATAGCTTGGCCTAATTTTATACTGGGAACTATGAGATGTTGGGTGGTACTTTTCATCGTTTTCGATCGGGTCTTGGCTACATGCTTTCCGATTTTTTATCGAAATAAACAACTCAAGATATCTTTGCTTATTATGATAGCTATAACATTTTGCTCGGCTTTGGTAGAAAATTTTGTTCTGTTTGAACTATGCGAGTTTGTGATAGATATCCCATTAGACTGCAATATTTTCCGATGTGCAATTGGACCCTGCTACCATTCCTATTGGAAATGGTATCAACAGGTTACTGTAGTTCGGAGCGTCATTTCTATGTTTAACGTTCCAGGTCATGTATAGTTTTATTGGAATCCTTTCTATTATCTTGTTCATTCGACTTTTTATTTTCAATGGATGCATGAAAACGTTCAGCAAAGATATATCTAGAGTAACATCCCTCTAGGCTCTAGCTCAAATGAATCTAAGATTCCAGGCGACCCGCATATCCCTTTTGGACTCTTTTATCATATTTGCATTCGATTTTCTACCAGTTTTCATAACCGCTCAATGGCCACAATACAATACGAATACAGTAGGACCAGTTGGTTCGATGTGCAAGCACCTAGGTTTTGCCATCGAGTCGATAGCGATTTGCCACGTGTTGATCGAGAATGAGAAAGTCACTCCAAATGCCACAAGTTGAATATTTTTTGAAAGAGAATAAATATATATTTATTTTCGGTGCTCCTAAAACGCGTCATCTTACAGACTAGACAACCGGAACTATCCTGTGTCATAAAGGAAATTACGAGGAACCTGACTGGAAATTCTAGACTAGAAAAATATCTCTCGTTTTTCTTAATCTAGAGCATGTTTTCTTCGTTAACAAGGTAAATTTTCAAAGAATACGAGAAAAGTATTTTTAAAAAGTAAGAAAAAATCACAAATCGTAGCGGTTTCCTTTGGAATCAGGCCAAACAACCAAAGAAAACAATTTGCGCAGACCAAACTCCATTTCATAGTCCAAAATCGATGCGGTGCGGTCTCGTCGAATGTCCCAACTGTCACCAATAGTGACAGTTTCCCTCTCGTTTCTGAAATTAAGAGTACTCCAACAGTTAAAATGTTAGATGACCAAACTCACACTATGTATCGTTTATGTGTCTCGCGTCGCACCACTGTCATATCTAGTCCTTCTGTCAGCACCTCTAACCGGATCGGTTCCATTTCCAAACTCAATCTTCGTAGCCTGGGGTGACCCCCATTCACCCAGCACTTTAAGAACCGATTCATATCTCGGTTGGTGAAACGTGTCTTATCGATGACAATCACAGAAGAATTCATATCAAGCAAGTGATCGATAGTGAGCCATGGTGTATTCACTAGTTGAATTCTGTTCAGTTGAGCCGTTATGCTTCTTTGAAATGAGCCACTGGTTGAGACGCCTAGATACAAAGTGTTCGTCACTCTGAACTTGTCCAAAACATGATGAACATCTTTCTCATCACAGTATTTTCCTTCCAATATGAGAGTATCAACCGAGTTCTGACGACTTAGCACCCAATCTGCCGCATTTTGTGGGTATTTAGTTTTATATGAAAACGTAATTGACATTTTATGAACTGGAGTATTCAAGAGGTCTGTGATGTAGGAGAGGAGTGTTTTGGCCCCCGTCATGCGGTCTCCCCAATATGTTTCATACGCGTTCGCGGCAGTTTGATGGACCATTATGCGAAAACCAAAAAAGTTCCAATACTGTATAGTACTGGTAACAGGCAGCTCAGACAAATCTGCGAATGAAAAAGCTAAAAACTTAGAATGACCTTCGTCGAAATATTGGATTGTGATGCAACTAAAGAACACAGATATTGTCATTGTCAGAGTTGGTTTTTTTGAATAATGAATCACATGTTGGCACTTCACAAGACTCTTGCTTTTCTCAGAGCAAAGACCTATTTTTATCCTGAAAAATCATTTCTTTTGTAGTAGAGCACGAAAAACTTACAACTCATCTAAGTCCAATAATCTGGCTAATAATCGAAATGCGACAGACGGGAGACGGAGAAGTGGAAAAGCAGAACCCATCACTACAGTAGAAAACTGAAATGGGTTCACTAACATGAAGAAAGGAGACCAAAGAAATCAATAATATTTGGACAGGTTAGATGTGCAGGGAAGAGTCTTGTAACACAAAGAGAACGATTTCACTGTCAGAGAGACGTAAATGACTAGTGCACATTGTTCTTCCGCGCGACGAGGTAGATAGTGACTAGTAAGTATCAAAATGTAATTTTTCAACAACGAAAAAGAACCCCAGATTTCAAAAAATGTCTTACGTGTACGCACGACTTGTATGAAATTCGTGTTCCAGATTCTATTTGGAAGGGAAGCATTTTCATATTTAATGGAACGCCTTATTATTCTTGAAATTCCAGATCCCCAGGTGAAGAACTTCTATGCAAGTCTCGTTACTCAAGATCTATTTCTATTAGTTCCAGTTGAGAAAAGAGGCGGTCGTTGCTGAGAGCTCATGCCTATTTTCGAAATGGCACTAGAACTAAATTCTGAAATTCGGTGAATCAGAATCGAAGTAAAATATTAACCCCGCGCCAACAACTTCTGAGATTCGTAGAAAATTAATGGATTCGAATCTCACCTTTTAATTCAGAATCATAAATATAAGAAGTACAATAACAAAAAACATAAAAATCTCAAAATTATAACTGAGACAATAGTGTAAACCAATCAGAAATGTTCATCATAGGCGCTGAAGACAGCTTCTTTTTCAAAATCGATCTGCAGTTGGGCAGGGTTTGCCTGGCATTGTTGTAAGTGTGTGTGGAAAAGCAACTTGGTTTCTGACGATTGAGAACAATGACGGCATCTGTACAATTGTCTACCATTCGGCTAGAAAGTGTAAAAACCATTAGAAGGAACGAATGAAATGAAAACGTACGATATGTGCAGAAAATTCTACATTTAATCCCATGTCAAAGAGTTGCTTCGCTACGTGGATGGCACAGAAAATTGTGCGAAATTCTGCCAGAACTCCATAATCAGATGCAGAGACTTTTCCGGCGAATTTGATGCGGAATTCCTCCGGCGGGCAAAATACCGAAAGCCAGTGCAAGTATTCATATGATTTCCATTTGATATCCATTCCAACGAATGTTACGCGACGCTGAAAATAGAAGATTTTTAATGTACTTTTTCTATCCTTTTGACTGGTCTTCATGATAAAATGTTCCTCACCGTCGCCGGATTTTCTAATAAGAACTGATCAAAGCTCATCTGCCTTCTGTTGAAAGCGATACCAATTAGAGGAAGCGCGTTTTGAAATTCTGAAATACAGTAAAGTATACAAGAGTATGAAAAGCCTATCCTAGTTTTTAAAAAACTCGGGATAAGTAAAACTCACCGCGTTGCTTTTCGCGGAGCTTTCCAAGCAACTGATTTGCTGTCGTATCATTTTCATCAACTTCTAAAGCTTGCCTGATGCTCAATTCTCCTCGAGCATATTCTGTTAATTCGAAGTAAACAGCTGCTTTCTGATTATGAACTTGACCTGTAAGTGAAGATGACAGCATCTTTATACAATTGTTTCCAAAAAAACAACTTACAGTTTGCGTAATTCAGTTCGATGCACTTGTCACAATCCTCTAAAGCCATCTGAAAATGTTTAAGCTTCATGAAACAATTTGATCTGCTCAAATAATGCGAGGCATTCTCCGGAGCACGTCTGACCGCTTCATTGTTTCAGAGCTTTGAGGTAGTCCCCTTGCTAAAAATTTGTATTCATTTTATAAATTTCAATCAGATTTTACACAAAAAAACTCGTTGGCTCTGTTTTCTTCCGCCTGCGCTATTTCAGTGTCCGTGAATGCAAACTGTTCAGCGCCTCTAATCTGTTTCTCTAATTTTTCGACTTTACCGACGAGAGCAGGGTCGCGATATTCAGAGAGCGCATCGTTTAACCAACGGAGAGATGCACAAAGTCCTTTGACTTCTTCTGAGACTCCAGCTATTTTTTTAATTCTAAAACAAAATATTAAACCTTTTTTCCAACAGTTACTTACCTCATCGTCATTTTTTTATCGACAGGCGTCTGACTGCTGATTCGAACGGCCTTTTCACATAACACAACGACTTCTTCGAATTGTTTCTTTTCGAAAAGTAATTCTGCAAAAATAGAATATTAGCTATTTTCCCAAGAAAAATGAGTCACCAGCTTTACTCATATAAAAAGAGATGTTCAATGAATCAAGTTCAATTGCTTTGTTATAATGAATTAGAGCTGACTCAATATCGCCGTCCAAGTAGGCATTGTATCCAATAAAGTGTTCAGCCTTTGCCTAAAAAACGCGATAGTTTCGCTGAAACGGATTTAAAAACTTACTTGTTCAGCCATCATAAAGATTCCTGCGTTTGAGAAGACAAAAACAGTTTAAAAGAGTGAGAGGAAGAGGAAGACTTCTGCGAGAAAAGTTGAAAAAATCGGAGGACTACTGTAGGCACTATATCTGACGACACTAATGCAAGCCCCTTTTTTCTGATTCTTTTCCATGATTTTTGCAATTTATTTAAGTGAAAAAATTATCAGAAAAATATCTTATATAATTTTAATTCTAATTAACAAGCTTTTCCTTCTTTTCGTTGCTCCACAATTCATTTAGATTCGAATTATGCCCAGTGGCTACGGTAGGTGCCTCGCCGTTCGATTTGAATTGCGCGCAATTTTTTGGCGTCAAACCTCTCTGAAATCCCTTAAAAAACTCTTTTTTCTCCTTTCATTCCTTTTTTCTTTCTTTCCTTCATAAGTTACTCTGTCCAAGAGGATTCCAGGAGAAGCCGAAAATGTCCAGATCGCTTGCCGTAATGAAATACGAAATTGGGCTTGAAAAGTTTGAAAAACTCCGAAATCTTTCGAATGTTCAATTAATTTCAGATGTTTTCAGTTTTTCTAGCCTCTTCTTGTTTATTATGAACAAGTTTTCCCATAGTTTAATCGATTCTCTCTTCGGTTCTTGTCGTTTAAACTTTTTTGCAGTACTAAATTTTCCGTTATTTCAGAAGATCATCTCCAGCTCTTCAGAACTTCCGAAAAACTATATAAAACCCAAAATATTCTTATTCTCCGTCTTTTTTTACCCCTCTCTGTGATACTTTTACTAATAACATTTGGTTTCATAAGGGATTTTGAGTTCATCCAAATACACACTGCTGGAACGACCAGCGCGACGCGTCTTACTAAAAGTCACAGAGTTTCCGAAATTTCTTGAAAACCCCCTTTATATTTGTGGTCAATACACTTTCTGATTATTTCTCTTCGTGGGGGAGCTTGTTTTCTGATGTTTTATTGAATTCGCGAGCCGTGCTGGTCTTTTCAAGTTTTATGCAGTGCAAATATGTTCGCTATTTCAGAAAATCAATTCTGGCTCTTCAGTCGTTTGAAAAAACCATAAGAACACTTGAATATTCTTTTTCTCCATTTCTTTTTGACGGTTTCTGTTATAATATTTCGGTTATAACTCAATTCTAGAAATGATTTTCAGACTGTCTAAAATTCTCCGCGGTGAGATGCACGCTCACGTTAGCACGTAATTCTCATTTTTGTGTTCGTTCTCAAACTGTTCTATTCGTTCATTGCTTCGTTCACACCATTAGAATTGTCTCAAAAGAGTCTATATTTGTTCCAAATTGAACCTTCAACGACCCAACAAGCTTATTAAACCTCCATTCACTCAATGCGCAGAAGGCGTGATTTTGTAGATATTGACGCCTCCTGTCCAACTGATAGAGTAAAAAACTTCATGATTTCTTGGAGATCCTCTTTGACTTCCTGCTTTATACATTTTCATAGAAACCACTGTCGGCTCTTTTTCTCGATATTTTACGAAATCACTTCTCGCTGTTCTGTTTAGAAAAACCGTATAGAGCCATTTATATTATTTTCCTTCGTCCATTCCACCCTTTTATTTTATAATTAGAGTTGTAAAATCGAGTATACTGTCTATAGAAACTCAATTCTACAAGTGACTTCAAAGATTCTCATGACAGACCGATTTCTTTTTTATTCGACTACTGTGAACCTCATCTTTTCCCGTCATCATTTTCAACTAATCTATGATAACAAGTGTTTTCTTTCAGAAACAACATGGTTGACGGCTCCAAAAATACACATCTCGGTGGTCGCCGAAAGATTGGAATTTAGGGTTTTCACAGATTTTAAGCCAATCTTGAGCAACTTTTCGACGAAAACTGAGAGTATCAGTCTATTGGCACACATTCATCTAAACTTTGTCAGCTTTTGAACTCAAGTTAAAACCCTCGTGGCATTAATTTTTTCTGTCAAAGGTCGGTCGCAAACTACACAAACGGATGAAAAACGGCTCGCAAGCGATCGCGTAGGCACTTGAAACCGTACGCATAACGGATCCGTAACGGATCGGTTTGCGAAAAAATTGCTGAAAAATCATGAAAAGCGCCCGTTTCGCACCCATATTTTTTTCTCGATTTAAACACAGTTAAATAAAAATTTCCCCAAAGACACCATTTTTTTTTCGCAAATCGATCCGTTACGGATCCGATATGCGTACGGTTGCAAGTACCTACGCGATCGTTTTGCCAACGACCTGTGATGTCTAACATATGTTTAACTTATTAGGCGGATTTTTGTCAGAACTTGGTTGGCTTTGAGTTTAATTTTAATCGGGTTTAGCTTGAGTCTTTGTCCCAATCCGACGAAAGTTCGACTAGGATTTGTCGCTGACAGCCGAACTGAAGAACGATGTCTCGATCTCTGCATGTTTCGTTGTTTACAAATGACTTTTTATATCTTTCGCATTGTTTCTCGATAAATCTAGGAAACAGCTGGAAAAGAACGAAACTCAACGCTCGTTTTTCTCTGAGTAACTTCCGTATTTTCTCGAAAACGAGCGAGCTTTAAGTTTCTAATGATCGCGATGACTAGTTCTGCTGCTTCAAAGTGATTCATGCGCCACAACATCAAAGAAAAATCAGGGGAAAGAGAACGAAAAATGCAGAACCGGCGATCAATATACAATTATTTCAGATGTTATTTTTCCCGGTATATAACAAATTCTCGTTATATAACATAACAAATAGAATCCTTTTATACACGCTTTTCATAAGATATGTATATATATAGTATTCATTACCGCTCAATGGCCACAATACAACACAAATACAGTAGGACCTATTGGCTCGATGTGCAAGCATCTAGGTTTTGCTATCGAGTCGATAGCGATTTGCCACGTGTTACTGGAGAACAAGAAAGTCACTCCGAATGTTACAAGTTGAATTTTTTTTGGAATAGAATAAATAAATGTTTATTTTCTATGCTCCTAACACGCGTCACCTTACAGACTAGACAACCGGAATTGTCTTGTGTCATAAAGGAAATTACGAGGAACCTGAATGGAAATTCTAGTTTTCTAGAATACAATTCCTATCATAACATGCTAACCATTTTCCACAAAGTTGGAATTTCAGCACTGATTTTATCTATAGCCAACGTTTCATTGAATTTCTACCTCCTTTCCTCAGTATTTTGTACTAAACGAATCGAAAGAAAAGTTGGAATGTATATACTTTATCTAAAATTCTTTGTGGATCTTTTTTATTTGTCTAGCAGTAAGCACCATTTGGAAATTAATTTTTAAAAACCGTTTTTAGCATCAATTTTTTTGGTTTACTATTTATTAGTCATTTCCAATCCTACATTTATCATCAAAAATTTTATATTTTTTATCCTTCTTTCAAATTTAATTTTGGGAACAACTAGATGTTGGATTGTGATTTTCATCGTTTTTGATCGAGTTCTGGCTACATGTTTTCCAATAACCTATCATAATAACCAACTGAGGGTTTCTTTATTATTCGTCTTGTTATTTATCTGTATCTATATTATTCTTGATGTTTCTGTGCTATTTATTATTTGCGGTTACAATCTAGATGTTCCATTAGACTGTAACATGTACAGATGTGCGATTGGGGTCTGTTATAATGACTATTGGAAATGGAGTCATCAGGTAATCAAAGTAGGTCAAAATCTTGTTATATAAAACTTCAGATCATGTATGGATGTATCGGATGCCTATCTGCTATTCTCTTTTTTCGATTGCTCATTCTTAATGGTTGTTCAGGAACCTTTAGTAAACATATATCTACAGTAACCTATAAAACTCTTACAGAACAAAAAAAATCAATTTCAGGTCACCCGAATATCACTTTTCGACTCTCTAATCGTATTTCTTTTCGACTTTCTTCCAGTTTTTCTTATCGCCCGTTCAGAAAAATACAATGCAAACACAATGGGTCCAATTGGTGTCTTATGCAAGAATCTTGGTTTTTTCATAGAGTCTCTGATAATTTGTAAAGTTTTATTAATGAATAAAAAAGTTTCCACCGTTCTGGTGAGCTGATTGGGCTTTTTTTCTTGTTTTGAGACCAAAAACTGAAAAAAGCAATGAATCAGAATGAATGACGTTCAAAAGGCGTGCGTGATAAAATTGCAAACAGGTGGATTTTCTTATAAACTTTTACAAAAACCTATTTACTTGTTTTTCTGAAGTCAAATATGAATTCAACTTCTGAAAGTCCTTTGGAACCTCCTAGAACAATAACCGAGCTGTTTGGATCAATGGCCTATGTTCTAATATCTACTTTCTCATTCCTATTAAAGCTCACCAAGAAAAATAATCTGATTTGGAAGGCGTTTCCTCAGTTCTGTGTTCTCATGACATTTATCCCCATTGCTCATTTCTCAGTTCTCTTTTGTATCACTTTTCGAGACTTTATTTTTGAGACAGAGTCCCCTGAAGTGGTCTTGCGACGATTGGTTCCAGTTGTTATTTTCTGTTATCCTGTTTTGTATATTCCACCTGTACCATTTTCAATCACAATGATTTATTCGATTCTTTTGAATTGTAAACATGATTTTGAGAGACATGTATTTGGATTG
The DNA here is from genome assembly GCA_016735795.1 of Caenorhabditis tropicalis. Taxonomy (NCBI): domain Eukaryota; kingdom Metazoa; phylum Nematoda; class Chromadorea; order Rhabditida; family Rhabditidae; genus Caenorhabditis; species Caenorhabditis tropicalis. Next base: position 549,503 of record CM028618.1, read on the forward strand.
AAAGCTACTAAGTGGGTATTTATTTTACAGAAAAAATAAGAAATTTTTGTAGAAACAAAATAATAGTTCTGGTGACTGCCACTACTTCGGCTGTCTATTTTCTAAGGAATCGACGTGGAGGTTGGTTTTTTTTTAATTTTAGGGTCTCGGATTAAGAATAAATTTCAGAGAGACGATTCATTCTATCATTATGTTTAAGCGAGAGTCACCGTATAGTAAGTGAAAAAATCTAAACTCTTCTAACCATTTTTCCAGGAGCTAGACTTACAAAAATACGTTCCGATAATCGTTATTCAACTATTTTTCTTGAAAAGGTTACTGTATTTCAAAAGTCTCAAAGACAAGGAGAAAATAGATTATATTCATTTTTTGCACCTGGTGTATATCGCATTATTTATTTTCGTTTTTTGGGTTAGTTTATCATTTTAAAAGTCAATTCCATTGGTTTCAGATGTATACCATCCCGCAGATCGTGTTAACTATCATTGGTTTCTATTATGAAACCTCCCCCAACTCAACTCGCCATCTGGGATTCCAGGACTCCTGTATTCTACAATACTTATTCATCTACGCCATAATCTTAGCGAAATCCAAAACTGCTGCAAAGTTTTTTGCGAAATTTAATATTTATTCAAAAGAAATTTGAAATAAATTTGTCACTCGTTTCTAGAAATACCTGCCCCGTAGAAACAAACCAAAAACAAGCTCATACAGCTGATTCTTTCATTTCCTTCAAAAATGCACGGCTCCGGTCTTTATTTTCCGGAATTCAATGTGTCTTCAAGAGTACAATCATCATTTTTTCCTCCAAATGAGACACTAACATTCCTTTTTTTCTATGAAATTGTCACAGCGATTCTATTTTTGAATTTGGTGTTCAGAAAGCGGGTTAGATGATTTTCCAATTAATGAAAATATAAAAAATTTCCAGAAATTCGTGACGACATTTTTCCCGTATCATTACTATCTCACTTTCATCACCATGCCTTCTTTCTTCCTTCTATACACTCTTCTTCAGCATCCACATATCATAGTCTGGTTGAGCATGGACACAAAATACTTGAACTATATAGTTTTTTCTATTATGTACTTACAAATGTTCGTTCATTCCCTATTTCCAACATTTCCACATTCGATTACCATGTGCCAAGTGATTCTGTTAAATGTGAATTTTCATCCGGGGATGTATTATTGTGGATGTAAATTAACAAAGTGAGGGGTACCTAAATTAGGTAAAAAAAATAATTTTTATTTAGGAAAAAAATAACAATCTTCATTATTATTTTCATCGCATCAATTGACCTTATTCGTTCTTTTTCTGAAACCATGAAGCATCCGGATATCAGTTTGAATAGTTTTCTATACCAGGAAAGATGCTTTTATCTGCACTTTTGGCTTCAAGATGATCGAGTTATCAACTTTGATTTTCTGCGGTTTATACCTAATTTTATAACGATTATTTTTCTTTTTATAAGACGACAAAGCTTGAAATCTGAATTTCTCAGAGCTACAGAATATGCACATATTATTCATATTCAGCTGTATCTCGTGGTTTTTTGGGTAAAAATAAATTTTAACTTGAATCTAAAATATTTTTCCAGATGGTCACTATAATCTATACACTTTTATGCGCCTATGGATATATTCAAGCTATCCGGAATGAGTATGTAGTGGCGTTCCAGGATTCCGAATTGCTACGATATCTTTTTGTGTATGCTACTTATTTTGTGATACGTAAACGAAGAGAGAACGTTTTTACGGATAATAACTCAAGAGTTCATCCTGTTGATCAATAAATTTTTTATTTTGCTTTTTTTTGGTACATTTTGAACAGGTGAAATGAAAAAATCGATAAAAATTTTGTTTCCAAAATCACAACAGCGTCATGTTTCCCTGATGCTTGAAAATCCAATTTCAAACAGGTGAAAACGGATTTTTTCCTTCATACAATTTCCAACTCCCTAAAACTTCACAATGCTTTTCAAAGACTTCAATGCCTCCGATTATGAAAAGCAATTCGATTTTTTCCCACCAATAGAAACTATTTTTGCGACTTCTCTCTACCTTATCATAGTCGGATTCTCGTTTCTACATTTGTTATGCCGGAAAGAAGTGAGTTTTTCTTTTTAAAAAATTCATATTTAATTTCCCAGAGAGTGATATTCCGTTGCTTCCCACTCTTCTGCTACATCATGCCATTGTCCTTCATTGCTCATGTTACTATAAATCTCTCCTACTACGGATTTCCTCTGCTCCTTCTTTCCCATGGATCCACTAGATCAGAGAAATTCGCAAGGATCTGGGTCCTTTTGATCACTTCAATGCCTTCTGCTTTTGTTCCAACTATTCCCTATTCTATCACTTTTACGTATTCTCTATTTTTGAATTGGAAAATCAAACCGAAGACCTATTTTCTAAACTGTAAAATTAGCAGGACTCGAGTCACTTTGTTGATTGTTCCACTATTCATCATTATCAACACATTACGATTCGGGTTTCCGGTTAACCGATGTTATTTGTTTATTTCTATAAACGAGAACTTTAAACTAGAAGTGAACACTTTGAAATGGTCATTTGCAATTATTACAACAGGATTATTAATCAAAAAATTTTATTCGCTTGCCAGAAAAACCGATGCAATCAATGGCTTTGAATACGTAAGAATTGTACATATCTCACTATTCTTGGCAGTTTTTTGGGTATTTTATTCATTAAAAATTAGAATTTTTATATTATTTTCAGCTCTCTTCTCTATTCATAATCTTGTGGAGCTTCCTGGCTCAAAAACCGGAAACGCTAGTTCTCGGATTCCAGGATTCAATTTACATTCAATACATATTTATTTTCTCTACTTATTTAGCTAATTCAAAGTTTTTGAGAAAACATTTTGTTCCTGCTCCAGTTGTATCTGTTCCTTTAGAATAAAGGACATTGAACAATGAACGATCAAAGGGGGGGGGGCTACAATGAAACTGACCATGTGTTTGTCATTTTATCATCAAATTTGATAAGGGGAAACAGAGGAGAAAGTCTATAGCATCAAACTAGAAAAAAGTAAGGCCAAAATTAGAGATTAGCACATACACGTCATGCGGATTAGCAGAATCCGTTTTCAGAGATTCCTAGAATGAGAAACCAACAAAACTATAGTCCATTGGCCTTATGTCACTTCCAAAGTGACCTTTGCCCCTTGCCCAGGGGTTCAACAGATCATAAAACCAGATGAAGATAAGACTCTCCTGTCACTTTCTCCGTCTGCACTCTCTCCTCTCCTCTCCTCCCGTCTTGTGTCTATGTCTCTCATTGATTCATGTTTCCTTTCTTTTTGTTTCAAGTGTTTTTATTTTTTCCCCTTTTCATCTCGCTTTATTTTTCATTATAGAAATGTCTAGAGGAAATTGCAAAATATGCGACTCACCAAACGCCACAAACCTCCATTTTGGAGCACATTCTTGTAAGGTAAGAGTTTTTAGCCTGTTCTGGAAGGGGGGAACAGGTGTATTTGCTCTTTTCTTCGGAAAGCGAGAAAGATTTTATTTGAAGATCCAAAGTAAAACTTTTTTTTATTCATTTCGCAGGGAAAACGGCGCATGTGAAAAACATGCGAAGAACGACCGCTAAAAATTATAATGTGTAGAAAGTGAAAAAAATGCGGAAAATAGGCGAAAAATAGGCGAAAAATTGGCGAAAAATTGGCGAAAAATAGGCAAGAAATAGGCAAAAAATAGGCGAAAAATTGGCGAAAAATTGGCGAAAAATTGGCGAAAAATTGGCGAAAAATAGGCGAAAAATAGGCGAAAAAAAGGCCAAAAATTGGCGAAAAATTAGCGAAAAATTGGCAAAAATTGGCGAAAAATTGGCGAAAAATTGGCAAAAAATTGGCGAAAAATTGGCGAAAAATAGGCGAAAAATAGGCAAAAATTGGCGAAAAATTGGCAAAAATTGGCGAAAAAAGACGAAGAAAATACGGAAAATAGGCAAAAAAATTGGCGAGAAATAGGCAAAAAATTGGCGAAAAATTGGTGAAAAATTGGCGAAAAATTGGCGAAAAATTGGCGAAAAATTGGCGAAAAATAGGCAGAAAAAAGGCGAAAAAAAATAGTCGAAAAATAGGTGAAAAACAAGCGAAAAATAGGTGATCGAAATCCATCAAAAATATATAATTCTCCCATTTCCCATTCCAGGCTTGCGCCGCCTTCTTCCGGAGAACCGTCAAAACCGGACAGGTCTATTCTTGTGCCGGCGACGATTCTTGTGAGATAAACCACGCGTTCCGTCAAAATTGTAGACAATGCCGTCTGGCAAAGTGCCAGAGAGCCGGGATGCAAGAGGATTGTGAGTCAAAAATTTAATTTTTAAAATTTATTTTCTGGTTTCAGTGGTTCAAGGAGTCAAAGCATATGATGGGGGAAACCGAAAAAGAATTGCGATAGAGGATCCGGAACCGCCTTGTAAGTCAATATATCTTCTGAATTCTGAATATATCTGTTGCTCAGATTACGAGCATCCTCCAGTCCCGATTCCAACGACATCATCTGGATTCTATAATCCTCCAAAGGAAGATCTGATGGAGATGGATGAACTTCAACAGTTCATTCAAATACCCTCTCATTCTCTAGTCCCAATTCAAAATGAGACGATGGAAGAGGAGAGGTTATACGGATTAGCATCCCTTTATATGGAGCAACTGGTCAATTTAAATATGAGAAGACGACTGACGTATGCGAAAGTCACATTGGCTGCTATGTTCGATGGACCGTGTATTTGTGTAAGTTATTCTTTTAGAATAATCTGAGCAATTTCTTTCAGCCATTCGAAGAAAGTGACCTGACTCCATTCGATCATCGATCCTATCGCTACAAAAATCGAAACGATTACACTATGATCCTAGACTACGTAAATCGATTCCCGGACTTTCAACTACTTAATAAATCCGAAAAAACTGTCATTTTTCAAACCGCCGCTGCAGTGGATGCCCTAGCGGATCCGGCTTATTATAGTCAAATGTAAGCGAAAATTTCATTTTAAAGAAAAAAAAATTTTTAGAATCTACCCTGAAGACGCAGTATTTGTGACCCGAGAGGCCAAGTTCATGAGAATGGATCCCCTTCCCTCTACTGAACTAGACACGTCATCAGGAGAATTCACTCCAGAAGACGTTTCAATGTACAAATCGATGGTTCTGATGATTCGAAGACAGTGGAAAAATGTGAATCTGCCACTGAGAAAACTGAAAATGTCGGTTTCCGAGTTCTCTCTTTTCAAGGCGCTCACTATTTGGCATTACAGTAAGACTTCTTATTTTATCTGAATTATTGATTTTTAAATTTAATAGATTACTACAAACTACAAGACACCGGTCGCCAGATCTCTGCTCGTCAACGCGATGACATTTTCCGAACTCTTGTGTTGATTTGTGTGGATGAAGGATACGAAGATCCGCTTCTCCGTGTCTCGGAGATCGTATTGGCTGTTGGGATAGTGATGGCTGAGGTTCATGAACTGGTCACTTCCCTATTTGAATTGATTGTCTTCGATGATGTAGATGATCCAATTCTGAAGGATATGCTGAAATTCCAATACTGAGCTTTATTTTTGTTTTAGAAGTCTGTCTTCAATAAATATTTTTCCTTAAGGTCATTAAAAAACTTCTTGTTTTTTGATTCAGGAGCTGCTCCACTGGCCTGATAGCAAGGTTTTAGTTCATGAAACCCTAAAAAGTGTATTAATTTTGTCTGATTGGCAGGTGAAAATCTGACATTTAACAAATCTTATTACGTAAAACAGAAACCAAAAGTCAAAAAAAGGCAGTTTCAAGAAGACAATTCTCTCCAGACAGGATAGACCAATGCAAAAATCAGTGCCCGTATACTGTTAACCGACATGATATAGGAAAAAGAAATGATGAAAGGAGTTAAAGGAATCGCCAAATAGAATACGCCATATCCGATCATGGAAAACGTTTCGTTTGTTTCCGGGTCATTTGGATATATGTAGTGAACTAGAAAAGTTGATAAAAAACTGGAAATTGTATATATCTGAACAACTTCTTTTTCTAAAGATTAAATATGAAACTTACCATTTGAAAAATCAAGATAGGAACAAACTGATATAAAACATTCACTTTCGGTGCATCACTTGAAACTAAAACCCTTCTAATCGTTTTTTGAATGAAGCAGTAAAAAATGCAAGAGGAGATGTTCATAATAAAGAATACAATGTGGTAAATAAAGATAACAGTATGTTGGATCTTTGTCTCACATTTCGAACTGAATAAACCGATGAAAATTTGTCCACATTTAAATTGGACCAGAAAAAAATAATGGACTATTAAAATCCAATTAGTTCCTATGATCACTAGTAGATTATTCCTGAATTAGGGATTATTTTAGGTAAAATTTGGGAATAATACCCGGTGACTAGAAACTTGAGCTTTGGAATATACAGTATAATCATTCGTTGAACAGCTGACAGAAACGTAAATAATACAATAGAGCAGAATATAATTGAACTCATCAGATACCATAAACCAAAGACTGCAATAGTTGAATAAAACAGAAAGAGGTCCGAATCATGGGAAAAGTTTCCATAGTCCCATATAATTCGAATGGATACCGCTATTCCATTGAGAATCACACAAAACGCGGATACATAGAATAGTTGGTTGAAAATTGGAGAATGAATGTCTTCGGTATTAATGGTTTTCACTCTTCGGTACACTATAAGGAGAAGGAAGGAGGAATTGTTTAGAACATCGACAATGATTTTGTAGATGTGGAATTCTTCCAATAGGTCTTCCATTGTGTCGTCTGAGCCATTTGAAGGTTTTCCATACTTGTTGCCGAGCGATATAAACCCATCCATTTGGATAGTTTTTGTAGAAAATAATAGTTTTCTGGGAACCACAAAGAAAGTTTTTTGCTATAGACTAAAAAGAAATCATTACTTCCCGTGTAAATATTCTCTTACATTGATCACGTGTCAGGTGAAAAGTTGGCATATTATTTCGTAAAGCACCTTCGACGAATAAACAAAGTCATAGGTAACTTCAAGAAGACAATTCTCTCCATACAGGACAGATCAATGCGAAAATAAGTGCCCGTATACTGTTAACCGACATAATATAGGAAAAAGAGATGATGAAAGGAGTCAAAGGAATCATCGAAATGAATACGATATATTCAATAGTAGAAAATGTTTCTTTCGTTTCAGGATCATCTGGATAAATATATAGACCCAGAAAAGTGGATAGAAGACTGGTGATTGTAAACATCTGATATTACTTTGTTATACGTTATACGTGTTATTCATAAAAAACCTACCATTTGAAAAATCAAGATTGGAACAAACTGATATAAAACATTAACTTTCGGTGCATCGCTTGAAACTAAAACTTTTCTAATCGTTTTCTGAATAGAGCAGTAAAAAAGGCAAGAGGAGATGTTCATGATAACGAATACAATTTGGTAAATGAATATAACAGTTTGTTGGATTTTTGTCTCACATTTAGAACTCATAAAACCTAGGTCAGTGTTTGCACATTTGAATTGAAATAGGAAAAAGAAATGGGCGATTAAGATCCAATTAATTCCGATGATCACTCTAAGATTATTCCTGAATTAGAGATAGTATTAGGTAACAGTCAGAAAAAATACCCGGTGACTAGAAACTTAAGCTTTGGAAGATACAGTATAATTATTCGTTGAACAGCTGACAGAAACGTAAATAATACAATAGAGCAGAATATAATTGAACTTAGCAGATACCATACACCAAAGACTGTCAGAGTTGAAACCATCAATAGGCTGTCGTAATCATTGGAAAAGTCTCCGTAGTTCAATAAAATCCGAATTAACACTGATATCCCATTCAAAATCACGAAAAACGCGGATAGATAGAATAGTTGATTGAAAATTGGAGAATGAATGTCTTCAGTTTTAGTGCTTTTGACCCTTCGATACACTATAAGGAGGAGGAAGGAGGAATTGTTTAAAACATCGACGATGATTTTGTAGATGGTATACGAATCCATGATGCCTTCAATAAAATCAGTTGAACGATTAGAATGCTTAACTTGATAGTTGCCGATCGATATAAGGTAATCCATTTGGATAGTTTTCTGAGGAGATAGTAGAAGTTTGATTGTCCATGAAAGAGGTGTATTGGTTTCAGGATGTGACAGGTGAAAAGCTGTCATCGACTAAATTACAAACTGCTTCTAAATTCATGAAGACAATTCTCTCTAAACAAGACATTGACCTTCCCATATATCTAATGCTCAGAAATGGACTCAATGATCATAATCGACACAATACTCTCAAATAAAACTGATCCTGCTTACGAACGCTTCCTGCAACCTTTCATCGTATTCAAATTTGCATCCGATGTCCTGAGCATTTCCACATTTCTTCTCCTCATAGTCTATCGTGTTTTCAAGAAACAAAGACAAAACGTGGAAGATGTTCATGCTCCAATGTTCAACCAATTCTTTTTTATCGCTTCTATATCCGTTCTCATTAATAGCTTCAATTTGCTTTTTGGTTTTCTTTCTGAAGAACTTCATCTTGGCGTTTATGTGATATATATCCATGCTGTAATTATGACATTTCTAATCGTCATGCACACTGTTCTCTTCATTTCTATCATATTGTTCTCATTCTTAGCTGCAGTTCAAAGAATCATTATTTTATACTTCTCCCAATACAAATTTCTTGTGATCGACTCCAATTTGAATTACCTTATTTTCTTCACATGGCTCATAATTCTCCACTACAACTACATTCATCACGGTTCGTATCGATTTTCTATTTCAAAACCAACTAGGTTTTAGCACGATGTGATTTTTATTTTAATATGTATTGTAAAGATCCAATTTTTAAAATTATTCTGGTCTCGTATCAGATTATTTTCAACATCATCAACTTTCTCACAATTGGTTTCTACTATCACATCAACAAAGTCATATCAAAGCTAACGCTGAGCAGCACCCAAAAACGAAACGTGCTGATTCATTTTGGCTCTTTACTCGCTTTCCAAACTGTTAGTTTCTATGTCTTTTTTCCGATTTAAAGTTCAACTTTTTCAGATTTTCATAATCTGTAGCTTGATTTCAACGTTATACTCAAACTTGGTCAAAGATCCAGACCTCGAAGTAACTAAAGATATCGAACTCATTTCGCTCTTTATTTTTGTCATTTCGGTTCCTCTCATACCATTTATCATTTCTATTTCATACATTGCATCTCATGGAAGTGTTTTTGTACTTTTGAAAACTATTTTATGCCCAATTTGGAGAGAATTGACTTCATGATTTCCCAATAAGCTTTTGCAGTGAAATAATTTTTTTACATGACACCTTTTTTGAGATTAAGAATCACAGCATGTGCTCACGTAACCTGGGAATCAGCTGGCTGTCCAAGTTTCATCACTCACTTTCAAGAAATGGATCCAATATTAACGATGATCGAACTTATCTCAAACAACACAGACCCATCCTCCGAAAACGTATTCATCTTATTGAATACTTTCAAAACTGTCAGTAATATTCTAAACTTTTTCACTTTCATCCTACTCAATTTCTATCGATGCTTTAAAAAGCAGAGTCAAAATACGGAAGACGTTCATGCGCCGTTTTTTGGCCAACTGTTTTTTATAGCTACAGTATCTGTTGTTCTGAATTTTCTGGAGATGTTCATCCGTTTACTCTGTGAAATAGAGTTTTTGGGTACATATATGGGAATTGCTGCTGAAGCTTTAATGTTCTCGTTCTCATACATCATCTACAAGATATTCTTTAGTGCTATTATTTCGTTTTCTTTCTTGGCTTCAGCTCAAAGAATGATCATTTTATATCGTCCGTGTTGGATACCTTTTGTGACTGGATCAAATATGAGTTACATTATTCTCTTCTCATGGGTTATCATTGGTCATTGTACTTACATCAATCACAGTTTGTTCAAAGGCTTAAAAAATGATTTCAAGAAAAATGGTTTCAGTTAAGTGTGAAGACTACAGTGCTTCAAGTGGCCTAGTTTGTTTTGGTACAAGTTCAGAAACCATCTTGTTGATCTATCGGACTGTTTTCTTGTTTATCAATTTTCTCACCATCTATTTTTACTATCACATTAATAAAGTCATCTCTAGAATCACTGTGTTAGGCAGCACTGAGAAGCCAAGAGTTTTCATACACTTTGTGCCATTGCTCACATTTCAAAGCGTAGGATTACTTATTTTCCACTCAAACAACTTTCTCTTATAGATGTTCATCATACGAAATTTTGTCGCAGCATCAAAAGTCAACTTGCTTTTAGGAGAAGACCTGAACTGGTATCTCGAAAGTATTTCCATGTGCTTGTTCTTATTTTTGAGCTCTTTAGTTCCATTTATAATAGCTGTTTCATATATCGCTTCTCATGGCAGTATCCTTGTGTATATTAAAGCTATTCAATGCCCAATTTGGAGAGAATTGACTTCCTGAATAAACGAATTATTATGAAAAACTTTATTCAACGTGGGTGATTGAATATCACGGATCATGCTGACGTGTTAACCAGAAAATCAGCTGGCGGGTTGAGTTATTATATCACCCACATTTGAAAAATGGATTCGCTTCTAACTCTTATTGGACTTTATTCGAACGACACAGAAACATCCTTCAAAAACGACTGGATTATATTGAATACTTTCAAAACGGTGACTGATATTCTAAATATTTTCACTTTCATCCTGCTCATCGTTTATCGATGCTTAAAGAGGAACAATCAAAATATTGAAGACGTTCATGCTCCACTGTTTGGCCAACTATTTTTCATAGCTACAGTATCTGTAATTCAGAACTTTCTGCAGATGATTCTCCGCTTTCTTTGTGAAATAAAATTTTTGAGTGGAGGGATGGAAATCATTGCTCAATTTTATATGATCATGTTTGCCTACATTATCTACAACATAGTTTTTAATTCCATTATTTTGTTTTCTTATTTGGCTTCAGCTCAAAGAATGATCATTTTATATTGTTCACATTGGAGACCTTTTGTTACTGGGCCGAATATGAGTTACATTATTTTCTTTTCATGGATTATAATTGGTCATTACCACATCAATAATATCATTTCAAGACTCACTGTATTAGGAAGCTCGGATAAGTCAAGAGTTTTCATACACTTCGTTCCATTGCTGACATTTCAAAGCGTAGGATAACTTGTTGTTCTATCAGACAACCCCCTTTTATAGATGTTCATCATACGCAATTTCTTCTTAGCAGCACAAGTCAACTCGCTTTTAGGAGATGAAATAAACTCCATCCTTCAGGAAGTTTTGTTGTTTTTGTTCTTATTTTTGGGATCTCTGGTTCGATTTATAATAGCTGTTTCATATATCGCTTCTCATGGTAGCATACTCGTGTATATTAAGGCTATTCTATGTCCAATTTGGAGAGAGCTGACTTCTTGACTTGTCGTCACATGAAAACTAGGCTGTGTTTTCCACCTGTTTTTCCCAACTCGATGATTTGTATTTGTTGAATAAAGAACCCACTATCCCATTTACTCAGTTAACAATGGATATAATAATAGCTGGTACTTTTGAGGTTTCAAGAAACTCTTCCAACGCAGTTCCTCGGAATGTTTGGTATATTTGTACTGTCTACAAAACTATCGCCGATATTCTCAACTTCCTTCATTCTGATTATAATATACAAAAAGATGAAACAATCTCGGAATGAAGACATTCATGCGCCTATATTCAATCAGTTATTTTATATATCCGCTTTCTGTGTATTCATGAATTTTGTTTCATTTGTACTTCGAATGGCATCGGAGAATAGTCTCACGGAAAACGGATTCTATGTTTCTTCTTTATTGATAAGTTTACTTTGGATGTTAACATACGCTATCATATATTGTTCAATTGTTTTCTTTTCGTTTCTCGCTGGTGTTCAAAGAATGATAGTTTTATATCTGCCAAAATACAAATGCTACGTAATTGGGTAAACTCCGTTCTGTTGAATCTAAACAATTCGATTGATTATTATTTTCAGATCAAATCTGAAAATAATAATTGCATTACTCTGGATCTTCATAATCCATTATAACTTTATGTTCTATTGTAAGTGTGAGACGTTAGACTCATAAAAAATCCTGATTCTCAGGGAAATGTAATAGCAAAGTCATCGTTATTGCTAAATGTTCAACTCTAACGGATCAAATAATTATGATAACATATAAAATAATATTCATTGCAATGAATCTCTCAACCTTATTCTTCTACTACCTCATTCAAAGAACTGTTTCTCGATTACAAGCTACCCATCAGTCGCAACGGATTAACGTTATTTCCCAGTTTCTTCCAATTTTAATATTTCAAATGGTAACACTTACTTTGTTGTGAAATTACTGTAGAAGTTTCAGATCATCACTATTCCAACCTTTTTGGTGAATTTAGTTTGCAATTTTATTCTTGAATATGATGAAGAAATTGAGGATGAGTATAGTACATATTTATTGGGTATAGTCTATCTACAAGTTCCATTGATCCCGTTTATCATCTCAACTTCCTATCTAATGTCTATGAACAGTATAAGAGCAGTGGTTTCGGTTATTGTGTGCCCGATATGGAGAGAATTATCTTCGTAGAGTATTTCGATTTGGCTTCTTTTGTTTGTGTTATAATTTTCTTTATATCACATGGAAACCAGACATCATTATATGTTTTATTTCACCTGTTTTATTTCAAATCGATTAATATTATTTCTCGAGTAAAGATCCTGTTTTATTTTAATTCAGAATGGATCTACTAATGGCTGCTAACTTTGTGGCGTCTCAAAATTCCTCCGACACAGTTTTTACGGATGTTTGGTATATTTGTACCGTTTACAAAACTATCACCGACATTCTCAACTTTTTTTCTTTCATTCTGATTATAATATACAGAAAAATGAAGAAATCTCAGAATGAAGATATTCATGCGCCTATATTCAATCAATTGTTTTATTTATCAGCTCTCTGTGTATTCATGAACTCTGTATCTCTAATAAGTCGACTGATATTTGAGAATAGTCCTAAAGAAAACAATTTATCCGATTGGTCTCTGTTAATTGTTGCATTGATAAATGTTGTTTGGGTTGTTACATACTCTCTTATTTTTTGTTCTATCATAAATTTCTCATTTCTGGCCGGAGCTCAAAGAATGATAGTTTTATATCTACCGAAATACAAATGCTATGTAGTCGGGTAAATTTAACTCTCTTAAATATAAATTTTAATTTATGGATAGTTTCAGATTGAATCTAAGAATAATCATTGCAATAATGTGGATCTTCATAATCCACTACTACTATATATTCGTTTGTAAGTTTAATACCTGAAAGCATAAGAAAACAGATCTCAGACAAATGCTTCAAAATTGATTTTGTCGGTGTCGCTATATGCTCAACTCCAAGGGATCAAATAATTATGATAACATATCAAGTTGTATTCATTTCAATGAATCTGTCAACCTTATTCTTTTACTACCTTATTCAAAGAACTGTTTCTCGATTGCAAGCTATCCATCAGTCACAACGGATTAACGTTATCTTCCAATTTCTTCCAATTTTGATATTCCAAATGGTAAAACTCCCTTCGTTATAAGATTACTGTAGAAGTTTCAGATAATCACTATACCAAGCTTTTTGGCGAGTTTCATTTGCAGTTTTGTTGTTGAAGATGACAAAGACATTGAGAAAGATTTTGCTTCATCTTTGTTGGTTATAGCACTTTTTATATTCCCATTGGTTCCATTCATCATCTCATTTTCCTATATTATGTCTGTGAATAGTTTAAGAGCAATGATTTCGGCTATTGTGTGTCCTATATGGAGAGAATTGTCTTCGTAGAGTGTTTCAATTTTTTCTCTCATTTCTTCTCTTGTTTTAATCATAATTTTGTTCATATCACATGGAAACTAAGCATAATTGTGTCTTTATTTTCACCTGCCGTATTTGAATCAATTGTTATTACTTTATGAAAAAAGATTAGTCAATTGAATTGGTTCTGATGGATATAATATCGGGTATTTCTTTCACATTGTCAAGAAACTCCTCCTACCGACCAGCAACGAATCTTTGGTATTCTTGTATTGTCTACAAAACTATCACCGACATTCTCAACTTTTTTTCATTCATTCTAATTATAATATACAGAAAAATGAAGAAATCTCAGAATGAAGACATTCATGCGCCTATATTCAATCAGTTGTTTTATGTATCCGCTTTTTGCGTATTCATTAATTTCGTTTCTTTGTTACTTCGACTGATCATGGAAAATGTTCCCACAGAAGACGACTCGGTTTATTTGTTTCTGGGTTTTGTTATGACGATAAATGTACTTTGGTTCTATGCTTATGCTCTTATTTTTTGTTCAATTATTTTTTTCTCGTTTCTCGCTGGTGTTCAAAGAATGATAGTTTTATATCGGCCAAAATACAAATGCTACGTTATCGGGTGAGAATAATTTTTTTTAGTGAATAAATGTTAATTATTTCAGCTCTAATTTAAAAATATTAATCACAGTAATCTGGATCTTTATACTCCATTATCACTATATATTTGTTTGTAAGTTGGCTACTTATAATCATAAGAAGATCTTATATTTCAGGGAAATGCGGTAAGGAACTTGTCGTTGTAGCTAAATGCTCAGCTCCAAGAGATCAAATAATTATGATAATATATCAAATTGTACTCATTTCAATGAATCTCTCAACCTTATTCTTCTACTACCTCATTCAAAGAACTGTTTCTCGATTGCAAGCTACCCATCAGTCGCAACGGATTAACGTGATATCCCAGTTTCTTCCAATTTTGATATTCCAAATGGTAGAACTCCCTTCATTGTGAAATTAAAACAAATAATTTCAGATAATCACTATTCCAAGCTTTTTGGCGAGTTTCATTTGCAGTTTTGTTGTTGAAGATGACAAAGACATTGAGAAGGATTTTGCTTCATCTTTGTTGGTTATAGCACTTTTTCTATTCCCATTGGTTCCATTCATCATCTCATTTTCCTATATTATGTCTGTGAACAGTATAAGAGCAATGATTTCGGCTATAGTGTTTCCCATTTGGAGAGAACTGACTTCGTAATCAGTTCGATCAGACTTAGTCACCTGGATACCTAATCACCTGCACCTACATTTCTGAATTCCTCACTTTCAAAAATGGACCTCTCCCTAGTGATGCATGGAACTATCGTGGACACTGCCAATGGAACTCTTCTTCATCGTGCTGCTTACAGTATAATGTTTGCCATGAAACTGTCCTTTGATGTTATGAGCAATGTATCCTTTTTGTTGCTAATTCTCTATCGTCACTTCAAAGAGCGTAATCCAGGCGCCAAAGACCTCCATAGACCGATTTTCAAACAACTGTTCATTTTTACAACATTTATTGTTATTCTAAACGCAGTTAGCCTTGCTATCCGTTTACTCTGGCAAGTGGGAATACTCGGAGAATACGGTTCGTTGGTGGCTTTGGCAGTAGTCGTGTTCGTTCTCTTCTACACACATTCAATATTCTTTTCTTCTATTATTCTCTTCTCTTTTCTTGCTGCAATTCAACGGATTGTTATTCTACACTGGAGCAAGTACAAATACCTTGTGACTGGATTTTATTTGAACTGGTTAATGCTCCTAGTATGGGGAATTACTCTTCATTATAATTATGTTATAGAATGTAAGTAAAAACTAAGCATTTTTTGTTTTGAATAATTAATTCAGACAAGTGTAACAATCGTCCAGGTGTGGAAGAATTCATTTGTGAAAAACTAGTCTATAAAATCATCAATATTTCCTATCAATTCCTGTTCATTGCTATCAATCTATTAACTATATGGTGTTATTGGCACATAAAGAGGGTGATTTCAAGGCTAACAATAAATTCTGAAAGACCAACAATCTTCTATCATTTTGTTCCATTGTTCACTTTTCAGAATGTGAGAATACTTTTATCTCTATTATTAAAAATATAATATTTTCAGCTTTACTCAATATCTAGTTTTATTTCAATGGTACACTCAAATTTGATAGCAGATCCGGATTCTGAAACAAAAGAAACCCTGGAGCTTATCTCATTAGCTGTATTTCATTTTTCCGCCCCTCTCATCCCATTTATCGTCTCTGTTTCCTATGTCGCTTCCTATGGCACATTCATCAAGTACCTCAAATCAATAACGTGCCCAATATGGAGAGGATCATCTATTTAATTTTTCATAAATGTTTGTGCAACAAAAAAACCAGCATGACGCCCATGATTTTTGACATATTTTCATAAAAACAATTTTTTCGGGCGTTAAATCCAGCATAAACGACGATTAAATTCTGCAAAGTAGTGAAGATACTAAGCTATCCAGATTTATACTTATGTCTGAGCAATGAGTACCAAAAGTCACAATGATTCTCAACGACTTTGGCTCTGATATTTTTTATTTCTCTAACAGTTTCTACATTTTTTGTCATTTCCATGTACTTCTTTATTAATTATTGTTCTGGAAAAAGTCACAAAAGCTCGATGACTTCATGTAAGTTTTTTTTCTATAATACAAGTAAAAAAATAATTTTTTTAGATAGCTCGATACCTCAAGTCATAATATCATCTTATTCATAATTATTTATTGGTTTCAATTTAATAAAAAAAATTATCTTCCAATTGTTACATCCCAAGATTACCGAGTGATTACCCTGAAACTCCTAACCTGTCATAAACTCAAAAATAAAATTTGATTAATAATAATTTATTGGCTCATTAAATAAAAAAATGTTTAACAATAAAGTGGCTTCACTGGAATTCCGAATCTCTTCTTTGTTTCTCTACAACAATACTTGAAATGTTTGTCCGCGTGCCACGCTAACAATTGGAAATCTGTTTGACGAATCGAGCTACTGAAGATTACTGTAGCAAATCGGTTATCTGTGGCTCTCTGAATGTCCATTATATCTGAGGAAGTACTACGTGCACGCAATTGATAGTCGGCTTTTCTGAAATAATTTTTTTCTTGGAATTGAAAAAAAAATATTAGAACTTACTGGAAAATAGATTGGGTCATGGGGATTCCTTCTTGCACTTTAGCTTTTCTATGGGAGATCTTTCCATCATAAACATAAAACGATTCCAGTGCATCGTCCTTATTTTTCATCCATTGTTTAAGGAAAGAGTTCAGATTGACTGGGGCAAACCGAATTGAGATATTCGAGTATCCCATTCCCAACAGACTATTCTCATCTACCCAATCCAAACATTGCAACTCAATATTGACAGTATTGATCTTCTTGGTATACTTGAAATTCTTCATTCGAATTGCCAGTACAGCGTTATGGAATTTCAGATTCTCGAACATCCACGTCATTTCTTCCGGCGTCATTTTGGAATAAAAGTAATGGACAGAGAAATTGAAAAAGCTAGTGGAGAATTTCCAGATGAACAGGTTTTTAATATCGACTTGTCCCGAAATCTCACAAGAATATTTTTGTGTTTTCAAAATTTTGAAAAGATGGTCGGTGACATACTCCAAAATTTCTAGACTATCGGTTCCTGGATTTAAATCAAAGCCTCTCCCTGAAGTTGATCGTTGAACATCGACCTTTCTTCCTCCAATATTCCACTTTTCTTCCTCACTTTCAAATTGATATTCATCGACGAAGAAACCCATTTTTGAAGACCCAAAGTCCACAATAATCGCCTCCTGGAGTCCCCCGACACACCATTGGATACTGACAGCTCGGAGTTTGAAGGTACGAAGGGCTGCCTTGAAATGGATATAGAGGAATGATAATTCCACTCTGAAAGAAATTTGTAGAAGTTAAAAATCAATTAATCAACTTACACTTGAGTGGGATCCATACATTTGAGGATTGTTTGGAGAGGGAAGGAGGGGAGATCGAAGAGTGGGAAGGTGGACATTACTGCTGGGAGTGTTGGGAATTCAGACTGACTGTGTTTCAGAGTGAAGGCTGTCTGAAACTGTGCGCACGCTACGCGTTGGTCCGCGCGACGCGGTCAGAGGTCTTGAAACGAAAGTACCATTGATCGACAGTAGTAGAGAATATGTGACCATTATTTTGAATTGGAAAAAATTTAATTTAGGTGGTAGGACTGTCAATTTAGGATTGGATGAACAAGTAGAGTAATGATTAGTAGTTCAATTTGATTTTTCGATTTTAGAGAATGCAGCTTCATTATTGTACTTTATAATTTATTATTATTGACCATCATAAGTTCAAAAAAATTTAATAAGGAACGCCTTCTCCGAGTCTCTGAATATGATCAGACCAATTCGAAAACCTCGGTTTCTCCTCATCATCCAAAAGTTGATCCAATCGACGGATGACTCCAGTGATGAGCCGGTCTTCAACTCTCACTAATAAAATGTATGGGGAATTGAAAACAGGGTATACCCGACAGTTTTCGTTTCTGGAAAAAATCAAATTTAAACTGACAGAACTTCCAGGACTCACTCATGAAAATAGGAGCTTTCTCCAAGCTGTTCCAGAATTCCTAGTGTGTCAAAAGGTGTTCCGGATCCCAGAGTGAAAAATGAGCCAAGTGGGCGGGGTTTCGAGAGGAAGTTCTGGAAAAGAAGGTTAAGAAACCCTCAAAATTCAAAAAAACTAACCTGTATCACAATCAAAACTTCATCCGAACTCATTTTTTTCTCGCATATTTGAAGATTATCAAAATTCAGTAATTGATTAATCGAAACTGTCAATTGTGTATAAAACGTCTGATAAACTGATACAGTAAACTCTTTTAGTTTCTTCCATTGCTCAGATTTCACAACTTCCATCATTATCTCTCTTTGAGGACACGTATCCAGATAAATCCGTGTTAGATAATTCGAATCTAGCTTCTTAAACAATTCCAACACCGAATAGTTGTTATCCACGTGGCAGCTCCAGAAAAAATGGGCGGTTTTGATTTTTATGTTGGAAAATTTCAGCTCTCTGTTCAGAATTTGAAAGAAACCCGTGTTAAATGGATTTGTGTATGGGAAATCAATGATAATTTCATCTAGCGTCGTCTTCGGATGACCAAGAATTCGGAAGAAATCTTTGATAACATTCTCCGAATTTTCCGTGTGTTTTTTGAAATTTCTGTACCTTTCTGACACTAGAAATTCAATTTTTCCGAATGTTTGATCATCTTTTTTAATCCGAATGTAGTCCAAATGGATTGGGGAGTTATCGATGAGCGATTTCTCTGATTTGGAGCATTCTCGGAGGGAACATCTGAAGTTATATCAAAAAATAAGCGTCAGAATGAAAATAAAGCATACCTGCTCAGAAAATCCAATTTTCTGATGACTTCTCGTTTGAATGTGTCTGGCAAGCAACTCCAATTCAGCAGTTCTCCCATTTTTCGCAATTTCACAAAATAATCGGAAAAAAGAAGATTGCGATAGAGGAAACGCAGATAGGCATGCAAACTGTCACATTACGTGAAAAAGGTGGGTGTTATAATGGTCAGGCCACCTCATGTGGACTCTGGCGTTTGATTGCCAGTTTGAACTAAAACGCGTTCACACTCAATTCAGAAATGTTAGGGTCTATTTTTTAAAATCATTATTTTACTGATTTAGAACTTCTTTATTTTAAAATGTCTGATCCGGAAGATCTGCCGACGTTTTCAAAAAAAAAGATTCTTCTTGGAACATAAAAAATCTGGAATTGTCTTGAGCAACCAAACCTTGCAGTACTTTATCTTGCTCTTCAATAGTGTCTTTGTGTTACAGCCTGTTAGATCAGCGTTCTTTTTTTTCTGTTTCATTTAACTTCAACTTTGGAATTGTCATTTTTAAACACAAATCCTCTCAATCCCAAATAAATGACTTTATTAATTCAAGGTGCAAATAAATAATGTCGGTGAAATCGAATCGTTGTATAGATAACATCATGTTCTAACTAAATCAAAGTACGAAATTGACGGGTGCTTCAAAAAAAAAGATGAAATCAAAATAATCGGAAACAATAATCTGTTGCAATGGGATTCAAGAATGAGACATGAAAAGGGAGATTTCAGAGAAATGACATTATTAGGTTGAAAAGAATCGCAGATATTTATCAAAGTGGGGATTTGTATACGAAAAAACGGGGATCAGTGACACTGTAAGAAAACTATTGGGATTTAAAGGAAAAAATGGAGAAATGAGTGAGAGATTGAATTAGTGATGAACACACTGAATGAGTTATTATTATTTTTGAAATGAGATGAATGTTTGAAAAAACGGAATGTGGTTTAGAAAAAGCGATGGGAATGTATATTGTCAAAAAAGGGTAACTTTTTTTTGAATGTATAGATGATGGGAAGGAAAATGACTACTCAAAGAGCAGTCAAAAGCAGATCAGTGAAAAAAATGAATGAGATTTCAAAGAAGTTGATGAGATTTTGAAGAATTGGATCAAATGGTGAATTTTCCTTTGTGATTTCAAGAAAAAAAATGAATTGATTTCAATGAATTGAGTGAGATTCGAACAAAAAGATTGTGATATTGTACTGTGAACTGGAATCAATGGGAACAAGATGTTATTTTTTTAAAAACACAGGGATTGGTGTGGTTTTCCGGGAAATGAGACATGAATGCGTTTAAGAAAAAAGGAGAGAGTTGGATCAAAAAGAAATGAGTTTTGTATTGGAACGTGAATCAAATGGAATCAAAGATGAGTGAGATTTCTAACAAACTAGATTATAGACGGAACGAATAAGGACGAATGGAATGAGTACAATTAAGAGGAGAGCAAGACTAGAACTCCATTAAATCATTAATTGAATCAGATGAGAAAGTAAAAGTGATTTTCGGATCACAGATAACTTCCACATGGATCTTGCGACCATCTGGAGCTTCAATTACCCCCTTCAAGAAGTCTTCAGTTTCCCCGATGAACGTGATTGGCTTCAAAGCCTCTTGCCATTCTTCTGAAGTATGATGATTGGCGGCACGGATTTCGTGGCGTTTCAAGCTCTTGTTTTGAATAACATTCTGAAATAATGGCTTTCATTCAGAAGAATATTCCAGAACCTACATTTTTATAGTCTCTGAGCTCTTCTGGAGTTGCCACTTGGATCTCAAGGTTAACATTTGACAATGGAGCAAAATCGGTGAGGCGCAAGTCAATGATGCTCAGAGTAGTGAGATCAGCCAAGTTGTTCCAATGTGAAGCGAAATCATGGACTCCTACTACTGAGAACTCTTTTACACGATACTGATGAGTATTGAACGACAAAGAAGTCAAAGTCTCGGATTTCAATCCAACGAGAGCGTTGTTTAGTGCTTCTGGCACATCAGCTGTCATAATGAGTGACTTAACTGGAAGTGATCCATCTAGCTCAGCTAGAACATTGACTGCGCCTATGATGAACGCAAGTTGGTTCTCCTCGTCATTCACTTTGATATGATTGTGCTTCAAAACAAACTCCCCTACAGTAGTTTTAATTGATTCACAAAGTGACTTGAAGAACTCATTGGCAGCGTCAACGAACGACTTTCCGGAAAGAATAGTGGTCTTTCCGACGATCTCACAACCAACGTTCTTTCTATTGAAGATAACCTTCTCAGATTTTCTGGCTTTCTTTGAGACAACTTCAAGAGTGATTGCATTGAGTCCGAACAAGAACTCGAGCTTGTCAATGACTCTATCCTCTTCCACAACGAATGCCTTCATGCTTTGGAAAGCCTCGATAGTTTCCATTCTGAAATTTTATAGCTATGACTCTGAAATAATGGGAAGGAACTCACGCTTCAAACGGGCGATCCGGATCCGTGATTCTGAAAAAAAATTTTTGATTCAAAAAAACTGGAGGTCCAACTCACTTGAAGATCTCCTCGGCAGTGCCATCCAAAGTGGCGAAGGCCTTCCACCAGAAAGCCACCTCCGTGACTTGGCATTCCGGAAAACGCTTCGGGAAGTTTGATAGAGAGTTGATCAACTGCCCGACAGTCTCTTCGCAAGTGAGACCTGCGGTGTAATAGTTCCAAACTCCATAGACAATGGCCGGATTCCGAGAGAAGATCATTGTTTCTGCAAGAAGGGTCGAAAAAGGTTTTAGAAAAGTGTTAGAGCGGCCTAATTTATTCATATTACATGCCGTGTCTTCTTTTTCTTCTCACTAATGAAGGCATGCTCAAATGTCTGAGGGTAATAATTTGAGAAAACACATTTCTTCTTGTGCTGCGGATAAAAAGTTAAAGCGCCTGAGCCTAAAAACCGCGTGAGTTTGTTTCGAAAGTGCTAGAAGAAATGCGTGCACTCTCAATTTCAAATGATCTCTACCTTCTCCAGAAGAGACGGAGTATCGGTTGTCGTGGAAACGAAAGGGCGCCCCGCCCGTTGCACTCTCACGTGCTGTCTAATCTCCTATTGATTCGGTTAGACTTAAGGGCAAATGGAGAGGAAATGAGAGAGTTAGAGGCTTTGTTTACGGGCGGTGGCTCTGAGATCTCGTGCGCGCGCGCTGGCGCCAAAGTTCTGAAAGTTGTATCACGATGAATCATGGAGAGCATATGAGAGGTTCTATTTTAGAATTGAGCGCGTGGAAAGTGAGATCATAGCGTGATTTGTTAGAAGAAGAGGGTTCGGGATGAGCTAAGGGGGGGGGACCGTTCGAAAGGAGTTAAGGTGGGATCTGAGTATGATAAATAACCAAGACACCTAAATTCACTGGAAAAATTAATTTAGGATCACTTTTGATATTCATAAAAAACATGTAAAATTTTTAATGATACAAAAAAATTCTGGCCTAAAAACTTGGCCTAAAAAAATTCTAGCCTAAAAACTGACTTCAGATCTAGTTTTCGATTCCAGATCAATGCCTAAGCTCTTTAATTTGACTCCCACCTCAAAACTCAATCAAAAAAAACTGATTCCGCTTACCTTATTACCGAAATGAAATCACAGTTGCGAAAGCAGAAAAAGTTGTGCGCTTTTGAAGTGCGACGGCCTCAAATATGCAAGAGTGTTTCAGCCGAAGACGCAGAGACCGGACGAAAGAAATAGGCGGGTGGATTAGGAGAGTCTTCTGGCTACGGGGCTACGTGCGTATACGGAAATCAGAAAAGTAAGAATTTATTTCGAAAATAAAGTTCAATTATTCGCCAAAATCGTTCCGATGACGGATTGTGCTGAGATTTCGACGCGGAGAACTTCATTTCTATTTTCCAGTTTGAATAGCTGGGTGTGGAATTTGTCGTGACTAAAATTAAAATTTTTAGACAATTTTAAACTAAAAACTCACTCATCATACTCATAAACATTGACCGGGGGAACATCGAAAAGGTTCAGGAGAACAGGAATTTCAATAATTCTATTGACAGGGATAAAGTTGTAGAAATTGAATCGAGCACCGATGGGACGATTGGTTGACCGGAAGTTCTGGAAGAGACCTTTAATAGAAGGGCACCCGACTAACCTTTATCATCTCCCAAATCTCTTCTTCTGTGAATCGATGCACATAAATATCCAGATTGTCCCAGTTCATCAATGAGGTCACTGGTAAAGTACAAACACAAAATGATCCTAACGAGAAGCTTCTGGCATTTTGACATTGCTCAGTCTCCAGAACTTTCTGGAGATATTCAGGCATCAATTGACAATTTAATTCAACTCCTTTGAGAATTTTAGCATCCACTCTTCCCAAAACATCTAGAAGGTACTCATTTGGTTTCCGATTCGTCCAATAAAGCTTCTTCGTTCTCATTTTATACTTCTCCGATTGATTCATCAGTTTCTCATAAAACTCAGTGAGAAACTGATGAGAGGTGACCTTCTCGAAATCGAAATATAAAAAGTCGACAAGAGATCTTGGATTTTCAAATAATTTCAAAAACTCATCAATCATTTCCTCTCCAGAAATATGGAATTTAGAGAAATGAACAATTCCATCAATGATTTTGGGATGTTCTTGAACGAATAACCTGATTTGAGGGCCAGAATCAACGAATCCGAGTTCCGCAAGGTGAATTGGCACAGAATCGACGAGATCTTTGTCGGATTTTGATGTTTTTCGGAGGGAACATCTGAATAGAGTTAGATTTCAAAAGAAATATAAGAAAAACAAGCCTGTCAATTAAACCAAGGTATTTCACAATACTTCGCTGGAACATCGGCGGTAATTGCTCCCAGTAAAGTTCGTCGGACATTTTTAGCTCTGGAATTAAAATTTTAACAAGAAAATAATGAAAAAGAAGTATTCACTGCGTGAAAAAAGTCAAATTTCGAATAATGAGTCATCGCGAACAAAGAAAAAAGGCGGCGAAGAGATAGTGAAGAGATGCAGGAAAGCGAGACGTTTGAAAATGTCAAATTGTGTGAAACAGCAGCCTCTTTTTCCATATTTTCCGTGATGAAACTGGCAAAAAATAGAACTTGGTTCAAATAAAAATTTTCGATAACGGTTGTTTCATGTCAGTTTTTTACCGTTGAAATTTTTTGGAAGGTTTTATTATGGCACAGTTGGAAAACTGGGTAGCGCCAGAATAGGTCCAAGTTGCTAATGTTTATATTCATTCATATGTGTTTCTTCACCTGTCGTACAGAAAAAAGTTTTTTGCACAATAAAAATTATTATTTCTCAAAATATACAAAAATTAACTGAATCTTTCTATCACGACGCATCTTCGAACATTTCCGGATGCGAAAACTCAATACAATACACATCAAACATCTTGGCGAACTCTGCTTTGGCCCGTTTCTCCCAGATATCTTGCTGAAAACGAGTTTTTTTATTTAAAAAGTGTTTTTTCTCTCCTACCTGGATTATATTATTAATCTTGAGCATTTGATTAAGTCTCCCACAATATCTTGGCATGTGCAATTCATTTGTATAGTAGTTGTGGAGCTCATTGGCAAGAATTTCTTGAAACTTTTCAGTCACTTCAAGAATCTCTCCTTGGTACTTTTTGCCAGCGTAATGGAAGCAAAGTTGGCAGAGCATGTAGGTCAGCTCGATGTCTGATGGTTGAAGTTCCATGAGGGGTTCCAGAGCATCCCCAACCATCCAATCCTCCACTTCGTCTGGGAATCCGAAGCTGGAAAATTCAGAAAATAATAAGAGCAGCCCTTTGGAAACTTACAAAGCCAACTGCTCCCTTGGATACTTTGTGAACCAGGAGATATCCAATTCAACGGTTCTCGGATCACAGACTGAATTCCATCCCAACATCATTTGTCTCTCTTCACAAAAATTCTGTCGACGGAATGTGGCAGTTAAAGACAGTTTATCCAACCGACTCCACACATGCCACACGGATTTCAGAAGCAGAACCTGAAAAAACATTTAGTTTCGGTACCAGGAATAAATACTAACCTGTTGAGCATGAGGTAACAACTGAAAATCGTCGAAATAGGTCAGCCATCTAGCAACTGCTAAGAAATCCGTCTCCCAATAAGTCAACGCTTCATCTTTCCCCAATTTCGTCAGAACTTGTAGCTCCTGAGTGCTAGCCGGTTGCACTCTCACCAAATTCAGTCCAAGAGCCAATCTTTGTAAATTATTCTTCGCGAATAACGGTTTCTCGGCTCCCAATTCCAAAAGATGTGATGCTTTTTCGATTAAATACTGACAATCGATGAAATTCTTATCCTGATAAGTAGGCGGCTCAACGAATATTATAAAATGTGGACGCCCAAGGAAATGCTCTACTGTTTCTGGTATAAAACCTAGTCTGCTTGCTTGCTTTGTGTTTGTGAACTGCTCTGTGGCTGATATGGGGTCTCTATCAAATTGAAATCTTCCTGGATCCATTCCAACCTCGTTACATTTGTCTAGCCGACACTTTTTGCATTTGAACCGCCCGTTTTCCCAGATTTCGCAAGAATTTTCTTTTTTGCACTTGTAGATGGTTTTTGCTCCAGTGGATGCTCTTCTGAAAAAAATGTACTTTGGAGTAAATACTATGACTTGTGACTTGTTCTTCCGGTGCACGGTTTTTCGGAATTTCCGTGTTTTAAGGCATATTTTTGTGATCAGCAAGATCAAAATAAAAATATCCTAGTCTCACCTAAAAAACGCCGCACAGGCTCTGCAACTAATCGCCCCAAAATGATTTCCATGAGCCGGTTGACCACAAACTTGACACGGAAATATGTTCAATGGGACCATTCGACCATCACACGGTGACTCTGACGGCGAATAGAAAATAGATGACGTGGAACTGGATTGAAAATGGGTTTGCATCATCTGGAAAGAGGAGTTTATGATTTCGAAGAGACTAGAAAAGACGAAGTGTGCGTTATCGACGTTATGAAAGAATTTTTTATACTTTAGGTGATAAGCACTTGTTATGGGAGAGAAAATAGTTATAGATGTTTTATGGGGAGGATGATTTTTGATTTTATGGGGGCAACAAAAAACCAGAAATACTCAAATTGCATAACGTTATGGAGAGGTGTTAAGTACAGAAAAGGAAAAACCTCGAACATTTGAAAATTGGTATGATTTTTCAGAAATTTTCATCAAGAAATAACCGAGAAAATGAGGTTTTTATGGTTTTTTCGGTTTTTCGCCGTTTTTTGATAAATTTTTCGGGAATTTTTTAATAAAATCTGTGTATTACTGGTTGCTTGATCATCTCAGAAATTTTCAGAAATTTTCATCAAGAAATAACCGAGAAAATGAGATTTTTATGGTTTTTTCGGTTTTTCGCCGTTTTTTGATGAATTTTTCGGGAATCTTTTAATAAAATCTGTGTATTACTGGTTGCTTGATCTTCTCAGTAATTTTCAGGAATTTTCATCAAGAAATAACCGAGAAAATGAGGTTTTTATGGTTTTTTCGGTTTTTCGCCGTTTTTTGATGAATTTTTCGGGAATCTTTTAATAAAATCTGTGTATTACTGGTTGCTTGATCTTCTCAGTAATTTTCAGGAATTTTCATCAAGAAATAACCGAGAAAATGAGGTTTTTATGGTTTTTTCGGTTTTTCGCCGTTTTTTGATGAATTTTTTGGGATTTTTCCAATAAAATGTGTGTTTAATAAACAAAATGATGTAAGAACAATATTTTCCTGGAAAGAAATCTTACAATAAATGTCAAATACCAACCAAAAACAACTACGCAGACTACAACGTCGCTAATCTATTTTCAAAAGATTAACATTTTAGTCCAAATTACCTGGCTAGACGGAAAGGTTAGAACAGAGATCAAAGAGACTATTGACATGCAAAAATGAAAAAAAATTTCAACAACTCGAAATCGGACCATAAATCAAAATAAAAGTGATCTTTCAATTCTAAGAATAGACGTTATTGATTAACAAAAGTAAATAACATATAAACATTGAGAGAAAAAGTAACAAGAGGGGCATGTTTGTACTACATTCACGGGGCGTTGAGAGAGTGTAGAGAAGAAACAAAGGAAAAGAACAAGAAGATCACTAAATGTTTCATATGACCACTAGACGCAAAAAACCAGACAAAAACTGGTGACTTTGTATTATCAAGCAAGATCCTCGAACATCTCCGGATGAGAAAATTTCACGCAATACACGGGAAATATCTTTGCTAGCTCCAGATTGACTCGTTTTTTTCGGATATCTTCCTGGAAATTAAAAAAATTTAAAAGTCTCTGTACTCTAGAAAAACCTGAATCATCTTGTTAATCTTCATCATCTGGCTCAGTCTAAATGAGTATCTTGGCATATTCATATTTGTATAATAGTCATGAAGGTCGTTTGCCAAAACCTCTTGGAACCTTTCAGTCACTTCTTGAACCTCCCCTTGGTGCCTTTTTCCGGCGTACTCGAAGCATAGTTGAGATAACATATAGGTCAGCTCAATGTCAGTTGGGTGAAGATCCATTAGCAATTGGATAACTGACCCATCCATCCATTCATGGGGCTCATCGAACAAACTAAAAACGATTTTTTTAGAAACTTAATTTAAAACTTACAATTTCAGCTTCTCTTTCGGAAACTTTGTGAACCAGGAAATATCCATCTCTACTTTTTTCGTGTCATATGCTTCGTTTGCTTCTAACATCATCTCCCTGTTTCCACAATAATTTTTCCGACGGCTAGCAGCAGTTAAAGCCAACTTTTCTAGCCGAGTCCACACATGCCATATAGATTTTAGGAGCAGAATCTGAAGCCATTAGGTTCAAAGACATTATTCCTCAGATCCAAACCTTCATTCTATCCGGCAATTGCTGAAAATCTTCAAAATAAGTCAACCATTTTGCAACAGCAAAAAAGTCTTGCTCCCAGAATTCTATCGCTTCTCTCTTCCCAATTCTCCTCACAATTTGAACGTTTCCTTGTTTCTCTCTTCTCATCCCTAACAGAAGTTTTCTCAGCCTGTTTCTCTGAAGAATCGGGCTCTCTGATCCTTGATTCATAATTTTT
Organism: Caenorhabditis tropicalis; assembly: GCA_016735795.1. Lineage (NCBI taxonomy): Eukaryota > Metazoa > Nematoda > Chromadorea > Rhabditida > Rhabditidae > Caenorhabditis > Caenorhabditis tropicalis. The sequence goes on from CM028618.1 coordinate 577,857, forward strand.
AGGCCTTTATCAATTAGATACTGTAGGTCAATATAGCTGATTTCGGATCTTGATGGCTCTGGGTCCATGTAAATAACAAAACTAGGTTTTCCAGACAGCTTTTCAATAGTTTCAGGGAGACTATCCATTCGGTTCTTTATCAGATCTCTCCCAAATATAAATTCTGGAAAATTGTCTATATAACTTCCCAAAAAACTCTAACTCACTCCTAGAATCCATTCCAACTTTCCGGCACTTGCTCATTTTACAACCTTTGCATGCAAACCGCCCATTCCGATCAACACCACACTCATTTCTTCTGTCACATTTGTAAAGGGACTCAGATGTTTTTGCGGATCTCCTGAAAACTATATTTTATAATGAGCAATATAAAAAATGGAAAAACCTGAAAAAAGCAGCACATGCTCTACAAGTAACTGCTCCAAAGTGTTTTCCATGAGCAGGCTGGCTACAAATTTGGCATGGGAAATCGGAATATTGGGATGGAGGGGACATAGAGGTGAAAGCGAGGTCAAGAGACATTTTTCCAAGCTAAAAATTTTTTTCGATTAGAAAACTGAGGAATCGGGGAAAAATTCTTATGAAATTCGTAGAAATGCCCTTTTTGTCTTTCTCTTTCTGCGACTCTCCTAGGTAAACCGAGAGAATTCTATCTTTCTCATTCTGCGTTTCCACTATCTCTAAACCCACTACAAATCACAAAATTGGTATCTTATCAATTCTCCTCGCACATGATTCATTTTTGATTTCTCTCTCACAGCTCAATGGACCTTGACTATCTAACGTGTCTGATATGTGGACAACTTGGTCAGGGAAAACATTTTGGAGTTTTTAGTTGTAGAGCATGTGCCGCATTTTTTAGGTGAGCTTTCAACTGAATTTTTTTAAATGAATTTTGGTTCAGGAGAGCAGCCGACTCGAAATGGAGCAGAATGAGCTGTTTGAGTAGGTACTGTGATGGGAAAACGTGAGTTTTTTGGCTCCTCTCAAAAAATTAAGGGCAGTTTTAAGGTACCACTGCAAGCCATGTCGACTAAAAAGATGTCGTGAAGCTGGAATGGATGTTTCTAGTGAGTTAGCCCCTGTAACCTCGTATCTTCATGTTTTTTAGAATTCCAACACGACCGGGACGGTAACCAGTTAGTACCCAGTAACCGGAAACGAAAAATCCCTGATTCGATAGAAGTCCTTCTCGGGAGACCTCATTTCGGAAGCTTTGAGAGCTCGAAATCAAAAAAACCCTACGTGGATTTGAGTTTTCTCATTTCCCAAGCGATCCATGTTTTCAAAATGGGATCTGCTTCACCGATAACCGCGAAAAGTCATTTGGAGAAGTTGAGTCTAGCAGAAACTTGTTACAAAAGCCCGACAGATATCAAGGTTTGAATTTTTTCTATTTAAAAATGAGTTGGATTTCCAGAAATTCAATTGGATAACACAGAAAGAGGTGATGAGTTTTTGGGAGCATAATTTGTTGGCAACAGCCAAGTGGTTGACCCATTTTGATAAGTTTCAGGAGATGGATGATGATGTGAAGGTATATTTTAAACTGTTTTACAAAAAAAATTAAATTTTCCAGATGCAAGTACTCTTTGCCGTTTGGCACATCTGGGGACGGCTGGACAAGCTAATGGGAACTGCATTGTATCGGCTGAGAAACGAAGAAGCAAGTCCATGTGACAGATTATCTGGGAATGGAATCATAACTCATATGATTGAAGTGAAAACCGATGCGAAATGGATGAGCAGTTATCCAATCGAAAAACTGAGATAGTTAGTGACAAATCCAGGCTACCGTAACCCAAGACACTTTCAGTTTCCTAGACGGCGTCCGTATCTTTGATCTTTTCCCGTTAATCGACGAAATTCAAGCAATGGATATCACAGACACCGAGCTTTCCTTCATGCTTGCTCAGCTTTGTTTCCAGTACGCTGCTAATCGATTTGGAGGTGAAATATCAAAAACCATGGAGGAATTCATCGAAATTCTATCAAATGATCTACACGACTACTATATAAACGAGAGGAACATGCCAAGATACTCCGGGAGGCTCGGGAAACTTCTAAAAATCAACAAAGAGATCCTGGAAAACGTTCGAATGTACAGAAGTCGTGGGGAGGTTGCTAAAGTGTTTGATGTCTTTAATTTAGAATTTTCTCATCCAGAAATGTTCAAAGATACCGGTTATCAAGTATAGAAAATTTATTTAACAACAATCATAAAACATTTCCGGATGTGAAAATTGAATATGGAATATATCGAATTTCTGTGCCAACTCGGTCTTCCATCTCTTTTCCCATATCACTTTCTAAAAAAAACCTTTAATAAAAAAGCATTGATTAAAAAATACCTGAATTCTATTGTTTATCTTCATCATCTTTGCTATTCTCTCTGAATAATTAGATATTTTTTTATCTTGATAATATCGATGTAGGTCGTCGGAAATCAAATCTAGATAACCTTCCATCGTATTCAAAATATATCCCTGAAGTCGTTTTCCAGCATAATGAAAACAAAATTGGCAAGTCATAAAAGAGATTTCGATGTCAGATGGATTCAAGTCTTCGAGCTGATCGACCACTTCGTTATGCACCCAGTCATCGGATCCTTCTATGAAACTGAAAAAATATATATAAAATGATAAGATTTTTTAAAATTTTACAATTGAATCTGCTCATTTGGGTAATCCGTACACCAGGAGACATCTAGTTTGCAAGTTTTCAAATCCAAACAGGAATTCGATCCGATCATAAAATCATTTTCTCCTATTTTCATTTTCCGTCGAAGTTTGGCAGTCCGACAAAGTCGATCTAGCCGAGCTCTCAAATGCCACGTGGTCATTAGGATTTGAATCTAAAAGTTTCCTTTTTTGGGGTTTAATTTTTATTTCCAAACCTGAACGACTCTTGGAATATTCTGGAACCCATCCAGATAACTCAACCATTTGGCAGTTTTCAGAAAGTCCACTTCCCAATAATGCATGAAAAATTGCTTGTCTATCACTGGAATCTGGGTCAGATTTTTAGGAAAATTGGAGAATTCCGACGCTTCGAAAGCTTCTAAGAACTCATTTGCCATGTACATTCTCTCCAGAATCTTCATTTCGTTACTCAGAAGTTGAGGTCCAAAATCGAGGCATTCGCTGGCTTTATCGATGAGATATGTCACATCGACAATGGATTTTTTTGAAGTGTGATTGAGCGGTGAGCAATGGATTATGTATGATGGGCGGCCCACAAGAGTCGAAATGGTCTGAGGTAGGAGGGTGGGCGGGGTTTTGATCTTGTCTCGACCGTGTTGGATATCTGAAAATAATTGAAACAGAGAGTTCAATCTGGATTTAACTCACTTTTCGGATCCATTCCCATTTGATAACACTTTTTCAATCGACATTTTTTGCAATAAAATCTGAAATTTATTTCTTATTCTGATAAAAAAAATCGGCCTTACTTTCCCAAATTCTTAACCTGACACTTCCCATTCCCACGTAGACAACTGAAACCATCTCCGCTTTTATCAATGATCGCTCTTCGAAAAAACGCTGAGCAAGCTCTGCAGGTCATTGCTCCAAAGTGATTTCCGTGAGCAGGAGCCTCGCATACTTGGCAAGGGAGCTCGGGTGGTGAGTGCATTTGAACTGGAATTTATTCAGGTTGAAAAATGATGAAATTGGAGAAAAAAGAAAGGAGAAGAGACGCAGAAGGAGAAATGATAGAAGGGAAGAGAAGGGCAGAACAAATACACATGATTTTTTGATAGAAGGAAGGAAAAAATATTTCTGATTAAAGGGGAAACGGGCTAAAATTTTGAATAGTTTTTTAAAATTTATTGAGAGCCCTGAAGTTGAGAAAAGTGGAAATTTTAGGCTGTTGAGTTGGAAATCTGATTCCAAATACCCAAAATAACCAGGTAACGATTTTCTTCAACCTTTTATAGACTGTTTTTTTTGATTTCCGAGAAAAAATATTTTAATTCGAGACCTACATACATATGAGGCTCTTTTTTATACAAATTCCCTTTAGACCCTACCCAAATTTCAATTTTTTATGGTTTGTGCCCTCGGGCACGGTTTTTTATCTTTTTTGTTTGTTGAACCAGACGTTATGTTTCTTGAGATAACTTTCCCCCTGAACAACTATTTTTATTTCAGACCCATGAAAACTACTTGTGAAATCTGCGGAGTTCCTTCCAATGGATTCCATTTTGGAGTTTTCAGTTGCCGGGCGTGTGCCGCTTTTTACCGGTAAATTTCATAATTGATTTTAATATACTCACTATTCAAAAAAATCGTGTCTAATTAATAAAATAAAATAAGTTATACATTTCCAGAAGAGCCTTGCTATCCAAAAAAATCCGAAAAACCTGTCAAAATGGTGGTGGATGTACAGATTTCAGTGGGGACAATGGACCCCCATGTAAAAGTTGTCGGATGAGAAGATGCGTCAAGTTTGGGATGAAATCCAGAAGTGAGTTTTAAGACGAAGCAAGAGTTTATTTTAAAAATTCAGATCTAATACAACAAACCTCAAAACCGGCCCGCACTTTCGAAGAATTAGTCGGGAGACCCTCTATGGTTCTGTTCACTACTAACAAATCCAGAAAACGAAACTACATCGATCTCAAAAACCTAGTGTCTCAAGCCTACGTAATACTCAAAAATGGTGCACCAACCCTAATAAATCAAAATTTGTCTCAACTTGAGCGGATGGCTTTTGGAGTCTCATTTACTAATGCTAAATGCCAGAAACTCGATCTAGTTTGCCAGAATAGTTTCTCAAAAATATGGGAATTCGATTTTTTCTCAACTGCTAAATGGTTGACTCATTTGGAAGAGTTCTCGACGCTCCCTATTCAGATTCAGGTAGATATAGCTTTTGATCCCTAATAATGACAAATTCCAGATGAAACTACTCCAATCCATTTGGCACATCTTCGGACGCCTTTATAAAACTGGAAAAACTGCGGAATTCCGGAAAATTCAAGTGGATGAGACCAACAGAATCGATTTATCAGACCAGTATTATGTAGAAATTGAGAAAACTGAGTTTGATATGTCCTGGCTTACAAATTATCCTTTTGAGGAGATTAGACAGTGGGTTAAGGAAAACGTCCAATCAATCAGAATTTTTTTTCAGTTTCTTATTTGGCTCCGGAGAAGAAGACTGCGGATCCAGTTCCAGTAAGCTGATTAGCACCATGGTCAAACTAGAGCTCTCAGAAGTGGAATTGACTTATATGACAGCTCAATTGTGTTTTCAATACGCATCGAATAGGTATTCTGGAACAGAGATATCGGCGATTTGTGATAGGTTTCTATCTATTATTGGAGATGATTTACATCGATATTACATGAGAGAAGATAATAAGAACAGGAATTATGCAGGAAGACTATCCCAAATATTAAAGATTAATCAGGAAATTCAGGTAAGAACGAAAAATGAGCATTTCTGAAAATAGATCGTTTTAGAAATCGATTCGATTGCAACGTGATAAACAGTTGATCGCCCGGACGTTTGACATATTCATTGTTGATTATTCTCATCCGGAAATGTTCGTGGATACTGGATGTTGATTTTTTTTTGTTGTGTAAACATTTTTTTTTGAAAATAAATTTTATTGGAGTCATCTTCGTGGCCATATCACTATAAAACCCCATGTGGTTTATGCCCTAGGACACAAACTTTATTTTTTTCTATCACTCTCTAACGTTTTCTAGTTTATTCAGTTCGCAAAATTAGAGAAATGACATGTAAAATATGCGGAGTTCCTGCTCATGGTTTACACTTTGGAGTTCTAACCTGTCGTGCATGTGCAGTGTTTTTCAAGTGAGATTTTGAATTTATCCTGAATAATTTTTATTTTTAGGCGAGCTGTTCTCGCCAAACGATTCAGAAAGTCTTGTAAATTCGAGAAGCAATGCACAAACTTCACTTCATCACCATCGTGTAAAAGCTGTCGGATGCAAAAATGTGTAGGTGTTGGAATGTCTTCGGATAGTGGGTTCATTACTCAAAAGCTGTTAAATGACATAGATTCTAGATATACGCCAATCTTCGAAGCCTTTGCAGCTAGTTTTGACCAAATCTCCAATACTACTCCCGAAAAAAACGCAGCGAAATTACATCGATCTCAATTTTTTCATTTTCCAAGCTGCGAAAATATTAAAATCCGGATGTCCGACCCCATTGAATCCGGAAATAAGTCAACTTAAAAAAATGACATTTGGGAGTTTAAAACCACCGGGAATCTCAAAAAAACTAGATTATTTTGATGAAAATAATTGGATAAGAACAACGGAATTCGAGTTTCTGTCGGCTGCTAAATGGCTGTCGTGTTTCGATAAATTTATGGAATTGCCAACTGGAATGCAGGTATTTTCATTTATCTACCTACAGTTCCCTATATTCAGATGCAACTTCTCCAAATGGTTTGGCATATTTGGGCTAGAGTCAACCGATTGATTCGGACTGCTCAGGTTTGGAAAAATAAACCCCATGGGTTGAAGGTCCTCCAGTTTTGCAATGATTACTACATGGAGGTTGATAATACGGTATTCGATATGTCGTGGATTGCCAACTGTTCATTTCAGGAGTTGATGAGGTAGGATTACGGTATCTCAGCTACAATCAGTCATATTTTAGTCTGTTTTCCTGGGATGGATTGAGCGCTGAGATGGAACAAATGATTGCTACTCTCTCAAAACTTTGTCTTACTGAAGTGGAAATAACTTTCATGACCGCCCAATTATCGTTTCAATATGCAGCCAGCCGATTTCCTGATACTGAGATATGCGATAGGTTTCAAGAGATTTTGGCGAACGATCTTCACAATTATTATAAGAGTAATAAGGTGAAAAGTTATGCAGGAAGGCTGGCACAAATGATGAAATTGAATCAGGGGATCCAGGTAAAGGGGAAGTGAGAATGAGAACTAGAAATTGGTTACAGAAATCGATAAGAATGGTTCGAGACAAAGTACAAATTGCGCGAATGTTCGATGTTTTTATTTTGGATTTTTCTCATCCTGAAATGTTTATTGATACTGGATGTGGGGCTTGATAACGAGGGATTTCTAATAAAGTTTTTGTTATGTTCTGATTTTGGAAAACAGCCAAAGCAATCTTCAATATAATATTCCCTCTCCCCCCAATTGAATGTTCAAAGTTCAGTCATAGACCAACAAAACAAATACGACCACTTTTCACGAGAGTCTCCAATTCCCCCTTTTGTCTGCCTTCCTGCGTTTTTGTTCTCTTCTCCTTTTTCTCTTACTCCACTTTTTCCACTTCGTTTCTTAACGTATCTTATCATAACGTCATCCTTTTTAAATATTGATTTAATCATAGAGTTCTAGAAAAAATGGACGGACCATCGTGTGTAATTTGTGGACAAACTGGTCAGGGAAATCATTTTGGAGTGATTAGTTGTCGAGCATGTGCCGCTTTTTTTAGGTGGGCTATTTATTTATTTATTTTTTGAAGAATAATTTTTTCAGAAGAGCAGCCGATTCAAAATGGAGTCAAATGACATGTCTGAGCAAGCATTGTGATGGAAAAACGTAATTTTTTTGTTTTTCATAATTCAAAACTGGATTTTTTTGTCATTGTTTTTCTGTTTTCAAGTGGGAAAATCTTGCATCATAATTTATTTTCCGAATGTTTCAAAATTTTGGAAAAACACGTAATTCATTAATTGGAAATCGAAAATCAGAAAAACCTCTATCATAAGGGCACTATTCAGGTATCACTGCAAACCATGCCGACTCAAAAAATGTCGAGCTGCAGGAATGGACACTTCCAGTGAGTTTTTACACCCCCAAAAACCAATTTTCTATCAATTTTTCCAGAATTCCAACACGATCGCGATGCTCTTCAAATTTCCGCTTTCAACCGGAAACGAAAAATCCCTCAAACCATGGAAATCATTTACGAAAAACCTATTTTCGTTCTTTTCTGCCCTGTGGATCCATCTGACCGGAAAAAAGATAGTGTGTACGTGGATTGTAATCCCCTGATCATTCAGGCAATGAAGATTTTGAATTTGGGATCAGAGACACCGTTAACCGCTAAAAATAGTCTGCAGAAGTTGAGTTATGGGTTTAATTGTATGAAGAGGACCGAAGAATTGAAGGTATTTTGTTTTGGAGTTATGAATTTTCAAAGAAAATTTTTAGAGGATCCATAAAGTGGCTCGTGAAGAGGTGACAATGTTCTGGGAGTTCCACATGCTAACCACTGCTAGATGGCTGACCTACCTGGACGATTTCCAAGATTTAGATCAAGAGATGAAAACGAAAATTCTGTTTTCCGTTTGGCATGTGTGGGGAAGACTGGATAAGTTGATGGCGACGGCGTTGTACAGGATACGGAATAAGGATGCAAAGTGGTCAGAGAGAGTAATTGGGAACGGAGTCGTCACTGATACCAAAAATGTGTTGACTGACTCCAGTTGGATGAGCAGATACCCACCGGAACAGCTGAGATAGTGAGTTAAAATCACTTTACAGGCCACTTCATCTATTTTTTTAGCTTCCTCGACGGCATTCGTGGCTGGGATCTCTTCCCAATAATCGACGAGCTACAGACTATGAACATCACAGAAACCGAGCTCACTTTCATGCTTGCTCACCTTTGTTTTCAATACGTTGCATCTCGATTTGGAGGGAAAATATCAGAGATTGTGGAAGGATTCCTGGAGACTCTTACAAATGACCTCCATTCTTATTACGTGGAAGAGAAAATGACTCCAAGATACTCGGGACGACTGATGAAGATGCTCAGAATAAATAATGAGATCATAGAGAACATCAGAGTGTATCGTGGTCGGGCAGAAGTTGCCAAAGTATTCGATGTGTTTCATTTGGACTTTTCTCATCCTGAAATGTTCCGGGATACCGGATTCATTTAAATTATTAGCCTAGCTTCAACTGGCTTGTAAATATGTAAATGTACAAAATTTTATACTTCCCCCCGATCTTAATTCCATGTGATAACTCAATAAATCTTCTCGTCATTTCCAAATTATTAGACAGAGAAAATATTAATTAAAAAAAGGTAGATCAAAAAATAATATTTGACCTATTTTTCCCGCCAAAATGGTAGATCAAAAAATAATTTTTAATCTATTTTTTCCGCCAAAATTGTGGATCAAATTTATGTTTTTGATCTATTTTTCCCGCCTAAATGGTAGATCAAAATTATATTTTTGATCTACTTTTTCCCGCCTAAAAGGTAGATCAAAAAAAAAATTGATCTACTTTTTCCCGCCAAAATGGTAGATCAAAAAACAATATATGATATATCTTTCCCGCCAAAATGGTATATCAAAAAATAATCTTTGATCTACTTTTTCCCGCCAAAATGGTAGATCAAAAAAAATAATATTTGACCTATTTTTCCCGCCAAAATGGTAGATCAAAAAATAATCTTTGATCTACTTTTTCCCGCCAAAATTGTAGATCAAAAAATAATATTTGATCTACTTTTTCCCGCCAAAATTGTAGATCAAAAAATAATATTTGACCTACTTTTTCCCGCCAAAAATGTAGATCAAATTTATATTTATTGATCTACTTTTCCCGCCAGAATGGTAGATCAAAAAATAATAATTGATCTATTTTTTCCCGCCAAGAAAAAAAACAAAAATAATATTTGATCTACTTTTTCGCGCCAAAATGGTAGATCAAACTTATATTTTTGATCTACTTTTTCCAGATAAACTTATATTTTTGATCTACTTTTCCCGCCAAAATGGTAGGTCAAAAAACATTTGATCTACTTTTCCCGCCAAAATAGTAGATCAAAAAATATTATTTGATCTACTTTTTTCTGCCAAAATAGTAGATCAAAAAATGATATTTGATCTACTATTTCATAACTCAACAAGCCTTAGTCATCTCCAAACAACTTTTCTGTTGAATCAACATAAAATGAAATGATAAGAACAGTATCGATTCATTCATTGCATCAAAGTTTCGAAACAATTTTGAAAATGGAGAAACCTCGTCCAATTTGGCAGGATTTGCCACGTCATCTGAAGGTTTATGTAGCTGAAAAACTGGGAGACAAGTCGAGGTGAGTTTCATTTATGATGAGCAAGATTGGATACCCCAATTCTAGGCAATCCCTCCGACAATGCTCCAAAACGGATCGAGAAGTGGTCGATTCCATTCCATTTTCTATTCATTCGGTCGATCTGGGCACAATCAGCCGTTCAACAGCAACTTTAGTCGTGACAACGGAAATAAACAGTTCCGTGAGATATCTCCCGTATAAAAGAGCGATCAAAGACTTCATAAATCTCATCAAAAACCCAAAATCTAAAATGAATTCCGTCACATTTGGGATGAGGATACCAATGTTGGCATTATATCCCGATTTGATATCCAAATGCAAAAACTTGAAAATTCGAGCCAATCGTTTCTTCGTTTCTCACGATTCTCTCGGCATTTTGTGGCGTAAGATACCAAAAGTCGATCACATCGAATTACTGCAATTAATGGATACAAAAGTTCTCAAATTCATTGAAATATCGCCAACGGTGGATGATGACTTCCTTCAAAAATTGGTGGAGACTGAGCAATGGAAAAGTGTCAGAGCAGTGTCCGTGTGTACTGAGAATTGTGAAAATGTGGATTTAAAATCCTTTTTTCATTTGAGAGAAATAAATCTACGAGGATTCGTGCAGCTAAACGAGGAAGCCAAGACTAAGATTGTTGAGGTGATAACCCTTCTTTTTCTAAACTTTATGACTTTTTTCAGAATTTCCGTCAACGAGATCTCCCAGTTAACTCGTTTTTCTACATTTCTAAGCCTTCTGTACCAATCGGATTGGCAATGGAAGAAAGAGAAAACTTGGAAGAATACGAGATGCCAACTAGAGAAAACAAGTTGATAGTAGAGGATTTTGGTAACAAGATTCATGGAAGAGTCATAAGTGAGAAGGACCCTGGAATCAATCTGAACATCGATCAATTGTTATTTCAAATGTATAACTAATAAATCATTGAAATTATTGAATTCGAACCCGGAAAACAGCCCATCGAAAGTCCACTTCCAGATGTGTTTTCCGACAAACGGCTCCGAATATTCCGGCTCTTGTAATCTTCAAAACCAACATGTTCTCTCGATTCGGCAACTCGAAGAGTTGAGTGTGTTTGAAATAGTCGCTGCTGGAAGAGAAAAAACATTATCGGATAGAAAAAAATAGATTACTCGTTATTCTCCGTTGGTTGATTGAATGGGAGTACTGGGAAGAACTTGAAAAGGAGATCCATATTAAGGTCAGCAATGGAAAGTACTTTAAACGATGATTCAAGTGGCGGATTTCTAATCAGGAAATTCTGAAATTACAGTAACCAGGAGAACCTTTTTTATTAAGCTACCTGAACGAATTTCCAAGCTTTTTCAGCTCTCAAATGCTCAAAATGCTGAATATTGAGCTGATTAAAATGAAAAAATGGTTCAAGGTCAGTATCATATTCGTATATTCCAAAAGACTGCAATGACGTGGCATTCTTCCATTGCTCAGAATTAACAATTTCTTCCATGATCGAAGGACATATTCTTGGAGCAATACTTATAGACTTCAGGTTTCTTGGGTCAAATAGTTTCAGAAGTTTTGAGAATGATTCATCCAAAAGCACTTTTCTTGGCCCGTCATAATACATTTTTTCAGAATGGATTTTGAATTTAGGATCTGATTCAAGGCTTCCGAAAAATGCCTCGAGAAAACTAGCCATAATTTCTTCTTTTCCGTATCCTCCACATATAAAATCAACACATTTTGCGAAGGATTTTGGGTGACGGAAAATCCGAATGAATATTCCGATGAGCACATTTTGAGGTGATTTATAAGGGACATCGTCTATTCGAATGGTTTCCGGAGGATATAAACTGACGCTTTCTAGGAAAATCGGTGAGCTCAGAACGAGTTCGTTGTCCTGGAGGGAGCAGAGTTGAAGGGAACACCTAAAAAAATAGATTATGAAATCGAATAAAATATTTTTTACCTCGATTTAAAATCCAGTCGACTGATCACATCCCGCTTGAAATTCGGAGGCAATTCTTGCCAAATCGGGTTCACTTTTTGCATTTTGATCAATAAATCAAAGTGAGAGAGACACGAGGCAATGGCTTATCACACTGTTTGATTTTCAATATAAGGAAAGTGTTTGGAGTATAGAACAAATATTTTTTATGACAAATATCAATCAGAATATAACTTTGTTTTTAAACTTTGAGAATACAATATTTTTATACAAATTCACAGAAAATAATCTCAATTAAAACCGGAATCTTTGAACATTTCTGGATGAGAAAACTCGAGTTTTATCACATTGAACACTTTTGCCAACTCCATTCGAGGCCGCGATTCCCATAATTTTTTCTGTATCGCATTGTTTATTTTCATCAGTTTTGCTAAACGATCAAAGTAGTTATCCATTTTCATCTCTTCCGTGTAGTATCTATGTAAATCGTTAGCCAGAAGGCTTTGAAAGTGCTCTGAGATCCTCATTATCTCTCCTTGACATCGTTTCCCACAGTATTCAAACGAAAGCTGAGCAAGCATAAAAGTCATTTCTATATCTGTTGGTTGAAGTTCAATAATTTGTTCTGTCACATTGGATGGCGAAGACGATCGTAATAATCTGAATAACAAGTGTAAATGCCGCTATATTAAAATTCTTACCCAGATATTTGACTAGATGGATAATCACTGAGCCACGTGGCATCAAAGTGCACCTTCTTCTTATCCATCATAATTCCCTGGCGGGTTACTGTCTGAGATTTCGGAGCATTCGGATTATTTTTTCTATGAGTAGCTGCAAGGGAATGATAGTCTAGAATCGACCAGATATGCCAGATGGTTTGAAGAATTGTCAGCTGTAAAATAATTTCATTTGGAAGATTCAGAGGTCACAAACCTTCAAATCCCCATCCAAATCCTCGAATTCCTGGAAATGAGTCAACCACTTCGCTACAGTAAGAAACCTGAATTGCCACGTCTCAGCCACGTCTTTCTGTGTCATCTGAGTCACGAATTTATAATTTTTGACGCTTGGTTTGACTGATCCAAGTGATAATCTATGAAGTCGGCTCTTCGAAATGTGTATTCTTTCTGATGGTTGTTTGAAAATTTTTGAGGCTTCGTCTATCAAAAAAGTCACATCAATATAGGTTTTATGAGTTGGTTTCTGGGAGTCCCAGAACAAAATCATCTCGGGTCGACCAACAAAACACTCCAGGGTCTGGGGAAGTATGGTCTTGGAATCCCGCAGAGTGTCCCGGTGGTATTGGAAGTCTGAAAATGATGCAATAGAATTAATTTCGCAATCTTTGGCTTACTAGCGGTCTCCATTCCAACTTGGAAGCATTTCTGTAGACGACATGGTTTACACGCAACACTAAAAAATTCTCTGTGTTAGAATATCACTGAAAACTCACTTTATCCCATCACAATTACTACTCCTACACTTCAAATTCCTCCACTTCGAAAAAGCGGTTCTTCTGAAAAAAGCGGCGCAAGCTCGACAGCTGATCGCCCCGAAATGGCATCCATGGGTGCCTTCTACTCCACAAACTTGACAAGGCTGCATTGAGAACAAAAAGAAAAAAGAATGACGAGATAAGAAAACTTTATATATGAAATAGATAAGAAAACGTTTTCTGACCTGCTTGTGGTCTCTGCCCAGGGTTTCATAATAGTTCAGATTCTCAACAACCATTCCATATCCTTCTCGAGGTTTTTTTTGGTGCAAACTGCTCCCTGAGCTCCGGCCGCAAAGATTCTAGCGACAAAAACATTCTCAGGATCCTCCATTTTGAATTTCAGATCTGTGTAGGAGTCCTGACTGAAAAAATAGGACTAGAGAGCTATATATCTTCAGAACCACGTACCTCGTGACTTCATAACTGTCTCTCCTCAAATCCTGAATCGTTCCATCTACATCGTACTCATTAGAAGTGATAGTAATAACAAAAAACGATCCATAAGGGGCATTTCTCGTCAAGTAACTCTGAAAACCCGCGTATGCCCTTATAATACAGGGAAACTTACCTCAACAATTTTCCTGATGTCTCCTGGCGTCAAAACCATTTCAGTCAAGCCATGTGCTTGGAAAAATAGGCATTTTGGAGGGAATAAATCCAGAATTGGAATAGAATGTTTGCCATCTAAAGTGAACTTTTTCAGATTTTTCCATTGCTCAGTTTCTCTTATTTGGGTTACTGTGTCGAGCGTGATACCAGGAACAACTCGGATTTCAAATAAGGTCTCGGGATCGAAACAAGCCAAGACTTTGTGGAATGGGCCTCGAATATCGAAGGAAGAATATATTGTAAGATGACGGATTTTGATCTGGAAAAAAGCTCGTTTTGATTTTTCTAAACTGTTTATACCATTTTGATGCTCAGTATTTTCATTGCAGAGCTCAAGTCCTCTACTAGTTTGTTAACTGCTTCAATATAGTCTTCTGATCCATCGACCTCAGGACAATATCGAAAATCCAACTTTACTATTCTGGATTTTGAATGCTTCACTAGTTTCAAAACTGCCACAAGTTCAGGAAAATCCCTGTATGTTTTATCGCTCATTTTGGTTTCCTGAAGTCCAATTGTATATTCTGGATAGTCTGGATTCTTAGTTGGAAGATCTATAAAAATAGAGTGGTAGTTGCACGGACAGCTTCCAACTAGTTCTTGATCAGATGTAGAAGTCAAGGAAAGATGGACTCTAAAAATCAGGGGGAATTTGGTTTTGAGAAAATTCAAACCTCGATTTATAATCCAATAATTCCACTAAATTACGTTTGAAATGGAATGGAAGGCATTGCCACGTGGGAAGAGGTTTTTCCATTTTTAATAGAACAAAGTTTAAGAAAACTGAATTGTCAGATAGGCTCAAAAAAAAAATCAAATAAATATGACCCAATTGTGAAATGTTACATAATGGTTTGTTTGTTTTATAATTCGTCAGTTTTCCGGAATCATTTGATAACACATAAACTACACTTTCCCAAAGATTTTTTGTTCAGAGAGAAGATTTTAGACTCGTTCGGAAATTCAGGACTTTTCTGGAAAAATTCGAAAAAAAACATGCAAGAAAAATGTAATTTCTTCCAATACCTCCTGAAAAACTTTTTCTATCACATCATAACCAAATTATAACCAAATCAACCATTGTTATCACCCAAACAAAATAAAATTGCATCAGTGAAACAAGTCACATGTACTTTCTCTGTCTGCGTATCTTATCTCTATTTAGTACTCTATTTAGTTTACTATTTAGTTTAGTACATAGACTATTTTCCTTCTATTCCCACCCAAAAATGACAAGATTTCCCATTAAAAACTGTCTTGTCTGTGGATCTGAAAACAATCATGGAAACCATTTCGATGTTCAGTGTTGCAGAGCATGTGCGGTTTTTTTCAGGTTAGGAAGGAACTTTCCCTCTAATAAAAGAGCATTTTTTTCAGAAGACGTGCAGGAACGAAATACACAAATCTAAAATGTCAATCCGTGCATTGCTCAGAAAAGTTTCGATTATGTAAGCCGTGTCGATTGAGAAGATGCTATGAAGTTGGGATGAATATTAACAGTAAGACCCCTAATATAAGGGCACCCATACCAGAAATTTCAGAATTCCAGCACAATCGAGATCCGCTTCGTACAAGTCAAGAACTTCCGAGATCTTTTGCAAGTGTTGTAGGCCGCCCGAGTCTTGTCGTTTTCTGTGATCCAGAAAATCCATATGAAAAAACATTCGTCGATTTGAAAGCCCTATTCAAAAAAGCCTCGGAGACCCTGTTTTTTGGCCCAGAGACCCCGTATATTGGTTCTTCCCAACTGCGGAAGCTAACAATGGCGTCGAGTTTCTCAAATAAGATAGATCCTAGATTCTACAAGACATTGACTTGTGGAGACATGACATATTTCTGGGAATACTATTTTTTAAGAACTGCTAAATGGTTGACCTATTTCGAAGAGTTCCAGAGGATTCCTCATGACATGAAGGTTAGTTAAAAAGGTTTTTTGGACTTTATTCAATAGTTTTTAGCTCCAATTGCTCACTTCATTCTGGCACGTGTTCGCCAGATTGGAGAAAATGGTAACGACAGCTAATGCACGAAGGCAAAAAATAATATCTCACGAGAAATCGTGGGCGATGAGTAACGGACTGGTTTTGGATCTGGAACAGACTACAATCGACCTGTCAGCTATCACCAAGTACCCTTTGCATCATGTTTTTTAGTAAGACATACCCGGGAAAAATTAAAATGATAGATTTCAGTTTCTTAAACTCCATAACTGTGTTCGATTTGACTGCCGAGATTGATAAGCTAGTTGACCTAAATATAACAGACGTCGAATACAATTACATGCTTGCTCAGCTCACATTTTTCTACGCTGGAAAGCGGTTTCAAGGGGATGTGATGAAGATTTGTGACAGGTTTCAAGAAGTTTTGTCAAATGATCTACATGATTATTATGTGAAAGAGAGGAAGATGCCAAGGTATTCCGCGAGGTTGAGTCAGCTGATGCAGATAAATAATTCCATCCAGGTGAATCCTAGAAATTCGAAAAAAAATCGATATCCTTTTTTCAGAACGAAATCTGGAAGAACCGTCCACGTGGCGAGTTGGCCGCCCTTTTCAACGTCTTCACCGTCAAATTCTCGCATCCGGAAATGTTCATTGATACTGGTTTAGTCTAATTTAATACGCAGGTGGCCATTACGTGTAGAATAAATATTTTTTCTTGGAGCATTGAATTATGATTCCAAAATATCAAAGTGTAATTTTTTGATACTACAACACCTAAAAATTCGTTCAGAATTTTCTAAAACTGATCACTGAAACATTGCAAATCTCTGCGTCTCCAAATTCAAAAATAACCAGGTGTATTTCCTTATTCTAATTAGTTTTCGTTTCGTTTCCCCCTGACTTTTTGAAACTGGTCTATAGAAAATGGAATTGGTTCCAAGTCAAGTATGCCAAGTTTGCGGAGTCGAAGGAGTCCATGGCAATCATTTTGGAGCAGTCAGTTGTCGAGCATGTGCAGCATTTTTTAGGTGAGCCGAAATCTGAAAAGCTTCAAAACTTGAAACTGAAAAAAAAACTTAAAAATAAGCTTTTAGACGAGCTGCTAATTCTAAATGGAGCTCTTCAATATGTCGAAGTGGACGCTGTACACAATCCAGATTCTACTGTAAGCCCTGCCGGGTCAGGCGTTGCTTTGATGTTGGAATGAAGACTTCTAGTAAGTTTTTTGAATTTTTTCTTTAATTATTCTAAAATTTCAGATTTCCAATACAACCGAGATGGTCTAGCTTCCTTAGTCTCATCGAACAGAATCCCCACCACCTTCGAATCATTCGTTGGTCGACCCGAAATGGTTTTGTTCTGGGATTCCGAGAAACCAACCCTTAAAACCCTTATCGATGTGAAATTTCTGGTAGAAGAAGCCACGAAAATATTCCAGCAACCATCGGAAAGTGTTTATAAAAGTGATAGTTGCCTACAGAGGTTGTCTATTGGAATGAAGGATTCTAGAAATGAGTTCGAGTCAATTGGCAAGATAACCCAAGAAGTGGTTTCTGAAACGTGGCAATATTATTTTCTGACAGTGGCCAGGTGGTTGATGCATTTCAACGAGTTTCAGAAGCTAGATGAAGATATCAAAGTGAGTCTAGTATTTTTTAGTCCTAGAACCCCACATTCTAGCTAAAAATCTTGGAATCCGCGTGGCACATCTGGGCAACCCTAGATCGTCATTCTGCCACTGCCGCCTATCGACGGAACAATCCAGAAGCCTCTAAAACCCAAATCATTTCTCGACGAGGAGTTCTAGTCGATCTCAAAACCGCACACTTCGATTCCACGTGGCTCAGCGATTACCCCTCGTGGCAAATTTCCTAGTATGTCTTCTGGGCTTTCAAGCGTGAAGAAATATAATTTGCAGCTTCCTTCGTCAAAGTTCTGGCGATCACTTTGACATCATTGGTGCCCTTATAGAGCTGCAACCAACCGATATGGAAATGACGTTTATGTTGGCTCAATTATCATTCGAATACGCCGGAAAACGATGTCAGGGGGAGATTCAAAAAGTGACGGAACATTTTCAAAACGTTTTGGCTAATGATCTACATAAATACTATGTGGAGGAGCTGAAAATGGTGAAATATTTTGATCGGTTGGCAAAACTCATGAAGATAAACAATGCGATTCAGAAGAATTTATGGGAGCATCGGCCGAGGATGGAGGTGGCGAAGATGTTTAATATTATTAAAATTGAGTTTTCTCATCCAGAAATGTTCAAGGATTCTGGTTTTAATTAGTTTTGAATAAATGGTTAATGAAATCTGGGTGCTCTTTTAATAGAGGGAACCCTTTTGGAAATATCCAATAAGTACTGCGACCAAAAAATCAGTCCATGTTTGTTCAATTTCGATCTTTTGCCACTGACCCCCTCTCTTCCATTTGGCAGGCAATTTGTCATTGAACAAATAAAACATATTAGATAAAGTGTAACATTTCCCTCTCTTTAGTTCCTTGTACTAAGAATGGCAGCTGTTAAGCCTAAGCCAACATGGGATAATCTACCGGACACTTTCAAAAAAAGAGTGGTCACGAAACTGGATTTGCGATCTAGGTGAGAGAGGGATAAGTGATTAGAAAAATAAGAGTTTTCAGAAATTCCTTGAGGCTTTGCTCTCAAAAAGACCAACGATTTGTCGATGGATGCCCTCTTAAACTTCAGAGCTTTGAAATAGCTTTTACAAATCAAAAAACAGTGAAAATTCTTTCTTCACCTCCCAACTTCAAAATCGTCTTCAATGACACATCCAGAATTCTAAAAATGCTCCAAACTCCTTCTTTAAGTATCCAACACTTCAAAATCTTCAGTGGAGAATCTCAATTCCATCAAGTCACTGAATTTATCAATCAACTATCCGAAACAAGAAATCTAAGAATCCAAGCAAAAAATCTCTATTGGCGATGCTCCCCAGCCGATTCCGCTGATGATTTCATCAAATTTTTGACATGTTTCGATGGTTTGGAAATGATTCACAATGATATGAATAGATTCAATTGTGATCAAATAAATAGGATGGGAGAGATGACACAATGGAAGAATACAAAAGAGATATGGCTGGGGAATGGGGAATTGGAGTCGGTGGAGCAGATTCTCAATAAAAGAAGTTCAAGGGTTTATTTTAAAAAACTGGAGGAAGAGGATGTGTGGAAAATGATTCAGGTTAGGACGTTCATTGGGAGCTTCAGAATCTTTTTTTTCAGAGCTTCATCTCCCAAGGCTTCCCTATAGAATCCTCATTCGATTTGCTCATTGAAAACCCTCCAAGCCTCAAAAAAGTCTATAGATCACACGGAATAGCGCCAAAACATCAGCCAATATTTCCAGAGTGAGATCATACGGCTCTCTATTCTTAGAATCCCGTTTTTCAGTGATGTTGGAATAAAAGGTCGACATACACAGAGATTTCAAATGCCAACAGAAGGACACTTTTTGGTAGTGAAGAATACGGAGACAGGAATAAGAGGAATGGTTCAGGAGATTTTATAATAAATTATTTTTCTGGTTTACACTTCACTTAACCTTCAAAAGAATCTAGAAATGTTTTCTCGTAAACAAATCGACCACCCAGGGCAGCAGCCAATTTATCTTCTCTCATTAAGATTTCTGATTTAATGTCTCCTCTTTCATCGCGGCGCGGCTAGACCCGGAAATCATTCATCTGACTATAGTAGACATGAGACACACATTCGTTCTGACGTCTCTCTCCATCTCTCTTTTTCTTCCTCACCTCAAAAACATTCCACTATTTTCGCCGCGCCTCTTAAAACTCCATTTCTCGCTCTCTTTTCGCGTCTAATTCTCCTCATCTGTGGTCGTCTAACCAATTTTCTACTTCCGTGTTTCTCTCACTCTTCCTTCCTCGTTTTTTCCCTCTCTCTCTGCCTTCTGGTTATTCTAACTCGTCACTCCTCCTGCAGAACTTTCGGGAACGCGCGCGCGCAAGCTCTCATTTCCGGGTTTTGAATTATTGCTTTCTGCCTTTTTCGTTCGTTTTTCTTATATCTGTAATGTGATCTTGAAATGAAATTGGAAACCGGTTCCTTAGATGTACTATTCATTCGAAATGGTTCAATCTTCTAGAAAATAGTCTTGTCAACTTCAGACTACACTCATTTTTTGGGGAGGGTTGATGCGATTATCTCTGAACCAGTTTTGTCGAAATTCGGTTTTCCCGTGACGTTTTATCGGTTGTTTTACCTACAAAGTAGATTATGGCGAGTGTTCTGAACAGTACTGTAGAAGTTTTTTTCTTTACCTGTAATAGAAGGGCAGGAAAACCTACTAAATGTCTTGATCAGAGAGTTTTTGATTTTTTCACAACCTTTTTTATGTGGGTTTTTTTTCATTTTTTAGAATTACATCCTGTTTTGTAGGTAGCACCTGTTTTCAACCACCTGACTCTACCAGTAGTTCATAACGTCATTCTATATCCTGGTACATATACTCAACCAACTTCCTCATTTTTATCGCCTCATAAAATCTCCTATTTAACGCGGATTGGACGATTTTTTTGGAGTTGGGGAATTTTCAATCAAGAAAATTGACATTTTTTTAAAGAGCTTGTGTAGAAAATCCTGGGGGAAGTGGGAAGAGAAAACTCCAAAAGAGAAATTGATCTTTCTGAACTTGTAAACTCGATTTTCTGCAAAAACTCTGTGTGCTTTCAGCCTTATCAGTTTTCCCACACCTCCCCTTTTCCTCGTGTCCATTTGATATGTAGAGTTTTTCTTCCTGGTTTCACTTCCCATTTTTTTCTGAAATGTTATGTGCTAACCTATAATTCAAGGGAGTAGTTTTTTTGTCTGAAAATTTTTTTCCGGGTGAAAACCATATTCTTAACTTGCTCTAAGGATCATCAATCAGATTCCCTTATTCCAGAAAAATGGACGCAAAACTGAACCTCGATCTCTACGAAATCACATCCTCCATGTCAGATTTAAGCTCTTCCGGTAAGTCTCCCCTATATTTTTCCCTTGACACATCATATATTCAGATTCAATAGACCTAATCACACCTGAATCACAAACCAATTTCTGGAAAGATCTCCCACCGGCATTTCAGAAGGAAGTCGTCAAAAAATTGGATTACAAATCAAGGTAATTTTTGGTTTTATTTTTCAAGGAAGAATCTGAGTCATAGGGAAAAGAGGAAGTAGTAAGAATCCAAAATATTATGACATCAAATATACTTCCGGTTTCTTAAACCCTGGAGAATCTGTATTTCGTAGTATTGAATTGTACTTATAAGTCATAAGAGAACACGGAAGTGAGTAACCGTGAGCAGAAACTGAAATAGACGAAAGTGCAAATTCCGGGGGGATGACTTTGGGATTAGGGACCTTTCAAAACTTCCTGGTTTTCAGATGTTGTCTCCGTAAAAGCTCAAAAACGAATCGAGATCTAGTCGACGCGTGTCCACTCATCATGTCATACATCACGATGAAAACCGACAGAATCTACAACCCGAAAACAAAACAACTCGACGAGCAGGTCGTCTTCTCGGTTTTCGCCGATAATTGGCGAAGTGTCAATTTACACGGAATCGACGACTTGCTCTCCTTGTTCCGTAATCGGCGATCGGTAGCTCAGAGTTTTTGGTTTGACTATTTCGATGAGAGCAAACCGTGTGTCACCAAATTCCTAGAGGATTTGGAGAGAGAAATGAAGAAAAGAGGGACGTCAAGCAAGCTTCGTGCACGGAAAATTCAATGGAATAATGCAAAGACACCGGTGAAGGGAAAAGTGACAGCGGCTTCTCCAGATCCAGGAGTCCACGTGTTAAACGTCTTGAAATGTTTCGATGCAAAGTTCTTGAAGTCTTTGGATATTGTCAAATCCAACTTCACCTCCTCCACAATCAGTATGTTGGCAAAATCAGAACATTGGTGGTTCTTGAAGGAAATCAGTTTGGAATTTCATCAGAAGACAATGATCGACTTGTTCCTGACAGCCGAGAAACTCAAGTTTACTGCTCAGACTTTCACGGCTCAAGAGATTTGGAGAGTTATTGAGGTAACCTCTCCTATAAATTATATTTCAAAACTAAATATTTTTCCAGAGCTTCCAAACTCGAGACCTGCCACGTGGCTCACACTTCCAGTTGACTGCTCATAAGCCATGGGACTTAGAAGAGGTTCTCGGAAGTTTTCCCGGCCCAATCCGCGATGAGCCAATCGGAGTTGGAAGGTAGCTATCTTATTCTAGACTACAGTAACCCAGATTCCTTCCAGAAACCCATTCATCAAGCACACTCAACGCTTCAAAACCCGTGACACTGAAAACGTGCTGGTCGTGAAATTCAATTCGGAAACCGTTCGTGGCGTGGTGTGCCGTGCGGATTATGTGGAGCAGGATTACGGTAGAGACACCCAATAATTATCATTTTCATTATATAATAATACATTTGATCTCTTGATTTCTTGTTGACTTACGTCGTCCGATCTTCTTCTTTCTCCCCGTGTGTGTGTGATACAATTAATTATATTGGGTCTCAATAAATATTATTTTAAAAATAATTTTTTACATGGGTTACTGTTAAGAAAGTTAAATTAAATTCAAAAACCATATCTTCTTTTCGAGAATTTCTTCTTGAACAGTTTCTTGGCAACTTCTCGAGAATCCCGGAGAATCACAATCATAGCTATCATTTGCAAAGAGTGACAAATAATAGTGAGCAATGGAGTCCACGTGGCAAGAGTGTGGATTCTGAAAAAAAATATCTTCCTGGCTAACTAATACAAAAAAACGTACTGCTCTCTAATAAACTCCGGAAAAATATCAGCTGCAATCGGGTCAATCGAGTAAAATGAATTTAATAATAGAAACATGACATTGAAAATTAACAGAAGTTGTGTTTCGTTGATCCCCGTTCTGAAAATATAGAATAGATTAGATTCTATCGTATCAGTTCACCTGCCAGGCTTCCGAAGAGCTGATTTCAAGATTCCTATCTGAATATTAATCAAGGCAAGCATCAGAATAACGGACAAAAAATTGATATACTGATTAATATACTTGATAATCTCGAAGAACACAATTGAACTGTTATAGATAATATATCCAGATGAGCAACAGTCTTCATCACATAAATCTCTATAAACTTTAGATATAAATCTGAATTAAAAGATAAACCTTACCCGAAATCTGTCACAACAAGTGAATACCGTATCCCAGCTGTTCGAATGAACGTCGTCCAAATCAAAAAAGATGAAATTATAGTTTTGGCTGATTTGTGAATCAATTCTTTAGTCAATTGCCTATAACTCCCAAGAAACGAAATTACGATAGTTATCCAGATAGCGGATCGAAATGTGCAATCGGATGTTATACTGGAAACAAGTAAGACCACGATTTCCACTTTCTTGAAAACTCCAGGACATTTGCTTGGGAGATTGATGGCAAGCAGAGCCCAAGAGCTAATTGTATTGATAAAGTTCAACCAGAATAAAATATACAAAAATCTAAATATAGGACCAGAGGATTGGAGTTGAAGTAAAGTAGAATTAATTCCACAAAAGAAGAATTGAAAATAGCAAACGTATAGAACAAAAAAGGCAATTAGGAAAGGTTCACTTAACCGATCCCAAAGTTCTTGCATCAAGTAAGGAGATGTAATCCAATCAATTGATGTAAGGTTAAGAGAATCGTTGATCATTTTCAGAGTTTCATTGGAATCATTCATTTTTTGTAGGATAGGAAAAAATTTGAACTGTTTTAAGAAGGTTTGAGATACTTCATATTGATGAGAGTCAAAAAACTACAATAAAAATTCAAAAATATTTGAAATTTTATCTGGGAACAAAATAAACGGGCATGAAAGAAACTGAAACATCGGGAGAAAAAAATTTGAACTGTTTTGAGAAGATATGAGATACTTATATTGATGAGAGTCTTAAATTTAAAATTTGAAGTCAAAAAAAAGATCAAGGCGGTCTAGCTGGTAATTCAGCTTGAAAAATCATATGGGCTTGGAAATTCGCTTGTCGAGCTATATGTGGCGGTAAGGGAAGCCTCTGCGGCCATGGTCGCAGAACAGCTCCTGGAGGTAGGTCACGAATGTTCAGAATTCGAGGCGGTTCTTGAACGGCTATTGCATTTGGTGGTAGAGGCCCTTCTGCCTCCGGTATTTGAACGCCTACTAGATTTGGTGGAAGGGGCACTGTCAATGGTCGCGGAGGGGATTCACGAAGGCCCAGAATCCGACGAGCTGCAGCACGGTCGGCCTCAGGATCCGATCGGTCATGATTAGAAGCAGCCAGGTCAACTGCGTAAAATAAAGGCAACGGAGGACGTTGCCTCATACTTGGATGATACCGTGGCTGATACCTTTGACCGGGTACTAGTGGATTTCGAGCAGGTTGTGGCTGAAATTGAGGTTGTACAGCTCGTGGGCGACGTCGCAAAGGGCCAGGAGGAGGCTTGAAATTGGGTGGGACAAAGACAGGATTCGGGTTTTTGGGATCAATAAGATTCAGAGAGTCCTCGTGACGTGGAGGAGGTGTAGGGGGAGTTGCCTCGAACTGATAGTCTCGGCCATTGCGGTCACGCATGTTTTGGAAACTTCCAAGGCCGGTTCTCAAGAATATCTTAAAGTCAGCGTCCTGATGAAGTGTCCGACAAACATATCCTGCGACTTGAGATGATCCAAGTTTCAGAATGAACACTAGGTCTGGAGAAGATGTGGGGAATCGTTGAATATGCGGATGCAAGTCTCTGAAAATCATTTTTTTAGAATTCAAGACAAAAAACTGGTTTTATACCTATGATCTCTTTCAGGAACTTGTGGGGCGTCCACTGACGGGATAGTCTCAACAACCAAATTACTGCCGGTCATCAAAGTGAATCCATGACCAGCCTTCAACCTCTCTCTCATCGTGAATCTATCAATCAGCTTCTGAATATCCTCTCCAGTCAGTGTTCTCATGACCATATCAATCTTTTCAGCGTTCAGGACCCAGTCAATTGGCATACTCTGCGGCTGTCTGCATCTTATGCTTTTTGCATGCCTGAATGCCTCGGTCTCAGCAAGTTTTTGCATTCCTTCTATCGAAAACAATTGCATGTGTTTGATGTCATAGATATAGTCGGGATGGAGAAATTTGAAGAGTTCCAAATAGAAGTATTCTCTATTACCGACTCTCAGTATGTTTACATTCTTCACACGAATCTTGAACTCAGGACCCATCGATTTGAATTTCAGGAGAAGTAACTTCATTGGAGTATTTTCCATATGCAAATACCCATTGTCAAATGTGAGATTTTCACAGTTAGCGCGTGGTCTATTGAAAATATTCGCAAAGTGATTGATTGCCATCAACCCATTTATTGTTGTGTCTCTTAGACATCCACGTCGAGAGAGGGTCAATTCACAGCCGGCTAATCTTCTGTCGATCCCTAGAAAGGCTTCGAAACGAATGCAGGTGAAGGAAATTGGCGCGTTGTCGACCAGATCTCGGTCTTTTTTTGAGCAGACTCGAAGGCGGAATCTGAAAGGAAATTGGTTTTTTTTTATATCTCGAATAATATTTTTCTAATTCTTTTTTTGATCATCTCTTTGTCTACGTCTACGTTAAAATTGAATTTGGTCAAAGACCACCCCCATTCATCAATTTGATAAGAAAAATGTGCACAATAAATAATTCCAGCAGAAAATAATACCTCGTTTTGTAGCTCATCTTTCTCAGAATTTTCTCTTTGATAATTATAGGGATACCACTCCACGTTGGTGTTTCTTCTTCTTTTTCTTCAGCTGGAGGAGCTGGCTGAGAGGCAGCTGAACCGTCGGCAGGGGCTTCTGGAGTCCCGGGAGCTGGAATGACTTGGAGAGTTGGCTGACTCTCAGCTGGAGTATTCTGAGCTTCTGGAGCACTTTGAGGCTCAAAAGCTGGAGCAACAACTGGAGCAGTGGAAGCTTCAGAAGCGTTTGGAGCCGGAGCTAGTTGAGCTCTCTGTTCAGCAGAAGCTTCCTGAATTTCTGCAACCTCCGGAGCCTGGACAGCATCCTGAACCTTTTGTTCCTTAGCTTCTACAACATCTGGAGCCGAAACTGGTTGAGATTCTTGTTCATTAACAGCGTCTTGTCCTTCAGTGACCTCCACAGGTTCCTTCACCTCTTGCTCAGTTTCTAAAGCACCTGGACCTTTTTGATCCTCCATGATTACCTGAAAACTATTGGGATAAAGCTTTCAAATTGCTCAACACGAAAAAAAGAAATCCGAAGAAGAAAAAAGAAGAAGAACAATGATTCAAAGTGTAAAATGTGAATGGGAGGTTTCTTATCAGAACCCCATCAAAAAGAGGCGGGGGAGAAAAAGCGAGAGGCGAAACCAACAAACAACACGAAAAAAAGAAGAGAGGACGAGAAAAAACGAGAGAGTTTGCCCCTCATCGATTTTGCATTTCTTGCCATCTCACACGACTCTCTGAACCATTTGTCTTCTTCCCCCTGCCTCCCTGCCGGTGGTCAACATGGCCGACGGCAACTTTTGGCAATTACTTCCACGTGACTTTCAGCTGAACGTTGTTGCACACTTGGATTATAAAACGAGGTGGGGAAATTGGAATGAGCTAGATGAAATAGCGTCTACTACAAAATCATATCAATTTATTATCAGATGCTGCCTACAAAAATGCTCAAAATCTGACAAGGCCCTAGTTGAATCGTGCTCAGTGACCATCGACTACTTAAAAATGCAAATTGAATACAACAACAAAGCCAAACTAAATTTCAACAACTCCTTTGAAACAAAGGAATATGAAATTGATGACGTCATTAATGATATTGCTTCAATATTCAAAAAAAGCAGTTCGATAGTTCAAAAATTGGAAATTGACGGTTTTGCACGTCCCTCAGTAATTCTGGTAGTTGAAAAGTTTTTGGAACAGCTAAGTATCGTGAGAACAAAGAAACTACATTTCCGATGCAACACTTTTCAAGAAGACAAAGTTTTTGTGAATTTTGTGAAGCTAATGGATTCCAAAAAACTAGAGAGCTTATTAATTTGTCACGGGTTATCTAGAACTTGCCTGGATCTTTTAACGGAAACTGATCAATGGAGGAACTTGAAGAAAATCGGATTTGGAGAAGTAGAAAACCCAAAAATTGACTCATTTTTACACTTGGAGAAAATAAGATTCGAAGTGAGGAAAATGTCACCGGAAGATGTTTGGAAGCTGGTTCAGGTGAAAATAATTTTTTTTCTTTTCAAAAAAAAAAATTTTCAGCGATTCCAAAATCCTCTTCCCACTGGATCTTATTTTGATATCACAGTAAATCACGATGCAGATGTGGATGACATACTAACCTATTTTCGAGAAAAGGGCGTGGATGTCAGAAGTAATCCGGTGAAAGCAGGGTAAAAAACAACTATTTGTAGTAGAAAGACGTCAATGGGTATTTTCAGAGACGAGGAAAGATACATTCATACTCAGAGATTTATAATTCCAAAGACTAAAGAGGATCACGTGCTCATTCTGAGAATGAATAATTCAAGGGTTTACGGATGGGTTGGCAAAGCGAGCCGCTTCATCTGATTCTTGGAAAATTAAATGTTATCTGTCGTGTAAAAATAAACCAGGGGTTTTCATATACGTGACATTCGAAATGATAAAAGCTCTGGATTAAAAAAGGGGAGTGAATTCGATTTAAGCCAGAGGACTAGCCTGGTCGCCAGAACTCGCTACGCTCGTTCCGGCGCCCATGCCAGACGCGTGCCGCGTGTTGAGCTTTTCGAATTCGTATGAACTTCCATTATAACCTCTTTTTGTTCATTTTTGACAGGTATCACCTAAAAAGTGTCAGGAAACCAAGTTTCTGGGTATTGTTGGCTCCCGTAGTAAATTAATCATCATTTTCCCAAGAAAAAAAATTCGGGAATTTAGAAATGAATTTTTTCGAAAGCAAGAGAAGTTTCTCTCCTCTTCTTATCTTAGTTCATCACGGGAGACGTGGAAAATCAAAATTGAAAATTAGTACTGAAAATGGCAGATAAATGCGCGCAGAGAGCTTCAAAGAGCACATTCTCAAAATCAAAAAATACGGGCATCATGCGGCCAGCTTTTGTGATCGTTCAGTTCAAGAACGGTGAAAAACGGCTGGATAGGAGCTGAGAAACTGTTGTGGACATACGCACACACACACACACAAAAAATGTAACCCCCCATACTTTCGTAATTCAATAGAGAAGGTAGATTTGGCTGAAACGCTTCTGCAACCATGGCATCATGTGAGAATGAAATGGCGTCAAGCCCCAGGTATAATTAAAAACCCGAGTTTTCATGAAATCATAGCTTTATCAGAATATAAAATGGCATCAACTACAAACTATGATTATTTTTATACAATGATGTATATCAAAGTTTTGGAAAAGTGGATCTTGAATAACTCAGGGAACATTTCTTTCAGATTTAGAAAAATATATTTCGAAGTTTTCAATTTCTTTTTTTTTGATGACCATCTGTGAAAACATTTCGAGGAAAACTTTATTCACAAAAATATCCTATTTCATTTTTCCGGAGGTGTCTCAAATTAACTATGATGTTTCTACAGTTCTAGCGGAGCCATCACGTTCTAATGATTTTCCTTGGCACATGAATCTTTTTCGAAACACTGGAAGACAAAGCACAATAGCCACGGGATCACAGAAGGGGAAAGCTCCCAGAGCGACCACTTCCACGTAGTTCATTGGTCTGAAAGGCATTGGTTTTACGGCTCATTTGGTCGGCTACTTTGTTCAGATTTTTCATTATCTAAAAATTTTTTCCCGTTGGCAATAGAATTTTTAATTTACCGAGCGAGCAATGATTAGAAAAACACAAATTGAAAACGCCGAGATTGCTAGCCATATTGATGTGGCTGACCATGAACGGATTACGGTAGATTCTGTACCTTCATTATAAAGGCATGCTAGCATGTTCCTTTCCATTGAGTTTATCCCAAAAAGGTTTTCGAATTGATCTCTTATATATTTCCTGGCTTCAAGGTTCCCAGTACCTAAGACAAAGCAATTCGCGTGCCAGGCAAATGTGTACACAAAAAACAACTCGAGTAAATAACAACTATTTGTAGTAGACAGACGTCTATGAATTTTCAGTGATTCAATAATATATGTACATTCTGACTCAAAGATTTGTAATTCTGATGACCAAATCAGAAAAAGAAGAGGATCACGTACTGTTATCTACGATAATATTTATTATCAATTTTATACATAATCAATGACACAAAAACATTTTCATCAAGACTTAACAGTATCCACAAGTCTTTGGACACTGATCCTTCATCAATCCCTTATAAGTTGGATCTGTACACAAGTACTTCTTCATAGGGCAATCGCTGGTTCCAGTATTCGGATTGATCTTGTCTTGACAGGCTCCTGGGCTGCTGGTAGGACCAGAAGAACAAAATCCACAAGTCTTTGGACACTGATCTTTCATGACTTTCTTATAAGTCGGATCCGTGCATAAGTAGGCTCTTCTAGGACAGTCACTGACTCCGGTGGCAGGGTTCAGTTTGTCTTTGCATGCAGCTGTGGTGGTGGGTACGGCGGTAGTGGTACTGGTGACAGTTGTTGGGCCTCGTGTTGTGGAAGGTGTCACAACTAAAATAATATTGTCAGAAAATGTTTCTAGATCAATCTACTGTCATCTATTACAGTAGACTGCGCTCAAAGTTTGGTCAAGCCTGAACAAATAGTGTAGGCGCTTACTGGTGATCCGTGCAACGAGATATTTTTAAATTACTACTGTAGATAATAAAAAACTTACTATAAACATCTCCATCCAAACAGCATCCATCCTTGACCGGAGTAGTAGTTGCAGGACAAGATCCATCATCTTTCTTCGGGAACACAGGACCATTGCATCCCAATTCGACATCGGCGTTTGTGAAGACAATGAAAGAGGCTAGCAGAATCACACGAAACATTTTAGAGGCAGGAAAACTGTCACTTCTCCCCCTCCTGGGCGTCTTTATAAGGAGTTTCAGTATTTGCAGCTTATGTGATTACATTTGTTGATTCTATTGTTTTATTTAGGAGTTATCAATTTTAGTCATTTGGTCTCTTTTACGTTTTTCAAAACTTGCATTGGGCGCGGTTGTTTCCGGTACTATCTATAAAGGAAGTCTTTGTGCTTTCAAAAAATTGAAAATTGAGAATGAAACTCGACTTTCAAAATGACTAGCGCCTACACTGATTGCTCAGCTGTGAGCAGACAATGAGCAGAGTCTACAGTATCCCATAGTAGATTGATCGGAATGGTTTGAACATCTGGAAGAAAATAGTGAAGGTTTACAAGAATGCAATGAATAGGAGGAAAACAGTTTGGGGAAATTGAGAATTATTTTGAGAAAACTCAATGTTTCAGAAACAATAACTATTTTTTTAAAAGAGCAAGATGAACATAGGAAAAAATAATTAACTGAAAAAATTGGTCTTAAAAAATATAAAAAAGCTCAGTCTTCCAGCTCGCTAAGCATTACCTACCGTACTTCATAAATCCGACACCAAAAATCTGTCAGCTATTCCAACAAAACTATCAAAAAATGCCGGGGCAAACTCTACATGTTTAGACAATACTTCTCGCACTTGTTCAAACTAACCACTCATTTGATTTTTTGAAAGCGGTTTGACGACATCTGTTCAAACTTTGAAGTGGAGAGAATACTTTGTACAAGTACAGTGCAGAGTACAGAATGTACCATATAAAAGGACCCCAATGGCATTGAATCTTCACTTCACTGGCTGCCCGCCTCAAAATGATCGCTGTCTTCCTCCTTCTCGTCGCAGGAGTCTCTGCTGAAATCAAGGTTGACTTGAATTGCACCAACTACATTGGCGATGGGACTATCACGGTAAGTCGAAGCCTTAAATTCATAATTGATTCTGAAATTCCAGTTCGGATACGCTCCAAGTGCCACTGTCTGTGACAACATCATCTCGGATGCCTCTTGTGATGCTCTATACGCTCCAGTGACTGCCGGAGACTACCCAGAACCAGGGAATGATGTGGAGCGTCCGTTCAACTGTTATACTGCCACCGGAACTACTGGAGGTGCTTTCAGTGCTGACATGAAGAAGGCCGCTCTTGAATCCTGTCCAAAGTCTTGTGGATACTGCTGTAACACTAATCGATACAATTGCAGAAATGTTGATTGTGAGTTATTTTGAGTAAAAAATTCCAAAACAATTTTTTCAGTCCCTCGTCTCAACTGCAACACGATCACCCGTACCCAATGTAACTCTCCAGCCTGGAGAACAATCATCGCCACCGACTGCCCATCGGCTTGTGGGTTCTGTAACGAAGGCGGATGCGTGGATGCTGTCCTCGATTGTGCCAATGATCTCTCCATCTGTACCGCCGTCGGAATGCAGGACTTTGTGAACACCTACTGCCAGAGAACCTGTCAAAGATGTGCTTCAACCACTGCCGCTTCCTCGGGAACCGGATCCTGTACATCGTTCATTGCCGATTCTAGCACCTCGTGCCGTGCCTGGTCTCTCAACGGATTCTGCTCTAATAACTTCTACACCGCAGCTCAACGAAGAGTTTATTGTGCTACCACTTGTAGAATCTGCTAGACTAAGAAGATATCTCATACACAGACACAACGAGTTGACAAGACGGGCAAGCCAGACAACAATTAGAAACTTTTTTTTCGTGGGATGTTCTTTTTTTGTGTTTCTTGACTGACCATCTTGAAATAAAGACACTTTCTTCGAGAAAAAGTTTATTTATAAAGATTTATTAGAGATTTATCATGGAACCGCGGTTTCTATACCGTTAGAGAAGCCACGATGTTTCAGTGATCTTCCCTGACACGTTACTCTCGTTCGAAAGACAGGAAGACAAATGACAATTGCCACGGGATCACAGAAAGCGAATGCTCCCAGGGCGATAACCTCCACGGAGTTAATCGGTCTGAGAAAGAAACATTGGAAGGTCAATTCTTACTTTATCTTCACCTTCCTAAATCCAAGTTGAAAGCTGGACTAAACAAACCAATGACACATGGAAGAAAACTGATAAAAATGGGAATTACGGTTTGGACGATTAGAGCCCTCAATAATTCGATTTGTAGTTTGGAGCTTTTACGGCTCATTTGGTCTGTTATCTTGTTCAGTTTCTTTATGATCTAGAATTTTATTTTCGTTAGCAGCCGGATTCTTGTATTTACCATGCAAGCAATTATTAAAAATGTACAAATCGAAAACGCCGATATTGCAATGCATATCGTTGCCGCTGACCAGGAGCGGATTACGGTATTCTCTGTACCTTCATTGTAGAGACAGGATATCATGTTTACTTCCATTGAGTCAATTCCAAAAACATTAGTGAAATCTTCTCTGATATATTTTCTAATTTCAAGATTTGCTTCACCCAGATAAACATTGATCGCGTGCCAGGCAAATGTGTATAAGAACAAGATACCAGCAGATAGGGTCAGGTAACTATGAAAGTTTTCTCTGGTTAGAGTACTATCATGAATAACCAAATATCTGTAGATGAAGTGGGTTAGAAGTACAGCGTAACTAGCTGAGACCAGAGCACAGCGAAAAGCGAGAGCATGAAAGTTCCAGTCGGATTTTTCAAAGAAGAAACCATCGCTCACGAAAATATAAAAACAATAACGGTAACTGTGAATGTCCTGAAATAGAATAAAAATTGAAGACTGATTTTATGCATTTACTGTATAACTTACAATCGGAATGATAACATTAGCAATTGAATAAACCAGATTGAAAACAGCAAAATACAATAAAACATATCGATAGTTTCCGAGTTTCGCAGTTTTCTCCGTGAATATTAAATAAACAAAAATAGGATTGACAATGAAGGCTAAGGTTCCAAAGACTCTTGGAATATATTTGTAGACCCAAGATGTGTCGAACATTGAAACAATAATATTTTGAGCGGCGCTGTTTATATAGGTCAAGTCACATGGCTTAGTACCGGATATCGTAGGCAGTTTCCCCAACTTTCTGCGAATTATCTCTTTGTTCTTGACAACAAGATAACAATATTTTGTAAAGAGCAGAGATCAAAACATACCTATAGTTTCCAAGTTTTGCGGTCTTCTATGTGAATCTGTCACATTTTTCATGTCACAGTATTTTCTACAGTTACAGAAAAGCTATCGGGTTTTGATTGTGTTTTCTGGCACATAACTCTTTGCCGAAACACAGGAAGACAAATGACAATTGCCACGGGATCACAGAATGCAAAAGCTCCCAGGGCTATTACCTCTATGTGATTAATCGATCTGAAAAACATTGGTAGGTCAATCCGTCCATTATCTTTACCTTCCTAAATCCAAGTTGAAAGCTGGACTAAACAAACCAATGACACATGGGAGAAAACTGACAAAAATGGGAATTACGGTTTGGACGATTAGAGCCCTCAATAGTTCGATTTGTAGTTTGGAGCTTTTACGGCTCATTTGGTCGGTTATTTTGTTCAGTTTCTTTATTATCTGGAATTTTATTTTTGTTAGCAGCAGGATTCTTGTATCTACCATGCAAGCGATTATTAAAAACGCACAAATTGAACACAACGACATTGCAATGCATAGCGATGCGGCCGACCAGGAACGGATTACAGTATGATCTGTACCTTCATTATAGAGACATGTGATTATGTTCACTTCCATTGAGTTTATTCCAAAAATATTATAGAAATCTTCTTTTATATATTCTCTGGTTTCAAGGTTTGCATCACCCAAATATATACAATTCGCGTGCCAGGCAGATGTGTATAAGAACAAGATACAAGCAGAGATGGTTACGTAAATATGGAAGTTTTCTCTGGTTAGAGTACTATCATGAATAACCAAGTATCTATAGAGGAAGTGAGTTAGAAGAACAGCATAACTAGCGGACACCAGAGCACAGCGAAAAGCGAGAGCATGGAAATTCCAGTCGGATTTTTGAAGGAAGTAACCATCGCTAATGAAAATATAGAAACAATATTGGTAACTGTGAATGTCCTGAGAAGGTACAAAAAATCAATGAATGTTTTATTCATTCATGGTGAAACTCACAATCGGAATGATAATATTTGCAATTGAATAAACTAAATTAAAAACTGCAAAATACAGTAGGACATATCGATAGTTTCCGAGTTTTGCAGTCTTCTCTGTGAATATCAAATAAACAAAAATTGGATTCACAATGAAGGCTAAAGTGCCGAAGACTTTGGGAATGTGCTTGTAGACCCAAATTGTGTCGAACATTGGAGCAAATACGTTCTCTTGTTTTTGAGCAGCTTGCCTTATATATGACAAGCCACGTGGGCTGCTACCGGATGTGATACGTTATCAAGTCTTTCTGCGAATTATGCGAGAATAGAAAATAATTGAAACAAGCAACGAAAACAAAATATCTGGAAGTGAAAGAGAAAAATTGTAGCAAACGATACCTTCGGCGTTCGTAACCTTAACTTAGATTTTCCTGAGGATCTCTATGTCAAAATCGGAAGAATCTTACAGATTGCAAACTGAAAAGCATGAAAATATTCTTTTAAAAAAATATTCTTTATTTTTTCACAATTAGATATCATTCACAAAAAAACATCATTCCGAGGTTTCTTATGTCACAATATTTTCCACAGTTCTAGGCACACTATCAGGTTTCGATTGTTTCTTCTGACACATAACTCTCTTTCGGAACACGGGAAGACAAATGACAATTGCCACGGGATCACAGAAGGCGAAAGCTCCCAGAGCGATAACCTCTACATAGTTGATTGGTCTGAAAAACATTTTTAGTCTTTTGGAGTTCAAGATTGGCCTGGCATACCTTCCAAAATCCAAGTTGAAAGCTGGACTAAGTAAACAAATGACACTTGGAAGAAAACTGAGAAAAATGGGAATTACGGTTTGAATTATAAGAGCTCTCAATAATTCGAATTGCAGTTTAGAGGTTTTACGGCATTTTATCTGTCATTTTATTGAGTTTCTTCATTATCTGCAATTTTATTTTTTTTCGGTTGGCAGGAGGATTTTTGTATTCACCATGCGAGCGATTATCAGAAAAGCACACAGTGAAAACGTTGATAATGCAAGCCATATCGTTGTGGCTGACCAGGAACGGATTACGGTATGTTCTGTACCTTCATTATAAAGACATGTTAGCATGTTAACATCCATTGAGTCAATTCCAAAAACATTATTGAAATCTTCTCTTATATATTTCCTGGTTTCGTCGTTTGCACCAGCCAAATAAAAACAATTTGCATGCCAGACAGATGTATATAAGCACAAGATACCAGCAGAGATAGTCATGTAAACAGAGAAATTCTCTCTGGTTAAGGAGTTGTCACGAATCACTAAATATCTATAGAGGAAGTGGCTTAAGAGAACAGCATAAGTAGATCCGACTAGAGCACAGCGAAAAGAGAGGATTTGGAGATTCCAGTTGGATTTCTCAACGAAGAAATCATCGCTTATGAATGTGTAGAAGCAATATCGGTGGATATGAACGTCCTGGAAAGATCATAGGTTACTAGAGATCTGTGCATTCATCCTAGAGCTCACAAGAGGAATGGCAACATTAGCAATTGAATAAACCATATCAAAAACAGCAAAATACAGTAAAACGTATCGATAATTTCCAAGTTTTGCAGTCTTCTCTGTGAAGACCAGATAAACAAAAATAGGATTCACAATGAATGCTAGAGTACCGAAGACTTTGGGAATCTGCTTGTAGACTGAAGACATTTCAAACATTGTTACATTTATGTTTTTTGAGCAGCTTTCTTCATATATGCCCGATCATGTGGGCTAGTACCGGATATAGTATGTCATCAAGGTTTTCTGCGAATGCCACTTCTGTGAAAATAGGAATTGATCAAAATACACCACTGCTGACGCTGTTTTCCAATCTGTCTATGCTCATGTCGTGTCACATAGTTCATATCATATAGTGATAACCACAAAAATCATTTTTAAACGACTTTATTGACTTCAAGAATTCACGAAAAAAATCAGTTGCACTAGGCAACAACAGTTTCTACAGTTCTAGGCACATTATCAGGTTTCGGTCGCTTCTCTCGACACATAACTCTCTTTCGAAACACGGGAAGACAAATGACAATTGCCACAGGATCACAGAAAGCAAAAGCTCCCAAAGCAATCACTTCCACGTAGTTCATTGGTCTGAAACGCATATGAACGTCAACATTTCCATTATCTTTACCTTCCCAACTCGTAGTTGAACGCCGGACTGAAAAAACTAATGACACATGGAAGAAAACTGATGAATATTGGAATGACAGTCTGCACGATAAGAGCTCTCAATAGATCCATTTGTAAATTAGAGGTTTTACGGCTCATTCTGTCAGTCAATCTGTTGAGTTTTTTCATTATCTGAAAATTTTATTTCCGTTCGCAGCAGGATTTTTTATTTACCATGCAAGCGATCATTAGAAATACACAAATTGAAATAGCTGATATTGCAAGCCATATAGTTGTGGCTGACCAGGAACGGATTACGGTATGTTCTGTACCCTCATTATAAAGACAAGCTAGCATGTTCCTCTCCATTGAGTCTATCCCAAAAACATTATTGAAACTTTCTCGTATATATTTTCTGGCTTCAATGTTTGCATTGCCCAAATAAAAACAATTTGCATGCCAGGCAAATGTGTACAAGAATAATATACCAGCAGAGATTGTCATGTAAATATGGAAATTTTCTCTGGTTAGTGCACTATTAAAAATGACCATATATCGATAGAGGAAATGGCTTAAAAGAACAGCATAACTAGCAGATACCAGAGCACACCGAAAGGATAGGATATGGAGATTCCAATCTGATTGCTGAACAAATGAACCATCACTTATGAAAAGGTAAAAACAATAACGGTAACTGTGAATGTCCTGAGAAGAAACGATAAATTAATGAATGGCTTATCCAATCATCGTATAACTCACAATAGGAATTGCAATATTCCCAACTGAATAAACCAAATTAAAAACTGAAAAATACAGGAGAACATATCGATAGTTTCCGAGTTTTGCAGTCTTCTCTGTGAATATCAAATAAACAAAAATAGGATTGATAATGAAGGCTAATGTGCCGAAGACTCTGGGAATATACTTGGAGACTAAATCTGTGTCGAACATTTTGAACAGTTTGTTTTTTCGTATCTTAGCGGCCTATTTTATATAGCCCAGATTACCGGATATGACAAGAAATGATCCCCATTTCCTGTGGATTATTAGTTATACGATACGAAAATAAGATTCTATGAGAAGCGAAGGCTAAACACGAAGATTCGGAAGTGACAGCAGTCGAGACAAAGTTCGTTGAAAACAATACGTTCTGCTTTGATCAGTGAGTAAAAAAACTTTTGAAATTAACTTCATTAACAAAAAACATTATACCACAGTATTTTCCACAGTTTTAGACAAGTTCTCAAGTTTTGATCGTTTCTCCCGACACATGACTCGTTGACGGAATACTGGGAGACAAATGACGATTGCCACGGGATCGCAGAAGGCGAATGCTCCCAGAGCGATCACATCCACGTAGTTCATTGGTCTGAAAAGCATGTGAACATCAACATTTCCATTATTTTTACCTTCCCAACTCCAAGTTAAAAACTGGACTATATAAACTTAAGACACATGGGAGAAAACTGATAAAAATGGGGATTATGGTTTGGACGATAAGAGCTCTCAGCAGTTCAATTTGTAAATTGGAGGTTTTACGGCTCATGTTATCTGTCATCCTCTTCAGTTTTTTCATTATCTGAAATTCTTATTTTCATTGTGAGTAGGATTTCTGAATTTACCATGCGAGCAAAGATTAAAAAAGCACAAAGGGAAATTGCCGATATAGCAAACCATATCGTTGTAGCTGACCAGGAACGAATTACGGTATACTCCGTAGCTTCATCATAAAGACAGGATATCATGTTCATGTTCATGGAGTCTACCCCGAAAACATTATTGAAATCTTCTCGTATATATTTTCTGACTTCAACGTTTGCATTGCCCAAGTAAAAACAAGTTGCATGCCAAACCGATGTGTACAAAAGTAAGATACAAGCAGAGATCGTCATATAAATATCGAAATTCTCTCTGGTTAGAGTACTATTATGAACAACCAAATATCTATAGAGGAAGTGGCTTAAAAGAACGGCATAACTAGCTGAGACCAGAGCACAGCGAAAAGAGAGTGCATGGAGATTCCAGGCGGATCGTTCAACAAAGATCCCATCGCTTATGAACAGGTAAAAACAATAACGATGAGTGTGAATATCCTGAACGGGTATCATAAGTTAATGAATTGTATTCACATCGCTCACAATAGGAATGGTAACATTCGCAACTGAATAACCCAAATTGAAAACTGCAAAATACAGTAGAACGTATCGATAGTTTCCGAGTTTTGCAGTCTTCTCTGTGAATATCAGATAAACAAAAATAGGATTAACAATGAATGCTAAAGTGCCGAATACTTTGGGAACGTGCTTATAGACTGAAACTGTGTCGAACATTGAAACAGTTATGCTTTGAATGGCTTGTTTTATATGAGCCAGATAACATGGGTAGGTACCGGATATGGCGATCATTAATTTCCTGTACTATATTAGTTCTACGAAACTAAGATTCTATTGAAACAGACTAAGGTGCTAAAGATTCTGTGAATTTGAAGTGTAAATTGCAATGCTTTAACTCGAAAACAGTTCCAGATTGACAATTAACGAAACTTTATTCACAAAAACACATCAAACAATTGTATATCGTATTATGGCTTTTACGTAGCAACACTTTCTATAGTTCTCGGCGCACTAGCAGGTTTTGATTGTTTCTCCCGACACATAACTCTCTTTCGAAATACGGGAAGACAAATGACTATAGCCACGGGATCACAGAATGCGAAAGCTCCCAGGGCGATCACCTCCACATAGTTCATTGGTCTGAAACCGTCCCAAATCTCGCAAAATTCAATAATTAACAGGGCCTACCTTCCTAAGTCTATGTTTAAAATTGGACTGAGGTAGCAAAAAGTGCATGGAAGAAAACTGACAAAAATTGGAATGACGGTTTGAATTATAAGAGCTCTCAGTAGTTCAATTTGTAATTTAGATGTTTTACGACTCATTTTATATGCCATTTTGCTGAGTTTCTTCATTATCTGGAAAATCCGAATTTGCAGGCAGCAAATACTTTAGAATTACCATATGAGCTATTGTCAGAAAAATAGCAACAGAAACTGTTGCTATTGTAGTCCAAAGGATTGTAGCTGTCCAAGCATAAATTGCTTTATATTCTGAACCTTCATTATAAAGACATCCAATCATATTTACATCCGTTGGGTCAAGCCCAAATACTTTCCCAAAATCTTCCTTTACATAATTCTTGATTTCCAGGTCTGCATATCCCAAGTAGTAACAAATAGCGTACCATACAGATGCGTACATGAAAAAGATACCAGCAGATATCGTTATGTAAATATGGAAGTTTTCTCTAGTTAGAGTACTATCACGAATCACCAAATATCTATAGAGGAAATGGCTCAAAAGAACAGCATAAGTAGATCCGACCAGAGTACAGCGAAGGGAGAGAACATGAAGATTCCAAGATGACTGCTGAGCAAAGACACCATCGCTTATGAAAATATAGAAACAATGACGGTAGGAGTGAATGTCCTAAACGTGAAGCATAAGTTGATGAGTTGCACATTGTGAAACTCACAACAGGTATGGCAACATTAGCGATTGAATAAACCAAATTGAAAACTGCAAAATACAGTAGAACGTATCGGTAGTTTCCGAGTTTTGCAGTTTTCTCTGTGAATATTAAATAAACAAAAATAGGATTTGCAATGAATGCCAGAGTACCAAAGACTCTGGGAATATATTTGTAGACCCAAAATGTGTCGAACATCGAAACAATTTTATTTTGAACAGCGCTCTTTATAAAGGCCTAGACACGTGAGGTAGTACCGGATGTGGTAAAACTTTCTGCGAATTATTTAGTTCTCTGTACTTGGCAATAAAAATACTTCTATAGGAGCAGAGATCGAATACAAAGTTCGAATAATAAAAACAGTAAAGCTTGAAGACGTTGTTGCAAACAACTGGGGGTCGGATTCAAATGAGTCATCTTGAAGCTCTTGTTTATTTCTTTTCCGTCTGTTAAAGTGAAAATGGGTTAATTTTTACTTGCTATGGGTCTGTATTTAGTGATAATCAAGTTGATGTACAGATTAATTTATTTACAAAAATACATAAATGAGTTGTATACATATTAGGGTTTTTATGCAACAGCTGTTTCTACAGTTTTAGGTAAATTATCAAGTTTTGATTGTTTTTTCTTCTGGCACATGAATCTCTTTCGGAACACAGGGAGACAAATGACAATAGCCACGGGATCACAGAATGCAAAAGCTCCCATGGCGATCACTTCCACATAGTTCATTGGTCTGAAAAACTTTCGGAAGGTCAATTTATTCATTAACTTTACCTTCCCAACTCTATATTGAAAGCTGGACTGAAAAAACCAAATACACATGGAAGAAAACTGATGAAAATAGGGATGACGGTTTGGACGATAAGAGCCCTTAATAGATCCATTTGTAAATTAGAGGTTTTACGGCTCATTTTGTCAGTCAATCTGTTAAGTTTCTTCATTATCTGAAACTTCATTTCCGTTGGCAGCAGGATTTTGAGCTCACCATGCAAGCGATCATGAAAAAAACACAAATTGACGTCACAGATATTGCTATCCATAGCGTTGTGGCTGTCCATGAACGGATTACGGTATGCTCTGTACCCTCATTATAGAGACATGCAATCATGTTCACTTCCATTGAGTCTATCCCAAAAAGGTTTTTGAAGTGTTCTCTTATATATTTCCTGGTTTCAAGGCTTGCACCGCCTAAATAAAAGCAACTTGTGTGCCAGATGAAAGTATATAAGAATAAGATACAACCAGAGATCGTCATATAAATATCGAAATTCTCTCTGGTTAGAGTACTATTATGAACAACCAAATATCTATAGAGGAAGTGGCTTAAAAGAACGGCATAACTAGCTGAGACCAGAGCACAGCGAAAAGAGAGGATATGGAGATTCCAGTCGGATTGTTCAGTGAAGAAACCATCGCTTATGAAAATGTAAAAGCAATAACGAAAATTATGAGTGTCCTGAACAGAAATTATAAGTTATCGAATGATCAGTTGATTTCTGAACTCACAATAGGAATGTTAACATTAACGATTGAATAAACCAAATTGAAAACTGCAAAGTACAGTAGAACATATCGATAGTTTCCAAATTTAGCGCTTTTCTCTGTGAATATCAGATAAACAAAAATAGGATTCACAATGAAAGCTAAGGCGCCGAAGACTCTTGGGATATACTTATATACCCAAGCTGTGTCAAACATTGAAGTAACTTTGTTTTGAATGGCTTGTTTTATATAAAAAGAAATATGTAGGTTTGTACCGGATGTGGTGTGTTTAGTTTTTGTGAACTATCAGTACTGAGAAAATGTGATAGAAATACTCTAGTCAGGACAGGAAACCAACTCCAGTCTATTAAATGTCTTGAATGATTATAATTATGCGCAAAAAGATCATCGATATGATTGAAATTGCACTTCTATGATCTCATAATCTGAACCAGAGTAATAAAAAATGTTTTTCACCTTAAACTTTAGAGCTTACATTACAGCAACTTGTAGAATTTTCTAGTTGGTGATTATGAATGAAAAATTTTTAAATATCAGTTCATTCACAAAAACACATTAACCAGTTGTATATAAAGTTTTTCAAGTTACAGTAGTCGTTTCTACAGTTTTAGACATGCCATCACGTTTCGATTGCTTCTCCCAACACATAAATCGTTGCCGAAACACTGGAAGACAAATGACAATTGCCACGGGATCACAGAAAGCAAAAGCCCCCAGAGAGATCACCTCTACGTAGTTTATTGGTCTAAAACAGTTTTCATCCATGTGAAGTTCAATCATGTTTACCTGCTCAAAGTGATATTGAACATTGGAACCACACAAAGGACACATGGAACAAAACTGATGCAAATGGGAATACCGGTCTGAACGATAAGAGCCCTCAATAGTTCAATTTGAAATTTCGAAGTTTTACGGCTCATTTTGCTTGTCATTTTCTTGAGTTTCTTCATTATCTGGAACCTTTTTTTGCTGGGAGTAAATTTTTTGAATTTACCAAAAATGCGAATGTTAGAAAAACACAAATTGAAACACCGGATATTGAAAGCCATAGCGTTGTGGCTGACCAGGAGCGGAGTACGGTCCAATCTGTACCTTCATTATAGAGGCATGCCAGCATGTTTATTTCCATTGAGTCTATCCCAAAAACATCCTTGACATCTTCTCTGATATATTTTCTGCCTTCAATGTTTGCACTACCCAAATAAATACAAATTGCGTGCCAAACAGAAGTGTATAAGAATAAGATACCAGCACAGATTGTCATATAAATATGGAAGTTTTCTCTGGTTAAGGAGTTATCACGAATGACCAAATATCTATAGAGGAAATGGCTTAAAAGAACAGCGTAACTCGCTGAGATCAAATCACTTCGGATAGCAAGGATATGGAGATGCCAATCAGATTGCTCAACGAAGAAACCTTCGCTTATAAACATGTAAAAGCAATAGCGGTAGCCATGGATGTCCTAAACTTAAGTAAGTTGAAAACGAACTTTTTTAATAACTCACAATTGGAATGGCAACGTTTGCAACTGAATACACCAGATTGAGAACTGCAAAATACAGTAGGACATATCGATAGTTTCCAAGTTTTGCAGTTTTCTCTGTGAATACCAAATAAACAAATATGGGATTCACAATGAAGGCTAAAGTTCCAAAGACTCTCGGAATATACTTATAGATCCAAGTTGTGTCAAACATTGTGACGTTTATATTTGTTATGAATTGTTTTATATGAGCCAACCCACAGGGGCTACTACCGGGTACAGCGAACTAATTTCCTGCGGGATTGTAAGATAATAAGATTTTCTGACAAGGAAACGTTTTGGAAGTAAAATGCATAGAGGCGGTGCAGACAGAAGCTAGAGTGGAGGTAGGTGTTACAAGTAGATTTTTTTGGTAGAGCAATACTGATATTAGACAAACCAGATACATAACTTCAGTTAATGGGAAACTAGAGATACAGATCATCGAAATGGTCGAAGTCACTTCCTTTTCGTTACGCTTCCATAATCTGAAGATCAAGATGAAGTAGTTTTGTGATGCAGATATGAGAGATCGACGTACTTCCCTTCTGTCCCTACTTTTCAAATTGAGTTCTGCTAGTCGTTCATCGCCGATTCTAGCACCTCAT
The DNA here is from genome assembly GCA_016735795.1 of Caenorhabditis tropicalis. NCBI lineage: Eukaryota > Metazoa > Nematoda > Chromadorea > Rhabditida > Rhabditidae > Caenorhabditis > Caenorhabditis tropicalis. The sequence continues at coordinate 621,288 of CM028618.1, forward strand.
GTCATGCCTGGCTTCTCAGCGGTTTCAGCACTACCTGTCGTTTATAGTAGAGCTCACATTGTTGTTACTGGCAAATAATTATCCAAGATTTGTAGTGTTTATTTTCTGTATCTGACAAATGACACGTTGACGAAACACAATAGTTTCTATAGTTTTTGACAAGCAACTTCGTTTTGATTGCTTTTTCTGGCACATAACCCTTTGCCGAAATACAGGAAGACAAATGACAATTGCCACGGGATCGCAGAAGGCAAATGCTCCCAAAGCGATAACTTCTACGTAGTTTATCGGTCTAAGAAAAATATTGGAAGATCCACTTCGTCTATTATGTTTACCTTCCCAAATCCAAGTTGAAAGCTGGACTAAATAAACCGAAGACACATGGAAGAAAACTGATCAAAATGGGGTTTATGGTTTGAACGATAAGAGCCCTCAATAGTTCAATTTGTTGTTTGGAGCTTTTACGGCTCATTTTATCTGTTGTCTTGTTGAGCGTCTTCATTATCTGAAATCCTTGATTTTGTTTAGAGCAAGATTTGTGAATTCACCATGCAAGCTATTATTAGAAAAGCACAAATTGAAAACACTGATATTGCGATGCATAGCATTGCAGCTGACCAGGATCGGATTACTGTATACCCTGTACCTTCATTATAGAGACATGTTAGCATGTTTACTTCCGTTGAGTCTATCCCGAAAAGGTTTTTGAAATCCTCTCCTATATATTCCCTGGTTTCAAGGTTTGCATCAGCCAAATAAAAGTCGATTGCGTGCCAAGTAAATGTGTATAAGAACAAGATACCAGCAGAGATAATCATGTAAATATGGAAGTTTTCTCTGATCAGGGAACTATCACGAATGATCAAATATCTATAGAGGAAGTGGCTTAAAAGAACAGCATAACTTGCTGAGATCAGGGCACATCGAAAAGTAAGAACATGAAGATTCCAGTTGGATTTCTCAATGAAGAACCCGTCGTTTATGAAAATGTAAAAGCAATAACGGTAACTGTGAATGTCCTGGAAGAATGAAAAAGAAGTGACTAGTACATTTATTGCCTAACTCACAATTGGAATGATAACATTCGCAATTGAATAAACCAAATTAAAAACTGCAAAATACAATAAAACATATCGATAGTTTCCGAGTTTTGCAGTCTTTTCTGTGAATATTAAATAAACGAAAATGGGATTCACAATAAAAGCCAAAACTCCGAAGATCCTGGGAATGTGCTTATAGACCAAAGAAGTGTCGAACATTGTTACATTTGTGTTTTGAGCGGCCTGTTTTATATAGCCCAGGTCAAGTAGCTTAGAAGCGGATGTGGTAAGCTGTGCACCCAATTTCCTGTGGAATATTAGTTCTACGTACATGCAAAAAAGTTCCTCACTTAGAACAGAGATCAAGTGCAATATTACAAACATAATTATTCCACTATGTCACCATAGTTTCTGTTGTTTTAGACATGTAAACTCGTTTTGGTTGTTTTTTCTGACACATAACTCTTTGCCGAAATACAGGAAGACAAATGACGATTGCCACGGGATCACAGAAGGCAAAAGCTCCCAGAGCGATAACCTCCACGTAGTTTATTGGTCTAAACAACAATTATTCTGGCTAAGTTGAGTCATTTTTACCTGCTCAAAGTTATATTGAACATTGGAACCACACAAAGGACAAATGGAACAAAACTAATGCAAATGGGAATACCGGTCTGAACGATCAAAGCTCTCAGAAGTTCGATTTGTAATTTGGAGGTTTTACGGCTCATTTTGCTTGTCAAATTGTTGAGTTTCTTCATTATCTGAATTTCTTCGTTCTCGCAGGAGCAAAATTTTTGAATTTACCAAAAATGCAAAAGTTAGAAAAACAGAAACTGAAATAGCGGACATTGTAAGCCATAGCGTTGTGGCTGACCAAGAACGGATTACGGTATATTCTGTACCTTCATTATAGAGACATGCTAGCATATTCATTTCCATTGAGTCTCTCCCAAAAACATCCTTGACATCTTCTCTGATATATTTTCTGGCTTCAAGGTTCGCACCACCCAAATAAATACAATTTGCGTGCCAGATAGATGTGTACGAAACCAAGACGGAAGCAGAGATAGTCATGTAAATATGGAAATTCTCTCTGGTTAAAGAGCTGTCACGAATGACCAAATATCTATAGAAGAAGTGGCTGAAAAGTACAGCATAACTAGCTGAGATCAAATCACTTCTTCGCTTATAAACATGAAAAAGCAATAGCGGTAGCCGTGAATGTCCTAAATTGGGTCCAAATTGAAGTAAGCTAATTTCAAAACTCACAATAGGAATGACAACATTTGCGGTTGAATAAACCATATCAAAAACAGCAAAATACAGTAGAACGTATCGATAGTTTCCGAGTTTTGCAGTCTTCTCTGTGAATATCAAATAAATAAAAGCAGGATTGATAATATAGGCTAAAGTGGCGAAGACTCTGGGAATGTGTCTATAAACCCAAGAAGTGTCAAACATTGTTACATTCATATTTGTTATCATCTGTTTTATATGGGCCAACCCACGCGTTCTATTACTGGGTATGGGGTGCCCAATTTCCTGTCGAATATGAGTTCCTCGAAAGTGAGATTTCTTAAAAACAGAGACAAAGCAAAAACCTTCGAGAATGTGCTTATAGATCTGTTTCAAACATTGGAACAAGTTTATTTTCAATATGAGAGTGCTATAGGTCAGATTACGTGAGCTAGTGGTATGTTTTCTTAGGAAGTAAAAGCCGTAGAGACCATAGAAGTCATTGTGAACGAAGCCTTCGGCTTTCGCAATTTCAACCAAACAAGTAAAGTATTTTTGTAGTTCGGTATGAAATATATCACAACAATCGGGTCAATTAACGGAAATGCAGAGAGTGCAATGTTACAAACATAATTGTTCCACCAAGTTAAATTGATTAGAAATATCGGAGCATACCAAGCAATGATAGTCGGAAGGAAACTAGCAAACATTGGAATACAAGTCTGAGCAACTAGTGCTTTGAACAGTTGTCGATTAAGGTTGACACTGATATGAGTCATATTGCAGCTCTCGTTCATTTTCCGCATTATTTTGTAGCCGAGTACAAAGTAAACAGTCATGCAGTACATTGAGAATAAGGTCAAGGCTGATATCCCAATCCAACTTTTGTAGACGACATAATCACTGGCGTTCTGAAATTAATTTTACTAATATAGACTTTCTATTGGAAAAACTTGCCCTATACTGTCCAGTCAATAAGGAAATACGATCAGAGTTAACATGATGAACTTCCTGGAAAGCGGGTCTTATGATATCTCGAATCTCGTCATTCGGCGCCAGACACTCTTCACAAATCCACGTCCAAAATGCGCCATGTGCAGAGAAAAATAGAAACATGGTAATTATTCCAAGCGGTTGCAACATCTTATCCACGTGTTGAGGGCTAAAACTTCAGTTTGCTCTTCTAGCTGAATTCTGAACTTACTAAAACAAAATGAGATACCGATAGACAAAATGAATTATCAGAACTGCGTAACTCATCGAAACAAAGCAACATCTAGAAGAAACTCCGTGCAATCCATACTCTAAATTTTCGAAAAATGGTCCTTCGGTGATGAATGTTACAAATCCATAACCACTATTAAGAACCGCCTGGAAAAAATATTTTCGAAAAAACACACTTATGGACTTACAATTGGAGTCAAAAGCTCTGCCGTTGAGTAAACCATATCAAAAACTGCAAATCCTATGAGTAAATATCTATAATTTCCCATCTGTGATCGGGATCTAGTTATCACCAGATAGATGAACAGCGGATTCACAATGAAACTCAGTACTCCGAAAATCTTCGGCATATTATGATGATACCAATTGACATATATCATTTTTGTTCAGGAAATGAGAGAAAAATATTATTTTTTATAATTCAGAATGACTTTGTATCCTTGTTTTTCGGCGAGTACTTGGTTTTTGGAAAAACAGGAAATAAATGTATTCTTCAAAATGATCAGAAAACCGTTGAAGTAAAAAAATAATATTTTATGAGTCAAGAAAAATTATAAGTTAGCCATTTGATCGGGATCAAGTACATAATGATGAGATCAAAAAACTAAGGAAGTCAACTAACTGATCAAGCATGCAAAACTATGAATTACTCATTTAAGGTTTATGAATCAGAAAACCACCGAGGTCTTTAAGATGTTACAAACTTTCCACTACTGTCCAGTTATTAGAACTTCGGAATTTTAAAGCAGTCCAATGGGGTAGGTAGAAATCTTTTGGATTGATTTCTCCGGCTTCCTAAAAAAAATAAGGATTATTATCTGAATATGCATGAAATTCTCACATAAACCCAATCATTTGTGTATTTTATATCCATGTAATACACTTTATCTCCCTTCGAAAAATATCCCATCCACCAGCCAAATGTTGAATGAGGAGCTGAAGTTTCAAGTTAATTAAAAAACTGATTCAGAACTTACCACTTATCAAAACGACATCACAATGGAGTTTCGAATAGACCAAGTCTTCAGTAGGGGAGTTTTGGGAGACGAAGAACTTGGAATCTTCTTTTGGCTCATCACTAGATAAAACTGAGCCAGTGAAGACCCTTTTCATGAATTTCACATCATCCCCAAACAAAACGACTTTCCGGGATCGCTGGGTACTTTCTGAAAGCTTCTTCTCTAAAATTCAGGTTCCCCAAGGGTTCCCTCACCTTTTTGGTTCATAAAGATCATCGCGTTTCTTATAAAATCAGGATCTGCGCCGTAGAATCCGACCTCCAAGAAGTCTCCTCGACGAGCGTGCACGCAGGTTCTGAACGAAGATGAACATCGGGATAAATGAAAAGAATATAGGAATCAAGGAATGAATTCATTTTACACTTGATCCAATCTCGTTCTTTGTAAATCAGGTTGGAAGGGAACTTTGAGATTTTTTTCGACCGATCGATTTTTTTTTTTCAGTAAGGTATTTAATAAAGGAGACAATTGAATACGATTTTTTTTTTCACAAAGACACGTTCTTAAAATTCTAAAAAATGATAAAGCCGTAGTACAGGCATCTCTAGAACTACAGAGTGTTATTGCTAAGCCTAAGTTTTCCACACTTTTAGCCATTCTAGCCCTCCCTTTGCAGAAAATCAGAATACAGAAAGCATTGCGATGTAGTCTGGAACTGATCCTATCTCTAGTGAAAACAAGAAACAAATCAGATCAAACTATGTATTGTCCGAAAAAATGTTCTCACACATGCGTTTTATCGTCGGATCTTGGTAGGCTGCCGAAGTCCGAATGATCTTCTTCGTTCAGATAGCCGAGAAGCTCATCTCGCATCTTCGGAAAGTACTTCCAGCTCTGAAAACATATCGAAGTAGAGTACAGAAGTTTCAAAATGCTCACCTGATAAAACATTCCGGTCAAATGTAAATACTCCTCATTTCTGAACTCTAGCTTCATTGGATTGTCATAAGTACAACAGGTTTTGTGGAACGAAGCATTTTTAATCGAGTGGGGAACCTGGAAATAGGAAAGTTAAACAATTGAGAAAGAATTTCAACCCACACTCCCATTAATAATCAAAAATTTATCTACAAGCCCCGGCATCGTCGTTCTCCCCCTCTCCAACATTTTCGCATGATGTCCGTTTTCAATAAAAAATGTCGGCGTCCTGTTAAGTCGCTTCGAGAGGCCATAAAGAGATGCGAATTCGAAAATATGATTTCCCAATTGACAAATTGACGCCAGATTACTCGAGAGATATTTATGATTTGTGTTGTATTGAACATCGGCCGCCGGATAGGGTCTCCTGGAAAAAACAGAGACTGGCCTAATTTTGAAAAAATTAATGAAGCGTGAGAAATAATTTATAGATGGTTTTAATGATCTAATCTGGCCTAAATTATGTCGAGGATATCCGGAACTCGAAATAAAAAGTTTTTGAAGTTTTGGGTGTGGCGGATTTTTCTAAGATACGCAGCTAGCTTGAAGACCTTAGTCACTAAAATACCCAGACAAGGATGGAATTTTTTTCGACCGCTTTCAAATGAGCTACCAAATTAGCCAATAGATTGCTCTGGTTTGAAGACTGGGACTGAATTACCAAGAAAACGTTAGAAAATAGCTTGCTCACCTCAACAAATCCTCTCGTTTTGCTGTCATTAAACAGTATAGACATAGTAAAAGCACCGCCCATGTTCCCGGGAACTTAAGTAACCTAAGAAAACAGTTAGGCCTTTTGTTATTCGAATAATAGGACGACATTAGCTTTTTCAAGACTAGAAAATCTAGAATGAATCAGAGAACATTCTAAGGCACAAAGTGTTATAACCACGCCTTCCTTTCCGAAGATCCGAAATAAAGATTGGATAGAAGACGAAAATACATAATTGGGAGAAATCAAGAACAAAAATGTTTAGTTTCGAGTTATTTTCTGGCACAGTCTGCAGCTGAATCTAGCTTTTACAGCTGATTATGCAAATTTATTTTCTTTTAAACAGATGTTTTTGGGCATCATAAGTAGCAGTTGGTATGTGTCAATTTCCTCTCGATCCAAAACATGGACACTCCCGAATTCGTATCCACGTCTCTCCACATCATCACTATCTTTGCCACACCATTCCATATTCTTGGAACATACTGTATCTTGTTCCAAACTCCCAAAGCAATGAGTTCTGTCAAATGGGTCATGTTTAATTTTCATTTCTGGTGTATGCTTTTGGATTGGTCATTGACTATCTTAACAGTTCCATTCTTGCTGTTTCCAGCGATGGCAGGATTTCCACTAGGGATTCTGAAAGATTTCGGTGTGCCAACAGACTATCAAGTTTACTTGATTGCCACTCTTATCAGTGGTAAGAGTCTTATTTTTTACGTGATCTAATGAAAATTACAGCCGTCGGAGCTTCAATTAAGTTCATATTCGAAAACCGTTATTATATAATGTTTGCTCGGGAAACCAGGTGGAAACACTGTAGAAGACTTTTCTTGACAATCAATCTATTTGTTTATGCTACCTTTTTTATCCCTGCATTGATCATGGTCCCTGATCAGGAAGAAGGGTTAAAACATATTTATAAGGTATAACAAAATTTTATAACACAAATTATTGAAAACTCTAGACGTTCCCTGATATTCCAACTTTCGACCCTCCTCCTTTTGTGTTCGCCATTCTCTACCGTTGGGTTATGATTCCAGTTTCCGTACTACTCACGATTCATTTCATCCAGTTATTCATAATAGTAACTCTTATATCAAGAAGTATGACAAAGTCAATCAAAATGGCAATTCACTCAAAAAACACTCTTCAAATGCAGAAGAAGTTCCTTCAGGCCGTTTACGTTCAGTCCGGTGTCCTGTTGCTCAGTCTTCAAGTTCCTGTTTCATATTTTGTTTTTGCAATTTACAGTGATACTTATATCCAGACAGCTAATAATCTTTCTTTTGTTTTTATGTCACTTCATGGAATTGCATGTACTGTCGTTATGATATTGGTTCATAAGCCGTATCGGAAGTTTTGTTTCAGTTGGTTCGGAGCCAAATAAAGTGTTAGAATAGTTCCAAATTTTTGAATGATTTGAATCAATGCTAAAAAAACTCGAGTCTATTTTCTATTTCCGTAAAATGTTCTTGGCGAACTAACATGTGTTTTTTCTGCCCAGCTGACTTTCAAAAGAAAAAAGTATTTGGTCTTGTATAATTCGAATAAATCGAAAACATCAGATTACAAGATCCGAAATATAGATCCGATCTTGTTCTGTAGACAAAAAACATTATTGACAGGAAGAGATGAATTATATATTTTTTTCGACAACTGATGGAACAATCCAATCTTTTTCACATGTCTAGAGATTTTTGATTAATATCAGTAGCAGCTGAAAATGGATGTGTCAGTGCTTCAAACTAGATCTGTTAGTTTCACACCATGGACACCCCTGAATTCTTATCCACGTCTCTCCACGTTATAACTATCTTTGCCACACCACTTCACATTCTTGGAACATACTGTATCTTGTTCCAAACCCCCAAAGCAATGAGTTCTGTCAAATGGGCCATGTTTAATTTCCATTTCTGGTGTATGCTTTTGGATTGGTCTTTGACTATTTTAACAGTTCCATTTTTGCTACTACCAGCGATGGCCGGATTTCCATTGGGGATTTTAGAAGAGTTCGGTGTTCCTATAAGCTATCAAGTATTTTTTGTTGTCACTATCCTTGGTGGTAACATTTCTTAAAATTTGTGATTGCACTCTAATAACAATTACAGTCCTTTCCGCTTCGATTCTGCAAATATTCGAAAATCGTTATTATATAATGTTTGCTCGAGAAACCAGATGGAAACACTGTAGAAGACTTTTCTTGACAATCAATCTATTTGTTTATGCTACATTTTTTATTCCTGCATTGATCATGGTACCAGATCAGGAAGAAGGGCTAAAACATATTTACAAGGTATAACAAAATTTTATATTATAATTTTATATCATAAAAATCATATAAAAATCTAGACATTTCCTGATATTCCAACTTTCGACCCTCCTCCTTTTGTATTCGCCATTCTATATCGTTGGGTTATGATTCCAGTTTCCGTACTACTCACGATTCATTTCATCCAGTTATTCATAATATTAACTCTTATATCAAAAAGTATGACAAAGTCAATCAAAATGTCAATGCACTCGAAAAACACTATTCAAATGCAGAAGAAGTTCCTTCAGGCCGTTTATGTTCAGTCCGGTGTTCTGTTGCTCAGTCTTCAAGTTCCTGTTTCATATTTTGTTTTTGCGATTTACAGTGATACTTATATCCAGACAGCTAATAATCTTTCTTTTGTTTTTATGTCACTTCATGGAATTGCATGTACTGTTGTCATGTTACTGTTTCACAAGCCGTATCGAAAGTTTTGCTTCAGCTGGTTCGGTGCTAGAGAAACACGGAAAATACCCAGTGCTAAAATAGTATCAATCATTTGAAACATTATTCTCCACAAAAATCTGAAGAATTTTGAGTTCAAAAACTCAAAAATAAACCCCAAACTATAAACTTTGTACTTGAAATGGAAAACGCTGTCTTCATCTCTACGTAAAGATTTTTGAGCAACATCAACAGCAGCTGAAACTTAATCCGTCAACCCTTCAAAGCTAACATTTCATTTTTTGATTCATGGACACCCCTGAATTCTTATCCACGTCTCTCCATGTTATAACTATCTTTGCCACACCTCTTCACATTCTTGGAATCTACTGTATCTTGTTCGAAACCCCAAAAGCAATGAGTTTTGTCAAATGGGTCATGTTCAATTTCCATTTCTGGTGTATGCTTTTGGACTGGTCATTGACTATCCTAACAGTTCCATTTTTGCTGTTCCCAGCGCTAGCAGGGTTCCCCTTGGGGGTCCTAAAAGAGTTTGGTGTACCAATAAGCTATCAGGTTTACTTGGTGGTCACTCTTATCAGTGGTAAGAGTCCTATTTTTTGTAATCGTGCTCCAATGACAATTACAGCCGTTGCCGCGTCAATTATGCTAATATTCGAAAACCGCTATTATATAATGTTTGCTCGAGAAACCAGGTGGAAACACTATAGAAGACTTTTCTCTGCTTTCAACTTTATTGTTTCTTTCACATATTTTATCCCAGCTTTGGTCACCGTACCTGACCAAGAAAAAGGATTACAGCATGTTTATAAGGTGACGCGGGAAAATCCATGTTTTTGAAATTGAAAAAAAACTTCAGATGCTTCCCGATCTTCCAGCTTATATCCGTAACACTTCTCTGTTCGTATTCGCTATTGAATTCCGTTGGGTCGTTATCCCAGTCAATATACTTCTAGTCATCTACATGGTTGAGTTCTACCCGATACTTACTCTTATTTCAAAAAATATGAAAAAGTCTATCAAAATGGCAATCCATTCGAAAAACACTATTCAAATGCAGAAGAAGTTCCTGCACGCCGTGTACGCTCAATCCGGTGTCCTATTGCTCAGTCTTCAAGTTCCCATTGTTTATTTCTCTTTCTCAATCTTCTGCGACGTCTATATTCAAGCAGCTAACAACCTAGCTTTCGTTTTTCTTTCACTTCACGGAATTGCATGTACTGTAGTAATGCTACTGGTTCATAAGCCATATCGGGAGTTTTGTTTAAGTCTGTTTGGGTGGAAGATGAAACGAAAGATATCAAAAGCCCCGATTATATCAATTGTTCCGTATGTATAGATTCAGAATTTCTAGAAAAAAATTTTTTAATTTAGGTCTCATTCGAATCATTTGTAAATGTCAAACACTCCAGGTACAACGTGTTCAAAAATCAATCAACAGGTGATTTGTTGCTCAAAACTCAATTTGTCAAATGACTTTGCATAATTCTACTCTCAAACTTTCATGGATACCCCTGAATTTCTTACCACTAGCCTCCACGGTATCACAATAATAGCAACACCTCTTCACATCCTTGGCACCTACTGTATCCTGTACCAGACCCCAAAAACCATGGATTCTGTCAAATGGGTCATGTTGAATTTTCATTGCTGGTGCATGATACTTGACTGGTCGTTGACTATTCTAACAATTCCGTACCTTTTATACCCATCAATGGGTGGGTTCCCGTTGGGAATTCTGAAGGATTTTGGGATAGGCGTTGATTATCAAGTTTATTTTGTAGTTTCCGTTATCTGCAGTTAGTGGATTCTGGAAAATTTAATCTCGAATCAATCATTTTCAGCCGTGATTGCATCTATCGTTTTAATTTTTGAGAATCGGTTCTATATAATGTTTGCGAAAAACACAAGATGGGAGAAGATTCGAAAACTATACATCCCCGGAAACTTTGTTTTCTCCTTCACATTTTTCATCCCCGCATTGTTCAATGTTCCGGATCAGGAGATAGCTGTTCGCCAAATGCACATTGTAAGTTTCTTCAAACCCGGAAAACAATCTTAAATCAAGCTTCAGTTAATCCCAAACATGCCACCTTCTATCAACAACTATAAATTATTTGTAATGGCAACTGAATTCACTTGGGTAATCGTTCCAATCACTGCTGCTAGTTTAGTATATTTCACCGCATTCTACATACTTCTAACCCTTTTATCAAAGCACCTAAAAAACGCTACAAAGTTATCAACTCATTCTAGAAATACTTTGAATCTCCAAAAGAAATTTATGCACTCGATGCACATCCAGGCATCTGTATTCCTATTGAACATTCAACTTCCTGTGGTTTATGGGTTGATATCACAGTATACTGGTTACTTCAATCAGGTCTATAATAACTGGTCATTTATTGCTTTATCACTACACGGAGTGGCTTCAACTGTAGTTCTGATTTATGTGCATAAGCCTTATCGAGAGTTTTGTAGTCAGATGTTGGGAACAGCGAAGAGAAGGATTCCAAGACGATCTATTGTTTCTGTTGTTATTGTTAGTCAAAATTGATTTTTGAAAATAAAATATTGACATCATTTTGAATCAATCTGCATCTATTTTCACGTTTTTAGCAGGTGATTCGTTTTTGTGATCTCTTCAATAGAGTTTCAAGTAGCTAGCTATTATCAAAGCTGATAAACCATTTTATTATTCAAAACAATACTTACAGTACCACTTTTCGGGGTTCTTTCATTGTAAGAACTTCTAGAAAAACAAGAAAACGCGAATTCTCTATATGGTCTGTGAACTAAAATCATGATAAAAGTAGAACCAATTCCATGAAGTGCCATAGTAAAGAAGACAAAATTGTTGAGAGCTTCGTTATGGTACCAGGTGATGATAATGAATAGTGCAATGACCACAGGGGCAAGACTAACAATCATAAGGAATATAGACTGAAAATACTCTATTTTTATGTCAAATCTTCCTAGATACCTGAATAATCAACGCTACCGCAAACTTCCTTTGAATCTTATAAGTCCTCGTTGAATAAGATGGACTAATTCTCACTTTCACCATATTTATCGCCATTAAAATTCCAAAAACTGTAATTGACACAGCTAGAACCAAACTCCCTAAGGCAATCGAGTAAACAGGTACTGTATAATCCAAAGCTAACACAAACATCTCCCGATCGTTAAAAATAAACGGAGGTTGGCATGGGATTTGATTTAGAACGAATTCCCGAGCGTAGGATTGTTCAGGAATATTGAGAAATGGTGGGAGGAAGAGAACGGGAACGTAGGAAACGATGAAAATAAAAAATGGTTTCCGATAGTTTTTCCACCAGGTATTCTCTCCGAACAGAGAGAAATATCGGTTTTCGTAGATGAAAAGGACAGATGCGGCAAGAGCTGAAATTTTAGTTTTGGAAATGAAAAAAAATTTATTGCTCACCCGCTTGAAACGTTGTCATACAGTATAACAGCAATTTTGGCGAATTCAATAATCCCAATCCATAACCAGCTGGGGCAGGTAACAAGATATACGGTATCCCAACAAAACTTATCACAAAATCCGACAGCGAACTCCAAAAATGTAAGTTTAACATGAGCAATTTGACAGATTTCATTCTGGGCGGAGTTTTGAATAGAATACAGTATGCCCCGAAACTCATAACAGGGAAATCGAAAAAAGTAACACAGTGAAGAGCAAAAGCAATAAAATCTGGGCTAGAAAGATAGGTGTTGTCGGGGATTCCGTCACCTTTGATGCACATTTTCAAAATAAAATCTACTCACGAGATTCAAGACAAGAAATGAGAATGCTCATTAGAATAAGGTTCGATGAACTTGAGGTGTATACCAAGAAGTGTATTATTTTCTAGTTAAAGAACAGGTTTTTGAAATCATAACACAGTTTTCATAAAAATTGAAATTCAAGTTTCTGCTTGATCAGAATCTAAAACATCAACACGAACACCGAGGCAATTGATTCTGAAATTCAGAATCTTTAAATTACTTGTTTTTTTTTTACCCACGCCTTTTCCTTTTCACAACCGATATCATTTCCTGGTTTGAAGCGAGAATTATTGCTCTGGAAACTGATTCTTGGATTACTGTAGTTTACAAATCAAACTAACCCCTCAAAAGCGTGCATGAATGCCCATAGACTCGCATCCAAAAACAACAAAACCTTCCAGTTGCTGACTAACGGCGCTGTGATATAATATGTCACTTGACCAGCGAAAATCGATGATCCTTGGAAAAATGATTGCTTTATAAAGCTCTTCTCTCTTTGTTTCTGTTCTTTAGACATCTGCGCTCCAACGGAATTCAGAAGGTTTCTACTATCCCTTCCTGCTTTGTAGGCGGTGAGCAGATTCAGAATAAGGGTGAGAGCCACTAATAGAATATTAAAGACGAAATCAGAATACCATGTGATCACTGAACATTTTGTAGTGTTCAAAAAAACAAAAGTGAATGAGACGTCATGATAGGAAAAATGACAGCCGATGAGTTCATATAAAACGAAACACATGGAAATCGCTACCAAGATAGCCACATTTTTAAATAAATTTGTGTTGAACTTATTGAATATTTGATCGTAATGAAAAGTGTAAAAGACTGCGCAGAGGCGATTTAATGCCAGGATAAGATGAAGTTGATTGGAGAATTCATAAATAGTCATTGCACTTAGCCCAAGGTAGCGGGAATAGCGAACAAGTGCCGGGGAGTCACTGGAACTCTTTTTTTTCAATTGCTCACCCTAAAAAAAAGATAACCTCAATTGCATTGGACAAACATAAAACAAAAAAATAATACACATGATCAAATTGCAAATCGCTTGGTTTTTAGTAATAATTCCAAATGAACTATTCATCGAACTCATCTTCCGCGCAGCCAAAATCACCATTGAATTTGTTATCGCTCCAAAAGTCATTATCTGTTTTTTCGAAACATTTTCAAAAAAATAAGCACGAAAATTTACCGAAAAAGTGATAATCGAGACTAGAAGCTGGTCAGACATGTCTGAAAACTGGGCAATAACAGAAATAGAGTCGAGTACAATGCGTCTTCCAAAACACACTACTTCCAGATCAGGAAATCCGGTGGTCAGAAGTGGATACAAAGTTTCAACAAATCGAAGATCAGTTTCTGCAAATGCCCCTTCAAGTCAGACGCCTATCTTCCCCACCCAGACTCCTGTTCCTTCCCCATTTGTTCTTTTGACCGATGCCCTTATCAGCAGGCTACTTTCTAACCGACGGCTCATAAAAATCAGTCGATATTATTCGAAAATGTATGTGTACGTGTTTTGCTGGCGTGTCAAACGACAATCTGTACTTTATTTTTGTTTAGTCTCGCTTGCGATTGTTATTATTATGCAAGAGATTCATGGAAACCGACCATCATTAGTCGCTATTGTGGTGATCGTTAAAAACGACACAGATATTAAAGAGTATCAAATTTCACTTGGTTAGTTGGCTAGATAATTAATAAAACTGAGCAAGATTATTCAGAAAGCGTCGAATGTTACGCCTACCAGCGTGGTTATTCATTTCATTTGATAAGAGACACCGGGCCAGACGCTGTCTGTCAGCAGAAGGATGTACTTGTTTTCAAATCAAAGTCAAAAATATAAAAATATAATTCCAGCACCTATTCCGTCGACACTGTCTAGTTGCCATGGTCCTCTCCGAATACAGAGTAGTCGCTTTCCTAGACGCAGATATCGGAGTGGTGAATCCAAATCGTTCCATCGAACAATATGAGTGGTCGGGCCACCATATCACTTTCTATGATAGACATCAGAATTGGGAAGTTGCCACCGGGTCTTATATTGCTTTGTCAACTCCGTATGCACTTGCTTTTTTGAATGGTAAGCCGTGAATAAGAAAAATTCGAAAATTAGCATTCAGAACTTGCTAACTACGAAGATAAACTTCCGGAGGGCAGTTTCCACGGATCCGATAATGGAGCATTTCATGTAAGTGTTTGGAAAACTAGTCTAGTTTTATCATTTTCTTATCAATAACTTATAGAATACTGATTTCAGATGCTCCTAGCAGAGAAACTGGTTCCTTCTGATGTCCTCCGCGATAGTGGATGTGTAGAACTCTATAAAAACTCTAGAAACTTCGAGGATCTTTTCGCTTTTGAAGCATGCATCCGAGAACTTCTAAATAATCACAGAACCACCGATAAAATACAAATTCTAGGGAAAGGAGAGGGTTGGGTGAGGGACGGATGGCTGACGAATAGTCTATGGAACCCTAAACTGGATTTTATGATGCATGGATGGAAGATGTCTCAATTAAGAAAGGTTCCAGATTGGGAATTGAGGTAAATATTTCTGGAATCTTTAAAAAAATCCAAATTTTTTTAAAGACCAGAACCATTAACAAGAAACCAATGGTATAATCCATTGGATCGGCGAAGTCTTGAGCAATGCGTCTGGAAATATGATAGCCGGTTGATAGGAGACGAGGAGGAGATCAAGAAGAGTTTGGAAGATACGAAGCAGAAGGTGGAGGAGTTGAGAAAGAAGGCGCTAATTAGAAATTGACTTTGATTTACCAGCAATAAATGATTTGATCATGCTCCTCCATGAACACTTGAAAACTGTTCCAAGTATTTATTATCTAGATTCACACATCTCGCTAAACACCAATATTTACATTTGAAATGACATCACCCACCCAAACAGACGTTTGTTTTTAAGTCTGACCCCAAAATGTGTTGTTTGGTTTCCATCTCTTGGAAAGCGGACACATTGTTTCCTTTCGGAAATCCCTAGAACACGGGTTCCGAAATATTTTTTTTTATCTGATCATCTTTTTATGAGAAGAAGATTAGGCTCATCTATTTTTATATATTGAAGTGCAAGCTGCTCTTTTTTTTACATTTTTTTTTCTTCATATATTATTTATTTTTCACCAATTCTCAGCAAAATAATAAAAGGTGTTCCAGATCCCTGATTCAAACAATTCGTCCTTTTCCTATGACTCAATATTTCAAAATCTATCTTTTCACATTCAAAGATGTTGAAATCAGAATTTATTGCTAACCCTAACTTCTAGCCTTGGCCTCATAAGGAATCAAAGTGATTAATGGTTACATAGATTTTTATTATCCTATTTCCGCCTGATAGAAGCCCGAAGGTATAATCATTGATCCACTTCCGCCCAAAAATTCTTCGAAAACAAAAATACGTGTTCAAGTGGTAATAGTCTTTGTCTCTAGACCTCCAGGTTAATGGACCATCTGTTTTTCCACTCATTATACCTGAGACAGTCTAAATGACACCCTTTACATGTTCCAATAGAATTTTGGGATAAAAACTATTTTTATAAGGATATCTTAATCTAATCTAGCTCAATCTAGAAGCTGCTTCTAGGTCTTCCCTCCAAAAAACTCTCAGCTCAAGAAGGGCAATTAACTCTGCGTACATAAACAGGAAAACAATAAATTATGTGTACTACACGACGAGCTCTATCATCAAGTCCTCAACGTCTTTTTCTTCAGAATTATTTTTTTGAGGTCTAGATTTCTTTGAAAAGTTGAGCTAGATACAGGATCCTCTTATTCTTGCTCACTTTATCCCACCGCTTTAAATTCTGATCTAAAACCTTAACCACCCCCTCTTAATCCTTAATCCCCTATGCCTTAAGCTTCTGACCTATCTTCTGACTATCAGATGCTCTCAGCCTTATGACTCGATATCAAATTCTAGAATCTATGACTGTCTGACCGTCTCTCCCTCTCTCTCTCTCTTCCCATCTGCCCCCGCACACACCGTCTCCTCTCTCATTGACACCATTTCCCTCCCTTCCCCCCATTCCAGCACCCTTTTTCTTCCCTCCCCCGTCATAAACAGTACAGGATCCTCTTCTCCTTCAAGAACATCACAATCTCCTTCTCCTTCTCCTCTCTTCCCCAACCAACCATCAGTTTTTCTCACGCTGCGTCCCCACAACCTCACGCACTATATCGCAGGGGGCCCCGGGGCGCGCGCGCTCTTTTCTCTTTACTCGCCTCCTCTTTCTTCTTCTTCTTTTCCGCCGCCGCATTCTTTGCCTCCTTCTCTCGCTTTTTCAAACTACTGACTCAACCCACGTCCGTTGTATCGTTCACCGTTTTTTGCAGTCTTCTTTGCTTTTTTGTTTCAAATCTTGTTCGTCTTGCAGTGGTGCACCTTGCTCAAAAATCAATAAATGCCACGTGCGAGCCCCAACGATGACGTGGCATCGACGTCAACAGAAGAGCCACACGACCGTTCGGACTCGGGTGTCAATCGATTTTTGAAGCAGAGGAAAAGAAGAAGCTCCGGGAATGATAGTCATAATAAAAGGTGAGATACGATAACTTTTTCGAAAAAAATTTTTTTTTGCAAAAAAAATTTTTCTTATTTCAGAGGTGCCGCCCACTGTCCTGAATACAAAGAATTCGATAAAGACGAAGACGATGACGACGATGATGAGAGGGAAATCCCCCTGACTCTCGAACCCCTTACCGAATTCACTCAACAAGACCTGGCTCGCCTTAAACAAGCTGCTCCCCATTTACCAGATGATTCGGTAAGCCACTGATCCTTATCCCCGTTATTCCTTTTCTCCAGGCCCTGCAAATCCTTTCCTTCTACAATTACGATGTGGATCGTGCCATCAAACAAGCCCAACAAATGGTGGTTCCAACTCTGATTCCCGAGACTCATCAGAAAATGATCGTGGCGAATATTGCGATGGAAAAAGACTTTAATCCGACGAAAAAGCAGCCGTATAAGGAGTTTTATCTTCAGAATTTTGTTAGTTTTTTTAAAAAAATTTTTTGGTTACAAGATTTTTTTTCAGATGCAAAAAACGGTCAGTTCGCAAACGCTCGTCGATTTTTATTACCGTGAGAAGAATAAAATAGGGGGAAATTGGCGATTAGAGCACGATGATCCCGAGGAGACTCCTGAATCGAAAGCGGAATTCGAGGAGAAGCTGAAGACGGCTGGAATTAGTTTTGTGACGTAAGAGCTTTTGAAGATACAGTTCTAAACTTCTTTTTCAGAGCGCCACGTGGCAACAGTATCCCTCGGGCGGCTCCTACGCGTCAATCAGTTCGAACGAGAGCCCGGAGAAGTGAGGTGGAGCGTCTTCAGGATATCGATATGGTACAGTCGCCTCCAGCGACTCCATCCACTTCAGATGGTCCTTCGACATCAAATGGGACATCTTCACAAGAACGTATTCATCTGAGATTCAGATTCACCCCTGGATCGACAAACGGAAGAATAATCACAACGCCACGTGGCTCAGATGTTCCAGAAGTGAGCAGATCAGCTGGGCCATCAAAAAGACCATCTGGATCAATCCAGGAGACACCAAAGAAACGGAAATCGTTGGGATCATCGTCTAAAAGCGAGAATGGCATCCAAAGAATGTATCCGATGAGGGATCGCAAAAGTACCAGTGACTAATCATTTTCATTGTTTTCGGGGACATGCTCAGGGTTATTTTCATGGCTCAAAGTCTAAATTATCACTTTCTGCTTTTAGTCATCCACGTATCTTGTTCTCCATTTCTTTCACAGCTTTTCATTTTTTCAGTCATCTTTCCAAATGTCATTCTTAATTCTGCTTCTAATTCCCACTCGTTTTTTGTATTAATTTTTATTTTTTATATTAAATTATTTGCAAAAACTAATTAGTCAAAAGTTGACACCTCATCTCCAAACTCTCCTTCTCAATCTGCGCCCTCTCATCTTTAAATTCCTCCCGACACCATAATTCGTCTCGAACCTTATCCAACACCTCCCCAAGCCAATTCGATCCTCTCCATGTTCTCTGGTCTTCGCATCGCTGGTCTTTTTTGTCGAGTCCTGAAAAAAAATACTATATTTTTTGGCATCCAAAAAATTTACCGATTCCCCAAATTTTATCCGTCGGCGACGCTTCCACCAACTTCATTCCGTGGGTTCTAAACAGAGTTTTCCGGCATTTTTCGTCCTGTGCGAACTTCTCGAGACATGCGCGGTACATTACGTCACGCGAATTTTCAGACCATCTGAAAAAAAATTTAGGACCTCTCAGATATTTTCAAAAACAAACTGATTTAATTGCTCCTTGCTCATGGCTAATTTTCTTCCCAACAATTTCATTTTCATCGGGTTTTCCTCTTTTAGAATTTGCTCAGCTATCTTCTCATCACCGGCTAGAAGTGCCTTGTGGTACCTGGAAGTCATGGGGGTTCTGGGGTCTGAAAGAGTGGTGGCTCACATAAAATATTGCTCACTGCATTTGAATTTCAGTGGCTTATTCTCCGGTTGCTCCACTTCCGGTTTCTTCAAAAAACTGTCGATAGTCTTCGCCGTGAACCCAGATGGATAGAAATTCGAGAAGACACAAGCGGCCTCATAAAAAAGAACCATCACTTTGGAACGATCCTCGGAGACGAAAACTCGTGTATGCTGCATTTTTCCTGAATTTTCATGAATTTGGAGAAAAATTTGGAGAAAAAAAGTTAGAAAAAAAGAAGAAAAATCGCAGCTTCTTTCCAAAAATATGACCGCCTTAAATAAGCGGGGAGGCCAGAAAGTCAACAATAGTATGAAACATTGCGAAATGATTTCATTGAAAGTGTGTGTATGATTTTGTTGACATCAAAGGGAAAGCGATAAGATGAGCTGTTAAGGTTATTACTCATAAAATTAACAATGGGTGGTAAAAAAATTTTCAGATAATCTTCCTGTAGGATTTTCAAACACTGTATTCAATATAAAAACCATTCAAATGAGGATTGGTTTATTGCTGAATACTTTTATCTGTAAATTTTTTTAGGAAAACTGTAAAAAATCCCTTCCAAAAACCATATTGATCATTTTCCTTTCAAGTGCGTCCAATTAAAAATATAGTTCAACTTAGTCCAAAAAGATCACTACTCATAATTTCTTAAACCAAAGACTTCAATCACATTGTCATTTCAATCTTATCAGCACGCGAAAACTGTCAAAAAATGTAATTCTTCGAGAGACAAAGACACAAAAAGACGCCACTACAACATACAATTATATCCTATAGTTTCTCATTAGAGGACAAAGTCATTCTTATATAAGGCGTTCTTGATTTTTTTGGTCTAGCCATTATTTTTTTGTTTTTCTCATTTTTTTCATTTTATTCATTTTTTATGAATTATAGTAATTTTAAAATTCCAGGTAAAACCCAAAATGACTTCTATATTTATTCTGCTTTTACTTGCCAATTTATGCGATTCAGCCAAGGTTTTATTGACGGTAATGGACCAGGGAAGGTAATTTTTCATTTTCTCTTATTTTTTCATTTCAATTCCTAATCTAGATCCCACGCCACATCAATCACCCCTTTGATGCACAGACTACAGAAGGATGGTCACATGACGGCTCTCGAAATGGTTTCTTACAAGAAAGATATGGATTTTGGAATGGAGGAAAGATTCATTAATATGACTGGTCTCGAGAATCATTTCATATCAAAAGACTTCTTCAAAATCGCATTTGAAGATGAATTCACATTCATCCATCAAGCAGTTCCATTCATTTTCGGTTCGATATCTTGTGATCGTGTTCTAAGGCTTCAGAAGGAAAGATGGTCAGAAATAGCAAACGAAAATTGGGATTTGTTCCTTTCGGACTCTTTGTTTTCTCCCTGTGGTTACGCGATGGCAGAGATAACCGGGAAGCCACATGTCATGATGCATTCAAGTGATGTGGAAAGTGCTCATGGTAGTTTTAAAGGATTTCATAGGTTAGATAACCTATTCTAATTTTTAACTGTTAGTTTTTTCAGAAACTACGCTCTGATGGTTCCCAATTTCCTACCGTACTCCATGTCCAACTTCACAACTGATAAATGGTGGCATCGAGTGGTTTCCACTGTCGACTGGTTTGGAAGCGCTTTTATCACTGCTGGAGTAGCAGGACTCGCTCAGAAATGGGCTCTCCGATCTGTCATCCCTTTTCCATTTTTTTCATTTTATGATTATAATCGACAAAGCACGTTTACTTTCACTGATATGCCCGACCCTCTGTATCCAGTTGGACCGAAGACCAATGATGTGAGTCATCCAGCTAGAGCTCTTAAAAATATTTTTTTTTCCAGTATTTTTCCTTTGGAACATACTGCAATCCTCCTAAAACCAAGCTAGACAAAGAATGGGAGCACTTTGTAAACGATCCGAAATCCAAGGGAATCATCCTCGTCGCCTTCGGAACCATAATCGATTGGAGATTCGCCCCCGAAGAGAAATTTGAGATCTTTCTGAACGTTCTCAACAAGTTTAAAGAGTACCGAGTGATTTGGAGTATGAAAGGAGATAGACCAGAGGGTCTTCTGAATCATGTGAAGGTCTCCTCGTGGGTCCCACAGCAACAGATTCTGAATCATGAGAAGACTGTGTTGTTTTTGAGTCATGGAGGATTGAAAAGGTAGGAAGGCTCTAAAATTAGAAAAAAATAATTTTTTTTCAGTGTAAAAGAAGCGGTCTGCTCTGCCACCCCATCGCTTTTCATGCCAATGTTCGCCGAGCAAATGAGAAATGCGTGGCTGGCGAAAAGCAAAGGATTCGCTCGGATTCTCAATAAATTCCATCTCTCTGAGCCGTATCTGGAGAATCATATTCGAGAAGTAGTGGAGCACAAGTCTTATCAAATTAACGCTGAGCACCTCCTCTCCACATTCACCGATCTCCCGATGCCAGCGCTAGACGAAGCGGCGTTCAAGTTCAAGAGACTTTTCAAATACAATGGGAAAATGCCAGTGTATTTTTATCCGAAATCAATTGATCTTTCTTATTTGACAACTTTGAATTTAGATATTTTGATTATTCTTCCGGTTTTATTAGGAATAATTGTGTCGAAGTAACATGTGAGAGCTTTTTGCTAACGGGTAATATGATGATCTTTTTATTGGAATGAAAATTTGATTCAATTTATTCAATCCAATGGAAGATTACACTCCAACGGAATTCCTGTAGCCAACACAGCCTGTCCTTGATTCTTCACAGCCGCCGCAGTCTCCACAATCTTCTGAACAACCATTATCATCGTAGTGAACACAGTAAATCCAAGTCCCTCGGTTAAGGAAACCGCCTGTGGGAATTGGGTCTTCAAATCATCCCGAATCTCGGGTTTCACATCCCGAATGCTCATCGCAAAGTCACGAAGCAACTGAAGATTCTGAGCGGCAGTCTCTCCAGCTGGACGTTGTTCTCCTAGAAGATCCACAGCCTTCCCACGCCATTCACGAAGAAGATTCTGAGTTTCAGGCTTCAAATTCTGGAATTTGGTGTAGAACGTGGTATTGAGAGAGTTGATTTTATCGTAGACAGATGGGATGTTTTGGCGGAGAACTTCGACGATTTCGGTTGTGGTGTTCGGATGTTGAATACGGTCTTGGAACCAGTTGGATAGGAAGTTCACCACTTCTCCTTTTTGGGTTATGTTTAGCTGAAAACTTATTTTCCATTCCAAGCCTCAAAAGTAACTCACATTATCCATAAATGACACAAAATCCTTTGGTAACATGTCCTTGAACATCTTCAACAATCCAATGTATCCATCCAGGGCTTCTACAGTCAACGCCTGCTCAGTTTTCTTGACCATCGGCTCCTCGATGGCTCTCCCTTTACGTGGGAGGTCATCTGGCAAAGCAGCAGGGAGCACAGAGGTACAAAAGAATAGAAGAAGTAGAGCCAACTTCATGGTTTCATGATTCCGCTCGTCGGGCCACCCTTTTTATAAGGGAAGGCATCGGGTTTCAATTGTAAGCAATCGACTGTTTTTGTTTATCTTTTTACTATCAGTCAGTTTTATAAACAATAACACTTTTGATTTTTTGGTCGAGAAGTTATAAACAAATGGAAGATTTTGTACCGGAATAAAGATGCCTGGAAAACTCTTGAACCTTTTAACTATTTTGTCAAAGCCACATATCAGTATGTTAATGAGAATGTAAATGAATCCAGCAGAATCGCATCGAAAAACCATCACTTTCATATCCATTCCGCCGAAATGAAATTAGCTCTGCTTTCATTTCTCATCGGCTTTGCTGAATCATGCCTGCGTGTTCAATCAATCCAAGACCTAATCCCTATTCCTAGCAGTCTCTGTCCCCCAATAAAGCTTCTGGATCAACAAGGCGTCCAAACTTATCTCTATGGAAGCTACCTTAAAAACATGCAAATCTGGAAACCAACGATCGGATTCTCTACAGAATATAACTGGTTGTTCAACGTAATGTGTTCAGAAGTTCCAGGAGCTTCCTCCTTTTACACTGTGATGTTTAGAAAAGATCAGAACCCAATTTATGTTAGTTTAGGGGTCACTTCAGTCAGAACTGTCTTAGTTCCAGATAAATCGAGTTGTAAACAATGTGAACACGTTCAACCAACAACCAAGTTGGATGAATATTTTAAGGTGTGACCAGGTTACTGATGGCTCCTACCAATGGATTTATTATGATCGACCACAAGAGGATCTCTCTTTTGCATGTATTGCAGATGTCGACAGTTGTAAATGTCCACCAATAAACGGAAAAATGGGTGTGAGGCTGGAAGAAAGATATCCTTCAGATGAATGTTCTATGTATTACGCCTCGTGTAGTCAACAGGTTGATCCTCTCATGCCATTGATATACGCAACAGTGGAATCAAGGAAGCAAGTGATTCATTCTGCAGATTTCATCACTCAACTCGGGTTAACATTCTATGAAGACTTGTTATGTGTCAAAACATCTGAATCCACGTTCCAATGGCATTATTCTAACTTGGCACTTGATGACGTCACCATTGGATGTAATACTATTGAAAACGAATTTGGATCTGATATATACTGTGCTTGCGGGGCCTACCTGCCCATTTCTTCCTATGATCAGGTGGCTGCTCGGGATAAAAAGAAGCAGTATGTTGGAGCAGTAGTGCAAACACAATCATATAAACCTGGCTGTCAATTCGATTTTATTTGTGAGAATGGGAAAGCTGTTGTATTCAGTGATAACTATGATCCAATAGAAAAACCATCTCAACTTTTCTTCAAATGCGTCAATAATCCATTATCGGAGTATTCACAGATGTGGCTTGTGGACGGTGTCAGATTGATTAATCCAGCTGGAGCATGCCTGAAAAGTGAGTCAACTCGATATGAATTTCATCAGAATATATGTTCAGTTATACCGTCTGTAAGTGAACCAAGCTGTCTTTGTCCCCCAATAAAACTTCTCGATCAATTCGATATTGAAAACAACGAGGACGGTAATTACCTCAAGAATCGACAAACCTGGCAGCCAATAATTTATATGGAATCATGTTACTTCAATGTTTTGTGTTTGCCAGTTCCAGGAGTGTCTTCCTTCTATACAGTTATGTTCAGAAGCAACGGAAGCCCGCTTTATGTGAGTATCAATGTTAATTATAATCAAAACTCTTATTATTTTCAGATAAATCGAGTCGTGAACAATCAGAGCACATTTGTAGAGCAACCAAGATCAATTGGAGATATGAAATGTGACCTAGATACCGATGGAACTTATAAATGGTTTTTCCACGACTATCCAATCACCGACATGTCATTCGCTTGTCAGGCAGATGTGGAGAGCTGCAACTGTCCGTCGGTTGTGGGAATACCTAACCATGCAGTTTTACTTGAAACCAGATATCCAGAAGCACCGGATCAATGTTCATTGTATGATGCCTACTGTGAATACGAAGGTCAACTACCATTCCTGTATTCGAATAATATAACCATCAATACTGGTGCTGTTGCTAAAACATTTTACGAGGACCTAACTTGCATTAAAGAAACCAGCGGTTATTCCTGGTATTTCTTCAATCAAAAGCTAGAGAATTTCAAAGTCGGATGTGACACTATTGAAAATGCATTCGGATCAGAAGAAGTTTGCTATTGCGGTGCTTTTCCTCTTATCACAAGCGCCAGGGAACTATGGAGCTTAGATCCTCAATATTTTACCGCTTCGATCGGAACTTATTCATTCCAACCATCATGTCAATTCTATATGACTTGTGAAGAAGGCTTCTTTGCAGTTGTATTCAGTTCTAATTATAAATCGTTAAGGGTGAGCAATTCTAGATATTCAAAAGCAATTCTGAGAGTTCAGGTTGTTGATGGAATTCCAATCAAATGCACCTACAACCCGCTGTCAAACTATTTACGTATGTGGGTGGTCAATGGAGTCAGAGTGCTTAATCCAGTCGGAGCATGTGTGAAAACTCATTGATTCTTTTCTTGATTTCTCTGAAATAAATGTGAACATTTTAACTATCTAATATTGAAACCTAATCATCTTTAATTACACTACACAATATACAGTGTGTATGCGCAATGCCGTCACGTGTTTGCGTCCAATGTGCAACAAAAGCCTACAGTTGAGTGGCGATGCAGATAATTTGGTTGTATTACGTGTTGGCGGGAAAAGGAGATTTGAATTCATGTTGTGAAATAAGGCACTGGAAGGCATCATCTCGTCTGATCGATTCGATAATACAAGCCGGATGAGCGGTTCCAGTGGAAGTCTATAAGGATACAGCGGAGGTCTTTTGTTTAATTACAAAGGAGATCTTCTTGGCATTAAAGGAGGGCTGAACGGGAATTCAATAACTTGAATTAAATGTAGTTTTTGATTTTGAACACTTTTTCTGTTGACAACTTTTTTTGAAAATGCCTCTAAATGTCTCAAAAACCGCTTTGAAAACATCGAGGTGATTGGGTTGTATTTGGCTTTTTCTATCGAGAAGTCATAAACAAATTGAAGATTTTGTATCAATCTCAAATCGCTGAAATATGTAGCTTGAACTTCTGAACTGATTTTCGTTATCAAAACCAACAGTCAATATGTTAATGAGAATGTAAATGAATCCAAATCGCATCGAGAGGCCATCATTTTCATATCAACTCCATTCCGTTGAAATGAAATTAGCTCTGCTCTTATTTCTCATTGGCCTTGCTGATTCTTGTCTGCGTGTTCAATCCGTGCAAGACCTTATAACTGTTCCCAACTGTCTCTGTCCCCCAATAAAGCTGCTGGATCAACAAGGCGTCCAAACTAATCTTGATGGAAGCTACCTCAAAAACATGCAAATCTGGAAACCGACGATTGGATTCTCTTCAGAAAAAGAGTGCGAGTTCAACGTAATGTGTTCAGAAGTTCCAGGAGCTTCCTCCTTTTTCACTATGATGTTTAGAGAAAATGGAAACCCGATTTATGTTAGTTTCAGAGTCAGTTTAGTCAAAAAGATTTTTATTTTCAGGTAAATCGAGTTGTAAACACACAAAGCACGTTCTTCGAACAACCAAGATCCATGGACACTTTATGGTGTGGCCAGGATACTGATGGCTCCTACCAATGGATTTACTATGGTGAACCACAAGAGGATCTCTCTTTTGCATGTGTCGCAGATGTCGACAGTTGTAAATGTCCAAAAATAAACTACGCAGACAATTATGTGGTCCTGGATGAAAGATATCCTCCAGATCATTGTTCCATGTACTCCACTGGGTGTATTCAAGAGGATCCTTACTTTCCATTCTTATACGCAACAGGGGAATCAAGAAACCTTGTGATCAATTCTGCAAGTCACATGACTGGCTTTGGAATGACAATCTATGAAGACTTGTTATGTGTCAAAACATCTGAATCCACGTTCCAATGGCATTATTCTAATTTGCCACTCAATGATGTCAGTATTAAATGTAATACCATTAAAAATGAATTTGGATCCGAAATATACTGTGGCTGCGGTGCGTTCCAGTGGATTGGTTCCTATAACCAGGTGGCTGCTCGGGATAGAAAGAAACAATATGTTGGAGCAGAAATTAAATCAATGCTTTATAATATTGGCTGCGAATTCGATATGCTTTGTGGAGATGGGGATGCAGTTGTATTCAGTGATAACTATGATCCGATAGAGGTAAAATAGGTTGTGTACTGTAACAAAATCGAGTTACAGGCACCATCCCAACTATACTTCAAATGCGTCAACAATCCATTATCCGTGTATTCCCACATGTGGCTTGTGAATGGTGTCAGATTGATTAATCCAGCTGCAGGTTGCTTGAAAAGTGAGTCATTTTGGTTTAGTGTTTATTAAAGTACTTTTCTAGAAATACCATCTGTGAGTACACCAAACTGTCTTTGTCCCCCTATAAAGCTTTTTGATCGATTTGATGTCGAAGACAATGGGTACGGTAGTTACCTCAGGAATCGTGAAACCTGGCAGCCGACGATTGATATGGAACCAAGTAGTTCATGTTTCTTCAATATTTGGTGTTTCCCTGTTCCAGGAGTATCTTCCTTCTATACAGTTATGTTCAGAAGCAACGGAAGCCCGCTTTATGTACGTATCCAAGTCAATTAAATTAAAAATGTGTAGTATTTTCAGATAAATCGAATTGTGAACAATCAGAGCACGTTTGTAAACCAACCAAGATCGATCGGAGATATGAAATGTGACCTAGATACCGATGGAACCTATAAATGGTTTTTCCACGACTACCCAGTCACCGATATGTCATTTGCTTGTCAAGCAGACGTGGAGAGTTGTAACTGTCCACCGATCGTAGAATTACCTAACCATCCAGCTCTACTTGAAACCAGATATCCAGAAGCCCCCGATCAATGCTCATTGTATAATGCCCAATGCGAAGACCGATCTCTACTGCCATTTTTGTATTCGAACAACGGAACTATCAACTCTGGTGCTCTTGGTCCAACATTCTACGAGGACTTAACATGCATTCGAGAGGCCAGCGGTTTCTTTTGGTATTACTTTAACCAGAAGCTAGAGGATCTCAAGATAGGATGTGACACTGTTGAGAACGCATTCGGATCTGGAGAAGTTTGTGTTTGCGGTAATTTTCCTCTTATCACAAGCGTCGAGCAACTGACTCGTTATGACCGTCAATTTGAATATACCAATGCTTCGATCGGAACTTACTCATTTCAACCATCATGTGAATTCGAAATGACCTGTGAAGAAGGCTACACCGCAGTTGTATTCAGT
The DNA here is from genome assembly GCA_016735795.1 of Caenorhabditis tropicalis. Taxonomy (NCBI): domain Eukaryota; kingdom Metazoa; phylum Nematoda; class Chromadorea; order Rhabditida; family Rhabditidae; genus Caenorhabditis; species Caenorhabditis tropicalis. The sequence continues at coordinate 649,181 of CM028618.1, forward strand.
TCCAATTATAAATCTTTGAAGGTAAAAATTTCTGAATTTTCAAAAAAAATCCTAAATTCAGGTTGTTGGAATCCCAGTTAAATGCACCTACAATCCATTGTCAAGCCTATTTCGTATGTGGGTTGTCAATGCAGTCAGAGTGCTTAATCCAGCTGGAGCTTGTTTAAAATTGAATTGATTCTTTTTTTTAAATTTCTCTAAAATAAATGTGAACATTTCAAAAAATGTGTTCTGATCTTTCTTTCAACGAAAACCCACTAATTAACTTTGACATTTCTGTTCAGAATCGAGAGAGAAACCAAAAATCGAGACAAACATGATATTTTGTTCTCTTCTTTTCTCTAAACCTCTTTTTGGTTTTTTGGTCATCTCTGTTCAATTATTTGTGTTCACACCACTTCGATTTGCCTTCTCTTTGTTATTTCGTGATTTTTCCCCGGCCCTCTCTTATTTTCTTATTATTAAAGAATCATGACCCAAGAAAAACAACTTCTCGTTTCGGAAACCAAATTCGGTTTGGATTTTCTGAAAACCCAATTGAAAAACGAGTCGTTTGTCTTCTCTCCACTCTCCGTCTCTTTTGCGTTGGCGCTGGTTCATTCTGGAGCCAAAGGTCAATCGGCGACTGAAATTGAGAAAGTGTTGTTGGATGGAGTGGCACGTGAAGAGTTGGTTAATTACTATTCGAAACTTTTGAAATCTCTGAAGACAACTGAAAACGGGACGGAGGTCAATGTGGCAAATCGGGTTTATTTGAGGTGAGAGAACCTTTAATAGAAGGGCACCTTTTCTTCCAGAGAAAACGCGGAAATCAACAGTTCATATCTTGCGGATGTCCAACAACCCTATGAAGCTGGCGCCGAGTTGCTAGACTTTCAAAATACAGATTCCGCTGAAAAAATCAACGCCTTCATTCGGACCGCTACTCAAGGGAACCTCGACAACCTAGTCACCTCTGAATCGATATCCGATGCAGTGGCTCTCCTTGTCAATGCCATCTACTTCCAAGGCAAATGGCAAGACGACTTTGATTCTCAAATGACAATGGATAAAGACTTCACTACCGTATCTGGGGAAGTCAAGCAGATTCCATTCCTCGCTGAATCGATGACTGATCGATTGTACACTTCGGATGACACTTTTAGAGTGTTGATTCAGAATTATAAGGATCCAGAGTATCGGTTCGCTATCTTCCTCCCAAAAGTATTCAATGGTCTGGGAGACGCCCTCAAGAATCTGGACGCCGAGAGGTTCCAGACCTTGCTGAAAAAAGCAGAACGTACCTATATGGATGTAAGTCTTAGATTTATGCTTTGATATCTGATTTCATAATTTCCAGATAGAGTTCCCAAAATTCACCATCGAGAAGGAGCTCAAACTCAAAGAAGTTCTTCACTCCCTCGGCGTCACCGATATCTTCTCCGATCAAGCTGATCTATCAGGAATCGCTGAAGGCATCAAGGTGTCAGATGGAATTCATAAAGCGTTGATAGATGTGAACGAGGAGGGAACCACCGCATCGGCTGCCACTGTGTTCAAAGTCTATCCAATGTGTGGAAGAATGGCCGATCCGATAGAGTTCAAGGCCAACCATCCGTTCCTGTTTGCATTGGTCAAAGATGATCATCCATTGTTCTTGGGAGTTTTTCATGGATAATTTCTTTTTTTTTGGTTTTTGACTCTTCTTGCTAATTTTTAAAAAATTAGATAGGACCTACAGTAATCACAATCTCAGAATATACAATAAAAAAATGAAATATAGGACTTACAGTAATCACAAAGCACAAAAATTGAAACCAAAGCACAAACATAGTTTGGTCTAATCATCTCTCTAATCCTATTGACTCTCATGTTCCAAAAATGATACACCCGGGAAGGTGTGGGTGGTCAAGCTGTTTATTTTCTTCGCAAAACAGACAAGGATAGTGTTTTTTGTGTACTCAGTTGCGTATAAAAAGCACTCTCGCGACCCTTTGGATTCAACACCAACATGTATTACCAAGCCGAGTCGGAACTCGGTCTAAACTTCCTTAAAACTCTTCCGGCTCACAACGAAAGTTTGGTTTTCTCTCCTATATCTATTGCGTTGGTTTTATCGTTGGTACATGCAGGAGCACTCGGGAATTCGAAGAAACAAATCGAAAATTCTCTGTTGAATAAGGCCAACTGTAATAATTGTCAATTTGTCAACCATTTTTCCAATGTTTACAAAAGTTTGAAGCAAGGAGTCAATGGGGTAGAGGTCAATATGGCTAATCGACTTTATTTGAAGTAAGTTACCAGAACCAACTCCCAAAAAACCGGTTCCCGCTTCTAGAAATGGCTCAACCGCCAAACGTGGCTTCCTATCCGCTATCGCCCAGAACTACGGAGCCGAAGCCCGAGCCCTCGACTTCAAAACCAGCGACGCTATGCAAAAAATAAATGGTTATGTGAAAAGTGCCACAAAAGGAAAAGTGGATCGAATAATCACATGTCAAGACTCAATTCGAAGTGCCAACGGTCTCCTAATCAACGCAATGTCGTTGAAAGGTGGATGGGAAGACGGATTTCCACAGTTTCCCGGAATGCAGTTATTCCATAAAAACGAGAGAGATCAATTCTGGATCGGTGTTCTTTCGGAGACCTCTATTCGTGGATACTCTTCTGATGACCTTTTCCAGGTGCTGACTCTGAAATACGTGGATCCACGATTCCAGTTGTCCATTTTCTTGCCTAAACGAAAACATAGTTTGAATGATGCTCTGAAGAAATTGGATAATAGAAGGTTCGTGAATCTGTTGGATAATGTCAAACCAACATTGGTCAATGTAAGTATTCAATTCTGAACCTTAAAATCCAAAAAATTTCCAGGCAGAAATCCCGAAATTCTCCATTGACTACCGACTTTCTCTCAAAAAGAGCCTAAAAGCAGTTGGTATCACCGAAATCTTCTCCGATTTCGCCGATCTCTCTGGAATTGCCGACAAAGCCAAGGTCTCCGAAGGAATTCATAAATCTGTGATTCAGCTAACAGAATCCGGAACAGGAACCGGCTGTCCATTAGCTTCCCCAGCCGGAACCTCACCAATTGGATGCGGAGCCACTGTCGCAAAGAATATCCGAGTTCTTCCGATTGTCAGATCTGGAAATCCAGTTAAATTCGAGGCGGATCATCCATTTTTGTTTGCATTGACCTATCAGAATCATTCAATTTTCATGGGTGTTTATAGAGGACAGTAATGCTTTTCTGTGGAAATTATTTGTATATTGGAACCCGGTTATGTATTTTAATAGGTTATCAAAAAATATTTATAAATTTCTGGATTCTCTACATCATCTTATCCTTCTCATCAGCTCGTCTTCCATAGAAAGCGCATCCAATGAGTACAACGGCGACAAGGAAACAAAGGATGGCAAAGATCCCTGTCCACAATTTATAATACCATCCATCGCATTGCTTTGTGATGAAATGGTTATCGGTGAAGAAGACCGGACGTTTGGAATTGGCGGCATAGAACAGCGTGTAATGTTGACTCTGAAATTTTCGATTAGAGGGAGCTCATCCATTCCCAAACCTCTGTCATATAAGCCGGCCAGTTATCAGTGAACATGTAGGTGATTGCATGTCCTGTGTATACACTTCCGAGTCTCGCCCCAATTGCCAACTTCAATCCTCGATTCCCTACGATTCGAAGAGCGGGATACCGAGTGGCGTGGATTCGTCGAAGGTTTTGAAAGTTCACAGAACTGCCCAAGTCAGTTGTATTCTCAATGATTAAAGATCCGTAGAGCTCTTGAACCGTCCAATAGTTTTCCATTCGTTTTCCGCCATCTAAAACAATCAATTCCCATAGAAATCTCTTCTGAACCCACGCAAATTGGCAATGACAATATCTCCGATGACCTTGGTGCACGGCTTCTCAGTCAATAATCCGACGTCGGCATCGCTCCAAACACTCAGTTCGGTGCCGTTGCAAATTGTGTGAGCCGATGTGAAAATGACAAGAAAGGATAGAATTGCCAAGGAGATTTGTACTGGAATAGGAGGGGGTTGTCTGTATTAGAAGGGCACCCTTACCCTTTGAATGCATCGTTCCACACTTTTTCGACAATGGATAACTTCGAAATGAATTCAGAAAGAGGGAAGGAATACGTGGACTTGATTGAAAGGAAAAAGGACTGCCACGTGGCACGTGGAACTTAACAGAAAAAAATATTTAAAAAAAAAACAAAAACTTTATTCTCTTCTCCTCAAAACTTTATTCTCCGGTCGATACTTCTCCTGGGAGAATCCAGCGTTGGTGACTCCGCCGCTCCCTTTGCTCCCACCACTTCCACGCTCCAAACTCCCTCCACGCTTCACAACACTTCCTCTGGATCCCCTCTCCACAGTCGGTCGACTCGCCGCCTTCTGACCCTTGCCATGCTCCTTGCTTCCAGACCTTCTGTGACGTCGACGTCTTCTAACGATCCGTCTCTCGCGCATCTGATGAGCCGGCACTCGTTGTTGCTCCTCCCACTTCTTTCGCTCTTCTGACAAGTCTCGGTGAGAGCGGTGATAGATTCGAATGAAGGCCAGTATGAACGTTGTCGACCAGATCATTAGGGGCACTCCTGGAATTCTCTTTGGAGCCCTGGAGCTTTGGCTTCTAACTTACCCAACATGTAATAGTACAGAAAATCCTTCTCGTTCATTTTTAAATTTCTATTCTTTGCGAAAGCCGTCAAAACTTGACTATTTAATAAGAACTGAGTTGGTTTTCGAATTTTCGACTTCATCAAAAAAGCCACGTGGCTTATTGGAAACTAGTTTTGGGAAGAAGAACACGTGGAATTAATTTTAAAAAAGCGGTTTTTCGTTTTATTTGTAAAAAATTGAAGTCTGAAAGCAATTGGAATCATTTCCAATGTTCTCAGTGACCTATCTGACCTGTTTAGTTTTTTGGAGGACAAAAACCAAAAGGATAACTTCATTTTTATTTATTTCTTTCAAATAAATCTGTTCAAAGAAGATATTTGTCAAAACAACAAAGAAAATCGCATCAATCTTCATCAACTTGAAACCAAACATTTGTTCTCTCCCATGTCCAGTGTAAACAAACATCGTCACGTCTCACTTGCTTCTCTCTAGTTTTCTGAGCTCTTCCTATTCCTATGTTCCTCCAAGCGGAGACCCAATTCGGTCTCAACTTCCTTCAAACTCTTCCGGTTCATAATGAATCTCTTGTTTTCTCTCCAATCTCCATAGCTCTTGTTCTCTCGTTACTCCATACTGGAGCACGTGGAAGAACCAAGGAACAAATTGGAGATGTTCTTCTGAATGGCGCCAGTGATGACCAATTTGTCAACCATTTTTCATTCATCAATGAGAAGCTGAAAAGTGGGGTGAATGGAGTAGAAGTCCACGTGGCGAATCGAGTTTACTTGAAGTGAGTTTTTCATTCAATAATAGATTGGAATTAGGTTTTAGGAAGGGATTCACAGCCAACCCGTCATTCCTATCGGTTGCTCTCAAGAACTATGGAGCTGATGCGAAGACAATTGACTTCGGAACCCCAACCGCCGTCCGTGAAATCAACACTTTCGTTAAGGAAGTAACCAAAGCAAAAATAAATGAAATAGTTGACAAGGACAATTTAAAAAACGCCGTTGCCCTTCTGATCAATGCAATTTATTTCAAGGGAGACTGGCAGGAGACCTTCGATGGCTATTCCATCGCAGACAAAGATTTCACAACATACAGTGGTCATGTGAAGAAAGTGAGCTTCATGAAAGAGATAATGACCGATCGTGGATACTCTTCTGATGAAATCTTCCAAGTACTGCATCTTCCATATGCTGATCCGAATTTCCAGTTTTCTGTGTTCCTTCCAAAGGAGAAAAACACTTTGAAGCAAGCCTTGGTTAAGTTGGATTCCAAGAGATTCCAGAATTTGTTGAAGGGGGTCAAGACCACTTTTATGAATGTAAGACAAACTTTTGGAATTCTGAAGAAAAAAAATTGCTGTTTAGATCGAGCTTCCAAAATTCACAATTGAAAAAGAGATCGAATTGAAGAATCATCTAGTCCGGTTGGGTATCTCTGACATCTTCACCGACTATGCAAATCTATCTGGATTGGCAGAGAACATCAAGATCTCCGGAGGTGTTCACAAAGCTATCATTGAGGTAAATACACTTTTTCACAGATTAAAATAACCTCAAAAAAATATAAATTCCAGGTAAACGAAGACGGAACCACCGCTGCCGCCGTAACCAGTGTAAAAGCCGTTCCAATGTCAATGAGAATGGAGACTCCAGTGGATTTCAAAGCGGATCACCCATTCTTTTTCACTTTGAACTACCAGAATCACCCTATTTTCATGGGTGTCTTCAATGAATAACTTGTTTTTTCTAAATGTCTGTAGTGTGATCTTATAAATATTTTTTTTGGGTTCCACCTGTTTACCGATAGTTTTTACTTTCTGCACCAATCAAAACACAAACTTTTTGAACTTCTCATGGTATTTTTGGTCAGTTGTTTATATTTTTCAAATAGTTTTCTATCAATCTTCATCAGAACGATTCTAATCAAAGTAAATATTGTCTCGTTTTCAATTCCCCTCCAAAACCAGATTTTATTTATCAAAAATCAAACAGTGCCTTTTATACTCCCCTTTTTTCTGAGTTACCTTCCAAAGCCATGTCCCTCCAAGCGGAGACCCAATTCGGTCTCAGCTTTCTCCAAACTCTTCCAGCTCACAATGAATCCCTTGTTTTCTCTCCAATCTCCATTGCCCTTGTTCTCTCTTTGCTCCACACAGGAGCACGTGGAAAAACTAAAGAGCAAATCGAGACAGTCCTACTAAATGGATCAAATGCCACGCAATTCGTAGACTACTTCACTTTTTTGAATAAACAAATAAGGAGTGGAAAAAAGACGAAAAGAACGGAAAGTGTACCGTTAGTTTAGAAAATTCTTCCAAATAAATAGTGAGAATTCAGAGACCCGAAAAAGAAAAGTCATAGTATCTTCGATGCAATAAATGTCGGAAAAGAAGTTGGAGTGTATGTCCACATAGCTAATCGAATTTATTTGAAGTGAGTTCAATTGGGAACCAAGAACAATTTTTTTACTTCCAGAGAAGGATTCTCCATCAATCCAACATTTCTATCAACAATTCAGAAGCAATACCAAGCCGATGCAAAGATTCTTCCTTCTTCTGTACCAAAAGCTGTTCAGGAAATGAACGATTTCGTTAATGAAACAACGATAGGGAATATTCCAAAAATCGTTTCCTCGGAAAACATCGAAAACTCAATATCCGTTTTAATAAACGCGATTTATTTCAAGGGGTATTGGCTGAACAAATTCCCGAAGCGTCATACTTACGACAGCGAATTCACTACGTATTCTGGACAAAAGACTATGAAAACTTTCATGTCAGAATATGGATTCTGTGGAGATTCTTCTTCTGATGACATCTTCCACGTGATTCATTTGAATTATGTGGATGAACGTTTTGAGCTCTCGATTTTCCTTCCGAAGGAGAAGAATACATTGAAAGAAGCGCTGAAAGAACTGGATGCTCAGCGATTTATTAACTTGATGAAGAATAGAACTGTAAAGATGCTACATGTAAGTCATTTACTGAAAACTTTTTCAAATCTTCAGTTTCCAGATATCCGTGCCGAAATTCCGAATTGATACTTCCTTGGATTCTTTGAAATCAAATCTGCAAAGTTTGGGAATAACTGAAATATTTTCTGAATCAGCTGATCTGTCGGGAATAACAAATAACCTTCGAATTTCAAATGGAGTTCATAAAGCGATGATTGAGACAGATGAAGATGGTACTGTAGCTGCAGCAGTCACTTTGGAGTATTTTAATGAAATGGACGGGGAGGTCGATCCCACTTATTTCACTGCAGATCATCCTTTCCTTTTTGCTTTGAGCTTCGAAAATCATCCATTGTTTTTAGGTGTTCTTAACCAGTGAATTTCGGAAATATCGAAATTGTTTTATAATATTATGTAAATAATTAATTAAAAGATTGATTAAAAAAACAAAAACATACATCATTAGAATATAATTTTTTCATCATTCGGCCGGTAGCATGTTCCATCACTGTATACATGATTCCTGCGCATTCTTTCAGTTGCTTTTTCCATTTTGTCAGTCACCGATAAAAACTCTTTGATCATCCGATCAATTGTTTTTCTATCCAGTTTGCCCTGTTCAGACTGTAATTTTTCTTCAAATTTCATTTTGTAAATCTCGCGGATCGAAGGGAATCGCTTATCGAAGAACGCAATAGCAACCACTAGATTTTTCTCAAGTACGAAGTCATTATCCAGATAACCGGCTTCGTACCACGGTTCTTTGAGATCGTAATATGCCTCAAGAGAAGGAGCAGATGCTAGGGCTTTTTCACTTGGGTCCGTATAATCATAGTCTTTCCACGGGTGAAGTAGACCAAAGTTCTAATAATATAATTTTTTCAAATTAGAATATAATTTTTTCATCATTCGGCCGGTAGCATGTTCCATCACTGTATACATGATTCCTGCGCATTCTTTCAGTTGCTTTTTCCATTTTGTCAGTCACCGATAAAAACTCTTTGATCATCCGATCAATTGTTTTTCTATCCAGTTTGCCCTGTTCAGACTGTAATTTTTCTTCAAATTTCATTTTGTAAATCTCGCGGATCGAAGGGAATCGCTTATCGAAGAACGCAATAGCAACCACTAGATTTTTCTCAAGTACGAAGTCATTATCCAGATAACCGGCTTCGTACCACGGTTCTTTGAGATCGTAATATGCCTCAAGAGAAGGAGCAGATGCTAGGGCTTTTTCACTTGGGTCCGTATAATCATAGTCTTTCCACGGGTGAAGTAGACCAAAGTTCAGAGCCTTTCGTAACTCGGTAAGGCCAATGTTAGGCACGCCAAATTTGTACAGTGTATAACTCATGAATGACGTTACATAGCGTGCGACCATGTTTCCTGTAAGTTCCTGTTGTTCCGCACGGGTGAGACAAGTTTCCGCAATTTTAGTGAGCTCTTCTTGTAGAAAAACAGATGATGGGCTGAGATCTACAGTAGATTGGTTAGAATTGGAGTTTTCAAGGGAATTTGAATTGGTGATGTTTTCTGAAAGATATCTGTGTGTAATCTACTTATTTATGGAAACAGTTACCTGCATTTAAGTTCAAATCTACTGTAGACTGATTGGAATTCGATGTTTCAATGGAATTTGAATCGCTGATGTTTTCTAAAAAAAATTTCTGTCTGTAGACTTCTATAGAATCATTAAGAAACACCTGCATATACAGTGTCGGCCAAAAATATATGAAAAAAGGGCCTTTTCAGTTCAAAATGGTCAACTTTGGGCGTTCGTAGCTGAGTGGGGAAAAGTGGTATTATTCTGAATTTTTCAGGGCAGTTAGTTGATAGATGGATTTGCATTTTCTTAGTAGAAAACTTTTCTCTAAAATCATTTCTAAAAGTTATACGGCTTGCTAAAGAGAAAGATGTTGAAAAACATGCTATTTTGCACTGAAATCGACAAAATTTCAGGGAAGTTCTCTTTAACAACATACATGTTCGCGACCGTGTAGGTACAGCGTGTGTTTTTCACTCTGAGAAAACTAGGTGGTGAAAACATTTTTTTGAGATTTGAACAATTTTTTTCGATAAATTTTTCACTCGAAAATCAGTCAGAGCAGGTTCTCAAATTCTAGTAAAACGACTGAACTTCTGAATTCTGTCTTTAGATCCACCATTCAACGAAGAAAAACTTTCGTGTCTACTGTAGAATCACTGCTGAACACACTCTGTCGAAAATCATGAAAATTTTTGCATAAAAGTCGATAAATTCTAGATTTTTTGCTCAGAAAAGGTGAAAGAGATTATAACTCAACAAATTATCAAAGAAAATTGGTCAAAAATGTTTTTAGTCGGCCTCCAGAATAGTTGTGTACCTCGGCATTTTGCGAAAAATGAGCATGTTTATTTCGGAGGGAACGAATAGACCAAATTTCGCGAAAATTGGTGAATCTCAATTTTTTTTCATCAGTAGCCCCCAAAAAAATTTTCGAAACGAATCGTTAAGTATTCGCTTTACACGAGAGTTGTGTAGTTTTGGGGGTACACGCTCGATTTTGCACTGAAAAAATTCGCAAGTACACAACTTTACTGTGAAAAGAGCTTTGCGTTTTGAGAGCTGAAATTTAACAGACTTCATTATATGGCTCTGGGGGACCCTGCCACCAATTTTTAGAAAAATCGGTTCACTACCGGCTGAGTTGTGCTCATCGCGTTTCGCTGTTTTTGCTATAACACAGGCCGACCGCCGCCGCCGCCTTTCCGCCAGCTTGCAACGAACCCTCAATTTCTTGTACCCTCTCTTTTGGCCGCGCGTTCCCTCGCGCCTGTGGCGCAGTGGCAACGTTTCCGTACTGTAATCTGCTCGTGATAGAAGAGGGCAGTTCGAGGAACACATCTGATAGAAATTTTTTGCTATTTTTCTCCTTACGGTTTTTCAATTTCTAGGTGGTTATTTTGAAATTTTTTTTCGCAATGCCAGGTGGTGTTTTTGAAAATTTTCTCTGGTACACGAATGGCAAACATGTATGTTTAACAAGCCGTATAACTTTTAGAAATGATTTTAGAGAAAAGTTTTCTACTAAGAAAATGCAAATCCATTTATCAACTAACTGCCCTGAAAAATTCAGAACAATACCACTTTTCCCCACTCAGCTACGAACGCCCAAAGTTGACCATTTTGAACTGAAAAGGCCCTTTTTTCATATATTTTTGGCCGACACTGTAAGTGAACTACCAGTACAGTGCGTTGCAGAATTATAAAGCCACCCTATTTTTTCGAGGTCATGTGGTTTCTGATCACTTATTTCATAAACTCTGAACAGATTCGAATTCAGCGTAGAAAGTTACATATGTGCACAAATTTTGGGGACGATATCTTAAAAATGAGGCTCTGGGTGCTCATGGGTCTGAAAAAACACCTTTTGCAAGCGTTGCATAATTATAAAGCCACCCACCTACTTTCGAAGAAATCGTTCGTTTATCTTGAAGTTATGTCATGGAATTATCAGAATGAGTCTCTAGAAGTATTCTGTTGCCTTTTCACTCACTTCCAATTATTTTCGAATGTGCCATCTGGCTCTCTTTCTGGAATCTTCCAGCAATCAGAGGTTAGAGGCCAAAATGCACCTGGATGACCCGAAGGATTTATTTCTTCAAATGAAAAACGTCCGGAAGGTTGTCAAAACAGTTTTATAAAATATTTGAATCCCCTCAGTAACTTTAGAGGGTCCGGAGCCCAGCCGGAATTCAGTTCTGAGAGACACCAGTAATCAGTTGCCTGGCATTTGGCCGGATTGATAGCTGAATCGACATCAAAATAGAGTCAAACTTGTTGAACAGATAGTAGAGAACACTCATGAAACATTCGAATGAAATTTGGTGAAGTACTAGGTTAAATCTAGTCAAACTACCCTGCATTTGAATTAAAATCGGGAACCACAACATTAGTTCAGAATAAGGTTTAGGGGATTTCTGCCTCTCTACTCGAATAAAAGTCCAGAGGTGAAGTCTGGTAATGATTTTAGGTAGAAAAATAATTTTTCTGAATGTTTTAAGCTAAAGAAAAGGTAATTGACAGGGTATGAGATCAGAACACCCGAATTTCTACGGGTGGTACATTGACAATTGAAGCATTCGGGTTTAGGAGCGATTCTGATTTGCCTTAGAACAGCCTCAAACTATGTCAGATGTTAACCGAGTGTTTCATAACTATTCAGCAGATAGTTCACTAACTGTGTAACAGGTTTGACTCTATTCTGATGTCGTTTCAGCTCGAAATCCAGCCAAATGTCAGGTAACTGATTACTGGTATCTTTCAGAACTGAATTCCGGCTTGGCTCCTGACCTCCAAAAGTTACTAAGATAATTCAAATATTTTATAAAACTGTTTCGACAAGCTACTGAACATTTTGTATTTCAAGAAAATGATCAATCGTTCCATCCAGGTGCCTCTTGGTCAGGTACTACTGATAGCTCGATGATTTGGCTAGAGAGCCAGATGGCACATTCGAAAATAATTGGAAGTGAGTGAAAAGGCAACAGAATACTTCTAGAGACTCATTCTGATAATTCCATGACATAACTTCAAGATAAACGAACGATTTCTTCGAAAGTAGGTGGGTGGCTTTATAATTATGCAACGCTTGCAAAAGGTGTTTTTTCAGACCCATGAGCACCCAGAGCCTCATTTTTAAGATATCGTCCCCAAAATTTGTGCACATATGTAACTTTCTACGCTGAATTCGAATCTGTTCAGAGTTTATGAAATAAGTGATCAGAAACTACGTGACCTCGAAAAAATAGGGTGGCTTTATAATTCTGCAACGCACTGTAGAATACCAAAAACCAGTTTGCTTCTCATATTGAAATTATGCTGTAAATATAGGAACATCAAAGGGAAAAAATCATTAAAGCACAAGACTAAGGTCAAAAAGAATATTGCAACAAATATTCATATGACCCATAAGAAGAATGTAAAATATAAATAAAAACGGCGGAAAGAATACAAGGTCATTCTTTCCCGATCATCCTGTAGCCCACTTCTAAACGTGGTTTGAGAAGAGATAATCTTATTATCTTTCCTATTACCAATGATACTTTTATTCATTTTTGTTTTGTGAGAACATAAATTTTCATTTTTGACAAAAGAGAAATGAAAGTTTGAACTCCAATACTCGTTTATTTTCCTTCGGAAAAGTAGTTCAATGGCAAACAAAGTATGTAGTGAGGGTGAATATGATGAGATGAAGTATTATACTAGTAATTTGAAACATTGTTTATAGAATTAACACAAAACTGGGAAGAAATAGTTAATACAGACAACAATAGTATTACTAGAATATGATTTTTTCATAATTTGGCCGAAAGCATTTTCCGGTGCTACGGAGAATTACGTTGCTGCGCATTCGTTCAGTTGCTCTCTCCATTTTGTCCGTTACTAACGAAAACTCATCTATCATCCGATCAATTGTTTTTCTATCGAGATCACTTTGTTGAGACTGCAAGATTTCTTCAAATTTCATTCTGTAAATCTTGCGGATTGAAGGGAATCGTTTGTCAAAAAATGCAATGGCAGGTGGAAGATTTTTCTCTAGAATGATCACATGACCCAGATAACCGGCAGCATACCATGGTTCTTTGAGATCATAATAAGCCTCAAGAGAAGGTGCAGATGCCAAGGCTTCTTCGTTAATTTTTGTGGTAACGAATTTTTGCGCCCGCCCAAAGTCCAACAATGTTCCCTGTCATCTCCTGAACTTCCGCGTCGGTGAGGCAAGTTTCCGCAATCTTAGTTAACTCTTCCTGTAGAAAAGCTGATGATGTGTTTATTTCTACATTAGACTGATTGGAGATGGAAGTTTCGATGGAATTCGAGCTGGTGATATTTTCTGAAAGATTTCTGTGTTTGTGTATTTGTAATTATTAGAATAATTACCTGCATGTAAGTGATTCATAAGAAAAATACATATAAAGAGTGGAATTTTCCTTTTTTATATTGAGAACAAGCAATAAATTGGAAGAAAGCGTTAACAAGATCAATAAAACCAATGTCGAATATAAATAAAAGCGGCGGACAGAAAACAAGTGACCTTCTCTACAGTTTACTTTTGGATAATTCAGGGAAAAGATAATATTTTTAATCTTTTTTTTCTCTTATTTTTTAAATGAAAAAGAACATATATTTGATCAAAAAATGAAATAGTTTTAAAATAGGCAATTGTTTGGAAGACATACTCATAGACAATCGGTTTTCATTGAAAACATCAACTGCAAGCTCCATTCAATCTGTTCAGAGTTAAAAAGTGCTGAAACAACACAGTTACCGTAATCCAAAACCAGTTTCGCCTGTTTCATCTTCTCCCACATTTCATCTCCGCAGTTATCAATGAATTCTTTCTCCATACAATTATCTGTCCCAAAAAAGTTTTTACTCTCCAGTTTAGCAGTTTAGCATTACATTCCGCAAAGCTCTTGGTCTCCCGAAAGATTACCACTTCACAGAATGCCTTTATCTTCTCGACAGCTTCAATCACTCTGTTAGATGATCACATTTCAAAGGATCTACGCATTCCGGAAAATCCTCAAACATCCTAGAAACCTCATCTTTATTTCAGTAGTTTGTAGCATTTTTCGGCAATGTTTCGAATCGAATTGAACATCTGTTTGTGCTATTACTAATAACTTGGAGTCGTTCTGGGGTTGGAGAGAATTTTATACTATTATCAAATAATAAAAATGTTCTTGAGATCTTGCTCTACAAATGCTCAATAGGTCCTATTTTGATCTGATTAGAACCTGGGGAGCTAGTAACTCAGATAGCGATGACTCCCTTTGGGTTCCAGTTCCGTTTGAGAGTCACATTACTGTACGATTACGGTAGAGACAGTAACCGAAAGTTCCAAAAACGGCTCATGTAGGAAAAAATGAGCCTAGTCGCTAACTCTTTCATGTTTAAAAACCATGAAAATTATCTCAATACCCAGAGTAGCTAACGAAAAGTTATTAATGGACAAAATATCAAACTAAATTAAAGCTATATTTTATTCATTAACAATTTTCCGACAGCTTTTACCGTAATTGAAAAACGCGCATTTTAAAGGAGGACTGAAGTGGAATCTGATATTTAAATATTATAGCTGTAGTTTTTCATTCTGATCATTTTTCTGTTAACAACTTTCTCTGAAAATGCCTCTAAATGCCCTAAAAACCTTGAAATGCGAAGATTTCGTTATTATGGAAGAGTTTTTGCAGCCTCGGCCACAAGGTTTCGGACCGCCCCAGTGGCTATTTTCCTTTTTTCTTTGAAGTTTTATATTTTTATTAAAGGAGGACTGAAGTGGAGTTCAATAATTTGTATATAGATGTAGTTTTTGATTCTGAACAATGTTTGTGTTCACAACTTTTTCTGAAAATGCCTCTAAATGCCTTAAAAATCGACTTGAAATGCAAACATTTGATAATTATGGAAGAGTTTTTGCAGCCTCGGCCACGGGGTTTTTGACCGCCCCAGTCGCTATTTTCTTCATTTTTTCAAAGTTAATAAGAAGATATATTCAATAAGAACATAAAATTTCGAAGAAAAAACAAAAATAGCGACTGGGGCGTCCCAAAACCCCGTGGCCGAAGTTGTAAAAACTCTTCCATAATAATCAAATGTTTGCATTTCAAGTCGGTTTTTAAGGCATTTAGAGGCATTTTCAGAAAAAGTTGTCAACAGAAAAAGTGTTTGGACATCAAGCCTTCATCTAATGTCAAGTTATTGAATTCCACTTCGTCCTCCTTTGAAGGAGGACTGCAGTGAAGTTCAATAATTTGTATATAAATGTAATTTAGGATTCTGAACACTTTTTCTGTTGACAACTTTTTTTGAAAATGCCTTCAAATGCCTTAAAATTCGGCTTGAAATGGGGGAGATATGATTATGGTGGAAGAGTTTTTGAAACATCAGCCACGGGGTTTTGGAACGCCCCGGTGGCTATTTTCGCTCATTTTTCGAAGTCTCAGTTTGTTAATGAGAAGATATATTCAATAAGAACATAATACTTCGAAAAAAAAAAGAAAAATAGCCACTGGGGCTGCCCAAAACCATATGGCCGAGGTTGCAAAAACTCTTCCACCATTATCATATCTCGCTCATTTCAAGCCGATTTTTAAGGCATTTAGAGGCAATTTCAGAGAAAGTTGTCAACACAAAAAATGTTCAAAATTAAAAACTACATCTAATGACAAATTGATGAATTCCACTTCAGTCCTCCTATGACGACGACTGGTGGTAATGAGCTCGCCAAAAGAATTTTTTTTAAGTAAGGTAGCTTGAAATAGACGGAGACACTTTGGAAGTGCGTATCTCGATTAGGATAAACGTTATCAAAAAGTTGTCAACTAATAACAAACATTTCTTCTTAAGCAGAACATTCCATTAGTTAAAAACTTTTTGATAACTCTCACTTTAATTAAGATATATGACTTCTCATTTATAGCATAATTTTCTTCAATTGTTAAGAAACTAGTGAATTTAATCGGATATTCTTTATTCATGAAAATTCTCATTGAGTTATTCTTTAACTTTCACTTCCGAGTTTCTTCATAGCCGAATCCAGGCGTTCGATGTACCTGGTGTACGTTTTTCTGTTTCCGTTTTCGTTGTTTTTTAATACTGGATCGTTTTCCACGCTTTCCTTCGCTCTTTTCACGTTTTCTGACAGGTGCCACTTTTTCAAATACATTTTCGTTGATTGAACATCCGCCGTCGAATCGAAGATCGATGGCTCATCGTCTATCATACGGAGATTGATCTGAAATTAACAAAATGTATACTGCAGAAAATTATAAATATTACTCCGAAGTCAACAATCCGAAGCTCGAAAGTCGACATTTTCCCATTTATCTTCTCCTCCTCCGTCGGTATATGCTCAACGATTCCGTAATTATCGGGGTTTCCTGACAAATCCGTTAGACACAATAATGACGACAAAATTTTCATTTCCTGTCTCATTTCCTTTTTCAATTCTGGAGTAATGATTACTTTTTCTCGATCTAAATATCAAGTTGATGTATATATATATAACAGTTAAAATCTCACTTGCGGGGTTCGAATCATTCAACATATTAGAAGCTTTGATTCCAGAAGCAGTGACAAATCCTTCGACTAAATTTTCAGGGATTTAAATTTAAAAATTAAACTAAGATGCTCACTTAATTTGGTTCCTAAGAATACCATTCCGGATTTAGTGAGATCTGGGATGACGAAGACTTGCGATGGTCCAATTCCAATGGCTTTCAGTAGAAAATATACAAAAAACTCGATAATATCGAATTTCGGACGACTCGGAAATTCTATTTCATCTTTTTCATCTGGAATCGCTCCTTCATTTTTTACGTAAAACTGACCGACTCCATCAAGAAGAACGAATACACCGAGCTGAAAAAGCATCGAACATATAAAATAATCAGCCATAGTTACATACGTGAGATCCCGCATGATCTGACGATTTGCCTTTCAATGCGACATTCCGATTTGAATAAAGCCTTTCGAAATAAGCTAAAGCTGATCGATGTAAATATTTTCTCATGTTATGAATGAGAAAGTTCCATTTACTGGCTATTTCTGATTCTTCTAAAGCAAACGATTCGTAAACGAGAAAAAAATGGGAAGTGAAGAGCGGTGACAGATGCGATCTGGCTTGTACAACTATATCGCGGCGTCCTGTGGTCAGTCCAGATGACGTCATAGTCTTTATTTTCTCAATCTTTTGTTTGTAAGCCATCCATTCTGTTAGCATGCTATGATTCTGAAATGAGTCGATTAATGAAAAAAATAATAATTCAACTTACAACAACGAGTTCTTCTCCGAATTGAATTGATTGAAGTGGGTTCTCAAGAGTTGGTAATCGTTCGCCACGGAATTTTACAACTTGAAATCTAGGAGGAATCTTCGTAGTGACTTCAATTTCTCTAATCAAATCTCTGACGTGAATCTGAAATTGGACATATAATCAATAAACCGTAAAACTACAAACGTTCGGATCGAGCTCGATTCGTTCGAACAATCGATCCTCCGGTTCCCCAACGAGTCTTACTGTCACAAATGTTGTCATGTCTGAAACAAAAATTTGATGAAATCGTTGGATTGATGAAAGAAAACGTTTTTAAAACTAACAAGGGAGTTTTTAAAAGTTTGACAGAAGTAAATGGCACAGTATGGTGAGCGGGGTCTAGAAATCGAGAGTCTCTGGTTCGAAAATACCCTCCGCTAAATTTTTTATTTTTTTTAAATCCTGCCTATGGGAAATCCAATGTTTCCTGTCCTTATTAAAATTCTGAACGCTTAAGCAAAGTTAACTCCTTTGTGAGCTGCCGATATGAGGTATATGAATGTAAAAATGTTTATCCCACACCAAACAACCTCTTAGTTAAAGAGAAAATAACAATTGATAGTCACAGATGGATAATCACGAAATCAATGCGGACTACAGAATAAAAGAAAGTTTACCTTATTTCTCGCCCACTTTACGTCTGAAAATGGAAACAGAATCGCAGAATTATGTGGAATTGAAGGTAGAAATTCTAAAATGATTTGTTTGAAGTTTTACTGGAAAATTTGATGTACGGATGAAGAATTGTTGAACTAGCCGCTCCTCTATCGTGGAGTTGAAAAATAACTTGCTCTCCCTCTATTTGTCTTCGTTGATCCTTACACGTGGAATTGATACAATCTTGGGTCGCCCTCATAATGTCTACACGCCAAATATTTCTCTCCTCCTCTTCTTTTATGTGGATTCTTCGTAAAATTTCTAACAAATTCCTTTTCAGAAAATTCTATCGTCACTAGACGTGTCGCGAGCTGCCCCGGTTCATTAAAATGCTCTTGGTCCGGCAGAGACACAGCGCAGATCTGGCGCAACCGCCGTTGTAGCGCCTTGTCTGCGCCGACCAAAAGGAGGACAGCGCTACCGCCGATTCCAGTAGCACTAGCTCCAAATTGCAAAAAAGCAGGGTTGCAATCTGACGGGCCGGGCCGGGCTGGGCTGAGATGAAATGGGCCCGTCCGGCCCATCCACTCTTGGAAAAAAAAAGTTTAATTTTTAACTTTTTTAAATGTAATTTTTTCTATTTTTCTTTTTAAAAAGAATCAAAAATGAGCTCGGAGCAGTTTTCGAATGTTTAAGAGCGAAATATAGCTTACTATTACTTGGAAGACTGTGTCAAAACCCCCATCTTCTTCTCTCTAAGTTATTTCTGGTCTCTATGTGTCTTTGCCACTAAAAACTACCCCTTCATGAGAAAAATTCAAAACTTTTGATGCCGAAAACAACAAAAAATATGTGGGCGGGCCGGACGAGCCCAACGGGCCGGGCCGAGATTTTTTGACCTTCGGCCCGGCCCGGCCCGGCCCGGCCCGTTGCAACCCTGCAAAAAAGGCTCCACAGATACATGTTTTTCTATAAGGGGGCATAAAACTACTGATTTGTGCTTGTTTAACCCATATGTGTTTCTTTTCTCAAGTTGAGCGTTTTTCGTGGCATTCGGTCAAAAAAGTTTGAAAAATTAAAAAAAAATTTGAAAAATTAAAAAAAAAGTTTGAAAAATTAAAAAAAAAGTTTGAAAAATTTAAAAAAAAGTTTGAAAAATTAAAAAAAGTGAAACAAGAATCAATTTCCCAAATACGGCCTGCCCAAGTTTCGACAAGTCTGTAACCCAGTTCTGAACGATAATCTTAGCAGATAATAATAAATGTCTTATTATCTATTATACTTTTTTTGTGCCCGGCCGGGCCCGGGCCCAGGTGTCTCGCGACAACTACAGTACCGTCCAATAAGATATATTATACAATTTCTCATTTTTGACCACAACTCAAATTGTAGGAATTGCATCGACATGAAAATTTGACAGGATTTTCATAACTGCTCCAGAAAACAACTAAAAAATTGAAATTTCAGGAATATCTGGAAAAATTAAAAAATCGAAAAATTTGTAAAATGTCAAAAACCGAAATTGTGTATATTGTCTTCTGAGGTCTCCAGAGAAACGGAAATAAAGAAACGGAATTGAATTGTTGAATAGTTAGTCAGAAAGTATTTGGTATCATGAACACCCTAAAATCTTTTTTGGAACGAGTCCAGAAGTGCCTGGATCACAAAGATCTGGATGGATCGCAAGATGGCTTCGAGTTGACCGTATCTAACGTGTGAGTTACTTGAAACTGTCTCAAAAGATGCTCCAAGGGGTTTATTAAAACATTTCAGTCAGTTGGTTGACTTAGATAACTCAACTCAGAGCAGCCACCTGGCGACGTTGAACCCCTATTTTGATACGCTTCAAAAGTAGCCCTCCTGTTTGGAGCTGGTAGCTGGAATCAAAGTGACATTCACGGTGAATTTACTTCATATTGTGCCCACTAAGCATTTTGAACTCGAGTTTTTCACTGAGGGCGTGATTTACCAACTGCTGGCGTACCTAGGAAAGACCAGCCTTCCCCCTTGATCTATTATGAAGTGGGAGTGGTTCTGTGGGCTTTCAATATGGCGGCTGGGATAAGTTTTGAATGTAATAGATTTGCAAGTATATGAATATATCTCTAAGAACAAAAAGCGACACTTGGAAGATGTAATTTTTGTATAATCAGGTCCAGAACACCTCACGAAGGCCCCGGACTACATTCGAAGCACATCAAAATATGGGTTCAACGTCGCCAGGTGGCTGTTCTGAGTTATCTAAGTCAACCAACTGACTGAAATATTTTAATACACTCATAGGAGCATCTTTTGAGACAGTTTCAAGTAACTCACACGTTAGATACGGTCAACTCGAAGCCATCTTGCAATCCATCCAGATCTTTGTGATCCAGGCTCTTCTGGACTCGTTCCAAAAAAGATTTTAGGGTGTTCATGATACCAAATACTTTCTGACTAACTATTGAACAATCTTTAACAGCTTCTAACTATGTGTTTTTGTTTTCCGGTTCTTTGGATATTTCCAAATACATATGTAAATGATAATCCGGTAGACTGAAACAGGGGAAATACGGTAGAAAAGAACAAAAGTTTTGTCAAAGCCGCACAGTTCTGGCTTGACTTTTTGTACCACATCAGGTGAAGCAGAATAATGTGGTTCGAGTTCTCAGGCCCCATTTTTTGTTGAAGTTGTCGGTTGTTTTTCATAATTTTTGGCATTGATAAGGACGTTGAAAAGAACGATTTCCTCATAAAAAAGCCAAAAAGTTCCTTCTGCAATACGTGTTTTAATAATATAAAATTTGGTTTCGGTACGTAATTAGCCGGTTTCTATGCCCCAATCCAATAAACTATGCTGTTCTGAGTGAAATACAGTACCTACTTTCTATTTTCAACCAACTTATTTTATAGTCGGTTCGTTTAAATTCTTGTAATTAACTATAAGTGGTGACAATGAGTAATTTTTGGTGGACCACAGCAATCACTAAATTTCGCTCTCCAAACTGTGTTAGGAGTATTTTGAATTGATGAAAAGGCTAATAGCTAAAAATGAGGTTTTTATTGGTTCGCAGAAAGACCGATTGGTCGCCAGTTCAATTTTGTTTGACTAATCTGTTTTGAGAATCTGGTGAAGCAAGGAAAGCGTTAGATCTGACCGAAAATTTGTGGTTTTTGAGAGAATTTAAGTCACAGAAAAAAACGGTTTTCCGGAAAACTACCCGCGTGCCAATATCGTTGTTTGCCTTCAAAGTGTTCGGGGAATCAATGCTTCCTGACGCGGTGAGATCAAACATAAATTGCTATTTTTCACTGAAATATTTCCTCAGGAGTCTGTTCTACATACACTGGCCAAAAAGGTATTCGCAAACGGTTTTTTGATCATAACTCTTCTGAAGCATATCGGAATGATCTGAAATTTTTATATATATTATAGTTTTGAACGCTTTTTCAAATTGAATGACTAACTGAAAGAATAAATTTTCGAAAAATTTTGGGAAAATTGAAAAAATTGTAAAATGTAAAAAAACCGAAATTGTGTATATTGGTTTCTGAGGTCTCCGGAGAAACGGAAAACGAGAATAAATGATAAGAAGGAGTGAAATGAGTTATCTTGAAATAGACGGAGACACTTTGGAAGTGAGCAATTTCAAGCGGGCGTATCTCAATTAGGATAAACGTTATCAAAAAGTTGTCAACTAATAACAAACATTTCTTCTTAAGCAGAACATTCCATTAGTTAAAAACTTTTTGATAACTCTCACTTTAATTAAGATATATGACTTCTCATTTATAGCATAATTTTCTTCAATTGTTAAGAAACTAGTGAATTTAATCGGATATTCTTTATTCATAAAAATTCTCATTGAGTTATTCTTTAACTTTCACTTTCGAGTTTCTTCATAGCCGAATCCAGGCGTTCGATGTACCTGGTGTACGTTTTTCTGTTTCCGTTTTCGTTGTTTTTTAATACTGGATCGTTTTCCACGCTTTCCTTCGCTCTTTTCACGTTTTCTGACAGGTGCCACTTT
The DNA here is from genome assembly GCA_016735795.1 of Caenorhabditis tropicalis. Taxonomy (NCBI): domain Eukaryota; kingdom Metazoa; phylum Nematoda; class Chromadorea; order Rhabditida; family Rhabditidae; genus Caenorhabditis; species Caenorhabditis tropicalis. Next base: position 671,234 of record CM028618.1, read on the forward strand.
TTCAAATACATTTTCGTTGATTGAACATCCGCCGTCGAATCGAAGATCGATGGCTCATCGTCTATCATACGGAGATTGATCTGAAATTAACAAAATGTATACAGCAGAAAATTATAAATATTACTCCGAAGTCAACAATCCGAAGCTCGAAAGTCGACATCTTTCCATTTATCTTCTCCTCCTCCGTCGGTATATGCTCAACGATTCCGTAATTATCGGGGTTTCCTGACAAATCCGTTAGACACAATAATGACGACAAAATTTTCATTTCCTTTCTCATTTCTGGAGTAATGATGACTTTTTCATGATCTAAATATCAAGTTGATGTATATATACAGTAGCGTTCGAAAGTATATAGAACAATTGATTTTTCAGTTGATTTTAGCGGTTTTAGGCCATTTTCAGGGGTCTAGTGCTCGGATCTTGGGTCTCCGATCGCTTTGAAAATTATTGGAGACTTAGAACAGACTTTAATGAAGAACTTTATACTCATATAATTTTTAAAAAATACCTTCTTCTCTTTTTATGGGGCAAGTTCTGAGAGACACCGCATTTTTGTCCATTTCAATACTGAAATTGGGAGAAATTCAGGTGTCTCTCAAAACTTATCTAATAAAAAGAGAATGAGGTACCTTCTGAAAATTGTGTGAATATAAAGTTCTTTATTAAGATCTGTTCTAAGTCTCCAATAGTTTTCAAAGCAATGAGAAACTCAAGATCCGAGAACCAGACACCTGAAAATTGCCTAAAACCGCTAAAAACAACTGAAAAAAGCAATTATTCTATATTTTTGAACGCTACTGTATATATAACAGTTAAAATCTCACTTGCGGGTTTCGAATCATTCAACATATCAGAAGCTTTGATTCCAGAAGCAGTGACAAATCCTTCGACTAAATTTTCAGGGATTTAAATTTAAAAATTAAACTAAGATGCTCACTCAATTTTGTCGACAAAAAGACCATTTCGGATTTAGTGGCATCCGGAATGACGAAGACTTGCAATGGCCCGATTCCAATTTTTTGCAGCAAAAAATAAACAAAAATCTCGATAATATCGATTTTAGGGCGATTCGGGAAGTCTGTTTCACTATCTCGGCCTGGAATCGCTCCTTGTGTTTTGATGTAGTACTGCCCGATATCATCAAGAAGAACGAACGCTCCGAGCTGAAAAAGCATCGAACATATAAAATAATCAGCCATAGTTACATACGTGAGATCCCGCATGATCTGACGATTTATCCTTCAATGCGACATTCCGAGTTGGATAAAGCCTTTCGAAAAAAGCTAAAGCCGATCGATGTAAATACTTTCTCATATTTTGAATGAGATAATTCAAACAACTCGATATTTCTAATTCTTCCAGAGAAAACGATTCGTAGACACGGAAAAAATTGGAAGTGAAGAGCGGTGACAGATGGGATCGTGCTTCCACAGCTATATCGCGGCGTCCTGTGGTCAGTCCAGATGACGTCATAGTCTTTATTTTCTCAATCTTTTGTTTGTAAGCCATCCATTCTGTTAGCATGCTATGATTCTGAAATGAGTCGATTAATGAAAAAAATAATAATTCAACTTACAACAACGAGTTCTTCTCCGAATTGAATTGATTGAAGTGGGTTCTCAAGAGTTGGTAATCGTTCGCCACGGAATTTTACCACTTGAAATCTAGGAGGAATCTTCGTAGTGACTTCAATTTCTCTAATCAAATCTCTGACGTGAATCTGAAATTGGACATATAATCAATAAACCGTAAAACTACAAACGTTCGGATCGAGCTCGATTCGTTCGAACAATCGATCCTCCGGTTCCCCAATGAGCCTTACTGTCACGAACGTCGTCATGTCTGAAACAAAAATTTGATGGAATCATTGGATTGATAAAATAAAACGTTTTTAAAACTAACAAGGGAGTTAACATAAACTTTTTTAAAAGTTTGACCGTAGAAGTAAATGGCACAGTATGGTGAGCGGGGTCTAGAAATCGAGAGTCTCTGGTTCGAAAATACCCTCCGCTAAATTTTTTCACAAACGGTAAAGTTTGCATATGAACTAATTCGTCATGAAGAAAAATAAAATTGTGAAAAAAATCGGTCTTTTCAGTTCAAAATGGTCAACTTTAGGCGTTCGTAGCAAAGTGGGGAAAAGTGGTATCGTTCTAAATTTTTCAGGGTGGTTAGTTGATAGCTGGATTTGCATTATCTTAGTAGAAAACTTTTCTCTAAAATCATTTCTAAGAGCTACACGGCTTGTTAAAGAGAAAGATGTTAAAAAATATGCTATTTTGCACTGAAATCGTCAAAACTTCAGGGAAGTTCTCTTCAACGAGCCGTGTAGCTTTTAGAAATGTTTTTAGAAAAAAGTTTTCTACTAAGAAAATGCAAATCCATCTATCAACTAACTGCCCTGACAATGAGAAATTTAGAGCAGTACCACTTTTCCCCACTTTGCTACGAACGCCTAAAGTTGACCATTTTGAACTGAAAAAAAAACCGATTTTTCATATATTTATGGACGGCACTGTATCTAAAACAAAAAAACTGAGAAAGTGGCGAGTGGGAAGGACCGGTAGATAAAAAGAAGAAAAAATTAATATTTGACAACAGATAAGTCAATAAAAGAGATTGGCTCTGTATGGTTATATGGGTCTCTGGAGAATATATGGGTCCGAAAAGATTATATGGGTCCGGAGAGAATAGATGGGTCCGGATGAAAAGTTATCAGTTTTTAGCTAGAAATGGGCCAATTAACTCCCAATTAACACTTCTGGTTTATTTTATTCTCACCTCTCATGAATTTCATCATTTTCCAATTTTCTGTTCACTCGACTCATACTGCTGCAAATTGACTTATGGATGTGCATTGAGTGTCCTATTGTTGTTTTGGACTAACTTAAGCTTATTTTGATGTGAAATGAGCATCAATTACAAAGAATAACTGCTTCTTTTTTTCACATAATATGATGATAATGATTTGTTGGTTCCCCTCCAATATGAGCTTAATAATGACAAAACGCTGAACGCATCTAGGTTTCGAGTTTTGTCATAAGATTGCGGAAAGAGAGACGTTAGTTTTTCAATTAATATGAAGAAAATGAAGTATAATGTTTAAGATCACAAGATCTACAGTATACACTGTGGCTTATCAGGTGTTGCTACTGTTTGGGTAACATGTAGATAGGTTCACGTCTTTTATGGAGTTGAAGAAAGAATGAAAGCAATTCAGCATCATATTATATATGTATTCTCCGCATAGCACACATGCTGCATAGCAATAAATGTTCTTAGCAATCTCTTAGTTAAGGAGAAAATAACAGTTGATAGTCACAGGATAATCACGAAATCAACGCGGACAACAGAATAAAAGGAAGTTTACCTTATTTCTCGCCCTCCTCTACGTCTCTTTCACAGACGCGTTACTCCCATCGCCGTTTCATTCTGGCACAACGCGTTTTCGTGTCGCGCTGCGTGCGCCTAGTTTAACTTGAGCAAATGTTTGATGCTTATACACTTGGGGAGGGGCACAGGGAGGAAGAGAGAGAAAGATCACAAAAGAGAAATTGAAAGTTGTTGAAGGAAGAAAGAGAATGTCTTCTTCTTTCTCTCCCTCCCCACCAATTCCCACATAAGATACAACAAATAGGCTAATATAGGCTTAATATTGAAGGGGGGAAATATAGAAAGATGCTGAAAATCACTAAAAATTGCCTAGATTAGGATTTGTTATCGAAAATTCTGGATACTGTTAAGACTTTAGATTCTTTGGAACTCGGTGAAAATGATTTAAGATTCTCAAAATCATGTGATTATGAAACAGAAGATTCGACTTGTTTGAAGTCTTACTGGAAGAGTTGATGCACGGATAAGAACTCGTCGAACTAGACGTCCCTCTGTCGGAGAATTGAAAAATAACTTGCGCTCCCTCTATTTGTCTTTGTTGACCCTTCTCGGCTGTCACCGGATACTTCTGGGCTGAAGTTTGTTGGCTTCTGGTCGAATCTTAGTCAGATTTCGGCAAAGACTCAGGCAAAAGCCAACCAATATTTGACCAGGAGCGACTAAGATCTGACAAACTTCCAAATCCTAAAACCTGTTTCATATTTTTCCACATCTCTTCTCCGCAATTATTGTAACTTTCCAAGATTTTGTGTCGTAGCTTGTAGTCATCAAATAGGACAAAAACACAAGTCTGATGGATCCATGTATTTATTTAGAATGAGAGGTCCAGATGGACCGACCACTCGCGGCGCGTTTTGCTCAATTCCTCTTTCTCTCTGCGTCTCAATCCGTTGCCCGGGTGGTCTTCGTAATTGATAACGCCAAGTGGAACAGGTGCCACAGAACGCAGATGCATCCCGTGACATTATCAATGAATTCTTTCTCTATACAATTATCTTTCCCAAAAAAGTTTTTACAAGCTTCTTCCTGAATCTTTTTCATTTCAATCGGATCTTCTACCTGATTTGGGAATGGTTTCCATTCTTTGACACAATCTGACTTCTGAGGATCTAATTTAGCATCACATTCCGCAAAGCTCTTGGCCTCCCGAAAGACTACCACCTCGCAGAATGACTTCATTTTTTTTGACGGCTTCGATCACTTCGTTCGATGAATCTGTCCGGCATTATATATGTAGTTACCGGATTACGGAGGTTCAGTGGTAGGTTTTATACTTGAATTGAAATAGTTTTATTTGAGGCAAAAGTACCAATCCCGAGAGAATGGTGAAAAACGTACATAATTGAGCAGTGGAGGGTTTATATACGGTAAGGGGCCGGTCTAGGCAATTATAATTGTTGGCGCCCACTGTTTGCGCCTGATTGCATTGTTGAACGTGGGATTTAATTGACATTGTCGTTACTGTTGACCGAAGTTTGAATGTGACACACTCCTTAAGTGGCAGATAATTGAGTTGTAGAGTGGAGTGATGTTTAATTCGAATTTGATTCTTTTAGTTGTTTGAATCGAAGACCAAAAGTCGAGATACTCCCGCAAAGGCCAAGACGGGGGAGGAAGGGGGAATCTGTGAGATTCCAATGACGCTTCGTCATCCTCCCGCGCCTGCATTGAACTGACTCCATGATGTAGTTTGGATTTTCTTCGAATTGACGTTTGGACATTGTATCAATTCGCGGTTTGGGAATTTGGCGAGCTGAAAAATTTTTTATTTTTGTTTTTTATGTTTGTAATATAAGCGATAAATTGGAAGAGTAATTGAGAAAGAAGTGAGGGAGTTAGAGATAAAGTGTGAATCGAGGTTTGAGAGGGGATGGATATATTGGAAAAATAGGGTAAAGAATAGTTAAGAGGTGGAGTTGGGAAGAATGAAAAGAGGTTTTTAAAGAGTGAAAAGGAATGAAAGAAAAAAAAATATGTTTTTAATTGATGAGAAGGTTTAAAAAGAGAATAAAGTGTGGAGATTGGAAGGATGGGTTTAATTATTAGAGATGGGGGAATGGCGGTTACCATTTCCAAAGGTAAGTAAGCGAATAATTGCTGGGATGCAGCACATGTACAGCGCAACTGCTGTTACCAAAATTATTAAAAGTGATGATATGATGGTGGTTATCCTTTTAGAGATTGTGTCGAGGAAGCTCCATGGGTCTGGTATTGACCAAGGGTGGATATCTGTAATTCCTTTTTCTCCATTAAGTACTTGGTTGAAGTATTCTGCTAATGTATTGTGAGATACACAGGCAAGTATTCCATCTATTTTGTAGGAGTTATTTTTTGAACCGCACGAAACTGTGCATACTCCTGTTGGGCTAGAGGTATTAAATTTTCGGGGAATTTCGTTCACTATTCGCCGTTATCGCAGCTTAGTTTTGCATGGACTGGTTCTTTTGATCTACAGATCACGTTTTGTGTTGCTCCTTTAAGGCAATTATAGCAGCCAGTGAAACTGGTATACTCAGCTATACTACATTCTATTTTGGATTCAGTCATTTCTACGTGGTACTTTTTGTAGATTACGATTTGGATGTGAAATTTGTTGAGTTTCATTTCCTGGAACTGGAACGTTATCGTTAGTTGTTCCTAAGTGGTAACGTTCCGTAATTAGAATCACATTTCGAAGGAGCGGTGCATTCCGGGAAATCCCCACACATCTTGGTAACCTCGTCTTTATAATTGCCGTTTGTTGCAGTTCTGGCAATGTTACGAATCGAATTGAACATCTGGAAATGAAAATTGTTTCGGAACTTTCAAACAAGTTTTTCTATGAGTAGAATCGCATTGCTCTGATTTTACAGATAGCAGTACGGTGGCTGAAATAATAAATTTCAATGGAACAGCCATTTTTGATAAGATGAGACTAGTTGATTCATATATATTAGGTTGGCACATAAGTCCCGACGGATTTTCGGGTCGAAAATTTTCACGTGTAACTCGCCATAGAGTTTGAGGCTAAATTACAAATACGGTACATGTTCACCCTCAAGTGTCTCTTAATGCACCCCCACCATACAAATATCTCTGCCCCCAGAAGTCCTATAGAGAGGAATCAAAATGTGATACTTTTTGAGTTGAATTTTTTGTTACCTAAAACATTTGACTGGTAAATGAAAATTTGTTAATCAGCGCTTCGAACAGTAAACTGCATGATAAATATGAGATATTTATCAAATCATATCTAGCAAGCTTGATACCAGCTCGTTTTGCTACATTATATGGAATACTGGCATACTGCAAATGAAATTCAAAGATTTCTCCAGAATGAAAATGAGCAGAGGGGCTGAATATTTTGTTCTGACGAGTATATACGTTAGCCGTAATGATAACAGTATCAACTTGTTACCCCCTGTACTTTACTTTTCTGGAAAAGCGTCATACTGACCACATCATGAATTTCATGAAAAATGACATGAAACGGCTCATAGACTGAACCAACAGTTTTTAAGAGTGTCTTCACATTGTTAATGACCACTAAACTAAAATTTGTTTTAATGAATACCACGCCATATAGGAGTCAAAATAAAAAGACATGATAAAATTGCAAAAGTGAAGGAGGGACCAGAAGGGATTTCTCTGTGTTCTGACATCCTAATATGATGTTAATTGTGCATCCAATAGAAGGAGCTTTGACCTTTCATAAGGCAGAAAAATAGCTGTCTCCTTCCAATTTAAACAGAGAAATAAACGCCCCAAGTTCAACTAACGAAATCCGTCGGGACTTATGTGCCAATCTAATAAATAGAGGAGAAATCAAAAACTGAAGAACGATGGAAAACAAAAATTGAAGTTCATCGAAATTGATGATTGATGGTCTTCCCTTTTGATAAAAAGATAACTGGGTGTTAAAATTAAAATTTCAGTTTTTTAGCAGCATAGCTGAACGATCTCTGATCCTCCTCATCCATTGGACTTTGCCCCCCATGAACTTCCTGCTCTTTGCTACCGGTGCCGTATGACAATGCATTTATCAATCAACCGAAACTCTCCACGCCCATTCTCCATTCTCCCCTAAAAAACAGCTGCTTGGAATTCAGTCATTTGTGAACTTCCCTTCACCCTTCTCTCAATCTTCCGGTTTTCAGATGCATCTCAAACTGCTGGTCTTGGGGATAATTTCTGTTGGACTGGCTCATGGAGCCAGTGTGGCAAGCTCCTCCCAAAACTGCACAGTTGAGAAAGGATTCGAAGCTTATAAACCAATCAAAACACAAACTTTTTGAACTTCTCATGTTATTTTTGGTGAGTATGAACAATTGTTTATATTTTTGAATTATAATAGCTAATCGAATGTATTTTAAGTGAGTTTGAAATTCGAAAATCAAAACAAATTTTATATTCCAGAGAAGGGTTCTCAATTAATCCAACATTTCTCTCGACAATTCAGAAGCAATATCAAGCAGATGCGAAGATTCTTCCTTCTTCTGTACCAGAAGCCGTTCAGGAAATAAACGAGTTCGTTAATGAAACAACAATGGGGAGTATTCCGAGCATCGTTTCATCGGAAAACATCGAAAACTCAATATCCATTTTAATTAACGCTATTTATTTCAAAGGGTATTGGCTTTCTAAATTTCCGAAGCGTCATACCTACGACAGCGAATTCACAACGTATTCTGGAGAGAAGAAAATGAAGACTTTCATGTCAGAATATGGATTCTGTGGAGACTCTTCTTCTGATGACATCTTCCACGTCATTCATTTGAAATATGTGGATGAACGTTTTGAGCTCTCGATTTTTCTTCCGAAAAAGAAGAATACACTCGAGGAAGCGCTGAAGACACTGGATTCTCAGCGATTTATGAATTTGATGCAGAATAGAACTGTAAAGATGCTTCATGTTAGTCATTTACTGAAATATTTTTTAATTTTGAGTTTCCAGATCTCCGTGCCAAAATTCCGAATTGATACTTCAGTGGATTCTTTGAAAACCAACCTGCAAAGCTTGGGAATAACTGAAATATTTTCTGAATCAGCGGATCTATCGGGAATAACCAATAACCTTTGGGTTTCAGATGGAGTTCATAAAGCGATGATTGAGACAGATGAAGATGGTACTGTAGCTGCAGCAGTTACTCTGGAGTATTTTAACGAAATGGATGGGGAACCTGATCCCACTTATTTTACTGCAGATCATCCGTTCCTATTTGCTTTGACTTTTGAAAATCATCCATTGTTTTTGGGTGTTCTTAACCAGTAAATTTCACAAAAATCGAAATTTTTTATAAAATAAAAAAAGGGTAATTGAAAAACATACATCATTAGAATATAATTTTTTCATCATTCGGCCGGTAGCATGTTCCATCACTGTATGCATGATTCCTGCGCATTCTTTCAGTTGCTTTTTCCATTTTGTCAGTCACCGATAAAAACTCTTTGATCATCCGATCAATTGTTTTTCTATCCAGTTTGCCCTGTTCAGATTGCAAAATTTCTTCGAATCTCATTTTGTAAATCTCGCGGATCGAAGGGAATTGCTTATCAAAAAACGCAATGGCAACCACTAGATTTTTCTCAAGAACGAAGTCATTATCCAGATAACCGGCAGTATACCACGGTTCTCTGAGATCATAATAAGCTTCAAGAGAAGGTGCAGATGCAAGGGCTTTTTCACTTGGGCCCGTATAATCATAGTCTTTCCACGGGTGAAGTGGACCAAAGTTCAGAGCCTTTCGTAACTCGGTAAGGCCAATGTTAGGCACGCCAAATTTGTACAGTGTATAACTCATGAATGACGTTACATAGCGTGCGACCATGTTTCCTGTAAGTTCCTGTTGTTCCGCACGGGTGAGACAAGTTTCCGAAATTTTAGTTAGCTCTTCCTGTAGAAAAACCGATGATGGGCTCAGGTCTACAGTAGATTGGTTGGAATGCGATGATTCGATTGAATTAGGACTCGTGATGTTTTCTGAAAATTATCTGAGTGTTATCTAATTGAAACAGTTACCTGCATTTAATTGTAGATCTACTGTAGACTGATTGGAATGTGACGCTTCAATTGAATTGGGACTTGTAATGTTTTCTGAAATTTTTCTGTGGTTAGACTTTTATAGAGTCGCTAAAAAAATTTATGTACCTGCATATAAGTGAACTACCAGGAGAATACCAATGACCAGTTTGCTCCTCATATTGTAATTATGCTGTAAATATAGAGAAATCAAAGGGAAATAATCATTGAAGCACAAGACTAAGTTCAAAAAGAATATTGCGATAAATTTTCTTCTATTGACCCATAAGAAAAATGTAAAATAGAAAAAATAACGGCGAAAAGAAAACAAAGTCATTCTTTCTCGATCATCTTTATCCCACTGTTAAACGTGGTTTGAGAAGATATAATATTGTTATCTTTTTTACTACCAATAATACTTTTATTCTTTTTTTTCTGTGAGAACAAACATTTTCATTTTTGATGGAAAAGAAGAAAAAGACTGAAATTCCGAAAAATGTTTTTTTTTCGAAAAAGCAGTTCAATGGCAAATGTACAAAGGCAGCATAAATAAGATGAGATAAAATGTTCGGCTCTATTGTAGAATAGGGGTCCCTTCGAAGTATAGGGGTCCCCTAAAAAAAATAGGGGTCCCTTCAACCTACATGAAAAAAATAGGGGTCCCTTCAAACTTCATCAGAAAAATAGGGGACCCTTCAGAAAAATAGGGGTCCTTTCGCCAGGCGATACAGGACTCCAGAAAAATAAGGGTCCCTTCAACCTTCATCAGAAAAATAGGGGACCCTTCAGAAAAATAAGGGTCCCTTCATCAGGCATCATAAGACCCCAAAAAATAGGGGTCCCTTCAACCTGTATGAGAAGAATAGGGGTCCCTTCAGGCTTAATAAGCTCAAAAAATATACAAGGGACCCCTATTTTTCTGAAGGGACCCCTATTCTTTTTCCACAAATTGAAGGGACCCCTATTTTTTTGGGGTCCTGTATCGCCTGGCGAAGGGACCCCTATTCTTCTGAAAGGACCCCTATTTTTCTGAGTGGGTCTGAAGGGACCCCTATTTTTCTAAGGTCTTATCATGCCTGATGAAGGGACCCTTATTTTTCTGAAGGGACCCCTATTTTTCTGATGAAGGTTGAAGGGACCCCTATTTTTCTGAGGGGGTCTGAAGGGACCCCTATTTTTTTAGGAGACCCCTATATTTCGAAGGGACCCCTAAACTACAATAGAGCCAACTGTTCTAGTAATATTGTAATTTCAAAAATTGTTATAGAATAAATAAAAAACTGTGAGTAAATGATAAATATAGACAACCATACTAGAATATGGGTTTTTCCTCATTTAACCGGAAGCATTCTCCGGCGCTGAGAAAATCATTGCTGCGCATTCGTTCAGTTGCTGTTTTCATTTTGCGAGTCACCGACAAAAACTCCTCAATCATCCGATCAATTGTTTTCTTATCGAGATCGCCTGGTTGAGACTGCAAGATTTCTTCAAATTTCATTCTGTAAATCTTGCGGATTGAAGGGAATCGTTTGTCAAAAAACGCAATGGCAGGTGGAAGGTTTTTCTCTAGTATGATCTGATTACGCGGATCAGCGGCAGCTCGGTTGTCGCCGGATACTTTTGGACGGAAGTTAGGGGGTCTACAGATTTTGGTCGGATTTTGAGAAGCTTTTTACCAGAAGTTGCAGGACCGCTAGATTATGGTCAGACCTCCGTCAGTTTCTGGACAAAAGTTGAAAACAGCAAGACCCAGTCAGACTTTAGTCGAAAGTTTGTCAGTCTTCAGTCGGTTTTTCCTCAGAAGTTGGCGATCTGACATAGCTAACAAGTTCTTGACGAACTTTAGTCAGATGTTAGACAAATGTTGGTCAGAAGTTACTGATATAGAAAAAGGGACAGGCCGAGGGAGCCCACCAACCGCAGCGGTCAGAAGTTGAGCAGAAGTTGGTCTGAAGTTGGTCGGAAGTTGGTCAGAAGTTGGTCAGAAGTTAAATGCGCTGCGTGTCGGCGTCGCGTGTTCTTGGAGATTTTTTTCATTTGAAAATAATTATTTTCCTATTTTTCATTCCGTTTTTCAGAGTAATTTAAGTCTGTTTCAACTTAAAAACTTGATCTCTCTTTTAATATATAGTTTTAGGTACATCAAAAGTAACTGGGTGATGGAAGGTTATAGGAAACGTCAACGTTGCCGATCGAAAAGGAAATTCCGTAAGTGATTAAAATGAGACAATTAAAAAATATATATCACAGAGTTGAAATGGGAAAACGCGATACAGTGGAACCCTCAGGAAGAATCATCTAATAAATCGGATAAAGAAGCCTCTTCTTCTTCTTCAAGTCCAGAAACAAAGAGAAAGATAATCTCTTCTGCAGAATTAGATAACGATATCTCTGAAGAATGTCCATGGATGATTTGGAGCCAGGAAACCGACGACGAAAGTTCTAGTGGTGTTGAACATGACAACGGTGACAACGAATATTCACTCGATGACTCAATTAGCTTCATTGCTTCCGTTTTTATTCAAAACAACATATCGAAAAATCTCGGGGATGATATTTTCGACTGCTTTATGTTACTGCAGAAACATTCAAACATCAGAATCAGTGATATTCGAAGAAAAATTAAAGAATGGTCTGCTTGTGGAACTCGAGTCTACGCATTCTGTGTGAAATGCAATTTTCTGCTGTCTGCATCGAAAAAATGCGGGAATAAAGAGTGTGACAGATACGCCGTTTCTCAAGCAAACGTGTCTTCTTTGAGAACAGTTATTACGTTTTCATTACGTCAGCAAATGGAGGAGTTACTGAGGAGTGGTAGCTTTGAGAAAAGCATCTTGACAAGATCGTATAAAAATCCTTCGATATCAGGAAGACTTTGCGACACAAAAAAGTATAAGGACCGCTTATTGAAATGTGAAGAAGAACATCCTGGAATGATTACTTTACTTCTATCGATGAATACGGATGGATTTCGAAAACGAGGATGCTCCAGAGGAGAAATGTGGCCAGTGTTTCTTGCTGCACATGATATCACTAACGGGCATGGTTCTTTTCGAGAATATAATCCTCAGTATGTGATTTTGTCCGCTATCTTACAAACATCTGGAAAACTATGTTTTTCTGATTTTGATGCTTTGTTCGAGAGGATGAATTATGAACTGAACGAAACGACTGTAAATCCATTGAAAGTCGTTTTCGATGGTGTAGAGTATAAAGTTAGATTGGAGTTGTTTCAAACAGTGCTGGACATGGATGTGAGTTAACATTGTCATACTACAATCTCTCATATACCATTTCAGGCATCTAGAAAAATCAGAGGATTACCTATTTGGCAATCACATGGATCATGTTCTCTGTGCACCGTGGAGGGAATGAAAATCAAAACTAAAACCGGTCGTACAATCAGTTGGTATTCAGAAACTTCAGTAGAAACATATCACGACAACTTTCTTCCTCCAAGTGATTATTAATCCTGTTGATAAAGAAGGTTTGCTTTCTTTTAGAATTGTTGAAAACGTGTCTGCCACCACCTCATCTGGATGGATTTGACAGTCTTCACATTATTTTCGAAGGAACATCAAAAGATCTTATTAAAGATCTGATGGGAACTGGCAAAAGAACTGGAGCCTCAGTCAATCGAAACGTTCGAATGGAATGGTCTGTAAGTGATTATCACAGCTTTTTGCTTTAATTCCATACTCTTGAACTTCAGAATGCTCTGAACTCTGCGAGCACTCCCCGAGGAAGAAGCTCGGCTGCCCTGTTGGATCCGATTCAGCTATCGACTAGAACTGGAAAGGAAATTCAAGAAGTAATATAATGAATCCTGACGAAAACTTGAAGATATAGTTTTCAGCTCTACGACTTAGCCATCCCTGTCTTGCTTGTTATACTTGGAACCTCAAATGAATGGACTCAAATGATCTTTTTTCATTGGATAACAACCAGAAATGTAAATGATTGTTTCATTTCGGAGAAAGATTGCGATAGGATCGATGAAATTCCCTCATATTTACGGAGTCTAGTTCAATCGAAGTTTCCCACGGTTTATACAATGAAATTTCACGTGAGTTCTTCCGCATTGATAAGAGAATTCATTAATTTTTATGTTGCAGTTTTTTATCGATCACCTCATTCCAACATTACGAAATAACGGAAGCCCTCATCTATCCAGCGCGGCTCCCTTCGAGAGAATGAATCAAGTGCTGGGAAGAAGCTCCAACTCCCATACTACTAGAGCCGTTCTCAACATCTCAAATAGATTTTTGGCTTTTAAAAGGTCGGCTCAATATATGTCGAACAAAATGAAACTAAGAAGGATGAAACTTCCCCGTACAATGATGTCCCTTGAGGAAGAGCAAGCTCCAACTAATGCTGTCATTGATTGCAAACCCCTAAAAATTGAAGAGGAGGCAGTAATAGAAAAGTTTCCCGTTGATTTGGAGAAAATCGTTTACATTCAATCATATAATGATGGTCGTCACGTTTATTCAGTACGAAGGCTATGCGTCGACAAAACAGTCCAGAATTGTTTCATCTATTTTCATGAAAACAAGGAACAGACTGCTTTTGGATGCATTGAAAGGATATTCACGGACAGTTCAGGAACATTTGCTTTGATTCAAAAATTCTCCACAATGGATCCATTCCGTCACATCATCAGTCTCTTCCGCCGGAAGAAGAAATTGTTGGAATTGTGTGAACAGTCAAATCAATTTTTCGACAAATCACTGGATCATCATTCTTCATCGTTGACATCAGATGTCCTAAAGGGATTCATCACAGTCGTTGAGTTCAATCAGAACTCATACGTATCACGTTGTTGAATAAATTTATTAATTCTGTTTCTCTCTTCTGACTTTTCGGTTTTGTCCACGATTTGTATATTTATTCAAGAAAAAATCAACCGGTTTCCGGTGGAATTTTTCAGATGCCGAAGCCAAAAAAGCCAGCACCAACCATCCCCCGGAAAATTCGACAACCAAAAGTAGAACCGCCAGAAGAAACTCCGAGAAGAATCAAGACGACTCCTTACAGACGTCGTACAGAACTTGTAACCCCAAAACGATCGATTCCAAATATTCCACCAGTTTACAAAACGCCAAAGGAATTAAGTGAAAAATATCCAAACCTCGATCCGTACATAATTAATGATCCATATGAACAGTTTGAAGAAAACATGGAACCAATGGAATATGATGTGTCCCATATGGGTTACGAAAAAGAAGAAGAAGAGGATCAGGAAGAGGTGGAGGACGAAGAAGAGGAAGAAGATAATTTGGAAGAGGAGGAAGATATTGCAGCAAAGGAAAGACAGGGATTCAGCTTATCCGATTTTCTCACAGACGACGAAGAAGTTTCTAAAAGTGGTACGATTTTCTATTCTTATGCCTGCTTTACTCTGAGTATACGTTTTCCAGATCAACTTCGTACAGCTATTTCAACTGGAAGTGCGTTCGATGTTGGTCATTGCATTCGAGACGGCTTCAAGAAAAAGACATTGACTGAGTTACAATTAGAAGTTTGTTAAAAATGTGAACAACTTGAGAAATTTTCTAATTTAGGAGATCAGTAGGAATGTTCCGAGGCCTTCGATTTCTCTTCTTAAGTTCTATCACGACTCGGAAAACGCCAAAACGCAAGAAGAAAAGGATTCTTTAAACATGGGAACTATGTTCTTCGTCAAAATGGCTCTAACAGAAAGCGTTGGATTCGAAAAACTAAGAGCGTCAGTCAACTCTCTGTCTTCGTCCTTCGCACAAAAAACCAAGATTGGACTTCTTGTCAAAAGGACATTACAGAAGAATCACGTTATCCCAAAAGTCGGACAGTTTCCCGAAATCAATCTAACTTCATTCTACAATAAATCATCGTTGATGGGGGATTCGGCTTTCTCTCAAATGTGCATTTTTCTGATGAAAATCTTCAAACAAGTAAGAGAAAAAAGCAATCATTTACACTTCATACTTGTTCAGATACTTTCACCAAGATACAATATCTGGATCTACTCATTCCGCCCGAAGTGTGTTCGTTCCGTTGACAAACACTTTATCAGCTTCCCCGAAGCAATTGCCGAAGGACTAGAAAGTGAGAACAAATTGCTTTAATTAGAAAATGAGTTTTAAAAATCTTGAAGGTTTTGCCTACGATGCCATCGGAATTCATTTGCCCGACCACCTTCTGCATGGTGACGTAGACCTTAACGATCCGTAAGATTGAAAAAGAATCAAGTTGATTGATTAATCATTTCAGATTCGTCAACTCTTTGAATACATCAGAAAAATCAAAAGAAGTCAACCGTCGCCGAAATGAGCGCGACAATGTATCGCAGACTATGCAGCAAAGCATTGGACATATGCTGTTAGTTTGATATATTCATACTAATAACATTGTTTTACTCAATCATTACAGTAATTACTTGCGTGAGTATCATTACAATACAGCCACTGATGAGTTAATCGTCTGCAAAGTAAGCAATACACCCAATAACTGTGTGACAACTAACTTTTTCTAGGAACGTCATGATTGTGTGATACACTTGTCATGGAAGGATGTCAAGGACTACCGCGCAAAATGTCGAAAAAATGGAACAGACCCGGACGATTTTGTCCCGAAGGACCTGATTGGATTGTAATAGAGCCTATTCTAACTCACTGTTTCTTATATCATTGCTTTCAGCTCGAAACGCGCTGGAACAGCAAAGAATGCTGAGAAGAGATCAATCACGAAGAATAGATCGGCGCAATGATCATCATGTTTTTTCCAATTTTTCTATATTCTCGTTAAATTGTTGAACTTTGTTTATTTTCTCTTTTGTTTTGTTGTCTTCTTTTTCAAAAATAAATTTAATACATGAATATATAGATTTTGCTATACGGGGAGGGAAAATATGTGAAAAGCCGGACAAATATTCGGCTGAAGTTAGTCGGCTTCTGATCAAATCTTTGTCAACTTTTCGTCGAAACTTCGTCGGCTTTTGCCTGTGTCTTTGCCTGAATCCGACGAAGATTTGACCAGAAGCCGACAAACTTTCGTCCAAAAGTATCCGGCGACAGCCGAGAGTATACCACGGTTCTTTGAGATCATAATATGCCTCAAGAGAAGGTGCAGATGCCAGGGCTTCTGCGTTAGGTCGCTTGTAATCATAGTCTTTTTTCCATGGGTGAAGTGGACCAAAGTTCAGTGCCTCTCGTAACTCGGTAAGGCCAATGTGAGGAACACCGTTTTCGCATAGTTTAAAACTTATTATGCGTGATATAGAATATCCAGCCAAGTTTCCTGAAAGCTCTTGGTATTCCGCGTCGGTGAGGCAAGTTTCCGCAATTTTAGTTAGCTCTTCTTGTAAAAAAGCCGATGATGGGCTGAGGTCTACAGTAGACTGATTGGAATTTGATGTTTCGATTGAATTAGGGTTTGTGATGTTTTCTGAAAGTAATCTGAGTGTAATCTTTTTATTTATATCTGAAAAAGTTACCTGCATGTGAGTTCAGATCTACTGTAGACTGATTGGAACTGGAAGTTTCGATGGAATTCGAGCTGGTAATGTTTTCTGAAAGTTAATGGGTTTAGACTTATGGAATCATCGAAATAATTACCTGCACATAAGTGAACTATCAGGAAAATACCAATGACCAGTTTGCTCTTCATATTTAAGTTATGCTGTAAATAAAAAATCATGGAAGCATAAAACTAACAAGTTTGAAAAATTCAAGTTGTAAGTTCAAAAAGAATAATGCGACAAATTTTTGATTTACCCAAAATAAGAATGTAGAATTTAGATAAAAAGGGCGGAAAGAATACAAGGTCACTCTTTCTCAATCATATGTAGCCCACTTCTAAACGTGGATTGAGAAGAGATAATATTCTTTTCTATACTTTTATTCATTTTTGTTTTGTGAGAACATAAATTTTCATTTTTGATGACGAAGAAGTTCCAAAGTTTATTTTTCTTCGAAAAAGTATTTATGTAGATTGGCAAATGTACAAAGACAGAAGGAAATAGAATACACACAAAACTGGAAATAATTATGATAAATACAGACAGCCATAGCATTACTAGAATATGATTTTTTCATAAAGTGGCCGGTAGCATTTCCCGGTGCTACGGAGAATTACGTTCCTACGCATTCGTGAAGTTGCCTTCTCAATTTTGTCAGTTACTGACGAAAACTCATCAATCATTCGATCAATTGTTTTTCTATTCAGTTCACCCTGCTCAGACTGGAAAATTTCTTCGAATTTCATCCTGTAAATCTTGCGGATTGAACGGAAACGCTTATCAAAGAACGCAATGGCAGGTGATAGATTCTTCTCTAATATGACCTGATTACCCAGATAATCGGCAGTATACCACGGTTCTTTGAGATCATAATAAGCTTCAAGAGAAGGAGCAGATGCTAGGGCTTTTTCACTTGGGTCCGTGTAATCAAAGTCTTTCCACGGGTGAAGTGGACCAAAGTCGAGAGCCTTTCGTAACTCGGTAAGGCCAATGTGAGGAATACCGCATTCGCATAGTTGATAACTCATCATGTGTGCTATAAGAGGTCCAGCAAAGTTTCCTGAAAGCTCTTGGTATTCCGCGTCAGTCAGACAAGTTTCCGCAATCTTAGTGAGCTCTTCCTGTAGAAAAGCCGATGATGGGCTGAGGTCTACAGTAGACTGATTGGAATTTGATGTTTCGATTGAATTAGGGTTTGTGATGTTTTCTGAAAGTAATCTGAGTGTAATCTTTTTATTTATATCTGAAAAAGTTACCTGCATGTGAGTTCAGATCTACTGTAGACTGATTGGAACTGGAAGTTTCGATGGAATTCGAGCTGGTAATGTTTTCTGAAAGTTAATGGGTTTAGACTTATGGAATCATCGAAATAATTACCTGCACATAAGTGAACTATCAGGAAAATACCAATGACCAGTTTGCTCTTCATATTTAAGTTATGCTGTAAATAAAAAATCATGGAAGCATAAAACTAACAAGTTTGAAAAATTCAAGTTGTAAGTTCAAAAAGAATAATGCGACAAATTTTTGATTTACCCAAAATAAGAATGTAGAATTTAGATAAAAAGGGCGGAAAGAATACAAGGTCACTCTTTCTCAATCATATGTAGCCCACTTCTAAACGTGGATTGAGAAGAGATAATATTCTTTTCTATACTTTTATTCATTTTTGTTTTGTGAGAACATAAATTTTCATTTTTGATGACGAAGAAGTTCCAAAGTTTATTTTTCTTCGAAAAAGTATTTATGTAGATTGGCAAATGTACAAAGACAGAAGGAAATAGAATACACACAAAACTGGAAATAATTATGATAAATACAGACAGCCATAGCATTACTAGAATATGATTTTTTCATAAAGTGGCCGGTAGCATTTCCCGGTGCTACGGAGAATTACGTTCCTACGCATTCGTGAAGTTGCCTTCTCAATTTTGTCAGTTACTGACGAAAACTCATCAATCATTCGATCAATTGTTTTTCTATTCAGTTCACCCTGCTCAGACTGGAAAATTTCTTCGAATTTCATCCTGTAAATCTTGCGGATTGAACGGAAACGCTTATCAAAGAACGCAATGGCAGGTGATAGATTCTTCTCTAATATGACCTGATTACCCAGATAATCGGCAGTATACCACGGTTCTTTGAGATCATAATAAGCTTCAAGAGAAGGAGCAGATGCTAGGGCTTTTTCACTTGGGTCCGTGTAATCAAAGTCTTTCCACGGGTGAAGTGGACCAAAGTCGAGAGCCTTTCGTAACTCGGTAAGGCCAATGTGAGGAATACCGCATTCGCATAGTTGATAACTCATCATGTGTGCTATAAGAGGTCCAGCAAAGTTTCCTGAAAGCTCTTGGTATTCCGCGTCAGTCAGACAAGTTTCCGCAATCTTAGTGAGCTCTTCCTGTAGAAAAGCCGATGATGGGCTCAGGTCTACAGTAGACTGATTGGAATGCAATGATTCTATTGAACTGGAATTTTGGAGGGAATTTGAATTGGTAAGGTTTTCTGAAAAACATCTGAGTGTAATCTACTTTTTTATTGAAACAGTTACCTGCATTTAATTGTAGATCTATTGTTGACTGATTGAAATTGGAAGTTTCGATGGAATTCGAGCTGGTGATGTTTTCTGAAATTTTTCTGAGTGTAGACTTATATGAAGTCATTAAAACAGTTATTTACCTGCATATAAGTAAACTACCAGGAAAATACCAATCACCAGTAGGCTCCTCATATTGTAATTATGCTGTAATTAAAAAATATTTGAATCATAAAAATAAATCCACTAGATAATTGCAACAAATCTTTGATTGTCCCATAAGAAGATTGTTGAGTATAAATAAAAGCGGAGGAAAGAAAACAAGGTCACCTTCTCGATCATATGTAGCTGACATCTAGACGACGTTCAGAGAAGATATTCTAATAATTCCTATTTTCAAATACCTTTGTTTATTTTTATGAACATGACTTCTTATTCATGATAAATTAATGGTTGAAATTTAAGAAAAACTTTATTTCTGTTGAAGAAATCAGTTTGAGTTTCAAATGTACAACGCTTGGATGAATAGGATAAGATGAAGTATCATACAAGCAACAATTGTTTACTATAAAATATACACATGAATGTAAAAAAGTGGCAAATACACACAGGGATAACATCCCTAGAATATGATCTTCTCATAATTTGGCCGATAGCATTCTCCATCATCGAATAAATGATTCCTGCGCATTCGTGAAGTTGCTTTCTCAATTTTGTCAGTTACTGACGAAAACTCATCGATCATTCGATCAATTGTTTTTCTATTCAGTTCACCCTGCTCAGACTGTAATTTTTCTTCAAACTTCATTCTGTAAATCTTGCGGATCGAAGGGAGTCGTTTGTCAAAAAACGCAATGGCAGGTGGAAGGTTTTTCTCTAGAATGATCACATTATTCAGATAACCGGCAGCATACCACGGTTCTTTGAGATCGTAATAAGCCTCAAGAGAAGGTGCAGATGCCAGCGCTTCTTCGTTAATTTTCGTGGTAACGAATTTTCTCCACGGGTGAAGTGGACCAAAGTTGAGAGTCTTTCGTAACTCGGTAAGGCCAATGTGAGGAATACCGTTTTGATATAATTCAGAACTCAGGCCATATGCCGCCCAAAGTCCAACAATGTTTCCTGTCATCTCCTGAACTTCCGCGTCGGTGAGGCAAGTTTCCGCAATCTTGGTTAGCTCTTCTTGTAGAAAAACCGATGATGGGCTCAGGTCTACAGTAGACTGGTTAGAATTGAAAGTTTCAATGGAATTCGAGCTGGTTATGTGTTCTAAAAAAATATCTGTGCTTGTGTATTTGTAATAATCTGAATAATTACCTGCATGTAAGTGAGTTATCAGGAAAATATAGATAATGTATATAATCCTCATAGTTTATACCTAAAAGAAGAAGTAAATTGGTAGAAGGCGTTAACTGGATAAATAAAAAGAAAATTGAATATAAGATAAAAGGCGTGGAAAGAAAACAAGGTCACTTTCGGATAATTCAGGGAAAAGATAGAATTTGTTATCTTTTTCTATCCGTCATTATTTTTTTTCATCTCCGTAAATATGATTTTTTCTAGTTATGGTGAATGGAAAAAATCTATTACAACCGTTGCTGAACGATCTCTGATCTTCCCCATCCATCGGACTTTGCCCCTCTTCCTGAACTTCCTGCTCTTTGCTACCGGTGCCGTATGACAATGCATTTATCAATCAACCGAAACTCTCCACGCCCATTCTCCATTCTCCCCCAAAAAACAGCTGCTTGGAATTCAGTCATTTGTGAACTTCCCCCTCAACCTTCTCTCAATCTTCCGGTTTTCAGATGCATCTCAAACTGCTGGTCTTGGGGATAGTTTTGGTTGGATTGGTTCATGGAGCCAGTGTGGCAAGCTCCACCCAAAACTGTACAGTTGAGGAGGGATTCGAAGCCTATAAATGTGCTTCTGTAAGTAGGGTCAGGTACCCAATCAACTTGAATTATTTATAGCAACTCTATGAATTCAATGACTTCATAACGGATTTGGATATGGAGGATAAGACTCAAGTTCTCGAGTTCAAATCATTCTGTGACTCCCTTCAATCTTGCTATCGATCAATGCTCTGTACCAACCCTAACAATGAAACTGAGAAAAAGTTGACCGGAATCAAAAACTATTGCGATGCTGTTGTTTTCGTTTCCACTGAATTCGCCGCCTGCTCAAACAAATTAGAGGTCCAGAACTCCACTTGCTACCAAGACTGGAGCCCCTTCCCTCCTGCCATTGACTCTGAGCTTGATCCAAAGAAAAGAGAGGTGCTGATCAAAAACGCTTGTATGAACTACTTTGGCTCAGAAAATTGTATGAAGGAAGTCATTGTTGATTTGTGTGGCGAACAAGATTGGTTCGGGTTCAGAGATGTAAGTGATTATATTCTGATTATATTAAGAATGAGGGATTTTTCAGCATTTCCTCTCCATTAGCAACCTTCTCTACACATGCGACATCCCCCAATGGCCATGAAGTCTACCAGGATCCATATTATTCTCGTTTTATTCAATTAAATTGAATTTTTTCAAAGAAAATAAATTTTGAAGCATCTTGTTGAATATTTTAAAAAAGCAGATTTCTCTATGAACTTCGAAAAAATGTGTCACGAGACTCTGTAAGAAACAACTGGTCGTTTTCCGGTTCTGCCTGTTTAACAAATTCCGCTTGTCACCACATTCGTCAATCAAGAAACGTTTTTTGCGAACACATTCTTTTATCTCCGTCACAATGGATGAGCAGTTGCTCATGGGTTAAACCTCCAGTCAAAGCCCACACACCATTAAAAAGAGAGAATCAACTGGGTACTTGGGGTTCAGATTAAGGATAAGTAGACAAAAAAACGTTTTCCAGCCAATTTACTACATGAATTCCAGGAATGTCTTAGTCCAAGTGCAAAACTAATCAGTTTTTCAAATCTAACTATTCTGAAGATTAAAATCTTTGATAACTATTTTCAATCAAGATTACAACATGAACTTTTGATTTATTAGGGTTTCAAATTGTTGAGAATTAAAACCAAAGAAAAAAAAATAAAATGGAGCCAAAGGATAATGAATAAAATGATTGGAGGGCGCCATCTATTTGGACAGGCAAAGGGTACCCAATTTAATGATCTAGAAAGGGCGTGGAGAAATGTGAGGACAATGGATAATAAAAAGTTGATAAAAAAGAGCAAAAGAAAAAGATTTTTATGTTCGACACTCAAAGTCCAGTTGTTCTCATATTTCAAATTACCATTCTTATCATTCACAAATCTTGAATGACCTTGCCAGATTTCTTAGCTCCTGAAACCAGGAAATTCATTTTATTTTCCCCAATTCCCTTACCTTTTGATATCTGTGTCCTTGTTTCTTTCCACATGTCTCCATCGTCTCTTTTATCATACAATCATCTTCTCCGAACAGCTTTCCACAAGCCTCTTTCTCCAATTTCACCATTTTCTGTATCATTTCATCTTCAGAAAATGGGTTGTATTCTTGATAGCAAGTAGAATTATGAGCTCTAAGCTTGACTTCACAATCTCTAAATTCTTTTAGAATCGGAATGTTAGCAATACATGTAGTATTATGTTTCTTGATGTCTCCCGCGTATTTCGGGTTGTTTAGACATTTGTATGACCGGTCACAAGACAAGAAAAGTTCACAATCTTCAAGGTAGACTTTCATTTGATCGTGATCTTTTGGGTGTTCTCCAGAGAATTCAATCATTTCTAGAAGGGTCTGGAAAGAGGCAATTAGAAGAGTCTAGACTTGGAATTTGAAAGTTAAGAGCACAAAAAACTCACAGATGTGCAATTCAACATTTTCAAAACTGCTTGTTCAGATTCACAATCCATTTTCTCCGAGCACCAAAACGATTGGGTAATTAATAACCAAATAAAGAGAATCGAAAGAATCATAATTGATAGCGAATAGTAAAAAGTAGTGAAAACTGATATAACTTTGTTGTTTTACTACTTCAAACGGCACCTGCCCCCCAAAAGAAACAAGTTTATTCTTCTTGAAAGATAAGAATGATGATCAAGGGTCATTATTGTAAACATTGGTTGATTACTTGTCAGAAAGCTAAGATTACAGATGGGAAAATAATTTTTGAAGATATTTTTTAAGATGTTACAAACCAGGAACAGATCAAAAAGCTAAATTGAGATCAATCCGTCACAATAATGTGAAAAAGAGAAAATTCACTCTAGAGCGTAATTCCCAAGATAAAAGTATGTGACCAAGTCACCTCATAATGGACTATAGACTAATCAAGTTCATTTTGCTCTCAAAATAAAAATATGTGTCCAAGTTTCTCTTCAACTCAACTTGTTAAACCCCCTTATGCTCTCCTCAGCAAAACCTGCGTTCATTGTAACAAAAATAATCTAGAAGGACACGGGGACCGTTTTAGAATGACCTTTGTCCACATGTGTCTCTTTTTTGTTTGCTTTTTCTAGGCAGCCATCTGCTTCAGGTGACCGAACTTTTTTGCAACACAACCTCACCAATTTGAATGTAATTTGTATATAGCTACATTTTAATGCCATTTCCAAGCCATAATTTAGACCTGAGCATTAGTTATCACATTTTTTGACAACAAAACCTTTTTTGCTTCCTTGCTTGCCAAAATTCAAATGAAATGTTAACACTCTTGCCTCCGAAAATGAATCATCTCCAAATGTCATCTTTTTTCTTTGTCTTCTTTTTTAAAATGTTCTCCAGACTCAAAGATTTTTGCAAGTATAATTTCCGTTTCTTTTCAAACTGCTCTTCATTTTTCAGTTGGCCGACGATTAATCATGTCGAACGTTTCTCCTCTGCTCTTGAGCGACACTGGCGAGGAAGAAAAGAAAAGGTGAAGATAGAAATTGTACTTTTTCTTTATAAGCTTCCCGCTTCACTTTTTCAATCTTGCTGAGTTAAATTATTTTTTTTTTGCAGCATGTCCGAAATGGAAATTGGTCTCAAAATACTCCAAGATCACTATTCCAGTAAATCATATGTTTTCTCACCAGTCTCCATTAAATATGCTATGGGATTGTTCCAAGACACCATTGGCAAAAAAGAAGAGGAAAAATCCGAATCCCAAAAAGAAACACCAAATAAACTTGGATCCCAAAACAAAGGAAATGAGATACTGGCAGCCAACCATGTTTTTTGCAGGTAGGTGACTAGTAGAGTTATAAGTTTAATTTTGTTTTCAGAACCGATATTCCACTAAACTTGGCGGATAATACCGTCACTTCACTTGCTCTCCAAAACACAGAAACAATTTGTAAAACCATAAACAAAACAATGTCAGAGAAAACAAATGGGATGTCAAAGTCGATTATCAAGGCGAAGAGCATAAACGAAAGTGAGTCACCACTGAAATTGAACCCACTCCAACCTCATTTCAGATTTTGACCTGCTAACAGCCACATTCATGCACATAAAACCATCTTTCCGTTGCGCATCGTCTACCTGTCTGGGTACTGCACGAAAGCAGTTCCACCGGAACCCAAGAAAGAAAAAGAGGATCATGTTCTTACGTATTTCAAATATTGCCCGAATCACTGAGAACGAACATTTTCAAGTTGTGAGCTCTAATCACATGCTAGGATCAAACTTCACATTCAGTGTGATTCTGCCGCAGCAGGATCATAAATTAAAGAAAGCACTCGAAAATCTGAGTCTTCCTGTTCTAGAAAAGTTGTTGACAACTGGGAAAGAGTTCCATTGCAATGTGAGTTTTTTGTTTCAATTTTTTGTCGAATAAAAACTTTTTTCTAGTTGATGGTCCCTAAAATCAAAGAGATGACAACTCTGGAACCCTACCAGGTCGGTGGAGCTCTCGGAATGACACTGGAAGACGAGGACAAGTTCAAAATATTCAGCACTGCTTCTGTCCAGGTATAAATTAAAAAGGGAGAGTTTTCCAAAAATATTTTTTAGTTCGACAACTATCATTACAAGCCAGCAAAATGGGCGTTCAAAACCGGGCGACCAGCGGAGATAGATGGGACCCCTGACTTGGAAGCGGCTTTTGAGGAACCTGTCTACTACGATTTCACAGTTAATCAACCATTTGTCTATGTTATTTCGAAAGATAATCAACCATTGATAATGGGTTATTTTCATTGATCTTGTTTTTATATTGCTCACTTTTAATTTTTAAAAAAATCGATTCTCGTAAATGCTATTAATTCCAAAGTTCTCAATCTATCTTTCTCATAGCTCAATCTTTGTTTTATCCGTTAATTGAGAGATAGAAAATTGTTTTCTTGTTAAGCAGCTGACTCTTGAATGCCTGCACTTCATTGTTTTATTGTTTCATTTCTCCCGTATTTTTTCCAGCCAGTTTCCCAATAAAAAAATAGATTCTAATCATTTTTTTCAAGATGAAACCAGTTGTTTTCTCTATTCTTCTAATATTTGTCTCTGGAGCCAGTGTTCCAAATCGAAAATTGGATGGAGAGTGTTCAGATCCAATAGCGATTTATTTATGCAAATCGGTCAGTTTCTATTCGATTTTTTTTATTTGATTCTAGATTTTAAGAACTTCATATCTTACCTGAAAAGTCTGACGGGAATGGTTAAATGGAGTGATTACAAATCGAAAGTAAATGAGTTCAAGAAAACGTGTGGTCCCCTGGAATCATGTCTCTCTTCTCTTGCTCATTGTGATATTTTTGGAAGCAATAAAACCAGCTTTATTCTTGATGTAACCAAAACTTATTGTGGTCTAGTTTTGCATGTTTCCGAGTCTTCGTGCTACGATAAACTGGAAGAATCCACGTGTTTCAAAGAGTGGGATGGGGTCATCGCGAATCAAGAGGATTTAGATGAGAGGGAGAAACAAGAGGCATGCATGAATTATTTCGGAAAAGATGGGTGTTTGAGAGAAGAGATAACAAGGCTTTGTGGAAGAGAAAAATGGATCGAGTATAGAGATGTAAGGGTTTGAGTTTTTAAAATAAAAAGATTTTTTGTTTCAGCTCATGATCAAAATGAACGACCTGTTGTTCAAGCATTGCGATTTGAGAACTATTGTTTAGAATTAAAATTTTATTTTGAATAAATTTGTTATAAAACTTTTTTTTATCTTCATCAGATATCTCTCTCGAATCAAAAAATCGCCACATTTGTTTCAAAACAGCTGCTCATCTCTATCTCTTATCTGTTTTGACAAGGTCCAGAGAATGAAGTTATTTCTGCCAGCGGACCTTCCGTTTTCTATTTTAAAAAACAAGTAACCTCAATTTCTACATTTTTAGAAAATGCACTATCCTCTCAAACTTTTGGTTTTTGGAATCATTTTTCTGGGAGTTGGATACACCACAAATATCACAACTATCCCGGAACCCTCCTCTGAAATAGCCCCTGCCAAAAACTGCACCCCACTTACAGTTTTCCGGGTTTTTTCTTGTTTCTTTGTAAGTTTTAAATTCTAAAAAGAAATTATCCTTTTGTTTCCTTCAGCGCCTTGGAGATTTCATGAGAAAACTCTATTTCCTTGACATTGAGAAGAAATCGAGTCTCCGCGGATTCTTCGACTCCTGCTCTTCCCTTCACGAATGCCTCGCCTCCCTTTCTTGCGGAAAAAATGACGCAAACGACACCGAAATGATAAATAAAATTGGATCGTATTGCTCTGGTCTTCATTACATGTTCGAAGAGTTTCATCCGTGTCTGAACAAATTCGAGGAGAACAAAAATTCTGAATGCTTTCTTTCTTGGAGTCCATTTTTAGATAAGGAGAAAAATGGTACCGAGAAGAGTCAGGATGAGATTTGTGAAAATTTTTTTGGAAAGAAGAACTGTATGAAAAAGGAAGTCACTGAGACTTGCAGTAAGAAGGATTGGCAAGGATTGAGAGATGTGAGTTGGAGATTAGATAATTGAAGATAATTTTTTGTTTCAGCACTTCATCAAAATCACTCCAGATGTCAAGAATTGTAAATTAGAAGATTTGTGAATATTTTTGTTTGTAATAAATATTTTTCCAATGATTTTTGACCGATTTTCATGTTTCTTCACGAAACGTTCATGACACATGTCGTTTTTTCGAAAAGTTCCGCGTCGAAGGGACACTCAACAGTTGCCATGAAGCTTCCATTCGCTTCATTCTGCTTGATTCGTCTGTCTGAAAAGTTTTTGTTTCAGGAAATGAATTTTCTCAATCTTGTCATCATCGGAGCTGTACTCATCGGCGCTTCAAAAGCAGCCAGCGTCGCTTCCGCGGTCTCTGGAGACAATTGTACCATCGCCGACACATATCAATCTATTTCATGCTCCTTCGTGAGTTACTTTGATACACCCCTCCTATAAGAAAACTGTTTCAGCGTATGATGGACTTTGGAGAAAAAATTCAAGAGCTCGATGTGGAGGACAAGAGCGAGATGAAAGAGTTCAAAAGATCTTGCGCCGCTCTCGAGAACTGCTTCACCTCTCTAAGCCACTGCAAACCATTCAATGATCCTGCAACCAAGAAAGCCTTCGGGATGGTAAAAACCTATTGCGGAACTGTTACTTTCCTCGTCGAGAACTTCAAAGAGTGTGATGATAAACTTGAAGCACGCAACAGTACTTGCTATAACGACTGGGATCCATTTGTAGAAGACGTCAAGTTGGCCGAAAAGAAAGAGAAGGATGAAGCTTGTAAGAACTTCTTCGGAAAGGATCAGTGTCTTCAGAAAGAGGTTGTCGAGCTTTGCGGACAGAAACAATGGGAAGGACTTCGTGATGTAAGTGGAAAAAGATTTTGAAAGCTTAGAAATTGATTTTCAGACTTTGGTCTCCCTGAACAACGACATTGTGAAGCAATGCGATTTCAAGAATGTTAACTAATTTATTTTTCGAAACGAGTTTAAAATAAAATTGAATTTTAAAATAAAAAATCTTGTTTGATTTTCTTTTTGTTGTTTTTCTTGTAGGGAATCAAAGACCCTCCCACTTTTTCAAGGTTAGAAATGTCATGTGGAGTGAGAAATTGATTTTTCATTTATCTTCCTGTTGTTATTGTGAGCAAGAGCACATGGCAAATTTTTTTCTTCTAGATTTATTATAATTTCTTTAAATATCATGCTTATCTTTCAGAAAATGGCTAGCTTCTCTAGTTTCATCATCTTTTTTGGAACAATACTCGTTAATTGTGTTCAAGGAGCTAGTGTGCCACCCATTGGCTCCGGAGACAACTGCACGGTGGCAGACACTTATCACGCTATGTCCTGTGCTTTTGTGAGTTTTTTTTCAAAATTTTCTACAGTATTTTTTGATTTCCAGAGAATGATAGATTTCGGAGAAAAGATCCAAGAGCTTGACGTGGAAGACAAAGCAGAAATGAAAGAGTTTAAGAGATCTTGTGTTGCACTTGCAAATTGTTTTGAAAGTGTTGGACACTGCCGTGCATTTAACGATGAGCAAGGGAGAAGAGCGTTCCGAATGGCGAAAACTTATTGTGGAATTCTTAGTTTCATAGCCGAGAGCTTCAAGGAGTGCGATGATAAGCTTGCTGCCCTTAACAGTACTTGCTATAACGACTGGGATCCTTTCGTAGAAGAAATTGTTCTAAATGATAAGACAGAAGAAGCTTGTAATAATTATTTTGGGAAGGATCAGTGTTTGAAGAAAGAAATCGTCGAGCAGTGTAGTCAAAAGGAATGGGATAGTCTTCGAGATGTAAGTTTCGGTTTTTTGGAGCTAAAAGCTGAAAACGGAATTTCAGACACTGGTCACTTTGAACAAGGAGGTCCTGAAGCAGTGTGATTTCAAGAATTTGGCCTGAAATCCAAGGATTTATTTGTATTTTTTAATTTTATCCGATATTTTTTAATTTATTCGAAAATAAAGTACAAAAATGAACCACTTCTCATACATTCTAGAAAAAAGAAAAACTGTCAGAAAAAAACAAATTTTGTTTTCGAATGAATATTATGAGTCAATTTTTTATTTCGTAATGTCGCTTGTTTTCGAAAATACCATTTTACAAATTTGCACCATTTGAAATTGGCCTGAGAACATTTCTTTTTTCTGCGCTACCAATTACTTTTAATTCGATTTTAATATTTTCCCACGGTGCGCTCTCTCTTTGACATTTAGAAATAAAGTCATGAGAAGGTTCTACCCTTTCTTTTCTAAAAAATAGTTTATTTTCTCCTAAATAAAATATTTCAGATGAAAAACCGTTATAGAAAAAAACAAAAACTTAACCGAAAGAAATGTGTGAGACCAGAGGCGACCTATGATACGAATAGCCATAGCCAGACGATCATTTGTTCTTTTATCTTGCTTGCAATTGTTTTAATTATGCCGTTTTATCAACATTATGCTCTTCTTGTTAGAATGAGCAATCCACTTTATCTTCCAACTTGCAAAGATTATTTCGATAAATGTAAATTGGTTAGTTTAAAGGCATCTAACACCAAATTAATATGGTAATTCCAGGAAATCGCTTCTAATATCCACATGAAAAACTTATTTTACTACGAGTTCCCAATGGAAATGGTTGAAAAACTCCAGTTTTCCTTCAAATACTGTAATCGTTTCGCCAGGGACTGCATGTTTTTGGGTGAGCGTCCAAAAACGGAACCCGTTTATGGAACATGTTGCAACATTGGATTCTCCTTTTTCAAAACTAAATCCACTGAGAGGTGCGGGGATGTGGGGTGTACTGATGTAAGAGGGAAGACGTGGATTTTGGCTATACGGTAGTTTTCAGACCCGCGGTGGACCTGTGCACACTTATTGCGAAATGATAGTCGATTGGGATTCCGTTTGAAGCAATTTTTATTGCGATATTTTTTTGTGATACATTTCTCAGGTTTCTTCGAACTCATAATGATACTGTATCTCAAAGTCTTTGTTATTATGCTCTGTATCAAAAAATCCAATTTTTCTTTGTCTTCTAAATAAAAATGTAACCTTTTTGCTTATGTTACAGATGGTCTTCTTCGATACCCAAAAAAGAAAGTTCATAGAAATGTCAACCAAAAGTACAAATTCCCAGCTGCCTATTCAACTTGCACTTTGCGGCAACAGTCCTGGGAACATCTGTTTTCCGCGCCTCGCACCCGTCACTCGTACCAGTCACTGCCCCTCCTTCCCCCCATTTGGCTCGCCTGTCGACGCCCCTTTCAGAATACGATTTTTATTTTCATTCTAAGCACATTTTCTCTCAGAAAATGAAAAAATCTTCTATCAAATCTCTTTTCATCTTCTTGATTTCCGCATTGGTCATTCTAACCGTCATGCTCTGCTGGATGGGAAATAATATAATTCGCGAGGAGATTCGGAGAGCCTCTCGCATGGAGTTCGCCTGTAAGGCCAAGGCTATGACTTGTGATAAGGTTAGTTTCCTCTTGGCTTTGGAATTGATTTTCAAAAGTGGTTTTCCAGAACATCAAACAATTCGGCGCCACTTTCCCCAAAATCCAACTCGACAACCAAACCGAAGTGTTGATCACTAGAAAAACCTGCAAAACCATCGAAGCCTGTGTCTCCACTATGAAAACATGCAATTTCAAGTATTCTAAAATCCAGGAGAGAGCCCATATTACTCAGGACTGTTGCTCTGTTCTCGAAGCAGCCCTTTTTAAGTCCCTCATGATCCATTTGTTCGGAAAGGAAGGTGCAAAGCCTCTTTATAACGTAAGCGAAAGATGATGTTGATTTGTAGCAAGTTTTTTATTTTCAGTACAAGGAACCATCCATCAACCAATGCAACTGGAAACGTCTTGTTTGAATCCTGGGATTTGAGCTTTTTAAATATGCTTCTGCTTTTTTGCTTCTTGGCTTTTTATTTTTTTAAATGCTGCTTTTGAATAAATGCTTTTGGTTACAGTAACCTTATAAATTATGTGGGATACCTAGTATCCCATACCATAATCTCAAAATAATACCTTACAAGTCAAATATAGTTTTATGGATACTATCTCGTAGTCCACTGGACCTTCTAGAACCACATGACATCGCTCATAATATTTCTTTCTGACCGCTCCAATTTGCAACAGTTGCTCAACAGGCTGATCTCAAAGGTCCATTACTTTTTCTGTCTTTCCGGTGATCATTTCTCTCCCGGTCCTTTCATTCAAGACCAATGAAGCTCCTTCTCTGTCTTATATTATGTCCACTGGCGGTTTTC
Organism: Caenorhabditis tropicalis; assembly: GCA_016735795.1. Classification (NCBI taxonomy): domain Eukaryota; kingdom Metazoa; phylum Nematoda; class Chromadorea; order Rhabditida; family Rhabditidae; genus Caenorhabditis; species Caenorhabditis tropicalis. The sequence goes on from CM028618.1 coordinate 702,782, forward strand.
GGAGGAAGCTTCGAGGATATGATCAATGGAAGTGGCAACAACTGTACAGCAGCTGATGTTCACAGTGCGCTTGTCTGTGGAATGGTAAGGAATCTATGAGAGTTCTCACAATTTTTTTTGAAGGAATCCCATGAGTTCATCGAAAAAGCGATTAACTACACTGGAAAAGACGATGTGAAGAGCCTCAATGACTCTTGTGATGATATCAAAGCCTGCTCTCTCAGCTATGGTCATTGTGCTCCTTTTCAATTCGATCGGGTCAATAAAGTCTCTTCCTTCGTTAAAATTTACTGTCATTTTATTAAATTCTTAACAAAGGAATTTGTGGATTGTCAAAAGAAACTGAAGACATCCGAATGCTATGCCAATTGGAGTCCATTCAAGAACATGAAAGGTATTTACACAGACGAAAAGCCTTGTATGAATTTTTATGGATCGGATAACTGTTTGAAAAGGGAAATCACAAAGACTTGTAGCGAAGACGATTGGGAGAAGCTTCATAATGTGAGTCCGAAGTTCCCACTATCAATTTTACATTTAATGTTTCAGAAATCGACTGGACTCAACAATCTTGTGAAGGAATGTGTCATAATCTAATTATTTTTTGTTTGAAATGCCGAAATGTCATAGAAACCGTGTCATGAATAAATTAGTTAAATTCTCGAAGTCTTTATCAGTGGAATTCTCTTCTCTTTTTTCCAATTAAAACACGTGCCTTTGAGATAACAAAAAGAAGCTACTCTTTTCGTTAATTCTTCGCTGTAGGTCTTCCTCTAACGACCAATTAATCTGTTCCCATTAAACCCAAGCTGTCATTTGGAGCAGTTGGCTTTCTTGCAGAGAACCTTTGGAAACGAATTTCCGGGTTAGATGCCAGATTGTTTCTTCAATTGTTTTATCTGCTCCTTTAAATTATTTCGGAAGGTTGGAACAAAAAATATCATGGCCAAGGGATCAAAAAACGGGAATGCAGATATCGCAATATTAGCGCTTTGGTATACCGTTCTGAAACAGCACCTTTTGAATTCCTTTGGCTATTCTTAGGATTACCTTCCCAGTTCGATTCCCAATGCTGGCTGGCACCAAGATAAGAAACAGGGAACAAAACTGACAACCGTTGGGATAATTGTCTGGACAATTAGGGTTTTCATCAGTTGAGTCTGTAGTTGTTTATTTTTTTCGCTCATTGTTGAAATATTTAATCGGATTATTATTTGAAAAAACCAGGATAAGATAAAGAATGACAAAAAATTGATACGAACGGCTTCATAATTTCCTTCCTGTAACGGATTTTCTAGTGAACTCTTCTTCCACCAAGTCTATTGAGCTGTCTCTCGTAAAATATGTTTCAAAACAATCATCTGATGTTTTTTTCCACTCGAGACCACCTGTTGTCGCATCTTTTTTCGATTGGTCAGTTGTCTTCTTCCCAGTTTTCTGTTTTCTACTTTATCTACCCAATTTTCCACTCGAAAATGAAATTTTTGCTTTTAATAACTGGAATAATTCTCACCGGAGTTCTTGGAGCTCCCACTGACAAGTGTACTGTTGCTGACAATATTCTGGGTATTTCTTGTGCTGAGGTATGTAATGAAATAAGATTTCCAATATATTTTTCATTTCAGAAAGCACTTTCTTTCCTTCAAACTGCAAAGAACCTGAAAAACAAAAAAGAGCTCTACGACCTCAAAAAGCCTTGTGAAGACTTGGATTACTGCTCTCGTGCCGTTTCTCATTGCTCAGCTTACCTTGAAGCTAACACTGAGCAAGGATTCAAAATCATCAAAACCATGTGCTCTTCTATTGAATTCGGAGTGACTCAGTTTGCGGATTGTGAAGAAAAAATGGATGTTTTGGATTCGGAATGCTATAAATCCTGGGATGCATTTCAGACTGATGCTACTTGTGACAACTTCTTCGGAGAGGATCAATGTGTGAAAAAGGAAGTGACAGAGACATGTGGAGTCACTGATTGGGAGAAACTTAGAGATGTAAGTTGATTTTTTTCTCTGGTGGCTGAATAACAAATTTCAGCATGTTCTCTCGGTGAACGAGGCTGCAAAGCAGTGTGAGAATTTGATAAATTTGTAAATTTTTTATTGGAATGAATAAATATAATTAATGGTTATAACGAATAGGAAAAGTGAAGACTCCTCGGAAGTCACATCCATAGATTCTTTCTCCGAACTCCTTGGCTCTCTGAAATCAATTCTAATTCAAAGAATCCCGACGATTCTTACCTTCTTAAAACTTCTCCAGGCGTCAACAGTACAGTACTCCACAATCTCGTGTCTCATACAATCCATCGGTCCAAAATAGTTTTTACAGACATCTCTGGTGTCAAAGTTCTCCAAAATTCTGCCATCTCGATCCACTCCCAAAAACGGATCCCATGAATAATAGCATTCAGAATTATGGGATTCCAGGGTTTTTGCACATTTGATAAAGGAATCTGTGAGAGCGAACATTGTGTCTCGATATGCCCCGATTCGATTTCCCATTTTTACATCGCGAGATGTCAGACAGGGAAGATCGTGGAAACATCTCTGAAAACAGGTAGGAGTTTTAGCTTTGGGTTAATTCGAAATTCGCGAACTATGATTTCTTCTGAAGTACTGTTGAAATGTGACATGATTGCCGGGTCGTCGAAGTGGTGTTCGTGGAACTTTCTGAAGAATCCAGAAGTTTTCTGAAATCAGAAAAAAGGTTAGGAGGTGAAAAAGAATGTGTCCTTTGGTCGGCAGAATTGTTTTCTAAAATAGAAAGTATTACCAAGATGTGGGGCACCATTCAACTAGAGGAGGCTCAAGGGGGGGATCGTTTTGGATACCACAGCTACCTGAAAATGGGATTAGGCACCCAAGAAAAGTTTTTTTAGCAATATTAAAAAAAATTTCGGAAGATCGTATTGTTTTATTAAATCTATTACTCCCCACCCCCTTTTTTTTCACTCACTGATAGACATTGCGTCGAAAGGTTCTTTTGCCATCGCTCACACTGTGGATCTTCAGCCAAAAGCATCACAGAAGCAGATAAAAATAAGAAGAAAATTAAAAACTTTTTCATTTTGCTGACGTAGTGTTTTTTCTTTTTTTTTTCTAGCAAAAAGTGAAAACGCGGGGCATTTTAAAGGGCCCTGCGTCAATAGGAACAGTTGTGAAAAAAGTGATTTATGAAAGAGACCATTGGTTGAAAAGGTGAACATAACAAGAAAAATTCTCCGAAATGGGTGCATTTGTTGATCGGCGGGAATTCTGGGGAACCCCCGAGCTTTGAGCTTTAGAGACTGGGAGGATAAAGAGGTTTTAGAAGACAAGAGCTGAAAGCAATCTGAAAATCCCAAAATAATTGGCGGGGTTCCAGGAGAACACATGATTAATCGGGGTTAACGATTAACAGGTGGTGTTTTTATCTAGAAAAAAACGTGGGATTCTGAAAATAGAATAAGATGAAAACACTACAGTAATCTTTATAAGAACAATAAACTTAATTTTAAAATATTAAAAACCCGTTTAAAATAAAATAAGAAAGTTTCCTCAAAGTTTTCGATATTGATCTAAATCGCACATCGGATCGGCCACAGTCATTAGTTTTATCATGCTCTGAAACGTTTCAAAAATTAATTTAGGCATTTTTTCTAGACTCACATTTCTAAATCCAACCCATTCCTCTTTGGAACACCTCTCGACTATCAGATCTCTTCCACAGTTCTTTTCTCCAAACATATTCACACAAGTCGTCCTTGGCTTACACTTTTCTCTCATATTCTCTATTTTTCTAGAACAATCCGAGTGTTCTTCGGAGATGTACAGTAATCCTTCACACGCCGCTTTCATTTTATTTGTCAGTTCGATAGTGTTCATGTTCTGACATTCCATTGAGGAATAGCAGATTTGAAGAGCGTCACATGAGCCTTGTAGTCGTTGAATGTCTTGTGTATTGTTTAAATTTAATAAAGCAAGATCCTTGGCAAAGATTAGTTCTTTCTGGAAACCCGGGCATGTTTTTTAATCCGGGACAAGAAAAAAACTCACAAAAAGACATCTAAAATGCTTCCGGAAATTCCACGATCCACAGTTGGTTGATCTCTGTGCATTCAGAGCAACAGCAAGGAGAATGAAGGAAATAAAAAACGAAATGCTAGACATTTTTCCTCGGAAAAAAAAATGATTGCACTCATGGAAATCATCATTTATGTAGACAAAAAGAAGCGGATGCTGCGGAAGAAATTAACAAGGGGTTAGGGGGACGGATTGATACATGCCGGGTGGTCAGTGAGACGTGTTTGTTGACTATGTCAATAATAAGATGGATTATTTTTTTTTTTGGATTCTTTTTTTCCCTTTGAATCTTTTATTATGAATTGAGAAAAAATGAGAAAAATGCTTTATTATTATTAAAAATTTAGCAAAAAATCAATTTCTATACTGATCAAAATCACAATCTGGCAAACTTGGCTTCTTCAGATTAATAATATTCTCCCGGAACCTGAACCATTTCTCCTCTCCACAATTATCGATAATCAGGGGTTTTAGACATTGATCCTTCCCAAAAACAGTGTCACAAGTGTTTCCAACAGTATCACAATCCTCTTTAACTTCATCTATTTTCTTCTTGCAATCCACAAAATCAGTTCCCAAGAATAAAATCGCTGAGCAGATTGTGTTAGTGTTCCTGGACAGTTCCACGTATTGCGGATCGTTTTTCCTGCATTCCAATGAGGAATAGCAGGCTTTGAGGGTGTCACAAGAGGTTTTGAACTTTTCAATGTCCACCGAATCCGTCAAATCAAGAAGAAGAAGGTCTTTTGTGAAGGATATTTGTTTCTGAAATAGAATCTAAAAAATTAAAAAATAATTTAAAGGCTCACAAAAAAGCATCGAAAATCCTCTTTAGCCGTTTCAATGACTCCACAGGTTGTCGACTCGAAAAACAGCTGTTCAGTGATTCCAATCACCAATGAGATAATGAAATAGTTCATAGCAGTCATTTTTAAATTGGATAGAAAAAGAAAAATGGTCACAAAAGTTGGTCAAAGTGTTTGTTGTCAGAGACTGATACGTACACGAGACAAAACACAATGTCAATAAAGTTTGAGTGGGGTTCGGACAATTGAGCACTTAAAAGTTTTTTGTAGTTCAGAAATCATTTTTAGGCTAAAAGACCAGAAGGTTCTGAAAAATTAGGAAGCTTAAATTTGTTTTTAATTTTTAAAAGAAAATTTTTCTTAATTCCTCTAAAAAAATTTATTTCTTTGTTACAAAATGATAAAAGCAGATTTTACAAATTCAAAACCATAGAAAAATTATTGCTTCTTCTGGAATCTTCTGATTGGTTGAAGAGCACGACGTTGGAATTGACGGTTATGGGCGGTGCGGGCCTTGGCACGTCTACGGACTGAAAATTCCTTTTTTAAAGAATCCATTCAATAATTATACTTACACTCAGAAGTGGAAGCAGCTGTGGTGTATTCCGAATCGAAGAACGAATCGCTTTCAGAGTTAGCAGAATAGGAAGCAGCTGGAGCCGGGTTGTAGGTCTCGGCAATTGGATACTTCTTTGGTGCTGGGTATCCTGGAGTAGTCGGGTATCCTGGAGTAGTCGGGTATCCTGGAGTAGGTGGATAGGTGTTCTGTTGAACTGGATATCCGCAGTGGACGAGGACGGCGAGGAGAGCTGAGCAGATGATGAAAGAACGCATTGTTGAATGATGGTTTCACTCTTCACTGGGGGCCCTTTTATACTGGATTCCGTTCAACTTTGACCAGTGAATTTGCAGGGGAGTAGTAGTAGTAAATTAGGTAATTCCCATAAAGGTTTATGAGGTTCTTGCTGTTTCTCGGTGAACCGGTTTCAAGGGGAACGTATTTTGATCGCTAGTCAGAGTTCTAGGTGTGGTTCGAATTTGAGTAGCAGATTTTATGGGTTTTTCTTAAGTTCACCTGATTTCTGACTACTTGATCTTTTTTTGGACTGCAAACCTGGAATTTTTGAAATTTTTAAAAATTACTTTTTTTAATTTTTTAAAATTATGCAAAAAAATTTTACATCAAAAAAATCAACAAAAAAGTTATCAAAATGTTTTTCTATAATCCACACATCCATCACAACTACAGTACTCCTTTCCTACTCCACAGTATCCACCATTCGAACAGCAGTGTTTTGTGTCATCGTCAGGATTGCAGATAGCCATCTTAAAAATTAATCTAGAAAAAAAAATCTATAAAATGCTAACCTTTCCGTTAATCTGAGGGACATCTTTCCCACATCTTCCCCTTTTTCCATCTGGAGCGTCTTGAGTATACCATTGGATTGGTCTCGATGGCTTTATCGGTTCCTTCAGAATCAACATTGGATCTTTCCGATAGTCGACGCATCCTTCACAATCGCAATATTCCTTCCCACTTCCACAGTATCCAGCTGCCCCACAACAAGAGAATCCCGGGTCATCTGGATCACAGACAGGATAAAAACCGTTTATCAATGGAGCAGACTTTCCACATTGACCTTGTAGCTTTTCATCCGAGTTCTCGGGGGTCCACCATCTGACGTCATCTATTGGAACACAAGTGTAAGTGACTTTATCTCCACTTCCACCGGAGCACAAGCCAGCAGAAGAGACCAAATTCAGAAGGGTATCCGCGTCATCATCCAAATCCAAAGCCCAAATCATAAGTCCTCCAAGATTACGGTCAGTTGCATACTTTATCTTTTCCTTCAGACTTTTTTCATTCTCAAATCCCAAGAACATCTTTGCTCCAGAATTCAGAATATAGGGAGTCTTCGTCTTTTCATGCCATGACGTGGCACCCTTATTCCATCCTTCCTTCTCCAAATTCCTCCATCCAACATAACCTCCTTCGAAAACCCCTCCATTTGGGGCAGCCGTCCTCCACATATCATCTGTTGGGTCAATCGGATCGAGAACATTTTTCCAGTACCTTCCATAAAAGGGCACTCCCATATTAAGCTGACTAGGTTTTTTGGTTTTACAAGTATAGAATCGCATTGAGAAATCTGCATTCAATTTTCCAGAGAATCCTTTTAGACTTCCAAAATACAATGGAGCCGGGGTACCAGTGTAGGCTCCCCATTTGGAATTCCATGCTCCATAATAGTCATAAGTCATCACATTGATAAAATCCGCGTATTTTAAAATACCATTTAGATCATAACCATTCCTCAAATTCCATTCTCCAGCCGCCGACGCCAATGTCAGAATATATGGATCTTTTCTTCCTTTTGCCCTCGCCATCTGGGTGAACCGTTCTCGAAGCTCTCGAGTAAGTGCCACGTGGTTTTTCCGGTCTTTTCCATTCATAACAGGATATTCCCAATCGAGATCCACACCGTCGATTTGGTGGTGTTCAATGAACGAGGCGACAGAATCGATGAAAGTTTTTCTTTTTTGTGGATCCGCTGCCACCGAGGAAAAATACCGGGAATTGTCCCATCCACCCACAGCGAAAATCACACGGACCCTTGAATTAACTGCTCTCGCTTTCCGTTTCATATCCAAGAATCGTCTCTCAGCCTTAACAGCGGCTTGTGGTCCAGAATCGTCTTCACTAACCGGCCCAAACTTTACACTTCCATCTGGATACATCGCAACGAATGCGAATATAACATGAGTCAGTTTCTTCAACTGATTTTCTGTTATCTCTCTTTCTCCCCATCCAGTATAATATCCAACGATTCGTTTTCCACAAGCGGCTGCTGGGACTGAACTTGTTCCAGATGGCTCCTGAATTCCCGTTGGTTCAGGTTTCGCTTCTTCTGGCTTCTCTTCCTCACACCCATTGATCCATGAACCCATCAATTTGTCTTCTTTGTATTTCTCGGTTCCAAAATAAATTCCATCATTTTTTATGACATAATAGAAGCTAGATTTTCCATGATTCTTCGAATTCCCTCCGTAAACATCGAATCCGAGTTTCTGTCCGTTTTTATCCACAAATTCACAAACGAAAAGAGTTCTTCCGAAGACGTGAGGTTGAAAAGCGAATCCCCATTCTTTGTCGAGCGGCTCCCAGTCCATCTGAAACATCTTATAAGGGAGGTTATTTAGGAAATGCGTTCAGAATTTTCCACTAAAACCAAGGGTAGTTTAGACTCGTGTGTAGAGAGCGAATTGAGTTAGGCTTATTTAAAAGAGCATGTTTTATTTGACGAATATTATTTTTTGGATTTTTTTCCAATTTTTGTTTACATTTTTGTTTTCAAATTTTTTTGACACTTTTTTAAATTTTGATCTATTGTGAAGATAAAAAACTATAGTATTATTCAAAAAAAAGAATTGTTATTTTGATCTTTTCCTCTGGGAATCTTTTGGAAATGTCGGGCCACCTGCATAGGCGAAGAAACCCATAACTAGATAGTACAGAGATCAAGGAGAGCCGCATTCAAAACGTGACGATCTCCATTGATCTCCATTTGACCTACCCCCATGTGCGCGACCTCTAAGCCCCGCCCCTTTTGCCTATATAAGGCCGAGATTTCCCTCATTCTTCGGGTTCTCTCTCGTTTTCGCCAATCGGGCAGTCCTGTGCGGCATAGGTTTTGCTCGAGAACCCCAGCCTGTTTCCCAACGTGTGAAGCGGCATTTAAGTGTCCGGTCCTCGCTCCGCCAATCGGGCACTCCTGAGCGGCCTAACTTTCCCATGGAGCCAGCCTGTTTCCTCAGTGTGAAGCGGCACTAAGATTCGTCCTCTCCTAAAAGCTCAAGCCTAGATTTCGGGAATAGCCTGAAGCGGCACCACATTCCATCGAGCTGTCTGTTTCTGGGAATAGCCTTAAGCGAGGTAAGTGTCTTCTCCGTTGCTCCGCCAATCGGGCAGTCCTGTGCGGCTTGACTTTTTCTATGGAGCCAGCCTGTTTCCTCAGTGTGAAGCGGCATTAAGTTCGACCTTCTACACGTACTTCGCCTCTCCGTGGCGTAGAAGAGGCAACACTCTGGGCAACCAGAGTGGCTAAGAAGTACACTTTAGGGGTTTTTTAGTGATTGAGAAGCAACCAGGATGGCAGATGGTTCAGCGACCAGGATGGCTGGTATGGCTACTGGAACAAGATCAACAACCAGGAAACCATGAACAAGATCAGGCTCATTGACTCAGCGACCAGGAAGAATCGAGGGATGTCTTGAGGATTCAGAACCACCGGAATGATGATGGGTAAGTCGCTAACTTCAATTTCCCCTTCTTTTTCTCAAAATCAATATTTTCAGATTTCTCGACATTCGATTCTTCCCGAAACGACGTCTGGAAGACTAGAAATTTGGAAACCCAGAAGAGGGTAGATCAAAAACAGTTTGTCGATTGAGAAAAAATAGGTGAGTACAGACACACAATTATTGATTTTTTATTTCGCGTTTTTGACGCTTTTTAGGGATTTTCTTGACTTTTCCCGGTTTTTTGACTAGTTCAGTCTTTTTCAGAAACTCCGCTTCCTTCGAAATTGACTCATCGACTCGAAATGATCAAGATAGGGGAGATTCTTCGATAACCACCTGGATCGTCTTTACCATCTTCCTCGTCTCGATGGATTTTGTTCTTTCTGCGATTTGTTCCTTCTTTGGTACCGTCGATCACCCAACACCCGCTGACAGTTTCACCCAAACACTCTTCGAAAATCGACGGTTCGTCAACTAAATTCAAAACATTTTCAGGGAGCACGTTGCTATTAAAAAGACTTTAGCAGCTTCCGATTTTCAGTTTTGCCGATCGAAAAAGATCGAATCATCTCGATTAATTATCGATTAATATCACACGCGAGCCCAGTGTGACCACTTCCTTTGAATGTCCACGTCACTTCCCAAGAGCAATAAACAAATCTTGTTATCTTCCTCTTCCCAGGGGCCATCGTACTCTTCCCGCGCACCTCCGCCCCATCCCGTGTAGTCTGTCTGTCGTCATTCGTGTGCCTTCGTGGTTTGTCTTCTCTGGTATTGATTTTTTCCTCTTTTATTTTGGGCTTGTTTGCTTCCTTTTCTATCTTAATCAGCTCTTTTAAATAACCTTATCAATATATTCTCTTATATTGTCCGTGGAAGACGTGGAGTTTTGATTGGATAGTTTCGAGATTTACGATGATCATTCCCAGCTCAATTGATGTAAGTTTTATTCATTAAACATTCAAAGACACTCTCCCCCACCTTCTACATGTACTTCGCCTCTTCGTGGCGTAGAAGATCAACATCAGGACACTTGGTGATTTGCTAGTCCCTTATTGCCTTGTTGTTCCTTGGTGGCCAAGAAGTACGGAGTCTCACGTAGGTTCGAAGTGACTAGACTTCTTTCCGGGCGGCTTTTTCATTGGGCAGGCTAGACCTTCGAAAGAGTATACAGAGACAGCCCTCCATCTCCGTGCCTCTCGGGGTACGATGGCCAGGCCTTCGGGTCTGGAACCATTCCTCTTCTTTGCTGGGTTTTTTGGGGGGTCTTCGCTGGAAACTCGTCGAAAGAGTCTTCTCTGGTGTTCTTCTTTGTCAGTCCATGAGAGAATTGTCCGAAAGCTCGCGGAGCCGATATCTTTTAGCTGGGTTTTGTGGCCGGTTCGTGGAAACTTTCCGAAAGCTCGCGGAGATTCTCCTTTTAGCTGGGTTTTGTGGATGGGGCTCGGAAACTTTCCGAAAGCTCGCGGAGCCGATATCTTTTAGCTGGGTTTTGTGGCCGGGGTACGTTAGCTTTCCGAAAGCTCGCGGAGGTTCTCCTTTTAGCTGGGTTTTGTGGCCAATTCTTGCGAATTGTCCGAAAGCTCGCGGAGGTTGAATCTTTTAGCTGGGTTTTGTGGCGAGTTTTCGTTAACTGTCCGAAAGCTCGCGGAGATATTGTCTTTTAGCTGGGTTTTGTGGCCGGTTTCTGTTAACTATCCGAAAGCTCGCGGAGGTTGAATTTCTTAGCTGGGTTTTGTGGCGGGTTTCATTTATTTAACTGTCCGAAAGCTCGCGGAGATATTGTCTTTTAGCTGGGTTTTGTGGCCAGTTTTCTCGGAAGACTTGGCGAGAGGAACTTTTTGATTCTCTTTCTTAGTACGGTTTCATATGTGTTGATCTTCTCGAAAGCCTCGCGGGATGGGGTTTGCCCTCCATCTAGATTCTCAGTGGTCTAGTTTTGGATGCGATCAGCTGCTCAAGTTGATTGCCAGAGTCTTGGTATGACTCTTTTCTTCTACACGTACTTCGCCTCTCCGTGGCGTAGAAGATACACATCTGTAGCCGTTGGTTACAGGTGGCTAAGAAGTACACCCTTTTAAGGTTTATTCTTGAATGTTCCCAAGAATTTTAAGCTATGTTGAATATAAAGATTTGAGAAAATTTTCCTTAATAATTTTTTTGAAAAAGTGAATTTTTTTTCCTTTTTTTCTATTATTTTATAGAAAATTCTGCTTATAGAAAATTTTGAACGCATTTCTAATTCCAAAAGAAAAAAAAACCACGTACCATATCATTTCCACTCCAACACCTCCTCTGAACCACTCGATCATCTTGATCCTTACAAGTTCTCTCATTTCGAATCACCACTGCCGCCTCTTTTCCAGCATCACATCCAACACGCTTCGGTTCGTTATAAGTCTCCTCAATCAACTTGAATCCACTAAACCCGAATATTTTCAGCGCCCGGATTTTGAAATATCCATAAGCTCTCCCATTATTCCAGTTTGCTTCAGTCCATCTACAGTAATCCTCACACTCCAAATCACCATGGCGACACATATCGGGGAACGCCATGCCATGCACTTTCATTGTGACTCCACCTTCGATCTGAAGAAAAAACTATATGTAAAATAAGCTGAGCAATGGCTTACATCCAATGCAATTAATTTCAAATTAGACCCTAGATCCAATTTTCCAACAAAACCGAAATAATCAGCTGCCAATATCTCCCAACATAGACTCAATCCTCCTCTCGATAACATTTTTACTAGCTTTGATCCAATTGCACATAAACTGATACTCCCACCCAATTTCCTTTCTGCCAGAAATTTCAATCCCTGGACATCCAGATTCTCCACTTTACTACAATCATTTTCAGATTTCTCGCAGTAAATAACAGTATCCTTTGCGAAACTGACAATCGGGGCGCAGATATCGGCTTCCACATTGATCTCCACCAGACTGATTGGGAATGAGCAACCACCTCCAAAGCATCCGCCATAAAGACTTTTAAAGACTTGAAGACTATCTTTTCCAGTAGTTGGAGTAGAAAATGAGCATGCCACGCCTCTTTTCGACCTGGAAACACGCCTTTTTGATTTTCGAATAAAAAATTACTGACCTGAAAGCCGTGGCATTATCTTGACTATCCATAAAAACCTTTGTCGCCAGGACTTGACAATACAGTAACAGTTCCTCTTCTCCACAGAAACACTGTTTAATATCTTCCTTCATCTTCGTCTTCCGAATCTGATCGCAATAGGATTGACGTGGAAGAGGATGCTGACTATCAAGGATTTTCCGGATTTTCTCATCTGTTTTGTACAATTCTTTGAGCTTCGAGTTGACAGCGGGTTTCTGAAGATCGGCTATCAATTGTTCGTTCATCCCATTTTCATTCGCCTCATCTGGATTCAAATTATAGTTTTCGAATTTTCGAGCTAGCTCAGGAGCCACGTCTTCTAGTGTACTGACAATCAATTGTTGAGCTGATTTAGTGTCAATACCCAGACTAGAAGTGCAAATCAATGATCCCCATTCGAATTTCTTGTCACAGCTGGTAAGAGGATTCAACTCTTGGATCTGTGTTTTGCTGAGTCCAGTGATCTTCGAAAGCTTCTCACAATCATCGTTTTCCGGGGTGACTCGTTGCGAGGATACGCATTTTTCCGGGCGGAAAGGTCCATTTCCAACACAGATTTGATCCGATTTCCCCACTCTGTCACATCGGAAGGTTGGATTCAGGTGCATCAGGCTCCCCATGCTAATCTGATACTGTTGAGTGATTGTCGCACAGCTCTGAGAGTGATCCACAAATTGAATGGATGAGCACGGTTGAGTTGATTGGGATTTTACGCAGATTTCTGAGTCCTTTGGAACTTTTTCTCCACAATTTGTTCTTGGATTAAGGAATTTTAAGTGGTCGATAGTGATAGAGTTCTCTCTAGCCAAGTCATAACAGCTACTTTCTTCTTCAGTGACCTTCCAATCAGTACAAGTCATATTCGGAAGAGTTTTGTCATCTGCTGACCATACACACATCATTCTGCCAACCGGAAGATTATCACATTTCACTCCCTCATTTGCCCGTTCCATTTCCGTTTGATTCGTTTGAAAAGCGCTCTCCAGAAACCAACAAGTGTCGCCTGCTCTGATTTCGATTCGATGTTGACAAGTGAAGTTTTTGGAGACACAGATAGTGTCGCCGATCTGCAGGGCGTCACAATCATACTTCTCCTGGAGATATTCAATTTTCAATCCATAGGCAATGGACACCTGGTAACACGTGTCTCCTTGACGGACTGTGTGGTACTCGTGACAAGATTCAGTGGCTGAAAATCTAGTTTCTTGTCAAATTTACCCAGGATATTCCTACTTTCAATCATCGGAAGCGACGATTTCTGATCACCCGTCGGTTTCTCCTCCAGAACAGATGACTCCACGGCGACACATACTTCTTTACCCACTGCCAATCCATTACAATTCAATCCCTCATTCATTTCCATAAACTGACGATCGGATAGGTTTTGAGATGTCCAGATTTTGAAGCAAGTGTCTCCTCCTTTGATTTTATACTTGGCAATGCATTTTGGTTTGTTGGGGGAGCTCGCCACACAGAGTCTGAAAGCTGATCTTGGTTTTGAGTTGCTGCTCATGTTAATATTAGTCTCAGGGGCCGGAAAAAAACTCACTTGTCTCCAACTGCCAACGCATCACACCTGACCCCAGGATTCAATGTTCCCAGCTCTCCCTCACTAATTTTCGCATCCTTCGCAATTTTCCAACAAGTATCCCCAGAATCTATGGTCACCCATTTGCTACAGTAATCCTTGGAAAGTACCGAAGAAAACAGGACAAGAAGGAGTATCAGAGGCTTCATAGAACCTGAAATAAAAAGTTCATCTAGATTTAAAAAAACGAAGTAAACAAGAAGATTGCAACATTAAGTGTGTAATAAGATGGGCCGTCGGGGTCAAGCGGAATTGAAGATATCATTTGATTCCGGTGGTTTTTTATTTTGGAACAACAACTTTTTTCATTAGGAATAAAAGTTTTTCATAAAAGATTTAAATGATAAGAAAAACCAGTAGAATTCAGTTAATTTAACTAGGAATTTTGTTTTTATTAGGAATAAAGTGTGTGGGCCAATAACAAGGTCATGATATCAATCATCATTTCTTCAGTTGCTCATCTTAAATCTTCATCCCACTCGTATATAATCTCATCTAACTGGATTCTCCAGCCATCAAAACGATGAATTTTTATTTTCTACTCATCCTGATCGTTGCCGTTTCCGCCAGAAACTATTGTGGTCAATGGCAAGAGATTCGACAAGGAGACACGTGTTGGGGAATGATTCATGGCAAAGACGTGTCTCTCTATGAGTTGAAGCAAATGAATAAAGGACTCGATTGTGATAAACTTTATGTTGGAGAGAAGTGAGTTGGATTTTTAGTTTTCCATTGAATTCTTCTTCTAGATTGTGCCTAGCAATGGCTGGATCCCAGGCGTCGTACCAAAAAACTCACAAAATCCGACCAGGAGACACTTGTTTTAATATCTGGACATCGAATGGTCTTTCACAGATGCAGTTCATGGATTGGAATCCAAATGTCGATTGTGATCGTCTTCAGGTATTTGGATCTGGTAGTTTTTAATTTTATCTTTTTTTTAGATTGGAAAGCATGTGTGCGTCATGAGATTCTGAAATGATGAGCAATGGAGTTTCTGAATACCTTGTTGATGGATATATAACTTCTGGCTCCCGAATTTTTTAAAGTGCATTTTTTGCAACCCCAATAAAAACCATCATATTTTCTATCTAAAGACTTTAAATTCCAAACTCTAGACACCAAATATTTCGAAACTTTTCTGTGGGTTTTTATTTGCCATTAAGCACATCATTAGGTACACATGACCTCCGAGGGAAAAAATAAAATAAAAGCCGATCAGTTTCTATTTACTATCATCACTTTCCCAAATGTTGAAGGCTTCGATTCTCCTTTTACTTCTCGTTGGCTTGAGCCATCAAGCTACTGTAACACCATGCGGAGTCCCTAGTTTGAGAGATGATATGAAATGTTTTATGGTAAGCAATATATACTCGCTTTGTAATTGTCTAGAACTTCCAGCAAATGATGGATTTTGTCAAAAACAGTTTCCTGGTCATCCTGAAAAGCACTGATAGAGCTAGAGATTTCAAAAACTCGTGTGACTCCCTCCAAAACTGTTATTCATCATTGGAATGCCGGAAGAATGACCCTAACGTCATGGACTTGCAAAGAAAAGTGAATACTTATTGTGACAGTATTCTTTACATTTCGACAGACTTTGTGGAGTGCAACAAGAAATTGGATCAGAAAAGATCTCAATGCTGGTCCACCTATTTTTCAGCTCCAGATCGATCCTGTTCGAATGTGTTCGGTCAGGAGGACTGTGTGAAAAGGGAGATTGTGGAGACTTGTGGGCAACAGGATTGGATCGGGTTCCGTGATGTGAGGAATAAGAATTTGAAAGTTTCATGATTTTATTGTTCCAGAATGTGCTCAATCTGCTATCTATCGGCTATCAAGACTGTGATTTTAATAATTATCGGAACCTCTGATTAATTTGAACTTTTTAATCAGGTTAACACATTTTATCAGATTTTGATAAAAATCAACAAAAAATAAAGGTTTTCCACTTAAATCTAGTGATGAACACCCATAAAAATCGGGTGATTCTCTTTGACAAGTACAAATAAAAACGGGTGATCGGCAGTGAACTCAATGAGATTACAAATCGGAAGTTTTCGGTTTGGCATGGATCCTCGAAGCTGAACCATTGTTCCAGATGCATCTGTGCCCTCTTCGTTGACCTAAACTAACTGTCTTTGTAATTATTTAATGATTACAGTACCTCAATGGTAGCTTTGTGAGCAACTTGTGACAGAGTACGCAAGGATAGGTGTGGGATGTTGAAGAGAAGCTTTGTGATCGTGGAAATGATTCCTCCACTCGCTGAATTCTTAAAATTAGCTCTGTGCGGATCGAAAATCTCCTTGATTCCAAGAGTCTGAAGGGATTCGTCAAGACGGAAACTACTCTCGATCTTCCATTTTGGGATCTTCACCTGGAATCCCGGAAATTCGGAATCGCTATTCGGGTTAACCTACGTCAACAAGTTGGTTCCCAAGGTTCCCAAGAAGGTTTAAAAATTGCGTGCCACTTGTTCTCAACAACGCCTCCTTCAACCCGAATCGTTTCTTTTGAAGGAAGATGTTCAAGGCGAAAGATCTGTCTCCATATGGAATACTGATCACATGGAATGTCAGACTCTCCGCGTAACTCATCAAACCATTCTTGTGAAGGAAATCTATCTGACGAGATTTATTCAATGAACTGTGAAAGTCTCTTTTGATAGTTTTATGATCATCGAACTTCTCGCTCCAAAGTCCTTTGAAGAATACGGTAGTGGCGAGAATAGTCTCCAGATCTGAACACTTTCTTAGCAATTTAGGTTACCACCATAAACTAACTGTCATCTATTTCCGAAGCATCGATAATCTGGGTGATGTGTCCGTGTGTCTTCTCTTCTGTGTACATATTTATAATATCTGATGTCGCATGTTTTCCGACGTATCCAATTGGGACAATTGTAGCCTCATATTTCTTTCTGATCTGACGCTCGTAGGAACGTTTGATTGGCTTGTGACCCCTGAAACTAGATTTTACTTTTAAAAATTATTTTAGGCTACCTGATAAAGACGTTATTAGAAATATACACTTGAACTTCGGCTTCATTTGACTTCTCTAACAAAATCTCAGTCAGTTCACTAAAATACTGTTCCAGTTCCTCATCAGTAGCACCTTTTAGAAGAGTATATCGAATCTGGTCTCTCGTTTCTCCTTTCGCAGCAGAATGGAGTAAAGCCAAGCCCAGAGCAATAGAAAACGGGGAGATCACCGTCGATTGGCTAAGATCTTGTTGGCAAAGAAGGTTCAGGGCAAAGTCGAGTTCTCTTTTGATAAAGGAACTCATAACGGAAATGAGGACAAGGAAAGTAAAATAAAAGAAGCAAATGTGGTAAAAATAACATCTGCTGACCATAACAGAAGACAGTGTAGGGAATTGAGAGACGCAGAGAAATCGACCTTAAACGAGAGACAAGTTGAGAGGGAAAGGGGAGCTGGTCAACAACACATCTGGTGTCGGTGCCAGTGTTGATCTCGACCAAAATAGGTTGGCATGGAACTAATTGAACAAAGAGCAGTAAACGTATATAGTTTCGAAGTTTTATTAGGTTTTTAAAAATATATTAGCTAGTTTTTTTCATAATGTAATAGCAGAATTGTCTTGTGAAATGATTATATAACAGTGAATCCAATGAACGTTTCACAGAATATTAAAGCTTCATTTACAGAAAAAACCGATAGTTTCCATTTAAAACCCCCTAGCTAACGTATCTCCGTTTCACTCTACACGTGAAATCTTTTGCTTTGGCAAGAAAAGCAAACGTCTTTTCCAAAGACGGCAACCCGTTTGCTCCTTCAAAAAACTCGAATCGATTAAATAAATTGGCAGTTATCAAGAAAAGTTCCATTCGAGCAAGTCCTTCTCCGAGACAGATCCTTTTTCCGATGGAAAACGGCACCAGTTCTTCCACTTTCTTCAGATTCCCTTTTTCGTCAATGAACCTTTCCGGTGTGAACTTCTCGGGATCAGGGAAAATCTCCGGGTCAGAGAGCACAGTGCTGATCTGATGGATAACGGTGATTCCTTTTGGAATAGTGCATCCGGCAAGGGTTACTTCCCGGGTAGTCGCATGTGGAAGATTCATTGAGAGAAGGTTGCAACATCGCTGGGCTTCCTGGAAAACCATCTATAATTTTATTTCTTCTGATCCTTACATTAATAAAAGCATTGGTATAGGGTAAATTCAGTCTATCCTTCATTGTCACCAACCGATCGCCCACAACATCAGTCAATTCCTTTTGCATTTTCTTTTGCTTATCGGGATAATTCACCGCGTAAGCCATCAGAAAACCCATCGTATTCGTTGTAGTGTGCATCCCAGCCACCCACATATCAAAACACATATTTCTCAACTGATCATCGGAAAACGATTCGAAGTCTCCTTCGGCTTCCCGCTTCTTCTGCTCCTTCATATAGGTTTCCACGTAATCCTTACTCTCTTCAACCTCATAATCAATCTCTTTTCTGTGTTGTTCGATTTCACAATGGAAGAATTGAAATATTCCGTCACGAACCATACGGACACTGTAACAAAAGACTTCGGAACAAGTTTATGTTGAGAACCTACTCTGGGGTCAAAAGCTCAACCATCCATTGCGGAATAAAGCTCACATTATAAGCGAAATAAACGCGAACACTTCCCTGGACTTCGAAGAACAAATCGAGAAGCTTTTTGAGTTCATTGAACCTTTCCGGGTCTTCAAATCGATTTGCAAAGAGAAACTGATTGATAATGTTCCCAATTGCCATGTCAAATTTTTCCTGAAACATCAACAATAAGTCAGTCATCAAAAGTTTCTGTCACCTGCATATCCACTTCCTTCCCTTCCGAATTCCTCAATTCCTCTTCTATCTGATCAATTTCCAATTGAATCGAAGCCTCCATTGCTTCCTTGCCCATTCCAAAATCTTTCAATGTATGAAGTGCAAACTTTCGATGATCTTTCCACGTGTTCCCATTGGTATCAATGACTCCATAGTTTCCACCGCGAAGCGACAAATTGAATTTATCATAGATCATTTTATCAACATAACTGTCGCCGTCATTGATAAACGTCTCTTTTAGTTCCTTGTACCCCGTAATAATAATCGCTGGGTCAGTTCCCAACCAAATCGTATAAATATTCCCAAACTTCCTAGACCACGCGGAAAACGCATTTAGCATCGGCGGTGGGTAGTTGAACATTTCTATCATGTTACCAAGAACAGGGAACGGCAAAGGACCTAGAACTTTTTTCCATAATAAAGGTTTTTATAATAAAAAAAAGAAAGCTAACCTGCTGGTAATCCTCGTCTCTTCCAGTAGAGCTCATTGAAAAGATATAAAACAACCAAGGTGAAAACCAAAACCAAAATCATTTCGAAATAGAGAATTCTTATCGTCGTTTCTTATATATTTGTCGAGAACTACACTTTTTCCGTGCAGTTCTCGTTGTTCACTAGTAGAGAAACACTGACCGAATGTGTACTTTGTAGTGACCCGAGAGAAATAGAGATAGGGAATTGGTTTTCTGGTCATAACATCACGACCATTCGTTTTTTTTGTATCAGCATTTTGAAATATAAAGTGTTTATTTCTCTTATTCAAGTTCTACTTAATAAATCAGCTGCATCGTCATTTGATTTCTTTTTCATGTCTCCAAATCCATTTTTAAAAATGTCCAAAGCAAAGTTCCAGTGTCCATCGAAATGAACCATTGCTGATTCTGGACATTTTTCCGCCATCACTTTCCTTGAACACTCCTTGTCAAATAAAATATCTTCAGAACCTTGATCATCCGAACAAGTCGCTTTGGTAACATCGTGAGTTTTGTAAACGCAGTCGAAGAACTCTTCGTTGATATTATCAACCTTTGCGAATTGATTACACACTTGTCCAATCATTTCTCTATCTAAACCCCTTTTTTTAAAGGAGCATGCGTTCTCAAGGCAATCCTGAATTGATTTGAGATTTTTCGATCAAATAATATAAAATTACCTTTAAAACTGAGCAAATGAGGGTCATATTCGTATGATCTCCATCAAAAAACTCGAACATTTCCGGATACTCGTCTCTTCCTTTTAGTTCTTCTGGAAGCATCTTTTCCCAAAACTTCGCTAATTGAAGAGGTATCATTTGCACCGGCTGATTGCATTTCAAATCGTCTAGCTCATAATAAAGCCCTTTACATTCTGTTCCATCTGGCGTAGTAGTCAATATGTCAAGGAAACTATCATAATTGGCTTCCAGATAGTTTACTGTGATATTTCTACAATCATTCCCAGCGATTTCCAAGAAACAAGACTTTCCAGACGAGAAAGCGTCTTTTCTGATTCTGGGGTCCTTCTGAAATTCCATTTTGATTTTTATTTTGTAGTTTTTTGACTAACCGAAAACCAATTGTAATCCTTTGTACAATTATAGCCTCCCTCGTAAATCGCTCCGTATAATTCCAACATACAATTATTAATTCCAACCATAGAAAACGTATTTTCTAGGAATTCCTCATCCAGTTTTTTCTTATATTGTATAGCTTGAGTGCAATTAAAATTGCTATAACAATTCTGAAAACAATTTTTATTTTCGGAGCCATTTTTTTAACATACCGAAACTCTCTGAAACAGCTCTGTCATATTGCTCATAGCTTCTATCGACGGTTCTGATCCTTCATTTTCCTCCATAAACCCCTCGATTTCTTCCAAAAAAGGATCGCATTGAACTTGAGCCGCTTGTAGCTCATCGGCAGAGCAATCAGTACCTTTTACAGGTAAACCGGAGATAATCAGAATATTTATAAAAAATAAAGTGAAATAGACAATAGACATTCTGAAAAAAAAGCGAATGAATTCCAAAATGTCATTCAATTCGGATTAAAAGTGTGATTTCCCAACCAAAAGTAGTCTAGTCCTTTCAATCTGCAGTTCGATTTCCAGCCAGTGACAAAAGAAATTGCTCATTCTCCTCGAAACTGTCTCTTGCTGCCTCTCCGCACATCTCGGCGTATACTTTCAATCTGCATTCTCTTTTTTTCTTCGGTTCGGAATCCTCCTTCAGACATTCAAATTTCTCAGAAAGATCCTCTTTTGAGTTTCTGATTTTCTTGAAACACTCTAGAATCTCACTGTGATCTAGTTTAACCATTCGGCAACGGAATTCAACTTCTCGGATGTCTTTTGCGTTGAAGAGGCAAGAGTGGGACATGCATTCCTGGAATCTCAGAAGGTTACCTTGCTCTAGGCTAAATGACTTACGGCAACTTGTTTTCCTTGCTCCAAAAACTCATCTACTTCCGTTCGATTGCTAGTTTCCACATCCAATTTCTCATCCATCGCTTCCCAAACATCTCTCATAACTCCACATTGAAGTTTTTGAAACAAAGGATACACTCCTTGACAGGGTTTGGAGACAGGTTTCGAATCAAGGTATTCGACAACTTGGTTATAATTTGAATTGATGAATTGCACGGCATCCCGATCGCATTCAAAAAACTGACTTTCATTGAGAACCTTCCGAACGCAAGACTCCCCGGAGATGAAAGCGTCAAGTCTTGTGTTAAGGTTGAACTGAAAAACTATTTCATAATTCATAAATTAAAAAAAAAATACATACAGAAAGAAAATCGTGCTCTTTCAAACAATCATAATAATCCATTGTGTAAACCTCTTTGAAAAACCACTTAATACACTCTGGAACATCTCCAAAGAGATACTGATTCTCATCACAAGTCGAATCAATTTTTATTTTCTGGTCAATCGATTCCTTGCATTTTACTGTTCCATAACACCCCTAAATATTGAAAAAATAATTTGAATTTAAAATTTTCCCCTATACCGAAGTCTTCTGACACAAATCAGTCATATTATTGATGATTTCAGTAGATGGTGGGTCAAATAAAGAAGCATTTCTTAAATTGCTCAGCTCTCCATATAAAGGCAAACATTTTCTTGTAAATCCATATATCTGTATGGTGTTACAAGCTCGAAGTTCTGATTTAGCCAATGGAAATATTAAAAGAACAAAAATTATGGTCAACATGGTTGTAAAATAAAAATTTGTTTGAGTTAAGTGCGTATTGTATTCTCATAATCCAACTGGTCTTTTTTCGATTTTCATACTTTTTTCAAAAACAAATTTATTGGTTCATCAAATCAATAATCGATTCATTATCAGGATCCAGCATCATGGAGAACAAAGGAAGACCGAGTCCGGAGACTTTTTTCCAGTCAACTACATTCTGATCAAAGTTTTCAACAGCCTCCTCACCACAAACATCCCTCATAATTTCCTTTGCACACGCATTGTTTTTACTTTCATAAATCGATAAACTATCGAGTTTCTTCCCATTTAAACAGCTATATTTTGATGAATCCGGGGTCGGGTTTCTTATAAAAATGTCCTTGTAGCATTCATCAAATTTAGTGTTATACAGATTCTCAACGAAACATTTCATTTTCATGTTATCTTTGACAGCTTTCGGAAAACATGTTGGAGCGATGCATTTCTAAATAAAAACAATATCTAAAGCCCTAATTTAGGAGCTCACCTGTATCCGATCACACAAATCCAGAACCACTAGCACCCTTGAGTCATTGAATCTGACACTTCCATCATTATGATAAAGATCATATTTTTCTGTGATCTCATCAAACATCGGGAGGCAATGAGCGGCATTTGACTTTTCTGTTGGGCTAGAGCAGTTGAAAGTTTCGATTATGTCAAGGGGCCGAGAATGGGCAATAGAGAAATAGAAGAAGAGAAGGATCAACATGATTCCCAGAATGAGAGTTGATCAAACTAAATATGAAGATCAGAACACAAATCGGTGTTGGCCTTGATAGAACTGGTTTCTCTCTCTCTCTCTCTCTCTCTCTTTTCAATTTGATTCATGACTCTTAGACAAGATAGAAGAACTTTATTTCACAAACAATCACTCATTCTTTCTTCAACTTTTCCATATCTGAAGCAAACTTCTCAAATCAAAGACTATTCAAAAAAATTCATTCAAAATCTATCATTCAGTGTCGCCCTCTGGGATGAGCTCTTTTAAAATCGACGCACTCAATCGAGTCAACTTCATATTCAGCTCAGCAGCTCTATCGAAATCCACCAATGAATTCTCGCCGCAAACATCTCTCATAATCGTCTTTGTGCACTCTTTTTTTGAAGTGAACATCTTATTCTCGTATTCTTCACTATCGAAATCCGCTCCTTCCAGACAATCATAATTGGAAAAATCCGTGATGTTGTTTAGTTGCATTCCACATTTTCCGTACTCGGTGTTTTGTATTTCAATTCCAATACACGCTATCGCCATTGTGTTTTTCGTCACTTCTGGGAAACACGTCGGTTCAATGCATACCTTAATTTAAAAATCTCTTCGGATGTTTTTTTTCATTCACCTGGATCTTTTTACATTCTTTGATCACATCAAGGATCCTGGTATCGTTAATTTCATAATCCGGGTTAGCCAGGAATGCGGATTTCATTGGAAAAGAAGTCAACATTGGAACACATTGCGCTGCTTTCAACTTATCCGTCACAGTTGGACAATCGAAGGTATCAAGTAAAGAAGAGTCATCAGTGCCAAATGGAGCAGAATAAGTAGAGAATAGGAGGGAAAATAAATAAAGAAAAAAGAACATGGTTTTTCAATGAAAATGTGGTTTCAATGACAGATTATGAACTATTTTATGTCTGTATTAAACATAGATTAATATACAAATAGTTTCATGTCAAAATACAATTAAATAACTTGCATAAAGCTCAGGGAGACTAGTGTCACAGGCTCTCTAGATATTCTAGCAACCTGGGCAGCATTCTTATCAAAATCTCTAACCGACTCCACTCCACAAACATTTTCCATCACAAATTTAACACAGCTCTTCTCGGCTTCCAAGATATGAGTTTTGTTTCTCATGCGCTCCTCGTAGATACCATTGCTATCTAGGCAATTGATTTTAGTGACAAAATATTCTTGTTGGATCTCAAATAAACAGTTTGAGAACTCTGTGTTTCTCAATTCAATTGTTTCGCATCCGATTGCCAATGATTTTTTAATTTTTTGGGAGAAGCATGTGGGCTCCATGCAGATCTAAAAGTTATCAGTATCCTAAAATCAAAAAATTCTTGCTCACCTGAACCTTCCGACACTCATTCATCAAATTCAGAATTTTCGATCCATTCAAATGTATCAACCCCTCACTCAACGTCTTTGCCTCCTCTTCTAATCCAGTCAATATAGGAACACATTCCATCGCTTTTGTTTTTTCAGATTCAGAACAATTATCAAGAAGGGGAAGGTAAGATAGAAGAACTGGATTAGGAGCGATAGAGAAAAAAGTGAAAAGTAGTGGTAGCATGAGGAAATAGAAATAGAATAGAGTTTGACCGGTGAATCAGAGGCAAGATTAAGAGAATTAAACGTTTATTTCGCAGGTGAAAAAATCAATTGGGTGCAGCCACTAGGCCTCTACTTGAAATATTCAGAAAAGCCTTCATGTCATTGTCGAAATTCTGAATTCCCTCTCCTCCACAAACATCCTTCATAGTTGACTTTATACACTCATTCTTAGCAGATTGGTTTTGACAAGAAGCATATTTCTCCGGGTTTTGCTTTTCAACTAGATTCAGGCATTTTAAGAAGCCAGTGCTTCCGAGCTCTGCTATCTGGCAGAGAAGCTTCACGGAATCTTTTATTTTTGTCGATAAGCACGATGTGTTCATGCAGGTCTAAACAACAAGATTTACAAATTGCTGGGAAAACTTACTTGAAGTTCTCCACATGTCTTGAGATAACTTTGTATTTTAGTAGTGTTCCCTTTGACAACATCATCTCCCAGTGATATACTATTCCCAGACAATTGAGTTATCATTGGCAGACATTTCAAAGCTTCCATAGTTTCTGCTCGACTAGTGCAATTTGAAAACTGGGAATTTGAGGCAGGAGTTGTCTCGATGACACTAAAATTGAAAATACAGCATTTTTGGTAAGAGTGGTAATACCTAGGCATCGCAGAATAATTCATTGTTGAAAGAAGCGTCTCCGAATTTATATCAAAATTCTCTATCGACTTTTCGCCACAAGTGTCATTCATGATAACCTTCGTGCATTCTTTTTGAGTGGTCAGCAACTGAATTTCGAGTTTCTCTGCTCCAGTTTTGAAGTTTAGTACACATGTGTACTGAGAGAAGTTCGCTTTCAATGGAAGATCACGCAGACATTGTGAAAACTCTGTGTTTTGTAATCTCAGTCCGTTACAAGACATTTCAATTGGCTTTTTCACTTCTTCGGTTAGACACGATGAGTTAGAGCACTTCTGAACTGGTTAGAATAAAAAACTAGAAAGTTTTATTTCTAACCTGTAATTCCTGACAGTCATCAATTAAACTTAGAACCTTGGTGTCATTCAGCTCATTATATTTTCCTAATGTTGCTAACTTTGAAGAAAAATCGGTAAGCTTGACAAGACAGTTTTCAGCTTCAGTCTTTTCAGAAGTCGTACAATTATCGAGTAGAGCCGGGGGACTAGTGACGTTTTGAGAGGCACTGTAAAAGAAGGTGGAGCTTGATTTTCAAAACTCACTTACTTCTGATTTTTTTCTTGTTCCAATCTATTCGAAATTTCAATAAATGAAGCTGAATTTTTGTCGAAATCCTCTACTGACGCATCCCCACAAGTGTCCTTCATCAGTATTTTGAAGCAGTCTTTCTTGGTTGTGAAGAACTCTTGGCTAGCTTCTCCCAGGATATCAGATTTGTTACCCAAGCAACTATTTTCCGTTAAGTTTTGATTGCTCAGGTTAATGATACATTTGAAGAAGTCAGTGTTCCTCAGCTCAAGTTCTTCACAAGCTCGTCCGATTTTCAATTGTAAATGAGCCGGTAGACATGAAGACCCGACGCAATTCTAGAAAAATCTTTGCTTTCATTTTTGAAAAGTCAGGTGCTAACCTGAATATTCCTACAATCTTCTAGTGAACTTTGATCAGCAAACTGATTCACTTGATGAAGACACTCTCCAGCTTCGATTCGCTGACCAAAGTCTAAACATCCGATGAGAAGCAAACCATATTCTTCAGGTTTTGGTGCAGAAAATGTGAATCTGAAGCTGGTTTGAAGCCGAAGAAAAAAGAAAGCAAACCTCTCATTGAAATGGCTATTTGCAGTATAAAATAAGCAAAATACAATAGCAAGAAACATTATTGAATCATGTAGAACGTGAGAAAGCAAAAAATACGGTGAAGTTCAAAACGATTATGGCTGACAGCCGCGGGATCAACAATCCAACTTGCAAAACATTTACACACGAAAACCAATTTATTTAAACAGATCTAATTTTTGGAGCCACCGTTGTCAATTTCGAAACTTCAATTCTAGTAAGGTTCACAACAATCTCAGCATTCTTATCAAAGTCTACTAATGATTTCTCTCCGCAAAAATCCCTCATTATAGTTTTTGTACAGTCTTTTTTCGTCGTGAACAATTCGATTCCATCTGCTACTGGTCCGTTGGTGAAACTTCGGCTTCCCATGCAAGGTCTTTCTGGATTTTTTGCCTTGAGGATCGCCAAACAATTCCCAAACTCGGTATTTCTTAATTCGGAGGCTTGGCAGCCAGAGGCGAGGGTTTCTTTCAAAATTTCAGGGAGACAAGTTGGTCTCACACAATCCTGAAAATTATTAGGATTAATTTTTGGCTACAGATTCCCACCTGAACTCTCTTACAGATATCCAATAAATCTAGAATTTCCGTTCCATTTATTTCAAGAGGCTTGTTATATTTCTGTGTCTTCGTCGCATATTCTTCCAACAACGGCTTACATTCTGCAGTTTTCCGAAGATCACCGCTATCCGGACAGCTTTCCTTGACAGAGTTTTGGGTTGTTGTCTCTGGCTTAGTTCCAACTAAACTTGAAACTTTCAAGTATTCAGCAGAATCGTCATCGAAATTCTCCACTGCCTCTGTTCCACAGCTTTCTTTCATAACTGACTTCATACAAATTTTCTGTTCTGTCAGAAGCCACTTTACTATCCCGGTTGAGTTATTTTCATAATCTATCATACATCTTGCTATATTCGAAGTTTGAGAGATATTAACAAGGCATTTCGAAAATTCGGATTCCTTGAATTTGAGTTTGTCACATAATTGATTCATATTATTTTTCATATCGCCCGGTAAACAGGAGGAGTTCAGGCAACTCTGAAAACTAACTGGTTCTAGAGATAAGCTAAAAAGGATAACCTCAAGCTCCTCGCAATCTCTGTTAACATTTTCTGCATCGTGGTCTGTTTTATTCCCCATAGCTGTGTAAAGATTCAGACATTTCGTTGCTCCTATTTTCTCTTCATTACTGGGGCAACTCTCCATTATTCTTCCGGTATCAAATATGGAGGCTGACCTAAAATAAACATTTAGAGAAGAAAAATGGCAAATCTTACTTTGTTAGAGTCGTAGAAGTCTGATTTGATATTTCCACTAATATAGAAAAATTCAGGTCGAAGTTCTCTATTGCCCCTTCTCCACAACTATCTTTAACCGCCGTTTTGAAACACTCATTGTTCATTTTATAGAGTTCTTCTAGGGAACTGCTATTCGAACAAGCTGACAGCTTGGTTTCATCCGGATGTCCGCTAATTATACATTTAAAAAACTCGGTAGTCTGTAACTCTACTCCTTTGCACAAAACTCCAACGGTTTGAGTCACATTTTTCGGGAAACACGTGGATTCGAGGCATGGCTAAAAAAATTCTTTAAAAATTTTTTTAAAAAATCCCAGTTACCTGTAATTTCGCACAATTCTCTAAAAGTTCAGCTATATTCGGATCATTTCTATCTAGAGATTTATTTTCTATTTTTAGCCCAGAATTCTTCTTGCCGATTTCTCTCAACATCGGAATACATTCGGCTGCTTCCATTTTATCTGATAAACTTGGACACGTCATTCCATTAAACATCGAGTCAGAGTTAATAGGAGTAGATAGAACATGATTAATATAGAATATGAGGAGAACTAACATATTGGTTTTGAAATAGAAACTAAATGGTGGGGGTTGCAGAATCGTTGAACTGACAGGGATTAATAGGACGTGCGTCATAGATAGTCTACCTAGACCTAGACATTATTCTAGAACCTAATTTGTGTTTTCTGTGTCAAAAAAGGAACAATTTTAAAAATTAAATCGTTTATTATTGCTTATTTCTTCGACGCAGAGACATATTTCATTGCCATCTTTGCAAGCTCATTCATAGTGTCCACGTTCTTCCCGAACCCTTCTACAGCTTTCTCTCCACAAATATCATCCATAATTCCTTTGGTACACTGTCTTTTGGTAGTGAACATCAAGTCACCAGGCTCCTTTCCGGTCTTCTCACGGTCTTCCAGGCAGATATACTTTGATTTATCTGGCTTGACCTTCCCGATTTTGTTCAGGCAAACCATAAACTCAGTGTTCTTTAATTTGATTCCTTCGCAAGCGATTTTCATATCTTCTTTCACGTCATCAGTCATATAGCATGACTTTTTCATGCAAGCCTGGAATTTTTATTTCAAATTCAAATAGGATAATAAAAGCGTACCTCAATCTCCCCACATTGCTGAATTAGTTTCAGAACCCTTGGATCGTTCACTTCCGTTTCCTGTTCGGCTAATTCTACAGTATGATTAGAAAATTCAATCATTAACGTGGAACATGTTATAGTTGCAGCTTGACTCTCTTGACTGACGCAAAGAGAAGCGTCCAAATTTGATGAATTCACTGGAGCAGTCTCAGCCAAACTGAATAAAAAGCAGAGAAGGAATAAAGAAAGTTTGGACATAGTTTGAAAATGTTCAGAGGTTAAACGAGAGGATTTTATACTTTGTCGGTACGTCTAGTTCATAATGCAAACTATTTTGTATTAGGTGATGACGAATGAATCGACAAACACGACTAGGTTAAAGATTGCAATTGGTCAAAAATTATTCGATCAATTGTTTGATGTCAGTTGGACAATGAATCACCAAGGGATTGTATTATTTTTATATTTAATCTGAATTAAGGGTTCATGTTTATGCCACCGTTTCTAGCGTATACCAGAAGTTAGGAGTTTACGGAAAACATTGAGAAAAATAGAGGGAATTGTCTATTTCATAATTTTAAACTGTATTTCATGGTTTTTCCTTTCAAAAATCAGTTTAGTTTAATCTATACTAATTCACATGGTCATTCTCATAAGATTTTTGAATTAAGCATTTTTTCTGAACAACAAGTGAACCAAAACCTGATAAAAAAGTTTTTATTGAAAACCATTCATAATATTAAATCATTATCTTTTTCATCATCATCTTTCAACGCTTTCACCATAATTCCCGAATTCTTATCAAAATCCACGATTGCCTTCTCTCCACAGTAATCCTTCATAATCTGTTTCATACAGATTTTCTTTCCAGTCAACATCTCAACTGTATTATGAATTTTATTAGGAGATCCATCAAGGCAAGGGTATTCTGAGACTGCTGGTGGATTTATACTGAGCTTTTCAATACAAAATAAGAAATCAGAGACACCCAATCTGATCTCAGCACAGGACTCGATCATGATATTTCCCTTGGTTTCTGACGTGTAGCAAGGTGATGAAAAACAGCTCTGAAATTTGTGAATTAAGAATCAGATGTCCACACTACATATGTACCTCTATTTTGTCGCACATGTTAACAATCTTCCAAACTTCCGTACTTTTAACAAGTATAGATTTAGGTATTGCTATAGACTCCACTTGTTGAATGAAAAATTCTTTAAGAATTGGTATACACTTTAATCCATTGTATTTATGATAATAGTCATTACATGCTGTTTCATTATCTGGTTTTGTTGTTAGACGATCCACAATTTGATCATAGTTTTTAGAAACAAATGCGTACTCTGATGTGGTACATTGTTTTTTGATCACTTCAATGAAACAATCCTTTCCAGATGTAAAAGCTTCTTCTTTAATCAATGGAACATCCTAAATGATTTTATTTGATGAAGTTTAGAGATAAAAAAGATACCGAGAAAAAGTCAAAGTGTTTTGTGCAATTGAATTTTTCACTGAACGCAGCTTCAAAGAATTTTAGTAGACATGGTTTGACTTCGTCATTTGTTACGTTAATCAATGGGAGTGAACAAACAAAATGGACGAGAAAACAGAATAGAAGAGGTGTTTGGAAACGGCGCATTGTTTGGTAAATGTGTGAAAACTGAATCTGTCAAATAGCGTACCAGAAAAGGATCATTGAGATTAATTTTTTTTTGCAGATTAGTTTTTCAAACAGAGTTCGATCCAAAAAGTTCAAAGATTTATAAAGAACCATTTTTTTTTAGAAATCGATATGATCACTTCTTAGGATCTCTTTTGAACGCATTCACAAGAATCTCCGAATTTTTATCAAAATCCACGATTGCCTTCTCTCCACAATAATCCTCAAAAACCATTTTTCAGAAACCGGTACTAATGAAACAACCCATTCTCTAGTTTCTCGAAGTCACTACCATTCACAAAGTGACATCCGCAATCGCGGCAAAGTAGTCCCATTTCGCTGCTGACGATTTCCGCTGACTGAGTATCAAATGTATAAACTGTGACACACTTTTAGACCGAACTAATCTATTATTTGTAGATCAAATCTCATATCAGTATATCATTCTTAACAAAAAATTACCAAAAACTTTTTTATTGAAAACAAAATATCAATAAAATTCAATCATCAGTTAGTAAACTCTTCAACTTTTCGAGTTTTCAACTCTTTCAGAAATGTTCCCGCATGCTTTTCGAAATCCACAATTGCCTTCTCTCCACAGTAATCCTTCATCATCTGCTTCACACAGATTTTCTTCACAGTAAACATTTCAATAGCCTTTTTCTCAAACGAGGTGTGTTTTCCTTCAAGACAAGGATACTCTGAAGGCGATGGTTTGTTTTTGCTCATCTTATCAAAACAAAGTGAAAAGTCGGAGACAACAAATTTCACCTCGTCACAAGAGTCGAGTAGGGCATCTTTTATATGGTCTTCAAAGTAGCAAACTGGTGTCATGCATTTCTGAAGTCTCTTAGTCTTTAGAATAAAATACTCACGCTTCATACCTCTATTTCGTCACAAATGTCAATCATCTCCCAAACTTCACTATTATTCACGGGCTTAACATCAGGATTCATAGCAAACGTTATTGTCTTCATCGTGAAGTCTGCTAGATATGGCGAGCACTTTAATGCATTGTACTTATAATAAAAGTCGTCACAGGATGTTCCATTAGCTGGTTTCTCAGTTAGAATATCCACAAGTTGATCATAGTTTTTGGAGAGGAAAGTGGACTGTGAGTTGGTACATTTTTCTGTGATTACTTCCATGAAACAAGACTTGCCAGATGTTAAAGCTTTGTGTTTGATCGATGGATCATCCTAAATATTTTTTAATGAAGTTTCGAGGAAAACAGTTACCGAGAAAAAGTCGAAGGTCTTTGTGCAATTAAAACTTCCTTTGTACGCAGCTTCATAGAATTGTAGTAAACATGGTTTGACTTCTTCGTTTGTTAGAATACTCAATGGGAGGGAATAAACAAAATGGACGAGAAAAGAGAATAGAAGAGATGTTTGGAAGAGGCGCATTGTTTGGTGAATGTGTGAATGCGTCGAATAGTGTACCAGAAAAGAATCATTGAGATTAATTTTTTTTGCAGATTATTTTTTCAAACAGAGTTTAAATTGGAGAGTTCAAAGATTTGTACAAAACCATGTTTTCCATTCTATAGTGTCGCAAAGGAACAACCATTCACGAGGTGGTGTCAGCAATCGCGCCCCAGCGAAGTCTCATTTCGCTGCTGACAATTTCCGCTGACTGATTATCAAATGTATAAATTAAAGATTGCAATCTTGTTTATCTAGTTAACGTTCTTGCTCAGAGATGTATTTTAGCATTGTTCTTTACAAAAATGACCAAAATAGTTTTATTCAAAACCAAATGTTAATAAGATTCAATAATCAGTTAGTAAACTCTTCAACTTTTCAACTTTTTTCACCGCTTTCATCATAATTTCCGCATTCTTATCGAAATCCACAATCGCTTTCTCTCCACAGTAATCCTTCATTATCTGCTTCATACAGATTTTCTTCACAGTAAACATTTCAACAGTTTTTTTCTCAAACGAAGAGTATTTTCCTTCAAGGCAAGGATAATCTGAGGGCGATGGTACGTTTTTGATCATCTTATCAAAACAAAGTGAAAAGTCGGAGACACTTAATTTGATCTCTTCACATGAGTCGAGTAATGTATTTTTTATATAGTCTTCATAGTAGCAAACTGGTGAAATGCAATTCTGAAATCTCTGAATTTATAATACAATGTTCACACTTCATACCTCTATTTCGTCACAAACGTCAATCATCTCCCAAACTTTACTATTATTCACGAACTTGACATCAGGATTCGTAGCCAACGACATTGCTTTCATCGTGAAATCTGCTAAATATGGGGAGCATTTCAATGCATTGTACTTATAATAAAAATTGTCACAGGATGTTCCATTAGCTGGTTTCTCAGTTAGAATATCCACAAGTTGATCGTAGTTTTTGGAGAGGAAACTGGACTGTGACGGGGTACATTTCTCTTCGATCACTTCTAAGAAACAAGATTTTCCAGATGTGTAAGCGTCTTGTTTAATCAACGGAACTTCCTGAATTTTTAAATTTAGTTTTCTAAATACAGAAAAAAGATACCGAGAAAAAATCAAAGGTCTTCGTGCAATTAAAACTTCCTTTGTACGCAGCATCATAGAATTTTAGTAGACATGGTATGACTTCTGCGTTTGTGACGATACTCAATGGCAAAGAACAAACAAAATTGACAAGAAAACTGAATAGAAGAGGTGTTTGAAATCGGCGCATAGTTTCAAAATGTGTGAGAATATGTTGGTCGGCGTACCGAGATGGATTAGCGAGGGTTCATATTGCAGATTATTTTTTCGTTTTAATTTTCAGAGGTCAAAGGTTTGTATAAATCCATTATTTCAAAAATCAGAGCTTTATTGAATACATCTGATTAAAGATCAAAAGTTACATATTTGTCACCAAATTAACTGTTTTCTTGCTGATAAGAAAAAGTGATAAAAACTCCGACAATATAGTTTTGTCAGCATTTTCTTTAATTTCTCCTTTTTTTCCAAAATGTCCTATCCATCTTATATTGTGAATGCTTTCACAAAAGATATCTCCAAAGGAAACCCGGCGGCAGTTTGTTTGATTCCTCAGGTAAGCCCCCTTAAAATTTTAAAAATAATAGATTTCCAGGCTCTCCAAGAAGAAAAATACCAGAAAATCGCTGCGGATTTTAATCTATCGGAAACTGCTTTCCCAGTTCCCCTCGATTCATCTTTGAACTACAAAACCTCCAAAAAATTCTCTCTTCGCTGGTTCACCCCGACAAACGAAGTTCCACTGTGTGGGCATGCGACTCTGGCCACCGCACATGTCTTATTCAATGAAATTGGAAATGAAAACGATGAACTTCATTTCGAAACAAAATCTGGGGTGTTGACAGTGAAAAAAGATGGAAACGGAAATCTCGAGATGAATTTTCCGAAATATGAATTGACTTCATTGAAGTTCGATGATCTTCTAAGTTCTCCTGATAACCTATTTCCTGAGGTGCTTTTTTCTCAGTTTTTTTTAAAATAATGGTTTTCAGACGGCTGCTCCCCCTTTCTTAATTGATGTGATTCATTGCGTAATTCCTAATAAGGTTGTCTCAATCTGCTTCCTCCAGTCTTAAGTCGAAATTTCAGATTTCAATTGAATCAGTTATCTACGCACCCAAATACGGAGGTGCCATTGTCATAATCGACCCAGAAACCACAAAAACTGAATTCGAATCTTTTAAAATCGATAGCAAAAAAGCTCTAGAGCTCCATGACGGAAGTTTTGTCAGAGGAATTTCAATATCTCTCCGACCATCAAATCCCCTGGCACAAGGGTTCATAGACGAGTCTGGAGAAGCTTATGACTACGCCTGCCGTTATTTCGGGCCATGGGATGGAGTGAATGAGGATCCAGCTACTGGATCTGCTCAATGTTCAATCGCTCCGTATTGGGCTGTGGTAACAGGGAAAGAGGAGTTGTATGGGTTCCAAGTGAGTTGGAATTTATTTTTCTAATTCTATTTTTCCCTTTTAATTCTATTTTTAATTCTATTTTTCTATAGGCATTCCCTGGTCGCGGCGCTCAATTCCGTATCCGGATCCAAGGTGATCGTGTGATTCTGAATGGCTCTTCTGTGACTGTTCAAGCGGATAATCTGAATCATGATTAATTGTGTTTTGCTCTTTATCATGTTTCAAAATGCTTTCTAAAAGACAGCTGAATTTTTTGTAATCATGTAGAAAGAATGTCTTAAAATATATGTTGTACTTGAATTTCTATGGAAACTGATTATAAACATTGCTGGTTGACGCATTTGAAAAGACATATGGGATTCGTTGAACATTGGTCGAAAGAAAAAGTTGACGGAAAAGGATGTATTTAGAAATGGGATTGACGTAATGAGTTCGATTTATGGAACTTTTAGGAAAAATCATCTGGAAAATAGATTTTACGATCAGGATCTTATTAAGGATCGTGAGAAAATCCTGATCTTCAATATCCCCTTTACCAGGAACCTTCTGGATTACAAGACTACCTTCTATCAAGAAATCTCTTCCGGTTTCCTTCCTTGATCAACGAGCAACCTTTTGGAGTCTCGAGTCCCCCTAGGAGACAAAAACGTGTTTCTAACATCAAACTTCTAATGTTTCCAGCTTTCTTCTGCTTCTCTCACCCAACCTTCAAATTACAGATGTTAACATGAAATCTAGAGACGAAGAGAAAAAAGAATGTAGTTTGAGGGCGAAAAGAGTATATAAGGAGCTCCGCGAGCTCTCCACTCCTTTTTCTGAAGTTAACAACTTCAAGATGGCTAAAGCAAAGGCGACTACCCTTTCCCCGTTCTTTTATCAAACACCGAGTCAAAGAGAGTTAGAAGAGCTGTTGAACGAGCTGATAATCATTCTTGGTAGTATAATGATAGCTGGAATTATCTTGTTTGCAATGGCTATAGCTTTCCTCTGCTGCCTTCCCGGATACGTCCGAGCTTTTAGAAAGCATCTTCCAGCTCATGGATCGGTAAGATTTTCGGGGGATGCCTTTCTAAAAGAGGTTGTTTACAGAGCCCCCTTCTCCCGTTGCTCACCCACTCCTACCGTACTCTCATTTACAATTACCCAACATTATTCACACTTTCCATTATTTCTGGAGCAGCATCCACAGCTAAAATAATTGGGTAAGTCAATTTGTAGCACCTTTTATGAACCTTTTCTGCAGCTATGATAGAATCATCAGTTACATGTGCTCGGTATTTGGAATCGCTGTCAACTTATATGTTGCCATGTATCAAATTGTCATCTCCATTATCTCTATTCATCGATTCATTAACAGTCGTCAACCGGAAGCCTTCCGTAGCACTTTATCTCGGAAGAATGTGATCGTCTTGATGGTTTTGGTCTTTTTGGTTTTCTTCATCAGAGATATGGGAATGATGACATGGCTTATCGTATGTTTTGCCAATGGACAGTTCCGTATGCTTTACACTGTTCTCAAGTATTACTTGGTAAGGGCAAGTGTATTACAGTATCCCATTCCCCAACTTTCAGATGACTTATGTCACTCATCAAGTCCTTCTCTTTATCGGAATGGCATTTGAATTCAGTTTGGGGTCGGATATGGCCGCTAGTCATTCGGAGCGGGTTATTTCTAAGCAGATAAAGGCAATTGGATGCGTCAAACTTATCTTATTCATTCTGGCGGGCACCAGTCTAATTACCAATATTCACACGGTTCTCGCAGAATTTTTGTTCTACTCAGTAGACGTTTTTTTGGTTCCGTTGGTTATTGAAATCACTGAGATGTCGACAACAAATGTTATTAAGGCGACGGAATTCAGAAAGGAACAGATTAAAGTTTGAATATTAGATTGTGTGCTTTTAAAAAATATGTTACTCAATAAAGTTATCTTGACAACGCTTGCTCTATTTTATTTGTCGTCATTTAGATTCTGGAGCTACCGTAATCCATAGATCAAGAATTCAAAACATTAATCAACAAATCTAGGCTCAACCCTTCAATTTCAACCCCATAATTATTATATTTCAGTCTTACGGTACCTTGACATTCACATCACTTTTTTCGAAAATCGTGTGATCTTTTCCAAAGGCAATTATCTCAAAATTATAATGTTTACTGATCTCTAAAATGTGACAGCTACCGTAATCCTGGTTTTCAAACTCGTCACCCACATCATTCTAGATATAGAGAGTGTGCCCACTTCAAAGCGTTTCGTTTCCAAGGCTACTTCCCGTTGCTAGGCGACTCCCGGCCACTCGCGCTCCCCGTTTTTCCCTTCATTCCCCCTTTTTCATCGGAATGAATGCGACTTTTTCTGGAATCTCTAATTCCACTGGAAAACAAGTAAAGCCGTGGAGAGATAAGTTTTTCGAATCGATCTCCAGTATCAAAGACATCGAATGGTTTTTTGGATTGCTCGTCGTTTTGTTCTCATGTTATCTCGTCGTTTTTCTCCTTCACATAGTGATGTATAAATGGGGGAAGAAGGATCGAAGAGTGGCTCCTTTATCTCCTCTCCTTGCAAAACTATACCAAGTTAAGGAAAAAGTTCATATGATCCTCCAACTCCTAGTAGCCTGTTATGCCGGCTCAAACTTCTTCCATTTCACTTGGACAACCTATGCCGTTCTGTTCACAATATCCGGATTGATTTGTGTAGTTTGGATGTTCATTGAAATGTACGTCATTCTCATTTCAATATTCTGCATCACCAAATACTACAATCACACTTATTCGGGCTCCGTTGAGTTGACAACAGACTTTTGGAAGGCTGCTATAAGATTGACGTGCTGGTTTGTGACAATGAAAAACTTGGTCTTCCTACTCTGGGGAACCTACGACTCGCAGGATGAATTGACGAAGATTTTGTCTTATTTCTTTGTGAGTTTTCTTTTTTCTTTTTTTTTTCGATAAAATAAAAAAAAATCCAGGGTCTCTATTTGTCCACCCAACTGCTTCTGGCTCTCTCTGCTCTATCGTTCTTCCCAATTTGTTTTGCCCGCCGACAAGAGATTGCACCTGCAGAACGGATTCTGTGCATTCAAAATATGCTTTTGACTGCTCTGAAAATAGTGAGCTAGCGACCTATGATCCGAAAAGAATCGATTTCCAGGTGCTCATCTTCCTGCTCATTTTTATCAACTACTGTGGAGTTGAAGATGGAATTGTAAGAATTATTTTTTTTTACCTAAATAAATTAAAAAATTCCAGTTGTGTGCATTTTTCCTGGTCTCCGATATTCTTTTGCTTCCAATTGTCGTCAAAATCTCCGAGATTATATCGATCTGCATCAAACAAGAGCACGCTACCGTTGATCTTCACATGGAGGAGATCTAATTTTCATTTCTCTCTGTCTAAATGTTAAATAAATGTTATTTGGGAAAACTTTTTCGAAACGCCCACTTCATCACGAGCTCCCTCCTCGCGTTACCGGGTTGCCAGGCAACCCTTCCAACTAGAGTATATAAACTCAGCATTCTCTTGTCACCCCAAAAAGAAAAATGAATTTTTTCCCATATGGATTTTCTAAAGACGAAGTTTACAACTTTCTTGGTAATATAAAAGATCTCGAGTTCTTTGCTTTTGTCATCGGACCACTGGCAATGCTTAATATTCTCGTTCATGGTTTATATGAGTTTGTTTTCGATTATCCTAAAAACCAGAGGGCTGAGGTAAATTTAATGGGACTTGTCCTCTAGTCAAAGTCATTTTCCAGCACTCCCTGACTCCTCTGGTCGCTAAGCTTATCAAGACTAGCAAACGAGTCATGACCTTCCTCCATGTGATCCTTTTCTTGAATGGTATCTCTCATTTTTTCAATGTCGGATGGGTGGTCACTATCCTTTGGTACCCTATGTGGATCACCCTCTACGTTATCAAAATTTCTACTGAAATGTATACAATTGTCATCTCCTTATTCTCAATCTCAAGATATTTCCTTCACTATTCCCTTGCCCAACCTTCAACAGAACTAACCCAACCCGCTGTCAAATCTGGAATGAGCCTAGTCTCCGCATGGATGTTTTTGAAAGACCTGGTCTTGTTCGTTTGGTTGATTGTAGTCCTCCAAACCAAAAACAACTGACAGATTAGAACAATCTCTGACTATTATTGTGTAAGTGGCAGGGAAAATATGCATATAAATTTTATTTAGGGCATCCATCTTTGCTTTCAATTATTTTTATACATGTCCGCCTCCCTACAACTCCCAATAATTTGTGGATCCGGAAATAGAGTTGAGCCAAGTCATGCGGAGAAACTTATTTATCATCAGACCGTGGGAATCGCTTTTTCGAAATTGGTAACTATTTATTTGAATTTAAAGGTAGTTCTATTTTTTTACAGATTCTGATTCTAGTTCTCTTCTATCTCGGATCACGTGGCATTAATAGTGACGTGGTGAGTTAGAGTCTAGAGACGAAAAATGCCTTTTTCTTTCAGCTCAAGCTAATTTTCATCAGTGCCGATCTTCTTGTTGTCTCAATTGTAGTTCAAATCTCGGAAGTGCTCGGCAGAAAAGGAGTGGTCCAGGCCGCGCAACGAGAAGAAGTCGAAATGGGATCGGAGATGTGATCCTTTCTGATGACTAATCAATTTCTATTTTCACATGCATAACTTCCGTTTGAATTGCCCGAATCCAAAAAAGTGTTGTATTTGTCACATATATAAAAATGTTTACCAATTCTTCATCATCTTTGTGTCTCTTTCTGTGTGTGTGAACGAAAGAAACCTATCAATCTTCGGTGGGGTTGACACTGAAAAAAAAGACGAGACAAGAGAAGAGATAGAAAAACTGTAGGGAGGGGGTGAAATTCAGAATCAAATCATTTCTCTCTGTCTCTTCTTGACCGTCATCCCTGTCAAAATAATCAACTTTACACACACTAATTGTGTCTTGTTTCTTTCCCTTCTATTTTTATTCTGTACAATAAATGAGGCTGTTATTGTTAATAGGGCTATTTGCCACGTGTCAAGCTGGATTTTTTAGCTCCCTAGTTTCAAGGTTCACTGGTGGTGAGTTCTCAGCTAGTTTTTGGAAAAAATGGAGAGTTTTTAGGTGGAAATTCAAATTCATCGCCATCAAGTAGCTCAAGTTTCTCAACGGGCGCCGCCAATAACAGGAAGTCGTCGGTGACAGATGAGAAGGCTAGGGTGAGAGTTTTTGCGGTTTAACGCGGCTTATGCTAAAAATAGAAAAAAATGGTCAACTAATAAAATGTTCAGCTTAAAAAGAGCTACATTTTATCAGTAGACAGTTTTTTGATATCTTTAATGGCTATTGAGTTATATATCAATGACCGAATCAAACAGCGCATCTCATAGATCATTTCCAAAAGATAACAAACACACATCATTTTGATCACTTCCTTCTCAAAAACCAAATTCAGAGTTACCTCCAAAACTTTGGCTACGTTCCCCCATCAAACTCTCTTCAATCTCGAAATGGAATGGCTGGAGACATTCAAAGTGCTGAGCAAGTGTTCAAGACGGCGATTAGAAAGTTCCAGGAGTTTGCCGGGTTGGCAAAGACCGGTATCCTGGATGCTGCCACAAAAGCAAAGATGACACTGGCTAGGTGTGGAGTTACAGATGCGCCATTGGCTTTGACTTCTGGATGTGAGTTTTGATTATTTATTTTTGTAATGCTTTAAATTTCAGCTAGTCAATTCAAGTGGTCGAAGAATAAATTAACCTATTCTATTGAGAGTTTCTCATCTGATTTGCCAAGGGAAGATGTTCGGTGAGGATTTCCCTTTATGCCCTTTTATAAGAACTTTTCAGACGTGCTATTGCCGAAGCCTATGGTCTCTGGTCAAAGGTAACCCCATTGGAATTCACAGAAGTGCCAGCTGGAAGCACTTCTGACATTAAAATCCGTTTCGGTACTCGAAACCACAACGATCCTTGGCCATTCGACGGCGAAGGAGGAGTCCTTGCTCATGCCACAATGCCTGAATCCGGAATGTTCCATTTTGATGACGATGAGAACTGGACTTACAAAGACGCTAGCAAGATTCATAGTAACTCTGCGACTGACCTTCTAGCTGTGGCAATTCATGAAGGAGGACATACCCTTGGTCTGGAACATTCTAGAGACGAGAAAGCGATCATGGCTCCATTTTATCAGAAAACCACTGACTCGAATGGAAATTATGTGTATCCGAATTTGAAGTCAGATGATATTTCTGCAATTCAAGCTATTTATGGAGCTGGAAGTGGAAGATCTTCTGGAGGTTCGGATTTTGGAGGCAGTGGCACTAGAACCACTCAACGACCAACTACCACTACTAGAAGTTGGTTTGGCAGATTCTTCGGAGATGATGATGACGATGTCAGGTCAAGAACAACGACAAGAAGAACTACCCTGTGGCCAACTACGCAGTCTCCATTCTCAGGAGATGACTGGGGATCTTCTGGCTCTTCGGGAGGCCGTGGATCCTCTGGAGGATCAGGCAGATGTCCATCTTACATTGACGCCTATACCCCTAGCTCCTCCTTCTCCTATGCCTTCTCCGGATCCTCTGTCTACACAATCAGTGGCACAAAAGTCACCAAAGTCTCTTCTATCCACGATTTGTTCCCCTCTGCACCAACTCCAGTTAGCGCTGCTCTCTGGAACCCGATTTCTGGATCCATGTTGTTATTCGGGGGAAATAGGGTATGTAATTTTATTCTGAGCAATCCTCAAAGTATCTTTTTAGGTGTACAGCTACTACTTCTCCAACATCCGACAAATCTTCCAAATGGATAGCGGCTTCCCAAAAACTCTTCCATCCGATCTTGGTTTCACTGTCTCAGGGGCTCTTCGCTGGATTAACGGACACCAGATTTTGATGAGCGTAAGTTTTTTCAAAAAATTAACTCAGACGTCAATATTTTCAGAGCGGTGACGAATTCGCAGTCTACGACGAATTCTGGAATCAAGTCACGCTGAAAAACAAAATTTCTTCATACTTCCCTAATCTGCCACGTGG
This sequence comes from Caenorhabditis tropicalis, assembly GCA_016735795.1. Lineage (NCBI taxonomy): Eukaryota > Metazoa > Nematoda > Chromadorea > Rhabditida > Rhabditidae > Caenorhabditis > Caenorhabditis tropicalis. Next base: position 743,785 of record CM028618.1, read on the forward strand.
CGTGAAAGGAGTGGAGTCTCGTAAGTCTAGATTAAGGGGAATTTAACCAAATAAAATATTCTAGCTGCCGGAAGTGTCATCACTGCGTTCACCTCCAACCAAGTGTTCGAATACAACTCCCGAACAAAGTCTATCGGCCGCCAATCCGGATTCTCCAGTTACATCGCTTGTTGATAATCCCTTCTAGTCTTTTTTTTCTCAATTTTTCGATTTCCTACTAATAATAATAAAGCTTCTCAAATCTAAATTCAAAATTCCAAAACCAAAAAACTAAAAGAAAGAAATGACTTATTTACAATGGGCTCTCTCGCATTTCATCGGGTTTCCATGGTTTTCTCAAAGCATTTTCTTCCTTTCATGCTAATTTTTTTGGAATGACGAAGCCATTAAAGATCACCGACGAAAAGAATCCCTATTTTGGTTTTTTGAAAGTGCAAAAATTCTTTTAGAGGGCTTATGACACATTCCTTCACACTTGTGAATTAGCTGGTTGTTCTTTTCCCCAGATTTTTTATTAGCTAATGTCATATATAGAAAGTTCGAATTTATAGGTCAGAAAACGGGCATTTTAATTCCGACTAGCCTAGCTATTACGTTTTTTCAATATCCTTTCACTGATCAGAATTTCGAAGAAAGTGATCCCAGGAAAAGTTTGTTGAATCAAGAATAGTTCACCTTCTTTATTGGAAGCATCAACAACAAATATTCCTCCTCTGTTTGTGATTCCACGTTTATTCTCTTATCTAAACAAGGTTCGTATCTATAAATTCATACATAAATTGTTGTGTTTCTTTGAACAAAGACAGTTCCTATGGAGACTCATAGGGCAGTGGCCTTTGGAAAAATAGACTTGTGTAGCAATAAATTTGTCAAAAAGTGCTTGTTTGTATAGGGCTTTTGGCTATCAGTGCATTCCAGAGAGATTAGAATAACTGAATAATAATGTTAACGATTAATAATGAAGTCGTGGGAGCCAATCGCGATCGGAAATCACTAACCGTTAGTGATAAAATTTTTAAGGGCACTGTAGTAACCATTTTTTTAAAAGTTACCTGATAAAACTCCTTTTATGAAAAATCCTTGCACTTTTTCCACGTGGCTACAGTACCCTCTAGCATACTAAGTTTGTCCATCTGAACCATTCGAACTTATGTACACGTTCCTCCCCTTTTTCCGTCTGTACATCTCTTATCGTCCACGTACCTCCTTTCTTATCAAGAATACACAAACCATTCTCCTCTTTCGACTGCTTGCACCTTTTGTATAATACTTTTGAGTCATCTGATTTTTGAATTTCGAAACTTAATAGATAGGACCTGATTTTTCGTTAATTTTTTTTCTTACGGTTACCTTACCTACCATAATTTTATTTTTTTTTCTATTTGATCTTCCCCCATGTTTTCCTTTCTTTCCACGCCCTTTATGAATAGATGACATCCAATAAAAATTTCCAATAAATTTCCCATTCTCTCTTTTCAGCGGTATAAACCAATGCTTAGTGATGCTCAACAAGAACACCGCGATATGTTTAGCCTTTTTCTGTTTCGTCTCATTTTTATTTTTATTCTCGAGAGGTAGCTGCAATTTTCAAGATCAGTATCAATATGGAATGTGTTAGTTTTTTTGTTAGATTGGAATTTAAATTTAAAAAAAATTTTAGCTTTCATACAACTCCCATTTTTTCAAAATTCTACGGAACCCACATCTCTTCCGTCAAATAGTACTGTATCAGAAGTGAATGAGGTCCCCATTGAACCTTTGACTCCTCGACCTCCACCTTCCAAGGACGAAGTGATTGATTCTGGAGATGATGAAGTGGTTGGCGGAGAATCAGCAATGTCTTACTATAGAAAACTTGCGGGAGCCGCTATTAATTTGTTGAATGGCCAGGTAGGAACCCTTAAATTTCCGAATTTATGTATCCTTTTTAGGCCAGTTTCGGACCAATGCAAATCCTTGCTGCCTATTCCTACAAGGACCATTTCTCAGCCACCATCGCTGTCCCTAAGAAAATCGGCACCACTGCATATTGTCGTTACATTGGCGCCGATGGGAAAGAGGTAGCGGAGGCAGTCGAGTCTCGGGTCTACCCGTTTTTCGTGGTGTATTGCAGTCGACGGAATAATGTGACGATGTTGGGAGTGACGAATGATAAGAGCGAGCCAATCAACACGCAAAACTCGGCAAAGTTGATCAGAAGGAAATTTAAAGGTTCAGACTTCTTATCATGCTGACAATTATAATTAAGGTTTTCAGAATACCAACACAATGTCTCTTTCTGCCTGGCCCCTATCTATGGAACCGAACCAAAATGGTTACACTTTGTGGAACTCGTCGAGCACTACAAACTACAAGGTGTCAACAAGTTCTTCATTTATATTCGAGAAATTGGAGACTATGACAAGAAAATGATTGATAGTTACGTGGAATCAGGAGAAGTCGAAGTTATTAGTATTCCTGGAACTGTCAGTGACGTCATTGCTCAACAGCTGATGGGTGTGGCGGTTGGTTGAATAAAAGGGGTTTTTGAATAAAAAACAGTTTCAGGATTGTCTTCTGAGGAGTCGAACATATTCGAAATGGTCGATTTTTGCGGATATTGATGAGAGATTGATAATGACTGATGATCGGAACACAATTGATGGATTTTTAAGGTTTGTACAGTTATTAGCATATACTATACCAGTCGGCAAACGGCTGCGCCGGAGTAGTTCGGCGCAGCAGCCGACATCTCGCGGGTTCCGCCGCCCACTATACTTTCCGGGTAATATTGACGAAAAACGGCTCTAGATATATTCAAAGTAATAATTTTAGAAATCTGAAAAGACGAGCATCATCTCAGACAAATTCTCTATCGATCTATATAAGCTTTGTCAAAAAAAGTTGAAGGGCGATCCGCTAGGGCTTGCTACCAACAGGCACACACACACAGATACACAGAATCTTCTGATTGTTATTAGTAAAGATATTTTTTAATTTCCAGAAACTTAACCGATGAATCGATTGGCTCTGTGGCCTTCCCTCAACGTTGGATTATGAAACGAGAGCACATTCCGCCAAAATTCGAGAGCGATCAACAAGTAATTGAAAAAATGCCAACGCGTGCGTGGCACGAAACGACAAGCGCCGCATTGAAAGGACACCCGGTGTGTAATGATCAAAAGAGTTGCTGGGCAAAAGATATTGTGCACAATGAAAAGGTTTCTATTCATTTTTATTTATTTTCTATAGACTAGCTTCAGGCAATTCAACTACTGGTTCACGAAGTCGTTCAATTCTATCCTGGGTTTAGGGAACTGTTTTTAGATCCTTCTATAGGCTATATCAGGTACCCTAAACTTATTTTCCTATATGAAAACTTAATTCAGGCACTACCGTGACGTTCAAATGCAGTCATGGGAACGGAATAATATCGAGAGTTTGAAAAAGTTCGGACCAATTTCGAATACGACGTATCCTAGTTCTATAGGGAGCAAACTGTTGAAAAACGTGTTGAATCGATTGCATCGGGTTTATTAAAAATTTCGGGTCTTTTTTTTATTGTTATCTAGTTTTTTTTTAATTATCATAGACCGGGTAGCTGTTTTTAGAATAAATTCTTTATGACACATGTTTACCCTACATCACCCATATTCACCTGCTTTCAAGACTTCGACGAGAAAAAATCAATTTTCTAGTCTCATGAATTCCACGAGAAATTTAGCCGCAGACCAATTCCAAATCATTTCCACTAACATTGTCTCAATAATTTCAATTATCACAAATCTAATAGGAAGTTATATAATTTTGTCGTCGAAAAAAGCTGCACCAAAGTTCCCTTATCTTCTATGCCATTTTTCTCTTCTTTTCTTTCATTTTTATACTGGAACCATTCTGAATTTAGTCATTTTGATACCGGGTCCAGGATTATACTGTATCGGATGGGTTGAAAATGCGTCGGATTTTATGAAAGTGGTTTATATCGTAAGTTTTAGGGGTTTTTTGAATAAAAATTAGGATTCAGGCCGGATTCTTTATTCTTATTTCGGTACAAGGCAACCTGCTAGCCTGTCTTCTATTCCTGAAAATCGGGTCAGTGGCAAGATCAGATTCTATATTCAAACTTTCTCCATTTATTCAACATTCAACTGTCATAATATTTCTTGCTTTCAATTCCTTTTTTCTATCATTTTTATTTCCTTTTACCTACACTACAAAATCAGATATCACTAATTACATCTTAACCCAATATCCACACTATCAATTTATTCTACGATATCAATTTGTGTGGGCTACCATATCCAAAGAGCTGTTCATTGGCTTATGCTCCATTATTTGTTGCATATCTGGTATCATTATTATGGCTATATTTCTCTCCTACGTCATAGTTTTATACGAGTTAGAGAGAACGAAAGCGGTCATCAGTATTCATGTATATAATAGGAATAAGGATTTCATAGATACAATTATTTATCATGTAAGTTTGAAACTTATTTTTTCTAATTGATAATCGAAATTACAGGGAATAACAATGTTCCGCTTCTTACTCATCCTCCCTTTTCTCCTATTTTTCCAGTTTTTTATCGAAGAAGAAACTGATTTTTCTTGTGAGCCTACTTTTTCTCGATGGGTTTACCATCAGTTTTTCAGTCCCATCAGCAATCGCTTTTGTAATATTTTCTACCTCCCCCATCTTCACAATGCTTACTTTTCTATGGAGAAACAAAAATTATAAAGCGATCCTTTTAAAATGGATGTGTTGTGGACGAAGGAATGAAGAGCGTCGAGTGGAGATTGTGAGAGTTCGATCAGTTCAAAGAGATATTTGATTTGAATTGACTCTGTAGAACTACTGTAGAACTTTGATAAAGTACTGTATTAAACAACCATAATAAATGATAAGAGAGAAACAACAAACCAAGATTCCAGTTCTCCTAAAATATACCTTGGTCAGAAAACAGCTGTCACCTGGATACTCAACTCCTTATCATGATCTTATGATCTTATGATTTCTAAAAACAATCTAGTCTTAAATCCACAAAAATTTCCATTGTTACTATTTCAGATTAGTAGAGAACCCTAGATAGTGATCTGGGTACTGTCTCCACATTCCTAGACCTACCAGCTGGGAAGTATATCGTGCATCTTAGGATACCATAGTCTGCACGGGAAATCTGTCAGTACACTTTTGATTTACAAGGGGTCCAAAAGGTATACACTAAAGATAGGATCAGATTGATTTTCTCGAACAGAAAAAACTGTCAAATTGCACGGTTTATTACAAAAATTAAAAAATAAAATTCACAGAACAACCGAAATATCTTCGTTTCCTCTTGGCCTCCTAAAGAATTTTGACCGATTTCTCTCTTCATACACCGTTGTGAATTGAACAATTAATGGGAGTAAAGGCGAAGCGGCGACGAGAAAATATGCTTCCTAAACGTATAAATCAAAAAAAAGTTAAATTTCCCAAGAGACTTACCGAAGCCCAAAAATTCGTCTCTAAACATAGAGCATAAGAAACTGCGAACAGGATCTGAAAGTTTGGATTGTTTTGAGAATCAAAACGGTTTTACTAACAACATGGAAAAAAGAGAACCCGATTGTTTGATAAATAATTTGAGTTTGAAGAGGATTCATAGAGTTCAATGGCACATTTTGTTTTCGGAGTCCTCTGAAAGCGTATAAAGCTCCGGCTAGGGGAACCAAAGCGTACATCCCGCAGTGAAAAACCTGAAAAATGTTTAATAATACTAAAAAATTAAATTAAAGAACCTACTAAAATATACATTTGAGTCCTATGATACAATTTCGAGTCAAAAAGCAAAACTAGAGGAAATATCAGGAAATCTCTTGCTAGAAAAATTCTATAAAGGTCACGTCTCCATAGTTTTTTCTCGATTTGTTTCCAAGCAACTTGAACTTCGTTTTCTAGCTCTGTTTTTCGCTGACAGAGATCCTCGAATACAGTGAAAGCGATGAGCACTTGATGCACTTGACCAGCAATTGTCATTATGTATAGCATGAGGATAATCAATAGAAAAAAACTAAATTCAACTAATTATCAGTGATCAGCAGGCTCAACCAACCAGACAGCTAAAGGCTGATACCAACGAAACGAGAGAAATATTCCCACAATTGTAGTTACTCCAAAAATCCATAATTGTACTAGGAAAACAGTTCTTATAACTATAAAAGCATGGTCAATTACTGGAAACTCTGCTAACTAAAAACACGCGGTATAAAAGATTACTGTAGATAGTCTCACGTTTCTCCAACTCTCCGAACTGCGCTTGTTAATCAGCAGATAACGGCGAAGGGTGATACCACACAGAATGATTATCGTAATATAAAAAGAGATATTAAAATAAGACAAAGGTCTCAATATTGTTCCTTCTACAGGATTTGTGATGTTGGTTTGGAAAGCGCTGTCCATCTTTTATTGAAGATAATGGGAAAAAAGGAAAATAGGGAAGTTTTAAAGCTAAATTTCACCTGTTCGAGAGGCGGAGCTTGATCAAACTACGCAAGGAACATTTCGAATGCGTCTGCAATTTTAATGTTAGACGTCAAGGAGCTACTTTGATTCTATTTCGAAGAAGTTATGGTCGTTTGTGTTGGTATTAGCAGTTCAGTGAACAAAAAACTCTTAGCTACAATATTCGAAAAAATTGTCAGTTTGAGAGGGTTTCCATGGCAACCAGGTGACAACATTAAACATTTGATTCACTATTCTTGGATACATTGCTCACTTCCTAACACCTGGATAAATTTTTGCATTTTCGAAATTGATTTTCTAAATTTCCAGCTTCAAAATTATAAATTCAAATTTGAGATTAAAAAATCTGAAAAAAAAACAATTGAGATTCTCTATTTTCCAAAAAGATAACAGAACTTACCTAAATTGATCTCATCTTCCAGGTGGCTCCCAGCTGAAAAGTATATCATCACCTTCCATTATTTGGGTGTCTGCACGGGATACCTGTCAGTATACTTTCTGATTTGCTAGGGGGTCTGGGCCAAAGTATACTGTAATTTAGACAGACCAGGGTACACTGTCCTCCTCCAAGCAAATGTTAGATTCTTCTAGAAAAAAGTATTTTTATAAAGTGCAAAACTATCCAAAATAAATTATCACTTTCAAAAAAAACCACTTGGAAATACCGAAAATACTCAGAGATTCACTTCATTTCCCAGAAAACCATCTTAATTTTTGAAAAAATGACCAAAAATAACAAAAAACCCCAAAAACTTCTCCTGGACCCATATTTCAAACAAACAACGCGCGCCCCTAGAATATCTACGCTCTCTCACCCTGGCGGCACCGCGTGCACGTGTGGCCTCTGCGGTAGCGATGTCGGCTGTCGCCCAGAAGGTCGCGAGTTCGACCCCCCTCCCCCCATGACAACAAATTCCAATCGTGTTGCACACAGTGCGATTGAGCCGACGTCATGGGAAAGCATTGATTCTGACTATTTGATCCCACTTCCACTACCATTAGTGATTGTGGTTTGCACGTAGTCCACATGTTTTGTTTTATTATTTAAGATAACTTATTTATAAAGGGATAACTTTATTGAACTTCAAAACAAAAAGCAAAAAAAGAACAGAATCTTTAAAAATGTGGGCCATAATAAAACGGATTTTGAGCGGGGTAGAATTGTGGGTGAACATTAGAGAATTGTTGAAGGAACTGATTTTGATGATAGTTGTAGACTGGACCATTCGGAAATTGAATTGGTGGCTGGTTTTGATTCATGAATGGGTAGGCTTGGTATGGAACTTGTGGGGGGTTGAACATGTTTTGTTGGGGATAAACGGGAGGGATTGGAACCATTTGAGCTGGCTGAACAGCAAAAGGAATCAAGGTTGGTACAGTGGGAGTTGGGGCGGAAATAGGAACATTGCTCGAGAAGTTGACATTTATTGGAAGATTCGAAGGTCCAGCAGTAATATGAAGCTTCGGGATATTTGATTTCGTTGAAGTTCCAAGTGGCTTTTTCAGATTTCCTAATCTAGGCAGCTTCGCAATTTCCGCTTCCTTCTTCAATTTCCTTTCCTGCTTTGCGTTTTTACTCGAATACTTATTATTTTTTGACTTGAACTCAATTATTTCTTTTCTCTGGAAAAATTTAATATTAAATATAGAATTTGATAAGGAAACTTACATAGTACGTTGTGACAGCGATAAATTGAAGAGGCTCAAATCGGAATTCCAGAGGGTTCCCATCGCCCTTTTGAACCAAAAGAACTGCTTGGTATTTACAAAGACTCTCCAACTCAATGCAGTCTTCCGGTTTTTTGGGGGTGTCATTAGTGACATTCAGAGAGAATTTTGCGTTTTTCTCCGTCCACCTCTTACCAGATTGTGTATTTGGATGATGATACGTGGCACTTTGTATTGGCAAAGTTATTAGAGTCTTTGTTTCCTCGAATTTCCCGTCTTTGTACTTTAATCTGAAAAGATATGAATAAACTAGGCTAAAAAAGAAAGAACTCACTTGTAATCCGAGATTTTGTCGAATCGAATAGCCATTCTGTACACGGCGTCTGGATCCAGCCCATCAAACTTGAATATTGGTTCCGGGAAGAACATCCTTCCTCTTCTTGTGATAACTTGCTCCATAACCACTGGACGAATCGATTCATAGAGATTTTCGTTGAGAAGAGTAACAGTAAGAGAACCAGAAGTCAATTGGTAAGACATCTTTGATGATGAATGAATGATCTGGGTCCTACTCTGAAAGGTTCTGGTAACGATGGGCGGAGTCTTTAGGGGGTGGAGCAGCTTATCTGAATCTATCCAGGTGGGTTCCAGCTGAAAAGTATATCATCAGGTTCTATTCTGCACGGGATATCTGTCAGTATACTTTCTGATTTGCTAGGGGGGCTGAGCCAGGTGTCTAGAAAGTATACTGTATCTTGGGCAGACCAGGGTATACTTTATGGCCTTGACAGCATGCAATCTCTTGTTACATTTCAAGAAAACTGTTTTAATAGGAAAAATCGTATTGATTTCAGTAAAAATTCAGCTTTATCAATTTATTGTCAGTATCTATATGTATAATATTTTCCAAAGTTTTCCCCCTTCCAAAACCTAAAAATGCATTGAATTCCCGTCTCCTTCATTTCTGCCTTCTCCTCCTCTTGATCTCCAACTTCGATCGATTCCCTAGATAAAGCGCTATATTCTATAGCCACACGAGACTTCAATTTTCACAAAAAATTTTGAAAATGCATCTCAGATAACTATCTTTTTACAAAAAACTGATCCGTCATTCACTGAAGCCCCGCCCACTTTCCCTTCAAGTATAAAGAAGAAAAGGATGCGAAGTTGCGATTTCTTAAGAATGTGGAAATGGATTCCGAGTTTAGGATTGAATAAGACCTATTTGAAACTGTTAATTGTGTGCTCCTCTTTGTTTTTTCTATTCGCCACTTTCTCATTTCCACGTTTTTATTCGGATAGGTAAGTTTTTAAAATCCAAAAAAAAATATTCTGATCTCGTTTTTAGTAACAACCCCGATTTCCCTTGTTATGTGGAAGACTGGAATAAAGTTCACACAAAACGAGTACCATTCGATGATTTGCATTGGCAATGGGTCCAGGCGAACGTTTCCCGGAGAGATAATATTATGGGCTCGGAAATTCGATTATTATCTGCTTTTGTCTACGAAAAATATGTTTCGGTGACAACGACTTCGCAAAGGTCTTATGGGTGAGTTTTCCCTGGGGATTAACAAAAATTTGAAGAATTCATGAATTTTCTATAAATAAAAATTTATTAATTTTCTGAATTTTCAGCCAATATACATTCTGTCGGTATTTCGATTGCAAAAGAGAAGAAATTCCAAGCTCAGCCTATCAATCATTTTTCTTCCCAATGAATATTGTAAAGTGTCCGAGGAGGGTCGGCGCCAAGTACATGTCGATTAGTGAGACCCTGGAGGAGACCCCCCAGGAACCGATCCCTCTTATGTTCAGAGCTTATCCAAGTGAGTACTAGCTCCCTGACTGAAGAGAAGCGATACTGTCTGCCTTCTCTGCACTCTCTTCATCCCACTATCACGATATGAGACTCAGGGTCTTGGCCGAGTGGTCGTGGAAGAGGATATCTCACCACGAAAACTACTGTAGAAAATTTATAAAAGTAGGTCTACAAGTATTTAATTAATTTTTTTCAGCCCTATTTTACCAATTTTTCCTAATTATGATAGTTTTTTAATAACGAAATTGCATACTTTATACAAAAATTGTGAAAAATTGGTAAAAAAGCGCTGAAAAAAATTAATTGAAAATTTGCAGACCTACTTTTATAAATGTTCTACAGTAGTTTATTTTCTTCCACGGCCCTGAGTCTCAACCTAATAGAAACCATTTTCAGCTCCCCTGCACGGTCTTTCTGTATGCGTTGGCCCCTTATACGGTCCCGAGAAAAAATGGCTGGAGGTCACCGAATTCATTGAACACTACAAACTAATGGGTATTCGTCATTTCTATTTTACCATTTTCAATATGAATGAGTATACTCGGAAGATAATGGATGAATATATTAGAACTGGGGAAGTGGAATTGACAGTGATCCAGTCCGAATATGAGAATGTCGATTGGCAATTTCATCTTTTGCAGATTAATGTGAGATTTTCTCCCAAGATTCTTATTTATTTAGGGTATTTTAGGAATGCCACCAGCGAGCCAAATACCATTCGAAGTGGGTCATCAATGCAGATATCGATGAGCGGCTGGTGATGTTGAATGGGACAGTTCAAGATCTAATCAGGAGTTATGATGATACTGTAGTCGAGATATCGTTTGCAGTTCAACGAACTCAGAAAACAGAGATGCTTCCAGAAGTATATGAGAGTGAAGAGCAGGTTTTATTAATTTTGAAAAAAACAAATTCGAAAAAAAATTTCAGATAATTCGAGAAATGGAATTTCTAAAGTATAATTATTCTGCCGGGATTGTTTACAAGGCGTCAAAGTGTATGTATAGACCGGAGAAGGTAAAATAGTGTCATTGGCCTCTAAAATTAAAAAAAATTCCAGATCGCCGCAATGTACTATCACTGGTCTTACCAACGATACCCTGGCTTTATCTCAAAATACGTGCCCCGTGACCAAGCCTATTTCCAGCACTACCGTACCACCTCTGAGTCCGGAATAGGGTCAGGATGGCTTGAAAGATACACTAATTTCACCGAACAGCCAACTCGGATCACTTTTGGAGAGGAATTGAAGAATAATGTGCTTCGAAAGATCAAATATGTGTATGACAGAAGGATTTTGCATTGTGAGGAGCTGCCAGATGCAGTTTACCAGGAATATATAATCTACGGACACGAAACATTTCATTGCAAATTCAAAAGTGAACTGGAGAATGAGAGGAGGAAAAAGATCTCGAATGCCACAAAGCTTTCATAATAAATTATTTTTTTCGAGGTTTTGTGTTTTGATTCGGGGAATATGGAGCTTAAATATGGAAGCCTAAATTTTTCATTTGGGGTCTAGAAATTCAAAAAATATTTTTAAGAAACCCATTTCGTCACTCGTTTTGACTTCTTAACCTCGGTGATCTCTGTGCGTGCCTAAAAACAAATCTGTTACATCCGAAGGATTATTTCGGATACAGATTATGGTTCTTTGGTTGTGAAAAGATCTCAGAAGCACGTAATCTTCTATTCTAAATATATTCGTTCCCTTCTTCCAAAAAAAATTCCTCGCTTAGTCATTCAGCTATTATAGATTCATTGAGTTCGGCCCATTTCAATATTTGTCTTATTTTCTGTTTTCAAGTTGTGTTCAGAGGCTGTCTATTTATCTTTCCCCCATGAAAGTCTTCGTTTCATTTCCCTTTTTTTCCGCACCCCCCTCCCCCTTCATCAAAGTGAAAATCTAATTTGGGAAATGTACCTAGAAAGGAATTGGTCACTTCTACACAATTTTATAGACTTTTTCTGGTGACGCTTTTTTCAAGAGCATAGTCCGTTTTAAAAATAGTGATTAAAAAATCAAGAATACAATTTCAATAAAAGAAGGATTTACTATTTTTGAACTTTGTGTGTGAAGTCGAGGAGGTTGGACTAATCCTGGATCCAACTTTTTTTTTCGAAAAAAAATCCATTCATTTTTAATTTTTGTGTCCCTAGGAAGTTCAGAAATACAAAGTTTCTGGAAGTGATTCTGGAAATGTCATAAAAAACTACAATATAAAAATCGTGAGATCTTTCGTCAATATTCCCTAATCCCCAAAAAACTACCCTTGTTCTTTTTGTCCACTCCTTAGATTGCTCATTATAAATTCCTTTCCCCACGTAACGTCTCTCTAGTTTCATCGAATTAGCGATTCAAGGGTAATCCAGTAATCCTAGACTAAAGTTTTCTTTGTTTTTGTCACGTTTTTAGACACCAGGATTCTTTGGTTTCTATCAGTGTGTCATTTCGATTTTGCCCTTCTCGGAAAATATTCGAGAAAATATTTGAGACATTTTCCGAAAATTTTTCGAAAATTTTTCGAGGATTCTCTAGATTTTTCGAAAGATTTTTTAAAGAATTTTTCTTGTGAATTTTTCAAAAATTTTTCGAATATTTCTCGAAAGATTTCTTAAAGAATTTTCGAAAAATTCACGAGACGAATTTTTCGAAAAACTCTTGATTTTTTTCATTTTTTTAAAATTTTCCTGGAAAACTCGATGTGTCGTCTGGAGTGAAATCCAATTTCTGCTAACCTAGTTATACCTTTGAAGTTGTCTGCTGCCCTTATTTTTTGCAAGTCAATCTGATTTCAGAATGCTTTCCTCCACACCTCTACCCTCCTCCGATGAGGAGCAAATCTACCTGGAAGAATGGACAAACAGTTCTCGTCTACTATTCTACTCTGTAATTTTTATCTCTCTTCTAACCCTCCCTATCCTCCTTTCCTCTCTATGTTACCTCCGATACGGATCCAAACAAAATGCCCATTTCATGCCCTACCTTTGCTCAATTCTCATCGCTAACTTTGTCCTTTTGGCAACCCTTTTTATAAGTGTGACGGCGAGAAACACGGAACTAGTCTACGAAAACACTATTCCCGGCTTCCTCGTCTGCAAATTGACAGCTTTCCTTGTCAACTCCTCCTCTTGCTTCATTCACTGGTCATGGGTGGCTATGTTCGCAGAGGTAGGTCTTTTGGTACCTACAGTAATCTCATGAGGGAATTCCAGCGTTGCCTGTTCATCTACTCGCCTCTTCGATTCCGTCGATATAAAACCAAGACAGTAATCTTTGGAATTTTAATTTTTTCTATGTGTCTTCAATTTTGGATTCCGATTTTTATTACGGAAAAACGGCTGAATGGTCAACAAGATAATATTTATTGTGGAGAAGAACCTAATTATTCAAGGTGAGCCATTTAAATAAAAACTTCAAGTACATAGTTTCTGAATTTCAGCCAGGCTCAACTGATAATGGTTCTGGAATGTTTTGTGACCTTCTTCCTCCCTTTAATCCTGACTATCTTCGCCGATATTTCGATTTTCTCTTGGAAAAGCTCTTGGGGAATCTCTTTGAATCTGGTTTCTCGAGACGAAATCCGCGGGAAAACTAGCGATCACATGAAGATTGTTTCATTGAGCAGTTTAAGAGTGAGCAAGGAACCCAGGTCTTTTTAAAAAAATTGAACTCAGATTTCCAAAAAACGGAGGTCAAATGCCATTCGGAGATGCTTGATTTCAGCGACAATCACTTTATTTTTGAACCTTCCAAACTACAGTTTACAGGTAAATATAAAAGATGAAAGTATTAGAATCCGGAGAAATTTCAGTTGCTGGACGAGTTTTTCAATTTCGGAGAAAGCTCTTCCATCGAAGTTAGACGGGTGTTTTTAAGGGTGAGGGAGATCTGAAAGGGGTCTGAAAATAAGATAATGGTTTCAGATCGATGCATTTGTCTATATACTGTACCTAATGCAATTTCCAATAACCCCCATTCATATTTTCACCCTTTCCAGGGCAAGGACCCGGAAAGCGTCGTAGGTTTTTTTTTCTTGAAGAATAATTATTTTTTAATTTTTTAGACGTCAATTAAGTGGGTCTATTATGTTGCGAATGAATTGAAAATCTTTATTCAATGAGTACTTTCTACTCCTTCTGATCTCACTGGCTCCACTGTATTCGATCTTCGACAACACATCATTCTCAAAAGATTCCTTGAAAATAACAGGTTCACATTTCGTTTGTTGCAGAATAAATATGAAGTTTGCACTATTAAAGGGATGTTTAGGAAATCGATTTCAATCATAAACTCGATGACAGCATTGATTCCGGAGTTTGACATAATCAAATATAGAGATAATGGATAATGGGTCTAGAAAAATTTGGTTCAAATCATTTTAAACGGGGGTTACCGTTTTCATTATAAAAAATATGAGGCACTGGTACATGACATACTTCTGAGGTTGATTCTGAACAACTGATCTCAAATGGGAATACTTTCGAATACTGATCAGAATAGGGATATATAGACATGCAGTCAGATAGAAAAGCAAGTCGAATGAAATGTAAAACCACTAAAATCTTATTTGTTTTCTAAAAAAATTGAGGTAAAATTACCGCATAAGGGGATATAGATTTCCATGTGATATTGTCACCGGTGCTAGGAACAATGGAGAAAGCATTGAAAACCAAAAATGATAAAACTAGAATTGCGATCACAGTATAAATGAATTTAATCACCATATTCATAGTCTTCTGGTTCAAATTCACATATGGCTCTGATGCAGGGAAGAACCAAATGATAGATCTTTGTATCGCAACTATCGAGATGAGAAAGCAATGTACTCTAGTGAAAAGATGAAGAGAGAACTGATTAAGATAGTATATCAAATCGAATATTCCCTCTTTTATATAATCCCAGGTATCCATTGGTCTGCAAAACAATATGACTTCGATATCTGGAAATAGTTACATCTCGTTATCATCATCATTCATAATTCCAAGATCCATTAGTTCATAGAAATGATAAAAAGTCATGATCACGCCAAGAGTCAAAATAAATTTCAAAGCAAAATGATAGTGGTTCATGATAGGATATACCGCTGTCTGAAAAAATACTAATTTTGGTTTCTAAACCCCAAAAAAAGCTCACAAGCTGTTCACTTTCTTTATTCAATTGATAAACATAGGTGTAGAATGGATAAACAATAACCAAACTGATAACAAAAACCAAATAAAATAGCTGTTGAAAACCAAAAGTGATGAATTGTTCAGTTTCCCATTGAAGTATGTAAGTCAGATTCATTTCTGCCAAAACACAAAACTTATTCTTTAGTTTATAAAACTAAACAGGTGAATTTAAAATTATTTTCCCTCGAAGAATTCCTTTAGAAATCCATTGAAACAATTGTCATCATTCTGACATCATCTTGTACACTTTTTGAACCGCAAGAGAGAAAAAAACGTGTATTTGGAGACTGTACAAAAAGATTCGACTTCATCGAATCAACTGAGTACGTGACTTTTATCAGAAACATTTTTTGTTAACAGTCATAGATTCTTTTATCATCATCTGTTCCGATTTCAAAGAAGATAACTTTTAAGAACAAAGAAATCGTTGATCAAACCTTCTGATCAGAGTACCCTCACAGTTTCCCTGATATGTGGGCGGAGTTTGACAAAGAACGATCATTTCTATCTCTTCTCCTATATAAACCATCTCATCTGTCGATTAAACCAACCAATTCTCAGTTCCTCTCAAATCTTCCGAAATGAAAGTCTCTACTGCCCTCGCTGAAATTGTCTCTGAATTCTCTGGATTCCAACATATTCATACTTCTAAATCTTCCTCTTCTCTGGCTTCAACTGTCTCGAGAAAATCCTCCACATCATCTGAATCTTCACGTCATTCTCTGAATATTACTGTCGGAGTAGCTGAAATCAATCAAATCACTCGGAATAACAGCTCCAGTAGTCTCAATGACTTCAACTGCATTCAACGAAAGAACTCATCTGCCTCTTATCTTGTCATCGAATAATTTTTGCTCTGATTTTTACTTGTTTATGTGTTTTATGATCTCTTTGTTAATATTGGATCTCATTGAATAAATTATGTATGACGTCTAACAATTTTTAATTCTTGTTGAACGAAGAACAAATAAGAATAGTGAACCAATGCTATGAACAAGAAGCTTATGAAGAAAGGAATACAGCACAACAAAACGTCTCATGTTACATTATCTTGGGCTTCTTTTCATTCCATTCAACTTTACTTATACCGGTCGTGAATCGGTTACAGGCTGGAAAGATTCCGAAGACTATCCATCTATTTTTCTCTATCACTTATTTTTAGTTCTCCATAACTCAAATGTCAAGACACGACTATCAGTATTTGCGGCGTCGAGTCGGAGTTAAAGTCAGGTGAATCAATGGGGAAGATCAGTGCCAAAATGATTCAAAAACTTTCTCGATCTTCTAATTTTAATTTAAAAAAAAATTCTTCACGTGAACTTTAAAAAAAAACTTGTGCCTCTTTCTGTTCCTTTGACCTTTGCCCTACTCTAATCTCTTTTTTTTTCC
Organism: Caenorhabditis tropicalis; assembly: GCA_016735795.1. Classification (NCBI taxonomy): domain Eukaryota; kingdom Metazoa; phylum Nematoda; class Chromadorea; order Rhabditida; family Rhabditidae; genus Caenorhabditis; species Caenorhabditis tropicalis. Next base: position 760,317 of record CM028618.1, read on the forward strand.
ACGACACCAGATTCCCGATCGTCTCGATAATCACTTCAGTTCTCGATTCCTCGTCTCCTCCTCTGCCCTCTTCTTCTGGAGACGCCGCCAGTCTTGGATCCTGGAATTAAATGTGAAGAAAAGTTCAACATGATTTGAATGGAATTATGTGAGTTTGAATGGATTCATACTTAAAAATTAAGAGAAAATTTCCAGAACAATGACGAAAAACGAAAAAAGCGCCCATCCGGAGGACTCAAGTTCAGCTTTCCCTCGTTTTTTGGTTCGATAATAAATGGTTTTGAAATGATTTTTGTTTTACTAGACGTCATTTTCGCTGGGTACAGACAAAACTGATGGGAAATATCACAGATCTCTCTTTCATCTTCATCTCCGATAGGAAACATCAGCTGTTTCCATCCACGTGAACATCATAAAATGAATGAATTACGCGCAATCAGAGAACCCTCACACTTTCCCCCGAAATGTGGGCGGAGTCTGACAGAGAACGATCATTTCTATCTCTTCTCCTATATAAACCATCTCGTCTTGCAATCAAACCATCCAATTCTCAGTTCTCTCACAAAACTTCGAAAATGAAAGTGTCTGCTGCCCTCGCTGAAATCGTCTCTGAATTCTCTGGATTCCAACACATTCACACTTCTAAATCTTCCTCTTCTCTGGCTTCAACTGTCTCCAGAAAATCCTCATCTGAATCTCCACGTCATTCTCTGAATATTACTGTCGGAGTCGCTGAAATTAATCAAATCACCCGGAATAACAGCTCCAATAGTCTCAATGACTTCAACTGCATTCAACGAAAGAATTCTTCGGCTTCTTATCTTGTCATCGAATAATTATTATACGTTTCTTGTTCTACTTTGTTTGCCATGACTGTTACATTAAAAGATCTCAATAAATTTATTTTACATTTAACAATGTGTTTTTGTGTACAAACTTATAAAAAAGCTAAGTAAATTAGCTAAACATCAGCATTAATTCAAAAAATCAAAGTAAGAAAAATAATAATTATTTAAAGAAAATGTCTGAAAATACGCTTAAAACTTCTTGAAAAAGGTAATTAATGGCTTCTGAATACGTTTCCAGAATGATTTAGAACGTAATTGATAAAAATCAGCTCAATTCTATGTGTCGCAAAAGTCTACCAAAGTCCTTGACTTTTCCGTCTAAAAGATAATTCACACCTTCCCTTGGTTTTGCCCTCAAAACTAAAGGCGTAAATATCTTTAATTCATCTATTCGCACAGCGCCTCATAACAGACCTCGCTGCAGCCGCGCCCCACCGCGCCGCGACGCGTACGCGTCGCGTGTGTTTTTAGGCCCAACGCCCTCACAACTTTTATCAGTCAGTAGTCCAAGGTTGTTGTTGTTGGTTTTGGCGGAGGCACAGCGAGTGACGTTTAATTAATTAAAATTATTCTAAAATTATCTAAATATATTTAAATCCCTTTCAATCACCTTTCGTTGCTTCCTTCGTCGTCGCTGCCCCACAACGACTCCTCCACACCGTTTAAATTACTTTATTTTATTAATTATTCTTTTATCTTTGCCACTCAATAAATGGGTCACTGATACCACTCGTGTTATTTTATTCGTTCTCTCTTTTCAGCTGCTTCCGTTCCTCTCTCGTTCTCTCCGCTTGTGTCTTTCCGCGCGTCTCTAGTTACTCTGTCTTTTTAGTTCGCCGCTCGCTAGGGAGTACGACAGTCCCTGTTTAGCCTGCGCGACACTATGATTTATTTTAATATGTTCTTATAATAACACCTTCAAGAAACAAACAAAGTTTTTTCCCAAGTTGTTCAAAGTTTGTACAAGAGTTCTCCGTGTTCCATCACATAATGTCAATTGCATCTTGTTCCTACTAATTGTCATCGTTCTGACATCACTTTTGACCTGCAAGAGAAAAAAACACGCTGCATTTGGAGGCTGTACAGAAAGAATCTACGTCATAAGATGAAGAAGACTTTTCTCAAGAACCATCTTCGAAAAAACAATGACAATTGAACTGTATTATCATCAGATCAAACTTCTCACGTGTGGATACATTTCCGAGACAAAGGGTCTATGTCAACGTCTCTGAAGATCACAGATCTTCATTCCTATCATCATTTTCTGTGAATGATGACTGTTCTAAACCACTTCCTCCATCATCATCTGTTCCGTTTCATGTGAATAGATTTTCGGTACAATGTAGACGTCTGATCAGAGTACTCCCACACTTTCCCCGAAATATGGGCGGAGTCTAGCAGAGAACGATCATTTCTATCTCTTCTCCTATATAAACCATCGCATCTGGCAATCAAAACCATCCAATTCTCAATTCCTCACAAAACTTCCAAAATGAAAATGTCTGCTGCCCTCGCTGAAATTGTCTCTGAATTCTCTGGATTCCAACACATTCATACTTCTAAATCTACCTCTTCTTTGACTTCAACTGTCTCCAGAAAAACCTCATCTGAATCTTCACGTCATTCTCTGAATATTACTGTCGGAGTAGCTGAAATCAACCAAATCACCCGGAATAACAGCTCCAATAGTCTCAATGACTTCAATTGCATTCAACGAAAGAACTCATCTGCCTCTTATCTTGTCATCGAATAATTATTTCATAATCAATCCATTTAAGATCTCTGTCATTTTTCGATCTCAAGCATGAACAATGAATAATTTCATCAATTTTTTCTCACATGACTTTCAGATTTCACAATTACATAATTCAATTTCCAAAATCATAGTTTGGTTCTTTGACTTGTGTCTATGACAATTCCACATCTCACAAGTTAACTCAATTTCCAGCTATTCACTTATCTAAACAGAACCCCCAAAAAACAAGAAAATCGTCTATTTTTCTATATTTCAACCATGAATTACACAAATTCCGATTTCCAAGCTATCAGCGACTCGAATTCCACTATCAGTCGATGGATAAGCGTTGCAAACTTCATCAGTTTAATCTCCGAAGCTATTACGAAATATGAGTTTGCATTTGCTTGCATGGGTGTAATCGTCAACATTTTCCATTTAACTATCCTGACCAGAAAGTCCCTTCGATCGAATAGTATCAATGTGATAATGATCGGAATCGGAATATGCGATCTTTTCAACATGAGCTTTGAAGTTTACTCTAATTTGAGAGTTATGACATACCCGGATCCTGATTGTTGGCCCCCGTCCACTTATACGACACAAATCATTGAAGTATGGTTGTCAGCTATCAAGGATGACCTTCGAAGGCTGACCCCATGGCTTGGAGTCTTGATGTCCAGTATTCGATATCTCATTATTAAAATGTCAATGAAACCGAAATTCAAAATGCTATCAGAACCTAAGGTTTCTATCATTGCTATGCTAATCGCACTGGTTTTAAGCACATTATGGTCGGCTTTCTATTTCGCTCGACTCACTTTGATAGAACTGGATCCGTGGAAACCCGCTAATTAGTAAGTAGAACCCTACGCTCTTTGATTGATAATATTTGAGTTCAGTTGCACCGGTTTCCCGCCTGGATACACTGAACCTCAGTACGCCCTTGCAATTGACACTGAATTTCTGAGCGACGCGTTGCTCATGGTTCAAGTTTTTTTGATCACCGATGGAACCCTAAAAGTAAGATTTGTCTAGTTACCAATAAAAAAAGAGACTTCAGATTATTCCGACAACACTCTTCCCAATCCTGGCATTTCTTCTGATCAGAGAACTCAACGGAGCCAAAAGCCACCGGCAGAAATTAGCGAAGAAAGATGAAAAGTCAGGTTTTCCTAAGAATTCCTATAATTGTTGCTTATTTTAGAGCTGATCACACAACCAGTCTCGTGATTCTAATGACAGTGACATTTATGACAGCAGAAGGGCCACTGGGTATAATCTACGTGGTGCAGGGTTTTGTGACTCATATAACTGGGTTACTGTAAGTAAAAAATTTTTGGGAATGGTTGAATATAAAAATTCAGAAATATCACGTCAGAACTCATCAACATTTTCGCTATTTTTGTCGCTATAAACGCCACGACTCACTGCTTGATTTGTCTTACTGTATCTTCACAGTATCGGAAAACGGTCAAAGGAATGTTTCTATGTCAGAATTGTAACAGGAAGAAGACTTCTACAGTATGATTCTATTTCTTTTTTTTTTTCAAAAAAAAATTTTTTCAGATCGTGGTTGCCGCGAAAGTGAGTGTCACAAGCACCTCTACCGTAAGACAGTAATTAATTTCGAAAAAAACCCTTTGATTTATTACATTTTTGAAAACTCTTTCAACTTCCTACTCAAATCCATAAATCTCTCAATTTTTTATTTCAAATTCTTGATGTAATAAAACATTCTTCTCTCTTTTCATTTTTGAAATCATGAAATGGGTTCTGGTCGTTTCTCGAGTCCTTTTCAATATTCTCACGTTGCTATGCATTCTCTTCGACGTTCTACTCTTCCTTGGTGTCATCAAAAACCGATTCTTCACAAAATCCACTAGAAAGAGTCCGTTTGTCTACATTTCCTTCATGATTATATCAGGGGTCATTGGTAAGTGTGCCAATCTTTTGATGGTTGATGCATGGCCAATTGCGGATTTTTTTGACCCGCTAGACGGTTATGATGGTAAGTTGGCATCATTTTTTTTTGCTAACTCACTTTTCAGTCTACCGAAAACTATTCGGGAAGCAGGTAACTCTAATCGCCACATTCTGCTACCTCTCAGAAATCTTCATCAACTGGTTGATGACCTGTCATCGAGTCTCCATTTTACTATCCCCTGCCAGGGCCCCTCACTGGTTCACTGATAGTAAAATGTTCATATACTGCTCAGGAACTACTGTATTCCTTATTATTTATCTTCTAATACCATATTACTCCCCCTGCTTCGTAAATTTCAACGCGGAATCAAGCCTCCACGAAACAGCATGCGCCCCCAAGAAGCATCCACTGACCCAATTCCAAAACCTCTGTCTAATCTGGGTTCCAGTCTCAGCTGTCCTTATCAACTCTTCCATGATTTTTTATATTAAATTCGCTAGAAAATTCTTCAAAAAGCCATCATTACTATCAAATGCCACTATCAAAAGAGAGAATTCAATGATTCGTCAGGCGTGTTTCATCGCCACCTACCTCTCTATTTTTGAGATTGGCTACCTTTTCATGCGACTTTTTCCGGTAGTGTTCCTTGAATTTAAAAGCATGATTTGTTATTTTGCAGTCAGAATTCGGCTCCCTCCCACAAGAAATTCAATCAGTGACCTACCAAATCCGTCTATTTGCCAATTGCTCTCTGAACTTTTTCGTCTATTTTGTGGAGACGAAATCAACAAGAGCTCTTGTTCTAAATTATGTTGGGTTTAGAAAAAAGATCACTTTGGTCACCCCAACTACAGTATCTTCGAATCAAGCTAAGAAACTCTAAAGAATTAAACCAATAAAACAGCTATCTATCTACGTCATCGCCTATGGAGTACATTCTGAACCTTCCTCGAACACCATAGTTCTAATTTGCCTTGTCATTTTTCATGAAGATGACGGTTCAAAACCGTTCTTTTTCATGTGAACAATTATCTAGACAATGAGATGAATCAGAGAACATTCACATGAAGGACACATAGAACGATTGATAGCCCTATATAAGCATGTTTTATGAGAATGACTGTATCCCCACAATGAAGGTCCTTGCTGAAATTATTTCTGAATTCTCTGGTTTTCATCATTTACACATTTCCAAATCTTCTAGTTCCCTGGAACCAAATTCAAGGAAACCGTCGACAGTGTCTAGTTGTTCCCGACAAACTACCAATATTACTGTAGGAGCTGCCCCAGTTAACCAGGTGACACGGAATGATGGTCTCAAACGGAATAACTCATCTTCCTCGTATCTAGTTATTGATTAACTCAATTTTAACATTTTTTCAATTTTTTTCAATTTCAATTTTTTGATTGATACAAATTTTATCTGATTTATATTTTATCTTGCCTTTCTGATCTCAAAATGAATGTTTATTATCACCAACTATTTCTACATCAACTTTCGGTTTACATTTCCCACAAATGAACACTTCTTTCACAGTTTTTCTATACTGCGAAGAGACAGAAAGACAAATAAACGGGTGTGACGTGGCATTTAACGCTATAAATATTCCAAACATAGAGATAAGATTGGTGGCGATTGCCTGGAACTCTGCTGACGTGTCAATGCCCTGAACAATGTAGACTATCCCAAGAGGCACTTGAGCAGTCATACAACTGATTGTCATTAGGATAACGATCTTAGTGGTGTGGTCAGCATCGGAGCTGTAATTACCAGTTATGTACAAGAAGAAAGGCTAATCTAGGTGCTTACTTTTCTTCTTTGGTCATTGTAAACGACATTTTTCGCCTTGTCATAGCAGCATGTCTCAGCTCTCGGATTAACAGAAATGCTAGAATAGGAAGGACAGTTGATGGCATAATCTGAACCATTATATTTAACTTTTTTCGGTCCCAGATCCAGTGAAAAATTTTCGAGAAATAATTTTCGAAAAATTTTTGAAAAATTTTTAAAAAAATTTTCGAGAATTTTTCCTAAAAATTTACGAAAAATCGTCGAAAAATTATTCGAGAAATTTCCGGAAAATTGTCGAAAAAATGTCGAAAAATTTAAGGAGAAATTTTCGAGAAATTATTCGAGAAATTTTCCGAAAAATTTTCGAAAAATTTACAAAAAATTTACAAAAAATTTACGAAAAATTTACGAAAAATTTTCGAAAAATTTAGGAAAAAATTTTTCGAATCGCTCTCAAAAAGACACACTCTTCAGATCTTACCCTCAAAAAGCCATCGACTACATATAAGATTTGAATAGATATATAAGCATTTTGAGGGGTTTGTGGAGGTGCAGTTGTTGCGCATCTAAAAAAAACTTCCAACTATAAATCAAAAAAAAAACTCCCACTCATTATCAGCAGCCCATGGTGTTGCCTCCTCAATTGATACTTGTGTCCAGTAGAGCATCGAGATAGTTGTACTTATGACGAGAGAAATAATCACAATTGCCAAACCAAATAAGGGTCTAGACACCTTTTTAAAACTAGGGTTCAAGGGATTTTTGATGATTAAATAGCGGACGAAGGCGAGGAGAACGTCTAGCCACGAGGAGAGACGACGGAGAATTTCGCGTGCAGAGTATACGGAGACACCGATGATTAGGGATGTGTTGGAGTCGGAGGAACTGGAATTGGATGAAAAAATGAGTTAGGGGAAGGCACTTACCAGTCAGATTTTCCAAAGTCAACAGGTACCAGCTTGTCAAATATGAAAAAGGAGACATTTAAAATATCGGAGACCGCGATTGCAATCATAATCACATTTACACTATTCGAACAAATAGATTTCCGGGATAAGACTACCAAATGAAAAATATTTATGATGATGGCAACAAAGGCAAAATAAGGTTTATAATTGAATGTGGCATCTGATAGGGAGCGAATTAAATTGGACATGTTCATGGAATGAATCACTTTGTGAGATCGCTCTTGCTTTTTAAAGGGATTTTCGAACTTTTAAAGAAAAATAAAAGTGGAAGAGCCAAAAAATCGAAAAGGAAAAGTATGACAATTCGAGATCACGAACAGCAAATTGTATGTTTTTTAAAAGAATTGCGACGTTTAATACGTAGTTATAGATAGAGTGAATAATGTAATTCGAAGGTGGAGACCGCGTGCTTCGATCTCTAAACTAACAGAAATGCAAAACAACAAGGGAGACTTTCAAGGATCAGGAATTACGAATCGGGATTTTTTTTAGTTTTATCCGGTTCAGGGTTACTGTAGTTTCATTCTTTAATTTCTGTAATTCTTGAACTCAAATAAAAAACGTACCCAGTAAAACAATTCTACTTTCCCATAAAATTCTGTAAGTCAAATCTCAGCCACACCTAAAAATGTGACTATCGGTTCTAGTGAAACCGGTTCGAACAGCAGAGAACCTCATAAACCTTTATGGGAATTACCTAATTTACTACTACTACTCCCTGCAAATTCACTGGTCAAAGTTGAACGAAATCCAGTATAAAAGGGCCCCTAAGGGACAGTAGAAACCATCATTCAACAATGCGTTCCTTCATCATCTGCTCAGCTCTCCTCGCCGTTCTCGTCCACTGCGGATATCCAGTTCAACAGAACACCTATCCAACTACTCCAGGATACCCGACTACTCCAGGATATCCAACGACTCCAGGATATCCAGCCCCAAAGAAGTATCCAGTTGCTGAGACCTACAACCCGGCTCCATCGGTTCCAGCAGCTCCAGCTTCCACCAACTCGGAAAGCGATTCGTTCTTCGATTCGGAATACACTACAGCTGCTTCCACTTCTGAGTGTAAGTATTTTCATTGAAGTGAAGGTCATCATTTTTGTGTTTCAGTCCGCAGACGCGCCAAGGCCCGCACCGCCCACAACCGTCAATTCCAAATGCAACGTCGTGCTCTTCAGCCAATCAAGAGATTCCAAAAGAAGCAATAATTTTTTGTAGTCATTTTTTAAAACTTTGTGAAATTTCGTACCCGGAAATAAATTTTTTTGTAATTTTTGTGAATAACAGTTTTCAAAAATTAATCGCTTCAATTGGATACTTTAAAAAAATTCTTTTTCCCTAGACCTTTCGATCAATTATATCTTTATGTACACAGGTTGACCTGGCAACCATAAACACCATTTTTGGTCCGCACTAGGCAACACACGAAGGGCGGAGAGTCACCTGGTGCAGAGATATGTACTATAAAAGAGCCACGAGGCAACTCTCCCCACCGGCTGCCCAAATATTGATCCTTTTTCTCGCAATTTTTCAACCCCTTCAACCCTTAATTTCTAGGAAAAATGCCTCGAATTGAATTCGAGCCGAAGCTCGACTTCAAAGACGTCCTACTCCGTCCAAAGCGCTCAACTCTTAAAAGTCGTGCTGATGTTGACTTGGATAGAGAGTATATTTTCCGAAATTCTAAGACAACATACACAGGAGTTCCAGTTGTGGCCTCTAATATGGACACAGTTGGAACATTTGAGATGGCCAGTGCCCTAAACAATCATAAAATGTTTACCACTATCCATAAACATTACTCGGTAAGCAAACGGTTTCTATAGTTTTAAAAATTGATTTTTTAAATTTTAGATTGATGAATGGAAGTCATTTTCTGATTCCGCAAGCTCCGATATCTTCAATAACCTGGCTATTTCTTCTGGAATTTCTGATAAAGACTGGGATAAACTGACTCAAGTCCTTAAGGATGTCCCTAAATTAAAATATATTTGCCTTGACGTGGCAAACGGATACTCGGAATCATTTGTTGACTTTATTCGTCGAGTCCGTGAAGCATATCCTCAACATACTATCATGGCTGGAAATGTCGTCACTGGAGAAATGGTTGAAGAGCTGATCCTTTCGGGGGCCGATATTGTGAAAGTTGGAATTGGACCAGGATCAGTTTGTACCACTAGAAAGAAGGCTGGGGTGGGATACCCACAACTAAGCGCCGTCTTGGAGTGTGCTGATGCTGCTCATGGTCTAAACGGTCATGTGATGAGCGACGGAGGATGCAGTAACCCTGGTGACGTGGCAAAAGCCTTCGGGGCAGGGGCTGATTTTGTGATGCTTGGAGGTTTATTTGCTGGTCATGATCAAAGTGGAGGGGATCTCATTGAGCAGAATGGAAAGGTAAGAGACCTCTCAGAGCCTGTAGAGACAAAAATTCAAAATAATTTTCAGAAATTCAAACTTTTCTACGGAATGAGTTCTGACACTGCTATGAAAAAACATCACGGCTCTGTCGCCGAGTACCGGGCGTCTGAAGGCAAAACGGTCACTATTCCATACAGAGGAGACGTCAACGGAACAGTTCAGGACATCCTCGGTGGAATCCGCTCAGCCTGCACTTATACTGGCTCAAAGCAGCTGAAGGAGTTAGCTAAGCGTGCGACTTTTATTCGAGTCACTCAGCAGACGAATGATATGTATCTTCCGTTCGAGGTGCCAACTGTTCCAAAGTAAATGGTCATGTTTTTCTGTGAATAAATTATTCAACTTGACATTCGATATTATTTTGTAAACTTTATTACATAAAATCTAACCAAAAAAACTTCATCCTCAATTTTAAAATATTATGTCATAGTCATCCGGAAAGAATTAGAACTTGGTATTCCTTGAATCTGAAACTCAATTTTTGTTTTTCTATGTTCACTTGAGCTTACTGCAGTAGATTTCGATTTCAGGCACCCAAAAGTTTCCTTGGCCGTGTTCCTGTACTGTGATGACATAACTAGGCAAGCGAAACAATGTGTCATTGTGTTGAAGACTACGATAACCTCGAATATTGACATGAAGTCACTTATGACTACCCTGAAACAGGAGAATATATAAAATCAAAGCTATCAGCTAACAGAAGACGCATGGAGCCAGGGGTGAACATCAACATAAACTCCAAAACTCCAAGTGGACCTTCAGAAATCATAGAAGTCACTGTCATCAACGTTATCATTTTCGTGGTTTGATCTGATTTATCGCTGAAATTAGGTAGCTACCGTAATCTTCCAAGGGAAACTCACGTTCTCTGAGAAACCAAAGTAGCCCTGGATTTCTGTGATGCTCGAATATCTTTAACCAACATTCCGGTCAGAATAGGAAGAGCCACTGCCGGAATCATCTAGAAAAAATACATTTCCTATAGTTCATATTTTATATTGTACTTTTGAAATCCCTCCAGCCGCTTGAAACATTTGCATTGGAACCAACGAATCAATTCGAAAAATCTCCATTGTCTCGTATTGATATCGGGGAGCACTGAAGTCTTTCGGATAGCCACACTCTTCTGGGGGAAACCAATTCGCATTGCCATCAACTAGAATCGACGGTCCCCAATAAAGGATATTGATCATGGAACTTAATATTGATATAAAAACAATCGATTTTATCCCAAATCCTGGAGTATGAAGGCTTTCAAATCTCGAGTTAAATGGATATTTCAAAACAAGAGTTCGAACAAGGGCAATCATGACTCCCAGCATGGCAGAGACCCTTCGGGTAACCTCATTCGTCATCTGTGCCCAGTGCTCAATCATCAGGAAGGTGTAGTTGGTGCTATCCGGTAAATCACTGAAATCAATTTTTGAACCCCCACCCCTCTTGAAATCTCACCACTTATCATATTCTCGCTCCATTATCCATTTCCGATACAAAACATAACTCAAATTACGCAAATCCGCAATCGAAATTCCAATCATTATCACATTGATACAACTCGTTCTCATCGGTTTTCTTGTCAGAATAATCAGATGAAATACGTTGACAATTAATCCAAAAAAAGCAGGAATAAATCGAATTTTACCTAGGAATAGGGCTGAATTGTATAAAAGATTAACAAAAAAGCAAGTGAGAGGGTCATTGACTTTTTGGAATTGATAGTGGGAACCTGAATCGACGTAGGAATAATCGGTATAATCATCATCGACTGGCTCAGTTGTATTGTCCATTTTTTGAGAAAGTGAGGTTTTTGTGATTCAAATTTCAGGTGGTTTTTTTTAAAAGCAGTCTGTTATGAAGTCCCAGGTGAAATAAATTTTGATCATAGGTTTTGGAATCATTTTTTCCTTTTGTCGATGGTAAACTATTTGGTTAGAGTTCTTAATAAATATAATTCATTATATATCAACAATCAATAATAAAATCATTTGAAATGGAAAAGGGGGTGGGGAAAAAGTAACAAAATAAAACATCCGAAATAAATTTACAAAATTGACAAGTGGGTTTGAGTGTTCAATTAGATGTATGGACGGAAGAGTTTTGGCTCCTGTACCGGCGAAACATTCTCGTCACGAATCGACGAGGTCGATGACAAACTGGATGGCGATCCAATGGATCCGGATGGCGAGACTGGAGGATTTTGGAGGCAGTTGAAGAGAAGTGGGAATCCGAGAAGTGGGATGGGATTCAAATGGAGTTGAAGGTAGAGCTCCAAAGCGATTTGACAGGTGGATAATTGAGGATCATTCTGAAGAAAATGATTAGGTTATTCTGGAATTTTGAATACCTTGAAAAACAGAACAGCTATCCCTTTTGCTAGAGTTTGGCCCTGATCTTCCCCTTTCTTAAACTCCGATTCTTCTTCTGAAGTCACAGAATATCTCTTTTCGATTCCTTCAGCAATGTAATCGATTATAATCTGAAGAACTTGCAGTTTCGTCTGCTTATTCCCCTTCTCCACGAGACTATTCTCAACAATGAATCCGTTCAATGCCTCCAATGCATTATGTTGTCGATCGCGTCGACGCTGCTCCCGTTTTCGTTTAGCCTCTCTGGGTTCCTCAAGAGGGTCAGATTTGGTAGAAATTGGAGTAGATGGGGTTCCAGATGAGCTATCTTTCGAAAGAAGGGAAACCTTGAGACATTCTTTGAAATTCTTGATTCGATTCTCTTTGGCTTTCCATTCGATTGATCTGATGTATGAAACGACGAGTGATTCGATTCTGTCGAATCCTTTGAAAACGCCACGAAGGAACGGCGAGGCGGATGATTGTCGTTTGATTTGGGTCGCCACTGTCAAAGCTCTGCTCAGAATTTCCTCATGGCTGAAATTTTAACATTTTCCTAGAATAAAGATAAAAAACTCACGTCATTCTTCCATCGTCCGAATCGGTTTGAATCAGAAGTTCCAGCTCCCTCAGTCTTGTGTTGATCTCGTCGCGACGCCAAAACTCCTTCTCCTGTTTCCTATTCTTTATAGCCGGAGGACGCATTTCTGAAAGATTTATCGAATTATCGGGGTCATACAAGAAGTGAAAAGAATCGTCATCGTCTTCTATCTGTTTCAGACAGGCGACCGTGGGAATACAGGTGCAGAGAGGACACCGAAGAGGCAACGCGGAGTTTGTTGCAAAACAACACCATGAGAATGTCGGTACACCATGGGAAAATCGAGGTGTCAAGGAAAACATCAATGTTTCGAAAATAGATAATTTAATCGAAAAAAGTCAGAAAAATTCAGAAAAAAGGAAAGATGGAAAAATTGTTACTCGGCGTAAATCGATAATATACTTGGAAAGGGAAAGGTAGATCAAAATATTTTACTCATCAGACAGGAAGAGGGAAAGTTAGGAAGTGGGTCTGAAATTATAAAAAGTAACCTATTATTTAGGATTTCTAGTTTTGTTACAGAATTCAAGTTTGAATTTTTCAAACTCGAATTGACATTTCAGCTATATTCTTTAGATTCTATGTAGATGTCATCATGATTTTTCAAACAATTTTTTCTGAAGGTTTCCGTCAAATTTAAAATTTCATTTCTGTAACCAGTATAATCTTAGGATTTTCTATGTTCATTCATAGTCTTGTAGCCTGGCAAAAATACGAGAGCGTTCACGGGTCCGCTGAGAGTTTTGGCTGTTCAGTTAAGAGTCTTTCCATTTAAAAATCAAGAAATAAATTGAAAAATGGTGTCCAACGTTTTGAAAAATTGGCTATAGTTGCAGATTTGAAATTCTGAATTTTTCTCCTTTTTTTCCGACGGTCACTTTTTTCATGGGGATAAAAAATCAACCAAGTGTGATCTCAAAAATAGGTGTTTCGAACAGGTGTTTCCTACACGGTAACTCCGAATCGGGCCTGTAAAATCCTAGAAACAAAACTTATAATATTTTCATTAACTTATCATTATGTAAAAGATTCATCATTTGTTATGGTTTGAATAAAGTTTCGGTGGTACAAGAAAAGCAGAATCCCCAGTTCTTGTTGAGAACCCCAGCCATTATTTTTACGATTCCAGTGTAGTGGTGCGAAAGACAAGGATTACAGCGGGACGAGGTGCGAATGTGCTGAAAGTGTTCCCAAAAAAGCTGTAAAACGTCGGCATCACATTTTGCTTTTAGAAGATGTTGATTTATTGCCAAATTAGACTGTTTAGGGCACATCGTTCTCACCTATTTCTTTTAGTGGTTTGCTGAACCAGACTATATTGCTCATCCTCTTCATCAATAACGGCGCTAATTCAAGCTCCCATCTATCTGATATGACCTTTTGATTTTTTTGGTTTAATTCCCCACATTGTCTTTTCTCGTTACCATTTTTCCCATGCCTTGTTTCCAAACAAACTACACGTATTCAAGTCACTAATGATGTGCACCTGTATGGGCATGGGAATATAACGATGCTTGCATCTCGGCAGGAAGAGAAGACGTGTCAGGCAAGAAAACTGCTCGAAACAGGAAAAATTATGAAATTCTTTCAACAGTGAGAGAACTTTAAATGCATTTTGAATCGGTCAAACAACCCAGAAAAGGGTGATTTCCGAAAAAAAATCTGATAAGACAAAATGAATAATTGGTGTATGTTTTAAATCCTCTGAAAACTGAACGAAACAATTTCTTGATTAAAATTTCAATCAATCATTATCACTGTTTCCATTCGCAACACACCATTTTCCCACACACTCTCATTTTCTCACGAACCTACACCCTAAACTATTCACATCCAGAGTGCGGTCTCCTTTGTGCACTCATATTCCCACGCTCGGTGTCTGAAAGTTCTGAAAGGAGGGAGAGGAGGCGTGGCCTCTCACAACTATTCCAGAAGACACGCCCTCATAGACTCGTGGGTCGCTCGTGCTCAGATTTCAGTCATCATTCTACCATCGGTACGTGTTCTCTCGTTTTCTATCTTTCTATCTTTCCTATTCCTTATTCAAGAATGAAGACCCCTGTATTGACCGCTCAAAATTCGACCATACCACCAGTGAAAACCCCTTACAAGAAGAAAGCCGGTGAAATGAAGAGACGAATGAACACCAATGAGAAGTTCAAGGAACTCGAGCAACTCGTCAGAAACCAATGGGATGGAAAGTTAAAGTAAGTTCTTTCCAAAATTATTACTGTAACAAGTGTTCTATTTTCAGACAAGAAATTGTTCTGCGCAAGGCATTTGACATGGTCACCGAATTGAAGAAGTCTGCTTCAAATCCTCACTACTGTGGATTCTCGAAAGGATTCGATCAAGTCAGGAATATCGTTATCCCATTTCTGATTTACCTCAAAATGGACAAAAATAAAACGGAGAATTACATCGGACAGCTCGAAAAAATTCTTCCTGAAAACCCAAATCAATGTTCATCGTCGGAGGCAATTCCAGGAGAAGAGATAATTGATGTTATTGGATTTGATGATGTTGAAGAAATTCTTTCTGAAGGCAAAGACACACCATCATTGTCCGAGATGACTCTAGTTGAAGAGACTGTCAAAAATACTGAAAAAGATGGACATTTAGTTTAACTTCATTGACTTTTTTCATCATTCTGATAGGTCCTCTTCTTCTTTTTTCTGTTCCCCTTTCCCTCTCACACAATTGTAATCATCTTTCTTTTTTGTTTTTTTTTAATAAATTCAAAAGTTTAAGAAGTCCTATTCAAAAAGTTTCAAGGTTTTTCTGATTGGATTTGATCTGACAATTGATAAAAAAGTAGCTATTCTTAAATTCAAGAGGAATTTGGAATTCGAAGACGTATGCTTTTTCCAACTTTCTCTACTAGGTCATTCTGTTTTTCGCTTATTTATATGCCGATCAGATTGCCTTGACCTATTGACCTTTGGGTGAATAAAAAGTGTTCTCTTTTTTTGTCGAAATTTTACGATATAGCCTATATATCATATATCTCGTACTTTTAGCTTTCAGTCGTCCATTCTGCTGGCACTTCAAGAAAACCTTTTTAATTTTATTATCCGCGATGAATCCACAAGAAAAGCCACGGAAGTACGGTTTTTCGAAGCAGTGCTCTTCAATTTGGTCGCAATATTGAGGGCTTCCCAAAGAATAGTTTCTTGCCTGAAAACAGAGAAAATCGTTACAATAAAATACTTACTTTTTAATCTTTTCATCCTTTTTGTTTCCCATTAGCTCAGCGAGTTCCTTGAAATCCGGATTTGTTCCATCTTGTCTCGTCTTAAAAAATTAACATCATTACGTCGGAAACATTATGGGAAAATGAGAAATCAAAGAAAACAACTGTTTTGATATTCAAAAACTGATAATTTGAAAAAAACAAAAATAGTTAATTGGCGTTTATTGATAATCCACGTGGCAAGGGGAATGTAGATCAAAATGTCTAACTCATCAGAAAGGAAGAGGGACAACTAGGAAGTGGGTCTGAAACGCTAAAAATATTCCTTTAATTCAGGATTTCTCTAGTTTTGATACGGAATTCAGGTTCAGATGTGTCAAAAAAAATTCTGGAAAATGATCAATTTTTTAAAATCATTTTTGTACTGATATTAGCAGACATTCAATTTCCTTATGAATCGGTCTAAAAATCATGAAAAAAATAGTTTCTAAAAAAGATTGAGAAGAAGGATAGATGATTTGTGTGTGTTTGAAATTTTCATTGAATTAAAAAAGTTATTTCCTGATCAAAACTTTTATCAAAACCTGCATTATCACTGTTCCCAACCACTACACACCATTTTCCCACACACTCTCATTTTCTCACGAGCCTACACCCTATACTATTCACATTCAGTGTGCGGTCTCCTTTGTGCACTCGTTTTCCCACGCCTTGGTGTCTGAAAGTTCTGAAAGGAAGGGGAGGGGGGCGTGGCCTCTCATACCATTCCAGAAGACACGCCCTCCTAGACTCGTGGATCGCTCGTGCTCAGAATTCATTCATCATTCTACCATCGGTACGTGTTCTAAACACTCGTCTTCTATCGTTCTATCTATCAATTCTTACTTATTGGAAAATGGACTCTCCCGTACTTTCTGCTCGAAATCCGACCATGCCACCAGCGAAACCATATCACAAGAAGAAAGCCGGAGAAATGAAGAGACGAAAGGAAACGAATGGGAAATTCGAAGAACTGGAGCAGCTCGTCAGAAACCAGTGGGATGGAAAATTAAAGTAAGTTATTTTTGAATTATTACTGTAACAAGTGTTCTATTTTCAGACAAGAAACTGTTCTCCGGAAGGCATTCAACATGGTCACCAAATTGAAGATGGCTGATACAAACCCTCACTACTCTGGGTTCTTGAATGGATTCGAGCAAGTCAAAAATATCGCCGTTTCGTCTCTGATTACCCTCAAAATGGATAAGAAAACAACGGAAAATTACATCAAAGAGCTCGAGAAAATCCTTCCTGAATACAATTCATCGTTGAAGACGATTCCAGAAGAAGAAATCATTGATGTTATTGGGTTAGACGATACTGAAGAAGTTCTTCCTGCAAGTCAAGATACATTTGTACCGTCCGAGACACCAGTCGAAGAGATCGTCGAAAAAAACGAAACAGAGGAAGAACGAAGACAAAGACTGCACATGGAAAAGGAGAAAGTCAGACGAGACGGACTTACTAAAGCCTACCAGAACTTGAACAAATTCATCGCCGAGAACAACCTGTGGAATGGGAATGGCAAGCCAGAGAAAATTGAAACTGTGTCAGTAACCATCAACTTCATTCGATCATCACAAGGAAAGCAGTGGTTGGATTCACAGGAATTTCTTCTGTTCCTGAACGGACAACATACCGGACGAGTGATTGCCAAAATTCTTTTTTCCAATTTCTTCCAATCTGATGAAAACCTTCACATTCACCGTTCAACTCTGGAGCAATTCATCAACCTTCCAGTCTTTCCTGCGCCACTTCATGGTCCCATTCAGCCCCCTCTTCTTCCACTGGTGCCATTCCTTCTTCATCAGCAACCTGATCCACAACTTCCTCTCTTAGCTGATTCGGCCAGTCCGCCAGTGCAAGATGATCAAGAGAATGTCCCACCAGTCGATAAGCCAAAATTCTTCCGTCCTTTTGATGTGTGACTTTGCCCTCTCTGATACTTGTATGGCCCTAATCACTTCGTTTCCCCAAACCATCCTACTCTTTCTTGTCCTTCCCTCATACCGTTCAATTTATTTTCATTTTTCCATCCTGTTTTACAACTTTTCCCAATTTTTGTCAGACCTCCCACCTCCAGTTTTTGAATTTTTTTTCTCATTTGTAATCACTTTTTTTGTTTTTTTTGTTTAATAAATTCAAAAATTTACAAAATGTTTTATTCAAATGTGTCAAGATCTAACCTACTGATAACCTTAGAGCATCTTCAGTGAACACTATTCGGATCTGATTCAAAATTTGATAACAGATGAGCAAGAGATAACATGTAGTTGTGCAAAAGGGGGAGGGGCTTTGAAGTTCAAGGACGTCTGCTTTTTCTTCCTTTCCTAACTCATTTTGTGACCTCAAAATATTGCACAGAAAATCATCGAAACAATTTTTTCAATTTTTTTGCGTTTTTCTTGTTCCAAAATAGCTACATTATTCTCTGACAAACTGTGTCATTCAGCTTTCAGAAATGGAGCCCACTCTGTCATCTGATAACCCAACAAGAAAAGAATCTACTAGAAAATACATATATGACCCTGACAGACACAAAATGCGTTATGACGGATTGAATGAGAAATTCAAATCTCTTGAACCGTTCATTCGAAGTGATCCATCGGAAGAACTGAGGTTAGCTAAAGGGCATTTCCATTTTCCAGATTCTAAAATTTTCAGTAGGAAGGAAGTTCTAAAGCGAATTCTGAATTTGGTAATGCGATTAAAAAGGAATTGTCGTCGTTTGAATGGACTGATCGATGGATTCGAAAAAGGAAAATGTTTGACTATTTCCTTCATAAAATCTCTGAGGTTAACTAATTATTCAAATTATTTGGTCATGAATGGTCTCCATTATTTTGATGAACATTTTCGAGAAGAGGTGGAATCACTGGAAAATAAATCAGTGAATTCAGAGGAGGATTCTGAAGACAAACCAGCCAACTATCACCGGAAACCAATAAAATATGAAATTGGAATTGCAATAGATAATTTAAAAAAGTTCCTTGTTGTAGAAAAATGGATAACCGATGCGAAGTGAGCTATTTTTTGGTTACCAAAATGATCGATTTTTTGTAGAGATTTTTGTCAGTTGAAAGTGATAGAAAAAGTTATCGATTATATTCAACACCATAAGATGGTCATGGAAACTCATCGGAATGATCCAGAATTTATTTCTGGAATGGAAGAGGGTCAAATGAAAGCAATGAAAGTAGCAGTAGACTATTTTAAGGTATTGATTCTTAGTTATTTTATAGGAAAAATTCATTTTCAGACCAATTCACTTCTCCTTCCTCACTTGAAAACTTTGGAACTACACCTTGAATTCCATCTGAATCCACTACATCTTCTTGGATTTCCTGTTGTTCCGCCTGCTGCTTCGGAGCTTTTGAAAATCTTTGATGTTCCTAAATGTCTTCAGAACCCAATTGATCCTATCCAGTTAAAACCGTTGCTGTTGAAATATGCTATTCCACTTTTCGACCAACCATCTTGGTCTTCTTTTGTTGGAATGTCTTCCGACACTTCATCTTCTAGAAAAGCTAGCTCTTCTTCTCTTTCATTACAGTAATCATATCAATTCAATGCTGTTATTTGAAACCCTGATTGTTATTTTGGTATGTATATCAGATTGCCTTTTCATAGACCCATTTGCCATATTAAATTTTTAAGTTGTCCTTTTGAAAATAAATTCTCTTATTCTTAACCGAAATAGATTTTTCTCACCCTTTTTAAGTCCTTCCGCGTTGTCTTTCAGCCTAGCATGTTTCCCAGGCCCTATTTCCAAACAAACCACACGTATTCAAGTCACTAATGATGTGTGCACCTGGATGGGCATGGGAATATAACGATGCACGCATATTGACAGGAAGACAGGAGGAGTCAATGGGTTTCTTGATCAATTCAAATATTCGAAACTTTTATAATTTATTTTGTTGGATTTCAAATCAAATTTCAAATTTCATTCTTCACCACTACTCTTTTTTAGAAGAGGATTTCTGAGTTTTTTTTCGAAACAGAAAACAAGGATGGTCGATGGATCAATAAAATGGGAAGTTTCCCAGTAGTAATCTTCGAAGGATAAGCACTAAAATTTGAAAAGAAAGTGCTCCGATAATTCAATCAACCATGTTTTCAAAAGTATAGTAAAGCTAAACGAGGCATACGTCCTTGAACACCTTCTCCCCTTTCAGCACAACTACCTTTTATCTCTTTTACATCTGTTATCGATTGTCAGATCAATGGCGAACAGATTTTGCTGATGATGCTATAAGATTATCAGTAGCTTAGATCTTATCACATTTTAATTGAACAGTTTGTAAATTTTTGAATTTATTAAAAAGAAAAACAACGAGAAAAAAGAGATTACAATTAGAGATTAGGGAGCGGGGGCACAATGAAATTAATAATAAAGTGGGGAAAAATTTTTTTAAAAATGAAGTAATAAAGCGGGGAAAAATCAAAAAATCCAAAAAAAAGTTAGTACCGGAGGGGAAGACAAAAGTTGGAGAGTTGGGGGAAAACCGAAAGTGGGGACAAATATCAAAAGCGGAGGAATTACACATCAAAAGGACGGAAGAATTTTGGCTTGTCGACAGGTGGAGCGTTCTCTTTGTCATCTTGAGCTGGCACTGGAAGAGGTTGTTGAACCAAAAGAGGGAGTGGCATAGGGGCAAGAGTCGATAACTGAATCGGGAAGAGAACAGGAAAGCCAGACAGTGAAACAGGATTGAGCTGGAATTCAATGATCATCTCCAGCCATGAACGGTAAATTTGAAGGCTGGATTCTTCTTGGAAGAACTTGAAAACCCGAGACTTGGCGATCAGTTGTCCTGCTTTCTTTCCCTCTTTGAAACTGTCCAGTTCTTGTGGATTAGGTTGTCCTTTCATTTTTCGAATGTGTTCTACTGTCACTTCCACGATTTTTTTCTTTTCAGGGTTTCCATTATAAAGTTGATTATCGGAGATGAATTTCTTCAGAGCATTGAAAGCTTCGGTCAACCCGTCACGCCTTTTCCTTTCTCTTTCCAAGTGGAGTCTCATTCTTCTCTCTTCTTTTGTTTCGTTCGCATTTGTGGGTCCTTCGGTTGGCGTGGCCTTAGAGGACGAAGATGGAGCTTGTCTTCCAGAAAGAATTTTTCGGATCTGTTCGGTGTACTGTACCGTGCTGGCTTCATTCAGTCCAAGATTGGTCAGAAACAAGATACTGATATCCTTCACTCCCTCAAATCCATCACAAAATCCAAGAACATACGGGTCCATCGAAGCAGTGCTCTTCAGTTTGGTCGCAACATCGAAAGCTTCCCAAAGAATTGTTTCTTGCCTGAAAACATAAGGAATTATTACAATAATTAAAGGAGGACTGCAGTCTTTTTCGACTCAAAAAAATTCCTATGTAATTCGCCCTGAACAATCTCATTCTGCCCTTAATTTTTCATGAAATTTCCTCTGAAATGCTCCAGCTGCGAGCAAGCCGAGAAACTTATGATTATGGTGGAAGAGTTTTTCAAACTCGGCCACGGGGGTTTTGGGACGCCCTGGCGGCTGTTTTCCTTTCTTTTTTCAAAGTTTTAGTTTGTTAATGGGAAGATATACTCAATACAAATATAAAACTTCGAAAAAAGAAAGGAAATAGCCGCCAGGGCGTCCCAAAACCCCCGTGGCCGAGTTTGAAAAACTCTTCCACCATAATCATAAGTTTCTCGGCTTGCTCGCAGCTGGAGCATTTCAGAGGAAATTTCATGAAAAATTAAGGGCAGAATGAGATTGTTCAGGGCGAATTACATAGGAATTTTTTTGAGTCGAAAATGACTGCAGTCCTCCTTTAATAAAAACACTTACTTCTTGATCTTTTCACCCTTTTGGTGTCCGATGAGTTGAGCGAGTTCCTCGAACTTCTGATTTGTTTCCTGTCGACGCTTCATCTCTCCGAGTTGTTTGGGAGTCTTCATTGGTGGTGTGGTAGAATTAGAAAGTCCGACAAGAGAGTCCATTTTCGAATAGGTAGAATTGGAAGGTTGAATAATTGTTGACGATAGAAAACTAGCGAATGCGATACGCGTCGAACAAAGAATGATGAATGAAATCTGAGCACGAGCGACCCACGAGTCTAGGAGGGCGTGTCTTCTGGAATAGCATGAGAGGTAATATGGGAGGCCACGCCCCCTCCCTCCCTTTCAGAACTTTCAGACACCGAGCGTGGGAAAACGAGTGCACAAAGGAGACCGCACTCTGAATGTGGTGAATTTAGGGTGTAGGCGCGTGAGAAAATGAGAGTGTGTGGGAAAACGGTGTGTATTGGTTGGAAACAGTAATAATGCAGGTTTTGATAAAAAGTATAAGCAGGAAATAACTTTTTTAGATTTCTGAGGTTTCGGAACACACATAAATTCCTTATCTTGTCTCCTCAGTATTTTTCTAGAAATCACTCTATTTTTCTTGGTTATTTAACTTATCCAGAAGACACTTGACTATCTTTCACTGTTGATTTCAGTTTAAAAATGATAAAAAGTGCATCAGTTTTTTGTTTCGAATGGTTTCCTTGATCCGTCCTGTCTTCCTGCCAAGATGCGTGCATCGTTATATTCCCATGCTCATCCAGGTGCATACATCATGAGTGACTTGAATACGTGTAGTTTATTTGGAAACAAGGCCGGGGAAAAATGGTAACGAAAGAAGACAACGTGGAGGATTTCAGAAGTCGTTGAAATATCATATGGAAGCATTAATCCGTACCCGTATGGTTTCAAAAAATGAGCTGAGCAATCACTGGAAAACCAAAGATAAACAGGATGTGTCGTGAGTACTCTGAATTGGAGAAGAGTCATCATTATTTTGATGATGCACTACAAAACATCATGTTCCAGTTTTCCAGTTTATTTCGGAAACACTTTTGACACATCTGGGCCTTAATTTCGTAGCAAAACTAGAGGAATCTTGAATTAAAGGTATATTATTAGCATTTCAGACCCACTTCCTAGTTTTCCCTCTTCCTTTTTGATGAGTTAAATTTTTTGATCTACGTTCTCTATGCCACGTGGATTATCAAAAAACGCCAATGAACTATTTTTGCTTTTTTCAAATTATCAGTTTTTGAATATCAAAACAGTTAGTTTTCTTCGATTTTTCATCTTCCCAAAATGTTTCCAACGTAATTATGTTAGTTTGTTTTAGATGAGTCGAGATGGAACGATGGGCTAATGGGATAATGGGATACGAAAAGGATGAAAGGATGGAAAATTAAGTGTTTTACTGTAACGATTTCCTCTGTTTTCAGGCAATAAACAGAAAAATACCACTGCTTCGAAGGATCGTACTTCCGTGGATTCTTCTGTGAATTCAATAATAAAATGTACAGTTGTTTTCTGAAAGGCGAGCAGAATGGGCGACTTCGGCAAATGAATAATCGAAACACAGAATGAAATAGCAGAAAAAGTTGAAAGAAGCATACGTTTTTGAATTCCGAATTCCTCTTTCCTTTTGGAATAGCTACTTTTTTATCAGTTGTGATATTAAATCCAATTAGATTCTTTGATGAATCTTGAAAATCAATTTCAAATAGGACTTTTTTAAACTTTTGAATTTATTAAACAAAAAAAAACAAAGAAGAGAAAGATGATTACAATTGTGTGAGAGGGGAAGGGGAAACAAAAAAGAAGAGGGGGGAGCTAACGGAATTTTTGAAAAAAGTCAAAGAAGTTACAGTAAATGTTATGAGAGAGGAGGGGAAGACTAGAAACAGTTGGATGATTCGAAAAACGGAAAGATTAGGGCCATACAAGTATCAAAGAAGGTGAAATCACACATCAAAAGGACGGAAGAGTTTTGGCTTATCGACTGGAGGGACGTTTTCCTGATCATCTTGCACTGGCGGATCGTTGAGATCAGCTGGAAGAGGAAGTTGTGGATCAGGTTGTTGATGAAGAAGGAATGGCACCAGTGGAAGAAAAGGGGGCTGAATTGGACCATGAAGTGGAGCAGGAATGACTGGAAGGTTGATGAATTGCTCCAGAGTTGAACGGTGAATGTGCAGATTCTCATCAGATCGGAATAAGTTGGAAAAAAGGATTCTGGCAATCACTCGTCCGTTATGTTGTCCGTTCAGGAACAGAAGAAAATCCTGTGAATTCAGCCACTGCTTTTCTTGCGATGCTCGAATGAAGTTAATTGTCACTTCCACAGTTTCAATTTTCTCTGGCTTGCCATTCCCATTCCACAGGTTGTTTTCGGCGATGAATTTGTTCAAGTTCTGGTAGGCTTCAGTAAGTAAGTCTCGTCTTATTCTCTCTCTTTCCATGTGCATCCTTTTCTTTCGCTCTTCTTTTGTTTCATTTTTTTCGACGACCTCTTCGACTGGTGTCTCGGACGGTGCAGATGTATCTTGACTTTCAGAAAGAATTTCTTCGACATCGTCAAATCCAATCACATCAATGATCTCTTCTCCTGGAAGTGTCTTCGACGATGAACATGGATTTTGGTATTCAGGAAGAATTTTCTCGAGCTCTTTGATGTAATTCTCCGTTGTCTTCTTATCCATTTTTAGGGAAATCAGTGACGAAATAGCATGACTTTTGACTTGATCGAATCCATTCAAAAATCCAGAGTGATGAGGATTTGAAGCAGACTCCTTCAATTTGGTGACCATGTCAAATGCCTTCCGGAGAACGGTTTCTTGTCTGAAAATAGAACACTTGTTACAGTAATAATTTAAAAATAACTTACTTCAACTTTCCATCCCACTGATTTCTGACGAATTGCTCCAGTTCTTCGAACTTTTCATTGGTGTTCATTCGTCGTTTGACCTCTCCGGCTTTCTTTTTGTGATATGGTCTCACTGGTGGAATTGTCGAATTTCGAGTGGATGATGCAGGGGTCTTCATTTTCCAATAATTAGATAGAACTATTGAAGACGATAAAAAAACAAGTGTATAGAACACGTACCGATAGTAGAATGATGAATGAAATCTGAGCACGAGCGACCCACGAGTCTATGAGGGCGTGTCTTCTGGAATCGTTGTGAGAGGCCACGCCTCCTCCCCCTTCCTTTCAGAACTTTCAGACACCAAGCGTGGGAAAACGAGTGCACAAAGGAGACCGCACTCCAGATGTGAAGAGTTTAGGGTGTAGGCACGTGAGAAAATGAGAGTGTGTGGGAGAATGGTGTGTATTGGTTGGAAACAGTACTAATAAGGACTTTGTGAAATTTCATTTTTAACAATCTGAATCTTTCATTGTGTATTATTTGTTGTGCTGATTTCACTATTATGATTGAGAATATAATTAGGTAGGTGAAAACTATAAATGAATAGTTATAATAGGTAATTTTTATAAATAAAAAAAGCCGGTGTATATAATTTAGTTGTTTTCTGAAGTTGAACTTTAAAAAATATTTCATAGTTCATTTTATCCAAAATTAGAAAAATATTCAAGTTTCATTCTTCACCGTCGTTTTCCGAGCAGTGGGATCTGTAGAAACACTTGGTTTTGAAAGTGGACTCGTTCTCTTGCTCCATCTCCCAAAACAAAACGTCTGCTTTGCCGCCTTCTGATATTGAGAAGAGACGGCTAGACAAATGACGCAATGCATAATCGCATTCATTGAGAAAAATGTTCCGAAAATGTCAATAAGGTTGACTGTCATATCACTGAAATTTAATTGCTAACTTGAATAAGGTTGCCTTCACTTACACGATCCCAAATGGTTTTGTGATGATTCCCTGAATCACGAAAAGAATTCCAATTGGTCCCTCGGCGATAATATAAAATATTGCCATCAGGGCAACCAATTTTGTAGTTTGATCGGTTTTCGAACTGAAAAATATGGAGTTTCGTGGGTTTTTAATGTCAGCAACTTACTGTTCCTCTTTAGTTTCCGTCGACATTCTCTTCCTCGAACTTGCCGCTTTTTTGAGTTCTTTGACTAACAAAAATGTTAAAATTGGAAACATTATAGTGGGAATTATCTAAAAAAAAATAAATTTCAAAAAATTTCGGGTGAATTATTACCTTAAAAAGTCCATCAACAACACTGAAAATCTGAAGTCCAAGTGTCAATTCAATAAGGTAAATATCCTCTAGAGAGGACTTGTATTGAGGCACAGTATACCCAAATGGGTACCCCGGGCACTCTATTGGAGGATTCCACGGTTTCACTTCCACAAATCGGTATCGACTCCAGAAGTAAAGAGTCAGAAATGTGCTGAACAAAAATGCGATGAGCATGGTAATCAAAGCGAATTTCGGTTTAGAGAAGATGTCGAATTTTGGGTTGAGAGCATTTCGGATGACTAAATATCTGGTAGATGCCATCAGAACCCCAAATAAAGAAGATAGTCTACGAGAATGATCTTCGAGAGCTGACGCCCAGAAACCGATCACTTTCCATAGATAAGACGCTGGAGGGCGGCTGAAGAGATAGTTAAAGTGTATAGCCGTCTGACCCTCTTACCACTTATCACTTGTCTCCACCAATGCCACCAGAGTATCATAGCCATTAAAACCCATATTGAACAAATCGCAAACTCCGATTCCAATCATTATCACATTTACACTAGTCTTCGGAATTGATTTTCGAGATAGAACAATCAAATGAAAAAGATTTGCGATGACCCCAATAAAAGCTATCACACATTGAAATTCGGTTAAATCAATTGCAATATGAAGAATAGAATTTGCTATGGGAACCCAGGTAGTCTTAGAAGACTCACTAAATCCTTCGAAATCCTCAGGAGCGTAGAGGGACATGGAATATGAAAGAGAATAACATGGCTGTTCAGACTCGAGGGGAGAAAATTAGGTTATGCGGGGTGATTTGTCACATTTCATAATAACAAAAAATAAAGATTATTGGATTTCTGCTCTAGTCAGAACAAACATGAGTCAAATAATAATTTTTATGGTTACAGTAATCCTTTTATTTTCCCGTCTTGACTCGTCTTGGCTCTGTCGTTACGCTTGGCTTGGGAATCTTATGTTCCTGACAACAAAAAGTTTCCTTTGCTGCTTTCCAATATTGAGTAGACACGGATAGGCAAATGACGCAATGCATAATTGCATTTATTGAAAAAAAGGTTTCAAAAATGTCTATCAAATCTATTGTCATTTCTCTGAAGCATTTTTCTTCGATTTTGTTGAATACCACTGGCTTACACTATCCCCAGAGGTTCGGTGACCAAGCCTTGAACTATAAACAGAATCCCTATTGGTCCCTCAGAAATCATGTAGAATATTGCCATAAGGGCAACCAGTTTTGTAGTTTGGTCGCTTTTCGAACTGAAGATTTTTAATCAAAGGGGAATATTGAACTAGACCTGCCTCTTAGTCGTCTGCTCCCTCGAGCTAGCAGCTTTTTTGAGCTCTCTTATCAATAAAATCGTCAAAATTGGGAACATTATAGTGGGAATTATCTGGAATTCTTGGTTTGAACTAGCTCAAAAATTTTCAGCAACCTTAAAAATTCCATCAACGACACTAAAAATCTGAAGTCCTGGAGACAAATCCACAAGATAAATCGAGTCTAGAGAAGATTTGTATTGAGGTACAGTGTATCCTATCGGGAATCCTGGGCACTGTAATGGAGGTTTCCACGGTTTTACTTCCACAAATCGATATCGACTCCAGAAGTAAAGAGTCAAAAATGTGCTGAAGAAAAATGCGATGAGCATTGTAATCAAAGCGAATTTCGGTTTAGAAAAGATGTCGAATTTTGGGTTAAGGGCATTTCGGATGACTAAATATCTGTTAGATGCCATCAGAACCCCAAATAAAGAAGATAGTCTACGAGAATGATCTTCGAGAGCTGACGCCCAGAAACCGATCATTTTCCAAAGAAAAGGAAGTGGGGGACGACTGAAAAAACAGGGGATAAGACAAATAAAACGTCTCTTTTACCATTTATCTGTCTGAACCAGCTCCATGACAACATCATAAACATAAAAGCTCATGTTAAACAAATCACAAACACCTATTCCAATCATTATCAAATTCACGCTAGTCTTCGGAATCGATTTTCGGGATAGTACAATTAAATGAAAAACATTTGAGATGGCACCAATAAAAGCTACCACACATTGAAATTTAGTTATAGAATAAGAGACTTTTAGAATAAAATTAGCAATATCTACCCAAGAATCGTCTAGGCCTTCAAAATCATCTGAAACGTATAGAGACATAGATCCAACGGAACAAGAAAGAAAATGCTGTTGTGGTGGCCAGAGGACAAATTAAGTTATGCAGGTGATTTGTCATATCAAAGATTTTATTCAACTCGTAAATCAGAAATCTTGAAATTTGCTGCTCCTCTCAAAAAGCCTGTTTTTGCTTATCCGAAAAAGTATTTTCACTGAATCTCGATACTGGGAAGACACCACCAAGCAAATTAGACATGTTGTAGTGGAGTTTATCGCTAGAAAAATCCCGAACAAATCGATAAGATCAGTTGTTAAATGCCTTCAAAATTATTTTTTGTTCTTTTCAGACCTTTGTGAATAACTTACACTATCCCCGGAGAATTGATAATGATTCCTTCGATAAAATAAACAATTCCAAATGGAGATTCACTGATAATGAAAGTGATTGTCATCCAGATTACGAGTTTAGTAGTGTGATCATTTTTACGCTTTTGATTTGATAGCTTTATCCTACATTTTTCAGCGTCTCTATGAAGTTCTATTAGAAGGTAAGTGAGAATAGGGAGGAGAACACAAGGAAGAAGCTGAAAATCAATTGGAGACGTAGACAAATGGTAGCTTACCTTTAAAGAACCATCTAGAATACTTAGAGTTTTCAATAGAGGGGAATCTTCTAAAAATAGCTTGTTGGTGATGACTTTCTCGAATACAGATAAATTAGATGGAAAATTTGAGCATCTGAAATTAAAAAATTTTTTTTTTAACTTCCTGAATCCTTCTAACCCATCGGGAGGCGTCCAGTAATCTGTCACCACAAAATTCCCTCTTCCATAATAAACTATTGACATAGATACACTGACACCAAACGCTATTAGCAATAATTTCAGGGAAAAAGATGGTTTTGAATACTTTTTAAACGAAGGATTTAATGAATTCCTGACTATCAAATAGCGCAGAGAGGTTAACAAGAACCCGAACCACGTTATCAATCGACGTGTCACATCTTCAGCGGCATAAATGACCTCGTTCAGAACTTCGATTAGGAGAGGGTTTGGTGGAGAGCTAAAAGGGCCTGTGATTACTGTAATTATTAAAAAATTACCATTCATTAGTAATAATCGTAGTAAGAGAATATTTAATCATAAAGAGCATATTAGACAGATCACAAAGCGCTATTCCGACCATTATCACATTGATCGAACTGGATCTCATTGTCTTTTGACTCAAAACTATCAAATGAAATATGTTGACTATCAATCCAATAGAAGCAAATATAAATTGCAATTTGATAAAATAATCAGATAATTGACCCAGATAATTTCCGATTTCAAGAAGAAACAGTTGAGTAGGATTACTGTACTCATCGAAATCTGTGGGCTCATAAGACGGGGACATTTGTGGGGGCGAGATGGAAAAAATTCTAAATTGAAAAATTGTTTTGAGTATTCTCCTGAGAAAAAACGGAAAAAAATTCCGGAAAACAAAACTACTTTTTCAAATTTCTCCAACAAGAGAGCACAAAACACCAAAGCGTTCGTTTTCTGAATGAATATCCACCTGGAAGCTGATTTTCCCTGAAAGGTTATTATATTTAAATTTGATTGTGATTTGTTTTTTCATTCTGTATTGAGCCAAATCTTATTATCAAAGACCATTGTATCAACCAGGAAGCAAACATCTAGAAGGAAGATACAAATGATGAGTACCCATGTTTTTCATTTTGAAAAACAAGAAACGTCTCAAAAATGAGCCATAACAAAACCTCATTTTCGAAAATAATGAATTCCTCGTTCTTGGCTTCCCCGAAATTCATCACTATCACTTTACACACATTTATAGCTCTTGAAGTCCCTATTCATATTCTTGGATTCTATTGTATCTTATTCCGAACTCCAATCTCAATGAATTCCGTCAAATGGACAATGTTCAACTTACATTTTTGGAGTGTCATGATGGACGTTGGGTTTAGTGTATTTACATGTCCCTTTATGATCCTTCCCGCATTGGCTGGGTTCCCAATGGGGTTGGATGTGTTACTAGGGATCCCAATAGTCGTTGCGGTATACATGATAATGACCTTGTTCCTAGGTGACCTAATCCTTAAAAGGTATCCATAATTAACTCTGTTTTCAGCCGTCGGAATGGCAATCGTTTCAATTTTCGAAAATCGTTACCATCTTCTTTTCGGTATCGATACCTGGTGGCACTATGCTCGTTATCCTTTCCTAATCCTAAACTATATTCTATCTCTCACTTGTTTCATCCCACCTCTTCTTCATGTTCCAGATCAGAAGCAAGCCATAGTGATTTTGCAAAAAGCAAGTTTCAAGCCCCAGAGAAAAAAACTATTTTTAATTTCAGAAGCATCCCGATATCCCTTTCGAAATATACTCCGATTCAATATTTGTAATGTCCATTGACCATCAATACATTCTGATTTCAATGACCTCCATATCCGGTTTGATTTTCATTGAAACTGTCACTTTCGGTCATTTATTATCGAAAAATCTAAAAAAGAGCACTGAAAAGTTCTCAATGTCCAAAAAAACTTCCGACCTTCAGAACAAATTTTTAAGAGCCATTATAATACAGGTAGGGTTGATATGAGCCAGTAGACATGACAGTAATATTCAGATATTGACTCCAACGATAATCTTATTCGTCCCAGCAGTTTATTTTGCGTTTTCTATCATCAATAACTACTATAACCAAGTCGCCAATAACTTCTGCATCATTTCAATTGCCCTCCACGGATGGATCTCTACAACAGTCATGTTGTATATACATGAACCTTATCGAAAATATTGCATGGACGCATTCTACGGAGCTTTTAAAATGCAATTTGAAACAACAAGGATTGTGTCAGTTACTCAATAAATATTTTTTTTCAAATTTCTAGTCTACAAATCGAAGTAATCTGTACGATGATCAGTTTGACGTGTTATATTATTTGAACCGAGAAAATGAATCATTCTGATAAGACTACGAGTTTTTTAATGATGTTTTTCGCATTTGAAAAAGCTAGCATCACCAGAAACCAAAAAACTCAAAATGAGCTCATCGTTTTTCGCGTCTCCTGAATTCATCACTTTAACCCTTCATTCCTTCATAGTTTTTGAAATTCCTATTCATATTCTCGGATTCTATTGTATCTTATTCCGAACACCAATCTCAATGAATTCTGTCAAATGGACAATGTTTAATTTACATTTTTGGAGTGTAATGATGGATATTGGGTACAGTATATTCACGTGTCCATTTTTAATGTTGCCTGCATTGGCTGGATTCGCATTGGGGTTGGATGAGGTACTAGGGATCCCGATTGTCGTTGGAATCTATATTTTGATCACTTTGTTTCTAGGTAATCACATTTAAAAATGGCTTCAATCAGCCCGGTTTCAGCTGTTGGAATAGCAATAGTTTCAATTTTCGAAAATCGCTACTATCTTCTTTTCGGAATCAAGTCCTGGTGGCATTATGCTCGTTATCCATTCCTATCTCTCAACTATATTCTAGCTCTCACTTGCTTCATCCTTCCTATTCTTCATGTACCAGAACAAAAGCACGCTCTGGCGGTTTTAGAAAAGGTAATTTATTAAGCTCCCTGAATCAAATCATCCTCCATTTTAGAAGCACCCAGATATTCCCTTCCAAGAGTATAGCGATCGGATATTTTTTATGTCAATTGACCATGAGTACATTCTGATTTCAATGTCTTCTATATCCGCTTTGATTTTCATTGAAACTGTCACATTTGGCTTACTGTTATCAAGTAATCTAAGGAAAAGAACCGAGAAACTCTCTAGAAAAACCTATGAACTTCAAAAGAGTTTTCTGAGGGCAATTGTGATACAGGTAACTTACATAAGGTAATAGTTCATAACTCAGTTTTTCAGATTCTCACTCCTGTATTCGTTCTATTCGTTCCAGCAGTTTATTTTGCGTTTTCCGTGGTCAAAAACTATCATAACCAGGCTGCCAACAATTTCTGTATCATAATAATTGCCCTTCACGGATCAATTTCTACAATTGTCATGTTGTATATACACGAGCCTTATCGGAAATACTGTTCAAATGCTTTTTACGGTGCTTTCAAAGCGAAAAAGATTGAATCTTCTATAGTGACGTCGGTTGTTAAATAATAAATGAAGAATAAGAAAGAGCATGCAAAGCTAAAAGATCAAGAATTTATTTCATACATCACTAGATTAAAAAACAGAATTGAAAAAAGTTCATTCGCAGAAAAACCCATCCAACAATCAGTTTTCTTCTCTACCAGGCCCCTCGGCAATCGGAAGTTTATCTGAAACCAGATTTTTTTTCGATTTGAATTCAAAAAATCTTACCGCAACTGAACCCATTATATTTAACTGGTGTCTTCAATTGCCTTTGATAAAACAGACATTGTCTTCGATTTTCAAAAATCTCCATGGAATTTCCATCGACTTGAATAATGAACTCTCCGGAATAGGGAAATGGGGAAGTCTGGAAAAACGATGTGCTTTGGGAACCAGGATTACTGTACCTTCATTTTAGGCAAAGTGACATTTTGAAGCTTTTTGTTTAACAGAATACGGAGAAGTGAATGGCCGCCTATGTTCAAGGTAGCAATTTGTCGAAGGTTCCCCAGAAAACCCAGGTCTAAGAGTTCCCTAGTGTTTTGGATTGTCAGGGACCCGTAGATATTTGTCGTATTGCTCAGCTTCCAGGTATCACTTTCATTGTCTTCATCGATAATAACTTCTCCAATCAAATGTTGGCAATCCGAGGGAATTGAGCTCCCCCAATTACACACCTTCTCCCCGTCTGGCCTTGTTAAATCCGGACATAACTTAGCTTGCAGCCTTTCATATTTAATAGAAAACTCTGCGAAGACCTGCAGTTCATTGGTTGTCAAACAGAAATCCGGATGATTATTCTGGATATTCAATGTGCATTCATGAACATTGGGTTTCAGATCTTTCAGGGAGTCCCATCCAAGGCGAGTCAATTTTGGATTATTGTGAATGTTGGTTATGTTTTGAAGTTCATAGGATACACATTTAAGAGTTTTTAAATTTCTGAGAAATGACAGATTCTGGAGACCAGTACCGAATACTTCTATATTTCCGATCTCTGTGTCTAGTTTCAATAAGCCAGAAAGATCAGAAGAGTCATCAACTCTGGTGATCACCAAAGCATTTGTCCATTCAGGAGCAGTCACCCGAGTACAGTTTTGATAGTACGGTAGTGTCTCTGGACTGATTCTGACTTGTCTACACCCGATATCTTTTGAGTTCCCATAAATATTCAGATCCATGTTAGCTATTCCGGAATTGTAGAATGCCTCGAAATCAAGTTTCGGGTTGTTGTAAACACTCCATAGACAGTAAGAAAATAGTTCTTGGATATCTTTCAAGCTGGATAAGTTCGAGTTATTGGCTATCGTAAATCCTTCTGGAATCTTCTGAGATAAAATTTAAAAAATAAAAAGTTACCATTTTCACATTCAATATGTATTAATTTCGACAAGAAATTCAATGAAGTGAAGCTAGTATTCACAATCATCAAGTTCCCATTTAAATACTCAAAGTTGTGAAATATCTGCGCCAGTCTCTCTGCTGTCAAATCAGTGTTCTCATCGAGAATCAGGCTCCCGCAAACTTTAACGCAGAACTTTGGCCATTTTTTCATCGATTTTCGAGTGACATGTAGCTCAGTGAAATGACAGTTCAGATCTGGAAACCTATTTTTGAATATGTAAGTCCCTAGGTTAAGCTCACCGCAAGGTTCATAAGGTAGTAGAGAGAAGACAGGGATCACTAAGAAGCTGAGAAAAAACATGTTTTGAATGTTGGGAAATTGAAAATGAAGGTGGTTTTTGAAAGATTAGGGTTCTCGAAGTTTAATTATAGGGTATGGAGGGGACTAGATTTTTGAAAGTTCAAAGAGAAACTAGATCACACAAAAATTTCTAACTTGAGTTTGAAATATCATTTAGTCACCCCTATTGTTACGTCAATTTTTCTGTGATCCCTACCCACAATAAATTAAATTCCAACTCTTCAGTTTTGATCTAAGTTTCATTTCCGAATTGTATTCTGCAAATATGTATAATCTAGTTTTGAAAATGAACAAAAGTTCCGGTACACTGAAAATATGCTCTGACAAACAACTGGCTTCCTGGTTCCAAAAAACATCACTCACACAAAAAAGAAGTTTCCCACATACTCAGAATCAATTAAATTCCGTTTTTCGTTGTTTTCTGGTTTTTAAATTGAAAAACATAATTAATTTTCATCAATTAAAGTTGGAATTATAGAGGAATTTCAAAAGTTCAACGAGAAAATGAGCGACTTCGAACCGGAAGTTTCTAGAACACATCATTCAATAACCTTTTACGTATTTTATTGATGCAATTATTCAGGAACTCTAGGAATTTCAAAAATGCACGTTTATATCTAGATATTTCTTTTTTATCCACCAGAAAAACAACTTGTCCCCTAAGTATTATTAAAGGCTTTATTCTCTCTAACTATTGTCTAGACTAGCTAATTCCGATAAACAAAAGCATTTAAAATATTCCAGTAAACTGCAAATAATTCTAGCTCGTTTTGGCTGATTTCAAATCAAATCTATTCTAAAAAATGCTATCCACGTACACAAATTAATCCAATTTCACTTGTCGTTCGTGAACTTGCTTTCGTAACATACTTTTTCATTTATTTCCAATCTTGAGTTTCCAAATGGCCGGAGACTCTAACGAAAGACTAGTTTTATTTATAAATAGTATTCTGGAACATGTATTTGTCATTCAATTTGTTATATCAGTTGTTGGTGTCTGTATGAACATCCCTCATTTGTTCATCTTATTGCAAAACTCAATGCGAACTTCTAGCACTAATTCAATAATGATTGGGATTGCTCTTTGTGATTTAACAGTTTTATCAGAAAACGTTTTCGAAAGAGTTAATTCTTATTGGCTGAAACCTGTAGATGACCCATGTGTCAACCAGAACACTTATTGGTATCAGAAGAGCCTTTTAATCGGTGATGTGCTACGAACTTTCTGTGAGAGAGCCTCTTTTTGGTTAGGTGTGTTCCTGGCCTTGATTAGATTGCTCATCATGAAAGTCCCCGGGAATCCAAAAATATTATCGAAACCTTCCCTAGGATGCATTCTGGTTTCTGCTGTATTACTAATTAGCCTCTCCCATTCTCTATATTTATATTCTGAATACAGTATCCAACTTTATAAATTACCATGGAAACCTGGAAAAGAGTTAGTTTTATCTGTTGATATAGAATACAAAACAAAAAAATTTTAGCTGTTTAAAAATCCCATTAAATTACACTGAACAGTATTTTATTCGACTGGTTCACGATGAAAAGCGTTTGTATGAGAATACGAATAGATATGTTTTTATCAATGGCTTGTCTACAGTAAGTTCCTTCACAAAAATATATTCCCTTATGTTTTCTAGATCATGGTCAGCATCCTATATCCCATTCTCGCAATTTTTTTGTTTTTTGAAATTCGAAAATCTGCAAAATTCGCTTCGGAAGCTCTTAGCAAACGAAGTTCAAGAGAACGTCATCGCACGGGACACATGATTCTGACTATGACGGTTTTCTATGTCATTGCAAGTGCACCCGCTGGTGCTTCTGATTTCGTTCAGTTATTTGTAGAAGTTGCTAGTAATTCTATTCTGGAAATACTCGTGGGATATGGTTCTATATTCATTTCCGTTTTGTTCTGTCTGAATGCCACGTCACATGGTATTATTAACTTTACAATGTCAACAAAGTATCGAGATACTGTAAAAGAGGTGTTGAGATTGAAAAAGAAGAAGAAAGTGGAGAAAGCAGTTATCTCGGTTACGGTAGGGAGTTTAAGCCTGAAAAAAGAAGGAAGTTCGATTTTTCAGCGGAGCGGTTCTCATGCATGACAAAAAACTTGGTTCCTGGAATATATATTTCATCAGCTAACAATTATAGTTTTTCTTGAATGAATAGATTATTTTTTAAATAAAAACTTGAAAAAATTACAAAAAAGTATTTTAATTCCAAAAATTCAAATATCAAACTTTTCAGTCTAGGTTTCATTTCTGATAATTAGTTGCATTTCGCAAACGTATATTCAAATTTCAGAAAAAATATGTCAGATTAAGTTCCGGTACACTGAAAATACCCTCTTGAAAAAATATCGCTTCACTGACTTTTCATAACACACCAAACATGTCAGTCTCAAAAAAAAAAGAATTTCCCACATACTCGAACAAAGAGAAGTAATCAAATTTCGTTTGTCATTCGTAAATGTGTTGTGGTTTTTGATAGAACATACTTTTCCTTCAATTTTCAATCTTGGGTTCCCCGATGGCAGAATATTCAAACGAAGATTTCATCTTCTTTATAAATGATATTCTGGAACATGCTTTTGCTATTCAATTTGTTATATCAGTTGTTGGAGTCTCTATGAACATCCCTCATTTGTTCATTTTGTTGCAAAACTCTATGCGAACCTCTAGTACCAATTCAATAATGATTGGGATTGCTCTCTGTGATTTAACAGTTCTTTCGGAAAACATTTTCGAGAGGGTTAATCATTATTGGTTAAAACCTATTGATGACCCATGTGTTAACCAGAGTACTTATTGGTATGAAATGGCTCTATTAATCGGTGATGTGCTGCGAACTTTCTGTGAAAGAGCCTCTTTCTGGTTGGGTGTATTCCTGGCTTTGATTAGATTGCTCATCATGAAAGTCCCCGGGAACCCAAAAATCTTATCGAAACCTTTACTCGGATACATTTTGGTTTTACTGTTGTTACCAATTAGCTTATCCCATTCTCTGTATTTATATTCTGGATACAACATTGAACAATGGTCATACCCTTGGCTACCTGGAAAAGAGTAAGTTCAATCTGTTGAACTTATAAAAATGTTTTTTTTCAGTTGCTCTGGATTTTCATCAAATTACAGTGAGCCACTATTCATTCGGAGTTTTGCAGACAGTACTCATTTAATCGAAATTGTGAACAGATATGTTTTTATCAATGGGTTGTCTAGAGTGAGTTTTCAGGTTCTAAAAATATATTCGCTCTTGTCTTTTAGATATTGGTCAGTGTCCTCTATCCCATTCTTGCAATATTCTTGTTTCATGAAATTCGAAAATCGGCAAAATTCGCTTCGGAAGCTCTTAGCAAGCGGAGCTCAAAAGAACGTCATCGCACGGGACACATGATTTTGACCATGACGGTTTTCTATGTCATCGCGAGCGCACCCGCTGGCGCTTCTGACTTTATTCAGTTATTTGTAGAATTCGGTTTGTTTTCTATTTTTGGAACATTCGTGGGATACGGTTCCATATTCATTGCCTCTCTATTCTGTCTGAATGCCACGTCACATGGAATTATTAATTTGACAATGTCAACAAAGTATCAGGATACTGTAAAGCGGATACTGCGTTTGAAAAAAAAGAGAACGGGGGAAGGCGTCTTTTCGGTGTTTACGGTGAGTACAGGAGAGTTTGAGATTGAGGTTTACTCTTGCAGGGGACAATGGCTCATACTTGATTGCCAACCCGTTATCTCGGTTACGGTAGGGAGTTCAACACTGAAAAAATAAGGAAGTTCATTTCTACAGCCGAGCGTTTCTCATGCATGACAAACCTGGTTTCTGGAACATATTTGATCAGCTAACAGTGATTTATGGTTTTTCTGGAACGACTAAACTGATATTTGAATAAATACTTGAATTAAAAATCGAAACCAAATCAAAAAAATTCCAAAATTTCAAACATCAAACTATTCAGATTTGGTCTAGGTTTCATTTCTGATAATAAGTTGCACTACGCAAATGTATATTCAAATTTCAGAAAAAATATATCTGATTAGGTTCCGGTACACTGAAAATACCCTCTTGGAAAAAGATCGCTTCACTGACTTTTCATAACACACCAAACACATCAGTCTCAAAAATGAAAGAGTTTCCCACATACTCGGACAGAAAGATTATCACTTGTCATTTGTAATTTTTTTGGTTTTTTGACTCCCTTTCATTTTCAAACTTCGCTTCCCGAATGTCTGAGGATTCCAACGAAGAGCTTGTCTTCTTTATAAATGATATTCTGGAACATGTATTTGTCATTCAATTTGTTATATCAGTTGTTGGTGTCTGTATGAACATCCCTCATTTATTCATCTTATTGCAAAAATCAATGCGAACCTCTAGCACCAATTCAATAATGATTGGGATCGCTCTCTGTGATTTGACTGTTTTATCAGATAACGTTTTCGAAAGGGTCAATTCCTATTGGCTAATGTCTGTAGATAACTTATGTGTCAATCATAATACTTATTGGTATGAGATGTGCCAGTTAATTGGCGATGTGCTGCGAACTTTCTGTGAGAGAGCCTCTTTCTGGTTAGGTGTGTTCCTGGCCTTGATTAGATTGCTCATCATGAAAGTCCCCGGGAATCCAAAAGTATTATCGAAACCTATACTCGGATACATTTTGGTTCTGGTGTTACTACCAATTAGTTTGTCTCATTCTCTTTATTATTATTCTGGATACACCATTGAAGAGTGGGGATACCCTTGGAGACCTGGAAAAGAGTAAGTTACATTTGTCATCTTTATAATAACATCACTTTCAGTTGCTCCGAATTCCCGTTAAACTACAGTGAGCCCCTATTCACTCGGAGATTTGTAGATAATAAACATTTATTTGAAATCGTCAGCAAATATGTTTTCATCGATGGTTTGTCTAGTGTAAGTTTTCATGTTCATCAAAATATTTATTTTGTCTTCCAGATGCTGGTCAGCGTCCTCTACCCCATTCTTGCAATTTTCTTGTTTTATGAAATTCAAAAGTCTGCAAAATACGCTTCGAAAGCTCTAAGCGAGCGGAGCTCAAAAGAACGACATCGCACGGGACACATGATTCTGACTATGACGGTTTTCTATGTCATCGCAAGTGCACCCGCTGGTGTTTCTGACTTTGTTCAGATATTTGTGAAAATCGATTCGTTTTCTATTTTTGGAATATTTCTGGGATACGGTACCATATTCATTTCCGCTTTGTTTTGTCTGAATGCCACGTCACATGGTATTATTAACTTCACAATGTCAACAAAGTATCAGGATACTGTAAAGAGGGTGTTGGGTTTGAAAAAGAAGAAGAAAGTGGAGGAAGGCGTCATTTCAGTGTTTACGGTAGCTAAAGGAGATTTTGGAATTGAATTTTATTTTTTGCAGGGGACCATGGCTCATACTTGATTGTCTACTGTAACAATTTCAATCAGTGGATTCTTGAAAATTTTTTTTTCCATTCTTGCAATTTTGATAAACTCGTTATGTTTTACAAATTCTGTAAGATCACTAGACATTTTCTTAATTATTTGCAAACCAAAAAACCAGAAGTGATCTCCATCGAACATGGGAAATTTTGCATCACAAAAGTACTCCTCGACGAAATAACAAACGGAAGAGTTCTCTGAAGCACATTCGAATGAATCATTCGTGTCTCTATGGGTTCTAGGAGTCTAGCCATTCTTCATTAACATGATGAACCTCACCAATATTATTTTCAAGTCTCAATTCGGATTCGCTATTATTGGTGTCATTTTAAACTGTGCTCATCTAATTGTCCTTCTAAAAAAAGCTATGAGAGTTTGCAGTACTAACTCTCTACTAATCGGAATCGCTTTTTCTGATATTATACTTTTATCTTCCATTGCCTATGACAGATTCCATCAATTCCTTCTCACTCCTCTGGATAATTCATGTGTTGATACAGTAACCTTCCATAATCAAATGTCCCAATGGATTGGCACCTTCTGGAGTGATTTTCTTGAGCAAACTCCTCTTTGGTTTGGCGTCTCGTTGGCTTTTATAAGGCTATTAATCATGAAGTTTCCAAGACGATCCAGGTTTCTTACTGATACCAAAACCGGATATTTCTTAGTGCTAATCATCACAACCATCACTTCAAGTTTAACAATTTATTTTTATTTTCACATGAAACAAGATATTTTACCTAATGATTGGAAGATGGGGGAAACGTGAGTGAATTTATGAGATCTTCAAAAGAGAAGGGTTTTCAGATGTTCTGGAATTCCTGTCGCCCTGAATAAAACTTTCTATTCTCGAGCTAAAATCACACAAAAAATGCTTGAAGAAGCTATCAACGAATACGTTCTTCTCAGTGGTATTTCTCAAGTAAGTAATCTCCCAATTTGCTAATCTTCCACTATCCATTTCAGATGTCCATAGGATTACTGTACCCTCTGCTAACCATTCTTCTCTATTTTGAAATCCGGAAATCTTCCAAACTCACCACTCGCTGTATCAGCCAAAAGAAATTGAATGATAGGCACCGCCCGACAAGAATGATTCTGATAATGACAATATTCTACGTCATCTACAGTACTCCTAGCGGGCTGATTGACTTTATTCAAATATTTGTGAAAGACAACACAAATGTTATATTAAAAACCCTAGTCGATTATGGAAGTGTATTCCTATCAATGTTGTTCTGCTTGAATTCAATGTCACATAGTGTCATCAACTTTGCAATGTCTTCGAAGTACCGACAAACATGCAAGAAGCTGTTGAGGATCAAAAATAAGTTATCGGTGGTTTTAGTTTCAAAGAGCTGATAATAAATTGGTTTTTTAAAAAATAATTTTTCGTGGAAGACTAATCTGAAAAGTGGGAACTTCCTGAACGTGCTTAACACGTCATTCAATAACTCTTTACGTACTCGATGAATTTTTTCAGGAAATGAACTCTATCAATTTTTTAAAATGCACGTTTAGATCTGAATATTTCTTTGTTTTTCCGTAGTCTAGACCCTCTAATTCTTAAAAACAATAAAATTTAAAATGTTCCGGTACATTTAAAACACCCCCTGAAAAAACTAGCCGCCGACTTCAAAGCACATCTCTTTCTCTCTCCCTCAAAAAACTTTCCCACACACTCGAACAGAAATTAATCAAATTTCGTTTGTCGTTCGTAAATTTGTTCTGGTTTCTGATATCACACACTTTTTCATTTATTTTCGATCTCGAATTTCCCAATGCCCAAAGATGCTAACGAAGAACTTGTGTTATTCATAAATGATATTCTGGAACATGTATTTGTCATTCAATTTGTTATATCAATTGCTGGTGTCTGTATGAACATCCCTCATTTGTTCATTCTATTGCAAAAATCAATGCGAACCTCTAGTACCAATTCAATAATGATTGGGATAGCTCTCTGTGATTTGAAAGTTCTATCGGAAAACGTTTTCGAGAGGGTTCATCATTATTGGTTGAAGCCTATAGATGACCCATGTGTTAACCAGAGCCCTTATTGGTATGAAATGGCTCTGTTAATCGGTGATGTGCTACGAACTTTCTGTGAGAGGGCCTCTTTCTGGTTAGGTGTATTCCTGGCCCTAATTAGATTGCTCATTATGAAAGTCCCCGGGAATCCGAAAATATTATCGAAACCTTTACTCGGATACATTTTGGTTTTGGTGTTATTACCAATCAGCCTGTTTCATTCTTTATATTATTATTCTGGATACAGCATTGTACCTTGGTCAAGCCCCTGGACGCCTGGAAAAGAGTAAGTACTATCTGTCATCCTTATAA
This sequence comes from Caenorhabditis tropicalis, assembly GCA_016735795.1. NCBI lineage: Eukaryota > Metazoa > Nematoda > Chromadorea > Rhabditida > Rhabditidae > Caenorhabditis > Caenorhabditis tropicalis. The sequence goes on from CM028618.1 coordinate 801,920, forward strand.
AAATGAAATTTTTAGTTGCTCTGGATTCCCCTCAAATTATAGTGAGCCACAATTCATTCGGAGTTTTATAGATAACAAAAATTTATTCAAAATTGTGGGCAGATACGTTTTCATCAATGGATTGTCTAGAGTAACCTTTTTTGAGTTCTGAAAAATATTCCCTCATGTCTTCCAGATCCTGGTCAGCGTCCTCTACCCAATCCTTGCTATTTCCTTGTTTCATGAAATTCGAAAGTCTGCAAAATACGCTTTGGGAGCTCTGAGCAAACAAAACTCAAAAGATCGTCATCGAACGGGACATATGATTTTGACCATGACGGTTTTCTATATCATTGCCAGCGCACCCGCCGGCGCTTCTGACTTTGTTCAGCTATTCGTGGAAATCCCAACCAATTCTATTCTGGAAACGCTCGTGGGATACGGATCCATATTCCTTTCTGCTTTATTCTGTCTGAATGCCACGTCACATGGTATAATCAACTTTTTAATGGCGACAAAGTATCGAGATACTGTAAAGGGGGTGTTGGGATTGAAAAAGAAGAGAGTGGAGAAAAGCGTCTTTTCGGTTACGGTAGGGAGTTCAAGATGGAATGAAAAAAGTTCATTTTTTGCAGCGGAGCATGTCTCATGCACAACGAGTTTGTCTACCGGGGACAAATTGAATCAACGAACAATGATTCATGGTCTTTCAAGTAAAAATAATTTTTTTCCCCCATTTGTATAAATTTTGATCACTAATGTTTTCCTATCAAAGCACAAAGACTAAAAGATTTATTTCATGACAAATATGATTCTTAGGGACCACAATGTTTTGATAGTGTTAGCGATTGAACGTGGGAAAGTTTACCTGACTACTTCATAGTACTCCTAATTGAGAAAAAAACGGAATAACAACAAGAAAATATTTTTGAGAGTTTTCGATTGTAGTTCATTTCCCTACTGTGGCCTTTGGTTTGAATACCGTAAAACTTGTAATAGTCTTGCACTCCCTTTATTTAACTTTAGCATCATTTATCTCTATTCCCAATAAAGATAATGAAAAATAGTCAACTGATGACATGTTTCTATTAATATGAAGTACATTTTGTTAGTTGATCATTTTGCGATATCTTTATTGGGAACAGAGATAAATGCTGCTAAAACTAGGTGACAAGACTACTACAAGTTTCACGGTAAATTACGATTATTATCTACAGTACTCCTAGCTAGTTGATTGACTTTATTCAGATCTTTATGAAAGACAGCACAAAACACAAATCCTATTCTGACTCGAGAATTAAGAATATGTTTTCTGTGATTTTAGTTTCAAAGAGTTACTCACATTACTCAAAAATTCTCACGAAAAAAAGAAAACAAGTGGAGTTCTATCTAGAGTAGAACTATTCGTCATTTCGAATTCATGTATCAAAAAACTCAGCGAATAGTCGACAGATTGTTAATTATTCGAGCTTTCATCGCTTTATTCGGTATTCTTATCAACATTCCCCATTTATTCATCCTACTTCAAAAATCCATGCGAGTATGCAGCACTAATTCTATATTGATCGGAATTGCTTTTCATGATTTAATAGTGTTTGTAGTAATCATTTACGATCAAGTAATAGAGCTCTGGTTCCCTACTTCCGAAGAAAATTGTTTCGATTACACTCATATAATTGCATGGATCAATGATCTTCAAAGAGACATCCTAGAGCAGACTTCTTATTGGCTAGGAGTACTTTTAGCCCTGTTCCGACTTCTGATCATGAGACTCCCGGGAACCAATAGCACCCTGTCTCGACCACAAACCGGCTATGTCACTGTGCTAGCCGTGACGGTCATTGGAGCTCTGGTATCCTGTTATTTTCATCACACTATATGTAGCTATGTGTCCAGAAAAGACTGCTATCTACCACCAATAGATATGCTAGAGGTGTTAGCCACGTTTCAATTCTTAACTGGACTCTCTGAGGTATGACACCTTCTCTTTTAAATAAAATATAGCCTCTCAGATTTTGATACTAATTATTTATCCCATCCTGGCCACACTACTAATCCTGGAGATAAAGAAAGCTTCCAAGAATTTATTTTGTGTGACAAATCGGAAAATGTTTTCTGAAAGGTAGGTAGGTCGAATTTTTATCAAAAACAAAAAAGAATTGTAGAACGCGACCAGCAAAAATGATTCTAATGATGACCGTACTCTATATCACCTGCAGCGCGCCATGTGGAATTCTAGACTTGCTCAAGTTACTCCTCCACGGGGGAACTTTATTCGAGACCATCGCTGATTATGGAAACGTGTTGATTTCTATTTTATCTTCTCTGAATGCGGTCTCTCATTGTTTTCTTTGTCTCACAATGTCTTCTAAATATAAGCAAACTGTGAGAGCAGTTTGGTGTGTTAAACATCATTCTGGTTCTTTTGCCAATCGGTCGTTGAGTTGAAACTTTTTTCCCGGTGAACCAACTTAATAAACTTGTCATTTTTATAGAGTTTGAGAGTCACAAAGACCTTTTTTATGACACATACAATTCCCAACGTTTTGATAGTGATTTTGATCGAACATGAGAAAGTTCACCTCCAAACTAGAGTTTTTCTCACAGAAAAAAATCTGTCCCTAGGCTAACGCTATTGCTCAGTGTTAATTCATGTATCAAAAGAGACTTCTCGACAGATTGCAAATTGTACAAGCTATCATTGCTATTTTCGGTATTCTTATCAATATTCCCCATTTATTCATCCTCCTTCACAAATCCATGCGAGTATGCAGCACAAATTCTATCCTGATCGGAATTGCGATTCATGATTTAATAGTGTTTTTAGTAGTTATTTACGATCAAGTTGAAGAATTCTGGTTTCCAATGCATCCAGAGGAAATCTGTCTTGAGAATCTAACTGAATGGATCCATGATCTTCAAAGAGACATTCTGGAGCAAACTTCCTATTGGCTAGGAGTACTTTTAGCCCTATTCCGACTGCTAATTATGAAGCTTCCGGGATCCAATCAAACACTTTCCCATCCTCATTCCGGATATATCTGTGTGCTTGCTCTGACGACCATAGGCGCTCTGATATCCTGCTATTTTTATCATACTACAAACGTGGCTAGAAGTCGAACCTGCCACGAAGCTAAAAACAAACTGCAAATTGTTTTAGACTCATTCGAATTTACTAGCGGAATCTCTGAGGTATGAATTCTTGCATCCCGATCAAAAAAAAAATAAAATAAAAACTTTCAGATTTTAATAATAATCATTTATCCCGCCCTGGCCACCCTACTAATTATGGAAATAAAAAAAGCCCCCCAGATCACTTTTTTCGTAACGAATCGAAAAACTTTATCTGAAAGGTAAGTTCAATAAAGCGAATTTTCACAAAAAGTTCTGCAGAACCCGGTCGGCGAAGATGATTCTGGTGATGACCGCGCTCTACGTCATCTGCAGCGCTCCATGTGCAATTCTAGACTTGCTCAGGTTATTCCTTCATGGACGAACAGTATTTGAGACCATTTCTGATTATGGGAATGTGTTGATCTCTATTTTGTTCTCTCTAAATGTGATTTCTCATTGTTTCCTTTGTCTCACAATGTCTTCTAAATATAAGAAAACTGTGAGAGCAGTTTTTAAACATCATTCTGGCTCCTTTGCCATTCGGTCTTTGAGTTGAAACTCTATTCTAGAATTTTCACCTGTTCTGACTTCCTCTATCTTTCTCTCGACTACCTATCAATTAGTTGACATTATGTCTTGTCTCTAAAATTTCAAAACTTTCATTCAAACTTCTATGCCAAACGAATACTACTCTCAATTCTTCGAAGAATATAATGAACCTTTCAAATCTATTTTATTATTCCTCTATGACACATCATCTACTCTTTTCGATCTCAGTTTTCCCTTATCCGTAGTTTTTGCTTCCTTTGCTCTTATCTCCAACCTATTCCATTTGATGGTTCTTACCCGGGTGTCGATGAGAAATACCAGTGTAAATATTCTGTTAACCGGATTAGCTTTAACTGATTCCATATGCATGCTGAATACTATTTTTGATAACTTTGAATATGTGACCAGACCTGCTGACTTGAAATGGTAACCAAAAATTAAAGGAGGACTGAAGTGGAGTTCGATAATTTGTCATTAGATGTAGTTTTTCATTCTGAACGCTTTTTCTGTTGACAACTTTCTATGAAAATGCCTCTAAGTGCCTCAAAAACCGCTTTGAAAACTTCGAGGTGATTGGGGCGGAAGAGTTTTCTGTAACCTCGGCCACGGGGGTTTTGTACCTTATTTTTCTCTTTATTGAGAATTTGTTTTTTGATTATGAAAGAACATCTACAGTAAAAACATAAAATCAAAAAAAAAAAGAGAAAAATAACGGCTGTGGCGGTCACAAAACCCCGTGGCCGAGGTTACAGAAAACTCTTCCACCCCAATCACCTCGACGTTTTCAAAGCGGTTTCTGAGGCATTTAGAGGCATTTTAAGAGAAAGTTGTCAACAGAAAAAGTGTTCAGAATGAAAAACTACATCTAACGACAAATTATTGAACTCCAGTTCAATCCTTCTTTAAAAATCAAACCTATTTCAGCAAGCCCCCCTCCCCATACTGGTCCCAAATCCTTCTCCAGATTCTAATTAATCTAGAAGACATTTCCCGTCGTATCTCCCCATGGATTGGTGTCATAATGGCAGTCATTCGACTACTTATTTCCTCTTTTCCACTGAACTTGATTATTCGGAAAATGTCAAAGCCAGTTTTTGGCTTCCTCTCACTTTTGGCTTGTATTCTAGTGAGTACTGTCATTGGAGCAAGAATATATATTCCAACAACAGTCATCGAAATTAAGCCATGGGTTCCGAAAAAAGAGTAGGTTTTATTTTTTTTCTTCAATTTTTATTCCGTTTCCAGATGCGGCTACCCTGCAAACTACAGTCAACCCCGCTTTCAGCCAGGTCCACGTGACATCGATATCAGTGAAGATCTCATGACCTTTCTACAGTTATTGGATGTGGTTTTCAGGGTTTTTATAGACTTATTATTTTTTTTTGAAAATCGCTTTTTCAGAATTTACCAGCTGTCGTACTCCCTTTACTAACACTTTTGTTAGTCAGAGCTCTCAAAAAAATCACCGCCGAGCGCCTACAGTTTCAAAGTGCTCCTAAAGAGTAAGTTCTACTGGATATAATAATTTAAAGTATCATTCTAGGCCGGATCACACTACAAAACTAGTCACCCTTATGACAGTACTCCACGTCATCACTGAGTGCTCAATTGGAATTTGTCTCCTTGTCACATTTGTCTCCAAGTCATCGCTTGTACAGTAAGTTCTATTTTTTTATGTTAAGGTTAAAATAATTTCAGAATTATCACTTGGAATTTGTATTATTTTTTCACACTATTCTTCCCGTTAAACTCGATTGCTCATTTGATAATCTCTATTTTATTATCATCGCAGTATAGGACTTGTGTCAAGGAAACGCTAAGTTTTCTGAAGATTTGGAAGGAAGAACCGGTTGCTCAAAGTAGTCAGGGCTCCTCAAGCAGAACAATAATAGTGAGATGAGAGGCTGAATTTTTTTTTATTTCAAAGAACTCCATAATTTAAAAAATTCTTTATGGAATAGTTCGACGAAAAAATTCTTAATAATAAAAAAAGTTCTTCAATTAAAATTATTTGAAATCAAATCTCAGCATACTCCATGCAGTTTCTCTATACTTTGCAGATAACAAAAAACAAATTATCGGTTGTGATAATGCATTGATAAAAAACAGAATAGATATAAAAATAGAGCCATAGCCAATCAAAAGTTCTAAAATAGCATTCTGCCGTATTCTTGTAAATGTAGAAACAAGCCAAATGAAACCGTGCGGTGCACTTGAAATTACATAAGATAGTGTCATAAAAAGGATCATTCTACTGGTACGGTACCTGAATTTTTTTTTGTTTGTAGAAAATAGAACTGGCTTACTTGTCTAGCGATCTTGTTTGGGTTGAATCAAATATCCTGTTTGCCGATCGTTGAATTCCAATATAAAGAGCTATTGCGAGAACCGGATAGAGAATACTTACAGATACCTGAGAGACCATCACAAGAAAAGTATAAATTTCAGTTTGAACTGCTGAATCCTCTGACTTGTAGAAAAACAATGCGAAGCTTGAATAGTCTTCCACGTGGCACTCTTTAGGCGGTTTCCATAGAGATTCCGAGTTTCGTATTTCCATTCGCAAATAAAAGTTTCCACAGATAAAGGAGCTAATTATGAAAATGACCAGAAAAATGAGATGACCGGTTTTAGTGCTCACAAAATACGTGGATTTTACACATGAATTCAGGTACAGTAGCCGTATAAAAACTATGAATACCCCCAGCCAACACGAAATCCGAATCGAGTTTTCATAAAAACTTTTGGTTATCCACAAGGAAAACACATAGAAATAGGAATTTCGATTCATGCAAGAGTCTGTTCGATAGATCTTATTCAATGTTCTCTCGAATACCGTACTTGAACTGGCAACAAGGTCAGATACACAAATCCCGATGATTAGAGAATTAGTGCAACAAGTTCTCATTGGTTTTCGAGTCAAAATCAAGAGATGAGGAATATTAAAAAGAAAAGAAATGAAGGCGAAAAAGTATTCGACAGTAGGAGAATAAGAAAGAACATCGTTTATTTTCTCAAAAGTCGTAGAGTCTAGTCTTTGATTCAACATGATGAGAACTAGAAACAATGTTGATGGGGAAGCAAATCATGCAGAAGAGACATAAACTTTCAGGGTACAAAAAGCAGTTCAGAGAAAACAAAGACTTCCGTTCTGATTACATGTGGTCTATCTTGTTTCTGCTCTAGGCGATTTCGGCGAAAAAGCCACCGGAGACAGAGCGTGAGAGAGTTTTCATTGGTTTTGTTCTAGAATTATTGTTGTAACAACAGCTTCTAGAAAATTATTTGGGAAAAGGTTGATTTAAATTCGAATTTGAAAGAAATTGTTTTCTGGAAACAGTGTCAGTTATTTTAAAAGGATTTTTAGATAGTTTTTTTTAAGATTACAAAAAAAGATTGAACCCTGTGAGAGGTCATGTGTAATCCATGTTCATCAGCCTATAATATTATAGAAACCAAAAAACTAATGAGTGGATTCTTTTTTCTATTTATGTTCTAGGTCATACTTCACCTAGTATGAACAATCTTTGAACCTTTTTTGGTCTTATTTGCTATTTGAAACCACTTGGAAAAATGTTCTACTTTTTTATCATAAAAAAACAAAATTTTTTAACTAGGGTATTCTTCCGATTTCAAATTGTGAAAACAGATACTGTGACTCTTGATCTCTGAAAAAATTCTCCATTTTCAAAATAAAAATCCACTCACCTTCTTCTTCTTCCTAATCCGAAAAACATCTTTGGCAGTTTTCCGGTATCCAGAAGACATTGCAAAACAAATAATACAATGAGCAGTTGCATTCGAACAAAATAAAATAGAGCCTAGCTCATAGCCGAATAAAGTGAGAAGTGTTATATACAAAGCATCACTTTCAACTGGGAAAATTTGAACAATGAAAATTATTCCTGATGGAAAACTCGAAAAAACATAGAAAATAGTGAGGAACAGAATCATTCTGCTGTTTTTGTATCTGGAACGGCGGTATTTTTTTTGGGAATTCCCCCAGATTGCAACCTTTCGTTCGCAATTTTTTGACTCATTGACGCCACACTTTTCCCAGTTTTTCGGATTTCAAGGAATAGAAAAACCGCCAGAATCGGATAGAATAGACTGACTAGAAACTGAAATTTTTTCTATTTTACTGATAATTTTTATTAGAAAAAAAACCATACATGAGAAATTCCCGCCGACACAAAATAAATCCTCAACCATTTCTCCTTCTCTTCTCCTCCCCTATCAAGTATATCCATGTAGTACACATTTTCTGTATAATTCTCTGGGTACAGTTCACAACCTTCTTCAGGAAACCAAGAATCAACATTAGTAATGACTGATAACCGTAGGTGCATGGTACTTGCCATACTGGTATGAATAAGAACAAGAATGAGGAATATCACATATCCAGTGATATTTTTTGAGAGAATCTCTAATTTCAAACTGGATTTAAGAATAAAAAGTCGAATGAGTGCCAAAAAGACACCTAACCAAAGAGAAACCCTCATCGCAATGTCCTCAAACATGTTTTCAAGCCACGTGGAAATCGTATGGAAATAGTCGGTTGAATTTGTACACACTCCTTCCAAAAAATGTAAAGCTTCTTGATAGACAATCACAAAAAGAACGATTAAATCGGAAACCGAAATGCTAACCATTAAAGAATTGTTAATACTTGTTCCCATGGATGGTCTTGTGATAATTATAAAATGAGGGATCATGAATATAAGCCCAATTATTGCAAGAACCGCTCGAAGGTGATTAAGATTGCCCAAAAGAGTGAAGACAAAAAGAGCGAAAGCGAACTGGTCGCTCATTTTGGTTTGAAATGAATAAAAAAGGTATGGGAATGTTTTCAGGGACGGTTTGGTTCCAGGAATATTTTCTGTTGAATTTCAAGTTCGTCTGGATCATTCTCGTCATTTTTTACTTGCGAATAGTTGGAAAACAAAAACTTTATTTCCAAGAAAACTTGAATTACTGTTTTTTGAAAATAATTTTTTAATTCGGAAAACTCACACAAAAAAAGAAAAAAAATTTTTAAGCTATTTTTGATCGCAATAATCGATTTTTAACTAAATTTCCAGCTTTTAAACTGCAAAAAATTGGTTTTTCTATCGGAAATTGACTGTTTAACGCCAGTTTTTTCTTTAAATATTGATATCCAGGTTTTTCGCTTGATTTTACTGTTTTTTTTCTATAAATCGGGTTTCCGATCGTTCATTAGCAAGATTTCATTCATTTTTTTGCGAAAAAACGAAGGAAAACGGCGAAAAACAGAGAAAAACAGAGAAATAAAAGCAAAAATAAAGAAAATGTTTGTTCATTGTCGTAAGATTCGGTGTGTTGACACTGCGTACGCAATACGTGGCAGTGAACCTTCGAACGGAATTTATTCTGAAAAGTGGCTTTTCTTTGATCTTCCGGCGGGAATTTTCGCGTTTTTTCGGGGATTTGCTGTTGTTTCTTGTCGCCCGTCTCATTTGTCACCATTTTTCATCATTTCTCATAGTTTCGCATCGTTTTTCATCGTTTTTTGTCGTTTTTTTCTAGCAAAACCCCGTATTTTCTCCAATTTTCGAACTCTTTTTGTTTAAAATCGAAAAACCTCTTATTTTTAGGTCATTTCCCTTCTAAATGGCTGAAAAACGGACGCTGTGCTCACCTCTGCCCACGGTTAGTTATTTGATTCGGAAATATAGGTTTAAAAATATTTTTTCAGGCGGCACGTGTCAGCGAAAAGAAAGGGTATCGGATGGAGAGAGATAGGCGGTTTCGAGGTAGGAAAATACGGGATTTTTGGTTTTAATAAGGACTTTTTTGCAGATGTCGACGATGGGGGGCGAAGCGATGGGACAACGACCAGAAGGACAAGGGGGACAGGCGACTGGAGGAGCAGGGACGGCGACGACGACGATGGACGGATCAGCGACCAGGAGGCAGCACGAGGAGAGAAAAGAGCTCCAGAAAGATAAAAATAAGGTAAATTCCCAGAATTAAAGAATATAAATCTGAAATTTGCATTTTTATAGGCTCCAACCTCATCTGGATGAGTCGAAAGCGACGAGGGAGGAGGAAGCGAAGTATTCTGAAGGTATATCAGGAAGAGAGTGTATCCGGAGCCTAATTTTCCTATTTACAGACAGAATTCCAAAGAATCGGACGACCACCGCAGCGATGTCGTCTTGGCCGGTGATTCTGGAGGTAGAGAATTGCTATCGTGTTATTTGAAATCTATTTCCCTATTTTTCAGTCAGGATTACCGAGCCGATTTGCACAGTGAGAAAAAGGATTAGAGAATGGATGTGGTAAGAAGCTGAAAACTCCAGTATTCTTAATAAGTTATGTGATTTCAGAAGGACGGAAGGAGAGCAAGTGGAATTCGAAAGGATCTACTAGGAGGGCGATGGAAGCGAAGAGGAGGAGCAATACCTCTTGGACATCTGATAGTTGTTAAGTGTTTTTTCTTTTATTTCCTTTCTCTTCGGCTTCGGGCTTCGCTCGTCTTCGGTTTATCGGCTTCGGTCCGACTATTTCCCTAAATGCTCCTCCGTCTCTCTTTCCTCCTTCGTAGTTCTCACAATCTCTTTGGAGTTTCGGTTGAGTCCGGTGACGTGAAGGTGTGTGACTTCGGTCCGACTGTTGCCCTCAATGCTCTTCCGTCTCTCTTTCCTCCTCCTCTTCCTCCTTCGTAGTTCTCACAATCTCTTTGGAGTTTCGGTTGAGTCCGGTGACGTGAAGGTGTGTGACTTCGGTCCGACTGTTGCCCTCAATGCTCTTCCGTCTCTCTTTCCTCCTCCTCTTCCTCCTTCGTAGTTCTCCTAGTTTCTTTAGAGTTTCGGTTGAGTCCGGTGACGTGAAGGTGTGTGACTTCGGTCCGACTGTTGCCCTCAATGCTCTTCCGTCTCTCTTTCCTCCTTCGTAGTTCTCACAATCTCTTTGGAGTTTCGGTTGAGTCCGGTGACGTGAAGGTGTGTGACTTCGGTCCGACTGTTGCCCTCAATGCTCTTCCGTCTCTCTTTCCTCCTCCTCTTCCTCCTTCGTAGTTCTCACAATCTCTTTGGAGTTTCGGTTGAGTCCGGTGACGTGAAGGTTTGTGACTTCGGTCCGACTGTTGCCCTCAATGCTCTTCCGTCTCTCTTTCCTCCTCCTCTTCCTCCTTCGTAGTTCCCCTAGTTTCTTTGGAGTTTCGGTTGAGTCCGGTGACGTGAAGGTGTGTGACTTCGGTCCGACTGTTGCCCTCAATGCTCTTCCGTCTCTCTTTCCTCCTCTTCCTCCTTCGTAGTTCCCCTAGTTTCTTTGGAGTTTCGGTTGAGTCCGGTGACGTGAAGGTGTGTGACTTCGGTCCGACTGTTGCCCTCAATGCTCTGCCGTCTCTCTTTCCTCCTCCTCTTCCTCCTTCGTAGTTCCCCTAGTTTCTTTGGAGTTTCGGTTGAGTCCGGTGACGTGAAGGTGTGTGACTTCGGTCCGACTGTTGCCCTCAATGCTCTTCCGTCTCTCTCTCCTCCTTCGTAGTTCTCCTAGTTCCTTTGGAGTTTCGGTTGAGTCCGGTGACGTGAAGGTTTGTGACTTCGGTCCGACTGTTGCCCTCAATGCTCTTCCGTCTCTCTTTCCTCCTCTTCCTCCTTCGTAGTTCCCCTAGTTTCTTTGGAGTTTCGGTTGAGTCCGGTGACGTGAAGGTGTGTGACTTCGGTCCGACTGTTGCCCTCAATGCTCTGCCGTCTCTCTTTCCTCCTCCTCTTCCTCCTTCGTAGTTCCCCTAGTTTCTTTGGAGTTTCGGTTGAGTCCGGTGACGTGAAGGTGTGTGACTTCGGTCCGACTGTTGCCCTCAATGCTCTTCCGTCTCTCTCTCCTCCTTCGTAGTTCTCCTAGTTCCTTTGGAGTTTCGGTTGAGTCCGGTGACGTGAAGGTTTGTGACTTCGGTCCGACTGTTGCCCTCAATGCTCTTCCGTCTCTCTTTCCTCCTCCTCTTCCTCCTTCGTAGTTCCCCTAGTTTCTTTGGAGTTTCGGTTGAGTCCGGTGACGTGAAGGTGTGTGACTTCGGTCCGACTGTTGCCCTCAATGCTCTTCCGTCTCTCTCTCTCCTCCTTCGTAGTTCTCCTAGTTCCTTTGGAGTTTCGGTTGAGTCCGGTGACGTGAAGGTGTGTGACTTCGGTCCGACTGTTGCCCTCAATGCTCTGCCGTCTCTCTTTCCTCCTCCTCTTCCTCCTTCGTAGTTCCCCTAGTTTCTTTGGAGTTTCGGTTGAGTCCGGTGACGTGAAGGTGTGTGACTTCGGTCCGACTGTTGCCCTCAATGCTCTTCCGTCTCTCTCTCCTCCTTCGTAGTTCTCCTAGTTCCTTTGGAGTTTCGGTTGAGTCCGGTGACGTGAAGGTTTGTGACTTCGGTCCGACTGTTGCCCTCAATGCTCTGCCGTCTCTCTTTCCTCCTCCTCTTCCTCCTTCGTAGTTCCCCTAGTTTCTTTGGAGTTTCGGTTGAGTCCGGTGACGTGAAGGTGTGTGACTTCGGTCCGACTGTTGCCCTCAATGCTCTTCCGTCTCTCTCTCTCCTCCTTCGTAGTTCTCCTAGTTCCTTTGGAGTTTCGGTTGAGTCCGGTGACGTGAAGGTGTGTGACTTCGGTCCGACTGTTGCCCTCAATGCTCTGCCGTCTCTCTTTCCTCCTCCTCTTCCTCCTTCGTAGTTCCCCTAGTTTCTTTGGAGTTTCGGTTGAGTCCGGTGACGTGAAGGTGTGTGACTTCGGTCCGACTGTTGCCCTCAATGCTCTTCCGTCTCTCTTTCCTCCTCTTCCTCCTTCGTAGTTCCCCTAGTTTCTTTGGAGTTTCGGTTGAGTCCGGTGACGTGAAGGTGTGTGACTTCGGTCCGACTGTTGCCCTCAATGCTCTTCCGTCTCTCTCTCCTCCTTCGTAGTTCTCCTAGTTCCTTTGGAGTTTCGGTTGAGTCCGGTGACGTGAAGGTTTGTGACTTCGGTCCGACTGTTGCCCTCAATGCTCTGCCGTCTCTCTTTCCTCCTCTTCCTCCTTCGTAGTTCCCCTAGTTTCTTTGGAGTTTCGGTTGAGTCCGGTGACGTGAAGGTGTGTGACTTCGGTCCGACTGTTGCCCTCAATGCTCTTCCGTCTCTCTCTCCTCCTTCGTAGTTCTCCTAGTTCCTTTGGAGTTTCGGTTGAGTCCGGTGACGTGAAGGTGTGTGACTTCGGTCCGACTGTTGCCCTCAATGCTCTTCCGTCTCTCTTTCCTCCTCTTCCTCCTTCGTAGTTCCCCTAGTTTCTTTGGAGTTTCGGTTGAGTCCGGTGACGTGAAGGTGTGTGACTTCGGTCCGACTGTTGCCCTCAATGCTCTTCCGTCTCTCTCTCTCCTCCTTCGTAGTTCTCCTAGTTCCTTTGGAGTTTCGGTTGAGTCCGGTGACGTGAAGGTGTGTGACTTCGGTCCGACTGTTGCCCTCAATGCTCTTCCGTCTCTCTCTCCTCCTTCGTAGTTCCCCTAGTTTCTTTGGAGTTTCGGTTGAGTCCGGTGACGTGAAGGTGTGTGACTTCGGTCCGACTGTTGCCCTCAATGCTCTTCCGTCTCTCTTTCCTCCTCCTCTTCCTCGTTCGTAGTTCTCCTAGTTTCTTTGGAGTTTCGGTTGAGTCCGGTGACGTGAAGGTGTGTGACTTCGGTCCGACTGTTGCCCTCAATGCTCTTCCGTCTCTCTCTCCTCCTTCGTAGTTCCCCTAGTTTCTTTGGAGTTTCGGTTGAGTCCGGTGACGTGAAGGTGTGTGACTTCGGTCCGACTGTTGCCCTCAATGCTCTGCCGTCTCTCTTTCCTCCTCCTCTTCCTCCTTCGTAGTTCTCATAATTTCTTTGGAGTTTCGGTTGAGTCCGGTGACGTGAAGGTGTGTGACTTCGGTCCGACTGTTGCCCTCAATGCTCGTCCGTCTCTCTTTCCTCCTCCTCTTCCTCCTTCGTAGTTCTCATAATTTCTTTGGAGTTTCGGTTGAGTCCGGTGACGTGAAGGTGTGTGACTTCGGTCCGACTGTTGCCCTCAATGCTCTTCCACCTCTTTTTCCTCCTCTTCCTCTCTCATCACTTCCACAATTCATCGTCATCCCCGAGGAGTTCGGTAATCGAAAGGTTGCCCTCATGCTCTTCAATCTCTTCTTCTTCTTCCTCTCTCATCACTCCTACAGGTCCTCCTATTTCTATTTTTCAAGCTTTTTCAGGTACCGGGGTCGCGAAGTAAGAATCTCGTGACCCCGCTTTTTCCGTTTGAATGATATCTAAAGACCCGTGGAGACGGGCATACGATGTGGGAAAAATGGGCGTGGCTTAGTGGTGCAAGCTTTGAATATGGAGGAAAAGACTTTGGAAATGTTATTTTTGCGCATTCTCCATAACTCGATTATCGAAGCAGCTATCAAAAGGTTGTCAATTAGTAAAATATAGCTCTTGTTAAGCTGAGCAACTCTGTAGTTGACAACTTTTTGATAGCTTTTACCGTAATATAGGCGGCGAAGGAAGGTTTCTAAACAGTATAAAACAAGAGTTGGAAAGCAAAAAACTTTATTTCGAGTTGAAACGCCTATCACAATATTGACACAAAAATCCGTTTTCTTCATACGTTTTCAGTCGATCGCCTACTGATTCGTCTGAAAAGAAAACTTGTTTCAGGGCATTTTGTCTTTCTAAACTTACTTAATCATCTTCGCTACCTTTGTGAATTTTTCGGAAAAAACCATGTTCGCTCCATCCTTTGTTCGGCGTGATTCGGACAACTTTTCGTCGGCGTCGAGAAGAATCGAGAACTGAAGTGGAGTCCGGGGAATCCGGCGTAGAATATGGAGTAGGGCAGAAAGGTCAAGGGTATGGGGACAAGGAAAAAATGAGGGTAAAAAGGAAAATCACGTTCAATTATTTTTAGAAAAGCGTGTAGTTCAAAAATTTTAATTTTTTTAACGATTTTTATTAGTTGGCTTTTTTAACCGGCACTGTAACCCATAATTTAAAAACAAAAATATTTATTATGCTCTTTCAATTATTAAATTCACTATTCTGAGGTACTCTAAACAACGGACACTCTCTTCCATATAAATTATAGACCATCGATATATCCCTGCATTCGTTCATAATCCCAAGCGCTTTCTGAACGGCCTGAAGTACTATAACAATCTCTCCGACTCTCATCGAATGATCCGCTTTCAGGTTCAGGTTTTTTTCGTAATTAGTCAATTCCTCGAATATCCGAGAACGCATTTGTTTACAAATTTGGATGCACGCGTCGGATTGGTTTTGGATTCCTGGAATAATATGATAAATCGGATCCCAAAATAACTAAATAGCTTGCCAAAATCCCAAAAAATCAGGGCGCTGACGAATAGAAATTCGGATAAATCCAGAATCACTTCTTTCAAATGTTTCCGCAGTACTTGATTATTCAACCTCCAATATGGCTCCATCAATCTGAATTTTTTTATTTTATTTTAAAGTCTCTTTCAAAAACTCACGTTGTGACACTGCCTGCAATTCCATTATCCTCTTTTTCATCTGGATTCTGATAGAAATCATCAAGATTCTGCAAATCCACGTAGTCACCATTTGGCATCAAGAACAACTCGGTTTCTATACCTGATAACATGATTAAAATTATTTAGGTGGTTTTAAATTACCTTGTGACCTAAAAGCTCCATCCAGAAGACAAAAAGGGACCAGGAAGTGGACTCCAAGGTACCGTCTCTGTTCCTCATCTATCGGGGTGATCGATTGAAAAAACGATGTGTAATGGAGAACGATCAGGTCGATGTCAATACTGCACATTGCATTGACTTCCTTGTAATTTGTGATTTTTGGAACATGATCCTAGAAATTTTTATTGAAAAATTTTTTTAATTGAATTTCTGGTCACCTCTCTCAAAAAAGCATCCCTTCTAGAGCTCTCTAACCTCGCGTAGGCCGCTTTCATCTGATCCAACAAGCACTCTCCCATCCATGTACTCGACCCTGGCTCCGTTTTCACCACTAGCCTTGATAACACTGCCGACGTTTTCATTCCAATTCTCAGGCACTTTTCATAACGACAACTTGCGCACAGTCTTCTGAGAAGTTGATTCTCTAATTTGCAATTTCCGGCACATCGACTCACTATGATCAGTTTTCCAGCGGCGACTCGACGTCGAAAGAATGCGGCGCATGCTCTGTAATTGAGTTTTCTGGGAAACTAGGGGGGGGGGGGGGGTGACGTAGACTGAGTAGGAAGGAAGTTTTTAGAATAAAAAAACTCACCTACATGATAATGCTCCAAAATGAACTGCATCAGCGGTCTCCCCACAGACTCCACAGATTTGAAGGTTGGGTAGACTTTCCATCTAAAGTACGTGGAAATGAGAAGGGATTTGGATTAAGAAAGTCATTAAAAAAACTTTTCTCTCAGAAAATATTATGCTGATCTCACGAGGTGAGAGTCAGGGTCGTGGTCTCGTGGCCGTGGAAGAGGATATCTCGCCACAAAAACTACGGTAGAAAATTTATAAATTTAGGTCTACAAATATTTAATAAATTTTTTCCTTTACCTTTTATCCCGATTATGATAGTTTTTAAATAACGAAATTGCATATTTCATATGAAAATCGGGAAAAATTGGCAAAAAATCACTGAAAAAAATGTATTAAATATTTGTAGACTTGCTTTTATAAATTTTCTACCGTAGTTTTCGTGGCGAGATATCCTCTTCTACGGTTACGAGGCCACGACCCTGACTCTCACCTCGGGAGATTAGCATAATATTATACTTCGAAAAGAAAATTCAGAACAAAAAAAAGATTAGAAACAGAAAACAAAGTAGGGAAACTAAAACATATCGGGGCGGGCCTGAGAATGTCATGAGCAAATAGTCAAGTAGTCAGGTCGAATGTTTCCGCGCAAAGCCACCAAGAAGGAGGGCAGAAAATTCTGTGTCTGTGTGTGGAGAGAGAGAGATCATGTAGTTTGTGCTTCTTGTTTTTCGATTTGTCGGGCGGAGACGCAGACTGTTAAATATGTGGTCGAAGTGACCAGAAAGATGACAAAACGGGGGAGAGAGGGAAGGACAGGTTCTCTATATGATACTAATTGCATCTGAAAATTGGGATTTTAGTAGAAAACATTTTTGCTAAAACCCTATTTTTAAGTTTCCTTTTGATCAAAATGAGCCACCAAAGAACAATCATTTATCAGTTTAGACCAGTTGAAACAGCGGACAATGTTTAGCGCACAAGTCATAGACTATCGCAATAGTTTTATACTCCTCCATCATCGTCTTCCCTTTTTGAACCATCTGAAGAATCAGCACAATCTCCCCGATTCTCATTGGAGATTTTTTGATTCCGAGTACATTCTTTTCGTATTGTATAAGCTCTTGGAGCACTTTTGACCTCATCTGAAGACAAATTTCGATGCATTCATCAGATTGATTGGGTAGTCCGAAATCCCAGTAGATTAGTGCACAGATCAGAAGGAATTCGTTTAGGTCTATGTTCACCTCCTTAATCCTCTCGAATAGCAGGTTCCTTCCGATTTTCCAGTAGGGACCGAGGAAACTGAAAAAAATTTTTTCGATGTCAAAATTTTTTGTCTTACAGTTTAGCCTCCTTCACTTTATCCTCATTATTTTCCTGGCTAGTACTTTGATAATGTTGATCAAGATCATGCACATTCACATAGTTCCCGTTCGCCAAAATGATAAAGTTTACTTCTGAAAAAAATAACAAATAATTTATCCCTAGGTTCCTAATCACCTTGAGATCTAAAACATTGATCTGTTAGAATAAAAGGAACCACAAAATTAGTGATAAGGCATCTCAGTTGATCATCGGGGACTGGCGTCAATTTCGTAAACTTTTTCATCATAGTCTCCAAAATCAAAGTGATATCAATCCCGCAAACTTCATCCATTTCCTCGAAATACGTCAGATTTGATTCCTCATTTTTGAAAATTTGTTTTCGGGATTCTAGCAATTCTTCATAGGCTTCTTTTAACTCTTCTAGTAGATTCAGTGAAGGGATAGCTGATTTCGATCTCACCAATCCCGGGCTCATCCCGATTTCCAAACATTTTGCATATCGACATCGGGTACATATTTTTCTGAGGATCTGATTGGAGAGGTCACAGTCCCCAGAGCATTTTAATTCGGGAACTTGATTCCGGGCAACTAACCGGCGGAAAAAAGCAGCACAAGCGCTGAAAAAATATTTTCAGAAGCCCAGTGGGAAAACTTAAAACTCACTTACAGGAGAGAGCACCGAAATGAAAAGCGTCAGAAGTCTCATTGCACACTCCACACGGGAACATTTCTGAAAATCGATAGACTACAGGTGTAGTCAACCGAACGTAGAGACGTAGGCAAACAAAACAACAAGAGGTAGACAAGAGGGGGAAGTGTTTGTAGTTTATGTGACACGGAGGTTGATGGAAATTGAATTGACATTTTTAAAAGTGAGGTTTGTGCTTGTTCGGAAGATCACGATTTGTTTAAGGGATCATTTATTGGTTCTGTTGGTCAGACAGAATAATATAGAAATATTTAGTTATCATCGTCGTAGTGTCGTCTTGTTGAGTTATGTCTAGCAGAGTTTGCAAGTGGTGGCACAGTAAGCCTTGCGTTGAGCGGTCGTGTAGAAGGTGTTGGTACAGAATCCGTTGGCGGCCCAGGAGGTGCAAGCTGTGCTCGAGTCTGCGTTGTAGCTGGTGCAAGTGCTGCTCGAGGAGGAAGCAGCGGTGGTAGATGAAGCACATCTGTTGCAAGTTCTCTGGCAGTAGGTGTTAACGAAGGTTTGCATTCCAACGGCGGTACAGATGGAAATGTCATTGGCGCAGTCGACGACAGCGTCAACGCAACCTCCTTGGTTACAGAAACCACAAGCTGATGGGCAGTCCTGAGCAATAATGGTACGCCAGACGGAGGATTGGCATTGGGCAGCGGTGATGGTGGAGCAAGTGAGACGTGGATCTAGAAATTGAAAAATGGTATTATAGAATCTAAGAGAAAAGGCTACTTACAAGCAACATTGGCGCAGTTATAAGCACTGGTCATGCAGCAGAATCCACAAGTCTTTGGGCAGTTGGTATAAGCGGCTTGGACCATGTCATTGACAGAAGTAGCTGGAGTGGCTGAGGCAGTAGTGTAGCAGGCATAAGCTCTCTCAGCATCATTTCCAGCAGCTGGATAGAGAGTGTTTGGAGCTGCGTAGAGAACTTGGCAGGAGGCGTCGGAAATTGTGTTGGAGCAGATGGTAGCAGCCGGGGTGTAGACAAACTATAAGAAAAAGATACAGGTCGATTACGGCAGCCTTTCAACTCACAGCTGTTCCATTATAAGTGGTACAGTTATAGTTACCAGAGATGACAGCTTCAGCTCCAGAAGCCAATGCCAAAACGGAGACGACGACGAAAGTGAGAGACATATCTGCTTTGGGTGCGGCTGCTTTGCTTGACCAAGACGAGGCGCCGGAAAGTGAGGATTCCATGGCGATGAATCTCTTTTATACGAAACATTTTGTACCTGATGTCGAAAACTATCTGTAGCTGTCGTAGAAATAGTTTTTTAATATTGTTCGATATGATCGTTTGTACAGATGCCTTGAGCATTTGTACGCCTTTTTTTGAACAGGAAACAAAGCAAACCTGGGTAATAGACTTTCTGGAAAACTCCAGAATCTGAAACTTTCTTGTAAAAACTATCTAAAATCATGATAAGATCGTTCGAGAAGAAAAACTCAAAGTTTCAGTTTTCAAGAAAGTTATCATTGTACTCTAGGCTAATATTTACTCAGCTGTGGTGTATTTCATTCGTTCAATTTGTTTCATTTATCATTTTGTAGCCACCCACGAGCAGATGATCAGGTACGTACAAAGGTCGGATTGTCGAGAATTGACTATATAAATACAGAAGCTAACAAGACAAAATTTTTAGTTGTCTCCGGCGATACAGTTTGAAAAATATTTTTGTAAGCCTACATTTTTGCTTTCGAAGCTTCTGTGATCTCTGAGATTCTGAAATTTGAGTAAAATGCTTCAATTTTGTTTTTTTTGTGTATTTGCAGGTTTCTGATGGATTTTTATTTTTTCAAGGATTCCCAGGGTCTTCTGGAAAATTTGCTTTCCAAAATTCTAGTTATAATTCCATTTTATCCGGTTTATTAGATATAATTGATTGATATTAACTAAATATATTTCTTTAGTATCTTTCCGCGTTTTTTCCTGTTAATAATAAAGAAAATATAAATGGGACACATTTATTAAATCATTCTATTGGTCAGACAGAAAAAAAAACAAATTATCCCAAAGTTATCATCGTCGAAACCCGTGTGAAGTCTAGTCAATTGCCAAAAATGTCTAGCAGAGCTTGCAAGTGGTGGCACAGTAGGCTTTTCTTTGAGCTGTCGTGTAGAAGGTATTGGTACAGAATCCGTTCTTTGCCCAAGCTGCACAGGAAGTGCTTGAGTCGGCGTTGTAGCTGGTACAAGTGCTGCTGGAGGCGGATGAAGCGGTGGTAGTAGACGAGGCACATCTGGAGCATGTCTTCTGGCAGTAGGTGTTCACAAAGTCTTGCATTCCAACGGCGGTACAAATGGAAATGTCATTGGCGCAGTCGACGACGGCGTCAACGCATCCTCCGTCGTTACAGAATCCACAGGAAGCCGGGCAGTCCTGAGCAATGATGGTACGCCAGACGGAAGATTGGCATTGAGCGGAAGTGATGGAGGAGCAAGTGAGACGTGGATCTAGAAATCGAAAAATGGTATAAGCTAAAGGAAAGGCCACTCACAAGCAACATTGGAGCACGAGTAAGCACTGGTCATGCAACAGAATCCACAAGTCTTTGGGCAGTTGGTATAAGCGGCTTGGACCATGTCATTGACAGAAGTAGCTGGAGTGGCTGAGGCAGTAGTGTAGCAGGCATAGGCTCTCTCAGCATCATTTCCAGCAGCTGGGTAGGTGGTGTCTGGGGCAGCATATAGAACTTGGCAGGAAGCGTCAGAAAGGGTGTTGGAGCAGATGGTGGCAGCCGGGGTATACACGAACTGTAAATGAAAAATACATATCGGTTACGATAGCCGTTAAACTCACAGCTGTTCCATTATAAGTGGTACAGTTGTAATTACCAGAGATGACAGCTTCAACTCCAGAAGCCAATGCCAAAACGGAGACGACAACGAAAGTAAGAGACATATCTGCTGGGTGCGGCTGCTTTGCTTGACCAAGACGAGGCGCCGGAAAGTGAGGATCCAGTGATGATCCATTTCTTTTATAGTATCCCGGTTTTTGATGTTGATGTTAATGTGGTGGCTGATGTATCTCGTAAAAAACGGAAAAAGATACTTTGTCGTTTGCACAGGTGCACCTTCGAGTTTCCGGAGTCCCAAAGCGCAATCTTTCAAAATTAAGGAAAAAATTGTTAAGGTTTATCAAAAAGTGATACCTGATCATTTGGAAGAGCTATCTGAAGGTATTTATCTGAAATTTAAATTTAAAAACATGTTTTTCGGTGCAAAGTTCATCGTGTACTTCCACATCTACTTTTCAAAGTTTGCACAGCTTCGTTCAATTAGTGCAATGTTCTATGAAAACTCGATTCAATGATCCAGCTCGTTTAAAGATTGGATACTATTTGTTTTTTGTCTGGGGTGACTCATTCTCTATTATTCTTTATATTAAACGTACTTTCACAAATATTTCCAACAGAGCCTTCATTTCCAAAGAGTTAACATTTGATATCAAGCGCTCTTTAGTTACCCTTTGACGAAATGTCTCAAGATAATCACCGCCTTTGTCATTCAACTCACCCACTCTTATTTCCATTTTCTTCTCATGATGCTATTATTGATTTATTTATTCCTTTCCGTTTTATTTAACTGTACAAATTGTGCAAGAGAGCTGACAAGATTAGAGAGGATTGAGCTGGCATATGATTGCGGTGGGCTGTTAACATTATTTCATCATGATTATTCAAAAAACAGTAAAAGTTTGCTGCTCGTTTTAAAAACTTCAGTAGTTCTGAATATAGCACGAGAAGCAATTGTATACTGTTTCGAAAAGAGTAGTAGCAAAATAAGACGGAAAATTCAGACAAAGTCATTAGCTGAAAGTTCAAGTTCAGACCCCGTTTGCTGGTTTCGAGAAGATAATATCAACTCGTCCACAATACTCAAATGGCCAGTCAACTGCACGGATGTCTGTGGGATGATGAACTTTTATGAGGACTCTGACGTCACTGTTTTCGAATTACTACACTATTTCCAAAATCTGAAAGTTCTCAAAGGAGGACTCACAATGTATTATACTAAGTACGCCAGTATTGAATTTCTGGAAACTTTGGAAGAAATTTATTGTGATGAATGTGAGTCCAACTGTTATGAAAAATACGAAAGACTATTCAGTAGGGATATTTTATATATCTTACAACCCGAACCTTGAAGTCCTGAATTTTGGTAATCTGCAAAACATCACTTGCGACTTCAACGCTTACAACAACACCGTTCTAGACGCCACTTCTTTCTGTGATAAATATGCTGATTTGACCATATTGCTCATCTCAAATAATTATAAAAATTGTGCAGGTTTGAAATTTTTCGAGATCCTTTAGGGGAAAAAAATTTCAGGATGCCCGGTGTACCGCCTTTATAATGATGAACTAGAAAAATTCGCTGAGTGTACCTCTATGATAAATGCAATGGAATTCACTTTCTTCAAAACTGATTATGACCCGCCAGTTGACTTGTCTCCATTGGCAAAAATTCAAAATATTACTGGATGGCTTCAGTTTTATGAAACTGACCTGAAGAATATGTCGTTTTTCAAAAGTTTGGAGAATATAAAATCAAATAATAGATGGCCCGGTAGAAGTGATCTTAATATTGAGGTCTGTGAAAACATGACTAGATTGAGTTTCCCCGCATTAAAGGTAAACATTTTGAACTTTTTAGTGTTAATATTCTATTCCAGACTGTCTCTAATACCCGAAGTTACTTCTATGTCAATGTCGATAGAGCCCATCCTGATTTTTGTTTCAGCACCTCCGAAATGAGATTCTTTTTGGAAAACAAAGTGAAATTCAACAAACTTGACGCAAAGTTTTGTTTTGATGACGTCGGAGAAGGTGTTTGTATCTTTGATAAACTGAGCAATTTGGGAAGTAATTGCACGGAGATCCTTGGAAATGTTACAATTGGAACTGGCGATGAAGTTCATAAAGAAAAATTGAGACTTTTGAAATACGTGTATGGGAGATTTATTATACAGAACACGAATCTGACTGATCTGAATTTTCTTGGAAACTTGGAGTATGTTTCTCAGTTGAATGGTTGGTTTGTTCAAGTGATGCTGCTAAAATTCAGATTTAGATTCGTCGATCCCATTCCAAATAAATGGGAATAAACTACTTCAAAATGTAACTCTACCTAACTTAAAGGTACATTTCTTAAATTGCTGACATTCGCTTGAAACTGCTTTTTCGATTGAAAACCAGAATTCAAAAAACATTTTCAGAGAGTCTTCGCAAAAACAAAATACCAAATCAGTTTCCAAGACAACTCGGACAGTTTATTAAATTCGGCAGCTTGCATGAATTTGATGAACGATCTGTTTGATACGAATGTGTCGTTCAATGGAAAGGAGTGTGGTAACCCATAGGAAAATAGTGACTTCAAAAGAAAATAGTGGTTTTCAGAAGTGATTGACCGAGCAAATGAAAATAAAAATTCTCCAGGGATCGTGATGGGTACTTGGCAATTACTTCTGATGTTGTCTATTTTATTTCTGTGATACTTAATGTTTGTCGGCAAATTTTATTTTAAATAAACTAGGAAACTTCTCAACTTATAACATGCTAAAGGGATCATACATTACATAAAAGAATAAAGCGCTCTTTAGTTATCCTTTGACAAAATGTCTGAAGATAATCACCTCCCTTGCCAACTCTTATTTTCACTTTCTTAAAATGATTCTTCTATTTATTTCTTTTTTCCTTTGCATTTTATTTAACTGTATGAATTGTGCGAAGGAGCTAACACGATTCGAGAGGATTGAGCAGGCATATGAGTGCGGTAAGTTCAAATTTTTCTACCCAATCAGAAAATTTTCTGTCTTGCAGACCCTGCGTGTTGGTTTCGAGAAGACCACATTAACTCATCTACAATATACAAATGGCCAGTGAACTGTACTGATGTCTGTGGGTTGATGAATTTCTATGCGGACTCTGACGTCACTGTTTTCGAATTACAACACTATTTCCAAAATCTGAAAGTTCTCAAAGGAGGACTCACAATGTATCATACCAAGTACGCCAGTATTGAGTTCCTGGAAACTTTGGAAGAAGTTTATTGTGATGAATGTGAGTTAAAATGTTATAAAAAATAAAAAATACTATTCAGTGGACATACTCGCCTTTGCTTTCAACCCGAACCTCGAGGTTCTGAATTTCGGTGACTTGCGAAACATCACTTGTAACTTCTATGCTTACAACAACACTGTCCTAAATGCCACTTCTTTCTGTGAAAAATATGTTGACATGACTGTATTGTTTATCTACGATAATTATAAAAGTTGTGAAGGTTTGCGATAATTTACAAATCTTGTTAACAAAAAAGATTTCAGGATGCGTCGTAAGCCGTCTGTACTCCTCAGATTTACAAAAATACACTGAGTGTAAATCTATGATAAATGCAATGTGGTTTAGTTATTTCTATACTGACTACGATCCACCAATCGACTTGTCACCGTTGGCAAATATTCAAAATCTAACTGGATGCCTGGCGTTTTATAACACCGACTTCAAGAATATGTCATTTTTTGAAAGATTGGAGAACTTGAAATCAAATAGATATTTGAATAATGATCTCAGTATTGAAATGTGTTATAACATGACCAGGTTGAGTTTCCCCGCATTGAAGGTGGTAATTCAGAGTTTTTTATTATTAAATTTTGTTTCCAGACCATCTCTACTACCCGAGATTTTTTCTATGTCAATGTAGATAAGGCCCATCCTGATTTCTGTTTCACCACCTCCGAAATGAGATTCTTTTTGGAGAACAAAGTGAAATTTAACAAACTTGAAGCGAAATTTTGTTTTGATGACGTCGGAGAAGGCGTTTGTATCTTTGATAAACTGAGCAATTTGGGAAGTAATTGTACGGAGATCCTTGGAAACGTTACAATTGAAACTGGTGATGAAGTTCATAAAGATAAATTGAGACTTTTGAAATACGTGTATGGGCGATTTATAATACAGAATACGAATCTGACTGATCTGAATTTTCTTGGAAACTTGGAGTATGTTTCTCAGTTGAATGGTTGGTTTATTTAGCTGCTATTGCTATAAAATTAAGATTTAGATTCGTCGATTCCATTCCAGATAAATGGAAATAAACAACTTCAAAATGTAACTCTACCTAGTTTAAAGGTACTTTTTGATTGCTGACATTAAAAAGCTTGAAATTGCTTTTTTAATAGAAAACCTGAATTTCGAAAACATTTTCAGCGAGTCTTCGCAAAAACAAAATATCAAATCAGTTTCCAAGACAACTCGGATAGTTTATTGAATTCGGCAGCTTGCATGATTTTCATGAACGATCTGTTTGATACAAATGTGTCGTTCAATGGAAAAGAATGTGGTAACCCATAGGAAAATGGTGACTTTAAAAGAGAATAGTGGTTTTCAGAAGTGATCGATCGGGAAAAAGAGGAGGTTAAAAATTCTCAAGGAATTGTGATGGGTGCTTGGCAATTATTTCTCCTGTTATTCATTTTATTTTTGTGATCGTACATATAATTTTTTGAAAAATGAAGTCTAACCAAAAAAGTCGAAGAGTTACACTTTCAAGTAAAAGGGTGAAATTTAAAGATAATCGGCATTTGTCTGAAGTCTAAATGTCAATCTTCGAGATTTTTAATTTGAAAACAGTCTAGTTTTTAAAGCTTTTCTTAACCAGGAAGTTAGTATAGGGATCTTCGAATCCGGTTTTTCATTTTAAAATTTGAATTTTTCCTCCCCAGAAACAAAAAAAGTTTCTAGTTGTATCATAAATGTCCGCTGACCCACTCAAAGTCCGCTAGATCTCTAGATTTCTCCCGTGTGTGTGTCCTTTCAATCGCAATCAAGATGATCTTTTCCTTTAAAATAAAACGACCCGTTTATCAAAAAATACAAATAAATCATGGCTGGCACCCTTTCGTTTTCACCCATCGAGGGTTCTCATGGTAGTGATAAGTGATCGGATACATTTGTGGACCCGATTTATAGTCGACATCAGAATGGACACAATTCATATCAGACCGTTGGGGGACCTGGAAATAGGGTTTTAAACTTGAAAATATTGTCTAAACTAACCAGACATCCTTCTCCATTTGGACAAGATGCTTTTACCGGCTTCTTATAGAATTTTTCATAGTAACACCGGTAAATAATCGAGAAGTAGTAGTTTTTCTTTGGTAAGCGGTCGATTATCCCTTGAATGTTAGTGGTATTTAATACCCTAAAGGAAAAAATAATTTCAACGTTTAAAAATAAGTCCAACCTCTCCAAATCCTTCTGAATCGGTGCCAAGGCAGAAATATTCAATTGCATGTTCTCCATCATTTCAAAATCACTTCGTCGATAGGGTACAGGGTCAGTTCCATCCGCATCAACTGGTTTTTGGAAATGAATCAAATAATTTGACCTGGTAATCATATTCTTTTCTTCCGGAATATTCCACGATTGATGGATCCACATGGAGTTCAAATTCTCTGGCTTTGCCATTTGTTTCCCATAATCTTCCTCATTTACAAACCAAGTGTGTCCGAATATTTCTTCGATATTCATATCCTCCATACTCGGTTTATTATAGAACATCATCTCTCTTTTCGTGTATTGAAACGTTAAAATATCCGGATTCTCGGCGTACAGCGCGGTGAATTCGTCGAAATAAGAGCGGAATCCACGTGGAATAAAGACGTCATCGACATCAAAAAAAGCTATAAAAGACACTGCTTCTTTATATTTATAAAGGCAATCTGTTTGTGCTCCTGCCTGATTTCTGAGTTCAGAATGGGAATTTATTTCTAATGAATCTTCTGAAGGATTTGCAAATTTCATTCTGATCCAGTAATCAAGAGAAACATATCCGAGTTTCTCATATTCTTGCACCAAATCAAAATACGAATCAATCATACTGGTTATATAGAGATGGAGATGTGCTCCATAATGCCGTGCCACGTGGGCATGAGCAACAAATAGCTGCCATTGCTCCGCAACAAATTGTGGAGCTAAACAGATGACAACTGGAGCAGGAGCAGTGGATTCAGCTCTCCGAAATGGGATCTGCATTTTGGTGGTTCCATCGAAGATTTCTAGTTTTGCCATGTTTGGAAGGGCATTGGTGTTAGCTACCATTGGAATATACTCACAGCTTCCGTAGATTTCCCTGAAATTATTCCAAAATTATATCCAAATTATAGTACCCCAACTAACCATGACAATTTGGGAACAACTATCACAGATCGATTGGCAATATCTGAAGCGATCAACTGCATTTGATACCTTCTCATGTCCCTCATCGTATTCCGATTCATCAAAAGAACCATTCCAATTGCATTTGCTCCAAGAGACTTTGATTTCGGATAGTAGTAAGTATTGATAATATAAGCATCAGTCTTCATAAAAGGGTCACCAAGAAAGAAAGTAGAAATCTGATATTTCTTCAAATCGATCCAGTCACTCAGCTTTTGGTTCCGGTGAATAATAGATGGAATAATAAGGTATAAAGCACATAAAATCAAAGAAAAAACAATATATCGATTCCATTTTTTCAAAAATCCAACTAAATTCCTGGTATTCAAACGAAAATAAACCGTCTTCATTTTCCTCGAAGACGAAATATTCCGCGTAGCCGTTGAAAAAGGGACGTATCTACCCAGATGTCTTATCTAGATTTTTGTACATTCAAAAGACTCCTCCTGCGTGTTCCGTCAAAAACTTATTTTTTTCAGAATAACGGGTTTTTGACATTTATAGATCTTGATGAGGAATATTGAAATTATGATGGTCAAGGGATGGATTATGGATCAGAACACACCCTGAAGTTTAAAAATTACGGAAGGGGTCTGTAAGTGCGCTCTAATGATAGGTTATCAATAGGGCGCATTTGCAAAATAATTTTCAAAAAATAAATTTAAATATCTCATTTCCTTTTTCCTGTAATTTAGAAATTGTCCTTTTGATTCTTCTTCCACGTTCCGGTATCCACCAGATATTGCTTAGATTAGATCGAAATCCGATAAGGTACCTTTTTATAGTTTGATTTTTCTAAATCATTAAAAATTTACAAAAAAACCAAAAAATAGAACTGCTCCAAAAATCTGTTCTCATAACCTTACCTTACCATAAAACTTACTCATTTCAATTTTGTTGTCCAAAAAAACTAATACAACTGATCATCGGTTAAAAATGAATGTTGGAGGGAGCAAAGAGAAGCCTAAGAAGTGAGCAAGTTCCTAAACTAACCTCCCTATCGATTTATAGGAAAAAGAAGCCGCGAAAGATCATGAATCCAGATGACACAATAAAAAACGGTCCATTCTCGTGGCGAGTGGAGACTCTTCTCGGAAGTGGAGGATTCGGTGACGTTTATAAAGTGTACGATGAGAAGAACAAAGCAAAGCATTACGCATTGAAAACCGAGAGTGAAGACGGAAAAAAATCGATGCTCCGTTTGAAAGTGGAAGTGAAAGTGTTCATGACGATAACCGAGGGAAGGAAGACAAATCCGAACGGGTTTAAACATTTCGTCGAGTTTGTCGATCGGGGTAAAAGTGAGGATTTGGGGTGTAAGTTCGTTGTGATGAGTCTGGTGGGGCCGTCCTTGGATGATGTTCGGAAGAAATATGGAGTCACTTTGAATGATCGAAGCACTCCCTATATTGTCGCTATTCAGAGTTTAGAGGTTGGAATTTGTCCTTAAAGGAGGACCGCAGTGGAATTTGATAATTTGTATATAGATGTAGTTTTTCATTTTGAACACTTTTTCTGTTGACAACTTTCTCTAAAAATGCCTCTAAATGCCTTAAAAACCGACTTGAAATGCAAAGACTTGATTATTATGGTAGAGTTTTTGCAACTTCGGCCACGGGGATTTTGGGACGCCCCAGTCAGTATTTTTCTCAATTTTTCAAAATTAATGAGAAGATGTATTCAATAAAAACATACAACTTCAAAAAAAAAAACAAAAATAGCAACTGGGGCGTTCCAAAATCCCGTGGCCGAAGTTGCAAAAACTATTCCATAATAATCAAGTCATTGCATTTCAAGTCGGTTTTTAAGGAATTTAGAGGCATTTTCAGAAAAAGTTGTCAACAGAAAAAGTGTTCAGAATGAAAAACTACATCTAATGACAAATTATTGAACTCCAGTTCAGTCCTCCTTTAATCTCAATTTTGGGGAAGTTTAGGCGGTCCGCGACCTTCATAGCGTTGGATTCCTTCATCGTGACATCAAACCAGCCAACTTTGCAGTGGGGTTCGGGCCCACTGAACCAACGGTTTTCATGTTGGATTTTGGAATCGGAAGAAGCTATCTGGACCCGAAAACCAAGCAACATAGGGTATCCCGAGCCAAATTTCATAGCTAAAATCAAAATTCCAGGCTCCCCGAAAATCCGTAAAATTCCTTGGCACCCTTCGCTATGCCTCCAGGGCATGTATGAAAGGAATTGACCAAGGACGGAAAGATGACGTGGAATGTTGGATTTACATGGTCTTTGATATTTTCGATCCGGAAGAGGGAATCGTCTGGAAAAAAGTCGCTGGACGGGATAAAATTACTCGGGCTAAAGAGAAATTTTTCGAGGGGAAAAGTTGGTTAAAATATTTTTTCTCTTTAGAACCTATTTTTTAAGGCAAAGAAGCTTATAAACTAGTGCCATACAATCTAAAAACAATCGTCTCCTATGTGGATTCCCTGAGATTCCAGTCAGCTCCAGACTATCCGTTTATGATCAATTACCTGTTCACCATGTCAAATCAGGCAGGATTCCCGATTAACGACATGAATAAGGGGGCGTGGGTGGGAAGTTTGAAGAATAAGAAGACAGGGACCGGCGAGAGGACGGATAAGTTGTCCGGGTCCAATGATAGTGACACTTGATATTTTTTGGACTTAATTTTAATAAAAAATTTTTCTGTCTTTGGTTAGACACGAAAAATCACAAAGATCTAGCCCAGTAATTAGAAAAAATTCGTTGGCCACAAAAACTCTAGCCTAGAACACAAATCAGAAAAAAAGTTGTTATCTCGTTTTCTCTCCTCCCTTCCATCTCTCATTTCTATTTATTTACTAGCATTGGCCTGCGTCGATCACTTTTTCTCCAATGTTGAAAAACATTCTTCTAGTTGTTTCTCTAGCACTTCTCGTGCAATTTGCATTCAAAATATTGTAAGTCCCTATTTTCTAACTAAAACTCAAAAGTTTCCCTTAAGACTAACCCTAGACGTCAATAAACGCGTCTATAACCATCGCCCTGGGGCCTGTCGGCAGATAGAAGGCGTTGTGAATGGATCAGAAGACATCTCTATTGTGCAAGAAAAAAACTTGGCGTTTATCACATCTGGCTTGATTTTTCTGCATACAGACAGGGAAAAAACGGAAAATAATGGGCAGATTTTAATGTATGACTTGACAAAAAGAAGCTATAAAGCAGAAGAGATCCCGGTGGTTGGCCTGGAAGACGCTGAGTTTTTACCACATGGGATATCGCATTGGGTGTTGAAAGACGGAACTATCCGACTGTTCCTGGTGGTTCATTCGAAGAATTTCGAGCATTCGATAGTGATTTTGGATTTTGATGAGAAGAAGAAACAGCTGAATCACGTCAGAACACTGAGAGATCCCAAATTCTACAGGTGAGAGTTTTCTGGGGTCACCAGCTAGAGGTACCAGTGTGTCGTTTCGGAAGCATTGCGAGAAATTTCTCGAGAAAATTTCTCGAAAATTTCTCGAAAAATTTTTCTCGTTGATTTTTCGAAAATTTTTCGAGAAACAAAAATTTTTCGCACCCATTTTTTCAGACCAAATGACATTCTCGCTTCCGGCGAAAACTCGTTTCTCATTTCCAACGACGGTGGGGCTTGCGACTGGAAAATCGCGAATGTTCTAGAAATTGCCACAGGATTCCATCAGGGAAGTCTCGTGCATTTTGATGGAAAGGTAATTTTCTGATAGGATTCCCCTAATTTTAGGTTTTTCTCAGAATGCCAAGTATCTTCTCGAGAAGACAGCTACCAATGGAATAATTCTCTCTCAGGATAAGAAAACGCTCTTCGTCTCCTTTATCTACCACGAGACCATCGGAGTTTTCGATTGGAATGAAAGGAAGCAGGAGATCCGAAAAGTTTCCGAAATCGAAACTCAGTCAGCTTGCGACAATTTCCATATCGATGAGGAGGACAACTTGTGGTCGGTAGGTGACCCCTACCCACTAGTCAGAGTTCAGAAAGACCCTTTCAGGCCTGTCATCCTGTCCTCAAAGAAGCGGCAGTACACCTAGGGGACCCTCATAACCCCGCTCTTCACTCTCCCACTCAAGTTCTTCGTTTCAAGTTTTCTCCCGACCGAAAAACCGCTGAAACTGTAGAAGTGTTCTCGGACGACGGGCGGTTCACTTCGGCTGGAGCCGTCGCCGCCAACTTTGATAAGGGGAGACAGATGTTGATTGGAACTGTTTTCCGGGGTGTTACCCATTGTGATATTGATATTCTACTTGATTTTTAGAATAAATAAAAATTCGGATATCGGTACCCACAAAAGACTTATGGGGCTATTCACGCCGTGGGAAAAAAAGGAAAAATACCGAAAAATTGGAAAAAATCCAATTTTTCAGTATTTGGGGCGATTCACGCCGTGGGAAAAAAAGGAAAAAGGGAAAAATACCGAAAAATAGGATTTTTTTCCCATTTTTATAGGATTTTTTCCTACTCTTTGGTATTTTTTCCCATTTCTATAGGAATTTTTCCCATTTTTATAGAATTTTTTCCCATTTTTATAAAATTTTTTCCTATTTTTATAGCATTTTTTCCTATTTTTTGGTATTTTTTCCTTTTTTCCCACGTCGTGAATAGCCCCCATTAGTAATTGCTCAGATTAATTCTGAAAGTTTCCCTATTCATCTGAACCAAAAATTTTTTCTATATAAAATTTTATCAGTCAAAAAAATAAAATTAAAACGATTTGCTTGCTGTTTTCGTCGTCACTTGTGTTTTACATTCCTCCACAAAAACCACCTTGTTATTGGAGATCCCAAGCATAGTCTTAACTGTATCTCGATATTGTGCAGACATAAAAAAGCAAACGAATAGATGAGAGGACGAGTTGACGACGGGAAATATTTCAGCAAAACACATAATTAGATAGGCGATTGTTCTAGAAAATTTTTTCTTGGTTTTAGAAAAATTTTAGATTACCGGTTACCTGATCAACGCACTATTCTGAAAATAAGAATAAGAAAAATGAGAGAATCCATTTGGAACTTCCAAAAGGAACGATGAAACTGTCACAAATAAAATAAGTTTAGTGGTATGATCACTCTTCTCCGATTTCGACAACATTTTTCTTCGTTTTGATGCTTTATGTAGCTGATATATCAGCATGACAGCAAGAATAGGTTCTATTAGAGAAGGCAATGCTTTGATGATTCCATAGACAAGAGTGATTGTATTATGCAAATCCTTTCTATCAGATGGTACTGTAGTCAGGTATCTTTCCTCCGATTCCGGAAGAATGTGTTGGGTACCATCGCAACTATAATCTTTCCCCTGTCGCTTTATTTCATGATTCCACATTGCTGCCATAGAAACTAGGCCATTGATAACCAGAACCATCAGGACAACAATCGGAACCACAATTGGTCTTGACAACTTCCCAATAACCGGACTCAGCGGGAACATCACTGCTAACACTCTATAAAACGCCATGAGCATTCCAAGCCACGTGGAACTTCTCTGAGTGTCGTCTAGCAGCCCAACTCCATATTTATTTATCATTGCATCCTGATAAGTCGTTGTCACATAACACTCTTCTCCTGGCTTCACTTCCCTAATCCAGAACGGAGAGAAAGCGATAAATCCAAGGAGTTGACTGACCATATCAAGTGCACAAATGCCAATCATCAACCGGTAAATTGCATTGGATCGTAGCTCTTTTCTAGTCAGAACTGTCATATGAGCAATACTAATAGAGAAAGCAATCATTTGAAGGATAGCCAAAACGAAATTGAATAGACTGAAGGCATCGTTAAACCAATCGGGAATATAAACATAAGCAACAATATCTTGGGTTCCAGATGGAGTGGAATTACCAGGTGAAGAGGTAGAATTCATCCTACTGTAGCTTTCGTGGCTTGTTTTCCATTTTCTTATATACCCCCGTATCTTCGAAAATCACAGATTGAAAACCCCTGTTCAAAACACACGGTGGGCGTGGTCTAGTCCCTCTGGATCAAGAATTGCACACGCGATATCAAATATTTTGCCCCCTGATTGCCTATTGTTTATAGTATTATTCATTGGTCGCTTGGGGTGGCCAGGGGGGTTTCAAAAGTTAATTGGATTGGGGGTGGGGGACACCCATGAAAAAGGGGAGGGGGGATCAGGCTAGAGTCATATCTGGAAGATCCATGATATCATCACGTTCCATCAAAAAAACCAATTATAGGCTCCTCTCTAATCTCTGAGATCGAATGATGCCACCAGAAAAAAGGCATGGAGATCGCGCTGAATTCCAAGAAATTCAAAACACGAATTTGTTTTTTGCTTTCACATTTCTTCAGAAAATGGATGGTGAGCAGGAGGCTACTGTAGTTGTAATTGGGAGTTCTCTAATTGCTCAGCCTTCTCTCTACGTTCGGTGAAGGGGAAGGAAGAGGCTTCTGGATCGGCGGACGTCGGGATATCTACCAGCGATCCGGCGATTCTTAACGATTCTTGGAGTAGAGTCGCCTGGAAATAATTTTTAGAATAGACGGTTTGCAATAAAACTTGAATTTTTAATTTCCAGAATTGGAAACATCCCAACCTAAAAAAACAAATCCAAATCACAATACATAGAAAAAAGATAGCGTTAAGAACTATCAACAGGAAAAAAAGGGGAAGGACAGGGAAAGCAGGAACACGTACGAATAGGGGCGATTTGTCATGATGAACATGAGCGGGGGGAGGAAGAAAGCGAAAAGAGAGTAAAAACAATCTTAGTTATATAACACAGGGAAGGGTTTAAAAAAGGAAATTTAAAAATTGGAAAACGTTTTGAAACTTACAAAATGACGAAAGGAGAGGGGGGAACACGTAAAATTACGGAGAGGAGGGGGACTAAACTGACAATTTTATTAAAATTGGGAAAATAAAAGAAAAGGAATTTAAGATTCCTCTCGATCCTCGAAGAATTTCTTCGCTTTGCGTTCTCTATCCGGATAGACCTTCTGAATTCCGCCACGTAGCTCCTCTATAGTCTTTTTTCTGTACTTTTTCTTCTCTCTTTTTTCCGAAGAAAACGAGGATTGCGATGAGCATGAAGAGGAAGATGAAGCCGGGTAGAACATCGGAGGCGGTGGCGGTAACTCACTGGTGATTCTCGGATTCATTACTCGATTGAATTCGAATTTACATTTGAATACTGCTGGCAATGGCGCCACAGTCGATGCTTCAGAAGACGTGGTGGTTGTGGAGGAGGAAGAGGAGGATGACTTCGGCTCTGGAGTAGAGAGAGCGGTGGGGGTCGGCGACGGATCCTCGAATGGAATCGGCGATGTTGCCATTGAGAACGTCGGCTTCTTCACTGGCGTCTGAGTTTGAACAGTGATCGTGGCGGCAGTAGAAAAAACTCCGTTTGTAGTTTGAGTTTCCGCGGGAATCCCCGGGGTTTCTAGTGGCTCTTCGACTTTTATTTCAAACGGTGACGTGGCAATGGAGAACGTGGCATGTGGAGACATCTCTTCCTTAACATCCATATTACTCGAGCACTCTCCAGGCTCCCTAGAATGCTCCCTTGAATGTTCCTTCTCTCCGCGATGACGATGTTTGCGATGATGCTTTTTGGACTTTTTCTTATAATAAGTGGTCAGGTCTCTACTGAAAAAAATTATTTATATAATAGAAAAATAAACGCTCTAAACGAACCGCCCGACTCTTATTCCGCTGGCTTGCATTTTCTTCGCCAACGCGATTCTCTCTTCCGACTCCATTGGCCGCTGCTCATCGTTCTCCAGCCGCCAGTTTCCGCCGATTTTGTTCTTTTCGTTGTAGTAAAAGTTGACGAGCGTCTTGTTGTTCACGACTTTGTCGAACTGCAAAAAATAAAATATAGTGATTTTTATCGATAAAAAATACCGAATTAGACATATAAAAGCTCTTATAGAGCTCCTTTTTCGTCGGATTTGTCTCCCGCTCAAGAGGAATATTGGCTACGAACATGTCTTTGACGGTTTGTGGCATGAGTTGTGGCGCGCGCATTTGATGGGCGGCTGCTATAGTTATCGGGATGTTATGATGATAAAATGCGAAGATTTTGAGTATCTGGAAACGTTTTTTTTAGTGAAGACCGCCCGTCTATATGATACCGTCTCGAATGGCAAATGAGTTATCTCTTTCTTCAACTTGGTCGCGTCTTCATTTGTCAATTGATATTTCGACGGACTGCCGATCACTTCTTCTCGATCATTGTCTTCGTGAGCCACTGACGAACCGAACTCCTCGATTTCCGGAAGTTCTGCGCGGTAACTGAAAGAAGAAATTACTTGAATGAAAGAAAAAGTAGTGAAATTTGCTATTTTTCTAGAAAAAAACTTGAAATCGCGTTCGATATCATTTTAAATTATCAGCTAATATTGATTTAAATTTGTATTGAAAAAGAATCAACGAAAACTCTTTTTACCCGAATTTATAGTCAAATTTCTAGAAAAACAACTGAAAATCCAGGTTTTTCTTGATTTTTTCTATAAATTTCGCATTCAAACTGCTCAAATAACTCTCAAAACCCTGCTCTCAATCCCGAATACCTTCGCGTTCTTCCTTTCTAATCTTAACCTGATTTCTATAATTTTTAGAGAAAAAATCGGGAAAACTCTAGTTTTCTTCAAAAAATTTCGTATTTTCCCGGGTTTTCACGTACTGTTTTTTGTGTGTTGGATGATAATCGTTATCCGAATTCTGTTTAGTTCGACTAGTCAAGAATCGGGACTTTGTGTCTTCTTTTACAGGCTTCGCCATGTTGCGAACGGCATCCACTTGCGCTTGCGCCATTTTTTTGAGCTTTCAGCGCTGCAAATCGGATTTTTTGTGATAATTAGACAAATCATATATTCCTGAAGCTAAAACGCGAAAAGTTAACAAAAAAATCTGGAAAAATAACAGAGAAACATTAGAAATTATGATTTATTTTAAAAGTGAACTGGGCGCCGAGAGATGCGCAGAAACCGGCGAGAGGGCTGCGAAGACAACGGGAAACGAGGAGACGCAGACAGTGCAACTAACATTTTGGACGTTGTGTGGAGAAGATGGCGGGGAGGAAGAAAATAAGGAAATTGCAGAGTTGAAGAAAAGAGAGACAAATGAATAAAAAGAGATCTAAAACTATCGAAAAGTTTGCTTATTGATTAAAGCTTTGGACAATGCTCTTGGAGGCCGGAATTCGTCGCGCGAAACGAATTATGAATGGATTCTGATGCACGAAACGGATTAGACTTCTACTTTGAAATATGGGAAAAAAGAGTTAATAAAAGATTAAATACAAATATAAAAAGGTTTTGGAACATGAAAAGAGCATTTTTGAGCAGAAAGTAATGAGTTTTACGAATTATCCACGAATTGGAAACAAAATGAAAAGCGGCACTGACGAATACTTTTCTAATTGAAAACAAAGAAAGAAATAATGAATAAAAAAGTATAAAAGCTCTATATATCAACTTTAAAAAGCTTCTAATCTATATTTTAAATATCAATTTCCAGTTTAAACTAACTTTTCGTCTTTTTTCCTTTGTCAAAATCAAATTATCCCACGAAATTCTAGTGCCCAACAGGCACTAGCTAAATGAACTTTTAATTCAAATTAAATCTTATTTCAAGTAACAGTCACTACATTTTCAAATAGAAAAGCTTAATTTCAAAAAGAAAAAAGCTAATTTTCTCTGAATTTATATTAAACAATGAATTGTCATCATTCGCCGGGTTTGTTGTGAAATGCAAACATTATGTTTTTCACATTGATTTTATAAAAAAAAATATACAGAAAATATACGGTTTCTGATAGAAATACATGAAATGAAAGCGATAAAAAGATAGAATTGTCACACTATTTATTAGACGGAATGCATTCGAATGCAAATAGACGCGGGCGGCGGATGAAATGGCAGAGGACATGGAGTTTTGTCAATGGGAAATTAGATTGACAATGAGCAGCTTTTTTTTTTTAGAAATTATTTGTGATTTGAAAATGTTAATTAGAAGAAATAGAGGGGTCGAGGAAATAAAAAATGCTTCTTTGTTTATGAAAAAACGAAGATGAGCTTTCAATAGCTGAGATTCTCGTTTCAACAGAGCGTGATTTCTGACTATAATCTTTTATTTAGGTAATAAATAATGGGTTTTATCACTTGATTACAAAAACGAAAAATGGAATTCACAGTGCTTATAATGTTTTCCAGAGATTTTAGACGATAAAAATAACTCGAAGAGTTACAAAGGATCGGGGAAAATGAATTCCCACGAAGGTGAACTTCTGGTTTCCAGGGAGCCGGATTAAATCATTCGAAAGTATTCATTTCAAGAAAGATTAACTAATTAGAATTTATTCAAATGGAAGGAATATGATTGGAATTGAACACAGGAGAAAAAACAGAATAGCACATGTGTAGAATGTTGATGATATTCCAGGCAGATGTACCAGTTTATGTCACAGTAAAAGTTGAAGAAGAAACTATATATTTTCTCTGAAATTCTGGAACATTAATTTCTGTACTCCACGCCAACCCTTTCAAATTATTTATCCACTCCCAGGTCACGATTCTCATTTCACGTGAACTAATAACCCGGTCATTATTATCAAAATGGTCGATCTTCTCCCCAAAGGGAAAACCAAATCAGTACTTGAGATAAACTCGACACTCGTGACTGAAATTCGAAACTCGCTCAAAGCGTAAAATTCGAAATAAAGCAAGGATGCTTGATTTCAAGTCTAGTAAGTTTTCAGAATCAAAGGCGGCTCCTCAGTTTTCCATTTCCAGAACATCCTCTGCTAATGACGGTTTTCACCGCTCTCTTGCTTGGACTGATTTCACTCGCAGACTCGAGTAAGCATTTTCTTCTTCGGAATCACTAAAACTGATTAATTTTCAGGCCGTTTGCCACCCGAAGGAGTGAAAATGTCTTCTTCTGTTCATCTCGTTTCACGGATTCAGCGTGCCACAGGTCAGTCGCATCTGAAAAGTATCCTATAATATTCTATTAATTTCCAGATGTCATTGATGAAACACTCCTAAAAGTGCAACAAATTGCTCGACTCACAAACTCGATTTACTTACAAAACGGTCTCATTAACGGAACAGTCAACTCTGAAAAATTGATCGCCGAACTTCTTCGTATGGGTCCAATTACTCCTTCAAAAATCCAAAGTCTGGACTTGGCAAAGATTGAAACTCCGCTGAATGAGCTGAAGGGTTTACAAGGAAAATTGGCGACTGGAAACAGCTTAGATGAACTTGAATCTTATTTCACTGACATCAAACGCTTGCGAGATCTAGTCAACGGAATCGAAGATTTGAAAGTGTGGCCGGAGAAAGATGATTACACGAAAGACCTGGAAAACATTGTGGCTGGTAATGTATCTTTTATTGAATTGATCAAGGAGTTGGATGGTTACTTCGATGAATGGCAACTCATCTACAAATTTGTGCTGAAGGACAAATCAGCAACTGATTTAGTGAGATTAGTTAATACATCCAGAAATATTCTCGATTCGTCTCTGGGAAATGACATTCCGGTCCTTCTCTCCTTCCACAACAACATGAAACCTTCCGAGTCTGTTCAATTTCTGGAAAGCGTCACTAAAGCAGTTTCGCTCATTGATAAGACAACATTCACTCCACCTACAAAAGGGCAAGCCGATTTGAAGACCAAACTGGATGACATTCAAAGTGTGGTA
Organism: Caenorhabditis tropicalis; assembly: GCA_016735795.1. NCBI lineage: Eukaryota > Metazoa > Nematoda > Chromadorea > Rhabditida > Rhabditidae > Caenorhabditis > Caenorhabditis tropicalis. Next base: position 840,716 of record CM028618.1, read on the forward strand.
TCTTCTGTGAATGGCATCAAACAGGATCTGGATGATATCAAGACCATTTTCAAGTTCCGAAGTTTGCCTGTCAATTCTCAATCGTTCGCATCTACTCAATATACCGATGGTTTACCGGACGGATTCAAAGATATCAATCGAATGATCACCGATTTCGCCAATGATTGGGTCAAGAAAACTGTCAAGGATCAGAGGTTGAAAGACTCATTCAAATCTATGAGGACGCTGGAGAGTAGTGTGAATTTGGTTGAACAGACTCTCGGAAGTAAGTCTGATGAACATTCGGAAGCGGTTTCAAGCCTTCTCGATTTCACAAAAAATTTAATTGAAGCTTTTCAATCCTACAAGGTTGACAGTGCCAATGAAGTGGTCGAATGCTACAAGCGTCCTTCGGCAGATTCGAAAGACCAGAACGTTCAAACTTTGATTCAAAATGCACACAGCATAGACACCGAGCTGGAGAATATCCATAAAGTGTTGGTGGAATTGCAAACCGAATTCAATCAAAATGATGTCCGTGGAAACATTCAAAAACTTTTGGATTCTTCGAACAAAATGGACAGCTCACAACCCGAAAGCATAAAAACGGCTTTTGATGTGTTCTCCACTGTTGAAGAAAGCTTGAATAATTTCACGAGCAATGGACACGAGAAACTGGACGCAGTCAATGTAGCTGTCATTACATCGCTAGCAAGCAACTCGATTTCGTTGATCGCTGAAGTTGACAAATGGATGACTCAAGTTGATGACCAAATGAAGTATCTGAAGTGCCTCATCGAAAAGGATGCTGCTACAAAGTCTACAATTTCCGTCGTTGAAAATCTCAAAATCCTGCGAGCTGACAAGACTTATCAGGCTACAATCGACAAATCTATCAGAGCAGCGAAATCAGTGATCGCCTCGAAGGAACATCTGAAAACGGCTGTCAAGACCATCAAGAGCATCAATGGAACAAAGGGATTGGAATCGGATCTTCTCAAACATCTGAAGAATGCTGAGGAACATTCGAAAGTGATTGGTCAATCCACAAGAGCAGTTCTCAACATGAAAAGTGTCTCTGGTCTCAAGGATAAAATCTCGAAAATCAAGACTCACAGCAAAATGATTAGTGATGAAACGAAGAAGAACAAGAGGAGTTTGGAGAATGAAGAAGTGGTCATTCTGAATGGAGTCTCTTCTTTTGGAACTTCACTTGATAAGATGCTCACTGAATTGACTGTCTGGATTGATGAAGTGAAGAAAATGGTTTTCTCTGGACTCGGAAGCTTTTCAGAATTGTTTCAAAAGGCGAAAAACGTTCATGGATTGACACAAGATCTCGGAAAGATGAGTGAATCGGTGGATCGACTAGCGAAGCTTCAGGTGGCTAACTCAAAGAATCAAAAGGATCTGGATGAAGTGACTGATGCTCTCGATAGTTTGAATGGATTCGGAATAAGATTTGATGAATATGGTTCATTCTACGACAAGGTAAACAAGTCGCTGGTTGCCGTCGAACTCTTCTTCTCCTCGTTTTCCCGGATGATTATCGAAGCAACGAAACCCATCAATCCTCGAATTTCTTCGCAATATGACAAAAGCGAACTGGCAAGGTTTGAAGAGATGATAGCTGCAGAAAAAAGGTGAACGGCTTCGTTTCAGAAAAAAAATTAAAAGACGGAATTTTCAGAAGGAATGACATGGGATATGTTTACGCAACGTTGCTTATTGTTGTAGCCGTTGTCGTATTTTTCCTGTATCTTTATTCCCTCTACCGATACACAATGAAGCCGAAAATCATTCTGGAGTTCGTTAAGTTCAAGCCAATCAAGTGTGAGCGGGCGAAGAAGATCTTGTTCGTGGAGCACATTACCTCAACAGTTCGCTCATACAAGAATAATCCATTGAACCAGATCCTAAGAACAGGTAAAGAAAAGGATGATGCTTGGCCAAAAGGCAACAGTTGGGAGTACTTTACACAAGTTTACCAATCTATGTACAGTATGATCGACGTGGACGAAAAGGGCACAGCAACAGATGCTGATGCCAAACTTCTCGAAAAACACAGTGCAGAAACAAGGTTTTGGTCTATTTCACAGATTGTTTCACTTTTTTTTCTTCAGATACCCCGAAATCGAGCTTGCTATGGGTACCCGAGTGATATGCCCCACCGACAAGTCAAGTCTGATCCATTTCGCGAATGACTTCATACACGCCAGTTTGATCAAGCTCAAGAATTGCTTCAGAATGATTCTGTCTCAGGGACCAGTGGTCGGAGTTGAGTATGTTACAGGCTAAAAATAATTTTTGTGTTTATGAAGTTTTGTTTTTTTTTTTCAGAGACAAGATTGACAATGCCGAGAAGTATTGGTCCATGGTTCGCCAGTACGGGTCGGAAGCCATTGTGATGCTCTGCGACTTCTTTGAGGAGGGTTGGTACCACGTTTTCGTCTCCGTTGTTCCACAATTTTGATTTCAGAAGAGGATATCGATAAAGAAACAGGCGAAAGAGGGCCAAAACGAAAAGAAAAATGCAGTAGATACTTCCCGGTGTCGAAAGAAGAGGTCATGACTTTTGGAGGTTTTAAAATTCGCCTTGTTGAAGAAACCTATGATAAAAAGCTGATGCTCAGGATTCGGAAACTTGCGTATAGTTACAAGTGAGTTGGCTTGTACGAAAATTTGAAAATCAATGTGATTTGAAGCGGAGAAGAGGAAAGATTTGTGACTCACTACCACTATCTGGGCTGGCCAGACAAAGGCATCCCGGTTGATCCGACTGCGGTTATAATGATTTGGAAAGCCATTCGAAACTCGCCCAATCCACCGGTTATTCATTGCTCAGCGGGAATCGGAAGAACTGGAACCTTTGCTTGTGAGTCTTTTCGTTTCACATTACCCGAAAACCATCTCGTTTTACAGTTTTGGAATCTATTTACCAAGCTATATACTTCTCAAATGGAACAGTCGACTTGGGAGAAGAACTGAGAAAATTAAGAGAAGGTCGGCATCGGGCTGTTCAGACCCGTGCTCAGTTTGTGTTTGCGATCGTCACAGTTCTCACTTTCATTTTCGAGGTCAGCTGAGTTTTTTCACACTAACAAGGAATGTTTTTTTACAATTTCAGGATGAGGATATTGAAAAGTTACCCGAAGAAGTTAAGGAGGTATACCATTATCTTCAGGACAGTTGGCCAATGATTCTCGCTAAGCTGAACCATGATGCCTGGATAATCAAAGAGGACCAGCTTGTCGAAAAAGAAACAAAATGGAAAAACGATAAGGATGCCAAAGAAATGGAAAATGCCCAAAAGTAGAAGTGAAAAATTTGAATGAGAATGAAGTCTAGAAATTTAGAATTTTTTGTTTTAAATTTCAGAAAACTTTGTTACATGCGCAGGTGAAGTAAATAAGCACATTCACGCTTCTGTGATGGCATTCAGGATATGATTCAAAGTATCTAATGAATAACCAATCATTTCCAAATGACCTCGATAATACGCTTCGAGAATTGCAGCAAAACGGTCCGCTGCAATTTGTTATAGTGGACGTTTTGATCTGGCTCCTCCGGTAGCGAAGGCAAACTATCCGGGTGATAAAACGTAGTGTTGTATACAACTTGGGATATTGTGAGTGAAACACCTGCGAAAACATGGATTTAACAGGCACTTTCACAAAATTGCAACACAGAAATGAGACTAAAAATTTATCACTTCTGAATGAAATAATTCTTATCACATTTAACACATTTAGAGCATTTTTCCAATATAAAAACTGAAATTTCAATCGACACCTCCAATATTTTCATATTGGCCTGACAGAGATTGCCACTTGGCTTTGACTTCTACTCAAAATCGAAATCCGTTTCTTGCATTTGATCTGTTTGATAATCAAAGTAAACGGAAGACAAATTTCCGGCAGATAATTGAAGATATTCAGAATAAATATTAGGGTAATCTGGGTATCCGGTATAAAAGTCCAATCGATTAAATCCATTAGTTCTAGGATTAGGGTCATTATCTAGAATTTTTTAAAAATTTCAATTTTTGCAGTCAGACAACAGTACCCCATAGAACAATACAGTAAAAAATAGTTGATAAAAGACAGTCTGCTCTCCTCCGTTCCTCTGGTTCCTAGGATTTCTATGCAAAAATTGCTTGCTTTTCTGACGAAGATGAAAGAAGAGTATGAGGTAGCAGATGACAGAACCAATTGGGAAAATGTAGAACAATCGGTTAATGGGCTGGAAATATAATTATTTTCAATTCCGAATCTACAGTACTCACCTTCCTTAAGCCACCCGCAACTCCGATATCAATAAACCCAACATTCACATAAAATTTTCTATTCACTTCGCTAGAAATGATACTTCCAATGCCACTTATCACAGCCACCGCCAGACTAAAAATTATAGAGACCAAGACTCGATTCCCTTCAAAAAGGGCTTCACTCCATTGATTTTTCACAAATATCAAGCATCTATATAACGACATGAAGAATATGAGAATGATAGAAAAATAATTGCTACAGTAATCAACAGATAACGAGACTCGCATTGTGTTTTTGGCCACTATTTCATTATCAAAATAGGCGACGATGAGAGTTGTAAAAAAGGAAACAGAGGTTCTGAATATGACGGAAGAGGCGAGAGTTATAAGGAAAATGTAAAATGAGTTCTGAAAAAGAGGCTATAGCTAAAAAAAAACTGCAAAAAATCACCTTTCTCGTATTCTTATCCATATAAATCCTTTGAATAGCCAATACTTGTAGTATAAAATTCAAAAAGACGATGATGTTTTGAGAAAGGACCGGCAGGGAGAAATAATTCATACCACTTTCGATATTTTCACATTTCTTTTCTTTTCCACAGATCATAGGCTCTTGCACTCCAGGACCGAAATTCTCAGAGTAATACATTTGAAAAGAAAAACGAGGTTCGAAGTTTGGAGAAAAGTTTTGAGTGGGAAAAAAAATTATATGGATGGGGGAAAAATGTCGTGGTATTTGGCTAGATGTCGCGGTATTTGGCTTGCCTGCACTAGTGTTAGGTTCAAAAATACAAAGTTTTTTTTGTGCTGTTTTAATCCAAAGCGGGGGGTCCCGATAACCCCGAAATCCCTAGTCTTCACTGTTTCCAAAATTCCGAAAAAAAATTTACGGGAAAAATTTAACTTTTTTTTTGAAAAAAATTTTCACGTAAATTTGAAAAACCTGGCCCTACTCCAATTTCTTTTTTTTCCACGACACCAGATTCCCGATCGTCTCGATAATCACTTCAGTTCTCGATTCCTCGTCTCCTCCTCCTCCTTCTTCTCCTAGAGACCGCCTTGGCTTCTTCTGGAGACGTCGTCACTCATGGAATCAAATGTGAAGACAAGTTTGACATGATTTTAAATGGAATTATGTGAGTTTAAAAGGATTCATATTTTGAATTCAAGAGAAAATTTCAGAACAATGACTAAGGTTGAAAAGCCAGCGCCCCTCGGAAGATGGATTCAAGTCTAGATTTCCTTCGGTTTTTGGTTGGATAATAAATTTTTTAAATTGGTTTTTTTGGATTTTAATTAACACACAGAGATCGTAAAGTGATGATTTTTTCGTACAGGTGTCTGAAAATAGCGGATTTAGCCAACGATCCGCTCATATAGGAGGAGCCCTAGACGTCTCGTGATATTTAGCAAGGGCCACTCTTAAACCAAGTAACCAAATTGTACCTGATAACATTTAAAACTCTCCAAACATATAATTTTTTTCCTCAACTGCCAGCCTCTAACAGCCGCCATTTCCCTCATTTCTCTCGATGTATTTCACAGATGACAAATTTTTCATAGACGCTAACGTTTTCCCACAAGGTCCTCCTCAAGTTGTTTGTAACGAAAACACTAATGCTCTACGAACCGTCGCCCCTTGTCTCGCTACTCCGCTCACTCTCAACTACTTTTCATGGCCGATTCTTCTTCTGAATTTGACTTCTTCTCTTAATTTTTTGCTACAAATAATAGCGATTTACATGATTACTACGATGAAAAAATTCCAGAAGGTTAGATTTAAGGCTCTCTATTTTAAAGGAGGACTGAACTGAAATTCAATAATTTGTATATAGATGTAGTTTTTGATTCTGAACACTTTTTCTGTTGACAACTTTTTCTGAAAATGCCTCTAAATGCCTCAAAAACCGCTTTGAAAACGTCGAGGTGATTGGGGTGGAAGAGTTTTCCGTAACCTTGGCCGGGGGTTTTGTACCTTATTTTACTCTTTACTGAAAATTTCTTTTTTGATTATGAAAGAAAATCTACATTAAAAACATAAAATCGAAAAAAGTGAGAAAAATAACGGCTGTGGTGGTCACAAACCCCGTGGCCGAGGTTACGGAAAACTCTTCCACCCCAATCACCTCGACGTTTTCAAAGCGGTTTTTGAGGCATTTAGAGGAATTTTTAGAGAAAGTTGTCAACAGAAAAAGTGTTCAGAATGAAAAACTACATCTATATACAAATTATTGAACTCCAGTTCAGTCCTCCTTTAAAAAAATCAGTTTCAGGGCAGTTTCTCCACCCTTCTAATGATTCTCTCCTTAAATGTTATATTCCGAACCCTGACGTCTATTATCACTTTGATTATAGCTGCATACACAGATTCTCGATTCGAATTCTATAAATTCTCCAATACCTTCTCTCTTTACGTGGACAATATCAGCAATAATTTCTCCCTGACTCTAATATTTTTAATCTCGTTTAACCGTTGTTTACTATTCGTTAAAAGTCAATGGAATGACATTATTTTCGAAGGGAAACGTATCTTTTTGTCTATTATAATTGGCATTTCTATCTGTTCTGGGCGGCAGAGCGACTATTATGACATCTGGAATGGTCCGAATGTATCAGGATTCATTTGGTGTTTTGGATTTTGCCAAACATGAAACTGGGATGAGAAATATAATAACTAGAGTATTTTATTTGTTCCCTATAAGTTCTGCAATTTGTTATCTTGTTCTTCTATATCATTTACATAATCGAAAACTGGCTCTTGTTACGGTGAGCTCCTCAAGGAAAAATGCCAATCGAGGGGAACAAAATGTGTTTATTCAACTTCTAATCACTATTCTTTTCTATGGGGTACCCCTTCCCTTGGTAAATTTCATTATTTAAACCTTCAGGTTTTGTTCCTTGTCACTGAAATCATCGAATTGGTTAGCTGGTCGAGCGAAGTCCGAACAATTCTTATAGCGTTCTTCAATATTTTCAATTACCTTCCGGAACTTTCTCTACCACTTATTTTAGTTTTTCATAACTCAAATATCAAGACACGAATTTCGGTGTTCGTGGCGTCGAGTCGAAGTGAAGAAAATCGATGGGGAAGACGAATTGGAAAAAGAAGAAAATTTTCAAATTGGAAAAAGAAGAAAATTTCACACGTGATTAAAAAACTTGAACCTGTCCTTTTGCCCTACTCCAATTTCTTTTTTCCACGACCAGATGGTCTCAATAATCACTTCAGTTCTCGATTCCTCGTCTTCTCCTCCACCCTTTTCTCCTGGAGACCGCCTTGGATTCTTCTGGAGACGTCGTCCTTCTTGAAATCAAATGTGAAGACACTTTTAACATGATTTGAATGGAATTATGTGAGTTTAAACGGATTTTATATTTTGAATTCAAGAGAAAAATTTCAGAACAATGACGAAGGTTGAAAAGCCAGCGCCCCTCTGAAGATGGAGTCAACTCCAGCTGACAATTCCTTTTTTGGTTCGATAATAAATGGTTTTTGAATTGTTTTTTTTGTGTTAATAAGTGTCAAAAATAGCAAAAAAGCCTTGTCTATGAGGAGCTGAAAATTTCACACAAAACTGAGCAAGAGTCTTCAAATACCAAGTCGTAGCATGATCATTCTCCTCTCCTTTGATTTTATGTACTCTGAATCCAAAAAATCATTCTCAAATGCCAGACTCTTCAACATATCATTACTCCCACTTCTCTCAAATTTCCGAAACTTCAACCGCTTTAGTATTCTTGTCACCTGACTCCAAACACCGACATCATGTACAGAGAAGGCTTGATAGTCTTTGATTGGGAAAATACGCCAGGAGCTTTTAGTAGTAATCCTTGTACTAATAATTGTACGGAACTTATTGCACATCTTAATTACTTCTCATTCCTTACATTATGTCAAAACTTTGCTTGTTTTATTGATTTTCTTACTCAAGTAGCCGCGATTAGGTTGGTTTATTCGAATAAAAAGTTTCGAAATGTGAGTTTTTTTAATCGAATATACTATTTTCCTATATTCTAATTAACCGGCACTCTAGTCAGACACTCTAGAAAATACTGCTATTCCAGGGCTCATTTTTCACCCTTCTCATGGTCCTTGCCATATCTGTCATTATTCGCTCTTTGACATCCCTCATTGTCAATATCATTCTTTCAATTGCTCACAGAAAATTACCAATCTATAACATATCACTTTCAATTTGGTTATACGTGGATTACTGTACCGGTTATTTCTCAAACATCCTTATCTTCTTCATGTCACTCAACCGATGTCTCTGTTTTGTGAAAAGGCATTGGGGAGAAGCGATTTTCGAGGGAAAAAGGATATGTCTACCGATTCTGATCAGTGTAGTCTTATCTGTAGCCAGTGCAATTGTGTCTATAAGGTCTAGTGGTATCAGAAGACTTGTTATCGATGGAGCAGGATTTGTGGATTGGGGAGAACCAGAAGGATTGAAAATGGTGAGCTTATTTGAAAAAGATTATTTTTTGAGTGTTTCAGTTATTTACCCGTATCTACCATATATTTCCAATTGGCTCTGCCATTTGCTACATCACTTTATTTTATTATTTACGAAACAAGAAGCAGGAGATTCAATCTAGAAATCCATCTACTAGGAGTCAGAATAATAAAGGAGAACAAAATGTGTTTATTCAATTGCTAATCACAGTCATTTTTTATGGAGTACCCACTTGATTAGTGATTTTCTGAATTCTATAGGTTTCAGATAATGGCTCTGATATTCGAAATTCTATATTTTTTGGACCGAATCTCCGCAATTTCCATAGGAATCACTCTGATAGCTGTAGTTAACATCGTCAATTATCTTCCAGAAATCTCCCTCCCTTTTCTGATAATCCTGAACACTTTGAGGCCGATCCGACGTGTTTCTGTGATGGTGGCTGGTAGTCAGACACAGAGCCAGGTTTCAGGACGACGGAAATGATGATCTTACTAGAAAAATGATATCATTCTATTTCCAAATCTAAAAAAAAAAGAAATGTTTTGTGGAGATGATTCTATTTGTTGTTTTATCTTTTGATATAAAACTAGACACGGTTAGAAACATCAGCCATGCTGAAATTTCTCCTTCTCTTTTTGATTCTTCTCAACTTCTCATTTTCCCGAAGTCTCGAGAAGGTCTGCAAAAATGAAATGACAAGATTCATTGAATGCTCCGAAAAATCTTTCAAAGTAAGTCGATATCTCAAAATCTATAGATTCAAATATTTTTTATTATTTAGGAAACAATGGACACTTATAAAAAGGAACTGGAATTTTCTACAGTATCCCCAGTTCCAAAATTAGAGCGACTTAAGGAATACATCGCCTGCTATGGAGAGGTTACATGTGACGGATTGCCGAAACAAGTCAAATATCATCTCGAATCCATTTTATTCACTGTCGAGCAACTTGACCTAGCTGCTGGTTGCATTGATAAAGTGATATCTTATTCTGTAAAAATCCACAATTAATTTTTCCAGAATGGTCTGCGTCGTGAAATGGATCAATGCATTTACTTCATACCAGACAGTAGAAATCCAGATGATATCTTCGCTTGTGCCGAAAAACTAGCTGAGGAAGGAGAATGCAATGCCGAGGAGACAATAGCAATTATGACAGCTGCTCTGGTTCAGAAAGATTTTGGAAAAGAGATGGAACAAGTAATGGAAGGAAAAAAGCAGTTCGATGTGACTTTTGATCCAGCTAAATATCAATATTGATAAGGTTGGGGGCACTGAATAAATAATTTCATTTGGGAATCATGTTTTTAAAAATATCGAATCTTCAGGATTATGGTAGAAACCAGAGTTGTGTGGAATGAAAAATTCAAGTTCTGGAATTTGGAATTTGGAATTCGGACAAGAATTTTTGAAATGGAATTTGGAATATGGAATTTGGACAAAATTTAGCGATTTTTGAAAAAATTTGAAAAAAAATCGAAAGTTTCGATGAAATTCGTGTATTTTTATAGTGGTTTTTTTTTGAAAAATTTTTTCTCGATTTTAAATGGAATTTTGAATTTTTTTACTGTTTAAAATGAAATTTGGAATAAAATTTCAAATCTGGAATTTAGAATTTGGAATTTGGACAAAAATTTTTTAAAAAAATTAAGATGAGCCAAAAAACACGCCTTTTTTGTAGTCTCTGGCTACTAAATTATGCAAAAAAAAAACATCTGCTTTCCACTTCTCTTTTGCTCATTCCGCTGAGCAACCTAACCTCAAAATGTATCTCGAATCGCCAGAATTTCTTTCCCATTCCCTTCATTTTATCACTATCCTCGGCATCCCACTTCACGTCTTCGGATCCTACTGTATCCTTTTCAAAACTCCCAAATCAATGAATTCTGTGAAATGGACAATGTTTAATCTACATTTTTGGTGTATGTCATTAGATTGGTCCGTCACAATTCTCACTGTTCCATTCTTACTGTTCCCCGCCCTAGCGGGGTATCCTTTAGGGATTCTATCGGATTTCGGGGTACCAACTGATATTCAAGTGTATCTAATTGTCACATTAATTATAAGTGAGTCTACCCCTAATTAAACTGCACCTCTTAGAAGCTTCCAGCGGTTTCCGCATCCATCGTGACCATTTTTGAGAACCGATACTTCCAAATGTTCGCTCGAGATCGACAATGGCGTCACTTTCGAAAACCAATTCTAACCCTCAACTATATTTTCGCTTTCACTTTTTTCATCCCCGCACTTTTAACTGTTCCGGATCAAGGCCCGGCGCTAGAGCACGTTTTTAAAGTGAGCAATGCAAATGTGCTCTGTTGAGACCTCGATTTCAGATGCTTCCCAGTCTACCCACATATATTTACAAGTCCCCGATATTCGTAATCTCTCTGGAATTCGACTACGTGGTGATTCCAATGAATGTGATTGCTTTGTTAATGGTCATCGAATCATTCATTTTTATCTGGCTCATCCATAAAAACATGGATAAAATGAGCAGGAGGAATATGCAATCAGAGAACACTTTCAAGTTGCAAAGGAAATTCCTCAAAGCAATTTATGTCCAGGTGGCAGTATTCCATTTCAATATCATCGTTCCTTTGATTTTTATTTTTGTATCCGTCACCTTTGATGTTTACAATCAAGCGGCTAACAACATTTGCTTTGTTTTTTTCTCTCTTCATGGTATTTTTTCTACGATCATCATGCTCTGGGTACACAAACCATACAAAGCAGTTTGCTATGACTTACTCCGGATAAAGAAGGCCAAGACTACGGTAACAGTGGGACCTTCAAGGAGTCAGAGAGATGAATCAAGGAATAGATCAGTTGTGCCTGTGTTTTGAAAAGAGAGCAGCTGAAATTGAGAAAAGGAAGTAGATAAGAGGAACTACATCCCACGCTCATCCCCTAGCCACCCCCCGGTTCTCAGAAAACCTTACAGACTCTCCCGGGACTTCTAGTTCGCCTTCTCTTTCATTTCATTCAAAACATAGAACGATGCCTTCCTCTATACTAAAACTCAGTGAACGCTTCAGCAATCTCGGATTTCTTCTCACTTTTATATTCAATTCCCTTTTAATCTTGATCACTGTTCTTAAAATCAAATGTATTTTGGGCACATTCAAACGGATGGTTATAATATTTGCAATCATCGGAATTTTATTCTCCAGTTTGAAAATGATAACAAAACCATTTGGACATAACTACAATCGTGCTCAGATCGTTTTTAGCTTTGTTTTATGGGAGAATAACTGGATTCCAAAGTTTCTAATCGCCCTATACTCCTCTTTTTATACTTTGATGTTGTCTTTCCTTGCTGTTCAATTTGTATATCGGCTTTCTACACTAGTCAATTTAAATTTGGCATGTAAGTTCAAAGGATTAGGGATTTTCGGGTGGACTTTGTACCCAATGCTTTTCGGGGGCCTTTATATATGTTTAATCTACTTTTTTGCGTCCCCAGATGACTACACGGATGCTTATGTTAGGTAGGCTCATTCATAAAGGAGGACTGAAGTTGATTCCAATAATTTGAAACTAGATGTAGTTTTTAATTCTGAACATTTTTTCTGTTGACAACTTTCTCTGAAAATGCCTCTAAATGCCTCAAAACCCGCTTTGAAAAAGTCAAGGTGATTGGGGTGGAAGAGTTTTCCGTAACCTCGGCCAGGGGGTTTTGTACCTTATTTTTGTCTTTATTGAAAATTTCTTTTTTGATTATGAAAGAACATCTACATTAAATACATAAAATCGGAAAAAATGAGAAAAATAACGGCTGTTGCGGTCACAAATCCCGTGGCCGAGGTTACGGAAAACTCTTCCACCCCAATCACCTCGACGTTTTCAAAGCGGTTTTTGAGGCATTTAGAGGCATTTTCAGAGAAAGTTGTCAACAGAAAAAGTGTTCAGAATAAAAAACTACATCTAATGACTAATTATTGAACTCCAGTTCGGTCCTCCTTTAACTCAAATTAATAACCCAATTTCAGAACCGAAATGGTGCATATGTATGGGATGGACATTGATAAAACCCCTCATTTCACAATGATCACTTACGTGAGTGCCCTTTTGTTTTTAATCTAACTAGAAGTTCAGGGCCCCGACGATTCGCTACGCTGGAGTAGTCTACTCTTTATTATTCTCATTGGCTGTCTCCTGGGTCCTCAGTACTTTATCATTGCTTATTGTGGGATCAAAACGCATTTCGCTTTGAAAACAGAGATAGCTCACTTGTCCGCTGTTCACCGTACTCTTCAGAAGCAATTCCTTCATGCTCTTGTCGCCCAAGCTCTCGTTCCAACTATTCTCTATGGGATTCCAGCTATTCCACTACTTATCGGACCCTTTGTCGATATAAAATGGAGCATGGAATCAGGGATTTTTATGTCTCTTCTGAATGTGTATCCAGCTATTGATAGCGTTATTTTCATGGTGATTGTGCCTGAGTACCGGAAGATAATTAGAGGTAGGGCGCCCTATAATTGAAGGGAGTTATATTTTATTTTGCAGGGAATACTTGCGCCAAAAAGATTTTTAGTCAACCGCCAAGCTGTGTTACTATCAGCATGTAAAATGGATAATTTGTATTTTGAATATATAAAATTTTATTTTTTATTCTTTTGAAAACCAAATAAAAATAAATCAAACTTGAATCGTGTCATTGATAGATCTCGAGTAACTCAGCAAACGGTTTATCATAACGTGGATACTGTAGGTGACTGAAACACAAGATTTTTTAGTCATTCGGAATATGAACTCACTTCCTCCACAAGCCAATAACACGAATTCCACCGCAAACCCCACTGCTATTCCCAGAAGCATCATATCCTCTTTTTTCCGCTCCTTTTCTTCCGAAAAACCCATCCGAACCAAATGAGTTCCAGAAGCCACTGCACTCGCCAGAAGTATCGGGGCCACTAGGACAGAGACTAAATTCAAAATCCTAATCAAAACCATCATCTTTCGACACCAATTCAAACATTTCTCATTCTGCATAACAGACCCAAATAGCAGTAAAATATAGAAAAATAAACTGAAAATACATGGAAGAAGACTGGAAAGGTTGGATTTTGTGGAGCAGGAAATAGTGGATCCAATGGTGCCCAAAATAGAAATTATTATAAGAATATGGCGGATTGGTATACATCCGATGACAGGTTTATTAGGTTGAGCCATGTTTTTTGAGTGGGGGGGGGGGGGGTTTAAAAATGTGTAGTATGCCACACCCAAATGATGTGGGGAGCAAGGAAAAAAAATAATTATGTCTAGGAAATTTTATTTTTAAAACCAGGGAACATCCTGTTTAGCAGTTCCTGTTGAAAATGAGGAAGGCTTTTTTCAATATTTTTTTCACCGAACTGAATAAGTTTTCTTCTACAAAAAGTATACCCTAAGTAGTGGGTCCTTCTACCAAGGCATACCGTAGTGCAGATCGGAGCATCGTAGTGCACCATTTTTAGCAGTATTGATTGACCGTGACCAATGCGTCATTTTTCAGACGCACTACTTCACCATGACCTTTCTTCTTTTCCGGCTACCAAGTGTTGCTCTACGTGAAGCGCTGACGCATTTGCAACTCGATGATCTGTAAGTTTTTTTGGTCATAAAAAAATGCCAAGTTTTTTTTCAGATTTGTCCTCTCCTTATGCTCCCAGAAAACAAATCGATTAATAAAAAGTCATTACAAAAAAGGATCAAATTCGAAAATGTGGCTAACTAGTGCAGGCGATTTGCCAATGGTTGTGTCTAGCTTGGGATCACTGGAAATAACGGTTTTAGTGACGGAAAGGAGAATATGGGCGAATTCGGAAAACGTGGAGATTGGAGGACAAAAAATGGTGTTGATTCAAGTCATAAATTACGATACACATGAAGAAGGACGCGTCCCATTTGAGGTGTTGTGCGCTGGGCAACGCCAAGGATTCAAGGCGGTTGTTGATCATATTCGTGATCTGATTCTCCCTGATCTAGATTCTATAGACGTGAATCCTCCCTTCTTATGGATGCTGGAAGTGGTCGAGGATCCATTCAAAAGTGGAAATATCAGATCACGAAGAACACTTTATCAAGCTGAGGTGCCGTTCAGTGAAGAGGAAGTTCAATGCGCGTTGGACACTTGCAATTCAAGTGATATCAGATTTAAACCCCTGCTTTCCGCGGGTTTCGTGTTCTCCGGATCTTTCAAAAAACGATTCAGATATTCTATTTATAACGCGCATTGGGTAACCATTGACAACCTGATTTCTTTGGCAAACTCGTCAGTCGAGATAGGAATTTACGGTTCAAAACTGACTAGTGTACATTTAAATTTATTCATGAAGCATTGGTTCAATCACAAAATGAATGGGTTCCGACTTCTGACTCTCAACAATGGAATGCGATATGAAAATGTTTTCGCTGGCATGGAGGTGGTTACTGTAGAAGAGCCGATGTTTTTGAGACGGTAAGCAAAATTTTTTTTTCTGGGTAATTATTTTTATTTTCAGAGACAACTTGGCTTTTCAATTCCCTTCAGGATCCCCGATTCTGCGTCGGGAAGATGGGCTGTTTGCTACGGTGACACGGGTTAATCGCGAATCGAATATTTTGGATGTCGCAGTTTGGACTGAGATGGTAACTGTTGAAGACAAAGAAGTGAAGTACCAAGAAGTTTGGCCGATTGATAAAAAATAGGTTATTTAATAAATGGTTTATCATAATCAATTCATCCGAACGCCTTGCATTGAAACTACACTGGTCTTATTTCTAGGAGGGGTGCCACGTATTCCAAATAGTTTTCGGATTGAATCCCTGTACTGACTCGACATAATAATACAAAAGACCCAATGAGAAATTGAGTTGATGGTGAGAAGAATCGTAAAATAAATTACGATGTCGATAGAAAACAAACTGAAAAATCTCCTTCTGACTTCTGACAAGTAGAATAATAAAATAACTCACAAAACTTCGTCGTCCCTATCGTAAAACACTTTGATAAGATAAATGATTCCAAGGGGTGCTTCGGCGATAAAAAAGGCAAATGTCATGAAGACGATCAGTTTGGTGGTTAGCTCAGCTCTCTCTTCGTTAGCCACACTCTGTTTTCTGCCGGTTGATGCAGAATGAAATTTTCGGAATTGACGGATAAGGAATACGGTAAGAATTGGGAATGCGATACAGGGGATGAACTGAAAAACGTGATACAATTAACCAAGGCTAGGTCAAACCTTCGTAACGATCGCATCTAACATAACGTAGACTCTGAGCACAATCATATCGCTGAATGTGAACATAGGTGTTAGCCTGACAGAGTACGGTGGCCGACTTGTCACATCTTGGAATTCTTCGCAACTAAAATTTAAGTTGACCCTAAATTTTTAGAGTAGCTAACCTTAAAGGCAAGGGAAAACTCCTATCCTCCACTATCTGGTTTCTCGAGAGATAGAATATTGACAAAATGCCACTTGCACAAAACACGGATAGCATTAGACACCAACCAATTGGTGGTTTTGACCAGTTACGGAACCTGAAGACTTGTTTTTCCTTTTTTTCAACTGGTAATTGTACCTCTTGTTGGTAGGGTACTTCATAATCACCAGTCTTACTGTAGCCATAAGGACACCTAGCCAAGAGCTACATCTTCGAAAGTGGTCTTGGGACGCCCAGGCTATAAGGTCCATGTAAACTTTGTATCGGTAAACGGAGGTGACACTGGAAAAATATTCGAATTCGAAAAAAAATCCCTAGGTTTACCATTCGGGACTTTTCACATCGACTAGCATGTAATGCTTGTAGATAGTCGTCAACATAGTGCATATGTCACTGATGGCTATCCCTATCATGATGACATTGGTAGAGGAGGTACGCATAGTTTTCCTGGTGAGGATAGCAAAATGGAAAAGGTTAATGAGCACCGAAATGAAAGCTAATTTGAAGTTTGCGCGGTGTAGGTAATTAGCAATGTAGCTGAAAAAATGGGTTTATTCCTAAAAATTAAATATGGCTCACTTCAAAAAATCCTGGAACGCGTTGAATCCACTATCCATTTTCGGTGAGGAATGACTTAGTCAGCTCATAACACACGAGTTATCGCAAATTCGATTTCAAAATGCTTGTTTTTGTTTTTCAGATTTTCCTAGACATAGCAATTAGATATCTGACTTCCGCCCACTGACTAGTTCATTTGAATTGGAATCGCAGAGATTGCACTCAGCTGGTTTCCGCATGCTACTGTACTTCCTTTTCGTTTTTTCCGGAAGATTGTCTTGATGGTTTCCCGGTATTTGGTAGACATCAGAACACAAAATAAAGGGTGAAGGATAGAGTTAATTGTGACAAGGATAGTGAAATAGATGATGAGATCCGTGGAGAGGAGGCTGGAAGAGGATGAAGGGATGAGAGAGGGTAGGGGAAACTCACAACATCTTATCAGTCCTTTGCAAGAAGGTTTTGACTGTGGCAATGATTCCTAGAGGGGCCTCGGAGAAGAATGATGTGATTGTCATCACCACTATCAATTTAGCCGTCAATCCCCCATTCCTTTCCTCACTTTCCTCGGTGACACTGTTCCTGCGGAGCACTTCCCGAATCTCATCAACTTTTCGGATTTCGCGAATCAAGAAAATAGTGAGCAAGGGGAATGCGATACTCGGAATGAACTGAAACCTCGTAATTATTATCTTTTTATCAGGAAACTTACATTAGAAACAATGGAATCAAGGATAAAATAAACGCGTACTATAATCTCTCCAGCCATATTGGAAAGTGGGCGGAGTACCAAAGAATACTTCGGGTTACTGTAGATATTCTGGTGGTGGGCACAACTAGAATTAGAAATGTGGCTAGTTCATTTTCATCAATCTTACTTTACAGCCAAAGAATAATTCCGATTCTCAATGACCTGACACTCATATTGCCACGTCACTGTTAGAAGACCGCTCGAAATGAATATGATAGCTATGATAACGAATCCAGCTTTATGATTAATAAGTTTCGCATTCCTCACATCCGACATCCTTCTCATAATAACAAATCTGACACTAGCCATCATAATTTCCAACCAACATCTACACCTTCTAAAGTGATATTGAAGGGACCATGCGGTGACATCCATATAAACTTTCAAAAGGGAATCCGAGGTGATACACTCCGGAAATTCTCTATCAACTAGTTGAAAGTACTTGTATATCATGACGAACATTGTGAACAAGTCACAGGTGGCAATTCCTATCATAAGGACATTGATAGAGGAGGTTCTCATTGATTTTCGGGTTATGATGAAGAGATGGAAGATGTTGATTAGGATAGAGATTAGGCTGAGGGCCAAGTTGATGGAAAATGTTTTGGGTTCGAATTCGCTAAAAAAGTTGATGGAAAAGAGCGCGTATCGTTAAGCTTACCCCAAAATATTTAGAAAATGCTGGAGAGATTCGTCAGAAATCATTCTGAGTGGAATGACTAGCGGAGGCTGCTCTTATGATTTCCCAGTTATTAGGTTGGCAAGTAATTTTCCGAACATTTTTGTCAACTTTTCTGAGACAAATTTCTCCTTTTAAAAGAATGGGATCCATTCAAGTTTGTGCTATAAAACATTGATAGTCCTCCCCCAATACGTCAGCAATTTGGTGATTCTATTCCTTGAACAGCTCGTGTACTGGAACCCAAAGTCTCCATGTACCCAATTTTTAGGCTATATTTTGAATTGAAGCTCTGACCATGAAGACGATGTTGGTAGGTATCAGAAAGTTAATAATTAGAATTACCATAGCCTTAAATGTAATAAAACCTTAAAAGAGTAGCCTTGCTGATTGCCAACAATTTGGAATTCGTCCCTCAATAAACATAAGGTTTGTCATTTTGGGATGGAAACGAATTCTTATTGTGTACCCTCCACTCCAGAAAATATTTGTTTTTTACTAAGGTGGTTGGTAGGTTAAGTAGTAATTGTTACTTTAATGAAAAGTCTGAGAAGCTATTGCTATTCAACTACTCACGAAAAAACATTCTATATTGCACACCGATTTTGGCTTAAAATTCAAGTTTGGAGACGCTTTCCGCCAGTTTACTCTGATCATTTCATTTTAAATTTTAACCATGGTTGCAGTAGTGTATTTACTTTCTATTGTCAATAATAACATCTGAGTCTGTTGTTTCATTTTTGAAAAACGTTGCTAAAAGATTCTCTCATCAAATGATCAGAATCCCAGAAAAGGTACATAAGGAAACAAACTAGTTTTCTTCTATTGAGAAGAAGTGTTTAATTGTTTTCATTTGCTAGATAGGTTGCCCTTATTTGTGTTGACAACCTACAAGTAGTTAGAAATGGCTCCGTCTCTCAACAGAACTGCACCAGACATAATTCCCTCACATACAACATTCCTGATCTCGCGAACTCAGCCCTTCGATATCGATTCAGCTGATTTTAGTTTTAGTTTTATAAGCACGCTGGACCTCTCCTTTACAATTATCACTAATTTCCTCTTGAATGTCAAAACTTTTTCGGGTTGAAAAAATTAAAACAAAAAAGGATAGCTCATGTTCAAGAGAGGAGGCTTTGCTAAAGGCAGCGTTTCTTCGGAGCTAGAGAAGGAGATTATTGGATTTTTGAGGCACAAACAGTAAATTCAATGGGCTATCAGATAAGAAAAAAAGAGAATTGAAATATGACTTCATCGCCGAGAAATCGGTCACCAAACACGAGTCCGCAAAATTTTCGGAAAATTACTTGCCAACCTAATAATTGATGGGTTGCGAGAAGAAAAAATAAGACGTCTGCCTTGTCTGTCACTTTAATAAGAGTTTCGGTTGCAAAACTATGAGAACTTTATTATGTAATCATCAAAAAACAAAGCTATGTCATCTGAATTCCTTGCACGGACACCACACTAGTCTTATTCCTTGCCGATGACATCTTGGCCGCCGGTTTGACACCACACATCCTCCGAATCGTGTTCCTGTATTGGCTAGACATCATCACACAAAATACCGGGTGTAGGATGGAATTAATTGTGACGAGCATGGAGAAGTACACGACCAAGTCTGTCGAGAGCAGACTAAAAACATAATTTTATATCAGAGATTCTGTCTGTTCCCTACGTAATCGGGTCGTTTCTATCGTATAGGGCCTTGACAAGATAAATCCCTCCAAGGGGTGCTTCGGTGATGAAAAATGCGATTGTCATGAAGACAATTAGCTTCGTTGTCAACTCCTTTTTCTCCTCTCCAGAAGAAGACCGCCCACTACTCCCACCGGCCTCTTTCATTTTGCGGAGAACCCGGAGAAGTGCGATGGTTAGAACCGGGAAGGCGAAGCAGGGAATGAACTGAAATTGGATTAGACAGCTGGGTATATGAGTCATTGTCTAGAGCTTACCTTGGTAACGATTGCATCGAACATCGTATAGCTTCGAAGAACAATTTGATCGTTAAAACTAAAAAATGGTGTCAACATCACAGAATATTGGGGTGTAATGTGTATATTTTGGTATTCCGCGCAACTGAAAACTTCAAAATACAAGGGCCATGATAAAAAAACGTACTTCACTGGCAATGGAATACTCCGATTTTCCACGACAAGCCATCTAGACTGAGAAAAAATCGTTTGGATTGAACTGATACAAAAGACGACGAATACCATAACCCAACCGACTCGCGGCTCTGACCAGTTACCGTATCTGAAACCTACAGTAGTCAGTAAAAACGTGGCTCCCGCCTACCTGCTCAGCGTGAGTTTTTTCACAATGATAAATCTTACTGTAGCCATGAGAACACCTAGCCAGCAACCACATCTCCGAAAGATAGTTTGGATGGACCAAATAGATAGATCTAGGTAGACTTTAACCCGGGTATCGGCGGTGACACAATCCGAACTCTCTTGATCTGTCATCAGGTAGTGCTTGTATACGGTAGTTAGCATTATACACAAATCGCTGATCGATAGTCCGATTAAAATGATATTCGTAGAGGAGGTCTTCATAGATTTTCGGGAGAGGACAAGGAGATGGAATAGGTTAATGACAATGGAAATGCAGCTGAAGACGAAGTTAGTCTGGTGAACATGGTTTCCGATTCCACTGAAAAATCCTAATTTTAAATTTACAAAAAAAGAAAAACTCACTTGACAACTTCGGTAACTTCCAGAATACTAATCGTCGCATTTCCAGAATCACTAGGCGTCATGACTGCGTTTTCAGAATGACACACTTCTCGGGGGTGATTAAAGGGGTAAAGTGATTACTTGTTGGCGATTTTCACGTGGAACATAATAAACTTTAGTCGTGTGATCATTCAATTTTATTTTGCAAATTTATAACAACTCATGGATTTTTTGGCAGAAAAAGCCATTAACAGAAATCAAAAAAAATTATTGCACACTACTCCAAACGCTCCTTCCTTGACTTGAACTCTAAAAATTACCCTTTAGATGTATATTTCAAACCCTAGGCACCTTCCGCTTAAAAAACAAGACTTTTCTAAACAAATGCCTAACTGTTTTCCGATATTGAAAAGACATTGCAAAGCATATGACACAATGAATGGAAGCATTTATAGTGAATATTGAATCACAAAGGAAGACTATATTTTGAGCAAAGGTTCTAAAAAAAAAGTCAAGTCATCCTGGTAGGTTCCCCTGGAACTCACTCATAATTCATATTCCCTCTCCAAATCGCCTTATAACCATCCACAATTCCCAATGGGAACTCGGAAAGGAAGAATGAGGTGGCAATGAAGATTGTGATTACTGTAGTTCTCTCTTTTCTCGATTTTCGAACGCTTTTATTAGCCATCGATATTTCTAGAGTTGATGAGGATATTTTCAGGGTTTTTCTCATTTCATTTAGCAAAAGAAATGTGAGAATTGGAAGTGAGAAGCACGGAATGAGCTTTGAGAAAATGGCTTCCATTCCTATCCGAATCCTAGCTAACAACGCGTTACCGCTTTCGAAAAAATCATTGAACTTTTGATTATAAACCACATAGATTTCCTCGCTCTCACAATTTCCACCTGGTTGCCACGTGCCCGCTTCCACTATATCCACATGCAAAAAGAAGACCAAACTGAATACGAAACTAGCCAAAAATGTGATCATTGTTACTCTCATCCCGTAAATTGGTGTCGAATATTTGTTGCACTGGCTTGTGATGTCTGTTATGACAAGGTACCTGACAAGGGCGATCAGCATACCGAGCCACGCGGAGCACCGACGTAACGCATTGTGCACAGAGGTTAGGAACCAGTCTAGACGCATTTCGTAGAGGGTTCGTGGTGGGGTGCTGGAAATGAGTATGGAAAAATTATTCAAACGGAAATTTTTTTTTAGTTTTGGTTTTTTTTTTCAATTTTTTCGGGGAACCCGGTGTACGATCAATTTTGGAAGTCCATTCGAACCAAAAAAAAATTTCTCCACCAAAAAATATCGAAAAACTTTGAAAAAAACTAACTCACCACTCGACCATCATTTTCTGCGCAATATACCCATTTCTGATAATAATAAGCATACACAACAAATCACAAGTGGCTATCCCGATCATTATCACATTTGTAGAGGACGTTCTCATTGGTTTCCGGGTCAATATAATTAAATGAGCGAAATTCAAAAAAGCGCCGAGTTTCGAGAAAATAAATTCATACCACAGACTAATAAATGCTATTTTTCTGAAATTATTTTTTTTAATTTTAGGAGGAACCGGGAAAAAGTACGTGAAAAACTGCGAGGTGTAATCCTCGAATCCGTGTTCATCGATATAAGTTGGCATAATGGTCAGCATGGTTTTAGATAAAGAAAATGAGAGGGAATGATATTAAAATGAGGTGCATGGTTCAATGAACTTCTTCTGTCTCGTATTTTTACTTCCTTGATATCAGATTTTTATATAAAACCAAAAGATCGCAGAGACTTTCCTAGTTTTGTCAATGGAGCAAACTTGCATCAAAAAATTTATTAAAAAATCAAGTTATTCGAGAAACAATCGAGGTAGTTGTTTTCTTTTTCAATTTCACAAATGACAAGACTCCGCCCACAGTCTTACGGTATGACGTGGACATCGCAAAGCATAACAGACAATGAAGAGAAGCATTCAATGTGAATATTGTGTTGCATAGAATCTCCACTTTTTTTGTAGATTGTCTGAAGGATTACTGTAGGAATTAAAAAAAGATTACTGTAGGAATACAAACCCAATAACTGGATCATTATGCCAAATAGCATCTATTATGTAAACGATTCCAAGTGGGAACTCCGTGATCAAGTAGGTGATGGCTATGTAGATAACCAATGAAGTGATTCGGTCTTGATGATGGGCAAATCTGAATACTGATCTTTTTTTTGGACTCTGAACTCCTATGTTACCTGGAATTCCTAAAAGCTGTCCTCTCCGGTGCCCTTAGCTTCAGAAGGAGAAGTCCAGTTAGAATCGGAAGCAGAATACATGGCATTATCTTCCCCAAAACCCCCTCGACAACCAATTGAATCCGATGAAAAAGTCCTTGTTCCATTTCAAAAAGCTTGTTACACGATTGCCCGTAAACCGGGGCCGATGGTCCGGGACACGTGGCATCTGGATTCCAAACAGAGATCTGCTCGAAATGAAACTGATAGAAGAAGAGAGCGGAGAAGAAGGAGCTGATCAAAAAAGAGATAGAAAGCAGTTGAAAACCGAATCCGGAACTAGCGACCCGTGTGTTCATTATATTAGAGATGACTAGATATCTAACGAGAGCAATGAGCACTCCAAGCCATGACGAGCATCGACGTAGCCCATTTTGGATTGAGGTAAGGAGCCAGTCGATATTCATTCTGATCAGAGATGGTGGTGGGGTACTGTAGCTTTAAATTGACCTGGATCCTCTTGATTCACTTACCATTCAGTTCCCATTGGGTTCACTGTCATGTACTCTGTCTTTATAACATTGCACATGCTTAACAAATCACAAAGAGCTATCCCAATCATTATCGAGTTCACAGATGACGTCATCATTGATTTTCTAGTTAGAAAAAATAAATGAAACAGGTTCAGAAATGCTCCGATTTTTGAGAATAGCTGCTCTAACCACTGGACCTCAATGGAAAACGATCTGGAAAAAAATTCCTGTTAAGCCCGATTTCGAGAAACTTACTGTAGATTATCAGAGTCATGAGAATGTCCATGTTCAGCCATTTTTGGAGAAGAAAATGCGAAAAAACGGGGGAGAAACTAACCAAAAGCAAAATGATCAGCTACAAATTAATTTCAGTTGGGTAGGCTTGTTTCATCAGTTTTGGAAATTTTTAGAATTTATTTTCAGATAAAAAGTTTATTGGACCCGATATTTTGTCGGTTAAAGCTTCAAAAAGCTTTAAAAAAGCTTTGAAAAAAAAAATAAAACTAAAAATAAAAGTAAATAAATAAAAAATAAATTATGTAACAGCACTTGTCCAGCTCCTTGTACTGTATTCGAAGCGAATTGGCAGCATCCTTCTCATAACTCTTCTCAGAAGATTGTTGGTCAGGAACATGGTTACGGTAGACGCTGCGCCATGCTCCTGCATTATCAAGAGCAATGTATAAGGGAAATAGGGGAATTCTGAAAGTCAGTTTCCTACTTTTTCAAAAAAAATTGACTTACGAGAAAGCTGAATAAGAACCGAGATGGCTAGGAGGAAGCCGAGAAGAGGGAGCAAAATGCAGATGATATGGATCCAGGCCCAAAAAAATTAATTTCTAGATTAAGAAGTATTTTTTTAAATGTACCGTAAAAACCAGACTCTGTAGGAAATTCCTATGAATCGCTGCAGACCTCACAGACAAATGGGTGCTCATTGAATTCAGCACCCTTATCGTCATTATCAATGCGGAGATGCCCGAAGCAAAACAAAAAGTGACTCCTAGGACACAAAAAATATAGAAAATCATGAAGACTTTGGAATCAAAATTCATGAAAAAGCAATTGTCACACCACATAAAAGTCTCGAACTTTCCGAATCGTCTCTCCATTTTTAGCTTATAGTCTTTTTGATATTTTAGATCCGGATAGATAAAAATAGAGAAGAGGATGATAAAAACAATGGAGAAATAAAATAAATACTTGGTTTGATACACAAATCTCCGAAGTTTTGATGGCTCGTAACGGTAGACGATAACAGCTTCCATTCGATAGATGAAAAGGGATAGGGCAGAGATTCCAGTGTAGATAAGAAGAATCGGGAGGAATTGGAAGACGATTGAAGCGTTTTCTGCTAGTGGGCCATTAGAGCACATGATAGGGATAGGGAGGACTACGGTCACTTTCCAAATGGATCCCATGTGGATTTCTAGGAGGAGGCCTCTGGAAAAATTGCAGGGTAAAAAAAGCCGTTTAGTAAAAATTTTTTAACTTACGAAAATATATGAAAAATAAGATAGTTCCGATATTTATTAAAATGAGATGGGCTCTTGAACATCAGAATCCAAAAAGCTATACAATAAATAGGAATTGAAATACAGGTAAGGACGATATGAACGATGGGGAACCCGGTGGGTTGCTCGAAAGAGCAAGTTGAATTGAGCATAAAATATCAAAGAATGATTCTGCAGCGAATTCTGGTCACAAGAAAAAAGATTATCAGATTACCGAAAAGTCTGCTAGTTTGTAGTGCCCACTACAAGCGTGCGAGATCAATGTGGGTCTCATTTTGAAAACAAAATCAAAAAATAATGAGTGCATGAGAATTATGCGTTGGTACTCCTGTTATTTTCGCTGTGAATCAAGCTATCGGCGACTCGATTCCCGGAAAACATTCGGAATAACGTTCTCCGTAGTAAGTCGTTCGTCAGAAACATGGTGATGGTTGATA
Organism: Caenorhabditis tropicalis; assembly: GCA_016735795.1. Lineage (NCBI taxonomy): Eukaryota > Metazoa > Nematoda > Chromadorea > Rhabditida > Rhabditidae > Caenorhabditis > Caenorhabditis tropicalis. The sequence continues at coordinate 866,216 of CM028618.1, forward strand.
GGGCTCCGTGCTCTTGTATAATGAGGACTAGGAGATAGGGGAAGTACGGGAATTCTGAAAGTGAAGGGGGAATAGTGACGAAAAAGGGTAATGAACTAACGGGAAAGGGTGATGACGATGGAGATGGCGCAGAGGAGGCCCAGTAAGGGGAGTAGAATGCAGATACCGTGGATTGCGGCCTAGAAATGGGTATGTAATTACTCTTAAAGGAGGACTGAACTGTAATTCATTAATTTGAAATTAGGTGTAGTTTTTCATTCTGAACACTTTTTCTGTTGACAACTTTCTCTGAAAATTCCCTTAAATGCCTTAAAAACCGGCTTGAAATGAGAATTGATTATGGTGGAAGAGTTTTTTGGCAACCTCGGCCACGGGGTTTTCGACCGCCCCAGTCGCTATTTTTCTCATTTTTTTCGAGAACATATTTCCAATATAAACGTGAAACTTCAAATAAAGCTGAAAAATAGCTACTGGAGTGGTCCAAAACCCCGTGGCCAAAGTTTCGAAAACTCTTCCATAATAATCAAATCTTTGCATTCCAGGTCGGTTTTTAAGGCATTTAGAGGCATTTTCAGAGAAAGTTGTCAACAGAAAAGTGTTCAGAATAAGAAACTATTAGGTCAGAACAAAAGTTTTGCAGCACCTTTTGTTTTTTGCTCATAAAACTACGGAGAAGTTCCTAAAACACTACAGCTTGCGGGTATATGAGGATATGTGTATGGACTAGATTTATACAAAATCTGGACTCCATGGCGCTTCTGGGCAGCAAGCCAGTTCAACTTTGCCAAAGTATCCTTATTTTTCACTTTTGGCGTCTTAACTCCAGATTCGGAGAATTTCAGTCACTGAGATCTATGATCATGGTTAACATAGAAGGTCCACTACTCATTCCCTAAGATCAATTCGGGAAGTTCTGTTGTCCTTCTTCAGTATGACAAGAAGAAAGTGGCAACCTCCTATCTTCCCTGTATGTTTGAGACTGCCTCATCGATGTGGTGTCCAAGTTTGGATTTTGCCGGAGAACAAGAATCTATGGAGTTGGTTCTTTGGCATATTATGATAGTACTTGAACCTCTTCATAAGATATTCAATCAACTGATTGGGATCCTCTTCCACCAGTGTAACTATATCGTCTCCAGAAATACCTTCTGACATCTATTATGAAAAAATCATTGAATTCTAGTTCTCTATTTTGGAACTCAAGGATCAAACAAATACATGTTGCTTGATTATCACCGATGGGACCCTACAATAGATAAGTTTGAGCCTCAGTTTGTGTTGTTGCAGAGCCAATACAGAAATTGCACAAATTTACCAATTGGAGTTACCATTAATAAAGCTGAACTGGCTTGTTGCTCAGAAGCGCCATGGAGTCCAGATTTTGTATAAATCTAGTCCATAAACATACCCTCATATACCCCCAACATGAAGTGTCTTAGGAACTCACCCGTAGTTTTATGAACGAAAAACGAAAAGTGCTGCAAAACTTTTGTTACAACCTAATACATCTATTGACAAATTATTGAACTCCAGTGCAGTCCTCCTTTAATAAAGAGACATACAGGTCAGTTAGAGGTTCTAATAAAAGAAAACTAATTTTTAATCACAAAATCCTATGCTTCAACTCACTATAACCACTAAACTAATCATAAAATTCCGTTGAATCGCTGCGGTACTCGGAGACAACCTGGACCTCACTGACTTCAAAACCCGGACTGTTACATGGAATGCCATCCCCGCAGTAAAACCTCCAAGAGCCGCTGTAACAGCCCCTGCCACGTAAAACGACTTGAATAGCTTGGAATCAAAATTAAAGAAAAAGCAGTTGTCACACCACATATATCCCTTGAACTTCCCGAATCGCTCCTCCATTTTTTGCTTGTACTCGACTTGGTACTTCAGATCCGGATAGATCAGTATGGAGAGGATTAAAAGGATGACTACACTCAAAAAGAATAGGTTCTTCGACCAATGAACCATTTTTCGGCGGTAACCAAACGTCTCTTCTTTATGAAAAACGATTGCTTCCATTCGATAAATAAAAAGAAGTACTATAGAGACACCGGTGTAGACAAGGCAAGCTGGCAAGAATTGGAAAACTATTGGAGCGTATTCAGCGGTGAAACTATTGGAACACATGATAGGGATCGGAAGAACTACAGTAACCTTCCAGATCATTCCCATATGAATTTCCAAGAGAAGTCCTCTAGAAAATTAAGAACATCTTGATAGCCAGGTTACAAAAAAACTCACGATGAAATATGAGCAACAAGGTAATTCCTATATTTGTTAAAATGCGAGGGGCTCTTAAAAATCAGAATCCAGAAGGCTAGAAAATAAACTGGAAACGATAAACCCGAAGAAATATATTGAATTATAGTGAACCCAAAAGGTTGGTCAAAGTCACAAGTTGAGTTTAGCATGATCCAGAAAAAAACTGATTGCATTTGGAGAAATTTGTTTAGCACAACAACGAGACAGGTGCAAAAATGGGAACAGGAGCTCAAAAACCAGAAAACACGTCATCAATCTGGCACTGCCAGGGTTGATCGACGATGCTGACTGCTGTTCTCCACTGTCGGAATGATTTCGTCGCAGAAGAGCATTTTTTTGAGAGCTTTTCGGAGCAAGTTGTTTGTTAGAAACATGATTACGGTAGAGGCCGCGCCATGCTCTTGGATGACGAGGGCAAGGATGAATGGGAAGTATCGGAATTCTGGGGAGGAAGATTTAGAGATGAGCAAGGGGTTTGGGACTCACGACTCAAGCTGATAAGCACATTGATAGCTGACAAAAAACCCAGAAGAGGGAGTACAATGCAAACGACATGGACACCGGCCTGAAAATCTCAAAATTAGAGGCATACGCCTAGGCTGAGCAATGAGCAACGGGCTAACGCTAAATGGGGCCCCCTGGCAACCAAATCCTCTCTACTTACCGCCAACGACAAACTCATCAGATAATTCTTATGAGCCGCCCGTGTTTTAGCCGTTAGCCGGGAGCTAACTGCCGACAACGCTTTGACTGTCACATGGAATGCTATGCCTCCGGTGGTTCCCCCTAACACAACTGCACATCCTGCCACGTAGAAAAATATACGGAAGATATTGGAATCGAAGTTGCAGAAGAAGCAGTTGTCACACCACATATACGGTTTGAAGGTTCCGAATCTCTGGAATAAACCTGGCTTTCTTTATTTTGAACCCTCTTATCGGCTATTACCACTTCCATTTTCTGCTTATACTCTTTCTGATGCTTCAAATCCGGATAGATAAAAATTGTGAGCAAAATCACAAAAACTATATTAACATAAAACACATATTTCACATATCTCACAACTCTCCGTATCAATGATTGTTCTAATCTGTGAACTATGACCGCTTCCATTCGATAGACGAAAAGAGAGATGGCGGAGGCTCCAGTGTAGGCAAAGCAAGCGGGTAGGAGTTGGAATACGTTGGGAGCGAATTCTGAGATGAATGTGTTGGAACACATGATGGGAACAGGTAACACTATAGTGACCTTCCAAAGAACGCCCATCACAAAGTCTAGAAGAAAACCGCTGAAATTCAAGGTTATAAAATTTGGTCTTGTTCTTTAAAGGAGGACTGAACTGGAGTTCAATAGCTTGTCATTAGATGTAGTTTTTAATTCTGAACACTTTTTCTGTTGACAACTTTCTCTGAAAATGCCTCTAAATGCCTCAAAAACCGCTTTGAAAACGTCGAGGTGATTGGGGTGGAAGAGTTTTCCGGAGCCTCCGCCACGGGGGCTTGTACCTTATTTTCCTTTTTATTGAGAATTTGTCGTTTGATTATGAAAGAACATCTACATAAAAAACATAAAATCGAAAAAAAAGAGAAAAATAACGGCTGTGGCGGTCACAAACCCCGTGGCCGAGGTTTCGGAAAACTCTTCCACCCCAATCACCTCGACGTTTTCAAAGCAGTTTTTGAGGCATTTAGAGGCATTTTCAGAGAAAGTTGTCAACAGAAAAAGTGTTCAGAATGAAAAACTACATCTAATGACAAAGTATTGAACTCCAGTTCAGTCCTCATTCAAACTCACGAAAAAATATGAGCAGCCAGGTAATTTCGATATTTGCTAAAATGTTTGGGTGTTTTCCCAATCAACACATAAAACGCTACTGCATAGACTATAACAGACAGGGATAATGCAATATAATGAATAATCATGAAGTCAAATGGCTCTTCAAAGTAACAAGTTTCATTTAGCATTTGGGGAATAGAGAAAAGAATCGAAAAACCGCTTATCGAAGGGGGGAACAGGTGAAAATAGACAGAATTTTTGTTATCAATCAAAAATCTTGTCTTTGCACCCAATTTATCAAATTTGAAATATTAAATTACATTTTACGTGATTCCAGTTATCCCATTGCAGTCGACCGATTCTGAGTGCTATTCTCCACTGTCCGAATCGCCTCCTCTCCACAGAATACACTTTTTAGGGCCTTTCGAAGTAGATTGTTGGTCAGGAACATTGTGATGGTTGAAGCGGCTCCATGCTCTTGGATGATCATGACAAGGATATAAGGGAAGTAGGGGAATTCTGAATAAAATGTTTGGGTTCATGAATTTTTAATTTGCTTACGAGACAAGCTAATTACAATCGAAATTGCCCATAGAAAACCAAGTAAAGGAATCAGAATACATGCTGCATGGATAGCAGCCTGGAAAAAAACAGAGAAATAGTATGCATTGTGGAGAGACGCAGACACTCACCGATATAACTAGACTAACTAAAAAGTTTCTATGCAGCTTCTTCGTCTTTGCCGATAATCGAGTCTTCACTGAATTGATACATTTCACTGTCAAGAAGAATGCCAACGTGACTGACGTGGCACCGAGGACTACTGTAACCAGACAGACATTGAAAAACCATCGGAATAGATTAGAATCGAAATTGAAAAAGAAGCAGTTGTCACACCACATATAAGGCTGAAATCTTCCGAATCGCTGCTCCATTTTCATTTTGTAACCTTTCTGGTATTTCAGATCCGGATAGATTAAAACGGTGATGATTAGAACGAAAATGACACTTATAAAGAACAAATATCGAATATAAATCACTAGTTTTCTTAGTTTTGAGGCTTCCGACTGATGAATTATCACTGCTTCCATACGGTAAACAAACAGAGAAATTATAGAGGCCCCAGTGTAGATTAGGCAGATTGGGAGAAATTGGAACACTATTGGGGAGTACTCGGCGATAAAATTATTGGAACACATGATTGGGATAGGAAGAACTACAGTAACCTTCCAGATCAATCCCATATGAATTTCTAGGAGGAGTCCTCTGAAATAAACCCTAATTAAAAAAAAAAACAAAAAATAAAAACTTACGAAAAAATATGCGAAACCAGATAGTTTCGATAGCTTTTAAAGTGAGATGGACTTTTGAATAAAAGAATATAAAATGATAATCCATATACTGGAATTGAGAGGCATGTACTGATATAATGGACAATGGTGTTTCCAGTAGGCTCTTCGAAATAGCAAGTCTCGTTTAGCATTGTTTCTGCAATCAAGAAAATTAAAGGAGGATTTTAATAATAAATATTAAGATGTAGTTTCAAATTCTGAACATTTTTTCAGTTGGAAACTTTTTCTGAAAATGCTTCTGAATGGCTCAAAATGGAAGAGTTTTCCGGCGATGGGGTTTTGGACTTTCGGGTGCTTTCTAGCCGCTTTTTAAGACAGTTAATGCTATTTTCAGAGAAGCTTGTTAACAGAAAAAATATTTGAAATATCAAAATTCCATTTTGAAATAAAAAAAAAATCCAGTTCTCCTCGGAACAAAAGAAACAGGAACTGACTAACTTCACTGAACCGATGAGCAGGTGGAAAGCATTTCAATTTTAATAATTGAGGTCTTGTTTGTGCTTGGATTCATTTTTTTTTTGAGTTTCAGGTTTGATGTAGACATGAATTTCATTAGGTGTGGTCTATGAACCTTTCAGATTTTTGATCATAATATTGGCTGCTATATTTAAGTATGAGATCATTTGCCACGTGGCGAGCAAGAATCCGGATGTGTTTTGATCTTCTGGTTCCAATCCGTACGATCTCTGTCTTTGTAATCATTAATTAAAGCACGTCTAGTCTAAATCCCCCCAAGGAGTTCGTCTTCTTCACCTGAATCTTAATAACATGTGATTTCTTTCTCTCTTAGTGGCTCATACTGCCCATTATCATCCCACGTCGTCCATTTTCTTTCATTCTGATCTCAAAAATGGCGAGAGTTGAGACGATTCAAGATGCGGCTATTGTTTTTCCAACATTCCCAAATCTCGAGTTTATTTTTCAAGTCTTCATGTTTTTACAGTAAGTTTGTTCAGAAAATATTTAAAAAATGTCCTTGAAAATTAGATCTTTGACCCGGAAATGTATTGATATCGAATTCTATATCGCTATCATCGGGATCATTCTGACAGTATTCCACGTGTATATTCTTACAAGAAAACAGATGTTGAAGTCTTCTATCATCTCTATTATGATTGGAATCGGTATCTTTGATATCTGCTCGATGGTTTTAGCAATAAGTGTCAGGGATTTGATCTCCTCGTTTTATAGAGACGTCTGGTAAGATGTCCTCTCAATCTTAGACAAGTTACCTATATTCCAGTACCCCTCCCCTGACCCTCTTTCTCTATCGCCTTTTCTGGATTCTGATGACTCTTCGTGACCACGTCATCCGTTGCTCCACGTGGCTTGGCATCCTGATGGCTTTTATTCGCTTCTTAGTCATCAGATTTAACTTGAGACCCACTTTCAAGAAGGTCGCCAATGTCTCCTTCGGGTTCTATTCCACTGCCTTTATTTTCGTTATCAGTTCCCTTATCGCTATTCTAAATTACTCGAGAACCAAGATCGTGGAGGTTGGGGTGTGGCACCCAGCGGCCACTTGTGAGTCGAAGTCCAGTGCCATTTGGCTTGACCATGAACTCCGCTCGCCAGAGTTTTATACGGCAAACGATGGGTTTCTGCTCCGGGTTACTGTATTTATCAATGGGTTCTTGTCGAGGGTAAGATCCTCATTTTGATTTTAAGTCACCCAGATTCCAGATAATTCCATGTGTGCTTCTCCCTACTCTCACTATCATGTTGATCTTGGAGATTCGACGGGCTCGGAAGAAAATGGCGAACAGTAGATTCAATTTTCCAAAAAAGTACTTATCTTTCTTCATTCTAATTGCTCAACCTTAATTTCAGAGCCGATAGAACCACCACATTAGTCATGATAATGACAGTAACTTTCTCTATTGCATCTCTGCCAGCTGGTATTTTCACTTTGTTCCAAGTTATGTATACCGATGTGGGATTCTTGTAAGTTCTCATTTAGTATTATATTCCAATGATTAAGGTTTTCCAGTCACTTATCAAACTTCGTGGAGCATTTCTCAAATGCAATTCTGACAGCCATGGCTTCTGTTCATTGTGTCATCTGCTTTTCCATGTCATCTGAATATCGGAGGACCGTCAAAGAGGTTTTGGGATTACAACCGAAGCAGATTTATTCTAATTCTATATTTTGATCATGTTAATTGGCTTCTATCAGTTTATTAATTGATTTTATAAATTCTGTAGAATAAAATAGAAGTTTTAACCAAGAATTCATGGCTAACAGTTTGAAAAAATTTTTTTAAAATAAGAGCGATGTTTCAAAAACCACAACTAATCTAGTTTATCCATATCGTAAAAAATACAAGAAGCAGCAGAAATACGGTACTTTTTGCATATAGGGATGAGCAACTGACTAGCGATGACAAGCGATAGTCTAAAAAGGTTAATTTTCTGATGAGTAACTCTTAAAAAAGTGATTTTTTCGTTTTCAAAATCATCTTTTCTGTGAGTCACATTAAAATCTCAATCCTTCGCTAATAATAATCAGTATGATTGGAATTCCCCGACGAAGTTGGTACTTTGCTTTGGATAACAACTCATTTCGTCTCTCGAGTCTTCCGTTTATGATTCATTCCATTTTTTTTCTGAATCGCACGTTCAATTTTTTATTTTGTTCTGATTCTGAGGCAAGAATATAAAATTTAAACAGATCCTTTATTGTTTCATCGTCCTAAAAATTTTATTTCTGATGCTTTACGATAGTAGACAATCATTTTGATCTGTGATGAAGAGAACCTCCGTCACTCGAGTGCCCTTTGCAGAATAGGTTGCGTCTATACAGTGATCAAATGGATTGAGCCCCTTTATAATTATCTTGTTTTCGCTTTCAAAACTGATTCAGACTAACCAGTTTTTTTCTAGAAAATGCCGAAAATCGAGTCGAGTAAAGACGCCGCGGAGTTTTTTCCCAGTTTCAATAATCGAGATTTTCTAGTTTCATTTTATTTATTTTTAGAGTAAGTTTACCAAATTTTCTTTAATTAAAATAGAAATTTCCAGAAAACACGGTCTTCAATGCATTGAAATCGAGTTTTTTGTTGCTATATTTGGTCTATTGCTCACTATAATTCATGTTTTTATATTGACAAGAAAGCGGATGATGATGTCTTCTATCATATCAGTTATGATTGGAATCGGATTCTGTGATGGGGTTAATATGGCATTAGCAATTAGTCTGAAGCACATGATTCCCAGTTTTTATAACGATGAGTGGTAATTTTTTTCTTTAACATAAAAAAAATTTTTTTCTTTAACATAAAAAAAAATTTTTTTTTTTTACATAAAAAATTTTTCTTTTACATAAAAAAATGTTGGGTCTTTTACAGTACTCCTCCCTTAACCTTGACCCAATTCTATGTATATTTATACTTCGGAAATCTTCGAGACGATGTGATCAGGTGCTCTGCGTGGCTAGGTCTTCTGATGGCCCTTTTCCGTTTCCTTGTCCTCAGATTCTCATCGCAAAGATTCTCCCACATCTCTTTTGGGTTCAAGGCCTCTATTATCTGCTTCTTGCTCAGCTCCTCACTATCCATTATCAATTCTCTAAGAACAAATGTAATAGAAGGAGGACCTTGGATTCCTCATGAGAGGTAAGGAGTTTTAATGGTGCCCTTCTATTAGAGGTTTCAGTTGTGATTTTAAACCATCTGGGACAGTCTGGACCACTTATACGCCAGTAACCATTGAGTTTTTCACCGCGAACAATAGATTTTTTCTTCGATTTTTTTCGGCAGTGAGAGGTTTATCTTCCAAAGTGAGCCACCCTAAAAAACCTCCAAAAAACCAAGATCATGGGTTCCAGGTCATTCCATGTCTTCTCCTCCCTATTCTGACTATCCTTTTAATTCAAGAAATCCGACGTGCTCGAAAGATAATTCCCACATCCGCCTCTCAAGTGAAAAAGAGGTAAAAATTCTAGACAAATTATAGCATTTCATAATTTTTTTAGAACTGAAAGGACAACATCTCTAGTTATTTTTATAACTATCACCTTTTTCATCGCATCACTTCCTGCTGGAGTCACCACCCTCTTCGAAGTCATCTACCCAGATGAGGGATTTGTGTAAGTGCTTCTTATTAAGGATTACGGTAGAAATAAACTTTCAGATTCATTTCATCTCTCGTAAATCACTTTTCAAATCTTATTCTAACCACAAACGCCTCGATTCATTGCTTCATATGTTTTGCGATGTCCTCTGACTACCGGAAAACAGCCATGGGAATTCTGAAGAAAAAGGAGACCGTAGTGGTGTCGTCGGTGGTTTTTTGACGTCTTGTTTAATGAGGAGAATAAAGTTTTTCTCATTCTTTTTTTATTTTTGAAGACAAGTATGATCCCAGCTTTTGTGACCATTATAACCACTTTTTTGGCTTTTATCACTATTTTCATCAATTTCAAAACTCTTTCTGATATTTTTATGTGAGTTTTCTTCCAAACAACAATTTTAAATTCTAAATTTAGATCTAAAACTTTGAAAAAACAATCTAGTTTCACGCTATTCTACACTCGATTCTTAATCGACGGGATTTTGGGAGTCTACAGTAAAAAGGGTTGGATTCCAGTTTCCAAAAAAAATTTTCAGATATCCTAGTCATGATAATCTCATTTTTTAAAATCCTGGAAATCGAGTACCTCTTCACTTCTCGTCCCATTCTCCTTTTCTCTATTCTCTGGTCATCTTCAAGTGTCACCAGTATCCGAACGCTTCTCGCCACTGTTATCACCATCGACAGATTTATTGCAGTCATTCTTCCGATTGTCTATCATAAATATAGAGCTAGAATCCAAAACTCTATAGTAATAATTTTGATTTGTTGTTTTCCCATTCCGGATTCCCTAGTTCTTTGGGGTCTATGTGACTACGTGCTTGTCGTTCCGATAGGTTGTGTGAGCCTTGGTTGCGTTGGGAACAAATGCTATATTCAATATACTTTAGCCTTGGAAATGGTAGAGATTTTTTTATATTTTAAAAATTTTTTGGTTTAGGGAGCTCACTTTCTGATAACTTTGTTATCTCTGATTATGACAATTAAGCTGTTTATTTGGAACGATTGCAAGAAGGGGAAGAAAAGCAAAGGGTTGGAGAGGGTGAGCCAAATAGGTCTAGACGATTACAACTGCGGGTTTAAGGCCAACTACCTCGCTCTAACCGATACCCTCGTCATAATCTTCTTCGATATTATTCCCTTGCTCATTGTAAACAAATATCACTTTCCTTTCGAAGATTTTGGTTCCCTGATGAACCTGAGCAAGATCAGTGGTTATGCTTTGGAGGGGTATCTCGTCAGTCGAACTTTGAGGAAAATGAGGTTGAGGCCGGAAGCTCGGTCAATTTTTTAAATAAGATCTGTTTTTCCTTAATTTTTCCTTAATTTTTTAAAAAAATCATTTAAAAAAATATTTAAGAAAGAATAAAAAGAAAAAAATCGAAAAGGAAATGTGAACTATTTTAAGAAACACATTTGACTCCGCCCCCTTCTTATTATGAACACCCTAAACCTTAGATAATTATCAGATCTAAAGAAAAAAAGCACATGTGCCCTACGGAAAAAAAACAGACACTTCCTCTTGTTAAAAACAAAAAAAGAGTGCAAAATTTAAACGGCTTGCCCTATTTTATCACCCCCCCCCCTAATTGCAGGTATAACTTAATCATATCCTCATAACAACCAGAAGTTCTTGAAGAGAACATAATCGAGTTCCTTGGAAGTGTTTTTCTGAAATTTCTTGTTCAAAGAACACAAGTCTTCTAATGATGAGTTGCAAAGCAGCTTCAGTCATAAAACCTTTTCTAGAAAAGTGTGATAAAGTTTTTTTGTTTTCATTTCTGACTGAGAACAAGAAAAAAAACTAATTAAAACTGGTCTGAAAATCGAAAAACCTCCTATTTTGAATCATTATGCTCGTGATCCCGACAATTGTGACCATTGTAACAAGTTGTTTGGCTATTATAACGATCTATATCAATTTTAAAACGCTTTTTCAGATTTTTATGTAAGTTTTTCTATAAAACGGCTTTAAAAACTTGAATTTAGATCTAAAAAATTGAAAAAATCATCTAGTTTGACCTTATTCTACACCCGATTTTTGCTCGATGGAATGCTGGGAGTTTACTGTAAAAAACGGGTCTCAATTCTAATTTAAAAAATTATTTTTCAGTTTTCGTGGTAATGATAATATTCTTTTTCAAATGTTTCAAAATGGAATATATATTCACATCTCACCCGATTCCCCTGTTCTCTACTCTCTGGTCATCTTCAAATGTCACCACTTTTCGAACTCTTCTCGCCACGGTTATTTCAATCGACAGATCTGTTGCAGTCTTGTGGCCGATTGTTTATCATAAGGATAGAGGCAGAGTTCGGAATCCTATGATAGTATTCTTCATTTGTTGTTATCCAATACCGGATTGTTTGATTCTTTGGGGTTTTTGTGAATATCAGCTTGTCATTGCACCAACTTGTGTGAATCTTGGATGCGCTGCAAACAGATGTTATATCAGGTTCACACAAATTCTGGAAGTGGTACTAAAAACTTTCTGAATTTGTAAAAATCCAACTTTTCAGGGAGCTCACTCTTTAATAACTGTGTTGTCTCTTATGATGACAATCAAGCTGTTTATTTGGAATAATTGCAAGAAAGGGAAGAAAAGCAAGGGTCTGGAAAGGGTAAGCCCTTGATTAAAAAAGGATCCCAATTGTATTTTAAGGCCAACTACCTCGCTCTAACTGACACCGTCGTCATAATCCTATTTGATATGATCCCATTGCTCATTATATCAATGAATAACTTTGTCTTTGAAGACTACGGATCGTTGATGAACCTGAGCAAGATCAGCGGTTATGCACTGGAGGGGTATCTCGTCTGCGGGGCATTGAAACGAAAGAGTGTGGCGGATGGAAAGAGTTCCGTGATAATGGTTAAATCATAGTTCCGTGATAATGGGTTGAGACTGTTAACTAGAATTTAATTTTTGTTAAAATATATTTGTTTGAAGTTTGAAATAAACCTGGAATTTATAATAGTTTATGTGCGGTCTGTTGAAATTGGAAGAGAAAAACAAAAAAGGTCAAAATAAGTGTGGGAATTATTTGAAAAATATAATCAGGGAGTTAACTTGGTTCATGATGAGCCTTTTTTTAGCGACCCCTCCTACAAAGCATGCAAAAAGCTACTTTCCTTGTCCCACCTGAATTCCTCGTTTCAAGAGATCAATCTTCGATTTCTCTTTTGATCTCAGAAAGTTTGATTAACCTATAATTTAAAAATCAATTTATAATATGATTTATAAAAGGAAGTGTGTTACAATTCTAAAAAACGAACCCTTATTAAATGAATTGCGAGTTCAGTTCAGAATAATTCGAGTCATAAAACATTCTCAGGAAGTTTTTGGGCGTTACTTTTTTGTTTTCATAAAAAATTCGTTTCTGAAAACAAAAAAAATCTAATTAAAACTGGTCAAAAAACCAACTTCTCATTCTTCATTTCATAATGCTTGTGATCCCATTTATTACGACTGTTATAACAACTATCCTGGCACTAATAACCATTTTCATCAATTTTAAAACGCTTTCCGAAACATTTATGTGAGTTTTACGTTTTAATTTGTTTTAAAATGAGTTATTCAGATCGAAAAAACTGAAAAAATCATCTAGTTTGGCACTATTTTACACCCGATTTTTGTTCGATGGAATTCTGGGAGTTTACTGTAAAAACGGGTCTCAGTTCTATTTTTCAAAATTATTTTTCAGTTTTTGTGGTAATGATAATATTCTTTTTTAAATGTTTCAAAATGGAATATATATTCACATCCCACCCAATTCCCCTGTTCTCTACTTTATGGTCATCTTCAAATGTCACCACATTTCGAACTCTGCTCGCTACAGTAATCTCAATCGACAGATCTGTTGCAGTCATGTTTCCAATTGTTTATCATAAATATAGAGCTAGTTTCCGTAACTCTATGATAGTATTTGTGATTTGTTGTTATCCAATACCAGATTGTTTCATTCTATGGGGTTTTTGTGAATATCAGCTTGTCATTGCACCAACTTGTGTGAATCTTGGATGCGCTGCAAACAGATGTTATATCAGGTTCACACAAATTCTGGAAGTGGTACTAAAAACTTTCTGAATTTGTAAAAATCCAACTTTTCAGGGAGCTCACTCTTTAATAACTGTGTTGTCTCTTATGATGACAATCAAGCTGTTTATTTGGAATAATTGCAAGAAAGGGAAGAAAAGCAAGGGTCTGGAAAGGGTAAGCCCTTGATTAAAAAAGGATCCCAATTGTATTTTAAGGCCAACTACCTCGCTCTAACTGACACCGTCGTCATAATCCTATTTGATATGATTCCATTGCTCATTATGTCAATGAATAACTTTGTCTTCGAAGACTATGGATCCTTGATGAACCTGAGCAAGATTAGCGGTTATGCACTGGAAGGGTACCTCGTCTGTAGGGCGTTGCGACGGAAAAGTGAGGCGGATAGCAAGAGTTCGATGGTGATTGTCAAGTCAACTTGATTTTGTTAAATAATTTTCTGTTATTTTTATATCTATATCCCAAATAAAATTGAAAATAGCCAAGTTTCCCAGGCACCCCAGATGTAATAAGCTAGTTGCCTTCATTCTTCTCTTCAAATCCTTCTTGATTGATCCTTCTCTCTCGTCACGAACTTTCAATTTTTTATCATTTCTATAGCTTTGAAAAAAAATACCGTTGAAGCAACAACTGACACTCTACTAATCCTCTGCCATGTTTCAACACGAGCTTCCGGATATCCCTGAGAAGAAAAAATAACTGGAGAGAAGGGACGGAGGTTCTTGGAAATTGAGAGAGAAAAAAGAGATGATAAGAAAATAAAAAAGAGATAGGGAGTCGACCTTTGATCGTCGAGAGAGAAGTCTTTCGTATTGGATTAAGATGATTTGTGAAGAGATTAAACTAGAAGGATGATATTTTTAGATAAATAATTGCACGTCTGAATCAGCGAACCTTCCATTCAAAGCGGGATATCTCGATTCCTATTAGAGATACAAAGAAATTGTTATGTTTAGCTTGTTATGAGCAACATTTTGATAGTTAACACTCTTTTGATATTTTTCACAGGATCCGAGATATTAATGCTTGAAGATGAGTCACCAGATCATTGCCACAAGTCAGCGAAGAACCGGCCAACAATATGAATCAAACCCGAAAAACCACTTCCTGGGCAAGATGAGCCTATTCCAAAGTCAGAATGAGCAATGTCAGCATCCCTAACTAAACTCTATTTCCTCTGCCTCCCATTCCACTTGGCGACACTGATAATGTCATTCATGTGGATCTATCCGTGACGCCTAATCTTTTTTACGTGATATTATAATCCTAATAACTAATCAACCGGATTCTCATTACCGGGTTATCTCGAATAAAGTTCATCTAAATCCGCATTCTCTCAGTTAATCCAACAAAATGAGAGCTCGTTCCCAAAAAAAAGACCATTTGAGTAATGAAGTCCTTCTCTTTGTTCTCGATTGCACCCATTTCATTTTATTTTCTACTCTTTTGGGGTTGGAAATTGGAAATAAAATTTCTTTGTTTTGTCAAAATGTCAAAAATATGTTCATTATTAGTAAAGACTCCATTTTTATGCAATTATAGGAAAAATGGGCGGGTCTAAATTGCGTAACTCTAAGAAGCATGCCAGGGCTGCGAATCTAAATCCCGCCCATTTTTAAGAACTTCCGTGATTCATTTTTAAACTATACTGTTCTCCTTCCTCTCCTTCCTCAGGTCTCACTCCCTGGCACATAGTCATCCGGCAGATGATACATGCCACGCTCCCTTTTTCATTCATTCTCCTGAGTCAGGAGTCCTGACACTCTCTGAGAGAACAGTTAGTCCTATTGCTCATGTTCTAAAACATTCTGCTAGAAAATATGTCACATGAAATTTCTCGAATTTTTTTTTCCATGAAACAAAAAAAAAATTGTTTTTCGAAATTTTTTCCCATGATCACCGGATCATCTAATTTTGATTGACCTCAAATTTCCTCTGTTTTTTCTGCAATGTCCTCCCAAACAATCATCAGACAAGCCCCTGTCAGAAAATTCGAATTAAAAACTGAAAGGGGGCGGAGTCTGGTGACTCACGTGTTCCTCTGCAAACAATTCCAAGATTGTTGTGTCGCTTTTTCCCATTTCCCAGAAACAATTTCTCTTGCCCTCGTGACTTTCCATAAACTCCATTTTTCATATTTCCATTTTTCTTCCCCTCTCCTTTCCCATCCATCAGATTATGCTGTCAATCTTCTTCTCACCTTTCCTTTTTTTCCAATTTCCTTTCTGGAAACCATTCATTATTTCTTCTCCTCCTCCCCTTTTTTGGCTCCTCCCATTTCTCCGCCGACCTCCTAGTCAATCAGTAAGTGCGAAGACGCATCTCTCTTTTTTGCCTCTTTTCTTTTGGCTCCCCGGAGAAACACAGATGTCCTCTCTCGCCGGGGGAGCCAGAGAAAGGGGTTCTTTTTTCTGGTACACGTTGCCTTCCTCTCTAATTCTCGCCGCTCCCCATTTTCTATCTCTTTCGCTCCTCGCCCTCATTTTTTGCCCCCCCCCCTCCTCCCTTCTTTCTCGAACTTTTGTTCCCCTTTATTTTGTTGCACAGATTTATTTTTCAGATGATGTCTTCTCAAGATTCAATTGATCATGCTACCCTCGTAGCTGCTCTCCAAATCGAGGATAGCAAGGAAAGTTTCCGTGCGGCGTTCAAAGTCGCTCAGGGTTGGGCCAGCATCTTGCAGGCCAGGCTGGACTTAATGGGAACGGAGAATAGTCGTTTGGAACTGGAGAAGAAGGATTTGGAAGTGAAGCTCAAGTTGTATTCCACAGAGAGTGAGTTTTTTCTGTCCCTATCCCAAAATATGCCATTTTCCAGTGGTGCCACGTGTCGTTCATCTCGAAGCTCTCAAGAAACAGGAGGATACTGTCGATCGCTTCGATCGAGTTCGTTCTGAGAATGAGGAGCTTCGGGACAAGGTCCAGACCCTCAGTGCCAATTGCAAAGAGCTGGAGTCTAAATTAAAAATGGCCGACGAATTCGGTAAAGTAAAAATCCAGCTGCGGTATATGATTGGAACGAAGGAGGAGAAGGTTGGCGATGAGTGATTGCCTTTTTTGAAATATTATTTTTTAGGAGATGAAGGAAGAGATTGAGAAGTTGAAGAAGGATGAGGATGGGCTTCGGAGAAAAATATGGATAGCCAAGAAGAAGGTGAGAGATGGGGGTTTAGAAAAAAAAATTAATGAGATTTCAGGATGAATCTGACCGAGATGAGCTGGCAAACGTGATGGAGAAGATAGATGCGAAAAAGGAGGAGTTGGAGGAGATGGTAGGTCGTAAAGCATCCACAACCTAGTATTAATCTGTTTTCAGAAGAAAGACAATATCACACGTAGCGCAAAGAAAATGTTGGTGGATGCGGAAGTGGAGAATAAGGAGTTGCGCCGGGAACTGAATAGTCTCACGAGGACACTTCGTGGAAAGGACCAAAGAATCATGCATCTTCAGAATCAATTGACAATTAGAAACGCGGAGAACCGAGATCTTCGTTCACTGATTGCACGAAGATTTCTATTGCCGTTTGAACTCTGGTTCATAATTGATAATTTCGAATGGCATCTGGGCATGGCCCTCGAGGCTCTCTACGTAACCTCTGTTAACTTGGGAAGAGAAAGAAACGCAAGAGCGGATTCTCAAAGATTCATTTCGAGATTGATGCAGAATATTGTTTTGGATAAGTTGAATGAGGAGGTTCGAGTTGTCGATGTGACTCAAGAAATGGAAGCAGATGAGCAAGTCGCTGTAGCTGCTCTCCAGACTCAAGTTGCTATTGCTCAGCCTATTCCACGCATCAGATGGTCCAGCTCATCATGGGATGTGGAGGTTCTGGATGATTTGGATTCTTCAAAAGAAGATGTCGTGGAGAAAAAAGAAGAGAAAAAGGAGATCTGGATGGAGGCCAAAGGAAAAACCTGGAAGAGTCCGAAGATCGCCGAGCACGAGTTCAGTGTGGAGGAGATCAGAAACTTCAAGAGAGGCCTGAAGCGAAGAGGAAAGAAGGGCAAGCAGGTGGCCAAGGTGGTCAACGTTGCCGAAGTGGTTTCCCAGGTTGCAGAGGAGATAGAGGAGCGCGAAGTCCAGCCAGCTAGCAACTCATGGCTTTCTAACCTTTACTGTCTCTTTGTCATTTTATTTTTGGGATTGATTTTCGGAATATTCATTGCTTGCTTTTAGTCGCTTTATTGCTTTATTAGTCTAGATCTTCATGTACTTCGGGTTACTGTACATTGTCGACAATAAATGCTTTTTTAGAAAAAAAATCACAGCTTTACAGATATCTTTCCGTTATTCTCAGAATTTCCTCCAATTAGAATCTCTATGAGCATTTTCTCCAATCTAAAACTAAAAATATTGCTCATCTTATAAAAAAAAACTCACTTTAAAAACGGCACTTCAAAGAGAGAACTCCAAAAGAAAGCGAAGACGAATGATAGAATGGTAGCCGGGATAGAGATGTATAGAAACTTAACTCCAATACAAGGGCATATCTAATCCAGACTTACCACATACCAAGCAGAACTGTAATGTAAAGTGCCTCCAACATTCAAATAATAATAGAGAATCATCCAATGAACGATATAAACACAATAGGATAGTCTTCCAAATGGTTGCCATATGGGATGAGACATGAAGTTGTTAATGGGTCCACCCCATTCTAAATGGTTAGCAGATACCACCCAGCAAATAAAAAAGGACCAGCCGATTCTATGAAAATTGTAGAAACTGGCTCTAGTGAACCAACTCCAATGGGATCCCTTATCGTAGTCATACGTGGCAGATAGACAGAATCCTGCGATGATGAATGCCGTGAGCCATCCGACTAGAGACAGGGCCCAGTTGAGTCGGATCCTTCTGGAGCCATAGGTAGCCAAAAGGTATCCATTTAGAATTCCGATGAGGTATGGGGGACATCGAATCCACGGTTTCGAGTAGATGATGTCAAAAAAATTGTCTTGATTCCCTTCCCCTATTCCATCCGCTTGAATATCATAGTTTCCGTAGAGAATATAAGTGGCGGTTATACTTCCAACACATCCAGCCATAACTAAAGTAACCCCGGCGGCAAATGAGACGTATAAAGAGACCAAGACAACAGGGGCAATGAGATACAGTTGAGTGTCGACTGCCAGGTACCAGGTGACACCGTAACAAGTGTTTAGATTGTCTCCTGCACTGCTATCAAAGTTATTGATGTAAAGGAGATTCTGCCACCAGTAGGTTCTACACGCATTGGCTTGAGCGGATAGGGCATCTGAAAATAGAGGCTACAGTAACCTCTAATTAAAGGGCTCACTCAATTCTGAAGCGGCAAATGATCCCTGGATATAGGGAGCGTAGACCGTGAAGAATCCAATGAAGAACATTACTGGAGGGGTCAACCGGAGGTATCGATGCACGTAGAACAATATCCAGGTGACCGGATTCGAAATCATCTCTCTGCTAGGCTTAGACTTAAAAAATAAATAAGCCACCACGATCCCTGACATTATAAAAAATGTGTCAACGGAGACATATGCGTTGAGCAACAGATGATCCCAGAAGTGTTTCGGGAAGTCCAGAGCTGGTTTCAAGGTGTCTCCAAGGATGAAATATGAGAAGGAGTGACCGGTGACCACCCAGAAAATAGAAAAGAAGCGAAGACAGTCCAGAGATTTAATGAATCCCGGTTTGTGGTCCTTAACGGATAGGAGGAGCTCCGCGTTGGTCCAAAGGGAAAATGAGTATAGGATTTTCAAAAATGGAGTGTTTTTGAGGCCAAGAAAGTCTAGGAGGCTTGCCAGGATTGCTATTCCAGCAATAACCATTAGGAAAATTCTGGAAGACGAGTTTTCCAGAAGGAATACAATTATTTATAGACTTACGAGTATCCCCAAAACGATGTGTCCTTCTTCACCTCGTTTCTCGCACAATATGCACTACAAGCCGTAAAGGGGTAGATTGTTAGCTGATTAAAGACCTCGACCATTTCTGTCGGGGAACAGGAGTACGGTAGACACACTGCCAAACGAAGAGGAAGTTCAAATGGGGTTTCACATGACGTGCCTGGTCTGATAAGCAGGTAACAGTAATTCGTCTGGTACTTTTCGACCTCTTGGCACTCTTGATATGACCCATCGTAAAGAGTTTTGAGCTCGAGGAGCCCTGGTCCGGGGAACTGACCAAAGGAATCTATTTCTGAAATTTAGAAATGAATTGTTATTTCAAATTTAAAAAAATTACGTTGAATCGCATATAAATTATCTTCCAGCACCTTTAATTCTTCCAGACTACAGTTTTTCTTGACTAGACATTCCAGGGAAACCGTCGCAAAAATTTCAATAGAATTCAACCATGTGTCAGTTTCATTTTGGCATTGAGTAGACAGGTTACGAAGTGGTTTAGTTTGGAAAACATTGTTGTATAAAGCCAAAGAACTCGGAATAAAAAACAGAAAAAGGAAACTGGTCATCATTGGAATTGAATTGTCAAAAAGTGTTTCCGTCTAGGAGTTTAAGATGATAAGAAATGATTTTGATAAGGGAAACAAAAAGAAATGTCAGTTACTTATTTTTGAAAATAAGCAAATAAATAAATGTTACTAGAAGGACCTTTCAAATGTCGTAGAAATCCCATAGTTATCACTTTTAGAGGTTTTTTGTATCCGAAAGCTTTTGAAGTCCTTCCATTGAAATCGATTTCGTATCAGCAGTAGGTTTTATTGAGCATGGTGGCAATTAAGTGCTCTCCGCGTAGACTATATACTCCTTTCGATGAAAATTATTTTCTTAATGTTACAAGGATGATTTTGTGTCGACGGGTTCTAAAAAGCAACTTGATATACTAAAAAGTAGATTTAATATTTTTTTATTCTATCATTTAGGCAAAAAAAGTAAATCCCACCACCTTTTTTTAATTTCCTCCTCAAAATTTTTTATTTTTTTGTTTTTTTTCTCTAACACACTCCGCTTTCGCTGCACTCTCTCGCCCTACCTCTTTCTCTGTCTGCGTCTCTCCGCCCGCGCGCCGACACACTTTTTTACAGTAACTCATGCCTGCATATCTAAAAAAGCCCGCGTTTTCCCTAAATTATCATCATTTTATCGCATTTTTGTTTTTTTAAATCGATTTTTAATATTTCAAATTCGCAAAACAAAAAAAAATTACAGAATGCTCTCAACTCCCAATTTCTCCGATACCAAACAGAAATACTTGAGGAGAAAAAGAAGAGTTTTCTTCTGGAGCTGAAAGTGGCCGCTTTGGAAGAGAAAATCGAGAAGCCGCAGAGGCGAACCGACACGCCAACACCTACTCGCGAATCGGTGAGGAAAATGAAAAGAGATGCATTTCAATTTTTTTGTTCAGATCACGGGAAGGCGTTGGACGTACGAACGTTGAATTCCCTGGGGGGAAAGAGTCTTGTCGTCAAGTAAGTATTCACATACATTTTTTTCGCGAGAACGTGAAAAAGCGAGATAGTACTGTATAAAGAATATGGCTAATTTCAGCCATCTCTTCTGCTGCCGATGCTCGAAACCCTGCACGTTCATCAATGATGGCTCACCTCCCCATCCACGACGTCTCCGACCTGCCGACAGAAGCAGCATGGAAAATACTGGCCGAATGCCCTTCGCTGAACATCTGGGTGAACGAAATCAGAGGATGGGGAGACGCATTTCGATTCTTCCACGCGGTTCTCCACCAGAAGAACTTCCCAGAAATGTTCCAACCGGCGTCGGATGGCCCATCAGCAGAGAACGCTGTTCAGAAGGAGCAAGTGCAGCCGGGAGAACAAAAAAGTATCGAACCTTCCGACAGACAAAACGTGGAAGATATTCGCCACGTGCCCATCATTAAACCTCTGGGTTAATGATGTCACCGGATGGCGACAATCATTCGACATGTATTACTCTTCGATTCTGGAGAAGGCCTTCGGCAATATCTTCGAACAATCGACGTCGGATGAGCAGATTCCGGTGGTGCAGGTGGTGGAGACTTTGGGTGTGCAGACAAGTGGTCAGATGGGAGACAGCGGAGCGCTCAAGGCACCACGAAACGAGAAAAAGGACCGCATTGCACCCTACACGATCCCGAAAACTAAAGGTAATATTTAATTATCAACAATTAAAGTTTTTATTTGGGAAGTTTTCAGTCTTGTACCAGATATCGAGCTTGTTCTTCCCAGCTGAACAATCTGCGCATACAATATGACAGACTCCAAGAAAGACATGCTCAAACCAATGAGGAACTCAATACCACCAAAGCTTCCCTGGAACAGATCACAAACGAGAACGAGGCCAGGAGGAGGCTATTGGTTGATATGGATCACGAAATGAACTCAATTGGAGTCAGATCAGAATGATGGACATTCCTGAGCACGACGTGAGGGCGGATCGGAGCGCTTCAAACTAGGATCAACAACATCATTCCACCACTCGTTGAACGCTTCCGCGAAACACATTTCGCCATTTCATGCGTAATGGTGGTCCTTTCGACACTAGTGGTATGCCTGAAGCAAGCCAACAACGTCAACACCGGCCGTCAAAGCGTAGCCACGATCATCGTCAATGCGTTAAACTCATTCGGTTTCGCAAGTTCGAGTGGCGCAGTTTGTGATGTTGCCGAGTATTTATTTGACGTAAGACCTTCTTTTCAAAATGACCACTCGTTTATAACTTGTTTGTTTCAGAGACAGAGGTAGAACAGAAACCAGCGATACGGTTTCGTGTATTGTCTGCCGGGTCCAAATGTCAACCACGTCTCTGGCATCAGCTCACAGGGATAATGAAAAGCTTCTGCAACAGATAAGAGAAAATCAAACGAAACTTGATCAAATGCAAAAGCAAAAAGTGACGAAAAGGAGCGAAGAATGGATGCTTGCAGAGAAAGTTTGCGGATTTCCAAGGATAAAGCCAAGTGCAGCATGTGAAGAGAAGCAAAAAAAGACATCATGATGAGCTTAGGAAGACACTAGACACTACAGCACCTAATGGAGTGTGTACTTCCATGAACTGGTCTTCCTTCTTCTCATTACTTCTAGTTTTGGCTTCAATCATTGCTCTCTGTCTGAAACAGGCCAACAAAGTATCCACAAGTAGCCGCTTCGTAGACCTAGTTCTTTTTTCTAATTTGAAAATTTTTCGAGCTTTATTTTATTGTCACATGTACAATGTTTAATTTTTTCTTTTCTGATTGAATAAATACAACTTTATTTAACTGTTCTACACAACATTTTTTTCAGAATAGATATTTTTGAGAGCGTCAAAGTGATTGGAAGAGATTTCGGTAAGCGGCGGTCATGCAAACCGTCCCCTTCCATCAAGGAAGGAAATCCCGACAGCTCTCCAGGTGTTTTATTAATCCGCACCTGCCCTGGGGTCATCAGGCACAATTATCGACCGACCCATTTTCATTCTCTCCTTGCCAATGGTCGAGCGCAGTATTTTCCATATCCCCCTGTTTTGTTTCAATGTTGTGCTTCCGGTGATATTCGTGTGTCTACCGTTTACAAATTTATTTGATCACGGTTCCGACTCTAGGCTTATAAACGATGTATCATTTATCATACTCCTTACCTCAGTCATGTTTTGTTATATAATTATTTTCTTAGTGTTTATATGCGTGTGCGAATCTGCACATCGGAATACGATCGTTTTGCAGATTATCGCGTAAGTTTTAGGTCTGAACCCTTTAAAGGAGGACTGAACTGGAGTTCAATAATTTGAAATTAGATGTAGTTTGGGTTTTTGAACACTTTTTCTGTTGACAACTTTCTCTGAAAATGCCTCTAAATGCCTCAAAAACCGCTTTGAAAACGTCGAGGTGATTGGGGTGGAAGAGTTTTCCGAAACCTCGGCCACGGGGGTTTTGTACCTTATTTTTCTCTTTTATGAAAATTTGTTTTTTGATTATGAAAGAACATCTACATTAAAAACATAAAATCGAAAAAAAATGAGAAAAATAACGGCTGTGGCGGTCACAAACCCCCGTGGCCAAGGTTACGAAAAACTCTTCCACCCTAATCACCTCGACGTTTTCAAAGCGATTTTTGAGGCATTTAGAGGCATTTTCAGAGAAAGTTGTCAACAGAAAAAGTGTTCAGAATTAAAAACTACATCTAATGACAAATTATTGAACTCCAGTTCAGTCCTCCTTTAAACCTCCGATTCCAGTGGGATTCTTCTGGAAATCCACATGTCTTTCATCTGGGAATTCAGTGTTCATCTTCCATGGACTATTTTATGCTCTCGAGCATAGTTGTCGCGGGCCTGGCCGGGCCGGGCCGGGCCGGGCCGAGATTGAAATCTTTCTCGGCCCGGCCCGGCCACAGGCCCGGCCCGGCCAGGCCACATGGGCCCGCATTCGTACTGAAAATTCGAAATTCTCGAACTTTGGTTGAAAAACAGTGAATTTTAGAAAAAATAAGAGTTGTCGCGGGGCGCATTATATTGAGAAAAAGTGTTTCCAAAAAATTAACCAATTTAATTCCAAGAAAGAATCATTCAAGAAAACAAACAACAATTTAAATTCAACAATCTAAGCAACAAGAAAAAACAAGGAGTGATGGAAATTAGCGATGAAAACGATTAAATCCAATTTGGGTTCTTGGCGACCAGTTGTGTTCCAATAACCACTTTCTCAGCCTTGAGGTATTGCAGCCGAGTTCTTCTCTTGTCCAGAAGGAAAGCAGCTTGACTGAAACACGTTTCACAAACACTTTCGCTTGGAACAACCGACAGAACTCGTGCCGCTACTTCGTAAAGAGCAGGGTACTCATTTTGCTTTCTTTTCCAATAGTCTTCAATAGTTTCTTGAATCGTCAAGTCAACATATTCATAGAAGTATCTGTCGAGTTCTTCATCGGAATCGAGCACATTTTCCGGAGTATCACTGACTTGCATCATTAGTTTAGCAATGGAATCGGAAGAGGATGGAGTCACAATTTCACGGGTCGCGGAGGGTTCTCTTGGTAGCATTGAAACGACAAATCGTTTAGCCTAAACACATTTAGTAAATGAAATTCTCGAGAGTAAGAGACGTACTCGTTGAATCTCATTCTCTGTGAAATTTTTCATCCGTTTTGTTCTTGGAGAGAGCAGGACTGCACCAAAATGTACATCAGTGAATTGAGAGAAGTAATGATCCAACGCCTTCAATCCGGACGATGCAAATGCAGAAAGATACTCCTGATCAATATCATCTATGGAAATGTTGTCCGGCAGAAGATCTTTAACATCATCTCCTTGTTCAAACCTCTTCCAAATATATTCCAATCTTTTATAAGCTGGCAAGACTAGGTGAATGGTCACAGCAGTTTGAGTCTGAAAATAATTTTCAAACTTTCAATCAAAAAGGAGTTATTCCTCAGAAGTGGAAAGGTAACTAACATCATATAGATTTTTTGATAACAACCACGGATATCACTTACTTGGAACACTTTGTTGTATTCGAGCAAAGGGTTTGTTACTAAAAGAAGCGCGTTAGCGACTTTGAGCTGATGTTCTGATGATAAATCGGCCAAGAGATCTCGAATTTTTTCTTGGGCAGTAAGTGCGAACATTTCTCCACTGATTCCAACATAGAAACAACGTCCTTGAGACATTTCACGCCATAAAACCAACGTGTTTCAATAGGTAACGCTGGAAGCTTCGGGATCATAGAACAAATGTCTGTGTTTGATCTGATTGCACTTGAAATCGAACCGGCGGCCTTCAGAAGCTCGACTGCTTTCGACAGCTTCTTCAGTTCATCGTCATCCATTTTCTTTTTGTGTGTTTTCAAGGGTTCCACAATCTTTTCACCAACCAGGTTGAGAGAATGACTCACGCATCGAATATCTAGAAACATTTGTTTTCATTAATTCGAATTTATTGAATAAGACTCACATGTTTGAAATTTCGAACCGAGAGTTGAAAGAGCACCATCCGCGGTGATGTTGCTTTTGAAAACTTCGTCTTCAGTCCACCCATATTCTTCCATCCTTTGAAGTATCAGTCGAGCCGTCTAGAATAGAACAAATTGAAAATTTTCAAACAAATACAACATACTTCCTGGCCGCTCTTTCCTGTTAATGCTGGGATGAAAGCAACCGGTTGAATTTCGAGTTTGAAAGAATCATTAATAAAAGAAACGTAGACACTAAGGTAGTTCACCACCAGCTTCCCATGATCCACAATAAAATTAAGTCTTTTCCCAGCAAATGGCTTGATCTAAATTCTAATGATATAGTTTGGTTTCTTGATTTCGCTTCTTACCGTTTCATGTGCTTTTTTAATAACTTTCTCTGCCAAACTCTCCGAAATTTTTTGAATAGTCTGACGACTCGGTAACTGATTGAAAGCTTCTTTGCCGTACCCGGAACTACTGTAAAAGAATTCAATCGCAATGATTTTCAACAGCGTTTCTCACATTGTATTAGCCACATCGACCATAAGATTTTTCATTGAAATCGAAGCAGCGTGATTGAATGACTTCCCGGAAGAGAGACAATATTTTGCAAGACACACTGCCATCCCATTTTGCTGCACCATACTGAGCTTTTTGAAACTATATTCTAAAAAGTTCACATTTACCGAAAACATCAAATTATATTTTAAAACTACCATCGATTTTCCGGTTTTTCATTGGCGGCGCTCCAGATTCATCATCTTTTCCATCTTCTGATTCTTCTGTGACAATCGGCTTTTTCTTTTTGCAATGCACTTTGGAATGACGATTCAGATGGGAACCATGAGTCCCTGATAACACTATTCCACAATTGACACATAGCAAAAATCCACAATCTTCATAATCTTCACTCTCGTCTGATTTAGTTTTTAAAATTGAAAATTCCCCGATTTGTGAACTTCTCCCTAAAAAATCTATTTTCCAGTTGATTGCGTGTAAAAAACTTACCAAAATTACTCTTGGATCTTTCCGAGTCAGAAGAATTTGAAGTTTT
The DNA here is from genome assembly GCA_016735795.1 of Caenorhabditis tropicalis. Lineage (NCBI taxonomy): Eukaryota > Metazoa > Nematoda > Chromadorea > Rhabditida > Rhabditidae > Caenorhabditis > Caenorhabditis tropicalis. Next base: position 892,666 of record CM028618.1, read on the forward strand.
GCGGAAGATAGAGTTCCCAGAGCCATTTTTCTGCAAAAAAAAGAGTTTTGAAGAGAAAAAAATCAGAAAAACCGAAAATAATAATAAAAAAATGAAAACGAGATAAACACCGCGTATCCGTAATAATGGAGCGTCGTTTGATGAAAGAAAAAACTGACACATTTGAAGAATTAAATTTTAAAAAAACCAAAAAAAAAATTCTTTGAGAAATGAAGTATGAAAAACGGGCCGTGTGGCCGGGCCCGTGGCCGAGCTTTTTTCGGCCCGGCCCGGGCTTGTGGCCGGGCCGGGCCCAAGGTGTCTCGCGACAACTATGCTCTCGAGGGATTGCATCCGATTATGCACCCTACTGTTTTCAAATATTCTTGTTTCTAGTTGCATTCAATGGAATCACATGTTTATATGTGTTCGTATTCCAAATGGATGTTGCCACAAGGCATACATCTCATACAAAACTTCATAAACTAGCCAATTTTCTAAAATACTTTGCTTATTTATTGCTGCTCGTCTTCCTTATTTTATCCATTTTAATATATCCACTTCTAAAAGAACAAACAGATTATAAAAGAAAATTCGAGAAGCATTATCATGAATTATTGGGTTTCATGTGGTGTGAGAGTTGCTTTCTAATGCCATTAGACTCTCCACTCTTCATTATTTTTTTCGCCATCGCCTACCTGACTATTTTTGTTTTTGTAATCACTGGACTCTGTATATCAGTAGTCACACATCGATCCCTAAAGATACCCTCATGCTCTCCTAATGTGATCTCTATCCAGAAGAACTTATTCATTAGCATGACCGCTTCGGTAAGCCAACGGACAGATACTGGTAATCAGGCTTGCTCGGAATTGACTTTTCGGAAAAACGGAAAACGACAGTTTTCCGAAAAAGTTTTTTTTCGGAAAATCAGAAATAAAAATTTTTCCCGATTTTTTTTTCGGAAAAGTCGGAAAAATTCGGAAAAAATCGGAAATGTTATTTTTTAGGCAAAATAACAACAAAAAACAGTAAAAATCGATTAAAAACTACGAAAAACAGCAAAATTTGATGAAAATTTTCGGAAAAACGGAAAAACGGAAATTCCGATTTTCCGATTCCGAGCAAGCCTGCTGGTAATGTATATGTTATAGCCATAACTTATAGGTGACAGTTCACTTGGGGCTTATGATCATTCCACTTACCGCCTACCAGTGTGCTTCACCGGTTAGAATTAACCGGTTAAATCGGTTTTCGGTTAATTAACCGGTCATTAACCGGTTAAAATTAACCGGATTTAACCGGTTAATTATCCGGACAAACAAATTTTAACCGGTTAAAATGAACCGGTTAATTTTAACCGGTTAAAAGCTAAAATTAACCGGTTAACCGTCGGTTAATTAACCGGTTAAAATTTCGCTAAACAACGCGGCGCGAGCGTAATATTGGAGTTTCGTTGTTTTTGTTTTTCTCAAGATTTTTGCCGATTTTTACAAAATTATATAGTTTTCTTCGTATTTTCCTCCGATTTTGAAGGATTTTCACTAAATTGAATAGTTTTCTTCGTATTTTCTCCCGTTTTGAAGGATTTTCACCAAATTAATTAGTTTTCTTCGTATTTTCCTCCGATTTTGAAGGATTTTCACTAAATTGAATAGTTTTCTTCGTATTTTCTCCCGATTTTGAAGGATTTTCACCAAATTAATTAGTTTTCTTCTTATTTTTCCGAAATTTCAATAAGTTTTCTTATTTTCAGCAAAATGTCGCCACCGGCGAAAAAACGAAGAAAACCGAAGAGCGAAAATCCTTGGTTTGGAGGTTTTTCAAAACCTGATGACTCAAGTGTCTCTTCGATTTCTTGCCCAAAATGTAATAAAACTATATCTTGCTCCGATGGCACCAGCTCGTTAATGTACCATGTGAAATACATACATCCCGAAAGCTACCAAAAAATTCAAAAACAGGTAGTTTTCTTTGATGAGAATGTCAACAATCAAAATAATTATAGGCAGCTTCAAAAATCAACTGGTCTCCATCGATTTTGAGAGAAAAAGCGGAAAAATCTCTTGGAAGGTGGGATAATAAAAAAACAGTCTTTGACAAAAAGTTTCAGAGCGCTTGCTTGTGGATTAGTTCCTTTCCGCTTCTCAGAAAACAGAGATTTCAGACGTTTTGTTGAATATGTTCAAAATGTCCGGAGCCATTCCGAACTCCGAGCGCGTCGAAAATCCGTCGCATTATGGGAGATCTCAACAATGAGCATCTGAACAAAGTTAAAAATCAACTTTAAAATGTTACAAATGTTACGATTATCACGGATGGATATTCAGATTTGCGAAGAGACTTTCAATTTTATTCCTTACATGTCAGCTTCGTCGATCCGAATTTCAACAGAAAACTATTGTGAGCCGGCATTTTTTAGTGAAAAACATTAATTATTTTCAGTTTTGTGGAATTCAAGGAACCAAGGGAGGAGATGCCGTTTCTATTGGAGAAGCTCTTTGTGAAATGATGGAAAAATTCAACATTCAATTTACGGACTGTTCAGCTATGACTTCTGACGGAGCGAGCCCGTTGGTTTTACTTGCTAACTCACACAATTTAGACAGGTACTTATAATTGTCATCTCAATTATTGCATAAAGCTGTTACAGAGTTCACTGCTCGTGTCATCTTCTAAATCTCATTATCAGTGACTTTGCCGGTAATCGAGAAGTGAAAAATATCGAACGAAGAGTTCAAAATTTTGCTTCACATTTGGCAAGGACAAAGGCGGACAAGGCGAATCTGAAAGCAATGTCTCTTTCGCGAGGTGTCACTTCTTCTCTTCCACTGCCACTTCCTGCCACAAGGTGGGCCGGCCTGCACATTATGCTCCAGCAATATCTTGAACACGTAAGGAATAATTGGATTTTAGTTCCAAACTTACTTTTTTTTTAGTACGAAAGTGCAGTGAATCTGTCTCAGCTTCAACGTTTCTTAGTAAAAAAAAAGAACTAAAGAAGATTGAAGAGATACGTGATATTCTGAAACCAATTCATACTGCAATCTTACGGGTATGAAAGAAAGTCTACTTGTTGAAGTATGATGTTATATTTCAGCTGGAAAGAGATAATTCCTATGCGTCTGAGACGATTCCGGCGCTTCGATTCGTGCAAAGTGCCGTGAGCAAAAGTTCATCCAAATTTTCAAAAATACTTGGGGATTTAGTAGTTAAAAGATTGAATGAAGCACTAGAAAATCCCCGACTACTTTGCACAATGGCAGTCGACCACCGCTTTGCATACATTCAAAATGGATTACTCCGAAAAGCTGGACACTGGTGGAGTTGGATCTCGAGAAATACTTAAAAGATGAGCCTCTCAGTGGAAAATCCACTCCGTATACTTCGCCAAATGAAGAAGATATTGAAGAATTCATGAATAGTTCTGTTGTCAGTTCTGAATCAAAATCAGATAAAATTCAGGTAATTACTTTCCATGATTATAAATCAATGAGAATTTTAGTCAGAACTTCTCCGATACAAGGCTCTTCTTGACACAAACCGCCCAAATTTCGAGAATCCTCTAGATTTTTGGAGAGGAAACGAGCGAAATTTTCCTAAGCTATCTCTAATCGCTATGGAACTCTTGGGATCTCCCGCGTCGTCTTCTGCATCTGAAAGACTTTTCAGGTATTGCGATTTCTCAGTCATTATCTCATAACTTATTACAGTAGATGTACTGATATTCTACGACAGACCAAAAGAAACCGTGCCAAATTGGAAACACTAAATGAGTTGCTCACCATCAAAGAGCTGACTAGATTGGAGTAGGATTATTTCTATAATTTCTCATCTTCAAATCTATATTCTAGGAGCGAGGGAGAAGAAAATGGAACAGACGATGATGAGTTTTTCGCTGATTCTGACGAAGAAACATCAGATGAAGAGCCAGAGGAATCCGATGTGGACGACGCCGAAATGAACAAGCGATATTCAAATGAGACTGTGTCGCCACTTTCAGAACCTTCATCTTCAATTACTGATACCTAGAGTCATAATTAATAATTATTTTTATTGATTTTCTTGAATTTAAGTTGACTGTTAATTATCACGAAGCTTTCTTTACTTTATCCCGAAATAAAAATGTTTTAATTTCACTGTATTAATTCACTATATCACTTTTGCGACCTGGAATATGATTTTATATGATGTTCTTTACCAGTTAACCGTCGGTTAATTTTAACCGGTTAATTAACCGGTTAATTTAACCGGTTAATTTAACCGGTCAATTAACCGGTTAATTAACCGCAGCTTTAACCGACGGTTAACCGGTTAACATATTTTAACCGGTTTATTAACCGATGGTTAACCGGTTAAAATATTTTAACCGGTTAATTAACCGGTTAACCGGTTAAAAGTTAAAATTAACCGGTTAACCGTCGGTTAATAACCGGTTAATAACCACTTATCCGAAAGCCGTTTAACCGGTTAATTTTAACCGGTGAAGCACACTGCCGCCTACCTCTTGCTGACTCTTATCCCAAAGCTTGCTGATATTTTTCCTCAGTGTAACATACTATTAGAGTCTAATGCAGTGATAAAAGTTTTCAGTGCTTATCACCGTTATGCTTATAATGATTCACAAACACGGAACATTCTCCACGTTAACAACACTTCTCACAAATAATTTATTACGGAACTCGATAAAGCAATCTGTTTCAAAATGGATTTAAAAACCCCTAACATTAAATGAATGTGAAAAACTATGTCTCTGCGCCTTTAAAAGCTCTCATGAATACTACAAAATATTTTGATGTGGCCTATTTTTATATCAGATATCATATAAAAAGTGCATTTCAAACCCTATAATTAGTCTTGTTTTCCTCTTCAGACACGCGAGACCATAATTAGCCTAGCTAGAAGATTCTGAGATCCGGTATCACATTCTGCTTTTTCTCGAAAACCCAATGACTCACGGTTTCTTCGAAAAAACTAAAAAACCTGGCAATTAAATTCGAATTTTCGTATGAGCTCACATAAGCTTCATTCTTCAAAATGGCTTACTCCTATATTGATGCTGATCTTTTTCCGAGTATTCAAGATGACAAAAATATTTATATATTTTATCGGTTTATTGAGTGAGTGCCCCCTCTCTCCGTTTTTCTAACCTCTATTCCAGAAAACTCTCGGTTCACAGCATCACAATCGAATTCTACATCTCTATCGTTGGCATCATCTCAACTATTTTCCATCTAACAGTACTTTTCAAAATCCTTGGCTCTTCTATAGTCTCTCTTATGATAGCCACTGCTATATGTGATCTTCTCTCTATGATAGTCAATATAGCAACCCGTGACATGATTTTAAACTTGCAAGGGGGTGAATGCACCCCTCCGAATTCTCTTCTAGTCAACCATATCTTCTGGATTCTGATGACTATCCGGGATGACGTCATCAGATGCTCCACGTGGCTAGCAGTTTTAATGGCGTTGATTCGGTTCCTTGTTTCAAAGTATTTCTCAAAATCTCAATTCCAAAAAATCTCCAGTTTCAAATTCGGAACTCAAATTTCAGTGGCCAGTTTTATATTCAGTACTATTTTATCAGCTTGCTTCTACCTTTGCGTACAGTTTGTGGTCATCGGTACATGGAGATCTGCTATCACGTAAGTATGGGTGCCCTTATAATAAAGCCTTCTTTAGTTGCCCAGAAATAGCATTAAATACCGAGAGGCCTAAATACGAACAGCGGCCATCTGACTTGTTTGCGATGGATAACGGCTCACCGCTGCAGATTTATATGTTGATCAACGGGTTGTCATCTAAGGTCTGAGCAATAAAATCTAGTCATGAAATAAGTGTTTCCAGATTATTCCATGCATTTTGCTACCAATTTTGACTTTTTTTCTAGCCATTGAATTAAGAAGAACAGAGAAAAATCGATCTTCTACAAGTGTTCTTTACAAGAATAAGTTAGTTTTTCCCCTAAATTTTGGGCTTGAAATATAATTTTAGCACCGAAAAAACCACGATTTTAGTCATAATTATGACTTTTTTATTATTCATCGCTTCATTACCAACTGGAATAGCTACCGTATTCCAAACCGCTAATACTGACTTGGGCTTTTTGTGAGTTCCTTTTCGTGCCCTTATATTAGGATTCTATTCCAGATTCATATTCATTTACGTTGATACTATCTGCAATGCATTTCTATTAGCAAACGCTTCTATCAATTGTTTCATTTGTTTTGCAATGTCGACACAGTATCGAAAAGTGGCAAGGAAGGTGTTGAGGGTAGGTGCACTTTTATTAGAGGTAGCTAGAAAATGATATTTAGATCAGAGAGCCGTTAAAAGTGCAGTCAACAGGGATATCGCTTAGGAGGACGACTAATTGAGGTTTTTTTGAATAAAATTTTTTTCGGAAGTTTTTTTATGAACCCGGGATCAAGTTTCCTATTCAAAGAACCTTCGGGAGCCGACTTAATCAGATTTCGTGAACAAAGAGCATTTCCCCAAATTGGTTAAGTGCATGGTTGCCCTTATCTGATTTTCATTTTTTGAAAAGCCTTCGTTTCTCAGGATTTTTTTGAAATGTGGGTTGAACGGGTTGCGTGTTGAAAAATGGTTTCTGATGTTGACGTGGTTTAGAATTTATTTTTGATGTACATATGTATTATAATTTTCGGAATTATTTTGATATCATTTTTTCATTTTTAGTAAAAAATTTTTATTTTAAAAATTTTTTACACGTAGTTTTTTTGAGGCTGTCCGAAAAATGAATTTCCAAAAAACATGTCTGATGAAAAATATCGTAACATCCAATTTTCTGTTTCGAAACCAAGTCACGAGGTGCTAACTCATACCGGAAATCTCAAAGCTTCTAAGAAAACCACTTTAAACTATAATTATCACCTAGTGACTAGTCTAGTCACTCACTTCCTCCCTATCCCCGGTAGTCCACACGTCAAATTTGATAAATTGGAATAGGAATAACAACAAATCACTCTTTTTTTCTGGTTGAATGAATTTCTCTCTCATATCATTCTATTTGCAGGGCGACTATGTCAATAACCGTTTATGATAATGCCACGTATTTGTTTCCCGATTCAGGAGACTCTGCCAGATTTGTTTTGTTCGCTGTTTTCAAATGGGCTCAGTGAGTTAAAGAATTTTTTCAAAAAAAAATAAAATTAATTTCAGAAAAATCGGGTATAATAGTGTTCAATTCGAGTTTTATATTGCTTTTCTGGGCGTTCTTCTTACCACTTTTCACATTTCAATTCTCCTCAGAAAGTCCATGATGACGTCATCAGTCATTACTATTATAACAGGAGTGGCGGTATTTGATATGACCTCTATGATAATTACTATAGGGACGAATCATATGCTATATGGGACTGAAGGTTCCGAATGGTTAGTGACGCAGACACTCTGGTTGTCTGGATCCCCAACTATGAGATTTTGTTGCAGTACTCCTCCAGCGACTCTTCTCTCTTTCAAACTCTTCTGGTTCTCCATTGCCATCCGTGATCTTGTCAGAAGGTCATCCACGTGGCTAGGAGTCCTCATGGCTTTCATTAGGTACACCGGACTCAAGTTTGCCATGAAACCGATTTTTCGAAAACTAGCTAAGCCAATTTTCGGTGTCTATGCTATCTTGATTAGTGTGATTCCAAGTCTAATTTTATCCATTTTTTATTGGCTCCGATATGAATTTGTGGAATCCAGTCAGATATGGACACCTGGAGAGGGGTGTACCCTTTCGGGTACCCGGCCGATAGTCTCTCAGAAGCCATCCAAATTATTCACAGAGAATGATGGGATAGTGGGAAAAGTGTTCATGCTTATAAACGGGTTGATATCCAAAATTATCCCTTGTGTTCTGCTCCCATGTCTTACTGTACTTTTGGCAATTGAGTTGAGGAATGCGAAAAGTCTGCGGGATAGGTTGAATGGTCAGGATAAGGATAAAAGGTTAGTCTAGCTTGGTTTTTTTAAAAATTAGATTTAAATTTTTAGCACTGAGCGCACTACAGCGTTAGTTATCTTCATGGCTCTTTCCTTTTTTATCGCCGAACTGCCCATCGGCACCGCTTTGGCTCTACAAGTGGCTTATACGGATATCGGGTTCTTGTTAGTCCTCACAGCATTTCTAAAAAGTAAAAAAAAAATTCCAGATTCCTAGCCACATTTGTAACACATACGTGTAATGCCATGTTCACTATCAACTCGATCACCCATTGTCTCGTCTTCTTTATAATGTCATCTCAATATCGGAAGACTGTTCGGGTGGTTTGTCGAATTTCAAAGGCTTCGTCGGATGGAAGAACAATTTTTACAACTTCGAGAAAATCTTTTTGAGCTGCTTTTTGTAAATAAAATGAATTTTCTAGACTCTATGATTTTTTGCATAACTCAAAAAAGCCTTACACATACCTCAATGACCCTATAAAAAGCAGAAAACAAAAAATCTTATATGCTCCATTTTTTCGGTGCTTTCCTGCTAGTTTTAGAACTGAAAAAGTCCAGAATGTTATAAAATTGAAATAGCTGCCCCCAGAAATCAAACCATCAAGATTTAGCCACAAATGAACCACTGCACTTGTTATTTTGATGGTCGTCCTCTTTTACATCGTCGAACTCCCCATCAGGATTACGGTAGCTTTGCAGGTGTCATACGCCAAAGTAGGCAAGTTCAAACTCTGAAATTTCGAGAAAAAGAAGGTTAAGGTGCTTCAAAGTCTACATTAAACGCTTTTTTTCAATTCTTGCTATTCATTTGCTTAATTCATTTTCTGATGTCAAGTCAGTATAGGAAAAGGGCTATTTTTAAACGGAAGACTTCAGTTTTTTCGTTTTTTAGAAAATAGAAATTGAACAACAAAAAACAAAAATTCTAACAATTATCACCTGATTGAATCGAGCACAATAAGGAATTTCAGCAATGCGTAAACAGAATGAAAACCAAATCACATTTTTTCTACAAGAAATGCCAAACTAGATCCTCAAAAATATTAATCTTTTGGTTCTAGAAAAAATTTCGTTCTGAAAATGTCTTCTCACTGCAACGAATCCAAGGTTCTAGCTATACAGAGCTCAATGTTTCTTCATGTTTCTGAAATCCTTATGCTCATTTTATCTATAATTGCCTCCCCGATTCTACTACTCATAATTGATAAATGCATCAGAGACACTTGTTTTCATGTGAATATTCGAATGATTACAGCTACACATTGCATTTCTATCCTGCTACATTGCATTGGGAGGTGAGCATGTTACAGTAACCTAGATTAGACATTCCTTTAGGATTATTCAACATTCCTATGATATTTATCTATGGTTAGCACCTCTTCCAACCTGCGAGAGACGGCAGTTTTTAGAAGTGTGAGTTAAAATGGAACTTTTTTTTAGATATGCTCAGTTTTAGATGCCTTGTGTCCCGAAGTATGTACATTTTTGGGAAATACGCTTCGAGTCTTACCTCTGTGTTCTTGGTAATTGAGAGAACAATAGCCACGATTTCATCTAACACGTATGAAAATAAAAAGTCAAAGACCTGGTATTTTTTAGTTTTTTGGCAGGTATTCTAAATTTTTAGGCCCAAATTAAGAAAATTTTAGGTTTTCCTTAGCGTGCTGGTCACTTTTCTCCTAGTCACCGGCGGAAACCCTTCAGATCGTCCCGAATACTGTTTATTTCATAATAAAGAAGATTTGACGCTTCTAGTGGAGACATTGACAATAACGTTCAATGCCCTAGCCTTTTTTCAATGTTACAGACTATATTCCATTAATATCGTAGGTTAAAGACCTTGAATTTTTTCATAGAACCTTCCAGAAGCTTCGAAGAATCTCTCATGTCTCTGATCTAACCCAAAAATATCAGTTGGAGGAGAACAAGACATTGATTCGTGTCCTTTTACCTTTCATTTGCCTCGATTTTGTGTTCATGACCTTTTATTTTCTGTTTACTTTTATTATGGAATCAGTTCATAGTGATAATGCAAAGTTTTTTGCTATTTTTGAATGTAAGTCCCAGTTTTTGTATTGCAGAAAAAATTGGTTACAGTATCCAATTGTGTGCCAGTTTACGCTATCGTTGTGATTTTTACAATGTCGAGAGTGATTAGGAAAGTGAGTTTAGGGTTGATTTTCTTTGGAAAGGTGGGATTTTCAGGTACAAAAGGAGAAATTGATGAAGTTAAACGCTTCGGTTCAAGTGGGGAACGATGAGTATTTTGATCGGTTGAAGGAGCAATGGTGTCAAGGGAAATGATTCAAAAAAAAGAAAGATTTCTCTTTGGAAATAATGTTTTTGATAAAATTTTGTAACAGTATTGACAAAAAACATCAAAAAACATCAGAAATGATTTTTAATAGCAGATTTTTTGGGAAAATAAGGATTTTGATGAAATTATTTTTCAGTACTGATAAAAAAGACGTCTTGAATTTACCGGTCTCAAAAAACCTTTTAATCTGAGGTTTTTGGATTCCAATTTCTTTCAGGCTAAGGATTTCAGCTCATAACTTTTTTCTAAGAAATCCAACTAACTTCCCACTAAACCTATCGTGTAGAACTCCCCAAAATCTCCTATTTTCATTCCTTGATCGCCGAAAAAAAGTGTGAACTGAATTATGGCCGCACTATGATGCCTATATAAAAATCTCAAAGCACAAACAACAATTATTATAAATAAAATTATTTTCTACACTATATAAAAAAAACAACTTGTCATTGAGCCCAGATTTTTATTCTTTCCTCAGAACCTTTTCTTTACTTCACAACTTGTCAGAATAAGTTCCGATCTCTGCCCCGGGAAATGAGTCATTGATTCTGTCATTGAATTATCAGTGTCTGCAGGAGCAAGAAAACATTTTTCCTTCATTCAAATGGAAACCACAACCAATTTTTTCGATCATGCCACGTATTTATTCCCGAATTCCGATGAATCCTCTCGAATTCGTTACTATCAAATAATGCTGACGCTGGAGAAATTCGCTCGTCCAAGTCTTCAATTTCAATATCATTTATCTTTCTTCGGGGTCTTTCTAACCCTGATTCATTTGGTTATATTAACCAGAAAAGCAATGATGATGTCATCTATCAGCTCTATAATGATAGGACTTGGAATGTGTGATTTGATAGCAATGATAGCCACTATCCTTTGTAGTCGCATGTTTTTCGATGAAGAAGGCACCGATTGGTAAGGGAAAAAACTCATTAAGCTCACTGTGTCGTTTCGAAAGAATTTTGAGAAATTTCTCGAGAAATTGTTCCAAAAATTTTTCGAAAATTTTTTTCGTTGATTTTTCGAAAAATTTTCGAGAAATTTGCGAGAAGAATTTCTCGAAATTTTTTCGAAAAATTGCTCCCTAACAGAAAAAAAATATTTTTCAGCTCTCCCCCAATCTCATTTCTAGTCTATAAAACGTCTTGGGTTTTCGTAGTTATCCGAGATTTCGTCCGGAGATCCTCCACGTGGCTGGGCCTCCTTATGGCCCTTGTTCGTGTCATTGTAGTGAAATTTGGGGCCAGTATGAGATTTCAAAACTGTTCCAACCCCAAATCCGGGTTTTTTGTGGTCATCGGGAGCTTTTTTTTGAGTTCAGGGCTATCTTTTATATACTATTTTCGGTATGATATTGTAGAGAAGGGCACGTGGCAGCCGATGAGCTAGTGAGTGGGTTACTGTAGTTTTGGTACAGTAGAATGGTTTTCAGTTGTTTAAACATCCCTTTAAACTCAATTTACACTGTTTATTCTCAAAAGCGATCGAGTTTGTACACGGATAATGATGAGGTTTTCGGGAAGACTTATATGTTTTTGAATGGTGTTGTGTCTAAGGTAAAAGATTTTAGAAATAAGTTCCAAAAAAATATTCCAGATAATTCCATGCGTCCTTCTTCCAATTCTAACTATTCTCCTGGTTCTGGAGCTTCAAAAAGCAGAAGCCATCCGAAAATCGTCCAATTTCTCCAAAAGAGCTGGCTCCGAAAAGACAACCGGACTAGTTATCTTCATGGCAATCTCATTTTTCATTCTGGAACTCCCCATCGGAATCTCTTGGGTCTTCCAGGTTGCCTACACCGATTTCGGCTTTTTGTACCTTGCCACGTATATCAGCCACGTGTGTAATAGCATTTTTATTTTCAATGCCACCACTCATTGCGTAGTTTGTTTCTTGATGTCTTCTCAGTATAGGGCTACTGTAGCCAGCTTGCTCAGGATAAAGGTGACTAGGAAGTTTGGTTTTTTAAAAATTATTTTTCTAGATGGAACGGGCGACATCTGTCAACAGCACTCAGTTGTCGAGAATTGGGAAATGAATGTTTTATTGGATTAGTTCTCAGGAAATTGAATTTCATAACTCGGTCATAAATCAGAACTTTTTTTCTATTTTTCAAAAAAAAATTCTGAATCATAAATAAATTTTTTTCCAAAATGCGTCAACGTCCTCCATCATTTTCTAGTCTTCTGATGCCCATTTGTATTTTCAAATCTCTTCTTTTCCCCATTCATGTCATCCCTATCCGATATCTTTGCTCTCTGCAGAATCGGTCTCTTCTTTTTTATATTAACTCTAGTTATTTTAACTAAATTCTATATTTGTAAAGTCCGGGCGGATTTAAAGAAAAAAGGCGAGGAAAAGGTGGAATACGATTGGACGAAGAGGCGTCAGTATGACTCGGATGGTGGGTGGATGGATTTTTTCTGGATTTTAGGGGGTTTTTTTTAGATGATGACTCAAGTGATGGTCTTCCGAGAATTGTTATTTCGAAGTGATTTTTATGAAGGAAAATAATTTTTTTCAAATTCAATTTTATCAATCCCATCAATTCTAATCAAATGCCGTTCTTTTCACCCTCCTCGCCTAGCACACACTCTTCTTGATTTTATCTTTCTTTTCTTATTTTATTATACTCTCTCGTCTCTCTTGCTTTTTTTTAATAGTCTTGTGACCAGGACGTTCCCACCCGCGAGGAGGGACGCAGGTGCGCCCAGACCCTCCGCGCATGAGGTGGGGTGCGTAACCATACCCCGCAGGGGGGGGGGGGGCACCCATAAGCCTAGATAGCTCTCCTGTCCTTTTAGTCCGCTGTTTTCTAATTTTCCTAATAAAAAAAAATAATAAAGATTATCGCTTCCGTCTTTCTTAATCATGGTTCAGAATAAACCCTAGCAGATGCTTAAGCTAAAAAAGTCGCACCTTTTCTACAGTAAACCTTCCAGCTGAAGAACAAAAAAACAAAAATTGAATGTTCACAATACTTTATTTAAACAAGCCGACGACCAATAATTTCTGTGGTCTGCTCGCCTTTATCTGTGACAGGGATGACCGTTTGAATGGTGTAATTAGCACCCATACGATAATGTCCTAACTCAACGTTGAGCAATAGATGATGTTTTCCAATGTTGGTGGTGTTGCAGTCGTGAATGATTCTTGCGTAGAGGTCATAGCCGGTCTAAAATCATTCGGTTTTTCTTTCTGACAGACTTGTAGAATTTGGGCCTGAGCCGGAGGGCCCGGAATGAAAAATGACCCCTTTTCCGAGCCAATTTTTCAACCTTTTTCGGCCAAAAAGTGTTCAAAATGGCTTTTTCACCAAGTCTGCTTTCTGACGAGAAGCACTTACACTCCACTGCTGATCGCCGTTAGCCTCAAAATTGATCTCGAAGTAGTGCGGAGCGCGGGAGTGACGAGGAGCATAGTGAGAGAGTGGATCGTCCCTGAAAACAAAGGAAATATATGGAACACTTAGCCTTTTTGAGTCACCAATCCCAATAATCGCGTTCCCAGATAACCATGTGGTATCTGAACAAGTCGAGGGCGCAGTCGAAGTATCCATGCATGTAGAAGTGATCAGTCGCTTCGCTCGGAAGAGCGAGAAGAAGAAGGAGGCAGAGGATGATCATTCTGACTCGAATGAAGAAACAGTGAAGAACGGGGGCGAATTTATAGAAGAGGAAAAAAAATCGAAAATTTTTATTTCCCTGGGAATCCGGGGAGTTTTATGACGTTTGGGGGGATGGAGTACGGTATGCAGAAAACGAAAATCGAAAATTTTCATTTTCCTGGGAACTTGGGGAGTTTTATGGCTTTGTTTTATGGGAGGAAGAGTACGGTATGCAGAGCATATAGGGGAAAAGGGGAGGAGAAAAGTAGGGCAACGTGTACCAAAGCTGTGATTGGTTTTGCAGTTCTATTGAGCTTGAAAGGATACTGTATCTCTAGAATACGTGGATAGCGGTGATCACAATTTCTACAGTAACCGAATCTATTATCGTTTCATACAAATCGCCCAGAATATTTGACGTTTTGTTTAATTTAGGCTTGAAATTCAATTAAACCGTCAAAATTTCCGGGCGATTTGTATGAAACGATAATAGCTTGTTCTGAAAACCCTAAAAATCTGAAACTTCCTGAAAATTCAAAAACCAAAAAAAAATAGATTGCTCAACTTTATTAACCAAATAAAAACTAATTAAACCGGATCTCTCTGATCAATTGCAAGCTTTCCGACATTTGTCAAGTTGATGTTGATGGTCTTGTTAACTAGCCTGAAAATCTAATTTATCCAGAACCTCCTCCGTTTAACGAACCCTTCTACTTTATAATGCTTTCCCATATTGATATCAAATGTTCTCCATTTTCCGTCCGAGGAGCAGTTGTGAATGATTCCGAAGTAGATTTCGAAGAAGTACTGTAACCAATAACCTCTATACTCTAGATATTAACTCACATCACAAAGGAAAAGAACTGGCCAAGTGACTACACATCCGTCATGAGTGTCCTGTCCAGTAACTACATAATAGTGAGGGTAATGGGAAGTGGTGACCGGTGTACGGGAAAGCAGGTTGTCGCTAAAAAACCAAAAAAACCTTCTAGAAAAATACGTTAGATAGGACTTACACCATAAGATCGTCTTCGAACATGTAAATCTGATAGCGGAAATTCTCCAGAGGGCAAAGAAGTTGGCCGGTGAAGCAAAAGTTGACTAGCGCATTGGAATAGACAGAGAAAAGGAGAAGGAGGCAAAGGAGGCGAGCCATTTTGGTTCGAATGAAGGGGAACAGGCAAAGGGGGAAGAGGGAAAGGGTGTTAATCGAATCAGGGAGATTTTTTATGATCATGGGAAAGTCTTACTGTATTTCGATAGATCTATTACAATAATAATAATATTTATTGAGACAGGACTACAAAGCCACTAATATAATCAATGTGTTGAATTAGTTAAAATGTAAATTTATTTTTGGCCTAAAATTTAGTTTGAAAATCTTTAAACTTCTCGTTCTGTATTCCAGGTGCTACGGAATGTTTCTAAGAATTAAGCGAAAAAATTAATTTTTTTGAATTAAAAAATCAGCTGGCAATGAAACTTCATTAATTTATTTTTCAATTCAAAATAAATATTACACATTCTTAAAATCACAGGCTTCTATGATGTCATTTAGTGCCAGGTAATGCCTCCGGAACTCTTTCCACGTGGCCAGACTGCAAATCTCTGTGATCTCCTCCTCCAAACAACCATCTTTTCCGAAGAAATTATCACAAGCCTCTTTTTTCTTTTCATCCTCGATCCCCTCTTCAAAATCTGGAAATGGATTCCATTCCTGGACACACGTGGAATTCCTTCTATCCACTTTCTCAGCACATAAATCGTATTCTATGGAGACGTGGAATGCGACTGCGTGGCAATAGGAAATTGCTTTTTCGATGTTCTCCAGATCTTTCTCATCGGCTCCACATTTCATCGAAGAAGAGCAGGTCAGGAAATCAATGCAAGTTTCATTCAATACAACCATATTTTTTTCATTGTCCAAGTCAAGAGTCACCGCTTTTTCTCGGAGATCTTTGTGATTCTGAAAAATTTTTTTCCTTTGTTTTTTTATTTTTTATTTTTTTGACTCACCTTCAAACACTTCAATGCTTTCGGTAATTCAAATGGTTCACATTTTGACTCGTCGTATCCGGAAGCCAATCCTATCAGAAATACAGTTAGAATAAACATTTTTAGTTAAAGAAAAATAAAAAAAATCAAAATTTCACCTTGTCTTATAGTTAGAAAGGTCAAAACACAGAGAAGAGGAATACGTGGCGAGACGAGAAATCGACAGAAATGATTGATGATTTCGGAAGGGGGTAGACGGGAAATTGACCAAAGATTAGGATTTTTTGGGCAATTCTAAATATTGAAATTGAAATTGAGTGATTTTTAATAATGGAAAAAATTTAGTTTTGAAGGATTTTAAGTCAGTAAATGCGCTCTATCGAAATTCAAATATTCGCTGTTTACTTTTGGAGTATCAAACGTGAAATTTTAAGTGATTCACGTGAAAAAAAAGTGTTACATGTATTGAAAAAATTTTTGTTCCACGTTTTCAAATTTCAATTTTCTTCCTGTCCTATTCTCATAGTGCGCTGGAGCGTATTTTCTGGGCATTTAATTCCACGGGTACAACGATTCGGGGGTACAACGGGGTACAACGGATTTTGGGGTACAAAATCAATGATTCGGGGGCCAAAAATTTTTGGGTACAATAATTCCAGGGTACAATATTCTAGAGTACAAACACAGAATAATTTTGGGGTACCACTAAATTGCTTCTGGGGTACAACAGGTTTGATTCGGGGGTACAATTGAATTTTGGGGTACAAAATCCTTGACGCTGTACTTTTCAAAGAGCTGTTGAATGTAAATGTATGGAATTCTTGAATTAACTAGATCGGATTCCAAGCAAAGGAATATTATTAAACAATTTGCCCTTGTTTGTTGAAAAACCGCGCTGCTTCAATTACTTGTGATTTATTTCTTTATTAATTGATCAGTTATCTATTTTCAACTCAGAACTTTTTTTTCAATTTTCTCCTTCTCATGTTTAACATACTGATACCTATAAAACCGTCGAGTAACCATGATACGGCTTCACTCTATTTGATTTCCATTTATCATTCAATGAAGAGGCAAGAAACATGCTCAGCGGAACAGTATACTCGTCATTTCGAATCTGGAATAGTAAAACAAAGAGGAACTTATAAAAAATGAAGGACTTTATTATTAGAAAATATAATTCGTTTGGATTATTAAGTTGTGGCCCTGAAGAGGACCGTTGGGATCAGATTAGTTGATAAACATATCAACAATAACTTCAGATCTTGGGAACATCACAAGTACGGTTATAAGCGTAGACATGAGCGTGACACGGTAACCAATAGTTTCGCAGGGATCATCATGAGTAAGGTAAATAGAGTCGACTCGAAGAGGACACGGAATATCGATTAGTTTCGCAGTGATCATGTATAGTAAGGTTAGTAGGGTCGGCTCAAAGTGGAAACGGGGTAACCAACAGTTTCACCAAAACCTGCAAAATTTCATTGACTCAAGGTTTTAATTCGCAACTAACTTACCGTCGAGAGAAGCGAAACCGGCCAGATTGATAAGCAAGAGAAATTAAAATCTGTAAACCTAAAAAAACTTGCCTTCTGTTCGATAATCACGGAAAAAAAACTAGTGGATGTTTCGAGTCGCAGAACAAACCGATGACAAAAATGAAAACTTGCTTGCTGATGGTGAGCCTGAAATTTGAAAATGAAGAACAATTTAATTTCGAAAATTAAGAAACAACCGAAGAGGCAATGAAATACATAACAAAAATTACGCAAAACTCATTTTCGTCAATTTTTCGCTATAAATTCATTTTTTGGCAAGAAAACAACAGAAAAAATCAAAAACTTATTCGAAAATTTTAATTTTACTTTTTAATAATAAAAAAGAACAAAAAACGCCTAGAAAAGCTCTGAAAATTAATAAAAAAGAGAAAATTTCATTTCGCTGCAAAACAAAACTTTAGGCCTATGCTTTAACGTTTGATACTCAGCCAACGTTTTGCTGCGTATGCCCATCGTTGCGAGACCCGGTAGTGTTCGGTTCGATTTACGGGGGTCGAAAAAGTTCAAAATAAGAATTATAATTCGAGAATCAAGGAGTTTTAACGCTCAAAACTCAGTTTCGTCAATTTTCCGCTATAAATTCATTTTTTGGCGAGAAAACAACAGAAAAAAATTAAAAACTTATTCCATGGAGAATATACAATTATCAAAAACTAGTTCAACTTGTTTCCGAGTGCAGTATTTATTGTTTGGAAAGAAATACACAAAAATTACTCTATAGACTATATTTCGATTCGATAATCAACTTTTAATTACGAAATTTTTAGTAAACAAAACAATTGTATTGAAATTTGATTATTTAGATGACATATCTGTCTGAGGAATCAATTTAATTCTTCTTTTTTTTAGTATCGAAATATTCTCTGAAGCGAGTGGGGGGAGGCGCATTTCTCCGAGTCTTTCTAGAAATTGTAGAGTTTATCGTTGAGAAATCCGGCGTGTCTATTCTGAAATGTCTAAGTACTTGAATTTCATAAAGTGAATAATTTACGTTTCATTAGTTGAAGCTGTGGAGAGTTGTCGATCGGAAGATGAAGACGAAACATTCGTGGATTTCGGTGGAGAATCATCATCATCAGACTCGAGTTGACGGTATAAATAGCCTCTTCCAAACTTTTCGAGCAACGACCCCTCTTTTATTCTCTTTTTGGCGGGAGAGGAGAGAATGATTTCTGATAGAATTTGTGATGTACTAGATTCATTGAGATTTATGGTTGATGTGGAGGTGCTCGAAAAGTTATCTCCAGAGCTTGCTCGTTGTTCATTGTCTGAATTCTTGTCTACAGTTTCTGCGACGGCTTCATTCATCGAATTTACACGCAGAGATTCAGAATCAGAGCCATAACCCGGTACCTCGGTCGAACTATTTCCCATGAAATCAAATGAAAAATTTTCAGACAATTCTGGAATCTCGTTTCCATCGGATTCTTGATCATCCTCATCGCCAAAATAGTTGCTTCTTGTTTTTTTGAAACGTGTTACTGTTCTATCATCATTTGCATGAGAAAATTTGGAGAATTTTCGAGTTTTGAATCTCCTTGCGGCTTTACCATCATTGACGGTCTTCATAACTTGAAAACGACTCAAATTCTCCAAATAATTGGCTCTCGTTGTCATCATTTCTTTACTGCGGTTTGTAGATAAGTTTAAGAAAACAGCAAGACTGAAATTTTTAGAAGTTTTTTTTCTAGTCGAAAACAAGACTCACAGATGGCTACAAGTTTGAGCTGGTTTCTGCTTACACTTGACATTCTGACATTCGACGTTATCATCTTCTATTAGGACTTTGATGTGAGACGAAGAATCTTTTTCAACAAAAGCTACTGTTAATCCATGGAAGAAGACGTTCTTCAGAAACACATTATTCACTTTCAGTTGCTCTTTGTCCACACTGTCCCAAACACTTTTTGGAAGATCCAGAACATGAGATATTGAAAAAGTTTTGAATCCATTACTTAGAAGAATCTTGGCTTTCATTTGTGCACTTGTATTTTCTTTGGATTTGAACTTAGAAAAACGCACGGTCAGGCTATCTCCAGTGAGAATTGCTCGACACATTTCATGCTTCTCTTCTGAAAAACTAACCTCAGAAGCAATTCCGAGTTTGGCAGAGCCCCACCTTCCATAAACTTTATCAGTTTCTGACTACACTTCTTTCCTCCTTCTCGTCTCGTAAAAAGTAATTTAAGTCTTGAGTTGATACACTCCGTACGATTCGTTGTGGTGTAATTCATCAGGAGACCTCCCAACAAACGATTTTTCAGGGAATGAGTTCTAAAAAGTTCATCCTCTCTATCAAACAGCCATTTTTTCATTTGTTGCGAAACTGGAGAACACTCAATCGCTTTTCGCATTGATTCCAAACTCAAAACATTAAATATTCCTCTAACGATTTCGGTTTCAGACAATACATTTTGAGTTTTTGTTCCAAAAATATGATTCAGTTCCGCCGATGAAATTCGTAGTTTGTTTTGAGCCATCGCGTAGTTTGATCGGCGGTGTACCAGACATCTTAAAATTTGAGTGTCGCTGGTAAGAAACGGCATCTGAACAAAGAATTATCGACTTGAAATTTCACTTGTGGAACCTCAGTATAATTCTTAAACGCCTCTTCACCGTCTGTTACAATTGATGGAATTGCTTTGGTTTGTTTCGGATCTAATTCAAAGAACGTTTTGTTCAATTCTGCTGCTAGTTTTTCATGATGGCATGCGTTTTTGGAAGAAGAAATCGAAAACCCCAGCATAACGTGACGAACTTTACCACTGAGTCTCGTTCTGAAACAAACTCTTCATGGGCAATCATAAAAAAAGTAGGCTTACACATAATCTCCGATATCCCCTGTAATTGTGGTGATTACGCAATCACTCAAATCGAAAGTGGAATCGATCTGAATCTGCCCAGCAAGGCCTTGTACGATTCCACTGTTTGCTGTTGGAGCATGTTGTGCTGAAAAGAAGAACCGTTCTTGTATTCGAATGATCACCAAATACCTAAAAAACTATTGAGCTGGAAGTTATCCCATGAGTCACATCCTTCTAGTTGTTTTTGATAATCTTTGAGATACTCAGCCGTTGGCAAACTTTTTAGATAAATATTGAGTAGTTCTTTATCAATATATATCACTCCGAACTGTTTTCCACTTGAATAACTATAGAATCCCTCTAACGATAACTCTGCCAGCGATTCAGGAGTTGTGACTTCGATTCTTCCTCTCTTTGTTTTTACAGTTTCGGGTTGATACTTGACTTGATTTTTGACTTGACTTAGTGAAACGTCAATATTTTTTTGTTTAAAAAATGCATGAGCCGATCTGACAGTCCTTCCTTTCAGTGACGAGTGGATCTCTTTGGCTTCTGTTTCTGTAACTGCCTATTTTGAAATTCGCTAGTTTGAGCAGTTATACCATTGAGTTTCTTTTTCTTCTTCAATCTCATCTCATTGTAATCCAAATCCGTTCCATTAAAACTATACACGACGAATGTGCAGGTATCATCCAAAGGAACAATAACCTGTCAAGTTTAGATCTTTTTGAAAGAATCCCTTATAGCTTGATCACTTACAAACTTTTTAAAGTTGGTGTGAACAGGACTATTACAATTGTAATACCTCAACTTTTTCCCATTATATGTTACTGTTCTAGGCCGAGGTCTCGTTTTTTTGTCTAAATGGAGGAAATGTGATATAACCGTTCGTTCATAATTACCGTCAACTGTTTTAAACCATGTAAGTCCATCTTCTATCTTCTTTTCATTCGTTTCAAATTTTGCATACTTGATCGATGGCACATTGAAGGAGGGCAACACAAACTCCGAAACCATGCTAACTGAGGTACTGTAAAATCAAACTCCTATTCTGTTCATGGGCCTATGTTCACCAATGTTTTTCGATTTCTTCAAACAAAGACTGGGAGAAAGTAGATGTGAATGGACCGGTTTTCCAAACTTTGTCTTCGTCAAACACTATACTGATTAAATTGAAAACTCCTGAATAATTTCCTTCACCTACCATAGTTAAATGAAAAGTTATTAGCTTCCATATCTGTATTTTTAGGAGGATAATCTCAATTATACTTCGGATTCGCTGAAACCGCTTGTGGTCCAAAATCTAATTCTTATTTTAAACTTTTTCGACCCCCGTAAATCGAACCGAACACTACCGGGTCTCGCAACGATGGGCATACGCAGCAAAACGTTGGCTGAGTATCAAACGTTAAAGCATAGGCCTAAAGTTTTGTTTTGCAGCGAAATGAAATTATCTCTTTTTTATTAATTTTCAGAGCTTTTCTAGGCGTTTTTTGTTCTTTTTATTATTAAAAAGTAAAATTAAAATTTTCTAATAAGTTTTGATTTTTTTCTGTTGTTTTCTTGCCAAAAAATGAATTTATAGCGAAAAATTGACGAAAATGAGTTTTGCGTAATTTTGTTATGTATTTCATTGCCTCTTCGGTTGTTTCTTAATTTTCGAAATTAAATTGTTCTTCATTTTCAAATTTCAGGCTCACCATCAGCAAGCAAGTTTTCATTTTTGTCATCGGTTTGTTCTGCGACTCGAAACATCCACTAGTTTTTTTTCCGTGATTATCGAACAGAAGGCAAGTTTTTTTAGGTTTACAGATTTTAATTTCTCTTGCTTATCAATCTGGCCGGTTTCGCTTCTCTCGGCGGTAAGTTAGTTGCGAATTAAAACCTTGAGTCAATGAAATTTTGCAGGTTTTGGTGAAACTGTTGGTTACCCCGTTTCCACTTTGAGCCGACCCTATTAACTTTACTATAAATGATCACTGCCAAACTAATCGATATTCCGTGTCCACTTTGAGCCGACCCTACTAACCTTACTATACATGATCACTGCGAAACTAATCGATATTCCGTGTCCTCTTCGAGTCGACTCTATTTACCTTACTCATGATGATCCCTGCGAAACTATTGGTTATCGTGTCACGCTCATGTCTACGCTTATAACCTTACTTGTGATATTCCCAAGATCTGAAGTTATTGTTGATATGTTTATCAACTAATCTGATCCCAACGGTCCTCTTCAGGGCCACAACTTAATAATCCAAACGAATTATATTTTCTAATAATAAAGTCCTTCATTTTTTATAAGTTCCTCTTTGTTTTACTATTCCAGATTCGAAATGACGAGTATACTGTTCCGCTGAGCATGTTTCTTGCCTCTTCATTGAATGATAAATGGAAATCAAATAGAGTGAAGCCGTATCATGGTTACTCGACGGTTTTATAGGTATCAGTATGTTAAACATGAGAAGGAGAAAATTGAAAAAAAAGTTCTGAGTTGAAAATAGATAACTGATCAATTAATAAAGAAATAAATCACAAGTAATTGAAGCAGCGCGGTTTTTCAACAAACAAGGGCAAATTGTTTAATAATATTCCTTTGCTTGGAATCCGATCTAGTTAATTCAAGAATTCCATACATTTACATTCAACAGCTCTTTGAAAAGTACAGCGTCAAGGATTTTGTACCCCAAAATTCAATTGTACCCCCAAATCAAACCTGTTGTACCCCAGAAGCAATTTAGTGGTACCCCAAAATTATTCTGTGTTTGTACCCTAGAATATTTGTACCCTGGAATTATTGCACCCAAAAATTTTTGGCCCCCGAATCATTGATTTTGTACCCCAAAATCCGTTGTACCCCGTTGTACCCCCGAATCGTTGTACCCGTGGAATTAAATGCCTATTTTCTGACATTATTTTTCTGAAATTGGAGTTCTGAAATTTTAAAAATTATTGTTCGAATTTCAAAAACCGATCTACAGTAACCAGTGTTCTCTTAGATAACAAAAAACACAATATTATTATTTTTAATCTCTTTTTTTTCTCAACGAAAATTCCCTTCTTTTCAAAAACCATACACATTCGTCAAGCGCATCTCACTAAACTAGATTCTCTTATCATCGTCGATTCCTCAATGAAATCATTCTGATTTGACCTCTACATTGGACTAGATTCTATTCTCACTACAAAAGCTGAGCTTTTCCGAAGTTTTACCAGAAAAATGAGAGCTATTTTTAATTTATTATTGCTATCTGGTATTGTTCTTGCATTCGATAAGACCAAGTGTTCCCCAGCGGACCAGCAAAAGGTCACAGAGTGTCTAGAGGTATGTCCTTGCCTCCTTTCTCATCAAAAATAATTATTCAGAAGCACAAAGAACTAGGCGACAAGGCAGTTGAATTCGATTTAACCCAACCGGGTAACATCTCAAAACTCAACGATCACTGTGAAGATCTTCAAAGTTGTGGGAACATAATCCGTTGCGGAGCCAATGAGACCGAGAACATTGCCAAAACGATATCCTATTGTGAAGTCGTCTCTTACCACGTGTCACCCGAGTATTTAAACTGCATTAAAAAGCTGGATTCCTCTACTTCAAAATGTACCCAGGACTGGAATCCATTGCCAGAATTGGAGGAGGATGCGGCTGATTATGAGGAGAAGAGAAAAGAGGCTTGCGATAATTTCTTTGGGAAAGATGGGTGTTTGGGTCGGGAAATCACAGAGATTTGTGGGCTGGACACGTGGAAAAACTTTGAGAGGAATTACCTAATCCTGAAGAAAGTAGTTGGGAAGTGTAATTAATTATTTGAGACGAAATAAATATTTTATTTATCAAAGATTGTCCAAAAAGATTACACAGTTTTCTCTAATCAATCGTTGGTCTTTCATCTTTTCTGTGTGACCTCGCCTTTTCTATCATTGTTTATTAGTTTCGATGCGGAATTCACTGATCTTTTTGGTCTTCTTCTTTATTTTGGCTTCTGGAGATCTCGAATGCTCTAAAAAGATATTGGGACCCAAAGTGACTAAATGTATGAAAGTGAGTTTTCCCTAAAAAACAAAAAATTTCCAGAAAAAAACAAAAAAAAATTCAGACGCTTCGACACCTTATTGATACAACGACTGTTGAGAAGCCAGACTACGAAAAAGCGTTTCCGGGGGTTCTTCAAGACTGCAAAGCTATCGGAGAGTGTGATGCTCTTCTTCATTGTGTCCATAACGAAACCCTCGAAACAGTATTCAAGAATCTCAAAATTAATTGCGAAGCTGCCGAATACTTCATTTCCGTCTTCCCCAAGTGCAATGAGAAACTAGAGGCTCTCAATTCGACTTGTCTAGAGAATTGGGACCCATTCCCTGATACTAAATCCAATGTCACTTTGCCAGAAAAAACAGCGGAAGAAACGGAGGAAGCATTTCTGGGAAAGGATGAATGTGTGAAAAAGGAAATCGTGAAGACATGTGGTCAGGAGGAATGGGATTTGTTCAATAAGGTTAGTGGGAGTTACTGTAGGAGGCTGAAGACTTATTTTCAGCACCAGAGAAATGTGGCAATGATTTTGGGTTTGATCGTAGAAGAGAAGAATAAGGAAAGAGAGAAGAACAAAGGGAACTGATGAATTTTTTTGTTAAAATAAATTTTTCAACTGCAAAAATGACTTTGCTCATGGTTTACGGTACCTGGTACTGCTCATGATCAATTTTTGAGCTCACCCAAAAAACTATTCGATTAGTAACTACAAGCTCTTTTTCAAACACCAGAAAAAAAATCAATTTGCTAAGAAAAAAGCAACTCCTCGGTAATACCGTAGTGCAGAAGACACCGGCAATAAAATCCTGTGCAACTGTTGGCGATCTGCGCGTCTGTTGCTCAACCTTGCCGATATTCCATTCCTCCTGCTCATTTGATGTTTCTTGCAACGAGTAGACTTGGTGTCTTT
Organism: Caenorhabditis tropicalis; assembly: GCA_016735795.1. Classification (NCBI taxonomy): domain Eukaryota; kingdom Metazoa; phylum Nematoda; class Chromadorea; order Rhabditida; family Rhabditidae; genus Caenorhabditis; species Caenorhabditis tropicalis. The sequence goes on from CM028618.1 coordinate 917,825, forward strand.
TCAAAGACTTTTATTTTAAATAGAACTATTTTTTCTACAGTATTCCGCTATGGTGAGTTCGCTGAAAATATTCTAAATAAGGCTACTATAATGCAGGCCTTAGACCTCTGATCTGAACTGGCTGTCCAATAACTAGAAACTTTAAAATACAGTAACCTGAGCGATAAAAATAATACTCTTATAACAAAATGCTCAAGATTCACAAAAAAAATATTTCTGCTCCACTAGCTCTATAAGAACACCCTGCGCATATACAAATGCCTCTTCTCCTCCGCCAGATCCTCCCGATCGTTATCCTTGCACAATTCATCTCCTCTGCAGACTCCACTCTGATGTGTGGGGGTCACGGCAACTGACACTTCCTGATTCTTGTATACGCCAGCTACCGTAGTTCCCCCTGCCACATATTACGTTTTCAAGAGAAGATATTGAGTTGTTTGTTCGAAAATGTTGCAAAGAACTGATGGGGAGGAAACGAATGTTCTACACTTGAAACGCGAGTGTGGGGTACTGTAATTGGTTTTTGCTGTTTTGCTTGAAACATATTTTTGAGCTTTGTTTCACAGTTTTGTTCTCGTGTGCCTTAACAAGGTCTGAACCTCTTTACAAACGTTCAGTTTTTTCTGTAAATTGTAAAATGTAAATTCAATTGAGTCCTCTAAAAGACTGCCAATAGTAAATTGTGAATATTTTTATTCTCAGAAACCCTATTTTTAACGTCCAGGTCTTTAAACTCGGTACCGTATACATTTTACTCCACTAGACTTGTCTTGCTGTTCTTAGAAAAAATTATGCCATTATTTACTGATTCGAAGTATGAAAAACTAAAAAAAGAAGAACGGACCCTGATACCTTGCAGACTACTGTAGTGGGCGGACCTGGCCTGTTGTGAGCTTCCGAAGATTTCTCATCTCTTTGATTTCGTTCTGAAGTTTTCTGTTTCTCATGTTTAGTGTGGTTTTTCTGTACCCGAGTTATCGGTTTTTAGTATTTATTTTCTGTTGTCTTGATTTACTTGTTGCTTCAAAAAAATACCTTAGCCTTCCTTTTTTTTAAATCCGACATCCGCCACTGATTCTAGTACTTTTTGTTAATTTTTATGTCCAAACACTATCTGCTTATCACAGCTAACCGTTTTTTCGTTTCATGGCATGCTTGATTTTTAAATTGTGAGAGAGCTTGGTATTATAGATCAAAACTCCATTTTCACTATCTTAATTCCCAGAAAGTCAGGCAACTGTTCCAATGATCCTTGTGGGCGGAGCCAAAAGTTTCAAAATCCTCTTGAACCCCACTTCTCAATTTTTTTAGTTTCAATTAGCTTTCTAAACTACTATTAATTTTTCAGGATGAAACCTCTCCTCATCTTGTTGCTATGTTGCCTAGCCGTTGGCGTTCACTCAACAAGCGACGAGAAAAAGAACCAAGTGTTCCAGGAGTTTTTGAGAGGAGCATTTAGCGACGAGCTTTTCACATGTAGTATGAGACATAAATTGTACTACCATCCGGAGTGTGAGATGGTTAGTATTTTTTAATAACTTAACCGTTTTCAATAACTGATCATAGGAAAAATTGGGCGGAGCCTAGATAGAAAACAAATAATTCTAATGGAATAAAAATTCGAATAAATTTTTTATTAAACCGGTCTATTAGAAGATTTTTTGAAAAAGTAAAAAAATAGTTTCCAGCGATCAACGATGCTCTACAACAGAATGCAAGAGAAACCACTAACCGATTACAATGCTCATCGCTACCGTACATCTTGTATGAGAATCGACCGATGCTTCTTCCCAATGTCCTGTAGTCCAGACAAAGAAACTGCCATCGTCGGGTACGAACTTGAAAAATTCTGTGGACTCGAAGTCTTCACCAAGTCAGTTTTCGCGGAGTGTGCCAAGAAATTGGAGGAGAGGGATTCGGAATGCTACAAAAAATGGGCTCCCTATCCGGAGGTTACTGTCAGAAACTACAGGGAAGAGGATGAGACGAAGGAGGCGAAAAGGATTAAGGAGTACTGTAATAGATATTTCGGAGAGAATTTGTGTATGGAGAAGGAGGTGATGGAAACTTGTGGAGAGGAGGATTGGAACACACTTCGTTCTGTAAGTTATCCATTTTGTGATTAAAAAATGGATCAAAAAAATAAAAATAAAAAAGAAACTATTGAAAATTTTAGTAGTTTTTTTTTTAATTTAATTTTTTAAGTCTAAAATGTAACATTTTCAGCACTTGATGAACATCAATCAATGGTTCATGGACTGTCACCTTCCCTACAGAACCCGCCCGAACAAGTTTGGTCCATTGGAGCCAGAGGCAACTTTTTGATTCATCTCCCCTTCCTTTTCTGAATACCTCTCTCATCTACCTCTTCATATAGGATAGTTGTTCTTTGTTTTTTTTCCTAAAAAATAAATTAGTTTTGATTAAAACATTCCTGAAGAGTTTTTCTCGTGTTGTTTACTTCGATCATGAGCAGTTGTCAATGGGATAGGAAAAAAAGAGAGAGAGAAAGAGAGAGAGAGAGAGAGAGAGAGAGAGATTGAGGTCATCAAAACAAAGGAAGCTGCCATCATCACTTGGTCAAGTTTCAATTGATTTTTTCAAGATTTTTTTAGTTTTTATTTGGTTTTTTTATAGCCTGACTATAGTTAAATTGGAAAGTGCACAAGATGCGGTACTAAAATTTCAAATAAAAATTCTGAAGTGTCAGAAAAAAAATTTGGATACTTATTTCTAAAATCACTGGATTTGACTAGTTATACTAAAAAAGACCCCAGGCAGTTTGATGGTTTTCAAGCGCATATCTCCGCCCCACTCTGAGATACAAAAAAGTGATCAACTAATAAAATGCTTAGCTTATTATATAGAACATTTCATTAGTTAACAGCATTTTGATATCTCTACTGACAATTGAGATACATCCGCTTAAACTCACACAAAAATTCCCAAATTCCTATATTTTATTCCACAACTTCGAAATTTATTATCTTGGCTCCCATTCAATCTATCAAAAAGTTGTCAACAAACAAAATATATAGCATAACATAAGCAGTATTTCATTAGTTGACACTTTTTTGATTTCTTGATCAGGAGCCGAGTTGTACTCCATCAAAGGAAGAACTAGTTTTCATTATTTCTATCAAAGAAGCAATAAAAATCAATCGGAATTCCATAAAAAGTGACAAATTATATGCTTCAGAGGAAACTAGCGCCTTATCAGTCCAAAAAACCATTCTTGCTCACTGTAAATTCCCTTCCGCCGATGATAACTCTTTTCATTTTCCTCAGCAGTTACTGACTATAAAACCAGCTATTTTGAATACCAAAAAATCAGTTTTTCAGAATGATTTCACTATTTATTATATCGTTTTTGGTATCAAGTGCTCTCGGAGCCAGTGTTGCCACTGAAGACTCAAAGGATCACAATTGCACGTTGGGCGATGGATTTAAGGCGTTGTCTTGTATTTTTGTGAGTTTCCATATCAAAATTTTATATTCTTATAGTATATGAGATTTCATATGAAATTTTGAATTTTTATGAAATTTTAAATTGATAAAAATATTTCAGAAAATGCAAGATTTCCTGGAGAAAGTTGAGCATTTGAATCTGGATAATAAGGAGGAGACAGGGAACTTCAAGAGCTCTTGTAGCTCTCTGGAGAACTGTTTCACCGCATTGGACTGCCGAACATCGGACAAAAAGACTTCAGATATCTCCGGAATGATTAAGGTCTACTGTGACACTATTGTCTTTATCTCCACGGATTTCGTCGAGTGCAGTGATAAATTAGAGGAGACTAATTCGAATTGCTTCGAGAACTGGGATCCATTCCCTGATAATTCAAAAGAAAATGATGAGACAAAAAAAGAGGAGAAGAGGAAGGTGGCTTGTAAGAATTTCTTCGGAAAGGATAACTGTTTGAAGGATGAGATCACGAAGACGTGCAGTGAGCAAGAGTGGAATGGGTTTAAAAATGTAAGGAAAATTTTTTTTTGGAAGATGGTTTTTTTGTTTCAGCACTTCATCTCGCTGAGCAATATCACAACGCAATGCGATTTTTCTGGACTATAAAAAATTTTTGCTTTAATAAAAATAATTCCTAATCGAATCGGAAGATAGAAAAAAATAATTCCTAATGAAAGTCGCCCTTTTCCACTTTGATTAATCATTTCCAATTCATCTCCTCCTCCCCTAATCCTTCTTTTGTGCTCCCTCTCTCTGAATATTTAATACGTGTGTATACATAATAAATAGTGATGTATCGATGATAGAGAAGAGCACAAAGCATCTTCAGATAAAAAAGCAAAAAAATTCGAAAAAAAATTGTTTATAAAAAAAATGAAATGGATTTTTTCTATAGTTTGGTTTTTGATTAAAAAAAAATTTTTTTTTGATTTTTGTTTCCAGTTTTCCAGAATTTTCCGAACGCTTCCAGAATTTCCTTCTAATCAGGATCATCCTAAGCCCCGCCCACTTTCACTTTTTTGTATCTTGCACCAAGAGTGTCATCAAACCCGATATCTAATGGAGTATATTTTGGTATTTGGTTTCGAAAAAAATAATTTTTGATTTTTGTTTCCCAGTTTAAGTTTTCTAGAGATTTCGAATTTTTTCTGGATAATCTTAACAACAAATTATTACAAAAATTTTTAACAAATTATTTCGAAAATAAATATTTTTTGATTTTTGTTGTTTATAAAAAAATGAATTATGGATTTCTCTATAGTTTGGTTTTTGATTTGAAAGAAAAATTTTTTTTTAGGCTTTTCGGATATTTTTTCTCGATCAAGCCCCGCCCCTTTCCTTTTTTCGCACCAAGAGTATCATCATATCTAATTTCAAATCTAAGTGGTACGAGGAGGGGGCGCTTTTCGACACTTCTGTCCATCCCAGGGTCCATGTCTGCGTCTCTCCACCCCCTCACACTATCTCCTAGCTGACCGGCTGTCCATTACAAGGCATTCGGGTGTCTCCAAAAGAATATAACACTCTCTCGTTCCCTTTTCCATCTCCGTCTCCCTTCTCCCTTCGTTCAACAAACCGGGGAAGGGAGCGTCTACCCTTTTGTGGTTTGGCCGGGAGGGGCAGACGCACGGACCCTCTCCTCTACTACTACACATGTTTTGCAGAAAATTCGATTTCCTGCTCATTTTTTAAATTTTTTGGGGAAACTGTTTTGTGATTTTTTAGGAGGAAGAGAGAAAAAAAGAGAGACACGTGACTAAGCGAACAGTATGTCAATATTGGCCCCGCAGTTTTTAGTTTGGTTCTCCTTCATCTAGCTAGTCATTTTTCCTTTCCCCTATATTCCCCAGCTCATTTTTCCCAAGTACCCACATAATTGCCTTGCTTTTTCCCGTCCCGCAATTTCCTTTCCCCCCAAAAAAAATTTTTTACGTTTCAGAGCACCAATGGTGTGAAAAACGTAGGCGCCAAAGCATTTACTCCCATCATTAACCCCCCAGAGATGTCATATTTCTTACGAGAAATCGACGGGGTGTGTTCGACGAGCAGCACACAGCTGGCGTCGAATGTGCCAGAAGACCGAAAAAGTGCACGACGTCTTCGAAAACTGTTGTATAAGTGTGCGGAGAACACGTGCAAGACCGACATCCTCCGCGTGCCAGCCTACTGTGGAAAAGTCGAACCGGATGATGGTAACTCCTTTTTTTTTGGGAGGAGTAACCAAAATTTTTGTTTCAGATAAATCACCAATCGATCCACAGCAACAAATAAATTTCCATGATATCCTCAACTCTAAGTTTGTGGTTGGGCCACCATCCCCATTTGCGTTGGTGGCCATTGCCAAGTCGATTTTAGCGAGGTTCGGGAACCCTGAAGAGAAGTCTGAGAGTGATGAGAGAGGGGAGGAGGACGGAAATAGAGATGACGATACGAAACCGTATAAGAACGTAGGTTTTTTGACCATAAAACTGAAAAAAAATTAAGTTGGCTCTACTGTAGAAAAGGGGTCCCTTAAAAAATAGGGTCCCCTAAAAAAATACGGTCCCTCCAAACTTCATTAAAAAACAGGACCCTTCACAAAAATTAGGGTCCATTCGGCAGGCATCATAAGAAAAAAAAATAGGGGTCCTTTCAACCTGCATGAAAAAAATAGGGGTCTCTTCAAACTTCATCAGAAAAATAGGTAACCCTTTAAAAATATAGGGGTCCCTTCAAGCTTCACCAGAAAAATAGGTAACCCTTTAAAAATATAGGGGTCCCTTCAAACTTCATCAGAAAAATAGGTAACCCTTTAAAAATATAGGGGTCCCTTCAAACTTCACCAGAAAAAAAAGCTCAAAAAAATATAAAGCACCCTTATTTTTTTAATGAAGCCTGAATGGACCCCAGTTTTTCTGAAGGGTCCCCGGTTTTTTTAAGGTTACTTGAAGGGACCCCCTATTTTTCAAAGGGATCCCTAAACTATAATCGAACCGTAACGTTTCCAGACGGATCAACTAGTGGGTGCAAGCCTAACCGCCATCTTCGGAGTGCTCGATCAACTGAGTCGTCGAGACGCTGATCTCTGTGTCCAGGCCCTTGAATCTCTTCTCTCCCTTATCCAATCCATGCCAATCGAATGTCTCCAATCAGAAAATCGTCTTTCGATGTCCGCAATGATATCAGTTCTAATGTTGCTTCGAGAAAACGGATGCCCTTCTGTCAGCTCGAAAGCCACGTCTTGTCTAGTGGCTCTGGCGGTGGCATGCGGGGAGCCGGAGCATTTGAGCAGCACAATTCGATCATTGATTTGTATGAAAAAGAATCTAAGGATGAGCGCCGATTCCACGTATGATATGATTCAGATGCCAGAGAATTTGAGAAGGTTACTGTTGAAAGTGAGAAGGAAAGCTCTTGGAGGAGACGATCTGAATTCACGGTGAGGATTTTTTTTCGAGGGATGATACCGTAATCTTACAGACCAACCTGGTCCCAAATCGATGTCCACGACCACTCGATTGCCAGCAGCTTCAGTCTCCCATCTCTTCCCGACAATTCTCCCTCCACAGACACCCCTGACGACGACAATCGGATTCATAGCTCGACGGCTTGTGACGGAACATTTCTCTACATCCTTAACTACGTGGGACTCTATAAGCTAGGCACTGGGCTCAATGATACCATCAGCGGAAAGCTGTACGCTGCTAATCAAGGGTTAAAGTCCTCGAAAAACGTTCAAATGTATTTGTGTAATGGATCTTTGTACCTTCGACGGAATTATTCTTCGTGTATTTCTGTGATTGATACCGATTCGTTGTTGGATATTGGAGAGGTGATACTACCGCCGACGTGTGTTCAACACGCGCTTTTTACCGATGGAACCTACTTTTATAGTGCCACTTTGATTGCTAATTCTACGTTATCGGTGAGTTTTTTGTTTTTGACTAGAAAAAATTTTTAAAAATTATTTTTTATTTTGATGAAGCTATTCTAGTTCTATACGCCCTCATTGGCGAGAGAAATAGAGAGCGCAGAGAAACGAGACCTTCTAATTCCAGACAATTCAACTAAACGACTCCTTCTCTCCCTCCCTGGAACCATCAGCAAGAAAAAGTCACCGATTGACGGATGTTCACTTCACCCCTTACGGAGACATTCAGACACCCCATCAACTACCCGAATCCCTACCGGCTAACCTTCATCGTGAGTTTTTTCTTACCTTTCATGAAAAAAAAATTAGAAAAAAAAATTTTAAAAATTATTTCAAAAAATTATCCTTTCATTAAAAAAAAATTTCAGCTCAAGTAGTAGACCTGCACACCACTCGGGAGCTCGCTTTCATCCAAGCACGCTCCGGTAAAGTGTACTACGCTGGGAACGGAACCCGCTTCGGGTTATTCGAAACTGGCAACACTTGGATGGAATTGTGCCTTCCCGAACAAATAGTCCAGGTATCCGTTGGAATCGACACGATAATGTTCCGTTCGGGAGCCGGACACGGATGGATAGCTAGCATCGATGATAAGAAACGGAGTGGGCGGCTTCGGAAGATAGTTCCATTGAATCGGAGGAAGATAATTCACGTGTGCGCTTCGGGTAATATGTATGGATTTGTGACAGAGAACGGGAAAGTGTTTATGGGAGGACTCCATACAATGCGAGTCAATGTGTCGAATAGTATGCTTTGTGGATTGGATACTGTAACAGTTGCTTCCCTGGCTCTCGGTAAATCCCATGGGGTAGCGGTCGCTCGAAACGGTCATCTCTACACTTGGGGTCTAAATAACATGAATCAATGTGGAAGAACCGCCGAATCCACGTCATCCGCGACATCCTCCCCGAGGCATTCGGCTCGTCAAGAATATCAAATCTGTCCGATTGGAGAGCACACATGGCTCAACGACACTCCATCGGTATGCGCCCAATGTGGACTTTGTTCGGCTAGAGGTGTGGCATGTGGCCGGGTACCAAGGGTCAGGGGGACCATGTGCCGATGTGGAGTTGGAGAGTCGACTTGTGTTCGATGTGGTCTCTGTCGGCCTTGTGGAGAGATCACTGAACCAGCGCAACCCGGGAGAGCTCAGCACGTGCCGTTCAGTTCAACAGCTGCTCCACAAAGGAGTACCCTGAGCCCGGCGCGTCTTCTACTCAGTAAGGGACCCGGAGATGTGAAGGTGTCGAGTGTGAGCTGTGGAAACTTCCATACAGTAGTCCTTGCATCCGATCGAAAGGTGTTCACTTTCGGATCCAATTGTCATGGACAACTCGGGGTTGGTGACACGCTCAGCAAAAACTGCCCCCAGCAGGTCAAACTTCCGCAAGATGTGATTGTGGTTCAAGTGGCAGCCGGTGCGAATCATACTGTACTTCGAGCCAACGACGGAAGTGTCTACACTTTTGGAGCATTTGGAAAAGGACAATTGGCAAGGCCAGCTGGAGAAAAAACGGGGTGGAACGCGTTACCAGAGAGGATACCCGGGTATGGGCCCGGAACCAATGCGTTTGCCGGATGGATTGGTGCAGATGGGGATTCCACGATCATCCATAACCATACAGCTCTTCTGTCATCGGATAACATTTTGAAAGCTCAAATAGTAGCTAACAAAACGAATATCTTCATTTTCCCTCGAGAAGTTGGCAAAGATTATATAGTGATTCGAAGGAAGCAAAACGTTTTCGAACACCATCAAAGTGACCACAAGTGCTGGTATTCCGCCTGGGCAACAGATCCAAAATATGACATGTTATGGTATTATAACTCGGCGGAAATGGAGATAAAAGGATACGATATCTTCAAGAAGACCGAGAAAATTGCGGAGGACGCCTTCGAGTCATTGACCTATATGGCTGGTGCGGAATTTGCAGTTCAAGTATACGACCATCCGACTTATGCGACTGCAATGAGTATGGGAATCCAACTTTTATCAGCGACGTTCTCAGCGAATGTTATAAATTTATCGGAATTTTGGAAGGAGAGGAACGGGGATAAGGATCAGGAAAACGATCGAGCTGTCATGGACGGTTATTCGGTTGCGAATCGATTCGATGGAACCGGTGGTGGCTGGGGATACTCCCCGCATTCCATTGAGGCTATCCAATTTAAAGTCAACAAAGAGATCCGGCTAGTTGGGGTCGGTTTATACGGAGGTCGGGGTGAGTACATCTCGAAACTGAAACTCTACCGGCAAGCTGGTGTGGATGCGGATGAGCTGTACGTCGAGCAGATCACAGAGACCGATGAGACAGTTTATGATTGTGGTGCTCATGAGACAGCCACTCTTCTTTTCTCTCAACCCATTGTCATCCAACCTAGTCATTGGCATGTAGTGAGTGCGAAGATCAGTGGACCTTCTTCGGATTGCGGGGCGAATGGGAAGCCACTTGTGGAATGCGATGGCGTCACTTTTCAGTTCAAGAACTCGGTTGTGTCGAATAACGGAACAGATGTGAACGTCGGACAGATCCCTGAACTCTATTATCAGGTGGTGGGAGGGAGTGAGAACCGAGACGAAATAGACACTAACAAGCCGCTGACTATCAGTCGAGAGATGTCTAATCTCTTCTCCCCAATGGCTTTGAAGCATGTGAATGCTGAAGGCATCGGGAATCTTCTGCACCTTCTAAACTGGGCTCTTCAAAGAGTTCAGGCGGAGGACGAGAGTGAAGAGAGTGCAGAGAAACAATGGACTCAAGAGAGATATGGGTTCATTGCGTTGCTTTGTATGAAGCTGATCTCGAGGTTTATCCGGACGGTGTACAAGGAGAAAGGGCATCAGGAGGAACCCGGAATTGACTTTGCTAACAAGATCGTAACCTTACACTCAATGCTTTTGGAATTCTTTTTCTCTCCGGATATGTCTGATTACCAGAATCGACCGTTGATCAAGAGGGAGGAGAAGGTTGTGGAGGAGGGGTATACCCTGATGCAATGTGTCTCTGAAGCGGTTCGACTCTTTGTTTCCCTCTCCCATTGCTTCATGGGCTCAAGGAATTTGGTGAATGCTCATCTGTTGGCTGTGATGAATAAGGGGAATTATGATCAAAAGTCGTTGGTTTTGACTGCAGCTGTAATTGGAAGCCTTGCCAAGATCGACAGGTTCGCTCATCAGCTTCTGGGAACCACCTACAATGGAGATCGGTTTCCGATGCTCTCTTCCCTTCTTCTGAAGCATTTTAATTGTGAAAAAGAGACACTGGCAACCCTAACCTCATTCCCGAATATTCTCCGCTTCCTTTATGATCAGACGTTTTTGAGAAACGCCTTCGAGAACACTTCCGGTCTGGCTGAGAAAATTCTGGTGAAGGTGTCAAAGGAGCTAGCGATTCCTGCAGATGAGTCTATGCTAGGGCCAGTTGTCCATCAGACATCGTCAAGATTCCGGAAACGGAGTTCACAACCAACTTGGGATATGTCTGATGGATGTGCAGATGCAATGGCATTCCGTGTGGATTCCGAAGGTATCAAGCTTCATGGATTCGGAATCTATCTTCCTTTGGAGCCCGATAGAAGAAATTTTATCGGAGAGATTCTGATGCTGTCTCCAGATTCATCTGAAAAATGGACATGTCTTCTGCGAGTTTCTGTCGAGATGTCTGTGGAAGAGAAGGAGGTCGGAATCGTTCGCTTCCCGGAATACGTGCTTCTCTCCCCAGGCGTCACGTATGCCGTCAAAGTGAGCATGACAAAAAACGCAAAGACGTTCTGCGGAGAGGGCGGAGTCACCCAGGTCCAACTTCTCAATGGAGCGCGTTTGTTCTTCTCCGGATGCTCGATGAGCCAGAACGGGACGAATGTTCAGAGAGGCCAACTTCCATTCCTCCTCTACTCCATCCTAGACCAATCGATTTCGGTTCAAATCAAACAGGATACCATCCACGAAACATTCATTCTACTTCTTCGACTGATGGCAAACAAGATTGGGGGAGCTATCATGGACGGCGAGGAACTTCCAGCATGTTGCCAGCACCTCGTCTCTCATATCAGTCCCCACGTGATGGTTTTTATGGAACGGTTCCCGGATAAAGCACTGGAGTTGATGTCAACGGTGGAGCAGTTGATTCCAATGGTATCGAATTTGAATGGTGTCGAGAGAGTGAGTTTTTCCGGCTCTATTGTAGAATAGGGGTCCTTTCAATCTGCTTAAAAAGAAATAGGGGTCCCTTCAGACTTAATAAGCTCAAAAAATATATGAAAAATATATGGGACCCCTATCCTTTTTGCACAAATTGTAGGGACCCCTATTTTGTCTGACCCTAACAAACCTAGCGCTATTTTTTCGAAGGGACCCCTAAACTACAATAGAACCCTTTCTAAACTTCCCAAATACCGAAAAAATTTCAGGCATTCCACTCCTACGATTCTAATGACAGTGGCTGTGATGCACCGTATTCCGGAATCATCACTACGATCGTCGAGAGTCCGCACCCCTACAAACCCAACACCTCCAGTTCCATTGTCTGCAATTTCGATGATGCTGATTACGTGTGTGTCCGGTTTTCTCCTGACTGCCAGACTGCTCAGTTCGACGATCAATTGACAATCTACCTGAAGATAGATGAGCACTCCTATATGCCTGTTGAGCGTTGCTATGGAAACGAGTGGCCCAATTACCCGATGGTGCTGCCTGGTAACTGCCTCCTGTTTGTTCTCGACGCGGCATCGGCTGTGGAAGGGGCCACATCTGACCAAATGTTCGGATACCATTTGACAGTAACCGGGTACCTAGTAGGCTACAAAAACCCTACGATGCGCCTGGAACAGGATCTTGTTTGGTTATCAGCCAACGCGTGTCGGATTATGAGTCAACTTCCGGTTAACTCTAGCAATATCCAGCATCTGAGTACAGCAGAAGACGATACTCGTCATTTATTCGAGAAGCATGGAAGCCTTCTGAAGAAAGGATTGAGTCTGAGTCATTCCCCAACTCTAAGTGAGCTTTGCACGAAAGGTCACCCACCTCCTGCTCAATCAGCGGATCTTCAATTCCTTCGAGAGTTTCTATCCGGTAACATCTCCTCTTCAGCAGGATTCCTTGCTAAATGGCTGCCAACAGGGCCTGTTGTCGATCCTTCAAAGTGTCAGCTAACCCTATCTCATGATGAGTTGATTGTGGGGAAGGCTGTGACACTGAAACTATCCTGTAGAGATCAGTATAATCGGGAAGTCGATTGTCCAAAGCTTCAAGTAGAAGGATTCGCTTCCCTCGGCCACCGTAACCCGGAATCCACTATCACTAACGAGCTACTACACATTGGTAATCTTCCATCATCTCTTCTAATCCATCAGAATCCATTTCAACCGATGATAGTCAATCAGACAAGATATATGAACATTGCAGCGATGCCAGCCTATGCGAACTATTCCGTCGAAGAAATCCGATTAGGATTTATGGTCGATGAACTTGTCAAAGACCGTGTCCCTTTAAAACCAACGGATTCCTCGGTGTTCGCTGGTTCCTGGACGCCTACCACGGCAGGAAGGTATTGTATCGAATGCAAGGTTGATGGGTTCGATATCTCTCATAAGTATAATGTGGAAGTGGCTGAACGGAAGAGTGGAAAAGGGGAGGATCGACATGCAGCACAGATGGTAGTGGCAAAAACAGTATCCATTCCGTTTTCCAGTGACTTCTCCGGAATCCGGATGCGTCTAGGGACGACGTTGGCATCGCAGTGTGCCGGAGTGATTCCACGTGGAGCTCTGGTAGAATATATTGAGGAAATTGAGAATGAAGATGGAAAATGGATTAGATTAACCGATGAGACCTCTCTTCTATATGGTTGTAATCCAGGAGCCGGTCCGGTTTGGTGTCTCTCATTCCATAAGCCTCTCCAACGCGAGCTGATCCCTCTTGGTAAAGACAAGGATCGAGAGAAGGCGGTGAAGCTTCGGAAAAAAGAAATCGAGAAGGAATCCAGTCGAAGTAAGCATCACAGTGTTTCAATGGATGCCAAAGAGACCTATATCCTGTTTCCTAATGACATCCTCCAAGTGTACTCCGCCCCGGCGCCTCATTCAATGATCGACGGAGAGAAGATCAGTGGTCCGTGTGACCTTTCGAGTAGTGGGTGGATGGAGAATCGCCATGGTGTCTGGATAAAGCTAACCGGGGTCGAGAAATACGTACTACAGAAGACAGATCCATCATCAGAGACATCTCTGAGTTTTTCGACGAACGGAAATGACGAAGAGGATCTGGAGAGACCGATGAACCGGAAAAAGACAAGATTGCCGAATGCATTGACACCATCGGTAGCAGATTGTATTCGAGCGGTGTTCGCGGCGTTTGTCTGGCATGAGCACTTGGTAAAGGACCTGATGGCAGCAGCATCGTATTTGAAATTCCACCAGAACCTTCATGGCGTGAGTTTTTTCGGCTCTATTGTAGAATAGGGGTCCCTTCAAACTTCATCAGAAAAATAGGGGATCCTGCAGAAAAAATAGGGGTCTCTGATAAGCTCAAAAAATATATAAGGGACCCCTATTTTTCTGAAGGGTCCCTATTTTTTTAGCGCAAATCGAAGGGACCCCTTTTTTTCGAAGGGTCCCCTATTTTTTTTACTCAAGTTGAAGGGACCCCTATTTTTCAAAGAGACCCCTATTCTATAATAGAGCCGTTTTTTCCTCAGAATCTCAGATCCTAACTCAAAAATTCCAGATTTGGCAAACCTGCGAGATCCCTTCCTGTACCAACGCTCCTGCAGCCCTCCAGCCCATCGTCAAAATCTGGCGTGAGATTTGTGAAGTCGTTGAGACAAGCGTCGAGCAGCATCTGATAATGCCTCCTGTTTCCAATAAAGTCCTGAATACCGAATCCCTTAAACCACCCTCTTCAAGTGGCGGATGTGAACTTTGCGATGCAAATATCACTGTCCCTCTGACAGTTCATCTCCGAATGGCTCACCCTGGATGTGGAGGTGATTGTCTAGGGTATGGGTACAATTCGAATGGAAAGTTCACAACTGGATGGTCTGGAGAGTGTGGGGCTGGTGGAAGAGGACAATCGCCTTGGTACCTTTTGTGTAACAACTGTCGGTCACAGTACTTAAGGAAAACTCCTGCTGGACACCATCAAGAAAGGACTAGGAGGTGGAGAGAGTTCAGGTTTTCCACGTCAGCATCGGATGCAAGGCCTGAGGTCATAATCCGTCAGAACGCACTATTCTTGTTGGATTTGAATAGCAGACTGCAGACAGACTCAAATGTAAGCCATTTTTAAGCTACCAGCTACAGTAATCTTTTCCAGAACTCCTCGACAACCACATCTGGCTGGACGATCAATCTCTTTCCAACCATCAGCACCCCATCAACTATGCCACGTAGCCAAAGGCGTCTAGACGTTCCCCAAAGTCAATCCATCCAACAAAACTCGTATATGAAGCTAGGCTATTCCTCGGATCCGGGTCCAAAAGTCAACGTGATCATGTCGCCACCAGATCATACTGTAGATCAGGCAACTTCATTGAACTATCGTCCTGGACCCTCAATTGAGCCAGCAGAAGTTCTACAGTCACCATCGGCAGCTCTAAGAACTCTATTCTCCAACACCAACCCATCCACCTCAGCACTTCTGAAGCGGCCAGTTCTCGCGTTTTGTGTTGAGCATCATGACCTCAAAAGGATCCGAGCGGCATGTGTCCAATCGGTTCGAAGAGCTGTCTCTTTTGCTCACGCATTCCGTGTCTGGAACTGGCTTCTTCGAATGGTCTCCTCGGAATACAGTGTATCGGATATCATTCTACAGTACCTGACAACACTGACCTCTTATAACCGACTAGCTGAGTACATGTTCTCTGCAAAAAAGAATACCAACGTGCTACCTCATCCCTGGAGACTTTGCTTTCTAGCCGGACCCATTGCTGCGGATATGGTCACCCAGCTCCACGCTTTCCTGCATACCGTATCCATCATTCTCCAGTCGGCAGGAGTCGACGGAAGACTGAAGTCTCTATGCTTCAAATCGTGGACTCTTCAATTGACCGCCCAAGAACAAGACTTACTGATTCTAACGTGTAATATCCTGGGTACTGTAGGAGGAATTCTATCGGATACTTCAATTGTGGATGCGGATAATCGGTTTGTGAAGGAGTTGAAGGACATCACAAAGTTCGCGGAGATCACTGCGAGTAGTCGACAAGCAATGGTCATTTGTCTGACAGATGGGAGTGGGGAGACGTTTTGGGAGAGTGGAGAGGAGGTATTTTGGAATAAATTTTTGAAAAAAAATTTGAAAAAAAATTTTGAAAAAAATTTCTGAAAAAAATTTTGAAAAAAATTTTTGAAAAAAAATTTCGAAAATTTTTATTTATTTTCAGGACAAGAACCGAACTCGCTCACTGACAGTCAAACTCGATGAGAATGCTAAAGGGGAGCTGCTGGCCCTCTATATCGACAACGCCCGTGATGATGGCTACCGTATCTCGGCTATAGCTTTCAAGGCTACCCTGGAGGATGGGCGGACAAAAAGCCTGACGACTTTGAACCTTGAGCCGGTTAGCTTTGATATAATCTCATATCTGAATAAAATACTTCAGACATATTGCGGATGGGTGAAGTGCTGTATCAATGACATCCACCAGGTCACCGTTCAATTCAAGGGCCCAAATCTTGCATGTCGAATCCGTCAACTAGTGATCTCAGGGCACCCTGTCAAACAATCCGGCTCCCCGAAAATGGTCCCTTCCACCTCTCATCATCTATTTTTCAATGACACTCAACGAGACGCGTTCGCCTTGTTCCAAGCGATCTCTTCTCAAGCGTTCTGTGGAGAACTATCGGAAGATGATACTTTGAGGGAGAGAGTAATCGATTTGTTATTCAGCAGAGTCCAGCTGTATCCTCTCCAAAATTACGTGTACAACCAGGTGGTTCAGGCGATGGAAAAAGAGGTGGAGCTACTTTGTGACAAGTCGAAAAGGAATTATTCGTATTGCTGTGGACTGATGAGCCTTCTCGTTAGAATCTGTGATTCGCGGGGCAATATGGATAGTTTTGGACAGCGAAACTCGGTGTTGACATCAATAACCCAGCTGCTCATCTTTTCTCCGGTGGTCGTCCAAAGACAATGTCTAAATTCTCTGGAGTGTATATTCGGATCGTTTACACCGAGCAATGTAGAGGTTCCCAAGATCATCAGGAACTTGTTGGTAGTAGTCGGAAAAGTGATTCAATTGCAAGTCAGAGACAAAGCAGCGCATACCGTAGTCACTGTTCATTTATGTGTAAGTTAAACAGTGGTTTTCCCAATAAACCCTTCGGTTCTATTGTAGTTTAGGGGTTCCCTAAAAAAATGAGGGTCCCTTCAACCTGGGTGAAAAAACAGGGTCCCTTCAGAAAAATAGGCTTCATTGAAAAAATAGGGGTCCCTCATATGTTTTTTGAACTTATTAAGCCTGAAGGGTCCTCGATTTTTTCTGAAGGGACCCCTATTTTTGGTGTCTTATGATGCCAGGCGAGAGGACCGTTATTTTTCTGAAGAAACCCTTATTTTTTGAGGATACCCCTATTCTATAATAGCCAACCCTTCTTTTTCAGTCTTCCGTACTCAATGCCCCTCAAAGTTGGCGAGTCGACAAGTCGATTGACATGGACATCGGAAGGCAGACTGCTCTTCTCGTTGACAATCTTTGTAACGGTGCCTACAGTACCGAGTGGAGCTTGGCTACCAAAGCCGAGCTTGCCAATTGCCTACTTAGCCTGATTCAGATGCCTGAGTCGGTATCCTATACCGAGACTCTATCTACTGGAGGAAAAAGCAAAGCGGTGGCTGTAGTAGGCTCAAAACGGTTCTGGACGGCTATCTCATCCCTAGCTCTTATCAAGGACAAGTCTTGGTTGGAACTCTCAGAAAGATGGAAGACTGTGCAAGATGAAGAGGATCAGGAGCCGATTTTGTTGTGCGAGAATCATGACGATGGGCATACTGTAGCCCAAGTATTCTGTGTGGATTGTGACGTGGCACTTTGCAAGGAGTGCTTTACTGTTATGCATCTACACAAAAAGAATCGGAATCATGGAGTCAAGAATCTTGCTCAGTCTAGCACTCAACACGATATTAACATTCATCAGGGCTGTGCCAGAATGAAATTCCTTAACTTCTTGATCCTATTCCACGGAGAGGCTCTAAACGGGATGGTTGAGGTGGCAGCCGACATTCTCTTCCCCTCTACTTCTTCTCTTCAACCCGTTATGCAAGACTCCGCAGCCTTCCTTGGTGTTCATCCGATGACATGTCGATTCTGTGGGAATCATGTTCCGATTGCTGATCAGAACCTGGATGGCACTTGTACTCATGAAGATTGTGTGAACTACGCGAAGACCGCTTGCCAAGTCATGCACACTTGCAATCATTTCTGTGGAGGTATACGAAACGAAGAGGATTGTCTTCCGTGTATGACATGCAAGAAATCAGAAGCCACACAAGACGGAGACGATGTCTGTGTCATCTGCTTCACCGAGAGACTTGGCGCAGCCCCCTGTATCAGCCTAGGGTGCGGACACATCTTCCATTTTCATTGCGTCAGAATGATTCTGGAGAGAAGATGGAATGGTCCACGAATTGTCTTCCGCTTCATGCATTGTCCCCTTTGCATTCAACCCATTGAGCACAAAGGTCTCCAAGATCTCATTGAACCGTTAAAAGCCATCCGTCAGGAGGTTGTCGACAAAGCAAAGATGCGTCTAGAATACGATGGTCTTCTTGGGTCACCCGCCCTCACGGATCCCCGATCCGATTTCTATAATCAACCGGAGGAATATGCCCTAGATAGGTACATGTATGTTCTGTGTCACAAATGCAAGAAGGCTTATTTCGGAGGCGAGAGTCGGTGTCAGGCGGCTCTTGACACTTCTCAGTTCAATCCCGAAGAGTTGTTGTGTGGAGGGTGTTCGGATACCAGTGGAGTCCAAGTTTGTCCGAGGCACGGAGTCGAGTACCTGGAGTACAAGTGTCGGTTCTGCTGCTCTATTGCAGTTTATTTCTGGTAAGAAACCCTAGCTTTTGACCCTCAAAGGATGACTGAACTGGAATTCAATAATATGTCATTAGATGTAGCTTTTTATTCTGAACACTTTTTCTGTTGATAACTTTCTCTGAAAATGCCTCTAAATACCTCAAAAACCGCTTTGAAAGCGTCAAGGTGATTGGGGTGGAAGAGTTTTCCGTAACCTCGGCCACGGGGGTTGTGTACCTTTTTAGGTGTTATTTTTTTCTTTATCGAAAATTCCTTTTTGATTATGAAAGAACATCTACGTTAAAAATATAAAATCGAAAAAAATGAGAAAAATGACGGCTGTGGCGGTCACAAACCCCGTGGCCGAGGTTATTCTCTTCCACCCCAATAACCTCGACGTTTTTAAAGCGGTTTTTGAGGCATTTAGAGGCATTTTCAGAGAAAGTTGTCAACAGAAAAAGTGTCCAGAATCAAAAACTACATATAATGACAAATTATTGAACTCCAGTTCAGTCCTCCTTTAAACCTCCGATTTTCCAGCTTCGGCACCACCCACTTTTGTGCCCCTTGCCACGACGACTTCCAGCGTCTGATGTCTCTCCCGAAGAACCTACTCCCCGCGTGTCCAGTTGGCCCCCGGTCAACTCCAATGGAAGAGGGGGCGTGTCCTCTGAAAATGAAGCATCCCCCGACTGGCGAGGAATTCGCAATGGGTTGCGGAATCTGTAGAAATATTAGCACTTTTTAGGGAGAAAGCCCCGGTTTTTAGAATCTAATTACTTTTTTGTCTTTCCGTTTTTTGAATGTTCAAAATTATTCGATTCAGAGTACAAAACGATCTCGTTTTTATTTTTTCCCATTTCCAAAGATTTTTTTCTTTAGTCTGTTAACGGGTTTTCGAGATTCATAATAACTAATAAAGAGATTTCTAATTTTTAATCGAGCATAGTATATAAAGTTTATGGTTTGGACATAATGAAAGTCCAGACCCTAGTACCAGTGTGCTCTGGACCGTTGTAGGGTCTAACGTGGAGTGTCAGGGGGATAGTTAAAAATATGGGCTTTCTGAAAAAATCACCACAAAATCCATTTATGGGGAGCCCAGTCAACAAAAGCTTAGTTTTATGAAGTCTTACAATAAAGTCTTTCTTATTTCATATTCCCCTTCCGACCAACAACTAACCAAGTGATCACTGATACCCCAGATGAGCCCCTTTCTCCTTTTACAAATCGAATTAGCTACACTTATCCACAAGAGACCCCTTTTCGATCAGCTTCTTCGCGATAATTTCATTGAAAACAAGAAGAAGAAGCTCTCGGAATGCACCCTTTTATTCTGAAGCCATTCTTTTTTCCTTTCTCTCCATTGATTAAAAAAAAGTTATATTCAACACTTTATTCATTATTCAAATCCGTTTAATTCGACGTCTTTCCTCTCTCACCGAGTTACAGTATCCATCGACACAGTACACTTTACGGAACCCGAAACGTTGACAATCGGTGTGAACATCGCACTGAACCTTTCTCGATTTGCGTCGACGAGCATCGACAGAAGACAGAAGAATAAGGAATAGGAAGAGAAGAAATAGAAACCGCATTTCCGTTGGGAAACCGAGAAATCGAATGGCAGAATCGAGAGGACACAGTTATGGTTATAATTGAATTACGGGGAGGGGAATCACGGGGGAGGGGGAGGGAACAATAATGTATGGGAACTGTTTCATTGTTCCCGGTTCAACGTTTTCTATTGTTCTCACGCTAACTAGAAATTCACTTTTTTCCTGAAAACGTTTTAAAGAGAATTCTTCAGGATATCTCAATTCCCAACAGAGCTACCGGAAAATTGTCAACTGGTGAAATGTAAAACTTATCATGAGCAACGTTTTCTCTCTTGAAACTTTTTCGATATCTTTAAAACTGACTGAGCTAGACCCCTTCAAAGTTACAGACTTCCCCAGAGAGACGCAGAGAAAGGAAAACGCTAGAGCGTCTGACTTCTCTGCGCGCTCTCTTCGAAGGGGGCGCATCTTCAAGGGCTGGTATCTCTCTTGCGAGTAGAGATAGAAAAAAGGTTTCAACTGATGAAATGCTCAAAATAACATGAGCAAGATTTTATTAGTTGAAGCATTTTGATAGCACTATTCTGAAGGGAGATAAATAGAGTAAGGCGGAGTTGTTTTGTAGTAACTTCATTTTTCGTTGGCTTTTTTCGATGGCAATTCCTAAATGTTTTTTCCTGGAAAATTTGCAAATCAAGTGAAGACGTTCCCTCTATAAACAAAAACAGACCACTTGCTCGCCGTTTTTCACCACCACATTCAAAAGTCGTCTTCATTTTGGTTGTTATTGCGTGCCTCTCCTCTTTTCTTTTCCCTTTTCTCAACTATTTTTAGTTATTCTTCCCTTTTCTCGTGGAACTCCCCGAGTAGAATGCACTTTATATTTTTTGAGAAAATTGGAGGGAAAAAAATGGCTTGAAAGCCGGAAATTGGAAACGTTTCTCACGGGGAGGAGGAAAAAAGAGAGAGAGAGAAGACATGGTTGGTTCCACATAAAGAAGAAGAAGGAGATCATATCTATCTAGATTTGGTTGGTTCTCGAAAAGACACGCTTTGACTATGGGCGACGTTAGATACGAAAAGTTATTTGAAGGTCTCTCTCCAATCTCGTTAACTTCATCTCATGCAGGTTTTGTTTTATTTTAAATATTTGAATATTTCTTAAGTTTTATGCAGAAAACCGTAGCCTCAACAGCTTGTTTTAACAGAAAAAAAACGCTCCTGAACCAAAAGCAACCCTTCCCCTTCATTTTCCTCTTACCCTGTTCACCTACTCTCTTCGTCTACCCTCTCTTTTATATAGACCAACTGGTCGGCAGGCATCCATCGGTCCTGTGGTGTAGTGGTTATCACGTCTGCTTTACACGCAGAAGGCCGCCGGTTCGATCCCGGCCAGGACCTTTTTGTTTTTTAACTTTTTGAAAACTATTTTTTAAGAATATTTTTTTCCTTTCGAAAGTAAACTGCTAATATTGGTTAAATCAAAACCAGATTCAACAAAAAAAACAAAAATATATTGGAAACAGATGATCACGAACTAAATCAGCTGTGTCTTGCTCATCCTGCGTTTCTCCGAAAATCCCCGCGAGGGTCGAATGTCACAATTTCTTCTTCCCTTTTCTCACTTCTTCATGTATGTGTGTGTGCTCCCAGACTGGTCCTCTCTTCCTTTCTCTCTTTGTGCCATCCTCCAAACTATCTGTATCTACTGGGTGGGGTGGGGGGAAGAGGGACACTCGGAGCGTTTGTATACATGTATCTGAGACTCTGGACCCATTGGCGTCAAAAATCTTCTTTTTCTCTCTATTTTTCTTTCTTTTTTTTCGAAGAAGACGAGCATGAGAAAGTTTCTCTCTCTCGATCCCCCCTCCCTAATTATTTGTCATCCTAAATCTCTTCCTCTCTCTTTCTTTTGAGATATCCCATCCATCTTCTGTCATTTATATAAATCCACCATCAATCTAGACACCAATCTGTTTTCAATCTGATCCCCCCCCCCTTCCGTTCTCTATTATTTTTGTTCTTCTTCCGCCGATCCAACTTCATTTTGATTGAGCCCTCTTGCTCTTCGTCTTGTAAACCATTAATTCTCAGACGTGTCTCTCCGTGTGTGTAATTTTAATTGCTTTCATCGAGCACCAATGACAGCTGTACTTTTCGTTTATATATACCAATGCTCACAGCATTTTTTTCTCTATTTTTTAATGAACTGAAACATTATCATTTTAGAATGGACTCTCTAAAGCTGGTTTTTTGATTATAAGTGTTTTGACTCCTTGATTTTTTTTAAAAAATCGCTCGAAAGTTTTGAAAATAAAAAAACTAGCTCGTTTTTATGAACGTTAACAAAATAATCTTTTTAAAGACCTTTTTGAAAAAGTACTAATTTTTTGATGATTTTTTTAAGAAACTCGGATTTCATGAAACCTCCCGATTTTTGCTGGTTATTTATATACCCGACAAATTTCCTGAATTCTAATGTTCCCATGAGTGGTATCAAAAAAGTGTCAACTAACAAAATATTGCTCATAACAAGCTCTATATTTTATTAGTTGACAACTTTTTTCTATCAAATCTGGGAGCCGAGATATTCCTCCTCGAAAGACAAAAAACAATTTGAAACACACAAACATCAATTGCTTGAATTTTTCTACTGGTAAGTTGTCGGAAAAAAAGGAAAAAATGTAACCAGATGATGAATTTTGAATAAAAAATTATTTTGAAACCCTAAATTAGAGTCGGAAAATTTTATAGGGGTTGGCCACACATTTCTCAATCCAAACGTTAACACGTTAAATTTTGCAAAGATTTTTTTTCGAAAATTTTTAAAATTGCACAAATTTTTCTGGTCCTTTTCCTTACCATGACTTCCCTTTTAAAGCTTCATCAAAAAAAAATCCGGAGCCAGACACATACCGTAACCCAATTTCCTTGCCCCCCCCCCTCTTCTATTTATAAACTGGCAACATTGAAGAAGTTCTTAACAGAAAGTGCTCCTCTTCCTCTTGAAAAACAAAAAAAAACGTCTAGAACAAAAAGAAAAAAAGCAATTAACTAACGAAGGAAAAGTGCACACACTCTTGTATCCTTGACTGAATTATTCACGCAACAACGCTTACATGAAGTAGCGGTTCTTCAAGTGCTTCTGACATTTTCATTCATTTTTTCTTTCCTTCTGTTTCAAAAAAAGTTTTCCTTATTTTTTTTTATTTTTTCCAATCCATTTTTTTCCTTGGTCCAAATGCCCCGCCCGCTTCTGGGAAAAACAATTTTTTCATTTTGGCCTCCGCTTTATTAGTTTTTTTCCGTCATTTTTATTTCGTCAAAATATTTATTTTTCAGAAGACCGGATGTCTAAATCGGTGTCTATACCTCAGGCACTGTCCGACCTAAAACGGACGTCCCTCCGACGGTTGAGCAGTGCTCGGAGTGGGAATAAGAAGACAGTCACCACGTCGACGCCGTTGAGTGGATTTGTGATTCTTGTGGAAAGGGAGGAAAAAATTGTTAGGTTATACGGTAGGTTTTAGTCTCCTTGGGTGCTTCATCGCCTAATTTTACAGGAACCGCCGCCGAGCGCGCTGGGCTAAGCATCGGCGATGAGATCGTCGGGGTTAATGATATGCAAATCGATGGGAAGAGTTATGAAGAGGTCACCACGTATATTCAAGAGGTAAAAGCTCTCTCAAAAAATCTACCGTAACCCATCTGTTTAGTGCATCCGTCGAAAAATAATCCAGCTAAAAGTGCGTCGTCGAGCTCTAGAGATACCCGCCGAAAACGAGGCGTCAGTTTTTAATTGTACAAAATCGAATCGGTTGGTGACGGATGCCTATCTAGTCTCAGTGGATAAGGATCATATCAAAGAAGTGACGAAGAGGTTGAAGAAGTGAGTTTGAGAGAGAGAGAGAGAGAGATGAAGGGGTACTCAAGTGCTCTACGGGAGTGACTGCATAAACAACCGAGTAGTTTCCTTTTGTCTCCCCCAACGTTCCCCCTCTGACCCCTTTCCCCTCCTGCATCTCGAAATTAATTAATGGCCTTGAAAGAAGTTGGAAAAAGCGTCTCCCTCCCACTGCGCGAGATTATGAATGTGAGCTAATTTGGAATTCTCTCGACTATATAGGTCACTTCGTTATTTCTCACACACACAAAGCATTTGATGATCTGTCTATCTTCAAGGTGAATAAGTTCCCCCTGTCGAAATTTGGTCATTAATCACCCTGAGGACACAGGTGGCATTTATGAGAAGTAATCGCTAAAAGAACCTTGTGTGTCTTATCACACACTTCTTTTTCGTCTTTTACACAATTCATCAAAAAACTATCATCGCCCCCTCCCGCCAAATTGTGTTCTCTTTCTTTTTTGTCATTTGACGACTTTTTGTGATTATTGCAACATATACGTTTCGGGTGACGCTTTTACTAGTTTTGTATTTAAATAGTTAACTCATGAAAATTAGCGCTAAAAAATAGTTAGCCAATAAAATTGTCGGCGCAGGCAGACCTAACTTTGAACGGAAATATCTTTCTTCCAAATGATGCAATCAAAAAAAAGTCAACTAATAAAATATTTCTCATGTTATTTTAAGCATTTTCCTAGTTGAAGACTTTTGTCTATCTCTGTCAGAAATAAAGATACAAGCGTTCAAAAAAAACATACCTTCTGGAGAGCGCGCAGAGAAGTCAGCCTTCTCTGCGTCTCTCTTCTAAGCAGGCTATCTCAGTTTCCATTGGAGCTATCAAAAAATTGTCAACTATCAAAATAATGCTCATAACAAGCTCAATATTTCATTAGTCAACAATTTTTTCTATCTCCCCTAGGAATCAAGATATTCCTTCTCGAAAAATAAAAATCTAACAATTCAAAACACCCTCAAATAATTTCAATAAATTCCACAAATAATTGTTGTTGTCCATTTCCTACATTATTTATTGACACAAACCGTTTATTGCTTGCCCTTCTCTCCCAAACCAATTTCTATTCATTTTGTCAACACGGTGTGGAGAAAAAGAAGA
Source organism: Caenorhabditis tropicalis (assembly GCA_016735795.1). Lineage (NCBI taxonomy): Eukaryota > Metazoa > Nematoda > Chromadorea > Rhabditida > Rhabditidae > Caenorhabditis > Caenorhabditis tropicalis. Next base: position 942,799 of record CM028618.1, read on the forward strand.
AGAACCGTTCTGCTTTTTTATAATACAAACAGTTATTGAATTTTCGTTTACACTTTCCTTTTTTTCCTAACCACTTTTTCGTGTTAACCTTCGAAGAAGAAGAATTGCCCTTTGCACGCCCCATAAAACGTTCCGGGGGACAGGGTAACGGTTAGGCTTAGGCTTAGGCTTATTGGAGAGAGGTTAGGTTGGAAATTTGGATTTCTAGAGGTTTTTCAATTGTTAAGATCGGATTTTCCAGAAGTTTCTAATTTTTATAAATTGTCTACGGCTAATTTTATGACCATTTAGGCTTAGGCTTAGGCTTATTGGAGAAGGTTAGGTTAGAAAACTGGAAACTTTTTTGGTTCTATTTTCTAGGCGTTTCTAATTTTTCTAGGCTAATTTTATGGTCATTTTCCCGTCTGGTTGACCATTTTAGTGGAGTTGATAACAGTACAGGCTAGGCAAATAACTTGTTCTGATTAATGATTAGCGTTTATTACGGTGAGAACAAAAGTACTGGATTTTTCGAAAAACTTTTTGTTTCATATTTTTAGACCCCTCTAGAAAAATAAAATATTGAGCCCTTCCAAAAAAAAATACAAAACTATGATACATGTTCCAAATCCAAGTATTTCTTCGTCTCTCCATATAAATATTTGTATTCTCCTCCACACATCTCTTCTTCCCCCCACAAACACAGAGTAACCCCCGGGGCCCCCCTCCTCTCTGTAAAGCTGGTGATGAGCAAACACTAAAAGTAAGAAGAAGCGCGCACACGACGAAATGATGATGAAGATGCAGAACGGACTGTGTGTGTGTGAACAACTACAATACCCGTCTTTTGTTTCGACCCACCACCCTCCCCCCTTTGTATACAATTGTCATGAGGGGTAGAATATTCTGACTAGATTTCCATTTTTCCTGAGGGGAGGAGTACTAAATTCCGATTCATCAAAAACCATTTTGAACTACTCCTCTTATACTAAGTACGTGTCAAGTGTAGTACCGTCGAAAAGGTGTTTTTCGAGAACCTTTCGCGGATTTCTCTGCACTCTCTCTAATTAGTGCGGGATTAATTATAGAGACATCCTTTAATTAATGAGACCACATTCTTCAGGATTCTAAGAATTCTAGCCGCCCACTCCCCGTTCCTAGAGGCTAAAGTTTTAGCCTAACACTAGATTTTATCTAGATTACCCTTCTCATGGTCCTTCATGCTAATCCTCTTTACCTCACTCCTCTCTCACCAGGGGATACTCAATAACCTTGCCTAATTAGACTCTCTGCCATATCCCGAAACGCTCTGATTGTCAAAGGTAATTGGCATATATGCACTCCTCTTTCAATGTCTCCGTCTCTTTTTCTCTGCCCAAATGTGTTGTTATTATTCGACTGTCAATACGCAATGTGCATAAAAGGTCTCATTCATTCCCCGGTTCGTTGGAAACCGGTTGGAGACTAGACGCTGCTTTTTGAGCATTTTCCTTTTTTGTGGAGTTTCCAGAAAATCCGAGAGACGCTAGAACGTCTGACTTCTCTGCGCTCTCTCACTCTCTTGGAGAGTCCCTCATCTTCTAACGCTTATATCTCTGCTGCCAATAAAAATTTTAAAAAGTTATCAACTAACAAAATGCGCAAAATATCATGAGCAATAATTCCCTATCACTTTTTGAGGTCCCTTTGACTTCCCTTTTCGACCCCCCGAAACAGATACATAATCTCTCTCATTTTCCATTTTTCATTCCCCCTTTCTACCACCACATTGCAAAAATAACCAGTCATGGAAGAAGATACATGCGTAATCCCCCTTCTCTTTTCTTTTTCGTTACGGCTGTCTCTATGTTTTTTTTTGGCTGTGGCGGCGGTTGGTGGATAGAATTCCCCCTCGACACCCGAACACACACACATCATCATTCATTGTTATTGTCGGATTCGTCTTTCATACCTGTACCTTCTTTTTCCCCCTTTTCCTACTCCTCTCACCCATCAAATATAGATCAAATCCATCATGAAGGCGCAGGTGTCGTCTCCCCTACGGCTTCCGGACAAACAGCCAGGGGAAGACAGGTGTTCCTTATTCTGTGTTGAAACCGAAAGAACGTCGTTTTCCCCCTATTAGCCCCCCGACCCAAACCGATTTAGATGCTTATCGCGGGAGGGTTAACGGTCAGTTTTGTCCTTTGATTCCGTCCCGACTGCCCGCTTTTTTCACATCATTCGATTGGTTTTATGAACCCCCACTAAATTCTAAATTCAGGGAAAAGGTGAATTCGTGGGTGAGAAAGTCTTGACCGAGAGGGTGCGCAATAATTTTTGAACTTTTGGAGGGCGTGTTAGGGATGGCCTAGGCTTAACCCGTCAGAGTTTTTAGTCCCTAGGTCGAGGAATCCGAGTCCGATAAATTTGCGGGTAGGGCCCTATGGGGTAGGTCAAGTATTGTACTTTTGGCTTATTGAATTCGGATGGCCTAGATTTTGGAGAAGGTGGACTAGCTTTTAAAGCAGGTAGCCTAAACTTAATCAGCTAGATTTATAGTCCCCAACCAAGGGTCGGGTGGTCCGCGGAACTTACGGGTGAGGCCCATTTTGGGGTTGGGTACAGGGTGCGATTGGCCAAGTTTCCCTATTTTGAATTTTAGTGGCCTAGTTTTCGAGATACATGGCCTAGACTTGATCAGCTAAAAGTTCTAGTCCCTTAGTCACTATCCCAAACCATATCACTATTTACTTTTGACCCTCTAACCCCCTCCCGCCCTACTAATTATGCTTTACCTATTGTGTCCCCCCTTTCCCACCTATTCATGATGACATTTCCTTCAAAATGAGCCTTTCAAACTTGAAAAGGAAACTTGCAACCTTGCAAGCAATGGAACGAGTGAATCACTGTTATTCCTACCCACTCGTTATCATTTTACATCCTCCTACGCTTCCCCTTATCACTCCTCTTGTTGTTGCTATTCCGTCTGACTCAATTCTCAACTCTTCTTCTTCCAGAGAGTACCCCGAAATTCACACCTATGACATGGAGTACATTGCCGCAACGTCTGGACCACCGTCAGCCGTCCCACGATCGTCGATTCATTCCAATGGGTTCGGTATAGAGAGAGGATCCCTTAGACGGCCACCCGAACAGTTTGAGATGCAGGAGAAGAAGCGGAAGGAGCAGGAGAACACGTTTTTGAGAAGTTCGTTGAGGAAATCGAAGAAGTTGCAAGCGCTGGCGAAAAACGATGGTTCAGGTGAGCAGTTTTTTTGAGGGCCAGTATTTTTTCGAGGGCCTATTTTTTCGAGCGCCTATTTTTAGGGAGGCCAGTATTTTTTTTGAGGGTCACTATTTTTTCTTGAGGGCCTATTTTTGAGAGCCGGCATTTTTAAGGGACTTCTTTTGAGGGCCTATTTTTGAGGGTCACTATTTTTCAGGGTCATAATTTTTTGAAGGGCCTATTTTTGAGGGCCAGTAATTTTTGAGGGCCACTATTTTTTGAAGGTCATTTTTTGAGGGCCTATTTTTAAGGGACCATTATTTTTTTGAGAACTATAATTTTTTGAGGGTCTATTTTTTAAGGGCTATAATTTTTTTTTCGCCTATTTTTAGGAGGGCCAGTATTTTCATAGGCCTATTTTTAAGGGCCTACTTTTAAAGGCCTATTTTTGAGGGCCTATGTATTAGGTCAAGCCAAAAGTTTTGCATCAAACAGAACACATTGTTTGAATATAATTTTATTCATTTATTTTCAATATCAGTTAACATAATATGCACCATCATGATCAACAGTGTACTGCCAACGGATAGGTAGCTGTTCGATTCCCTTTCGGTAGAACTCCCGCAGCTTACTATCGAAAATAGCTTAATGCTCGATTTTGAGATGGTCTTCGTCTTGAAACTCCTTTCTGTCTAGGAAGTGAGTGAGAGAAAAAACGACTAATAATCAGGAAGTATCATGTCCGGAGAGTACGGTAAATAGAGTAGAGTTGTCCATCCTAGTTCCGGAATTTTCTGACAAGTCATCTTCGCGACACATGGTCAAGAGGTATCGTGGAGCAAGTGAACTCGACCCTTTTGCCTTGCTTTTGTCAGAGACTTTGATTGATTTCTTGCAGTAGAGGTCTGTTGTGACTGTTGTATTAGTTGGTAAAAGTTCTTAGTGAACCGACCCTTCTACGCTTCACCAGATGCTCAAAAGTGGGATTTTGGACGTAACTCTCATTTTGGCGTTGGAGCTCCAAATCCCCAGGTTTCAGCCATTGAAGTCTATGATGATAGTTGACATAGAGTGTCCACTTCTCATCCCACATGAGAACTTTAGAGAGTCTCGCTCTCTTCCCTCTTTATGACAGACGAGAAGATGTGACATCCACTTTCATCATTGGCTGTGGAGCCAACAGAAGTGATGTCCGCTAAGTTGGCATTTTCAGGGAAACCAAAGCTCATGAAGATAACTATTAAGCATACTTTGATAGTACTCAAGGTTGTTTATAAAATCTGCAATCAATTGTCTAGGGGCCTCATCCGCCAGCGCCAATACATCGTTTTCAAATAACAACATAAGTCGATTACTATGGAAAAATCATTTGATTCTGGTTCTCTAACCTTGAGATTTCGGAACAAACTGACAACTGTTTCATTATTAACAGTATTGGGACCTAACAATATACTAAAAAGATCGCCATTATGTCTCCGTGAAAATTGAAATCGGGGTTGTGCAAAATAAGCAATCTGAATTGCCCTCACGTTACTAGCCCTAGTTGGCTCCTTGAAGCTGTCACTGAGCTAAATTTTTATGTATACGTAGTCTATATACTGTCCCTCATATACTCCAAACATGAAATGTTTGGGATGCTTCTCGAAGTTTTTAGGCAAAAAAGAAAATTTGATGCAAAACTTTTGGCTTGACCTAATATTTCAAAAAAAAATTTCAGCCGAGCCAGTAAAAGTCACATCGTTTGCAAATCCTCTGGCAGAAGTGGAAGAGATTAGTGTGAAGAAAAGTGTCACTGAGAATGGAACAACACGAATTGCTATCAGTGATGTCGAGAGCTCAGAGGTGTTGATAGATGGGAACAAGGAGTCCATCCGTATGTTCAAAAAGTTTAGAAAAATAGCGAACGATTATTTTTCAGAACTAGATGAAGTGATAATCTCTGTGGAAAGAATCGCGTCGAAGCTCTCTTCAATGCACGGACGGGAGAGTGACGTGGCAATGTTACGCGACTTCTTCGCAGCTCCCCCCATCCAAGCAGCCATCGAGCAGACCGTTAAACAAAATGGAAAATGTGGAACCACGTCATCCGGAATAGGGACAGATTCCGGGGGAGACTCCTCGTGCACCTCTTCCCCTATCCCACCGGCCGCCCTGAACGGGAAGTCGGAAAGGTGCCCATCCACGTCATCCACCTCCTCAATGTCCCCGAGGAGTGGGGTGAAGGTGGTGGAAGTGGTAAAAGATGAAGATAGCTACCTAGGAGCCACTGTTCGAAACGAGAACGATCGGATAATAGTGGGGAGAGTGGTGAAAGGAGGAATCGTCGAGAAAATGAACCTATTTCAAGAAGGAGACGAGCTTCTCGAGCTAAACGGATCGTCTTTGAAAGGGAAACAAGTCAATGAGATCTGCGAGATCCTTCGGAACCTATCCGGACCTATCACTTTTGTTGTGGCCCCCAAGGAGGAACCAGAAGAGCAGGTTCAGGAACCGCCGTCGACTTCTAAGCCACAACATGTGCAGCACCTTCGAGCATTGTTTGATTACGATCCGGAAGATGATGTTTATGTGCCGTGTAAGGAACTTGCGATGAAATTCCAGAGAGGAGACATTCTTCATGTGCTGAACACAAAAGACGATAATTGGTGGCAGGCATATCGGGATGGAGAGGATACACAGCACTCGTTGGCTGGGCTGATACCAAGTTCCTCGTTTAGGCAACAGTAAGTCCAAATGAACTAATAAACCTAGAGTACCCACCCCCAGTGTGTCGTTTCAAAAAAATTATTTCTCGAAAAATGCGTTTTTCGAAAAATTTTCGAAAAATCAACGAGAAAAATTTTTCGAGAATTTTTCGAGAAATTTTTTTTATCAAAAAAATTTCAGAGTTGTCCTGTACGCTGACGAGCTTGAAAGGGAGCAAGAGCAGAAGCGAAAAGAATCGAAAGCAAAAAGGAAGAAGAAGCTAGAAGTCAAAAAGGGAGCAGATGAGGAGAATCTCCCTGCCATCGGTGTCTATTCTGACTTCCTAACCTACGAGGAAGTGGTCCTAGAGCTCCCGAAAGCGACCCATCGACGGCCTATAGTCCTAGTGGGTGCCGAAGGTGTTGGGTGCCTTAAGCTGAGAGATAGACTTCTGGAGTCAGATCGGATCACCTTGGCATGTCCAGTACCATGTAAGTCCTTTACCCCTTGACTAAAATGGTTTCTGTGGTTTTTAATTTCAGATACATCTCGTCCCCCCAAAGAAGGAGAGTATAATGGTGTCCACTATCATTTCGTATCCAAACAAAAATTCCATGAGGAGGCCAAAACCGGCAAGTTCGTGGAATTCGGGGAATACCAAAAATTCTGGTATGGAACCGCCAAAAAAGACGTGGTCAATGTCATCGAGCGTGGAAAGACGTGTGTAATGACACTGAAAGCGGAGAGCCTCGGAGCCATTCGTTCCCCGGATATTCAACCGTATATCATATTCGTCGCCGCCCCCTCACTTCATATTCTTCGGAGACAACGTGAAGTCGAGGGAACTTTTGGGGTTAAGGACGATGAGTTGAAGGGGATTTTGACGCAGAGCAAGGTTATCGAGCAGGTAGGATTTTTTTCTAGAACCTTCGAGAAAATGTTTTTTTTTTAGAAATACGGTCACTTATTCGACGGAATCATTGTGAACATTGACTTTGACAAATCCTTCCGTGAACTCAAAACCATCCTCACCAAAGTGAACACCGAGCCGATGTGGGTGCCAGCCACATGGACGGCGTGCTGATTCTCTTCCCCTTAATGTTTCTCTAGTCCCAATCTCCCGGTATTTAAAAAAATTCAGAAATTCCCATTGATCATTCCCCACTAAAACTCAATTAACTTATACTCCACACCACATGGGTATTTTATGAGCTGTGATTTTGAAATAATTCTTTATGCATTGAATAATGATAATAAAACATCAGTATTATGAAAAAGTGCCCAAAAATGTGTATAAAAAGTTAGCAATCGCGCTCCAGCGAAACCTGAGAGAATTTTTTTTAAAAAGTGAATGTTTAAAAATGCGTGAAAAATTTTTTCACGTGTATTCAATTTTTTTAGCGTGAATATTATTTCTTTTAGCGTGAGTATTATTTTTTTAGCGTGAATATTATTTTTTTAGCGTGAATATTATTTTTTTAGCGTGAATATTATTTTCTAGCATGAATATAATTTTTTTAGCGTGAATATTATTTTTTAAACGTGAACATTTAAAAATGCGTGAAAAATTTTTTTCACGTGTTTTTTCTTCTGAGCGTGAATTAAAAACGTGTATTTTTCACGTTTTAAATCAAAATTTTTAAAAATTTGATCTCACATGAAAGTGCAATGGAGCGCGTTTTCTGACATACCTATTGAACCGTGTTATATGCTCGTTGACCAACAGAACAGGTTCATTTCCAGTACGTGTCTTTTTCACATAACCACATCACATAGAAAACTAATAAATAATTATTTCTCATGAAAACCGTCGATGCTTGAAAAAAGAGAAACCAAAAGGTACACCTTTCTTTTTTTCACTATACAACTCGAAATGTCTTCTTTTTGATTCGCCTCCTACGTATCCACACGACATTTCGAAGATAATGGTAAGAATAATTCGAGAACTTTTTGATTCTTTTTCCAATCCCTAGTCTCAAAGTTATTCTAGAAGGAATGATTGAGTTTCGCTATTTCGCCGCCACTATTATGCTTTTGGTAAGTACCCTTTATTAGAAGGGCATGTACCTTTTTAAGATGAGCATTTTAAGATGAGCATTGCAATCATCACCCTGAATGGTTTGGTAGTCAAAAGAATGTTTCGCGAACGAGAGGGCTTCCATAAAATATGTGTTAACAAAGCGATCGCTAACGTTTTTATAGCGATCGCTTTTTTGGTATGGGCGGCTCCATGTGCTTATTTGTAAGTCTCTGGAACTTTCCCAACCTTAGGAAAATCTTCCAGAAACTTCTTGTACCTTCCCCACGCCTTCAACGTCTTCTTCGGACAAATTGTCGGCTGGGCTCCCTACCTAATGTCTGGTCCTTTTACACAAATCTGTTTGGCTGTCAATCGAGCCGTGGCGATTTCCTATCCGTATTGGTTCAATAAACAGCATCGAGTACCCTGGACAAAGGTTATATTGGGAGGATTATGGATACTTGCTATTCTGATGTCATTGCCCGCTATGATAGGTGAGAGACGGAGAGAAAGGGAGGTGGTTAATTTGAAACCGGAATAACTCAGCCGAGGGGGGAGATATCAAAAAGTAGTCAACTGATGAAATGTAGAGCTTAATATGAGCAACAATTTATCTGTTGACAATGTTTTGATATCTGAAAAATAAACGGAGTTAGAAAGTCTCAAAGTTTTTAATTTGAAACGCTGTTTGTGTGTTAGAAGGTCCTTGACTTCAAAGTACCATAACTCAGCCGCCAGAAGAGATATCAAAAAGTTTTTAACTGTCAAAATGTAGAGCTTAATATGAGCAATAATTCATCTGTTGACAAGTTTTTGATATCTGCAAAACGAACAGAGTTAGAATTTCTCAAAATTTATAGTTTCTTGAACCGCTGCCTGAAAATCCTCAATTTCAAACCCACATAACTCAATTACCAGAAGAGATACAAAAAAGTTGTTAACTAATAAAATGCTCAACTTAACATGAGCAATATTTTACTAGTTAACAACTTTCCTCTATCTCTACCAGGAACCTCGATATCTTTTCCAGATGGCTGCAGCTACATATTCTTCGTGGAAAGTGTCGCCTGGAGTCCCACCGACACTCCATGTTCTCGAACTCTCTCAGAATACGTCACCAACCTAGTCCTCCTTATGGCAATCATTTCCTTCTCAATCAACATCTCTAGCATCATCAAAATTGTCAGATCAGCCATCGGTCTGACCGCCGTCATGGATCAGAATGTGTCGGAGAGTCGGAAGAGAAAACGACGGAAAATGTTCATTCAATGCGTTATTCAAGACTGTACTCATACGACAGATTGCATGTTGAATACTTACGTTTACACGTTTTACGATGCTCAGTGGTTTCAGTTTTTGTGTGGAGCTGTCTCAGCGCTTTCGGTTATCATGTTGGATGGGTATGCTTCTTTAGACTACTGTATCTTAGCGGAGAGTCGAGTTATCAAAAAACTGTCAACTAATAAAATGTTGCTCGTTTTAAACTGAGCATTTTACTAGTTAACAACTTTTTTGTATCTCTTCTAGGAGCTGAGATATTCGCGTTTGAAAAACCGCATTTTTGAAAACCGCACTTTCTTCTCTTTAGGCTACTGTATCTCGGCTCTCTGTGAAGCTATAAAAAAGTTGTCAACTAATAAAATATTGCTCATGTTAAGCTGAGCATTTTATTAGTTGACCACTTTTCTGTATCTCCTCTGGGAAGCGATATATTCCTTTTTCCAAAAAAATCTAAATTTTGCATAACATTTTGATTTTCAGTCTCTCCTTTCATTCCCATAATTAACTCCCTCTTTTCTAATTTTCAGATTCCTAATGTCAATCCTTCACCAGAGATCATCGACTCCAAGTCAGACGCGTGAACCTCCATCGAAATCCCATACGAATGGAGAATTCCGAAAGAGGGCGTCGAGTCGAGTGTCGGCCACTATTATGACAACTACTACAATGTGATGATAAACTCTTTTTTATCGTTTTGAGTGTTTAAATAACTACAGTAACCCCAGAAAAAGAGTGGGGGAAGTGACAAAGAGAGAGAAATGAGGTAAATGCATTCAGGGGGGATCCAATAAAAAGGCACTATATTTGAGGGAAACCAGAAAAATGCGGGGGGAGAAAAAGGCACTGTAAATAACAGATATTCGGGGATAAAAGACAAGAAGTTTGATATTTCAGAGAAAACAAAAAAATGAAACAGGTATCAGGGGGGAAAAGAAATTAAAGGCCTCAGTGTGTACACGAATTTCAGTTTTTTGGTAAATTTGGTAAAAACGAATCGATTAATTAGAGAATTATTACGAGTTGATAAGGCTAAAAAAGAAGGCGAATATAATGAAAAAAACAAAAAAACTAGTCTACTAAAAAATTATTCCGAAGCGACGGCAGCGTCGTCGTCTTCTTCGTCCTCTTCGATCTCCTCTTCTTCATCTAGAGTCTCAAGGGGTTCCACGTCATCCGGGCATTCAGTTTTCAGGTATTCTTCGATTCCGCCGATTTTTAGGTCGCCGCCAGATGAGAGGACGCGTCTGGAAGGAGTAGAATAGTCAAAATTCCTCGTGGATTTTGTCAAATTGCCACGTGAATTTTTTAAAAACGCTTTTTCACGTAAATTAATTATTCACGTGGACCTTAATTTTCGTGACGTGAAAATTTGAAGGTGTTTCCAGCGTCAGATTCACGTGGAAAATTCAGAAAAACCCTTTTTCACGTGGCAATTTAAAATCCTAGTGCAAGCGCGCTCTATTGAACCAGCGTAAATTTCAAACAATTTTCGGCTTAAATTTGAAGTTTTTAGAGCTCAAAAAATGTTTTTCGGGAAATTATTTTGAAAATATATCAATAAAGTGGCAGGGAACGCTGCAAAATTGTTTTTATGTTTCATAACAATTTAAATTTTAGGCTTTTCTATTTTTTGCAACACACTTTCTCTGCAAATTCCCGTAAAAATGACGTGTCTTTATCGATTCCACGTGGAATTCCCCAGACTTAAAGGAGGACTGAAGTCATTTTGGACTCAAAAAATTTTCTATGTAATTCGCCCTGAAAAAGCCTATCGTACCCTTCATTTTTTATGAAAATTCCTTCAAACTGTGCCGGCTGCGAGCCAGTAGAGGAGAGTCGCTTTTTCTGGCCGAGCGCAACGAGTTCGGCCCGCGGTCGCGAGAGGCCGTGTAGTCCTCTCGGACAAGTATTTTTTCACAAAAAACTTTTATTGCTATTTTCTCCGTTTTTTGTCTTTTTTTCAATTTTTTCCTTCAAAATATGCTTTCTAAATTTTAAAAAACATAATTACATATATTTGCAACCTGTAAACTGCAAAATTTCACGAATTTCGATGTTTTCGATCTAATTTCAGTATTTCTTGTTATCGTCATTTTTGTTGTTTTAATAATATTTATTTCGTGAAAAAATCAATCATTGTTCATTTTAAACATAAAACAATAATTTTTTATCAATTTGCAGGCTCCATGGCGGACAGTCGACTGGGACACCGTCCATCGATTCGATTTCTTCTGTAAAAACTGATAAATAGTTATTTTTGTTTAAAAATTAAATAAAATTGTTATCGGAACGAGAATTGACATGTCAGAGCCTCGAAAACAGTTTAAAATGAGGAAACGGCGAAAATACGATAAATACTAAAAATACATCGAAATACGTGAAATTTTGCAGTTTAAAGGTTGCAAATATATGTAATTATGTTTTTAAAAATTTAGAAAGCATATTTTGAAGGAAAAATTGAAAAAAAGACAAAAAACGGAGAAAATAGCAATAAAAAGTTTTTTTGTGAAAAAATACTTGTCCGAGAGGACTCCGGCCTCTCGCGACCGCGGGCCGAGTTCGTTGCGCTCGGCCAGAAAAAGCGACTCTCCTCTACAGGCTTGCAGCTGGCGCAGTTTGAAGGAATTTTCATAAAAAATGAAGGGTACGATAGGCTTTTTCAGGGCGAATTACATAGAAAATTTTTTGAGTCCAAAATGACTTCAGTCCTCCTTTAAAACTCACAATTTCTCAATATCAGCCCTGGTCGGCAGCGGATGATCAACAAAGAACGCGGGGAAACACTCCCCTAATTGACTCTTAATCTCCTTGATATGGCTTAAACGATTGTCGACACATCTCTCCACACATCCGGGATGAGTTTCACGCATATGTTTCACCACCGTCTCTTTGCATTGATTTCCAAATTGACAGGCGGCACAGGAATAGAGTGCCACTCCGTCCATATGAGTGTAGGCGTGTTCTGGGAGTCGGCTGTTCGTCTGTTTTCCGCACTTTTCGCAGTAGCAGAACTCATTGACCTTCTTCTTGTAGAACTGCGCGCCGCCGATGAGGATAGAGACGTTCCGGGCGACAACTGCTTCCTCCTTCTGCTTCTTTGACTTCTTCGACCGAATATTGAAAGCGCGACGCCACTTTTTCTTGGAAGAAGAAGATTTGGAGCTAGCGATCGGAGCCTCTTCCTCCTCCTCTCCATCCTCTTCATCTCCTTCCTCTTGCTCCATGACTTCATCATCCTCTTCCATGTCCTCTTCTAAAAGAATCTTCTCCTCCTCTTCCTCTTTAATTGCACTATCATTCGACGCCTCTTCATCCAAAACGACCAAAGGGGAAGCGCCGGCACTGTTGATCACCAGATCCTTTTCTCTAGGAGGGGCCGCCGGGAACTTGTTCTTTCGTTTGCTCTCCTGGGCGAATAGGGAAGAGATTCCGAAGCAAGACTCGGACATTTCCTTCACATCATCCTGATACTCTCCGATTCGATCCTCAACACAATCGTCTGTTCCGTGCTCTTTCTTTCCGTGAACTTGAACGGATTGGGAGCGATCGTGTCCAAATGGACAGTATTTACACGTGTATCGATTGATTCCCTTGTCTTTTGCCATGTGCCAGAGAATGTGGAATCCACGAATCTGAAAATGGAGGACTAGAAATCCAGATTGGTGGCCTAGGCTTACCCTATTCTGCATTGTCTTCCCGCAAAGGCGACATTGAAGTGGATGATCCTCATCGGGTACCAATTTCAGCGGTCCGAAGCCTAGATTTTTCACATTTTTGGTTTCTTAGATCCCTAAACCGCGCCGTTTTCCTCGGATATTTCCACAATTTAAGAAAAATTGAGATTTTATTGAAAAAGAGTTATTGCGTATTTTGTGATCTGTGAGTTTTCACAACCGATTCGAAGAGAGAGTGGAGGGGGAAGAGACAAGAGAATTGAGGGGGGAAGCTCTAGAAGAGAAAAATCTAAACAAATACAGAATAAAATTCAAGAAAAACAGAAGATCGTGGGGTGGTTTTGTGTGTTTTCGGGGGTAGGGGGCAATTCAAAGAAATTCGAAAAATTTCAAAAATTCCAAAAAAAAATTCAAAAAAAGCGGGAGAAAATGCACTAGATTCTAGGGCTAAAAAGATAATAAGATATGAAAATGGGTAGATTGAATTTCGAAGAGAAAAAGAAGAAGAAAAAAGTGAAATCAAGAGGTGGTTCACAACACGACGAAAATATTAAAAAAGAAGAGAAAAGAGAAACCGGATCTCGACACGACATTTAGTACACAATATTCAAGATTTTTTGATAGAAACTTCTAGAAATACGTGTGATGGACTGTGTGGACGAGCCGCCGTTTCATCGGTTTTTCTAGATTATCAGAGGAGACTCTGACGAATAAAATGATAGGACCCAGATTTGTGGGCGGAGCTTCTTTTGGAAGAAACTTCCAGAAATCGTGAGCCAGAGATGAAAAAATATGAAGAAAAACACAAAAATAGGTGAAAACGGGGGACGTGGAATCGGGGATCGACGAATCAGAATGAAAAACATCACTTCAAAACACCTATTTTCCTCTCAAAACTTTCAATTTTCGCGAAAAAATCCGAGGAAACGGTCGGCACGCGCTCTCATATCTCATCACCCGTGTGTCCTAGATAGACAACTATTTTCTGTTTCACAAACACAACACATTTCTGCTCTTTCTGTCTGTCTACGGAGAATTCGAAGGCGATGCTGGCAGAACAAGCGGCTCAATGGTTATTTTGAAATCCGTACCGTTTGTGGAGCCAGAAGTTCCTCCTCCGAGGGTTGAGCCAAGCGTTGTCGAGGAGAGCTTCGCCTTTTGAGCATTCTGAAAAATGACGTGGAGACAAGGTGTGGAGACGTGGATGGGATAGAAGAGAAGAGAAAGAGGAGGAGGAGGAACAGGGGAAAATCACACACTCAGGCAATTGAGAAATAGAGAGAGATTATGGAAAAAAATTGGGAAATCAATCAGATCAAAAGGGGGAAAAAGAACAAATCAATCACACAGCAAGTACAGAAGAATTGAGTTTCAGCTCATCGGAACAACTAAACGGCGGAGATTGAGAAGATCGTGATGGAGCAGATGATGACGTCACGCCTTGACTTCTGGATCTTACCCGTTGAGCGTTGGCGGCTTGTTGGGCTGCGTAGGCGATCTCCGCTTTTGCCGCTGTCGGTCCCGGAATCGTGCCGTTCTTGGTGCCAAGGAGTTCCATGGAGAGATCCTGAAAACCCGCGCACATAGTGTTTCCACTCGGTTAGTATGGGGAAAAAGATTTTTTACTTGATTCAGAAGACTGTGAGATGTGGGTCAAGGGATTACGGTAGTGCATGCATAAAGCATTCAAAAACGTCACAAAAAGCCATGCAGTTAGGGGAACATCACAATTCAGGTGCTAGTATTGAGAATAGAGAGAGATAGAGAAGGACCACCACCAAATAGAGACAACACCAACCTGGTAGCCGGCCATATCAGCCGAGCCACCCGACCATTGTTGCGGGCTTGCGCGATGATGACCGCCGTGTCGATGGGCGACGAAAAGCTCGTGGTTTAGTTCCTGAATCATCGGATTTGATAGCGTATTGGGTTACGGTGGGTTAAAGCTACAGTAATCCGCTTAAAAAAGAGCCCTGAAATGTCTGTAAACGGTGTGGCTAGAGTTACAAGAAAACATATAAAATAGTTTTACAACATTGACCAAAATAAAAGTGATACGTGTACTTGTGAGTGCTCTCTATCTGGGGGAGAATGGCGTACCTGACACTTTTGGAATAATTCCAACGAACGATCCTCCATCATATCCGGATCGATTCTGCCGTGAGCCTTCGACTGATGATTCTCCATTTGATCTTTACGGTAGTGCTCGACAGCGCATCCTTCGTGTTTACAACGGAAACGGAAGATCAGTTCGTCTTTCGCCAAATGGAAGAACATGTGCATTTGTCGAGCGCCGGCGGTCACCGGTTTCTGACATTTCGAGCACTCGCCGAGCACACGTTTTTTGGAGATTGACGACGTCTTTTTCGATGATTCTGTATCTTGGCTTCTATCTGGAGTTCCGAAGAGAGCCGCCACGTTGTCAAGAACGGAAATCGGATTGACACCGTCGAGTGGGTCATCGTCGGCCTCCGGCTCCTCGTACTTGGCTTTCTTGGTTCCTCCGCCGAACAACGTGGCAAGTGTCGAGCTGCTATCAATGTTGAGATCGTCAAGGGAGAAGGTAGCTGAAACTAACAATCGACCTCATTTTTCGATTAATTCTCTGAATATGACTCACGCTGATCGTTCTCCTCGTTTTCTGGCGTCTGACTGAACGAGTTGAGAGTCGCCAAGAAGGCGTCGGCGTTCGACGGAGCCAACTCCATCGTTGTGATCGCTTCGGTGGCCGATGTGGGAACATACGGACGCTTCCTACCGTTTGTACTCCTCGTGGACGATGACTGTGTCTTCTCGGCCTCTCCGTTAAGACTCGTAGAGAAGTCTAGCAACTTGAGGAAGTCAGCAGTGGCTTGCGCCGTCTGCTTCTCCTTCTCTTTGTGAAGATTGACGATTGCGGTGGCGGCCGCTTGAGCTGAAGCTGTTGCAGTGGAGCTTGAGCTTCCATTCGATGTAGAAGTGTTTCTTCCAGAAGACGTCGTCGAGCTCATTCCACGATAGTTTGTTGGCGAATAGGGAGACGTTGATGTAGATGGAACACTATTCGAATTAGCATTCACTCTCTTCGTCACATTTAACGAGAACGCTTTATCCATCAGAACTTGCAGCTTCCTCTTCGCCGACACGTTATCCACGTAGATGAACTTGCTCATATTCTTCTGATGCGATGAATGAAGATGCTCTCTCATTTGGGAATCGGAAGCTCTTTCCGTCAAACACATTGGGCATTGGAAGGGAAGCCAATTGAGATGCTCCGTCTTTATGTGGATCTCCATCTCTTCTGAATTCGCTTTCGTCACTCCGCACTCGACACAACTCAGTTGCATCGATGGGGTGTGATTTGAGATTGTGGTTGGATCGGTGGCGGCCGTCGAGATGCCATTGCTCTTCGGTGTCGATGATGAAGAGGAATGACCGTTTTGTTTGAGACGAGCGGCAATGTCCTCGATTCCGCTTTTGACTGCGTTCGAGCTCATTGAGACTGAAAAACAAAGATTCTGGAAGATTCTAGAAGGTAAAACCCTTACCTAGAGCGTTAATTTTCTCGAGAAACACTTGACTACTATCTGCGGCGTCCGAATGGTCGGGCGAAATCGAAAGACTCGCGTTCAGTATAATCTCGTTGTCCTCTCCGCCGATGCTCATCAGGTGATCTGGAAAGAAGTCGAATTGTTGAGAGGTCTCTTCTCCGCCAGCCACTCTCTCTCTCTTCATCAATACAGTTTGCACAGTGACAGCGCTGCTCTGTTGATTCGCGCGGGGTCTCGACGACCGAATTTTTTTCTAGGAGAATATATCTACTACGAGGGGAAAGAGAGGCGATGATGAAAGCGATGTTGATGAAGCGGGGAAAGAAGAGGAGAATGGGCGACAGATATATTTGCGGTGTTGGAGCTTTTCCCCGACGCGCTTCTTCTTCTTCTTCTTCTTCTTTTCATACCTGGTGTTGACGATCACACGACGAGTCCCGTGGAGATATCGAGAGTAGCTTTCTGAAAAAGAATCGAAAATAAGAAAAAAAAAATTTTTTTGAAAATAAAGAGTGACGTTTCGAAACGGATTTTTCGGGTAGAAGACTGCTCTCGGAAAGTAAAGTGGACACGAAGCATTGCAGAAGAAGAAGAAGAAGAAGAAGAAATTGATAACGAGGTGGTGATGACGGAGAAGAAGAGGAGGTGATGAGAAGGGGAGAGGGGAGAGGTTTTGACGAGGTTTTATGAGCCGCCGACAGTGTACACTTCAGAAGACACCGGAAAGAGATTTTGCACAGAAAGAGAGAGGAATTTGGAGTGGTTTTTGGAGATTTTGTTGATTTAGTTGAACGTTTTCTGGGGGAATTTCGATTTTTGAAAATAAATTGGTTTTTAGACGGGGGAAAGGCGAAAGATAGAATTTTAAGAGGGTAAATTTAATAATCCTCATTTTTTTTTTTTGAATTTAAATAGTTGAAAAATCCAAGAAAAAGGGAGAAAACGCTTAAGAAAACAGGAAAATGCAAAATTTCAAAAAAACGTGCAGAGTACGGTATTCAAGGCGCATGCCCAAAAATGGTCAGTGGGTCTCGAGACGATGTCAAAAATTAATTATTTTATTTTTAGAGAAACGATTGCAATAAGGTGAGGAAAAATCAAACAAAATAAAAAATAACGTGGCAAAAAAAATAGGAAAACATAAAATTTCAAAATTTCTGACGTCTACAGTAATTCTTATCAGCGAAAATGCTTCAAAGTGAAAGGGGGAAGAGAGAGCTCGTGATCGAGAAGAAGTGTTGACGTGATGATGATGATCATCACAGAAGAAGAAGAAGAAGAAAAGTGGAACAAGAAGAAGAAGAAGAAGAAAATACGAAACCGGAGGAGACATCTGACGCATCTGACGGCTGCGTCTGTTGGCAGCAGCCGTCCCGAAGAGAAGAAGAAGAAGGACACGGGGGGCACCGGAGCCCGCCATCATCACAAAACAGCACAAGCACACATACTGACACACCACGGAGAGACAGATAGACCGCCTCTCCTCCACACAGGCACACACACACAGAAAGAGCGGCGGAGAACTGCACACAGTGTCCACAGAAGACGGCGACGATGGTTTGATGACGACGATGACGGCGGGGCCGATCGGAGAGAGAGAGAGAAAGAGACAGAGACAACATAGACACGAAGCTTTGGGGGAGAAGAGAGGAAGGGGGACGTCGGCGATCCGATGGAGGAGGACACAGGAGAAGAAGAGGGGGGCAAAAACGCCCGGGAGGGCGACGAAGAGAGTGAGGAAACGAATGAGAGGGGGGAGGAGGAGGCACTTCTCTTTCGGAATACTGATCGCGGTTGTTGGGAAGAAGACGTCGATCTAGATGGAGAGGGCGAGCATACAGTATGCAGATTCTCAGCTCTCGACCTTCTATTTGATCAGATCTAGATCTCTGGACTATTACCCTATTACAGTAGCATCTAATGGAAAGTGACATTTCAATTTGGACGATGATGGCAGTAGATGAATGGGGGGAGCGACGCATATATATTCAAATTGTGCGCCCTGTGTCCTCCGCACATGCTGAATGCACATGTCGTCTCGCACTCTCTCCCATCGATTGATTGATACACACTTCTGATGCAGCCGTCGTGGCAGCAGTCTCCCTAACTGATATGATAATACACTTTTTCCCGTCACTTCTCGAATCATCGTTCTCCTTCGTACTAGAGACACTGACTTCAAGATGGATATATCCCGTTTTGTTTCGTCTCCAGTACGCTCCATTTGTCAAGTGTCTTTGTGAAGGAAGGGTATACAGAGCGCGGGCGTTAAAGAGCCTGTCGAAGACCCCCCCGATGTGTGTTCCCGCGCGGGGAAGGAGAAGCAAAGAGAGTCAACTTCTTCTTCTCGTTCATCTTCTATTCTTCTTGCAGTCAACCGAGTGACTCTGGCGGAAAGAGAGCAAAATAAACATTCCTCTTCATACACTTCCATCATCTTCTTCATCGTCTTCTTCTTCTTTCACTAAGATTCTCGGGCCCGATTTGGATTGACAGGAGAGGCAGCGAGAGGAGAACGCTTTATACAGGGGGGCCGCCCGAGAAGACAGTCGTCGATGAAGGCGAGAGAAGGGATGACGTTGGAAGAAGAATTCAAGACGTCAATCTTCTTGCTAATCGCCTTCTATTCAAGGGATTCTCGAAGAGAGAGAGAGATTCAATGAAAACACGGATAATGATAACTCTCTCTGATTCTGAGTCTTTCAGAAGAATTTTGAAGAAAGGAAAGAAGGATTAGATGGGGGGAAGAAGTGACGAGAAAGAAGAAAAAGGAATCCCTCCGGAGACACTCACCCACACACACATGTCTCCATAAAGATGCCCGACGCAGATTCTGGAGCACTCTCTCTTTTGTTGACAACATTTTGGTGTCTCCACTCTCTCTCTCCAGACAAAGAGACATTAAACTTGACGGCGGCGGGGAATGTAGATGTGAAATGGGTCGGAATGACAGTAAGGGTTGCTCGTGGAAGGTTTGAGCTCTGACAGTGAAAGGTGAATAAACAGATGGAGAAGGACGCCGAGACTCCGTCGGAGACAAACAACACGAGCTCACGGAGCTGTTCTCACTTTACCCACTCACTACACGGTCGCGGTCTGAAGAGCTAATATAGGAAACTGTCTCTCTCTCTCTCCGAAGGAGGTCATTTCTCTTTTTGCGACGTCTTCGACCATCTTGACACATGTCTTCTTCTCTTCTTCCAACCCCCACGACGTCGACATCTTTGAAGATGAAGAAGAAGGGGAGAACAAAAACGGAAAACGGCGAGGACGGTATAGTGGAGAGAGGGAGAGAGAGACATAGAGTGTACGTCCAGCAACCACCAAAAAAAAGATATGACGTATACACACTGGAGAAGGACAAAAAGACAATACATATGTGTGTGTGTGTGACCCCCCTCCACTCCTCCAGAAGACGTCTCCAGAAGAAGAAGAGAGGATAAATGGAAGAAGAAGAAAAGAAGAAGAAGCTCACAAAGTATTATGAGAAGATTATAGGGGGGAAGAGCTTTCCTCTCTCTCTTTCTCGTTTTTTCTGTTTTCAGAATGGAGCCGTTTATCTTCTCCTCCTTTTTGGCTAGATCAAAAAACTAAGAATCTTCTTTTCCCTCCAAAAATTCAGAATTTTTCTGGCGGCCAGAAAAATTCTGGAGGCTGGAGGTTTTTGGAGGCGAGAGAAATTTGAAGCCATCTGGCCCGTGCCTAAATTTTTTATAGAGGTACAGTAACCCCCCTGGATTTTGGAAAATGTCATTTCCCATTTGGCTCAAAACGTCAACGCTCCTCAAAGCAAATACACACAAATTGAAGAGAAGAAGAAGAAGAAATTAGAGAGAGGAAAGGTGGAGGAGAGAGAGTAGGAAAACGTTCGGTTGATGATTGGGGAGGTCACCACCGACACACACACACAATGCATTTATTTGCTCTCTCACAACTTCTAGAGCAGCAAAGTTGCTCTCTCTCCAACCCCACTTCGCTTATCACTACTCTCTTCAGGAGAGAATCAAGATTACTGTAACAGCTCACCTCCGTAAAGTATTCGAAGAAATAGGGAAGCCTCAAGGAGAAGCTCTCAGGTGACTACTGAGAAGAAGATTTGAAGAAAGGCGGAGCACTTCTTCTTTTCTCCAAGAAGAAAATGAAGAAGAAGCTCTCTCTCTGGTTGCTATGCGGAAAAGAAGAAGAAGACACTCTTCTCTCATAAACACCACACACACACACACACATCGACTCCAGAAAGCGTGCCGTTCTGGAGGATGAAGCGGGAAAATAAGAAGAAGAAGAAGAAGAAGAGTCGGTTTACAACACAAGTTTTGCCTCGAAGATGAGAAGTATTTTTGGGAGGGAGGAGACGCAGCACCTCCTCATCACTTTTCTTCTTCTTCAGAGGGAGAGCGAGATCTGACATTTTGAGGTGTAGCACTCAGGTAGTACCCCTAGGGGGTCTACCTAGGTAATAACCTCTGAAAAAGTACTGTAGTTCCAAAACCATGAAAACTATCGTAATCTCGGTTCAGAACTAGCCTTACGGTACCTTTCAAATTTTCTATCTTCAAGAAAAAAAGTGAAAAAGCCTTCTCCATCATTTCAGTTTAGAAAAACCAAAAAAAAGGGGGGAAGAAAGATGGCCTTCTTCCAAAAAGCGATGACTTCATTCTGCCCTCCTCCTCATCTCCTCCTCCTAAATGACGAGGAGTGTGTAGTTGGGGTGGGGTGAAAAAGAGCTCCAGAATTCGAAAAAGAGGCCTCTCTTGCTCATCCTTCTTTTCTGCCTTCACGTCTTCTCCTTTTCTAATTTATTCACTCTCAGCTCCTTCTTCTTCTACCCTCCACGACGACCGACGACTTCCGAAGATATTTTTGAAAAGAAGAAGACGAGGAGATGGGTTTCGAGTATGTGTAATGGGGGGTGTCATCCTCTAAAACGAATTTCTTCTCTTCCCCACCCATTCATTCCGAATCACTCTTCAACCAATTCACTATTCATCCCCTGATTACTCATTCATTCGTGTTTTCCTTTTGCCATGGGGGCTTCTTTTCAGAGCTCTCTCTCTTCAGAATCCTTCTCAACGTCGCTATGACGACCACACGAAAGTAAGGATTTATTATGAGGGAAGAGCACATATACAAACAAGAATTCAAAGAAGGGGCTATACAGAAGTGGAGTTGGCGGCATCAAACATTGCCACGTCATCATAGGTACAACAGATTTTCGCCTTCCCGTTTTTGGTCCGATGACATATCTCATTGACTCCACGACAATTGTCATCGGTGCATTGTTCCCCGGTCTCCACGTAATCTTTTGGGCATCCTGGAACAATAACAAGGAGATTATTGACTGAAGGATCACCCACTATTGGTCCCTTTACAGCAAACATGAGTATTCGGATCGCACATGTGCCCCATACTACAGTCACTCGATCTCTCGCATCGAATAAGCTGCCCTGACTTGTCTATCGAAGGCTCTCCTCTCAGACCAATGGAACACATGATCCTTTTGCATTGCCCATCGGCATAACTGAAACCTGGGGGACACGAGCAGATACTTCTGACACACTCCATCTTTGCAACCTCGGCATACTCCTCAACAGCGTCTGGACTCTTCGAATAGACGCATTGCGAGGAGATGTGACAGCTGTCACCGTAGTAGGCCATCGAGAAGCACTGGCCGTCGTGGTAGATGTCTTCAAGTGAGACGCAGGGTTTTGGGCAACAAATCTGAGATATACATAGTTATTAGATAAGGGATAGATAATTATAAGTTACAGTTTTCTCGGTGGCCACCGCGTCTCGATGACAATAATAATCCAGGGGACACCTGGTACACCCGTAATCCGGCGGATTTGAGGACTCATGCGGCTCGCCGACAGGACACGTCGGACGGATTTCAGATGGAGATGGGCAGCAGAATCCCGTGTAATAGCCGGGTTTAGTGGCGTCGTCGAACACTGGCACACAATAATGCTCGTCTGGACAATCGTCGCGGCCGTTGTTGACGAAATCCGATTGGGTGCGGTTTTCGATGCCCTTCATAAGCCTCTCGAACTCATCGTCATTGATTTCCGATTGGTTCCCAGATTTTTTGAGACTTCGGAAACTGTTAAGAGAGTTTTTGAGAGAGCAAGTGACAAGCTTCTCGTCCCGTTTCAATGGAGCAGCTTTGTTCACACATCGGTATTCTGGAATGTGTTCTTTTAGGTTCCAGGCCCCCCTGACCCCCTTACCAATGGGCTCACAACCCCCATCACCATTTCTCTTGAATCCCCGTTTGCATCGACACCCTCCAGAAGAGCATTCAGAGAACGCTGCGGAGCATTCCATGTCAGTCTTACACTTCTCCTTCAAACGTCTCCTAACCCGTTGACACGTCTTCCCATCGGCCCCCGGGGTGTACCCAAAGTCTGTCGCACACTCGCACATACAGTTTCCACGGGCTCCGCAAATACAGGCGGCCCCACCAGAGCATCCAGTAGACGGGGAGCACTGTTGTCCTCTCCAAGGTCTCTCGTTTTCAATGACCTTCGGGGACCGGGTAACCTCCTCAACGACTCCAGGCACACAACAGAATCCGGTAGTCGTCTCGCAGAACCCATTCTCTGGACAAGGCATCACCCTACCCTGTTTGAACTGGCACATGATTGGTTTCCCGGTGATGAAGTTCACCATTGTTTTCTTGGTTTTCGGGCATGTTGGGAGCTCTAAAAATAGAAATAGGGCCTTAAAACTACAGTAATCCTACTTGTACAGCAAACTCCATGAACTGGATTACAGACATGTGTTGATGGGCAGTCTTCGGTTAAATCGCAGATCGTCAGGGTGCCGGTTGGCGAGAGGACGAGGGCTCCGCCTCCAGGACAAAAGTCATCTGATGTTCCGCCAAGGGCAGATTTAGGGACTAGTGCCAGGAAGCATCCGGATTTCTGACGACCATTCACATTTCCTGGACGACATTCTTCTCCCTGGAAATTCCCCGGTTGGAAAAAAAGATAAGGTGCGGTGGCGGGGTCGAACCCGGGACCTCTCGAACGAAAGTCAAAAGGGGTACCGGTTGCGCCACGAGGGCAACATTTAAAAGAGGCTACTTGGCGCTAGATAAACCTACCTCTTCACACTGCAAATCATTGGAGCACGAATCCTTTCGACACGCTCCCTCCTGACAGAAGAATCCTCTTCCACACTGAATCGTATGCGTGCACCCTCTTCCAGAGGCTCTGGCCTCCGCCAGAATACTAATCGAAGCTAGAATAATAGAAATGACCAGTCGAGATGACCGCATGGCTACTGACTGAAATCATTCTCCAGGCTATGGACCGCCCTTTTTGGGGGTTATTGGCACACCTGATGCAGGTGAATCAACTCTCCGCTCGTGTCAACAACATGTACATTTTATGTATATCAGTGAGCCGTTGGGGGGCTAAAATTGGAAACATTGCATACAAATAAAGGTGCATTCAAAAATTATTAGTTTCTGTACAATATATTACGGAAATAATTAGGCGATCACACATCCACTGGAATTACTCGGATCCTTTTCCGTCTGATAGATCTTCTCCTCGTGCACTGGATCCAGTTTTGATTTGCTCTGAAAACTCTAGATATATAATGAAAATTAATTCCATTATCACCTTTTTCATTTTCGAGAAATCGGGCATTTTGGCTTTGCTAATATCAAACGCTGAATAAACTGCGGTGTTCCATAGTTCGGCTGGTGGCGGGTATTTGAAAGAGTCTAGCTTGGCAAGCCCATACGTGGCTTCTACATCCAACTGTGGAATCTCATCGGGAACCTTTTGGTGATAAATAAATCCATTTTCTCGTTCAGCCTTCTCTAGATGTCGATTCAAAAGGGGTTCGATTCGCCGGAAGAATAGATGAGATTCAGGTTTTATCCTGGTTCCTGGGCCAGTTGCCGTTGCGTACATCGCTGCCATCTCTTTAGCAACTCCATACTCTGCAATTCCTTGCTTACAAGCCCTAACCGCCTCACCGCATTTGTCCTCTGATAGCTGCTTTTGGCCGAGGAAAGCGTAAGCGTAGGCTAGATAGAAGTGATGTTTCAGCTGAAGATATCTTCTCCATCTGGCGAACTGCTCATCGGGAAGATTATTCAGGCACTGATCCGCTTTTGAGAATATCGACGCTGTGACTGCGGCAAGTGAGGAGATCAGTCCGTCGTCGTGCTTCATTTCGATTGCCCGTGCAACTATGACTTCTTGCGCTTCCGCTGTAGCTGTCAACACATAAGTCTCCATGACTTTAGGATCAAAATCCGATCCTTCGACTTCATTGGCTCCCGAGAGTTTTGAGGACTCTTCTTTGACATACTGGAACATTCCACCGGCTTGTCTCAAACACTGAAGGCATTCCTTTGCGTCGGTCTCCCGCACTTCGTCTTTTCCAGCCATTGAAGCGGCGTGTTTTGTCAGCCACATCGCCATACACTGAATCATACTGAGAGCTTCGAACCACGTGTCAGAGACCTCTGTAGCAGTTTGCGGAAGCATAGAATTTCCCCATTTAAAGCGAATCAAAGGGATTAGTTTGCTGTTCTTGTTTCCGGCCTCTTTGTTTTCTCTGAATTAAAAAAAATTTTTTTTTAGAATTTTCCAGAAAATCAAAACTCACAGCTCAGCCATCGACGATTGAATTTCAATAAGAAAACCGGCGAAAAGTCTCAAATACTCATTGAATTCTTTCGTCACCTCCTCCAAATCATTCGACGCATTTTTGAATTGTCCGACGAGTTTATCGCGTCGTAATCGCAGTTCTCTGAACGAATTTTTTTTTCAAAAAAGCGAAATAAAACAAAAAATTACCCGCAAATTTTGGAGCACGTGTCTGTGGTGAGCACTCCTTTCAACTCGAATTTCACGAATTCTGTCGGTTTTATCGGATTTCGATGGAACCAATGAGACATTTTTGCAACGTCTGAAATAACAATCGATTGTGGAAAAGAAAGACCGAAAAAAGAAAAACGACATGAAAATGAAGTGTTTTGTCAACAAAAACGAGGCGATGATTCATGTTTTTTGGTCGAGAATCAAAATACATTTCGTAACTTTTTTTGGCAGCTGCGAAAAAATAAAAAAAATCGATAATGAGCAACATATTAAATAAAATAATATTCTAAATAAATTGATAAATGAAATTCTAGCCTGAATTATGCAGAAATTCGAGCTTTCGAGCCTACTTCACCGATGAAAATAAACAAAAAGTCAATAGAGCCGTAAACAATGCAAGTGCGCTCTATTGGAGTCACAAGATGGTTCGTCAGAATAACAGCTCCTGAAGCACTGCAGTGCCATTTCGAAATAAATAGAGTGAAGCGAAAGAAAAAAGAAAAATTCGGTTATAACTCCTTATCAAAAAATGTTGATTCATTCCTAATTCACTCACAGATAAGGAGAAATGCAAATTCTTGAAATGACGTGCTGGAATTCGTCACTGCAGATTCTTTAATTTCAGCGAAAAGTTCCATAGAGCGCATTTGCATAATAACAAAAAAAACTAAAATAGAAAAGCGTGACGTTGCAATTGGAACAACTCACCGTACTTAATCACCACCACGTTTCGTTCATCGTTGACTGATTTCAACGGGATACATAACGAAGCGAATAATGTCAGAACTTTATGTTCTCGAATTCTTTTTCATTTCACGAGAAAAATGACATTCAACGAACGTGCTTTTTCGGTAACTCTCACCGGACTTATAGCTTCGATCTTCATCGTTATTCTGAATTTTCGACTATTGTGGAGGTTTCAGAATTCGCCGTTGAGGACTAAACCAGAATATCACTTGTTTAAGATTCGGTTTATTATTGATATATTGTATTCTTTCACAGGTACGGTAGTTTTGATTTAGAGAGACGTAGAGAAAGCTAGAGTATCCTACAGTTCGCGCGCTCGCTAAGGTTGCTTTCGGGAAAAATCGCTGTATCTCGTTTTAGAGTAGAGTTACAAAAAGTTGTCAACTAGTGAAATGTTTATCTTGTTTTTTGCTATATTTTATCTGTTGACAATTTTTTTGCATTCTTAAAATTGATTGAGTTAGACAGATATTAAGTCAATTACGGCTTGAGCGTTTGATAGCCCTCGCAGATCTTCAAATATCTCTATAGCCAATAGAGATACAAAAAAGGTATCAACTAATGAAATGTTCAGCTTGTTATGAGAAATATTTCATCAGTTGACAATTTTTTGATATTTTCAAAAATAACTGTGTTAGGCAGCTTTAAAATTTGAGTACCCCCCAGAGCGACGTAGAAAATTGACTATTTCAAAACGCGAATATCTCGATATCTAATAAAGTTACAAAAACGCTATTAACTAATAAAACGTTCGAAATAACATGAGCAACATTTCCCTGATTAACAATATCTCGATACCTCTAACCTAAACTAAGAAAAATCTCCTTTCAGTTAGCATCTACTACAGCTCTCTCATCGTCTCCTACCTCAACCCATTCATTTTATTCCACTACAAAATCCTTTTCATTGGAACCCTTCTCTCCTCAAATGTGGTCTCCACTCGTTTCATTCTGGGCGCTTTTATCTCAACGGAACGCCTCATTGCCGTCTTTTTCCCTGTTAAATTTCATAATAATCGTCGAAAACTCTCTATCTTCTTGTTCTCCGGATTGGTAGTCCTATGGGGAATGTTTGAAGATGTCATGTATTTTTGGGTGTGTCGAATCGCGCCATTCGAAAAGCCATGCTCCATTTTAGCGTGCACCTGGAACGATTGCTTTTTACAGTATTGGACAGGGACTAAACTGGTATTGGAGTACCCGTCTACCGTAATCCACCCAAACTTTCAGGTGATAGGAGCGTTTACATGCAGTAGCTCTTTGATTCTATTCCTAAAACTATTGTTTCTAAAGAGATCGATGCGGTTGAATAGCGACTTGACTAGAGTTTGTTTTAGTCTTCGATTCCAATTAATTTCCCTTCTTCAGACGAATTACTTATGCATCGGCGACGCCCTTCTCACCCTTCTCTTCGACTTCTCGCCTTTCCTGATCACACTCATTTTCAAAACGCAACTTTTGTCAGCGGACGTGAGTTTTTTCTCTGTTTTCAGATGAAGTGACCTCTAGTCTTCAGATCTACGGACCGTACAACGCAACGGCAAAAAGCGTGTCATGCCTAGTCGACGCTGTCATCGCCACATTTATTCTGAATCAAAAAACATCGAAGCCAGTTCAAATTCGAAGTGTTAACCCCAAAAGTGCCGTCACTTTAGATCGATATGGATCTAGTAAAACATAATTATTTAATTAATATCAAGAATAAAGTTTTCCAAAAAACCGTATACGCGGAACAAGAGATCGCAGAGACGCAGTCGGCGAAACGAGGCCGATACTTGTGTTGCAAGGTCTCCCCGCCCGATGATCAGTGTAAGAAAAAGTGAGAAAACGCCGTCTTCTTTATTCATCCACTTTGTTTTATTCGCCCCAGTCTACGCATTCAATGAAATACTCTTGTTTTTTGATTCTTGGCTTTTTTTCAGCAAAAGTTTATTCCAGTGACCAAAGTTGGAAGGTGAGAGAATATTTGATTAAGGGGGAGTTTTTGTTGCAAAAAATTGGCAATTATAACTTATAAAAAGCTTTGAGAGCGAGAAAAATCACGAAAAACGAAGAGAGACGCAGAGAAGGCTTAAGCGTCTGACTTCTCTGCGCTCTCTAAGAGGTTACCTGTTTTCAAACGCTTATATCTCGCTTCCCAAAAAAGCTATCAAAAAGTTGTCAACTAATAAAATAACCAGCTAATCAAGAGCTACATTTTATCAGTTAAAACTTTTTCAATATCTCTAACCAAAACCAAGATAAGCCCCCAAATAAACACAGGATGACGACGGATTGGAAGTAACGATAACAAAAGCGATAGACGCCGCCGAGTGCGAGATCAAATCCGCGGGTGGCGATGTCGTCGATCAGTACTACAAACTGACAGATGAGAATGGCGCCGAGATCGGCAGTAATTTCGGCAAGAAACCGTACACTTTCACTTTGGGACGAAACCAAGTGATACCGGGTATGGATCGAGCGATGAGGGGAATGTGTATTGGAGAAATACGAAAAGTTGTCATTCCACCGAAACTTGGATTTGCTAAGTAAGTTTTTTTTTTCTAATCTTTGAACATTTCGGTTGCAGAGACGCCAGTGGTCAGCCACTCTATTACACCGTTCAGCTGGTGAACCTGTTCCGCGCGAATCCAGGCGAGAGATGGGTCACCGAAGAGGGAATTCAGATCGAGCAGACACACAAGATAGAGGCGGAAAAGTGTAGAAAAGCTGAGCAAGGAGATAAAATATATCAGCAATATGTACTGAGGCTAGAAGATAATACTCTTGTGGATTCCTCTTACTCGAGAAACGCTCCGTTTGTGTTTAGGTTGAGAAATAGGGTAAGCCTTTTTAAAAAATGTATAACTCGGATACTGTGGAAGATACAAAGAAGGTGTCAACTGATAAAATATTTAAAATAACATGAGCAATATTTTATTAGTTAACAGTTTTTTGATAGCTCTTGTGGGAACTGAGATATCCCCTTGAGACGCAGAGAAGGCTAACTTCTCTGCGCGCTCTCCGGAAGATGCGTTCTTTTGCACGCTAGTATCTTTGTTTCTGATAAAGATACAAAAACATTGTCAACTAATAAAATGTTTAAAACAACATGAGTAATATTTTATTAGTTGACACCTTCTTAATATTTCTATTATTCACCGAGATATAACCGTTTGAAGTTGGGGTAGCAGTCTTTCGAAGCTACTGAAGCTACAGTAACCTGAAATAAAATTTCCAGGAAGTAATAGACGGAATGGATATCGCAATGGATGGAATGTGCGAAGGAGAGCGTCGCCGCGTTGTCATCCCATCAGAATATGGATACGGTGCCCAGGGATCTCCTCCAGAAATTCCCGGTGGCGCTCGCCTTTTTTTCGAAATTGTTCTCGAGAAACTTGTAAAAAGAGATGAACTCTAAACCTTAATTGTATTTTTTGTTGATTTTATTACGTGTTTGGTGCCATATAAACCTTTTTTCTACTTTCATCTTTCGAATTTTCAATGTTAACACCTGCACTTGTCTATTAAGATGAAGTGCCAAACCGAGGGGACAGCTGAAATCGAATTGAAGCTCCAATTTCTACATCACTTTCGTCACAAGGTTCTTGAGAAGGCTGATCATAGAATTAGTGGGAGAGTCGAAACCCCACAATTTACTTTTTTCTTTCCTTTTCAAATTTTGATTTTTGTTTTTCAATTATAAAATCAGAAAGTGAAAAGTTCGTGTCTAGAGGGAAACGCCATTTTGAAATATTAATTTTTCATGTTTTTCATGTCTCAACAGATTTTGGATATTATGTGGAGTTCCAATGAATGTAAGTGCGTTTTTTACCTTTGATAGAAGATTAGTGTATCTTAAATTTAATGAAAAAAGTCGTAATGAAGCTAGCTCGATCGGAAACTAATTGTATCTCATTTCCCTAAAGAGATGCAACAAAATTGTCCACTAACAAAAAATTGCTCATGTTATTTTAAGCATTTTATCAATTTAAAATTTTCTCTCAGCTCTGTTGGAAACAGAGATATAAGCGTTTGAACACCGTTTCATTTTAAACATATTGTTAGTTTACAACTTTTTTGTATCTGAACTTTGAAGCGAGTTATCGGTGTTTGATCCATGAGCCATTAAGAGTCTCGGCACTGAGAGCGCAGAGAAGTCAGACGCTCTAGCCTTCTCTGCGTCTCTTCAGAGAAACTGCTATTTCCACCCTTGATTCCTTGGGACCTCCTAACTCTTAAAAACTATTTTCCAGGCGACCCCACAATCTTCTCAGTCTTCCTCGCCGGATCGCTCCAGAAAATGAGCATGCCTGAAAACATAGCGTACACTGTTATCGTCTTCCTCTCCTCCCTTGCTACAGTATTCTGTCTTCTGGTTGTAGGGCGATCCAATGTTTTCCATCCAAACCTCCAGGCCCCTATCTGGTGGACCGCTTTCTTTTATTTCGAATTGACTATCAGCAAAATGATGACAATCGTCTTCCAGACAACTTATTTGACAGAGGATTGTGAGTACCTGGGTTTGGCAAAGACTATAGTGTACTTTCAGATACGGGCGGTATGACGATATTAATGTGGATCGCAGCGACTCATTATCATTTTATATTCACTGTTATGGCTGCCCCCATCGTCATTGTTTTCGAAAGAAGTCTAGCGACTAGACTAGTTTTGTGAGTCCTTTTTCATAATTAGACATGAGAAAAGCGGAAGTAAAATCTGATTGCAGTGACTACGAAAAAACAAAACGACGCTACATCCTGATATCCTTGTTCCTCTTCCAATTCACCTTCTCTTCCGCGTTTACCCTACTTACCGTATTCAATATCCTTCGCTATGTGTCAGCAGCGTTCATTGCCGGGTTTATTGCGGTCACTTCTTTCAAGGTCTGATCTTTGAATCTCCGAAATCTCAAAAATTCCTCTGCAGATGCTGACGACGCTACTAATCATGTTCACCGGGTGCATCGTCCTTTTGGCATGTCTCAAAACGATTCCGATGATTATGGGTGTCAGTGAGGACATTAAGTACTTCTTCAAAATGAGCACAGACATGATCGTGCACGCGTGAGAACTTTGGTTCAATAATGGAATGACGTATCATTTCAGGGGTCCTATCTATGTGACTGCCACTTTGATATGGGGAGTTGATGACTACCGTATCATTGTCCTCCGACTACTGGGCTACGATAAAAAGCGAGTGATACCAAGGAAAGGGGACCCGTCGAAAAAAGAAGAGGATGTGTATTTTGAGCAGTTCGAGCAGGCGCTGAGATAGAGAGAAAGAAAACCTGATTACGTTTCCTTTTGACTAATGAGATCAGGCATGCCGCCTACCTCTGACTTTTTTTTTCGTGAAAACAAAAAAGATTTCTTATGTATATTTCTTTGTGAATAAAATTCCCTTTTTGCTATTCTGACTAAAATGTTCAAATTTCTATTCGGAATCGCTGTGACAGGGTACTACGAGCATGAGATGAGTGTGGAGTACCCTCCCCAATACATGATATTCTATATGGCTACAATGCTCATATCTTTTTTCGTCACATGTTTCGGAATCCGGGTTTCCATGTCAATTAGGTTCTAAAACCCCTGGTTTTTAGTTTCAAAAAATAATTTTCCAGAGCCTACCACCCAAACATACACCGTCTATTCTCCTTCGCTCTCTCCATGTGGCTCACCATTTTCATCAGCAAAATATGCGTTTTCTTGTACCACATTCGGGTAGAGACACCACTCGATACCTCGGATCCAAGTTTTGTATTTCTTCGAATTTCCGTATTTGCCAGATATTTTTATTTCTATTTCGGATCAGCAACCCCTTTAGCGGCGACTATTGAGCGAGCATTTGCCACGGTTTTTCTATCGTAGGTGCCAGGACCCTAGCCTTACACATAAAGAAATTTCAGAACCTACGAGAAGTCATCCAACTTCCATATCGTTTTCCTAATCGCCTCTACCAACGTCCTTCTTGCTCTATGCTTCACCGGTATCACTATATTCACCGAAAGCCAACTCAGTTTCATAGTGATCATCCCTTTGGCCTACCTACTCATTTGCTTCCTCCTCGTCGGTTTCCTCTATCGATTTAATATCTCTCAATTCCGAAAACTCAACAAATACCATCGGGAGGAATATACGTTGAGTAGGCGGTACCAACTAAAAGAAAACATTCGTCTTTTATCGCTTCTCATGAAAATGATATATGCAGTCGTGGCTTTTATCGCTATAATGGTCGCCGGGTTCACGCTCCCAGTTGTTTTAAAATTCGGACATATCACAGGAGACTCGATGAGAGCGATTGTTGATTTTTGTGTTCATTGGTAGGAGATTATTAGTTCCCTTTTTCAAAAAAAGTTGTTACAGTAACCCATTAATCGTGATTCCAATGACCACATTCTTCATCCCGGAGTTCAAAAAAGCGGTGTTCAAGCGGGTGGCCAGGTGCAGTGTCGACTCGCACCATCGAAATTATCAGGCGGATTCGAATCAAGGCGATGTTTATTTTGACTTGTTCAAGAAGTCGATTAAAAGGAATCACACCTCTCCAGAAATTTGATTTTTGAAAATAAATATCTGGTCAATAGCTATCATTTGTTTAAAAAAGTATAACTTTGTTCCCACAAAAGATAGAAAAGAATTGTCAACTAATAAAATGTTTAGCTTGTTATGAGCAATATTTTATTAGTTGACAACTTTTTTGTAGCTCTATTGTGAACGGAGTTATAGATGCTCGAAGATGAATACCAACTGAGAGAGCGCAGAGAAGTCAGACTTCTCTGCGTCTCTCTCTTGCCAGAACAGCTATCAAAAAAGTGTCAACTAATAAAATATAGAGCTTGATTAGCTGAACCTGTTGACAAAAATAAAATAATAATTCTTCATCCGACGAGTTGGCAACTGATACATGAGATGAAACAAAAAGATACATTGGAGATAATAGATTTGTGATAAGTAAAGGGAACCTTCTAATAAATAATCTACCGTTGAAAGTGTTTTGTAGTGTGTTTTGAGGATAGGGAAAACCGTCTAGTTCACATTCGCCGCCATCGTCGCCTTCTGCGATTCCATTATCGAGCGGGGCGTCGAGCTGAGCAAGAACTCCACCCGGAATCGTTCCCGGGCGCCGAGAGGACGATTCGGTTCGCGAATCATTTGGCGGAGCTGAAATTCTTTTTTTTTAATTTAAGGGGGAAATCCTTTTAAACTGACCAGAGTATCAACACAATCCGCTCTGGCAGTGTCAATCCATACTCTCGCATCTTGCTCATTCTTAAAATGCTCTCCACCTGACCACAAGGCCAATTCCATCACGTTTTTCGCCTTTGTCAAACTATTTGATTTGTCCTCCTGGAGCAGCACGGCGCATGCCGAAAGGGCTCTGGAGAACCTGGACCGTAGCTTAATGGCAGGGGCTTTCCCGTCCATTTTGTGATGAAGTAGGGTGCAGAGGGCGCGGAGGGCGTATCTGCAAAGGCCAACTAGCTCATCCCCTCCACTCTCAATCTCGGCTCCCAGCGTCTCCGGAAGGAAAAGCAGTCGAGGGAACTCGTTATACGAAGAGTTCACATTCGGGTACCGATACGCCAATAGGAACTCTTTGAAGTTAGTGCTGAGCAACTCCACCCCCTCTCCTTGCAACATCTTCAAGGCTTGGAGTACTTGTAGCAGAATAAAGCTGACTAGCTCCTCGTGATTCGTCCGATCCATTCTCTGATTCAATTGATGAGCAGCCAGACTATGAAAAGAGCACAGGTTGAGACGTGGCATAGCGATAACTTTGGTGTTGCGTCCGTCGAGGTTCTGGGTACCCGTGTCGTAAAGAAACTGGCGGATTGCACCGTCATGGTCTTCGATTTCAAGGAACCCGGGTAGTCCGAAGTGGTTGGATTCGGTTTTTCTCATTAGAGGTGCGTATTGGGAGCATGGGGCGATCTGAAGTAGATTTTTAAGAGTTACCGGTTGCTAGGGCTCTTACCATAAGAGTAACCGGGTAGTCTGGTAGACTTTGTCTCGGTAGGACTGCATTATAGAATAAGGACTTCCCTTTGGTCAGGATAGGGTGTGGTGAGGTTATGATGAAGGAGGTGAAGTCTAGTTGGGTCAGACGGTTCCGGGAAACTGGCTCATCACCTCGACGAGCCTCTTCTGCGAGTTTATCGGCGACAATGTTCAGGGTTTGTACATGGGATAGGGAAATCTAAAGAGATTGCTCATTTTAAAAACCCTTCCGTGGTCCCTTTACCTGCTGAAACCTTTTATATAGCTCCTCTCCGGATAGGTTATGTGTGCTTTGAGTTTTACTGTTTACATGGTTCATTGAATGGTTAACTGGAGAATTCATTGGCGATTGCATTGATACCGATTCCTGTGACATGAAAATTGGAATCGAAGCTGTTCTTGGAGGTGACACTGTAATAGGGGTACTTCATAAACCTCAATGATTACCCTCCTACTCATGATCATCTCCTAACAATTGTGTCAAGTGAGTGTCAACACTGTCTACTACTCACCATTCTGTTGATCCATTCCATTGAACGACATATAGCTCAGAGATGGACGATCGTCTTTTGACCTGCTCCGACGCACGTATATCCCGTTTGGCGAATGATTGGCATTTCGATCGAGACCAGATAACACTGTTCTCCGGCAACTTCGATTGTTATAGCCGCGGATTGAGTTCTATAATTTAAGCATGAGCAATGGATAGGTACCGTACACCCACATTGCGATTATCTAGCTTCTCCACACTTGGCATCTTCGACATCGGCGCACTTCTCATCGCCAACACGCCCACATTGGCTTCAGAAGATCCTGAGGAGCCGATTGGGCTCATTGTCGGAATTGAGAGCGGATCGTCGACATCGGTCTCTTTCACCCATCGAATAGGCGCAAAGTCATGGTTTGGGTAGCCTGTAAACTCCTTGTTTGTTTGTTGACCGATATAACTGTCATTGATAGCGCTGGGAAAACGTGCTGTGATGTCCGAGTGGTTAAGGAGTTGGACTTGAAATCCAATGGGCATTGCCCGCGTAGGTTCGAACCCTGCTCGCAGCGAATTTCTTTTTTTCTTTTTTTACACTACCTGTAGTATAGGAAGCTCGTCTAGATGGCACTTTTGACGATGGTTTCGATATAATTTCTGTTGGTTCGGGTGTCGAACCAGTGTGACTGAATGGTGAGTGATGTAGTTCGTTGATGGTGATATCCGGTGAACTGTCGGGTCGCATTGGGACTAGGGATGGGCTGGGGATCTGGAAATTCATTTGGAATTTTTTTTAAAGACCCAGGACACTTACAGATCTGGGAGAGGAGTCACGGGTGGTTGGCAGGTAGCAATGTGGGCTTTGGGCTGACGAGACGCTCAGCCTGGATCTGGCTGATGTGTTTCGCGAGTTTGCCGGGCTGTCTCTGCAAAATTTCCTTTAGAAAGGGTTTTTTATAAAAACTAACCTGTAATTCGAGTTGAGACTACTTCGATGATGCGGCGGTGTTGACCATGACTCCTGTGAGCCGCCCATCTTTATCGGCGTGGCCGTCCATCTGAATACCACCATTTTGGCTAATCGTTCGTGTTGCGAATGAACACTTTTAGAGGGGGAACAAAAACACTTTCTTGTTTTTTTTGAGAAAGGGGCGGCGCCTAACGACTTACGTGGAAATCGGTGGCGACATGAGGTGTGAATGTTGGTGATGATTATGCGACGAGGCTGAGGAGGAGGATCCTCGATCGGCAGACTGCAAAAAAAAAGTTTTTTTTGGTTTTGCTCTGCAAATTATGGTTTGGTGTCAGAGTAGTAAAGTGTATGTCAAGCGAAACGAAAAAAACTGGATGATCAGTGTTCGAGAGAGAATCTCTATCTTTCCCTCTCTCGGATAAACAAATGTCAAGGCACTTGACATTGGAGGGAAAAAAAAGAGATAAATGTGTGTATATACTGTGTTAAGATGTGTTTACTTCCGCTCTCTCGTAGAAAGAATTACGAATTCGACAGAGAATCAGCTGACCTGAAATCGTTGAAGAATTCGCTTGAAATCGTGCAATCGTTGCTCGTCGGGTATGCGAGGCGAGCAGCCGGAGCTCTGAAGATGAACTTTTTGACAGTTTTTGGAATGGGTAAATATTTGGAAGCAGGGGGAAAAGTATTCAAAACTTCAAAAAAAATAAGAGATAGGTCAGTAAGGTGATCAACTTTCGAGACAAGATAAAATAATTTTTGAATTGAAAAAAAATTTTTAGTTTTGGATATTGCTCAGTTAAAAAATGGTTAGACAATGTGATTAGTAAATCGTAAAGCTTTGTGGGTACAGTTTTCAAAAAAGCGGTTCTAGCCTCTTTGCGTTTAGAAATAGGGAGTTCGGGTTTCCAATGAAAAAGGGATTATTTTCAAATAATTATAACTCGGTTCGACTAGAGTTATCAAAAAGTTGTTAACAAGTGAAATATTGCTCATAATAAGTTCTACATTTTAATAGTTGACTACCTTTTTTGTATCTCTGATAGGGTCCAAGATGCTAGCCGTTTAAGGGTACCCTCAGGTAGTAGGGTACCCTGCAACCCCAAAAGCACGGTCCCCTACTTTGACAACAAATATCTCAGCTCACATCGTAGATATCAAAATAGTTTCAACTAATAAAATATTGCTCATAACTATATAAACATTTTGATAGTTGACAAATTTTAAAAATCTATAATATATATTTGGGCAAGATATGCCCTTTCAAAAAAAAGTCAATTTTTATGTTACAAAAAAAATTGGCGAGCCTTGAGAAATAGGGACACGAAGCATTATTTTAAAAGAAATAAAATTTTCAAGTAAAGTAAAACGTGATTATAAAAGAATCAAGTGGATAGGCAGATAGGATTTTGCAATTGATCTCTAAATAACAGTAAGATCAAGATACTTCAGGTTCATCTTGTGACCAATATTTCATAATTGATAACTTTTTCCAAGGTTTTTCAAAAAGTTTACAAAGTTTAAAATGAGTTCTAGAAATAAGCCTATCAATCCAACTAGTCAACCATACTACTCGAGAGACTCCTAGATTCTTGAACTTTGGAGGCAAGAGAGAGAGACAAGATCAATGCTCTTATCCTTATCAAATAAAACAAATGGTGATCTGACCTTTGAGTTCGAGTCAACAAAATCTATCATGTACCCAAGACTTTTGAATCGACAAAAAAAGTACCCCCAATTTCTAAAATTAAACCAATTGCTCACCTTATCTTCGTTGTCGTTACCCTCCGGTTCTTGATAGGTTAAACTGGCGACGCTGAAAATTTAAAAAATTAGAGACTGTTAAAAAAAATTCCAAAAAAAAAGTGTCCGTGTGAATTTCGCGAAAAAGCAAACTGTGATCGTCGTCATGTGGTGGGTCTAGAGAGAAAAGACAGTAAGAGATAGAGCGTATTTCAAACGAACAACCGCCTAATGGCTTGGGAGGAGGGGGGATTATTACACGGGTTGTGCCTCTGCGGCATAGGAAATGCCTAGCTGTTTGCCTCCGCGCCCCCCCCCCCTCACACGCTAGAGCGCCACGCATTTCTCACTATCATACCGAACTAATAAGCACACATTGGAATGGGGGGAGAAAAGGGGGGTGGAAGGGGGGAAGAAGAAAAGAAACTGGGCGGGTGAGATTGAAAAAAGGCCAAGTTTGGGCTGTTT
The DNA here is from genome assembly GCA_016735795.1 of Caenorhabditis tropicalis. NCBI lineage: Eukaryota > Metazoa > Nematoda > Chromadorea > Rhabditida > Rhabditidae > Caenorhabditis > Caenorhabditis tropicalis. The sequence continues at coordinate 980,409 of CM028618.1, forward strand.
CAAGTAGGTGATTAACACTGTCTAAGTGGGTCATGATATAGTTATGACGAATTAGTTTAACTGTCAATATTGCTCATCGCAACTTTTTGGACCAAATTTTTTGGGCTGGCATGCGCAGGAAGTCACAGTTTTTTGCACTATTCGGCGTAAGCCTTATATCTCCCTTTTTAGAAAAGATTATAAAAAAGTGTTAACTAATAAAATATTGCTCATAATAAAATCTACAAATTATTAGTTTAAATTAAAAATTAAATTAAAATTTTTTTGATATCTTTTCCAGGAATCGAGATACAAGCGTTTGAAGATAGAGAAGCGCAGACAATTAGCTTTCTCCGCGTCTGTCTTGAACGCCTATATCTCAACTCCTAACAGAGATATCAAAAAACTTTTGACTAATAAAATATTGCTCATAATAAGCTCTGAATTTTTTTAGTTGACTACATTTTTTTATCTCTCCTGGAAACAAAGTTACGGTACTTTGACCAAAGCAACAAAACGAATAAAGAACACATGCCCTAAAAATAAAGGGGAACAATCAGCAAAACAATTTCAGAAACGTCAACCACCAAAGAATCCACTTGACATTTACCCTCATTTCAAGTGATCATCGGCATCTCTGTCTTCCCACGCTTGTCTCTTTACTGTTTATCCCCCCATCTCTTGTTCACTCTCACTCAAATACCAGTAGTACAAAACACAGAGTGTTCCTCCACAAAAAAAACTCTCTATAGTCTTATCTCTTACCCCAGATCCAACAACCCGACACTTCGTGGACGTTCTCGCCGCTTACTGCGAATCTTCTTCGAAATGTTCGAATCGGAGCCTTCTTGACGTTGAAGAAGTGGTGGAAGAGCCAATTGGGGTTCCGGACGAAGGACCACGTGTGGGGAATATTGTTGGGGGTCCTGCTAAAGATCAAGAGCGGTTTTTAAAGAGGTTTTTGTCGGAGAACACTGGACAACAAAGAACTTGAAAAGTTGCCCCCCCGACATTCTTTAGTTTTTTGAGATTCTTCGTAGAGATAAAGTGAAATAGTCAACTAGCAAAATGTTCAACATGTTAAGGGCTACATTTTATTAGTGGACCAATTTTTGATAACTTTTTCGGGAATTGAGATATAAGCGTTTGAAGAAGGCTTACCTTTGACGAAGACGTCAACGACGAGGGCCTCGCATATGGACTGAACGCCGAGTGTTCTGACATTGGAAGCACACTCGTGTTACTGTTATTATTAATGATTGTTGTGGTTGCACTCCTCGGCGTATTTGACATCCTAAACCAAGAAATAATAATTAGCAATCAAGAAAAAAAGTTACATTTTGACAAAATACATATTCTGATGAGCCTTCAACTGGAAGTTGAATATAATGAGGGGGAATAACAGTAATCAACAAGCAAGAATGAGCATGAGCAGCAAAAAGAGCGCGAGTTCACCTCCTCCTTCCACGAAAACTGGATCGAGACAAGACACAAAGAGATCGGCGTCTTGGAAAGGCAATTGCCTCCTTGTAAGGAAAGACTACTAGTTTGTGGGAAGTGACATTTATGACATATTGGGACGTGAAATCGGATTAGAATAAAAAGTAGAATAGAAAGAAACAAATCTTCGGGAGATGCAGAGAAAGCTAGAGCGCAGAATAGGCTAGAGACGCAGAGAAGGCTAGAGCGTCTGACTTCTCTGCGCTCTCTCAGAGGGTATCTATCTGCAAAAGCGGATAACTTAGTTGCTAGGCAAGATACAAAAAAAGTGTAAACTAATAAAATGTAGAAAAAAACAAGGTCATTATTTTGGTAAAAAAAAATTTTCAAATCCGGTAACTGGAAAAAACGTTATGCAAGGAATACTGAAGGTACCGATTTTTTTTATTTTCCTGAATATAGAATACTTTACCTAAAAGCCTATAAACTCCTTATAAAATCCTGAAACCACGTCATTAAATTGAAACAAAAGGAAACGGAAATGAGATAAAAGTGATAAAAGTTTGAAGAATCAAGAGCACTCTCTCTCCGCGCAATCAATCCAAATACTCATTTGATAGAGAGATATCACGTCAAATCAAGCCCCGAATGTTCGTTTTCTCTCTGCGTCTCTCACTTTTTGACTCTATTATTAAAAACGGAGTTCTCAAATAGAAAATTGGAATAACATAAGACTCACCGTCTACTAAAACTAGCATTATTATTGATATTGTTACTTCCACTGGATGACGTGGCTATTGGCGGAAGATTCGAGAATATCCGTTCTGGTTGGACGTAGATGGCGGCTGGCTCGTGTGCAGATATGTCGCATCTGGAAGAAAAATTTTTTGTGTAGAATTCCGGAAAACTTTGAAAAAATAGTTACTGTTTTTGATTTTGCGACAAAAATGTTAAAGACAGTACATGATTCAAAATACTATAACTTTGTTACCATTGGAGATAGGAAAAAATTGTCAACTAATAAAATGTAGCGCTTGTTATGAGTAATATTTTATAAGTTTACAGCTTTTCGATATCTTTATTTGGAAATGAGATATAGTCTCTTGAAACTCCATCATACACAGACTGGCTTTGGAAAGCCCCTGTAAACTGACTAGAGCATATTTTGAAATTTTAAAGCAGTTTTTTTAATTCAAAAAAAACTGGAGATCTCTGTATTGATTAGAATAAAAAGCCTGCTTATCACTAGCTTTGAGCCATAAAAAACAACTGGATTTCAAAAAGGAGCTAGAATTTTTATACGGAGTTGAAACCTCAATTTTCTAATTTTACTTCAATAGCGAATATCTCTGCTCTCAATAAAGTTATCAAAAAGTTTTCAATTAACAAAGTATTGCTCATAACAAGCTCTACATTTTGTTAGTTGACAACTTTTTTGTATCTTCTCTAGGAGCTGAGATATTTTTTTTTTTAATTAGGATATAAAAATAATTTACACCGGAAGCTCTAAAACCCTTATCTCAAAATCCAAACTTTTTTTTTGATTTTTCCGTTAAAATTTAATTTTTTGAACTCGGAAATCCGTTTTCTGCCTTCTTCCACAGTAATCTTACCTACAAACGGAGCATCGTCTTGAGCCGCGAACTTCTGCCACAAACAACGAACATGACATGACTTCCACTAATTCTTCTTCTTATTTGTACTTTAGGGTGGGGGGATTGTGACCTTATTCTGGCACAAAAAGGAAAATTATTAGAGAAAGGTCGGCATTTTTGGAGTAGAGAATGATGTGATAATACGTGAAAGCACTCGCTTTTGGAGGGAGAAGCACTTGAGACTTCTTTCCGCGCGGACACAAAAAAAACTATCTGGAGGTAGTAGATCAAGAGGCGATGAGAGAGAGAGAGAGAGAGAGAGAGAGAGAGAGAGATCGAAAAAAAGAAGTAATTGAAATCCAATGTTCCACAACATACACATGGTCACAAAAACGCGTCAGAGTTAGCCCCATCCATCGATTTGTGGCCGAAAGGGAGAGGTAATCTGTCGGGTAAACAGTGTTTGGAATTGTGTTGGCATGAGCATGTTTAGGAAGGAAATAGAAGGGAGGGGGTGCACTTTTTGACGGAAGTTTTCAGAAAGAACAAAGGACGGTTTTCTTTGACCAATCAGGATTACGGTAGAAAAGAAGAGAACTTTGGTGGCATGGTTTTTGAATAAAAAAATTTTCTGAGCCATCTTTGTTCGATAAACTCGCATTTTCAGTGAAAATAGTGATTTTTCGGTTTTTCCGTTTAACTGGGTTTCACACTTATTGGGTCTAATTGTTTTTCAACTGGCTATAACTCAATAGGCAATAGAGATATCAAAAAAGTTGCTTACTACCGAAATATTGCTCATAACAAGCTCTACATTTTATTAGTTGGCAACTTTTTTGTATCTCTACTGGCAATTGCAATACCGGCGTTAGAAGTTGACCTACAGCCTGTGTAAACTACAGAATACCTGGTTTCTCGGCGAGGAAACTTTGAAGGCGGCTAGCTAAGTAGTCAGTGGAGATATCAAAAAGTTGTTAACTGATAAAATATTGCTCATGTTAAGCTCTACACTTTATTAGTTAACATTTTTCTTGTACCCATACCGGCAATTGAGATACCGGCGTTAGAAGTTACCTTACAGGAGACCTTGCTTCTCGGTGCCTCTTAGCGGACTTTGAAGGCGGCTAGGTCGGTAGCCGGTAGAGATATCAAAAAACTGTCAACTAATAAAATATAGCTTATTTCACTCTCTAAATTTTACTTTATAGCAATTTCTATATATCTCTATCAGAAACTGAGATATCTCGTTTCAAAGAGCCATTACTTTTAGCACAACAAAAAAGAGTTTTTAGAAAAATCCAAAAAAAACCAAAACTGTATACGAAAAAGCGCGTCTTTATATTCTCCCCTATTGTTCCTAAACCGTTTCCTTCTTGGCCTTTCGAGTTGTAAACAACACTCAAGTGTATACCCGTAGTGAGTCACAAGGAAAGAGGGGGGATATCAATGACCACACCCCGATTGGGAATCGGGAGCCAAAAAATATGATACAAAATAATTTTAGCTAAGAAAAACCCGAACAATTCCATAAAAAATTACCAGAAATCGATAGGGTAAGTGAGAAATATTGCGCGGTTTCTCTGGTTATCATCTACTCGGAAAAGCTCATCTTCCCTCAACTAGAGCTCTCTGCGTCTCTCCGAAATCAACACTATTTTCAAAAAGAGACAAGAAAAAGCAAAAAACGCGCGACTCCTAACTACTCGTGTATTCAAAACCAACACAGATGTGTGTAGAACACAGACAGGATATAGGGGGTACTGTCTTGGGAGAGAGAGCGGGACACCCGGAGAGACGCAGACACACAGGGCTCTTGACTGCTCGGCTTTTTCCTATCACTCGGAGGGCAACTTTTTGAATGTCAATCGTGTTAGACCTGGTTACCCTCAAGGTTTCTTGGATAATGAGTCAGTTTTGAAAAGAATTTGGAATTTGAAAAATCATAGGGATTTCAATACAATTTTTGAAGGGTTGTAACTCGGTTCACAAAGGAGCTAGCAAAAAAGTGTCAACTAAGAAAATATTGCTCAGATTAAGCTGAACATTTTATTAGTTAACAGTTTTCTGATAGCTTTAATGGCTATCGATATATACGCATTCAAAGAAGAAGAGCTAGAGGGTCTGACTTCTCTGCGCTCTCTTGCTTTTTCAAACGCTTATATCTCCGTTCCCCTGAGAGCTATCAAAAAGTTGTCAACTGATAAAATATTGCTCATAATAAGCTCTACATTTCACCAGTTGATAATTTTTTTTAATCTCTACCGGGAGTCAAGATATATCATTTTGAACAGCAGTGACTCCTCAAATAAAAAAAACGATATCAAAAGTTCTTTTTGCAAAAAAAACGACCAAAGCTCACAAATCTTTTGATTGGCCACTTTGATGCGCGTTCTCTATTGGTTTACTCTAGTCTAGGAATCAAAGAAAGTGCAACAAAAAATGAATTTATTTCTGGTGACAAAACAGAGAGCGAGAGAGACAGAGAGAGAGAGAGAGAGAGAGAGAGAGAGAGAGAGAGAGAGATCCAAGGGTGTCCTTCAGGTAATCAATTCGAAGTTGGTGGCATTCCGGTATGACGCATATTGGATGTCGACGAGATATCGGTGATTTTCTGAAAATTCTCATTAGAGCGCATTTTCCGAGCCTATTTTACCTTGCTCATCTTCTTATTCAGCCCAAAAAACTTCAAAAACTCGGCACGAATTGTCCGATTCATTGTGAGGTATATGATAGCCGGACATCCGTGCACAATAGACCAACACAACTCGGCAATGACGACGACCCATGGAGGAGGAGGAATAAACATCATTGCATTATAGGTCATTGCGGAGAAGGTGTTAAACGAACAAATGATACTTGATTGAATGAATACTTGACGTGACGCTTTCGACTTCTGCCCTCGTTGCATTTTGTTGACAAGGATGCAGTAGACAGTGTAGAGAGTGCAGGTGCCAGAGCAAAATATCCAGTTGTTGGTTGATTGGACGTGATTTCGATACTAAACCAGAAAAAAGTGATTTTATAGAAAGGCTAAAGACTTACAAAATCCGAAATCTCATCTGTCTTAAACTCGGGGTCAATTGTCAACGGGTCAGCAATCCAGGCCATGATAACCGAGTTGAAAAGAATCGCCGGGGAGAACATTGACACTGAGAATCCGTAGAGATAGATGAGAGCGATGGAGAAGAAAATACGGTTTCCATCGAAAAGAAACTCGGAGAGTGGGCGGTAGAGGACGTCGAGGACACGATTAACGACAAGAAGAAGGGTGGATCCACACGCCATACACCAACCGGCTGGAAGTTTACAGTGATCTTCGCAGGGTCATAACTTCCTTCAGACCCGGAATTTTTCGAGGATAGATGAGTTAAAATGATAGATCTCAAAGAGCTCTACAAAATGAGCCTACTTTGAGTTTTATGAGATTTTCTAGAAAAAAGTTACAAGCTAAAAACCTTACCCTTGTTTTTGGGGCAGGTCCCAAAAAAACTAGGGAACGGTTTTTAGCCTATAACTTTTTTCCGGTCATAACTTCCTTGGGACCCCAAATTTTTCGACCATCAAATAGCGGAAAAGATAGATCTCAAAGAGCTCTACATACTGAACCCCTTTTTAATCTTCTCGGGTCCCCCAGAAAAAAGTTACAAGCTAAAAACCTTACCATTGTTTTTGGGACAGGCCTCAAAAAACTAGGGAACGGTTTTTAGCCTATATTTTTTTCCGGTCATAACTTCCTTCAGACCCGGAATTTTTAAAGAATGAAAATGTGGAAAAGAAAGATCTCGAAGAGCTCTACAAAATGAATCCAGTGTGATCCTTATCGGATCTTCCAAAAAAAAGTTACAAGCTAAAAACCGTACCCTTCTTATTAGGGCAGGTCTCAAAAAAACTAGGGTCCGGTTTTTAGCCTGTAACTTTTTCCTGGACAAAGCTATAGTTTTCTAAATACCTTCAGCTTATAGAACTCATCGTAACCTACCATTTGCATTTTCAACAGTGCAAAAATTATTTTTCTGAGGGTAGAAGACAACTCACCTAACCCAAGGCACCCTGTCAGATAAATAAACGACTAGGGTCAATTAAAAAACTAGAGCTCAGTTTTTAGCCTATAACATTTTTTCGGCCAAAGCTACAGTGTTTTGAGTGCCCTCAGCTTCTTAGACCTCTTAGACCTATTTCCACTTTTAATCGTGCAAAAATTTTCTCGGGAAAACTCACCTAATCCAAGACACCCTGCCAGATAAATAAACGTCGGGTAGTTACAAAAAACGGCTCCCTGGATGAACAACCAGCCACTGAATGTTGAACAAGTCACTGAAAACTACCGTAGTCCGGGTCCCTGGCTAAAAACTTACAAGTAGCCAGCATATCTGTGACGCCAAGACACACGATGATTTTATAACAAGTCAAATGGATCAATTTCGTTCGGAACATCATATAAATCGTCGGGATGTAAAGTAACTCAATGAGAAACCCAAAAATGAGAATAGACCATCCAAAGAGAGGACGTTGGACTCCGGTGGCAAACCATTCTTCAGATGACTTTCCACTACAATTGTAGTATGGAATTGATTCAACACTTCCGTATTCGATGATTCGGTTCATGGTTATTCTGAAAAATGGGGATAGGAGGGGTTTATATAGAGAGGTTTAGACGGAGATCAGAATCAAAGTCTCTAGACAAGTTGAATCACGTCAATTAGGTTGAATACATCCCCCGGGTGTATTCTTTCACGTTTTGAAACGAAGTGAGAGCAATGATCACCAAAACAACATACAGGAGTCTACTATAGGATAAGGACATTCCATGTGACCTCATGATGAAAAAGTAATACGCTCTAAACGACCTATTACCAAACGAACGGTTAGGGCCCTTAACCTAACACCCCCCCCCCACCCAGATACTAGAGTCATTTAAAAACCGGACGTTTCGAAACCAGGCATTTCAGAACCCAAAGAAAAAGTCGGTTCCAGAAATTCCGTACTACATGGGTTTAGAGTCCCTAGAATTTTCGAAGCTACAGGAAAAAATGTTAGTAGAGTTGGTTACAAAACAAAAAACTTCCCAACGGTTTGGGCCCTGTACCTAACAATCCCAGATACCAGAGGTCATTTAGAAACCGGACGTTTCAGAACCCTAACTGGAAAAAATGTCCCTGTTTCTTTGAGTCACCTGCTTTCCCTCCTTGCTTATAAACCCCCCTTACCCCCTATCCCCCTATCCCCCTATTCCCTATTACGTCGGGGTGGCCATTCCCCAAACAGACTGTCTGCTCCGCCCCTTTTTGCCCCTCTGTGGCACATCATCACGTATTTATTATCTCAGACTTCCATTTGGGGATACCGAAAAGAATGAACCGAAGACCAGGAGGAGAGGAAAAACAAGAAGCTTAGGCCACACGGAATACGCAAAAAAAGCGCCAGTTTAAACGCATTTTTCTCAAAAAGGGGCGGAGCTAGAAAAAAACCGTCAACTGGAAGGTTGCTCAGCTTAATATGCTGAACATTTTTGTAGTTGATAACTTTTCTCTAGCTCTGCCCATTTTTGAGATATAGGGGTTTTAAGATGCAACAAGTTCGCCCTACCGAACTAGTAAGTCAGCAATCGCTCTCTATTGAACTGTCAGGTTCGCTCTAAAAAAACTTTAAAAAACTCGCTCTAGCAAGTTCGCTCTACCGAATCGATCAGGCTGCAAGTACGCTCTACCGAACTGATCAGGCTGCAAGGGCACTCTACCGCACCGCCAGATCAGTAACTGCGCTCTACCGCTCTGAGTTCAATAGAGCAAACGTGCTGAATCGCGGAAGTTCTAAGCCAATGACTAAAAAAGGAAAAAAAGGGATATCCAATAGGTTCCTTTCCTCTCCTTTTATACCTAATTTCCAGAACAAAAAAGTTCTTATTTTGCCAGGATGCCACCTATTCATTCTAAAGATTAGGCTCTAAAAGAATGGCTTTTCTGGAAATCCTAAAGGCGTCATGGGGAAATTGTTGATTGGCGGGGGCCTGAACTCTTGGTCTTAAATGAAAAGAGGTCGAATGAACTATATTGTTTTTTCAATTTGACAGAGGGAGAGACAATAATTTGCTTTTCGTTTAATTTAATAATAATAGAACATAACAGAGCATCATGCTAAAGATCTGGAGAACTCGGAGAAGGGGAAGAGGAATATGAGGAAGAGAAGAGAGATTATATGAGAGAGATCAAAGTGCAACTTGTACAAATCCGGGGCCGTTAAAACGTTTCGGATCAAATAAAATGACAGAGGGAGCAAAAGCAAAGGAATTAGAAGTCGTCGACCATTCTCGGACGTCGTCCACGTCCTCTGCCACGTGTCGTCGATGTGGCGCCGCTTCGGGAGGTGGCCGCTGAGACGGCAGTCATTCCACTTCTCATCGAAACGTTGTCGTCGTCGGCTCGTCCGGTCAGCGACGAGAGATACATGTTGAACGATTCGAAAGTGGAGTCGGTGGAGGAGCCGACGCGATTCTGGTACACTTTGTTGAGGTAGCGGATTCTGAAAAATGGAAGGGTTAAGGAAGAGAGAGAGAGAGAGAGAGAGAGAGAGAAAAGAGACACTTACACAGCGGTTTTGTCTTGTTGAAGGAGTTTCGAGCTGAAATCCTGAGCAATTTCGAGGAAAAAGATATTCTTCGGCGTCTCATCCTTCGTGCTATCGTAATCCTCAAACGCGAAATCGATGGCCATTTTGTGGAGCGACGTGACAGCGTATCGATTCTTGGCGTAATCGGATCCAAAGGCAGGGCAGAGACGTTTCGCTAGCTCGTGGCACGCAGCGAATTGTTCGGATAGGGGTTCTCGTTGCTGCGCTTCGTCCATCTCCTTGTATCGTGTCTTCAACGTCTCCACAATCATGACGCCCGTCTCGACGAACGCAATCTCTCGGCATTTTGCCAGAAGATTCTTGAAAATGTCTCCAAAGTCTTGGAAATGCGAGGCGTATCGTTTGAGGAGCTCTGAGGCGTTGATCACCGGCATCGCTCCGTGGATGATGAGTTTCGCGTACTGGGCAACCAGAAGACGTTGCTTGTGCATCATTTCGATTCGCTCTTGTTGCTCCATTTCGTCGACATACGTGGTATCGAAGACATTGGAGCTCAGATACATATTAATTTGTCCAAGGAGACAATCCGATGGCCGATAGACTAGAGACTCGAACGCTTTCGACTCATCGGCTAGACATTTTCCGAAAATGATCATCAGATCACAGATGATAAGCCACGCTTGTTCTACACCGATTGCCGACGTCTCAATGGTGTCCGTCACGATTTTAATCAGCTGATCCCTGTGCTTCTTCAGTTTTCGAACCTGATCCGCTTTCGGCGTCTCTCCTTCTCTTCTGATGTTGGCAAGATCGAAGCAAAGTTGAGAGAATAGCATTTGCATGCATCTTTCACGCAGATCTCTCTGCGTATTCTCAAGATTATAATTGGAGAAAAGCTTCACAAGTATATCCCAAAGATTCCAGTGACGGAGATCCATGTATCCGGCGAACGCTGCCATTCGCTTGACGTAGGAGACGAAGAGAGCCTCCTCCTCTTCATCCAACTTCGTGTTCTCATCGAATTGTTGTTGAGACTTCCGAATGAAGGCAGCGATTCCGTCGATCAGCTTCATCTTGTGACTCTCGACGAGCGAACTGAGTGTCGAGTGGTTTGTCACGTGGTAGTAGAGTTCGGCGACTCCTTTCAGCAGTTCCTCATCGACGTGCTTCTCCACCAACGAATCCAGTGCATCCATAAGTTCATTCAAATGCTAAAAACTCAGAAAATTAGCTGAAGGTAAATTCAAAACAAACCGGTTGCATTCGAGCCGACAGATACATATCCAGTTGAAAGTGTAGAGGAATCCCAATCAGCGAGTTGATCTTTTCGGTATCCGAACTGTATTTGGTGAGAAGTCGTGGAATGAGTGGAATCATGACCTCGGTTAGCCGAGAGCGGTCTTCAATGTGATCTCGGGTCTCTTTTGCCGACGGCGCTCCTTTCTTGACGACGTGACGACCGACTGGCGGCTCTCCGGTGGCGGATTGAGCGATGGAGCAGGCTAGGATTTCGATTAGCTTCGACTCTTTTTCCGATTCAACTGAAATTCTTTTCCATTTTTACAATATTTAGGATTCAAAACTCACTCTCATACTCATCAGAAAGCAGAATATCGGCCATTGTCGCCCAATCCTTCACAAGAGGATTCGTATCGAAGAGAGCGTCCACTAGGTAAGTTCCATGCTCGTGGAGATCTCCTTCCATGAAGAACGTCGTCAGATCGTTGATCAGGGGGACATTCTTGGAATTCGGCGTTTTTCCAGGCTTCTCTGGGTTCGAAAGGACTTTTGTGTTGAGGAATTGTCCGGCGGCGACTGCCAGTTGACGACTGGAGGCGTAGACAAGCTCGTAGAGCGGGATAGTGTCTTTTATAGTGAGAAGAGTGGGGAAGACAATGTAGAGGTGTCTCATGAGATTCACCGTCTCTACACTGGTATCATGATCCTTATCCAAGAGCATTGAAACGAGGCGTTCCTTGAATTTATTGACGAATAGCTCAAGTTTATCGAGAATCAACGTCTTCTCAAAAAGGGGGATGAGGGCACGGACACAATGGAGTCTGACGTCTCCGACTTTATCGAATAGAGACCATCCAATGTACTTGAGATAGGAATCATCTACAAAATGCTCTGGATAGACGTCCATCCAGTGTCCGAGCTCCTGAATACAAATACATCGGATATCTGAGACGACGTCCCGATATCGATGAACGAAGACACTTCTGAAGAGGTAGGTGATCATTTGACGGATCTCCTCGGCACGCTCCTCCGTCTGAACTTTCTGGGCGACTAGGGCCTCGTATTTCTCATTTCCCGCCGAGTTATTCTTCAATTTCACCTTCTCCGCCTCGATTTGTTTCACCGTTTTCTCTTTGGATTGGGTCAGTTCGATGGTGACGTCGACGAGAGCAGAGGATATTTTCATAGCACAAAATGTTGCAGTGTGACGGAATGCGCGGACTTGACTGTCTGCCATTCCGGAGAGTAATTGAACGAATCCGTCCATGAGATTGCTGTCGAAAAGCATTGAGGCCTTGATGCGGCCGATCAGCGAGTGAATGAAAGTGTGGAGGTTGGCACGGAACTTTTTCAAGTTTCCACCATGAACCAGCGGATAATCAGCGGATTCCTCTTCGAAATCTTCTGTCATTCGACAAATAATGTCTCTGAAAACTCCAGATACTGAGGAACTAAGGGAATGGCTTACTTGAAGGAAAGCGTAGCGGACATTTGTGGGGTGACGGTTCCTTTGCATCCACAAATGGCGAAAAAGAATTGATACATTTCTGCCACGGCCACCAGATACTTCTCATTATATCTTCCAATCCATTTATCCACTGCTTCTGTTATCTTTTTTCCTGATTTCACAGCGGCCACCAGCTCGCTGGTTTCGACTTCTGGACCCTCTTCGGCAGTTGCTCGTCGGGGTATTGGGGCTCTTCCGCCACGGCCACCGCCTTGACCACCGCCACGTGGGCGTCCACGTTTTGGTAGAGGCATGTTTCCGAAACTGGTGGAAAGATCCGAGATGTCGGCGTTCGCCGGACGCTTTTTCCTTCCTCGAGTACTGGCGGTCGGAGAACGGAAAACTGGCTCTTTTTCTCTGAAATTGAATTTTTATGGGGGTTTTTCCTTTATTTTGGGTTACCCTGCTGCGTTTCCAGTTGCCATGTCTGTATAATTGACTCTGGCTTGGTTTCGAGTCGACATGCGCTGCGGCGACGTATCTGATGATGGTTCTGACATTCTGGAAACTAAAATTGTTTTTCGTTTTTCTTTTAAAGCGTGAAAATCCTTCTTCTCTTGAAAAATAGGTTTTTTCACGATTTTATTCAAATTTTACATTTTCTTACGGTTTAATCGAAAAATTTAATCAGATTCATTTACTTTTGACCCCGAAAAACTGAGCAAACAAATATAAAACCACTGAAAGGTACAAAAGCGTGAGAAAACGGCGGAGGGGCAATCAAATTTTTTGATATCCCCGCGGTCCGCATCTTTGCGTCGTGGTGTTTGCACACTTTTGTCTACCGTAACACTTTCAATTTTTGAAACATTTGTTTTTTATTTCTCCCATTTTTTATCGGAATAAGTGGTTTTTTCTTGATTTTTTTCAGTTTTTTCTTGCAAAAAATTAAAAATAAATGTTTAAATCGCTAGAGAAAATTTTCTTCCTTCAAAATTTTCGTTTCCTATTGCGAAATCGCAGGTTTTTCGTTTTCCTCAGAAATTATAACTAAAACCGGTCGTTATTGCGAAATATTTGTTAATATATATATTCTCCAATTCATATTTTGCAGACGCATCAAATAAACAATGTCGGACACTGGGAAAAAAGTGACGCGAAAGTGAGTTTTTTCTGATTATTCTCTAAAAATCCTAATGAATTTTTTGCAGAGAAGCGAAAAAGGCGAAAGCCAAAGAAAACTATGATAAGACTATTCTGTCGATGGGAGGTGTCGTCGACAATCTTCCGGAAGTCGAAGGGAATCAGGAGGAACACGGAGGAATCGGTTCGGGAGCCGATCTCGGAGCTCATTTCACCGTTTCTCAGACTTCCAAAACCGCCACGCAGTTGACTCAAATGGAGAATAGTATGGATATTAAATTAGAGAATTTCGATATCGCCGCTCAAGGAAAACTTCTTTTCGATAAGGCAAATCTAACAATTGTCTATGGAAGAAGATACGGATTAGTCGGTCCCAATGGGTAAGAACTCCCGGCTTTTAGTCTCTTTTAATAATTTTTCATTTCAGAATGGGAAAAACGACGCTGTTGAAGCATATCGGCAATCGGCGACTGGCTATCCCATCCCATATCGATTTGCTCTATTGCGAACAGGAAATCCAAGTCGACAGCACTTCCGCCATTGACACCGTCGTCAGATCCGACAAGAAGCGACTGGCTCTTCTTGAAGAGGAAGCAAAGTTGATGAACGAGATCGAGGAAGGAAAGACGGAGGCTGCTGACCGTTTAAAAGAGGTTTCCGAAGAGTTGAGAGACATTGGGGCGGATAGCGCCGAGCCGAAAGCGCGGCGGATCTTAGCTGGTTTGGGATTCTCGAAGCAGATGCAGGAGAAGCCGTGTACGGATTTCTCGGGAGGATGGAGAATGAGAATCTCGTTGGCAAGAGCTCTCTTCCTCGAGCCCACTCTTCTGATGCTTGACGAACCAACGAACCATTTGGATCTCAATGCAGTCATTTGGCTTGACAAGTAAGGCTTCCTCTTTTTTTAAGCAAAAAATCGATTTTCAGTTACCTCCAAACCTGGAAAAAGACGCTTCTGATCGTTTCCCACGACCAAGGATTCCTGGACAGCGTCTGCACCGATATCATCCATCTCGACAACCAAAAACTCCATACTTATCGTGGAAACTATACACTATTCAAAAAACAATACGCTCAGGATATGCAAGTACACGAGAAGAACTTCGATCAGCAACAAAAGCAGCTGAAGGCGATGAAAAAGGAGGGAAAGAGTGCGAAGCAGGCCGAAGAGCAACTCAAACAGCAAATGGCGAATCGAGCGAAGAAGGGAGGGAAGAAGAATGCGGCGAAGGTGATGGACGATGAGGATGCGCCGTCACAAGAGCTTCTGCAACGTCGGAAGGAGTATTCGGTGAAGTTCCAGTTCCCGGAGACTGATAAGCTGAATCCGCCGGTTTTGGGATTGTACGGAGTGACTTTTGGTTATGGAAATGATATTCTTTTCAAGAATATCGATTTCGGTGTTGACATGGACTCCCGGATCGCTATTGTTGGACCGAATGGAGTCGGAAAATCGACGTTGTTGAAGCTGTTGATCGGAAAAATTGAGCCGGTTAGTTTGGAGAGTTTAGCTTTCTTATTAATGAATAGATGTAATTTTGAATTCTGAACACTTTTTCTGTTGACAACTTTCTCTGAAAATGCCTCTAAATGCCTTAAAAACCGGCTTGAGATTATGGTGGAAGAGTTTTTGCAACCTCGGCCACGGGGTTTTTGACCGCCCCAGTGGCTATTTTTCTGCTTTTTCCGGAGTTTCAGTATCTTAACTTCGAAAAAAACAGAAAAATAGCTACTGAAGTGGTCCAAAACCCCGTGGCCGAGGTTGCGAAAACTCTTCCACCATAATCCTCATGCGGTTTTTAAGGCATTTAGAGGCATTTTCAGAGAAAGTTGTCAACAGAAAAAGTGTTCAGACTTCAAATCTAATTTCAAATTATTGAAATCCACTGCTGTCCTCCTTTAAGAGATTTTAAAAATCGTTAAAAAAATATTTTTCAGCAATCCGGAGAGCTTCGAAAGCACCGTACCCTTCGAATCGGATGGTTCGATCAGCACGCAAACGAGGCTCTCAATGGGGAGCAAACGCCCGTCGAGTTCCTGTGCACCAAATTCAACATTGACTACCAAGAAGCACGAAAACAACTGGGCACCACTGGCCTTGCCGCTCACGCTCACACAGTCAAAATCCGCGATCTCTCTGGAGGACAAAAGTCGAGAGTCGCCCTATGTAATCTGGCTCTTGGCAGTCCCGATATCATTATTCTCGACGAGCCGACCAATAATCTGGATATCGAATCGATTGATGCCCTTGCCGAAGCGATTCGTGATTTTAACGGAGGCGTTTTGATGGTGACTCACGACGAACGGCTCGTGGTTCGAACGGATTGTAATTTGTGGATTGTGGAGAATCAGACGGTCGCCGAGATCGACGGAGACTTTGATGACTATAAGAAGGAGGTGTTGGACGCTCTCGGAGAGGCTTTGGTTGCTAAAAAATAAATTATTAATTGGGTTCGATTAGTTGTTTTTTTCTTTGAATTCTCGAGATTGCTCCGCCCCTTTCTGGTGACTTTTTCCTTCCCTACATATTTCTTTCATTTCTTCCCCCCTCTAATTAATTATTCGTTTTTTTTTCTCTTGTTGGCATATAAATACACTTGTTTTCACGTGAATCTAAAAAAACGGATTCATTTTGACGAAAAAAATCAAAATTCAACCAAAATGAGCATGGACGTGGAGAAACTCCTTAGGTAACGCTGAGCAACTCCCCCCGGAACATGCCGCTTTTCCTTCAGACAAGACGGAATTCGTCCGGAAGAGCTTCTCACCGATGGACCCAATAACCAGATAAATTTGGGAATCCAAGGGGAGGAGACTACTGTAGGCAACACGAAAGGAAAAACGACGAAAGGGAAAAAGACGAGAACGATTCGGATTCGGAGAACGATGATTATCACTAATCATGCGTGAGCTTTTATATATCTAGCCCGCCGAATTTTACAGAAGTCCGGCTGGCGCAGTAGGTTGCGTTTTTGGCTTTCGTTCCAAAGGTCACGGGTTCAAACCCGCCACCGACCGAAATGTTTTTGCTTTTCTTTAGATCACTTTTTTATAAAAAATTTTTAATTCCCATTCATTTCCAGACGTGTCCTCCGCCTATTCTTCCCATTCATCGTCTTCGGCGTTTCTGTCCTCTTCCTCGTCCAATCGTTCATCGCCGCCGCCATCCTCGTGGTGCCGATTCCTTCTGACACCACTAACGAATAAATCAATTTTGCTCCTCTCTCTTATCAGTACACATTTTCTTTTATCGTAATCCGATTGATCACACTTCACTTTCTGTTCCATTCCGTTTCAACCATGACTTTTCTTTTTCTAGAATTTTCTGCAGAGTATTTGAATAAATATAAGAAATTCTAGGCTAGTTTTAAATTATTTATGATGTTTTCAGCTAGTTTTCCCTTCTAAAATAAAAAAATTGAACTTTTGCCTTCACTTTTTGCTTTGTTTCTCCCCCGAGCTTAACGCGCAAGCAAAACTTTGATATACTGATATCCTACCCAATCCAGCTGTCGCCATTTTGGTGCAGCTGGGTGCGCGCTCTTTTATCGTTCCAACGGTCGCGTGGGTCGCGAGTTCAACCCTCACCGCGTCCGATTTCTTTTGCTTTTTCAGATTTTCAATATTTCAGATGAAATATCTCATCCTTGTCGCAATAGCATGTGTTTTGTGCAATGGGGAAGGCACAACTCCCGATCAAGTTCATCTCTCGTTCACCGGTGATATGACAGAGATGGCAGTGGTCTGGAACACTTTTGCAGAAGGTAACCTGGTACCGTAAGCCTAATTTCTTCTAATTTTATCTTTTTAGCTTCCCAAGACGTGTCGTACAACAAGAAAGGGGGCGGAGCCTCTTCTACTGCTTCAGGAGCTTCCGAAGCATGGGTATATGGGGGAATCACTAGGTATAGACATAAGGCAACCATGACCGGGTTGGAATACTCTACGGAATACGGTAGGTACAGTAACCTTGATCAAAAAATTTAATTTTCTAGAATATACGATTTCTTCTCGAAGTTTCTCATTCAAAACTCTCCCAAAAGACCCGCAATCTTATAAAGTTTGCGTGTTCGGTGACCTCGGATACTGGCATGGAAACTCGACGGAAAGTATTATAAAACATGGGCTGGCGGGAGATTTTGATTTTATTGTTCATCTGGGAGATATTGCTTATGATTTACACACGAATAATGGGCAGGTTGGAGACAGCTATCTCAATGTTTTTGAACCGCTAATTTCGAAGGTACCCCCCCCCCCCCCTTTTAGGCCTAAATTAAGAGGGTTCAGATACCGTATATGGTGATCGCCGGGAATCACGAAGATGACTACCAAAACTTCACCAACTATCAGAAACGATTCGCCGTTCCGGATAACGGATACAACGACAATCAGTTCTATAGTTTCGACTTGGGACCAGTTCATTGGGTGGGAGTGAGTACCGAGAATTACGGTTACTACTATTCCTACGGTATGGACCCTGTGATGACTCAGTATGAATGGCTGAAAAATGATTTGACGGTTAGTCCAGATTTAGGCTGGATTACGGTAACGGTAAGGGTTCCAGAACGCTAATGCCAACCGTGCCGCCCATCCATGGATCTTCACTTTCCAGCATAGGCCCTTCTATTGTAGCAATGTGAATTCTGCCGAGTGTCAGTCTTTTGAGAATCGATTGGTAATATTAATTTTTAAAAAAATGAGAAAAAAATAAAAATTTTAGGTCCGAACTGGTTGGCTGGATATGCCGGGCCTTGAACCGCTCTTTTTGCAAACGTCCGTTGACTTTGGATTCTGGGGACACGAACACTCTTACGAGAGATTTTATCCAGTCGCTGATAGAACTTATTGGAATGATGTGAGTTAGACTAACTGACTCATTTAGTGCGATAATGAGAGTTTTGAGAGACGCAGAGAAGGTTAGAGTGTCTGATTTCTCTGCGCTCTCTGGGCGCTCACTATGCAAACCTTCCAGCGGGCATAACTCGCTTCTGAGTAGAGGTTTAAAAAAGTTGTCAACTAATAAAATACTCAACTTAACATGAGCAACATTTTATTAGTTGATAATTTTCTTGTAACTTTATTGGGAACTGAGATACGCAGAGAAAGCTAGAGCGTCTGACTTCTCTGCGCTCTCTGTGCGCTCTCGTTAGCGCATTTTCAAGCGGGAATAACTTGCTTCTGAGTAGAGATACAAAAAAATTGTCAACTAATAAAATGATCTACTTAACATGAGCAATTTTTTACTAGTTGATAGTTTTTCTTTAATTTTATTGGAAACGGAGATATTTTCTTATAAACCAAGACTTCTAGGAACCCCTCAAAACCACTGATTCCCAAACCCTTGTTTCCTTGCTCTCACCAAAAGACCAAAAAAAAATAAATTTGTCAGACCAAAAATAAAACCAAAATTCCAGCCAAACGCCTACAAAAACCCGAAAGCCCCAGTCTACCTAATCAGCGGTTCCGCCGGGTGCCACACCCCGGACGCGTGGTTCTCCGACCAACCATGGCCATGGAGTGCCGCCCGTAACAACGACTACGGCTGGTCAATTGTGACAATTGCAAATAGGACTCATGTTCGTGTCGAGCAAATTTCGATAGACAAAAACGAGCAGACAGTCGACGATTTCTGGGTGATCAAAGACGAAGGGTACACTCATTCGGGGGAGATGAGGTAGGGATGGACCAGTGTGTCTTTTCGAGAGCGATTCGGAAAATATCTCGAAAAATTTCGAAAAATTTACGAAAAATTTACGAAAAACTTTCGAAAAATCTCGAAAAATTTTTGAAAAATTTCGAAAAATCTCGAAAAATTTACGAAAAATTTTCGAAAAATTTTGAAAAATTTCGAAAAATCTCGAAAAATTTACGAAAAATCTCGAAAAATTTACGAAAAATCTCGAAAAATTTACGAAAAATTTACGAAAAATTTTCGAAAAATTTTCGGACTATTTTTCGAAAGGGGCATTTTTCAAGAAATCATTTTTCAAAAAGACACTGGTATGGACCATGATAAGAAAAAATGAGCCTATTTCAGAAGAGCTAGCCCTGGGACCAAGTTCCCCGCACAGAAGTGTCATTTCAAGGATGTCGCCTGTCAGAGATCATTGAAAGAAATTAATGAAGAACTTTAGATTTTTGTGTACTTTTTTTTTGATTTTCTTGAAATTTATTTTCCTCGAAATAGAGGGGTGACGTTGTCCTCAGGGCCTCTGCGGGGTTGCCGTGGGAATTGACTCGTGTCTCCCCCGTGGATTCAATTTGCAGAAACCTTTGCAATCAAGAGGAAAATTGAGACATTGCTCATAGCTAAGCAGGGTAACATGTAAGATCAAATGAGCAATATTTTTCGAGACAGCCATATGCTTAAAAATTTTGGGTAACCTCGAAGGTTCACATCATTTTATCAAGGACTTTCTCTAAATCTCTCTGGTTCCTACACTATTTCCCTATCTTACGTAAGCTAACCTACAAATAAATGTAGTTGTACACATACAAATCCAGGAATCTTTGGGGGCGGAGCCAATTCTCAGAAGCTCTTTTGGAAGATCCCTCCTTTCGTTACCTTCTATACCCTAATCTCGTTTTCGTTTTTCTCACGAGTCGCATTGATTTATGAGTGAGTGTGGAGAGAGAGAGAGTCACCTTCCCCCTTTCACCACTTTTTCAGCTCTCTTTCTGCTTCTTTTCGGGAGATTTATTATTTTTCTAAAAACGCCACGTCACTTTTTTTTTCTTTTGATAGGAGGATGACTCATTGTATAGTAGGGACTACTGTAGGATTAGCGGCTGGTGGAACGGGGAATTTTGAGAAAAGAGAACGCGCTTTTATACTTTTAATCTTTTTTCTGAAGAAATTAGGTTTTTTTGGTTGAATATATTTTTTGAAAGCGGAAGAAGATGATGAATATCTCAATTCCCAATAGAGTTACACAAAAAAACAGCTATACGTTTTTCGAAGCGGTATATCTCGGTTCACCTTTGAGATAAAAAAAAGCTGTCAATTGAGAAAATATTCAGCATAAAATAAGCAATATTTTGTTAGTTGACAAATTTTTATTATCTCTTTTGGCAATCGAGATATAGCCATTTGGAGTTGACGGTACCTCAACTAGCCCCTATTGCTTTATGAAGCAGCTATCTCAGTTCCCAAAAGAGATACAAAAAAATTGTCAACTAACAAAATGTTAACCTTATTATGAGCAACATTTTACTAGTTGGCCTCTTTTTGACATCTCTTCTGGCAATGGAGATAGCCAAGAGACGCAGAGAAAGCTAGATTGTCTGACTTCTCTGCGCTCTCTCCGCCGACTTGATAACTTCATTCCCAGGGGAGTTATCAAAAAGTTGCCAACTAATAAAATATTCAGTTAATCATGAGCAATATTTTATTAGTTGACACTTTTAAGATAGCTCTACCAAGAATCAAGTTATTTCTCGAAACGTAAACCTATAATAATAAAATCACTATTCTTGAAAATGATAGCTTTCAAAAATGACTCGTTTTTCTAAGTCAATGCACATTTGAGTCCAAAAGCTCAGAGTAGAATGAGTAATATGAGAACAAATTAATCTCTTTGCTATTTGTTACATTTTCAAAAGAAACAGGTGTTTCTTTGACCCCATTCGTCACTTTTTTTTGACATTTTGAAAAACAATATTGACTTTTTTCAAATGAAAAAAAAGATCTATGTTCAAAAAAAATATTTTTTTTGCAATTCCCCCGTTTTTCCCAGTGAACCAACTGATCTTCTGCTTTCGATTTGGAAAAAGAAATGGAAAAAAGCAGAAAATCAGAGCGAGACAAAATAAGTGGATTTTATCCAATTGTCCAGGTATTATATTCTCCTTTTTCTTCCTTTTTTTCGTATTCAAAAACGAAAAGAAGAAGAAAAATAAATCCCCCTACTCCTCTGAATTGTGTTCTTCTATTCATTTGATTGTGGGTGTGACCGAATTTTATTTTCTTTTTTTTCAATCTTTTTTTTTTCATCTTCAAAAAGATATCTTCAAAAACCAATTCCAGAATTAAAATGTGGTAACTTTTTCGGTGTGATGGGTTGCAATTTTTCGTCTCAAAGTAAGGTTTCCGACGTCACCAACAACTCGGATAAACCGTTACCCGCTCCGGTGAAAGTGGAGGTAGAGGAAGCGAGGAAAGAGCCGACGCCTGTGCCACCTCCAGCAATTTCTCCTCAGGTTACGGTGAGTGGAAACTAGAATATCTTCGTTCCCAGTAAAGCTAGAGAAAAGCTTACAAGCTTAGCTTGTTAGCGGCGATTGAGAAAGGTTGCCCAACTTCAAAGCGATTTATCTATATTCGTAGAAGAGCTATTAAAAAAATTACAACTCATAAAATATTGCTCATGTTAAAATACACATTTTGTTAGTTGACAACTTTTTGATATCTCTTTTGTCTGCTGAGCTACGTAGGTTTGAAACTAGCGACCCGCCAAGACGTAGACAGTCTCTCTCCCTCTCTTACGGGCAGCTCATGGCTTTGAAACCGCCTATCTTTTTTTAAAGCAAAGCTATCAAAAAGCTGTTAACTAACAAAATATTGCTCATAATAAGCTCTACATTTTACTAATTAACAACTTTTTGATATCTTCCCTCTCCGCTGAACTACGTAGCTTTGAAGCCATGGACCATTCTAGGCGCAGCCTCTCTCTGTGAGGAGCGTAACGCTTTGAAGCTACCTATCATCGTTCCCAGAAAAGTTATCGAAAAGTTGTTAACTGATAAAATATTGCTTATAACAAGCTCTACATTTTACTAGTGGACAACTTCTTGATAACTTTATTGGCAATCGAGTTATCGCCTTTTTACCTCTAACTTCCTTTTCCAGCTGCAAGTCCCCGAAATCCGTGGCTCCCGCTCAGTAACCCCGGCTTCCCAGAAATCGGATGACAACTCCTACAGCCACATCAGACTCCTTCTTCTCGGTATCCATCCCCTCCTCCTCTTCCACTAATCCATCCATTCAGGATCGGCGGAAAGCGGAAAAACAACAGTACTCGAGCAAGTTCGTCTGCTCTACAAACAACATTTCAAGGAATCCGAATATTTTCATCGAAGAGCTTTCATCTATCATAATATTTTTAAATGTATTCAAGCGCTATGTAGGGCTATGAAAATCTCTGATATTCAGTTTTCGGACCCTGTTAATATGGTATAAGATTCAGAAGCTTCCAGAAAATTCTAGTTTTTTCTAGGCTCGTGCGCAGTCAATTATAGCTGATGAAGAGAATCATTACGGTTTATTTTCGAAAGAACTCGCTGAAAAGATCAAATGTATATGGAATGACAAGTCAATGCAGAAATTATACGCATTAAGGAGCCAATTCAATTTGAATGACTCGGCTAGCTAGTAAGTTTTTTCAAAAGTACAGGGATTAACCTCTTTTTTGCAGTTTTTTGAACAATATCGACAAAATTAATACGGTGGATTATAAGCCGTCTGATAAAGATCTTATCATGGCTTACGTGCCGACTTGTGGAGTCCAGAACGTCGTTTTCACCGCCGCCAACCAATCTTTTCAGTGAGTCATTACTTTGGAGGGCTGTATCTCGGCTAGGAAAGGAGCTAGTAAAAAAGTGTCAACAGATAAAATGTTGCTCATAACAAGTTGAATATTTTATTAGTTGACAACTTTTTTGTATCTCAAAGGGGAACCGAGATATCTGCTCCGGAAGACAATAAACTCTTTTTCCAGATTATTCGACATTGGGGGTCAAAAAATCGATAGGCGGAAATGGGCGACACAATACGAGGGAATCGACGCCATTTTCTTTTGCATAGCAATATCCGAATATGATCAAGTGATGAGTGAGGATCAAGTTACGGTAGGTGGATCCTCCCGACCACCTCCTAGGATCTGGTTTAGTTTCAGAATCGACTTGACGATGCTCTGGCTCTTCTACAACAGATTAGCGAAGAACCGATGTTCGCAACGACTCCGATTTATCTATTTTTGAATGAGATTGACGTGTTTTGTGAGAAGCTTCACCTTATTCCACTCTCCAAGTACAAACCGGATTTTAAAGGTGAGAGAGTGTGGAGAGGCGAGTTGATAAAGCCCCCTTGCGCCTGTCGCCATCGCGGCCGAATGGTCTAGTGGTATGATTCTCGCTTTGGGTGCGAGAGGTCCCGGGTTCAATCCCCGGTTCGGCCCATTTTTTTTTACTTTTTACAAAAAAGTTTTTTCACTTCAGGTGGCGATACAGATGACGCCCTAGACTTCATGGAATCGTTGGCGTGCGGCGCTCTTGGCAAACGGGACAGATCACTTTATCGAGTGTATCGAACAGTTGCAATCGACACTCAAATGATGGCTGAATTATTGGCTACTGTATTTAAAGATATTATGAAGCGGAAAAAATAGTATATATAGTTTATTTAATTTCTCACACTTGTCATCTCTGTCATCGAATTAATGAAAGGAAAATTGCAAAAAACAGTTTCTTTATTCTAATGGCATACCGGTCTTAAATCTCTGTCTCCTCGTTTCTAGCACTATCTCGTCTGGCAGATGGTATCTCCCAAAAATTGTAATTGGGGAGGTGAAAGGGAAATCAATTAGTTATGATTTCCCTGACTTCGATTGTGGTTTTTTGTTTTGCTGAGACAGTTATTCCGGCTGCAAAGAAGCCAGAGGTGGTGGCTCCGCCGAAGGTTTCCACTTGTCAGGTAAGTTATTTCAGTTCAGGTAGAGATACGGAAAAATAGTCAGTTAACAAAATATAAAGCTCAATATGAGCAACATTTTATTAGTTGACAGTTTTTCGATAGCTCTGCTGCGAAAGAAGTTAGCGCACTTGGAACATGGGAAGAGACGCAGAGACACAAAGAAGGCTAGAACGTCTGACTCTCTGCGCTCTCTCTTCTCTTTAAACGCTGATAGCTTTCTTCACGTTATAGCTACAAAGAAGTTGTCAACTAACAAAATGTAGAAAAAATTAAGGGCTACATTTCACTAGTTGACAGTTTTTTGATAGCTCTTCTGGGAAGGAAGTTAGAGCTCTTGGAAGAATGAAGGGAGACGCAGAGACACAAAAAGGCTAGAGCGTCTGACTCTCTGCGCTCTCTCCTTTTCAAACGCTGATAACTTTCTTCCTTTAAACGCTACAAAAAAGTTGTCAATTAACAAAATATAGCATTTTTCAAGAGCTATATTTTACTAGTTGACAACTTTTTTCTAGGTCTATTTCTTTTTGAGATACAACCGTTTCCATAATTATTAATATTCAGTGGATATTCGGCAATGGAACGATCAACTCAATGCCAAAGCGATGGCGTCCGACCTATGCTCTTTCGACTTCCTCACCATCCTCAACATCATCATAAATCTTCTTTTCACTACCAAATTATCTCCAGATGTGCCTCCTCCCCCTCCCAATATCTTCCAACATTTTTTGTGGTCTTCCCCCTCGCCAGTTGCTCTCTCACTCTTTTCCCCTTCATTCGAACATGTTTTTCGTCACACTTATCACTTATCACCCATCTGTTAGATTATCAATCAAAGTGTCTGCGTCTCTTCGAATCCCATACTCTCTCCCGCTGTCATTTTTCAGAAATTCTTTGTTTTTCGGAGATACATAAATTCGTTTTTCACGCCTTGAAACTCGTTTTTCGTTTAGGAGAATGCTCTATTTTGAGGATGCACTTTGGATTAGAGAAAACTTTTGGAAGGATACAATTGGAACACTTTATTTTGTTCTGGGTGAGTTGTACTTGATTTTGAGAGTGTTGCATTCCTTTAGAACTTTGAAACGTTATAACTCCGGTAGGAGGATAGCTATCAAAAAAGTGTCAACTAATAAAATATAGCTTACAATAAGCTGAATATTTTGTTAGTTAACAACTTTTTTGTATCTAATCTGGGAGCTGAGATAAATGCTTTTGAAGTTGAGGTCTCAAAATTTGAGGCGTTTACGGTACCCCTTTTTCAAGCCAAAATATCTCGGTTCCAAAGAGTGGTAGTAAATTATCGTAAACTGAAAAAGTGTTTAGCTAAATATCAGCAATATTTTGTCAATTAAAAATTTTCTCGTATCTCTTTTGTGAAATGAGTTAGAGCTCAAAATCCTGATGATAAGAGGGACAGCCACGCTCAAGACGTATCACATCTTCAAGCCTAGATAACTCAGTTCCTTCAAAAGCTACAAAAAAGTTGTCAACTAACAACATGCTCAGCTTATTATGGGCTACATTTCATTAGTTAACAATTTTTCAATTGCTCCCCTACCAACATAGCTATACCCCTTCAAAGTTAAGCATTCCCCCGCGCACAGTCTGCGTCTCCTCGCTACCCCTACTATTTCCAGGCTTCACCGGCATCGCCTTCCACCTAATTCTCATCTCCATCCTCCCCGAAATCGCCAACTTCATCACCCGACCAACCGTCCTGATCCTCTCCGCCCAATTACTCGCATGCATCGTCCAACTCTTCGTCGTCTTTGTTCCAGTCCCAGCTATGATAGGTAACCTACCCTAGATAGGGGTCATATGCTATCCAAATAATTTTCAGCAGTAAACCAGCCGTACTTCGTAAATCCAGTGATGATAAACGTGCCGGCGTTCATTCTCGTTCTCTCGCAAACCTTCTCATTCATCTTCATAATGATAAATGGAGCACATCGAAGTGTGAAGAGTGTCTCGCCGAGAGTCTCGTATGATTTATGATAAAACCCTGCTATTTTTTCTTTGCAGAAAGATTATTTTCCTGGATAATGTGATATTCGGGATTATGATAGTGGCATTTGGCTTCTCCTTTTTCTTCACCGTCAATATATGTGCCCGAACCACGTGGGTTATTGTACCTGGATACACCCAGTATTTATGTCTTCAGAATCCGCCGTTTCAACCCATCAAAACTCAACTGGACGCTACAGTACTTCGAAGTCATCTCCTATATCTACCTAATTGTCCTTGTGATCATCCCAACCCTAACCACCCATTTGATAGCTCTTTCCGAGCTCTCCTACCGGAAACTATTCCAAAAACCCCTTGAAGAGAGCGAGGAAGAAGATGAAAACGCTTCTAGCCGAGAAACCATTTGTTCCTTATCCTTCTACGCCATATTCGATATCCTTTTCTGTTTCTGGATATCCCTTAGCTTCCTCTCTTCCGTCCCCATTCTCTCCCTATCGAATGTGTTTTTGACGGCATACTGGCCTCTGCTAACCGCCCTGACTCTGGATATTCATATTCGATCGGTGAGAATTTTTTTTTGAAAACTCAGTATTTTGTTTGGTTTTCAGGCCCTAATCTACCGTATCCGAGGGGTTTTCCAGTCGGCGAACAGTCCAATTGTGATCCAGCCCAACAAGAAAGAAGCCAAGTTTTCAAAGTTTTGATGATATTTTTTTGAGGTCATTTATCTCAGATGGCAATAAAGATATTAAAAAATAGTTAACTGACAAAATATAGAGCTTTTTATGAGCAATATTTTATTAGTTAAAAGTTTTTTGATAGCTTTTCTGGGAGCCAAGTTACAAACGGTTGAAGACGGGTACCTCTTGAGGCAGCGCAGGCAGCTAGACACTCTAGCTTTCTCTGCGTCTTTGTAACTCCGTTTCTAGAACAGATACAAAAAAGTTGTTAACTAATAAAATGTAGAGCTTGTTATGAGCAATATTTCATCAGTTAATAATTTTTTTGTATCTTTTTTGTGAACAAAGTTATAGATGCTCAAAGATAAGTACCAACTGAGAGAGAGAGCGCCGAGAAGTCAGACACTCTAGCTTTCTCTGCGTCTCTAACTCCGTTTCTAAAAAAGATACAAAAAAGTAATCAACAGATAAAATGTAAAGCTAACCATAAGCAATAATTTGGTAGTTAATAACTTCAAAAAAGTTTTTTGGGAGCCGAGATATGACGCTTTGAAAAAAGCCATGTATACTCCAAGGTGTCACAGATCTTCTAACGCTTGTATCTCAGCTGCCGACAAAGTTATAAAAAAACTGTCAACTAGTAATCTGCTCAAAATATAATGAGCAATATTTTATCAGTTTGCACTTTTTTGATAACTTCCCTGGGACTCGAGATATAAGCGATTGAACAAAAGAAATCACAATAAAACTTTATTTGCAAAAAAAAACTACCAGTGCAAACCAAAAAACATTATAATCAAAACCAATCCATAACTAATTTTATCGCCAGAACTAGTTTTCCCAGCTCTCATACTTCTCACCGATTTCATCGCTCTCTCCGTATCAAAATTGCACAAATGAGCCTGACAAAGCCATTGCTCGACGCCCAGAATTCTTCTATGACCACTTTTCAAATGGCTCCAACTATTCCGTTCGTTTAGAGAAATACATCCTTTGGATACTCTACCATGAGCATCTTGGATTAGGCAAAAGTCTCCGTCGCAGAATTCATGGGAGTCCACCTAAAAATCATAGCCTAAGGGGCGGAAGGGGGCGGAGCCTACCTGACTAGTATTCCTGAAATCCTTTCCCATATAACATCTAACATGTCCTGTTTCAATCTCCGGAATCACTTCGTTACACTTATTCTTCGAGCACACACAATCGACCATTGCACTTCTCTTCTCCACCTGGATACGGTAGCATCCATTTGAATAGAGTCCCGGGAAACCGATGGAATTTTTTAGGCGGACATCGAAATCGAATTCCGGAAGATCTCCGCAATTCGAGACGCTTAGCACCTCAGAAGTACCGTCTTCCTCGTCAGCGAAAGTTTCGGTTTTGGTGACGTGGCAATAATTAGAAGTGCATATTTTTTCTCTTCGGGGGCCGACGAACCCCGTACTTATCACTTTGCTTTGACACTCGACAGCCGGTAGACGGATTTGTGGAAGGGGACGGGCGGTCTGTTCGGCTCTCTCTACTCGGTTGCATAACGGCCCATCGCTGAAATTAAAGGATCAAAGTTTAGGATTTTTTTGAAAGTACCCACTCGCAGACACATAGCGAAGCACCCAAGTGGTTGGTACGACACCCGACTTTAGCCGTCCACTGCTTGTCAACTCCTTGAAGGCATCCCTGCTTGATGGCTAATTCCGACCGCGAATTCCACTTCCAGACGACGCACTGAGACCCCTCGCAGGGTTGTTGGCAGCTGGAATAGATTTTTTTTCAAATAATAAAAAGCAAAAAAAATTGGGTGGCAAAAAGTTCGAACCCGCAAGGGGTGGAATGCAAAACAAGGCTGTTACCGACTGCGCCACCCGCGCGTCGACGGCGCGAAGGCGCCTGGCCCTATATTAATTGGCCGATTTCGGAGAATTGAGTAGCTTTACCTATTTTTTCAGGAAAAATGAAAAAATTACAAATTTTTAAATTTCCCGTTCTGGCTTTTTCCCATAGCACCCACCGTAACGCTCCTTGAAAGTCGCTCTCACAATTGAAACAGGTTATCGTCTCGACGATGGCCACATTTATAGACAAAGCGACGAAAAGGAATAACATTTTCAACCAAAAAAGAGGAGAAAGAATAACTAACTGAAGCCGTGTTGTCCACTCATTGAACAAGGACGGGAAAACGACGATGAAGATTCGATTGTCTTCTTCTTCTTCTTCTTTCGAGCTTCTTCTTTTTGATTTCGAAGAAAGGGAGGAGACGGATATTCATTGCACGCAACTCCTTGGCCTTCTATTCTTGAAATCTAATTTTCCATTCTACTCGCTTTTGTGTGTATTTCTCTCCACAGATTTTGATATGAGATGACGCATATATAGACAATGGATCATTGAGCAAATTGGGGGGATGAAATTCAATTTTAAAGGGCTTTCGTTAGCAGAAATACTGTAGGTTTCAGAGTTCGATAAAAACAAAAGGAAAAAAAGAATGTGCCACAGGCGCATTGAACTCAACCCAATTAGGACAATAACCGCGGCTTTTACCGGATGAGCTACACGGACAAACTTTGTAATCGGTTAAAAGACTGCCAAAAAGCTTTAGCCCTGATTCCTGGGACTCACTCCTCTAACATTGTGCCTTTCAATTACAAGAATTCAAGTTTTCCCTTTCAAAAACACTATTTTCTGTTAATTCCATGTCTCCCAATTGAAAAAAATTAATTCCCACAAAACCCCTGTTTTTCACTTTATTAGTAACCTTCAAAAAAATTAATAGATCGACGGTGACGTTTGATTCTTTTTCCCATCAATCAATCCCCAGATCACAATTAATCACCTCCCCCAAATCTCCGTTCATTTCTGTTTTTCCCTCTAACCTCCGTCTTTTCTCTCGCCCCTCCACTCTCTAACGCGTAGCGATAGAGCGCACTTGCACCGTTTTCACTTTTTTTGAATTTTAGTTAATTTTTCATCGTTTTCACCTAGTTTTCTTAAATTTCACGGTTATTTAGACAAAAAATGTGTGATTTTTATTTAATTTTTGATATTTTTTCAGATGCGCCGCCTTCTCTCACTTGTAATCCTGTTCCTGGTCATCGGATGGGTGACCAGCAAAAAAACGCAATATCGAACGGAAAGAATCAACTTC
Organism: Caenorhabditis tropicalis; assembly: GCA_016735795.1. Classification (NCBI taxonomy): domain Eukaryota; kingdom Metazoa; phylum Nematoda; class Chromadorea; order Rhabditida; family Rhabditidae; genus Caenorhabditis; species Caenorhabditis tropicalis. Next base: position 1,010,296 of record CM028618.1, read on the forward strand.
ATCTACGAAAAAGCATTACAGCACGTCACCGATCGACAGAATTTAGCGAGACTTGAGGTTTTATCAAAATTTGAAAAATAAAGAAAAATAAAAACATATTTTTCAGAAAGAATTATCGGGGTACGATGCGATTTATCTGGCGACAAAGTCGAATCGCCAAGGAAATTCTGGAACGAAAGAACTCGACAAAATCGACGATAAGCTGGCGAAAATTCTCGAGAAATATGGGCTCGAGAAGACTGTCATGGCTTTCAAGGAGGTTTTTGAGAAAAAATAATATTTTCTTTAATTAAAAAAATATTTCTAGAAATACAAGCACAAGAATCTGCTACAGCAAACCGACGAAAACGAGCCGCTGCCAAGTGGAAAATTCGCTGACGAGAACCTTCAAAAACTGTGGATTCAGGCTCAAAACGGGAAATTCTCTCATCAAGAGCTCCATTCGTTGCACGGAGAGCTGAAAGAAGTGGAAAGAAAAATGAGAGTTTATGAGGATCAGCTAGAGGATTTCAAGAAGGTTCCACACGAGAACTCGGTTCATCACGATATCGAGCACATTGGGGAGGCGACGAAGAAGCTGAAGGCTGCTAATCGGGAGCTGAATGATCATTTGGATGAGGTTCATCGGCGGGTGACAAGCGAAGAGTTCTCGCCGTTCAGCGAGCCACGTGTCAAACGGTTGTGGAAGTTGGCGCAAGAAAATCAGAAGTTGTCGATGCATGAGCTGAGCGTTCTCAAGGATGAGCTGTCGCATTTTGAGAATCAATTGAAAAAGATTGAGTTTCATAAGGTGCTTATTGTTTTTTTTGCTTTATCAATTTTTTAATCAAACAAATATTTGTTGCGTCACGAAACAATTCAAAAAATGTAAGACCGTCCGTTTCCGGTCCGCAATTGAGCATCGCGGTGTACATGCGTACATTGTAGAGTACCGTACGACATTTGTTTTAAATTAATTTTTTTTATCAAATAATTGACAATTCGTTTCAAAGGCCTATATTGATGGAAATTCAACCTTTTCAGCATGAAAACGAACTAAAATTGCCAATTATTTATTCGATAAAAAATTAATTAAAAACAAATGTCGTACGGTGCCCTACATTGTACGCATGTACACCGCGACGCTCAATTGCGGATCCACATGAAAGCCTTAAAAAAGTATTTTTTCAGGAAGAAGTGAGCCGTTTACAAGAGGACGCCGAAGAAAAAGGCAAAGCTCAGGTCTACGAGAACCTCGAATTGAGTATAAAACACGAGAAATTGAATCGGAAAGCCCGAAAACTGGAAAAGTATTTGGAGGAGAAAATCATCGTTCATCGGGAACTCTAGCTCATATCGTATCTTTGTATTTTTTGCCATAATAGAATGGTTGTTGATTGCTCTTAATTCTTGTGTCACGTGTAACTTATTTTCTTTTGTTATTCTGCAAAAATTGTGATATTTTTTGTACTCGATTCGGTTTTTTTTCATTATTATTTGTGATGGTGCTAAAACTCCGCCCCTTCGCGGTCTTATAAAAAAGTTTTTTTGATACCGTGCTCACCCAGGCGTTATCAACGCCTTGCCAATATCTTATCAGTTTTTCTTTATTTGAAATTTTTTTTTTGAAATGTTGCCATCTGTGTCGTGCCTTTCTCTTTCATAATCAGGACTCTTCCAGATGTTCGATCGTCTTCTGTCGCAGTTCAGCAGAAAGCGCGTCGCGTCGGAAACCGTCGCAACTCAGCAGCAGCTGACTGACAAGACGAACGTCTACACGGTTAAACCGCAAGATCCGAATCTTGGTGAGCAATAAAATTCCTTATTTGAAAAAAATCCTCAAAAAAATATAAAAAATAATATTTCGCTGCGAGACCTTTTTAAAGGAGCATACTCGAATTTAAATTTTCGAAAAAGTCGTTGTCCCTTTAAACCTACTGTAACCAATTATTTCTTTCATTTTCTACACGTTTTCTCCAACAAAAATCCTCTATTCTTCCAGAAAAAAAGCAAAAAGTGACTCCGGTTCAAAAAGTGTGCCTCAAGTGTCTCGCCGGCGAGAGCGGCCACATCACCCACGTCCTGTCCAACATCTCCAATTGACGAAAATCTGTATTATTTCCCGGGAAATACCCCAAAAATTTCACTTTTTGTTTTAATTTTCTAATAATTTTATTGTTCTTTCTTTTTATTGTTATTCAATTTCCCAGATGCCTTTGTACACTTGTATTTTCAAAATGTCCCTTTGTCAAACCACCTTTCTTCCAAAATAATGTACAACCTCAAACATAATTTTCAAAAAAATTTATTTAATAGATGTTGTTTCATGAGATTCATTAGATTTAGAGCACCTTCGACAATCCAAGTCTTCCATTTTGCATGTCGTGGGTATGACAATAGGCACGCATGAACGGCGGTCCGAGCATCCAAGCCGGGTAGAAACCGCCGGCTGTCAGTTCGTAGAAAGCGAACATGCACGGTCCAGGGCCAGCCGACACGACGAATGACGTGGATGGCATGTTATAAGTCTTTCCGTTGATTGTGAATACGATATCGGGGACGATAGCGTCGCAATCGATGAAGAACGCGCCGGTGAGGGGGACATACGTGGCACCGACCCTAGATTTGAGAGGATTAGGGGGTGCCCTTTTATTAGAGGCACTTACACTTTAGCGAGACTAGTGACAACAGATTTGGGGGCCCCGATGAACGAAGCGGCGGTGTCGGCGGCAGCCTGCCATCCGGAGGTAGGGGTCTGGGAGTAGGATCCGGAGGAGACCCTGAAAAAAGTTAGCTTAGCGCAATTAAATTTCGAAAAAATTTTCGAAAAATTATCGGAAAAATTTCTCGAAAAATTTTCGAAAAATTATCGGAAAAATTTCTCGAAAAATTATCGAAAAAATTTATCGGAAAAATTTCTCGAAAAAATTTTCGAAAAATTATCGGAAAAAATTTCGAAAAATTTCTCACTGGTTAGCGTCTAGACTGCTTACCCATTAAGCTTAAACTGCCAAAAGGTCTGAGTAGTGAGTGGAATCCAATCGACGCTCGAACTACAGTGAGCGGTATCCAGACCTCCGACAGTAAACGCTCCTCCGTTGATCTGAGAAGTTGGACCGATCTGTGCGAGGTAGACGACGAAGTACGGTTGATCGAGCTTTCCCTGATTCATTAGGTTGAAAAGGGGCGGAGTCTGCTGATTAACAGCCAGGGCTGGCCACCCTAATCCGATGATTCCGTCTTCGGGCTGCTTTCCGAACGCCTCGCCGATGGTGGTGGCTTGTCCGAAGGTCTGGCTAGTCGCGCAGACAGAGGTGTTAGTGAACTGGAATTTTTGGGTTTATTGTAGTTAAGGGGCCCCTTCAAAAATTAGGGGCCCCCTAAAAAAATAGGGGTCCCTTCAAACTTCATCAGAAAAATAGGGGTCCTTTCAGAAAAATAGGGGTATATTTTTGTGAAGGGTCTCCTATTATTTTTGCGCAAATCGAGGGGACCCCCATTTTTTTAGGGGTACCTTTATTTTCGAAGGGGCTCCTAAACTAGGGGGGGGGGGCTTACACAAAAAGTGTCGACTCCAAAGAATCCTTTGACCTCTCCGGTATTATAGGTCATATCGAATTTCTGTCCGTTGGTAACATAGGAGGAGGATTGCGTGGAGTTGAAACGATGTTTCGATTGACAAGCGTCAGTAGTCCTGGAATACGGTGGCTAGCGGGAAGGGGGGCTAGATAGGCTTACGCTAGATTTTCGGAAAGGGTCTTGGTACAGCACTCCTCTTGACAGAATGTGAGACATGCGTCGTAAGGGGTCTGGAATAGGGAGGTTAGGTAGGTTAGGTTCAGTGTGCCGTTTCGAAAAATTATTTCTCGAAAAATGCGTTTTTCGAAAAAATTTTCGAGAAATTTTTCGAATAATTTTAGAAATCTGTTCGAAAAATTAACGAGAAAAATTTTTCGATAAATTTTCGAAAAATCAACGAGAAAAATTTTTTTCGGAAAAATTTCTCGAAAAATTTTTTGCAAAATCAACGAGAAACATTTTTCGAGAAATTTTTGCCAATTTTTTGGAACAATTTCTCGAAAAATTTTCGAAAAATCAACGAGAAAAATTTTCGAAAAAATTTCGGGAAAATTTCTCGAAAAATTTCTCGAAAAATTTTCGGAAAAATTTTCAAAAAATCGTCGAGAAAAATTTTTCGAGAAATTTTCGAAAAATCAAAGAGAAAAATTTTTCAAAAAATGTCTCGAAAAAATTTTCGAAACAATTTCTCGAAATGCTTTCGAATCTAAGTAGCTCACCGATTTACAGTAACTTCCACAGGTGGCGTCTTTTCCTCCAGCGCAAGTGATATCCGGAACCCAAAGGTTCGAAGACCCGGAATCAATGAACAATACAAAGTTTTGGGCAGGGGTTCCCAAACTGATCTGCACCATATAGGCCATATCCTCGTAGTCAATGATCGGCGACGATGAGGATGCCAATTGGAGGCTCTTCTTAGCCAATAACTCATTCCGTTCCTTCTCGTACTCTGCCAACTTCCCTTGGGCGTTTAGCCGCTGACGAAGGTTTGGGCGGTACCTGGAAGCCTATTTTCAGGGGGCTTAAGGGGTCTAGACTAACCCAATATTAAACTGGTGGACTTCTGCAGAGACCACAGCCACGAGGAGAGCCAGTAAGACGGCCTTCATGTTGTCGACCTGAAACTTAAAAGAAAAAAGTGGCAAACAAATGAGAAAACTACTCCGATACACACTATCAGTGGCATATATACGGAAAAGATAGGAGGAGCAGACATATGATGCAACTGATGACTATCATATTATGCGACTTTGAATCGGGCGGCTCTTGGTGCTGAAGTTCGCTGATTTCCCCGTTTTCTGGAATTTTTTATTGTGTTTTGTGTTCTTTCGTGTTGGGTTCCGGGTAGGGTTACTGTAGGTGGTGAGCTCGGGTTTTGGCTTGAAACTTTATTCAGTGGTCTTAGCCTTAGCCTTAGGCTTAACTTTGAACGTAAGGGTAGCCCTTAGCCTTAGGCTTAGGCTTACCTTGAACGTAGTCTCAGCTCTTAGCCTTAGGCCTAGGCTTAACATTGAATGTAAGGTTAGCCCGTAGCTTTAGGCTTAGGCTTAACTTCGAACGTAAGGTTAGCCCTCAGCACTTAGCCTTAGGCTTAACCTTGAACGGAAGGTTAACCCTTAGCCTTAGGCCTAGGCTTAGGCTTGAACGTGCTGGTAGCCCTTAGCCGTTAGCCTTAGGCTTAGTATAGGTTTTAACATATTGAATTTTCTCAAAATATTTATTTATCACAATTTTTATATCACATGAAAGAAAATTATATCGCATAAAGAATGAAAGCTCTTGAAAAAAAACGAATCTACCCGGATAAATGATCTGAATGAAAGACGAAATGAAAGATCTAATTTTGATGAAAATAAAAGTAAAGAGATAATTTGGAGAGATGTGAGATACTAATGGATTTTTATTATACAGCCCAACTGCGTTTTCGATTATAATAATCAAAGTGGTAGGGTGGTTGATGGGAATGATTGAATTGAGGGTGGAGGTGTTGATGGTGATGGAAGAGGAAATTCGATTGGGGATAGTTCGGAGGACAGGGTGGTTGAGGCATTGGTAGGTGGTGAAGAGGTGGGGGTTGAGGGTGGGGTATTGGGTTTCCATCGAATAGGGCTGGTCCCAGGTACTTGTACAATTCCGAAGAGTCGAATGCATTTGGCATTGAATGACGGTGTCCTAGATGGACATTGGATGGCAAGGGGGACTGTTCCACCTGACGGAGAATCTCATCGACTTCGTCTTTCAGCTCAGGGAGCACGTCGTTCGATGGAAGAATGTCTTCGAGGTTATCCAGAGGGAATGTGGTTTGATGGGATAGCAAGGAGATATGCAGAGAGGCAGAACTCTCCGGGGACGAGGATTCCGGAGTGAAGAACGGGATCTGAGTATTCATCGGACGCATCGGGATCTCTACTTTGATCTGATTGAAGTCGTAACCTTGCGCCGGTATCTCTTGGGATAACGGACTAGCAGGCTGCTCTTCGGAAGGTGGTGGGGAGTCCTGACACGAGAATACAGTAGGATAGGTATGACGCATACTGTAGATCCATGAGTTGGCCTGAAGAGTTGCTGCTTCGAGGTCGCTTAGCTTCTGATGAAAACAGTGGATGACGTGGCGGAGACGCTTGCCCTCGGAGTTCAACTCGTTGTTCGGGCGAATGGAGAATACGGTATGGAGCCAGATCCATTCGCCGTTGGCGTCTTGGAGTCGGATGAGAGCCAGCACGGACCCCTCTTTTTCTTGACACACTGAAAAATCTTAGTTAAATTTTAGCAGATTTTGAATTTTTGACCGAAAATTTTTTTGTTGATTTCCGATCTTAAATCACGCGCATTGGCGAAATTTTGGAATATCGTTGAAGAAAAAGCTATTTTGAAGCCGAAAAAAGTCGAAAAATTGCCATGAGAAGGGGTCATTTTTTATTCTGGGTCCTCCGGGCCTTGAGAATCTTGCCCAGGCCCCGCCCGAAATTTCATAAGTCTGAATTTTAGTATGAGAAATATGAACTTACATAGGCGGTGCTTATGAGCCACCTCGGGTACATGGTTCGGATGAAGCATACCGTACCACGACATCCCTTTGAGTTGGTCTTTTGAGTACCCCAAATGATGAGTTGCCCTGAAATATGTGGAATACGGTAAGATAGAGAAGGTTACGGTCAGTGTGTCGTTTCGAAAAATGAGGTTACCGAAAAAAATTTCTCGAAAAATTATTTCACGAGAAATTTTTCGAAAAATTATCGGAAAAATTTACGAAAAATTATCGGAAAATTATCGGAAAAATTTTTGAAAAACTTATCGGAAAATTTTTTCGAAAAATGCGTTTTTCGAGAAATTTTTCGAAAATTTTTCGGAACAATTTCTCAAAATACTTTCGAAACGACACACTGGTTACGGTAACCATGACTCACATTAAATCCGAATCCTTGAACTTCATATCCAAAAAGTGTTGAGTACAGAACACATGTGTATTCCCTGTCGACATGCCCTCAGCGTTCTCCGGATTAATTAACGGCTGACAGTAGGCCGAAAACACTGGCTGGTCACAGTCAGGTTGAGAGCTCTGGGAATTCAACTGCTGGTAGAATTCAGCCGGTTGGATGTATCTTCCTTGGAATAACACGAATTTATGGTAGTGTAACTGCCTTTTAGCGGTTCTCGCGAGGTTCAGACGGCATATGAAAACGCGCTCTTCTGGAAAACTAGCAGCGGCGGGGGGTCCACTAGCCAGCTCGGCTTGTACAGCTCCATGATCCTTGAGATCGACCAAATCATAAATTGTATCCCCTTGACACATGATTTCCTCGACAGAGTGTCCTAGGTACTCACTGGCGTTGTCTGACACGTGGAGTATCTTTCCACTTCGAGTGACCATCAGCATGAATCCACGTAACGCTTTGCAGATATCAATGCCACGTGGCATAGGGGGTGACATTTGCATTTGCATCATTTGCATTTGTGGTTGAAGAATTGTCTGTTGGTATCGATGCTTTCGAATAAATATACATCCCAAAGAGAGAACTTGCAATTGAAAGAGACGATCCTTGATGAGGTCCGATAAGGGAAGAAGGTCTCGAATTTTCTGGATCTCTGCATTTATCTGATCCCGTCGTAGTTTCGATGCTCCGCGAGTTGATCTATAAAATGGGGAACGGTGTTTGTTTGTGACGCAATATGTTAATTTTCTTGGCCGCACGGCGCAATGTTTACTTTTGTATTCAGAGAGAAGGTTTGGAACTTTTTGGAAAAGGGGGGGGGGGGTCAGAGTGGCAGGATTAAGCTACAGGGGTGCTAAAGATTTGGGGAGGGTCCCAGCAAGCTTCATGAGGTAGCTACCTACAGTAGGACTACAGCGGACTAGCTAGTCTGATCCTATCCCGAGACGTCTAGAACCTCAAAAAGCTACATAAAAAATTTAGGTACGCCTAAAAAACGCGACGCCACTAGGTTGTCCAAAATTCGCCTATCAACTCATTGGGCGGTACCTACAGAGGCTATAGCTTAAACCCTAGGGTCCCTCCTAGTTTCAGAGGTACCGAGGGGGAGGGTCCCATAGCTTCACGAAGGTACGCTAAGCTGCCTACAGTAGGCCTACAGTAGGCTAGCTAACTTAATCTGACCCTATAGTAAACCCTAGAACTTCAAAAAATTATACAGTGAATCTAGGTAAGCCAAAAAAGCGCAACGCCACTAGGCTATCCTAAATTTTTTATCAGCGCGTTGGGAGGGACCCTAGGCCCTGGCTAGGTACGGTACTGCTTGGGCGGTTTCTAGCTTGCCCCTTAGGGTTCCTCTTAACCGTCTGGATTTTCTAGCTTAGACCCTAGAGGGTCCCTCCTAAATTCCTGAAACCTCAAAAACCTCATTTCAACCTTCTCTAAATTCTCCTATTTGCCCTCTGACGCAATATGTAAATTTCTTCGCGCGCACGGTTCCCTCATCACACGAAATATGAACTCTTCAAAACCCCGGGGCTGGTCACTATATATGCGGAAAACCGTATTTACTTTTAAATATACAGACTTCTCTGAGATATTCTCTCTCTCTCTCTCTCTCTCTCTCTCATTCTCATCAAACATGTGACGTAGGCGAATTCTCCGCGCGGAAAAAGCGATGGGGTTCCGCGCGGAACACAGAAGAAAAACGGTTTGAGAAAAGGAACTTGATGACCCCCCTAAAATGAAAGTGTGTTTGTTTAGTAACTGGTTAGCCGAAAGAAAGTTGGTAAAATATCCGGGAAGCACTTTCGATGAGGTCTACGTCTACAGGGGTTACTGTATCTAGGTTCCTAGGTTCAGAGGCCGCTATCTAAATTATTATGGTAGCTATCAAAAAAGTGTCAGTTGATGAAATATAGGAAAAATTGAGCTGAGCATTTTATTAATTAGCAAATTTTTTGTATCTCAAAGGGGAATTGAGATATCTGCTTTGAAAGAAGAGACATATTTAGGTGCGAACTGGGATTTGCGATGAGGGGATTTTTTTTCTAGGTTTCAGGATTTTTAAAAATGATAGGAAAATAGCTTTTAAAAAACTATTACTGGAAACTAAATAGTTGCTCAGATTCAAAAAATCCAAAAAAAAATGTAAAAATGGTACCAAAATAAGCCATCTCCCTGGAAAACCCTACTGAGCTATGGCGAGGTTAGCTCACTGTAACTCGCTTCGTATTAGAGATACAAAAACATTGTCAACTAACAAATTGCTCAGCTTAAAAGCCTCTACAACTTATCAGTTGACAACTTTTTCGTATCTACTCTGACTGAGGCCCGAGGTATACGGTTTTAAAGAAAATCTATTTTTAGCGGTTTAGAAAAATTTCGTAATAAAAAAGTGATGTCAGACAGTAACCCTAAAAACTCAGCTAGCTCAAAAAAAAAACAGCCTAAAGTTTCAAATTTCTGGAAAACTGGGGAAAACTAGAAAAAACTAACCTCTGCTGACCATTGGTCAAGTTGGATCCATTCGAAGTTCCAGCAGGTGACATGCCCATTTGATTACTATTATTATTGGGAACATGTATCGAGTTATTGTTCAATCCTCCTGAACTGCTGCTGCCAACCGTGGCTCCAAGGTGATAGGCACAGTGTTGAAGAGCTTGAGCTCCGCCTCCGGTTGTTCCGGAAGAGAAACTAGCAGCTGGAGGCATTGGAGTCGTCGTGCTCATTCTCTCTTCGAGGGCTCGTCGTGCAGCCACCAGCGGGGGTTCCGACGAGGAGAGACTGACCCGATCTTCGTGAGGTCACGCCCTGACCCCCCCCCCCCCCACACACACATAGAGAATTTCCAAACTCCGCGCGGACACCGCGTGTTACGTCACCGCCTATCTCCGCCCGGGTCTCCACCCTCGAAAAAGGTGAAATTCGGACAGTAATCCAGTGTACTTGAGAGCCCCATGGCCGCGGCCGCGACTGGCGCGTCCATTGTTTGCTCCCCCCCCCCCCCTCTCACTTTCTGTTCTTCCTTCTTGTACGTTAAGGAAGTACCCCTAGACTGACCAGTAAAATGCACTCTCACCTTTTGTTTATCAAGGTGAGGAAAACCGCTGCGCCCATTTCCGTCGCCGGTGCCAGCATGTTGCAATAGTTAGCAAAAGTAAACGGATCAGTTTGTGTGTACCCTTGACCTTTCTTAGAAGCTATAGCACTTTTAGAGATGAGCAAAGAGGAACTGGAAGATCTTACACATATCTCGGTTCCAGGTAGAGATACAAAAAAGTTGCCAACTAATAAAATGTAGAGCTTGTTATGTGCAATATTTTATTAGTTAAAAGTTTTTGATAGCTTTTTTGGCTGATGAGATATGCTAGCTCGAATATTGGATGTGTTCCAGAAGCGGTGTACCTGCGACTTGAAGGAGAGAGCGCAGAGAAACGAGACTGCCTGCGTCTTTTTTCGGGTGGACATATCTCGGTTCCAGGTAGAGATACAAAAAAGTTGTTAACTAATAAAATGTAGAGCTTGTTATGAGCAATATTTTATTAGTCAACAATTTTCTGGTAGCTTTTTTGTAAGCCGAGATACAAGCTTTTGAAGACAGGTATCACTAGTGTAAGCTGCATACATTTCTAGCGCCTGTATCTCAGCTACCAGAAAAGCTACAAATATTTTTCAAATGGTTAATTGCTTAGAATATTATGAGCAATATTTTATTAGTTGAAACTTTTTTTCTAGCTTCAATGGCTGAAGAGATATGCTAGCTTGAATATTGGATGTGTTCCTGAAGCGGTGTAAAGAAGAGAGCGCAGAGAAACGAGACTATCTGCGTCCCTCGCTTAAAAAACGAATATTAACAAGAATTTATTCAACACATTTCGAATCAGGTAAAATTCAAAAACCCTGATCTATTTAAATTGCTCCGTATGGATCTGACCATTCAGATTCTCATAAGCCATTTGAGGAGTGTAGACGATCGTTGTCTGCATATTATGTGGCAGCTGGAGCATTCCGGGAGCGAATCCAATTCCAGGATACATTGGAGGCTGATTAACAGGAACCTGGTGTGGAATCGGAACAAGCGGTTGGGGGGCGACTGGAGGGGCTGGAGGGGCTGGGACCTCAGGAGGAGTCGGTGGAGGTGGCGTCTTCTTCTCTCCGGTATCCATGAGTAGAGGCTGGTTTTGAGTGGCAACGAACACCTTGTTAGCCGTGGCCGCAGTTGGATGTGGCTTGCGACGGATCCAGAGTCCGATGGCGAATCTTCCAGAAGAAGTTATGAAGAGAGGGATCAACATGAAGAGGGAAAGGAAGAGCCGGATAGTGTCGAAAGTCAAAAGCAGTTTGGATTGAGCTGTGTAGAAGACCGTCTTTTGCTCATCGGAATCCCAGAGGTACGGGGTGAACAACTCGGTGATCTTCACATCTGGAAGTTTTATTTTAGGATTTTAGATGGTGAGCCGTTCAAAAATAACATACAAATCTCAAAAACCATCGGGACAGTCATCACAATCACAGCGAGGGCTCCGTAGGCAAGACGGGTGCGGGCGTCGTCGACAACTGGGTCACCGGTCAAAACGGCGACATTGGTGCCTGGAGAGGTTCTTGGTCTGCAGAGAAGGCCGACACAGAGACACTGAAAACTTATTTTTTAAAAAAGCAGGTCTAATTTTGAAGTATAACAATAACCTTGATGTTCAAAAGCAAATAACTTTTTTCTAGGTAGAGCTATCAAAATTTAGTCAACTAATGAAATATTGCTCATGTTAAGCTCTACATTTTATTAGTTGAAACTTTTTTTCTAACTTTAACAAGAACCGAGATATCTGCGCTCAAAGATACTAGTGTTCAAAGAACCACACCTTCCGGAGAGCGCGCAGAGAAGTTAGACGCTCTAGCCTTTTCTGCGTCTTTTTTTAAAACAGGGTATCACAGTTCCCGTTGGTGCTACTGAAAAACTCTCAACTAATAAAATATTGCTCATGTTAAGCTCTACATTTTGTTAATTGAAACTTTTTCTCTATCTCTAACGGGAGCCGAGATATCTGCGCTCAAAGATCACCTAGTGAGAGCGCAGACAACCAGACACTCTAGCCTTCTCTGCGTCTCTCTTACTACAAGGAGCTCCGCAACGATTCCAATAGTCGCTAGGATATAAGTGAAGAACAACGAGGCTCCCGGGAGTTGATTCCATTGATACGAAATAAAATGATAGGATCCTGAGATGAGAGCGGCGAAGAAGAGAACAGCGGAGTAGGAGGTCCTGGAACCAAGGGTATAAGGCTACAGTAATCCAACTTACCAAGAGTCACATGGGTTGAAGTTCTGACGTTTTCTAGCAATCACAATAAGAGCGGCCAGGAACACAACTGATCCGATTCCGGTGGAGACGACGGCGGTGGTATAGAGCCAGTTGTAGAGCATCAAAAAGGTCATGTACCACCAACCATATGCTCCTTCAAGGATTGAGTAAACGGCTAAGGCAACTTTAAAAATCGATGAGATCCCCAGTGGCATGTAGACGATGGCAAGGAAGGTCTTTGTGACGTCATTCTTCATTTTGAAGCAAAGAATGATGAATACCGTGATGACAGCTAGCTCCAGTGCCCCGATTCCCGCGCCAATTGGACCTCCATAGACCGCTTTTTTCAGGTAGAGCTCATCAGGAAATGAACACTTGACCGTAGTCTTCTTTTTGACTGTAGTCGAATTACAGTAGAGAGTACTGAGAAGAGGAAGACCTGGAACTGGTTCCAGGTCCATTGACATGACTTCTTCACTTTGGAATAGAAGTGAAGGAATGAGAGAATGGCGCCGCGGAGCCGGGGGTTTTAATCAAAAACAGGTGCTTTTTCTGGGGGGTTGTCATGGTGATTAGAAGGGGGGTAATTTCAGCTGTTTTGCAAGTCTTGTGATTTTGAAGGTGTTTTTCTGTGGCGGAAAATGGAGTGTAGAAACTTGGGAATTGATTTTCAGTCAACGAGAGAGGGCTCAGAAAACCAGAAACCAAAAAAACTAGGGTGATTTGAAACTACCGTAACACGGCTAGTTTTAGCTCAAATTTTATGAAAATAATATTTTTGGATTCAGCTTAACAAGAGCTTTCGAATGAGTATGATTATTGAAAGGTGCGAACAAAATAAAACACTTTAAAAAAGCATAGAAGCAGGATAAAAATTCAAGCCGTAAGGGGTCGAGGCTATGAAGCCAAAAAACTAGGGTTATTTTAAACCAGCGTAACTCGGCTATTTTTTAGCTCTAACGTCATGAAGCTTATGTTTTTGGATTTAGCTCATCAAGATCTTCCGATTGAGTATAATTATGACAGGGTTCCTCCAACAGACGGAATTTTAAAGGCGCATAGAAGCAGGACAAAAAAATAATAAAAAGTAGGGCGATTGAAAATACCGTAACCCGGCTAGTTTCGGTTCAATCTTCCTGAAAACTATATTTTTGAATTCAGCTCAACATGATCTTTCAAATGAGCATAATTATGACGAGGTACCTTCAAAAGAGAAATTTAAAGGCGCATAGAGATAGAAAATAATTGGAGCTCAAAAAATTGAGCCTTGTTGGGTGGGTACTTTTCTGAAAGCTCCCAACTTGCTCATTCTTAAAATCCCATCTAATAATAGTCAGGTCACAATAGTTTTTCATATTTCCAGTCAAGCCCAAAAAATCCAAGAATCCTGGGGCCTCTAACTTCCTAGCCGACCTGTTCTATTGGTGTCCCCCCGACCCAATTCCTGATGTTTCATCATTTTTCATTTTTCTTGCAAGCGCGTCTCAATTCTTTCCCCCCAATGAATCTCAAAATAGAAACCTTTTCATTTCCTTTCAATACAACCCTTCATCAATACACACACAGACATACACAGATCGCAGGTGGTTAGAGATATGACATTGATAACAAAAATAGTCGTATATAAAAGTTGTGTGGGGGTGGAAAGACACTATTCATATCATCTGACGCAGGTATGCCATCCAATTACGATTTCACCGATAGACGGATTCTTGTCACCGGAGCAAGTCAAGGTGGGTGCTCGTAACAGCTATATCTCTGTTAAGAGGGGAGCTATCAAAAAGTTGTCAACTACTGAAATATTGCTCATGACAAGCTCTATATTTTATTAGTTAACAACTTTTTTGTATCTTCAACGGTATCAAAGTTAAAAAAGTTTGAAGTTGGAAGACATTCCGGATTTAGTATCTGAACTTCAAACGGGGATATCTCCGTTAGTTTTGCAGATATAAAAAAGTGGCCAACTGATGAAATATTGCTCATAATAAGCTCTACAATTTATCAGTTGAACTTTTTTAAAATCTAAACCAGGGATAGAGATATTAGCGTTTTAAATTGCATATCGTTCGAGTCTCGAACTTCGAGGGAGTGAGGGCAGTCAGACCATTCTCACATCGTTTCTCTCCCCTTGTGACCGGGTTACGGTATTTTAGATCGGTCTTGTCAACGAAAAAAAAATTTTTTGAGTAACTTCCGGTGATTTATGTTGAAGAATCCAACATGATAAAACCTAGTCTTTGGTCACATTTTTATCAATTCTTCCTCCGATCAAAGTGACCACGATGACTAGAAACTGATGTGTCGGCGAACTTTCTTAGGGAAAAAAGAAGTATTACAAATCAGACATAATTGCAGGAATCGGAAAAGAGATCTGTCTCGCATTGGCCAAGTCTGGAGCGCAAGTGATCGCCTTCGCCAGGAGTGAGGCCAACCTTTTAGGGCTCGTCAAGGAGTCGGCACAATTTGTGAGTAAATGGCTCAGTGGGTAACACGCTCGCTTTTGGTTCAAACGGTCGCGGGTTCGAATCCACCTAGGAGCAATTCTTCTTTGCTCTTCTGAATAAATCCCTTTCAGAGGCACAAAGTGATCCCAATTGTCGGCGACGTCAGTGCAAATGAAGAGGTTCTCTTCAAGCTCATCGTCCCACATTTCCCGATTCACGGCCTAGTGAATAACGCGGGGATAGCCACGAATCATGCGATCGGGCAGATCACCCAACAATCAATCGATAGGCAAGCCTACTCCTATTAGAAGAGCACTAATTAGAGGTTCCAGAACATTCGCTGTAAACGTCCGGGGGCCAATCCTAATCGCTCAACTCGTCGCCAAGAACTTCGTAGATCGTCAGATCAAAGGATCCATTGTCAATTTGTCATCCCAAGCGGCTATTCGTCCTCTGGACAATCATACGGTATACTGTGCATCAAAAGCGGCTCTGGACATGGTCACCCGATGCCTGGCAAATGAACTTGGATCCCAGAACATTCGAGTAAACAGTGTGAATCCCACTGTCGTGATGACTGATATGGGAAGAGATGTAAGTCCCTGGACTTGATTTTTTTTTGAAATTCTGGATCCTTTTCAGAACTGGAGTGATCCTGACAAGAAGAAGAAAATGTTGGATCGAATGCCAATCAAACGGTTCGCCGAGGTCGACGAGGTCGTCAATGCCGTGCTATTCCTTCTCTCCGACGCCGCCTCAATGACAACCGGATCCACGTTGCCAGTCGATGGAGGATTTTCGAATAACTGAATATCTGAATTGGATTTTGTAAATATAAGGCTTCTCAGGCGAATGAAAACAATAAAAAGTACATTTTTAAATAAATACAAGCTTAATTTATATCACAAGAATAAGGGTGTTAGTGTTTCGAATCTTTTCGGAAAAGTTTCTCGAAAAATCCTTTTTTCTTCGGCGACACCGAATTCGTCGATTCTGATTTCTGGGGCGGCGGTGGCTGATCAGGGGTGTTTTCTGCTTCATGAAGAATCTTTTTGAACGTCTCCTCGTCCAGCGATTTCTCATCTTCATCTTCTTCCTCTGCGGATTTCTCGTTTTGTCGATCCCAGAAACCGCCGATTTCCTTGGTGACTTTCTCGTTCCATTGCATGGCGTCTAGCGATTTTTGGCGCGCTGGAAATTATTTTTTTTGTGAAAAAACACTTTTTTTTTATAGCCTTACTAGCTTTCATAAGAGTTCTCAGCTCGGCTGCATCGTGTTCTTCTTGTTTCCTCGTCTCCGCCACTCGTTTTTCGGCGTCCACTAGCAAACTGAAACTTTTTTTCTATTTTTAAAACATATTTCTTCCCCTACTCATTAATCTCATTCATTTCCTCTTTCGTCGCCTCACTATACTCGGTATTTCCTGAAACCATCGATTCCCGAATCGTTTCGTCTCTCTTCTCATCGAATATCTGTCGCCGTCTGGCTTCTAGCTCTTCCCAATCCTTCGCCTCTAACTCCTCCTCTTTCTGCTCGATTCTCGCTCGGTCTTCGGCTATTCGCATTAGCTCCGCTGGATTATTCGAGTCAATGGGCGGCGCGGATGATTTTAGCCACTGAAAAAAGATTTTTAGACTCAATTCAGAGTTGGTGATTAAGGGCGCATTTACAGGAGCATCGCAAAATGTCAGGCTTGGGTCTCACAGCGAAAATCCTACTACTGTAATTTTTCCGTCATTTTTGCAAGAAATATTAGTTTCTCTTCAATTTTCGTTGAAGAATTCAATAAATACTTGTATTTTTCAACTAAAATCCGAGAAAAACAGTCATTTAATGCAGAAAAATAACATTTTTTAAATTAAACTCTGGAAAAATTCGAATTTCCTTTCGAGACCCAAACGGGACATTTTACAATGCTCCTGTAAATGCCTTTTTTCCCAATTCCCTCACACTTTTAGGATTTCGTATCAATTCCACGTCGCATTCCCTCAACTTCGCCAGCCTTTCCTCGATTTCCGAAATGCTTAGCGCTTCGACGGGCGGCGCATCTTCTCGAAGTTTCGCTCTTCTCTGCTCCAGATCGTCGATAGGATTCTGCTGTGGCTGAATCGGCCTTGACGTCGTCGCTCTATTTGGAGGATTTCCATAATTATGTCTAAACGACGGAGGCGGCAGACCGTCTCCCCACCAGTTTTTCGCTGAACTCTGTCCTTGAGAGCTCGGGAGCGGACAGGAAGTTATCTGAAAAGAAAATCCACGTTTTGAAACAGAATTTTCTTTTAAATCCCACTGTCGCATCTGATTTCATTTTCGCTGCCTCCAACTTCCTATAACAATTATCACAGACGACCATTGGCTGATCGGAAAGCGTCGAAATGATTGCTCGATGGCTCAGACACTTTTTGCAGAAAGAGAGAGCACAATTCGAGCATCCTGCCTGAAAAATTGAAATTTCGAATTTTTTCTACTTTTTTTTTTCTATTTTCTGTCACCTCTCGATTCAAAAGTGAGTATTTTGTTCGGCAATTCGTGCAACAAATCGAAGAGGGCATCGAAAAGAATCTGGACATTTCGTAACAGTGAATGACTGTGAACCAAGGGTATAGCAAGAGAAATGACGGGAAAAAACCGGTTTATGGGTCACAAATGATAATGAAATAATGGTTTTCAGTTCATTTTTTAACAATAAATACACAACAAAACGGAAATGGCCTAGCTAGAAAACAAAAAAGGAATTGAAAAAATCTAGAATCCTTTGCTGTAGAAGAATTGTTCGATGAGTGCTCTCGGAGCTCCTTTCACTTTGATGCGACCTTTCAACTCGTCCACGTGGCTTGCTACAGGGTGTCCCAGGTTCTCCTCGAGGTAATTACGGAGATCTTGTTCACATGCCTGAAGAAATGTGAATTAAAAGAAAGATTTGGGGGTAACACTCACAAAGACGTCTCCATCGACATTTCTGACAGTTACCAGCTCAACATAATCGAAATCTAGCGTTTTCTCATTTAGCAAATCTCGTTTTCGTTCCAAATAAAGTGGAAGAAGATGGTCTGGGCGGCGGCGAACGAAGTATGAATGAGTCTTTCCGGCCTCTGTCAATAATTAATTGCGAAATGGTTTATTTGGATTTCAAAATACCTGTCGGCGGTGTCCATCCACTTGGCGTCGGGAAACTCTCGTGTTTCGGAACGTCTGGCACGATTTCGATGGGCATCAGCCTTTCCACGTAAGACCAGTCGACGGGCACCTCTTCGACGGTGGCCAGTGTTTTCGCTGGAATTAAATAACAATTTTTTCAATTCAATAAGTGAGATTTAAAAATTTAAATTACTTTTCTGTGGAAGAGCGTGTTTCCATGGATTTTCCCACAATCTTTCCGTTTTTTGAACTGCTGAAGTTGAGAGAAGCGAACGAGATGATCCAGCTGTCCGAGATGCAAGCGTTCGTAGTGATGAGCACAGCATGACTCTGAAATTGAATTTTTATGCAGTTTTCCATTTATTTTATATTAAAAATTGAGTGAAAACTAGAAAAATCAAAGATTTTTAGAGAAAAAATAATAAAACAGCTCTTGTCGATTTACGATAAACAGCGTGTTCCTACGACACTCCACTTTAACACTCTGTTCTCAATGGAGCGCGTTTGCTGCGAATTTTTAGGCCATCCTGTCAATTTTGTTTTATAATTTCTTTTTCTTTTTTCAGCTTTTCCAGTGTTTTTCTGAGTTTTTTTGCGAAAAAAGTTCATTTTTTGAATCTAAATGTTCATTTTGATCAGTTTTAATTGTCTGTTAGAGGTTTTTGTCATTATTAACTGTAGAAAAATGAAAATTTAGGCAAACTGATAATGATTATCGATTTCTGAAGCTTTTATGGTCTCCATTGAGAATCATTGCGTTTTCCTCTTACATTTTCTTCTTTATACTTGTTTTTTGAAGGTAAAATGTCCGACGCTCTCGTGTGGCAAGTCATCCGCAACAACAACGCTTTCCTCAGAACCCAGCGTGGAATCGGAAAGCGATTCTCGACTGAGAAGTTCAACCTCAAGAAGGTCAACAGCCCAAAATACAGTGGACTCGCCAACAAGCACGCCATTGACGTCAGCGCTGCTGCCGCCAAGGGAGTTGTTGTCTCCACCAAGAACGAGAGTAAGAATTTTTCCGGGCTTTTCTATTGCAATATTTATTTTTTCCAGAGGGAAGACCAGCCAAGGCCGTCACCACCTCCACCTTGAGCAAGACCCCAGTCGCTTCAGTCCGCTCTTTGGCCAAGAACACCGGATTCAACAAGTTCCACAAACTTGCCCAACGTCGCGCCGCCGCCTACGTCCGCGCCCAAGTCAAGAAGCCAAAGGTCTCCAAGGCTGACGCTTAAATGACGTTTGTTACGTTGCTGTTATAAATAAAAAGCGTTATGCTAAAAATGTGTTCATTTTTAATAACATCAAAGATATATAATCATTGAGCAGATCCTTTCTTCGTCACACATTCGATCCATTTAGCCTGAAAGTTCATTCTCATTGGTTAAAAGACGGATTAGACAACCTTATCGTCATCGGTTGCATTCTCTTCTAAATAGAAGTCGATATCCGCTTTCATTGAATCAACTTCCGTCTTTTTAGCTCGTTTGTCCGTCTTTGCAAGCTGAATCATTGACTGATGCTCATTAATAACTCCCTGAACCCCATCTATTGTTGCCTGTGATATGCCACAGCTGACTAGAGTTTGAACTGGAAATTCTGCAAGACAAGTTGAGAGGAACAAAAGTGCCAGTAATAGAGAATACATTGTGTAGAAATTGAATGAAAACGGACGGGATCAATGGGAGAGTAGAGGAGAAACTAGTTGAGATAATCCTTCGTATAGTGCGGAAGTTGCAATGACGTTCAGATCATCTTGATGACTCGAAAACTTCCTTACCACATTTCCGGTGGCTCCGGGAATGATGAAATACAAAGTCATCAAAAATTCAGAATTCGTTCTGTTTTTTGAATTGTCCCGAATTCTTTGTTTTTGGGTGAATTCTTGAATTCGAGAAAATAATTAATTTTCGAAAAAATAATAATCGCGCGTGAATTTTAAATTTTTTTTCCGAAATTAAAAAAACGTGAGCTCACGTAAATATTTTTTTCCACGTGGATTTTTTTCACGTTTTTTTTTCTTTTCACGTTTTTTCACGTTCATTTTTTTTTTTGAATTTTTTAAATTTCCGCGTGACACGTGGCATTTCACGTGAAACAGCTTCCAAGGCCACGCCCCCAAGAAACGCCTAGAAGGGGGTGGGACCACAGGAGCACGAAAGGGGCGGAGCCTCCGAGATAGAGCCTAGAGCTCACTCTTCTCATTTCTGGATCCACATCGTCTGAGAGTTACCTGAGATGCAGTGCGTTAAATTGGTGAGTCTTATCCCCGGGATCCAATGATCTTGTTTTCCATTTTCTCGGGTTCCGGACCTAGAAAATCTTATTATTCTTTCGCCTGACTAACTAATAATCACCATGTTCCCCCTCCTATACACATTATTTTTTCTTTTCATAACCCATTCTTCCAGCCCCTTCTCTTCCTGCTCTTCCTGTTGTTCGCCGCCGTCTCCTTCGCCCAAGAGGAATCGTTTTTCCGGCTCCGTGAGTTGTTAGATGACGTGGTTCCCCTTCAGAAAAATAGGTTTTTTTCAGAAAAATCGGGTCGCCCACTGATGATGAAATCGTTCATGAATCGGTTCCCATACCACAATCCGATGTTCACATTGCGTGAGGAAGGAGGACGTCAGCGACCGTTTACCGGACTCTTTTAATTTCTTTTTTCTTATTCTGATTCCTTGCAGAAAGAGAGAGAGAGAGAAGTTTGAAAAATCGAGAATAAAGTGTATTTATTTGTGGTTGATTGAAGGTTGACACGAAACGGAAAAGGGGGCATTTGATATGAGCAATGTTTTGGTCGCTTATGATGTTTTGATGATGGGAATCGAGAGAGAGAGAGAGAGAGAGAGAAGATCATTCCCTAAGAAAAAAGCAATGACGACAAGAAAAGAACATGTCAAGTGCGTGAACACTTGAGGTTTTTCGATAACCTGAAAATAGATGATACCTCTTTTAGAAGGGTATATCTTTTCTGAGAATTTGGGTTTTTTTTGAGGGTTAAGAAGTGAAAATGATAGATCTGAATGAGCTGTATACGATGATAGTTTTGAAAAATCTGCGGCTACAAATTGAAAAAAGTTACAAAAAAAATGTGAAAACTCCAGTTCTCAGAGTGTAAAAACTGAAAAATTTACTTTTCGGATTATAACTTTTTTCGGAATATAGCCACAGATTTTTAAATATTACCATCTTGTAGATCTTGTTCAGAGCTATCATTTTCTTTTTTGATCGTTGAAAAAATTCGATTTTGAAGAAAGTTATGACCCATATAAGTGCCGATAATTATAACAACTAGATACCTTTAATTTAGAAGGGTGTATCTTTCTTCAGAGTTCAAATTTTTTGAAAATTGGAATTTAATTTGATACATCTAAATTAGCTCTACACGATGATAGTATTCATAGTTTTCTAACTCCCCTTTGAAAAAAGTTACAAATCAAAGAGCAAACCCAATTTTTTGAAAACTGCCCTTTTTGGAAAAATTCACTTTTTGGCCTATAACTTTTTTCAAAATGAAGCCATAAACGTTTAAATATTATTTTCTTGTAGATCTTGTTAAGAGCTATCTTTTCCTTTTTTGATCGACGAAAAATTTCAATTTTGAAAAAAGTTATGGCTGGTTTTGCAAAGACACTTTTCTACGCACCTATAACAATGAAATTTCCATTTTCTAGTTTCCAGAACATTCTTTTGATCTATTGCTCAACCTAATATATTCTAAGAAATCTCGACATTTCGTATCCGTTTCTTAATCCTCTCTACAAACCCTTTCAAGTCACCTGATATCACATCTATTCATGATAGACACTCATAAATGTCGTCCGTCTAACCGGCTTATCTTTTTAATTAAAGACACCACCCTCTGCACTCTCTTCTAGAATGCTCTCCAGCAGAAAAAAAAGAAAAAAAGGAAAACATTTATAAATAAAAATGTCACACACTAATCAGTCATTCTGTAGAATCTTGATGCAAAACTTGACGGATTCTTTCAACGGCTCTCTTATTCCTCTCCGGTATCGTCATTGCCACAGAAGACGTTGTGATGAAGAATCCGAGGAGTTGAGAAACATCCAATGGTTGTCCTGAAGAGGATGAGGATCTCGGGGTGAACGTCTCTTCGCGAGCCGAAGATCGATCCGATCGAGAAGTCAGATTTTGAAATCGTTGAGATATTTGCGACGCTCTGGAATATTCTGGAAGAGCTGGTAGGGGTTTGCTACAAAAAAATACCTTCTTAACATGGCCACTGTCATGAACCCACTCTCTTCGGCGTTCCTTGAGGTTAGAATCTCTCGAGGGGTCGACACCTGACCCTCTTCCACTTGCTCGTCGGTACTGTAGTATTGCTGGTTTCGAGGCACATGTAGGCTGTATTGGGGAGGTCTGGAAATAAATTTTTTAACGAAAATTTTTAATAAATTTTTAATTTTTTTTTTTTTAATATCAATTTATTTTTTTTTTTTTTTATTTTTTTTTTATAATTAAAAAATTTTTTTTAATTTTAAACGGGCCGGACCATAACTTTCTTTAGAGTTGAAATTTTTTGACGGTAAAAAAACGAAATGATAGATCTCGACGAGTTCTACAAGATGCTTTTTTACCAAATTGCGATAAGTGTTTTCTGAAAAAAGTTATAAGCTAAAAAAGATTTCCGGCTTGGATTTTTCGGTCCGCCCTCTTTTTAGCTTATAACTTTTTTCAGAAAAAACTTAAAGTAATTTGGTAAGAAGCATTTTGTAGAACTCGTTGGGATCTATCATTTTCTTTTTTAACCGTCGAGAAATTTCAACTCTGAAGAAAGTTATGGCCCGGCTCGTTTTTGACCCGTCGACAACTATGCCTCAACATTAGCAACATGTATCTCGGTTCCCAATAAAGATAATAAAAAGTGGTCAACTAACAAAATGTTTCTCTTAATATGAAGTACATTTTGTTAGTTGACAACTTTCTTGTATCTTCATTGGGAACAGAGATAAATGGTGCTAAAGATAGGTGACCCTATAAACTAACCTCTCTTGATTAGTAGCCTGCCTTTGCAACTTGTTAAACGAGTTCATCGGGTTTCTCATCAGGTTCAAAGCTATATGTGATCGGGATGGAAGCGCTGAACTGCTAGTGGGCTCCTGTACGCTGATACGTGGAATTGGGCCGGTCTTGATACCGCGGAGGGCTCTTTCTGAACGAAAAAAAATTTTTGCTTCCTGAAAAATCCTAAACTTACGAGTAGACTTTTTCAACTCGGATCTCCTTTCCGGGTCTTGACAATTAATAAGAATGACA
Organism: Caenorhabditis tropicalis; assembly: GCA_016735795.1. Classification (NCBI taxonomy): domain Eukaryota; kingdom Metazoa; phylum Nematoda; class Chromadorea; order Rhabditida; family Rhabditidae; genus Caenorhabditis; species Caenorhabditis tropicalis. The sequence continues at coordinate 1,033,450 of CM028618.1, forward strand.
AAGAATAAATTGTAGACTGGAGTCAAAAAGAGAATTAGTCTGTAGACTGAAGGCAAGGGCTCCCCGGAGTCATTGGTCAACACTGCGTAAAGGAAAATAGTTCTTGGCGCCATGAAAAAGATGAGCACCGTCCAAAACTGAATTGAAAAAACTAATTAGCCAAGAGAGTTACTCACCGTAAAAATATAATAAGGAAGGAAACTGGAAAGCGGTTTTTTGCCTTCCGCATCTTGTCTTATTGTCAAACGAACGACGCAAAGGGTGCAGAATAGAAAGAGGAAGACTTGGACTATCTGATAACTGAAAAGTTTAGAGGCCAGGAGAACCAATGGGTCGTCGATTGTCCATTGACAAATGCTGATGAGAGCGAAAAGGAAGAAGGCGGCGAGGAGGAAGAAGGTGATGGCGAGGAATGAGAGACCGGATTCGACGGCGGTTAGGTGGAGCATTGAGAGGTAGATTAGGTTGATGAAGAGGGTGGCAAAGACTTCGAATAGGCAGATTAGACGCTGGAAGAATGATATGTTGAAGGGTAGCTGGTAGTAGGTTCTAGCTGGTAGCAAAGGGGGTAGGTTCTAGCTGGTAGCTAAGGGGGGGGTTGGTTCTAGCTGGTAGCCGAAGGGGGGGTTCTAGGTGGTAGCTAAAAAGGGGGGGTTGGTTCTAGCTGGTAGCTAAGGGGGGGTTGGTTCTAGCTGGTAGCTAAAGGGGGTAGGTTCTAGCTGGTAGTGAAAGGTGGGGGGGGTTAGTTTTAGCTGGTAGCTGAAGGGGGGTAGGTCTAGGTGGTAGCTAAAAGGGGGGTTGGTTCTAGCTGGTAGCTAAAGGGGGGGTTGTAGCTGGTAGCTAAAGGGGGGTTCAAGGGGCACGGTCTCTAGGTTCAAGGGGCACGGTCTCTAGGTTCAAGGGGCACGGTCTCTAGATAAGCGCTCAACCGACTAAACAGGTGGCTAACCTTATCAAGAGTTCCCGAGAAGTTTCGAGAAGTCTCGAGTAAAATTCTCTAGGCTATCTATAATTAAATTTTGGTTCCGGTCCAGGGTCCAGTCTCAAATCCAGAACTTTGCCTACAGTGACGTAGCCCATTTTAGGCTATTTTAGGTTAAGTAGAGAGGGTTTTAAATTTTTGCGTAATGGACCCTACCGTATTACCACAACTTGTGGCCTCCAGGTAAGCAGTATATTCAAGTAGCTACCCGAGAAGTAAATGAGAAAATTTTTTTTTAATTCTAGAAAAATCTCCGGTACCGGGGTTCAGTCTCTAGTCCACCCTCTGTCTACAGTGACGTAGATTCCCAAGAGACCCAGACTATTTTCAGAATACCTTCCCAGACACACTAATGAAGGATCTCTATTTTAATTTATAAGTACTTCTATTTTAAAACAAAATCTTGACGATCGTTTGACGTCATAAAGTCCCCTGATCATACCACAGGTGATATTAGAAACAGGGAAGTCATCGGCTTTGAAATACCCATAGCTCAGCTCTAGGAAAAGATACAAAAAAGTTGTTAACTAATAAAATATAAAGCTTAAAAAGGGCTATATTTTACTAGTTGATAACTTTTTGATAGCCGTCCCGGCTAGAGAGATATGGTAGCTCAAAGATAACACTAGAATAATGAAGACTCACCGCCACTTCCTCATCATTTTCTCGATCCATACTGAAGAAGTTGAGGAAGAAAATGATGTAGATCAACATGAACATCTTCAAAAAAATTATTTACTATCTGAAAGTTCACTATCTAAAAAAACCCAAAACCTACCTGCTGAAAAACAAAAAGCATTCGTGGGGCGCACAAAAACCGTTTCTCAGCCATGACCGTGACGGTCATCGCTCCCAAAACGGTTAGGATTTCGATGATAAAAGTGGCCGACGCTTTTAGAGTTGGCAGCATTTTCGTAACTGATTATGGATGGATAGGGAAACTTGTGTGGGTGATTTCAGCATAACCGATTTTTCACCTGTTTTCTTCAGGATCAGGTGGTAAGGAAAAGAGAGAGAAAGATTGTCATAAGACAGGAAAAGTTCAGTGAAACAATGAGAGACGCAGAGAAGGCTAGAGTGTCTGACTGTCTGCGTGCCTCTAGCGGGAGGCTCATCTTTGAGCGCCTATAACTTTGTTCATTAAAGAGATACAAAAAAGTTGCCAACTAAGAAAATATAGAGAAAAACAAGAGCTACATTTTTGTAGTTAAAATTTTTTTGATAGAATGTGAAAGTAGTGAGATATTTGTGGTTGAAAAAGACTTTCCTTTCTCAATCCGGAGCCTGCACCCACATAAAGCTCTCAGAAAGTATTCATTTTTGAGCGCCTATAACTTTGTTCATTGAAGAGATAGAAAAAGTTGTCAACTGATAAAATATAGAGAAAAACAAGAGCTACATTTTTGTAGTTAAAAGTTTTTTGATAGCAATTGAAAAAAGAGAGATATTTGTGGTTGAAAAAAGTCATACTTCTCTCAATTCGGAATCTGAAATCAAAAACGGTTTTTTTTCGATTTCTAGAAATTTTAGGTGGTCAGGTAATTAAGGTTTTTTATGAATATTCTGCTTGCTCACTTTAATTTTAGTCGAGCCTGCATGCCACCCCTACCGTACCCTTCCCTTGAGGGGCTCTTCCACACCTTCAAAACCGTACTCTGATCCCTCCAGCCTCCAGTTCCTCAGAATGACACCAAAAACCCATCCCCCGTAGTTACCGGAACTCTCGATGCTCCTCCGGGCCCTCAGGTCAGAAGCTAGACAAGTTCCCGTAACTCGATTTCCCTGTTGCACAACTTTCTTCCTCTTCCGTATGAAATACGTACTCTTTTGATTTTTCTAAATCCCAGGTGATATTTAGTCATACTTTCGAAAGAAATCTTTAAAAGTCTCTCGATTTTTTTAAAAGTCACTGTCACTTTGACGAATAATTATAGGTTTTTGAATCACGAGTCTCTTTCATTTTTGAGCTCAGAAATCGTAGATCCGTTCTAATTTATACCTTTAAAAGCCCAATTTTTCCCCTCTAAATTTTCAGAAAAATTTAAAGAAAAAATTTTTCAAAAAAAAAATTTTTAAGAAAAAAATTTTCAAAAAATAAATTTTCAGAAAAATGCTATAAAGCGGTTGGTCCTTATTCTGTGGTCACCTTCAAAACGTGTGTGTCTGTGTGACAGTATTCCTCAACTCCTATATGATCTTCCTCATTCTAAAAAAATCCCCAAAGGAAATCGGGAAGTACAGATACCTCATGTTGTACATAGCCGTTTTTGAAATTCTCTATGGCATGTTGGCTACTGTAACCAAGCCGGTGAGTCTAGAGGGGTGCCCTTCTAAAACAGGGACATTTTCTAGTTCGTCCACTCTTATGCATCTCGTGTAATAGTGATCGTCGACGCAAAAAACTCGTGGTTCGGTCGTGACGTCACCAAGATTCTGAATAGTTGCATTTGTGGATTCTACGGGTGCTCTGTGACCATCCTCGCCATTCATTTTATGTATAGATATGGGTCTTTGGACAAGTAAGTGAACTATAAGGTGCCCAGCAGGTTTGCTCGGAATTAACTTTTCGGAAAATCGGAAAACGACAGTTTTCCGAAAAAATTTTTTTAAATTTTTTCCGATTTTTTTTTCGGAAAAGTCGAAAAATTTCGGGAAAAATCGGAAAATTTATTTTTTAGGCATATTTTTCAATTTGTGACACAGATCATGAAGCCGGAAATATGGAAAAAAGAGAAAAAACAAAAAAAATTGAGAAAATCGGTCAAAAAAAGGTTGAGACATGCGCCTTTCAATTTTCTTCGTTATTAATGTATTTTCCGATTTTTTCCGAAAAAAAATTTCGGAAAATTTTCCAACGGAAATTTTTTTCGAAAAATGTCGGAAAAACGGAAATTTCGATTTTCCGATTCCGAACAAGCCTGGTGCCCAGGTAGTCCAGGGTTTTCAGAGCGCGTCGAACCCTGTTTGAAGGCTGGCGTTTTGTGTTCTGGTGCCTCATCCCAGTAGTATACGGTATCATATGGGGCCTCACCATCTTCTTCATTTTCCCAGAAGACGATGGATTCACAGAACTCATCAGGTTATTCTAGAAAATTAATTTCCCCATAGAGTGGATTTTAGGAAAGACATCTGGGATTACTTTGAACTTAAAGTCGAAGATATTGTTTACACTGGCCCCTATTACTACCCGGAAGACCGGAACGGCCTGGGAAGTATTGAGCCGTTGCCCCTTTTCGGAATGCTAGTGCTGTGGTTTGTTATTGTAAGCTGGCCCTTTTAGTCGCACTCCTCTAGAAAAATCCTTCAGGGTTCCTCATCTTTGACTGTCATGTTCTTCGGATTCCGATGTTATAAAACAATGCGGTCTCTGCTGAGCCATTCGACGTCAAAATTCACACAGGGACTTCAGCAGCAGCTATTCAAGGCGTTGGTTTGGCAGGTGAATTTGATTACTTCTGCCCGGGGGAAATGAGAGCCAAAATAGATTAAGGGGGATTTTGAAACGAGGATATTAAGATGAGGAACTAGATTACTGTAGTAGAGACAGTGTGTCGTTTCGAGAGCATTTCGAGAAATTTTTTTTCGAGAAATTTTTCCGGAAATTTTTCGAAAAATTCTCGAAAAATTTTTCTCGTTGATTTTTCGAAAATTTTTCGAGAATTTTTTTGAGAAATTTTTTCTACAGTAATCCTAGAGGGTCCAGGTTAAGGTCAGTGTTAAGGCTCACAGAGCTTAACCTGAGGAATATAACCTAGCTAAAACGGACTCGTCATAATTAGACTCCGCCCCTTTTAGCTATAATTCAGAAAAAGGTTTTAGAATTTTTTTGGTGTCAATATGATGAAAAATAAAACCGTTTCCATATTTGCTAAAAAAAAAGGAGGCGGAGCCTAAGCAAACTATTTTCCAGACAATCATCCCCCTTATCATGCTCTACATTCCTTGTTCCATCGTCTTCATCTGCCCTCTCCTCCATATAAACATTGGCAATACCAGCGCTTTTATCACAGTCTCCGTGGCAGTCTACCCAGCCATCGACACCCTTCCCAATATTTTTATCATAAAAAATTTTAAAAAAGCGACACTAGGTAACCTTTTTTCATGGACTCTCTGCAATTCATTTGACTTCCAGAGCAGTGTGTCGTTTCGAAAAATTATCTCTCGAAAAATCAACGAGAAAAATTTTTCGAGAAATTTTCGAGAATTTTTCGAGAATTTTTTCTCGTTGATTTTTTGAGAAATAATTTTTCGAAACGACACACTGTTCCAGAGATTCTAACATGCGGAAGCTGCCGAAAAACTCAAAGCCGTCTGGTATCGAAATCGAATACGATGGCGGGGATGAGTGCAACTACCCGATGACTTCCACCTGCTTTTTGACTTTTTGATGCAACTTTGTTTTCATTCATTTCATTTTTTGGTCTAGACAACGCCTTATTCTTTGTCACATCATGTTGAAATCCCCCTTCTCTTTATTCTGCGAAAATCTCCAGGAGATTTGCACCGGTATTTCGGTTTTTTTGAACCTCTATTTGATTATTTTGATAGTTTTCAAGTCACCAAAAAAGATTGGTAATTATAAATATTTGATGATTTATATTTGTGTTTTCGAGATTTTATATACGATTCTTGGAGTTTTGACAAAGCCGGTGAGTCTAAAGGGGGGGGGGCACATTTTTTTGGAAGAGGGTCCCAGGAGGGGGTAGGGCTAAGGGTGGCTTGGCTCAAAACTAACTGCACACCGCCACGTAAACCGTTACAAGCTTAGGAGCCTAATACAGTGCGCGTCATAAAGATAGGAAACCCCCTTAAAATGAGGTTTTTGGAAAAATTAGAAAAAATTCTGAAATTTTGTGAATGCCAATCGTTCTAAAATCCATTTAAAACCCACAGGAAAAAATTTCAGAATTTTTTAAAGTTTTTCCAAAAACCCCATTTTTTGCCTGTCCTCGCGGTCCGCTGACCCCTCCGTTTAGGGTTCCTACTCAAAAAACGGCCCAAAACGGACCTACAGGCCAGCCGAAAAACTTAGGGTGCCTATGCAAAAACCGGCCCAAAACGGACCTATAGGCCAATCAAAAACCTGAGAGTGCCTCCTACCTGCTCTAAAATTCCAGTACGTGCACTCCTACACCTCCCGTGTCATTGTCATCGTCGATGTCAAAAATTCAATGTTCAGTAGGCCAGTCAACAAAATCCTTAACAGTAAGCCCCCCCCCCCCCCCTTATTACCTACCCAATTTTCTATTTCATAGGCCTGGTATGTGGCTTCTACGGGTGCTCCGTGTCCATTTTCGCCATTCATTTCATGTATCGCTATGGGGCCCTGGATAAGTGAGTTTTTTGGGCACCCCCCCCCCCCCTAAAATGGGCCGTTTTCAGAAACCATCAAAAAAATTTCAAGGGATGGAAGATGGCTGTTCTCTGCTCTATTCCAATATTCTACGGGGTTATTTGGGGGTTGACTATGCATTTTGTCTTCGAGGAAGACCCGGCGTTCACCGAATTCATTAGGTATGTAGAACCGGGACGGCATGCTCTTATAATAAAGGTTTCTAGAAAAGACATCTGGGATTTGTTCGAACTCCCTGTCGAGGATATAGTCTACACGGGGTCCTATTACTACCCCCAGGATAAAAATGGGGTCAAGGAGATGAATTGGAGAGCGGCAGGTGGTATGGCAGTGCTGTGGTTTGTGATTGTAAGTGACCCCCTGAATGGCACCGGCTAGAAGCTATTCCAGAGCTCCTCCTCGCTTACCGTAATCTATTTTGGACTCAGCTGCTATTTTAAAATCCGAAAGCTAGGAAAAGGTTTCTCTAAGAAACTCCAAAGCCAACTGTTTCGTGCCCTGGTTATCCAGGCAGCAATTCCACTACTTCTTCTCTATATTCCATGCTCTATAGTCTTCGTTTGCCCCCTAATCCAAATAGATTTAGGGAATATGAGCGCTTTTATCAGTGTATCAGTGGCTATTTACCCAGCTATTGACCCACTTCCGACTCTTTTAATTGTAAAAAGTTATCGGAAAGTCACTAAAGGTAACCTCAATTTAAATCTGAAAGAAAAACGAAAAAAAAAATTCAGAATTATTGCTCAAGACAGTGAGACTGCTCCGAGAGTCCTCAACGACTTCCCTAATCCACCGGTCTTCAACCAGAGACTAACCGAATTTAGTTCCCTATAAGAGCTCATTAAAAAACATAAATCAACACCACAAATCTTGTTTTCATCACCCCGCTAATCCCTCGAGACCAAAGTCTAGGAGAGACTAGACAAAAACAACGTTACTATAAAACCTGCTCATCTCTAAATGAAATGTCGGCTATGTCATCGTCAATTTTAGTCTTTTCTCTAGCAGTTCTAGTCCAGTTTAGCTATGCGACTAACCGGGACTCTGTGATGACACTGGCCACCTCTACGTTGGGATTGACGTTCTACACGGCTGCGGAGTTGACGGTGGTAGGTTAGCATTTATATCTCGGGGGAGGGTTGGGCTTTTTGGGCCATTTTTTGGCATTCGGAAGGTTAGATAGGCAGAATACTGCTGGCAAAGTTTCAAATAAATTGGAGTATTTTGAGCCGAGTTATGTGCATTCTACGAAGAACAATTTTTTGGGCGTTTTTGGAGGGGGGTGCGGTGAAAATAGGGGCACACTTTTTTGGGAGCCTTGTTAGCACCTTCATACCGCAGTAAAAACCCTTCGGAATACTGTAGCCAGCTTTCAGATTGCCAAATGCTGTGAACCCCAATTCTACGCCACCCCGAACAACAACACTGCCATTCTGCAAGCCGGAAAGAAATGCATACTCCAAAACTCGAGTAACAAGGCTCTCCAAGCCCTAGCCCTTTACTCGAATGGTACAGCCCCTCCCCTCTTTCTATAAGTTCTAAAAAAGTAGGGCTCCCTTCAGGCTCAATAAGTTCAAAAAATATACAGTACTGGCCAAAAAGGTATTCGCAAACGGTATTTTGATCATAACTCTTCTGAAACATATCGGATTGATCTGTAATTGTTACACACAGTTTTGAGCGCTTTTTCAAGTGATTTTTTTAATAACTAAAAAAATAAAATTTCGAAAAATTTTAGAAAAAATCGAAAAAATCTTAAAATGTCAAAAAATCGTTTGCGAAAGCCTTTTTGGCTAGTACTGTAGAAGGGACCATTATTTTTCAGAAGGGTCCCCTATTTTTTTGCCCAAATCGAAGGGACCCCAATAAGGGACCCCAATTAAGGGACCCCAATAAGGGACCCCAATTTTTAAGGGACCCCAATAAGGGACCCCAATTTTTTTAAGGGACCCCAATTTTTTTAAGGGACCCCAATTTTTTTAAGGGACCCCAATTTTTTTAAGGTTACCCGAAGGGTCCCCATTTTTTTTAAGGGACCCCAATTTTTTAAGGGACCCCTAAACTACAACCCCATTATTTTTCAGCCAACAACTGTCTCAACCCGGAAACCGTCGACTCAGTGGTCTCGGAACTCGTACCGGCGGTTCAGGCTCTATCGGATCCATTTGTGACCAAAGTGAAAAGTAGTCTATCCAATTGCAAAAGCACGAATACACAGACAGGGGCAGCAAAGCAAGAGGCTTGTTTGGAAAAAGTGTATGGAATCGTTTTGAATACCCTATCCGTGGAATATATTGATAATATCTGTAAGCAGGTGGTCAATGAGAACGTGACACCGCAGGAATGGTCGTGTGGATTGAAATATATTCCGAGTTTGGTCACTTTTTCGAAATACTCGTGTTCTAAGATTGTCAATAATTGATTTGAGCCTGTTCAAATAAAGTTTTGTACTTTGTCCCGGAACAAAAAAAGCAATGACCTAAGGATTGGTTTAATTAAAATCCCAAAGTGTCCAATGCAATTCCACCAAAAATAACTCCCTATCCAAAATCCAATTCTTGGAAAAACATTTTGATGTCTTGAACCCTTCGACTAACTCAATCCAGGTCGCCCCGAAAACTAATCACTTGTCCCCCCACCGGCTCCTGGAAACGGCGTTGACTCAAACTTTTCCTTTCCATAACAATATAATTTAAGGGTTTAGACTCTGAAGTCAGAAGAAGTAGACTAATTTCCATTTACTTCCTTTTATCAGTTCACCTGTCTCTCTTGACGAGAAGGGTTCATTTTGAGTTCAGAATTCCCGACTTTTCGATTTATTACGATTTTGTAATTTTTTATGCTAGTAAGCAACTACTTTTCAGGTTACAACACTTTAAAAAATACTTTTTTCCTATTTTTTGTTTTCTTGCCCTGCCTAATTGAGGGAACATAAACGTAATGAAATATACTTTTGCTTGAACTTGTGTATCTCGGGTAGCTTGAAAGGTACATAAAACTTTTCAACTAACAAAATGTTTAGCATTTTATCAGCTAGATTTCATAAGTTGATACTTTTTTGATATCTCTTCTGGCAAGCGAGTTATCAAAGGACGAAGTAAGGGCTAGAGTGTCTGACTTCTCTGCGCTCTCTCAAAGGGTACTCACCTTTTGAACACTTATACCTCCGTTTAAAAAAGAGATACAAAAAAGTTGTCAACTAATAAAATATTTAACATTTTATGAGCTATATTTTATTAGTTGACACTTTTCTGATATCTTTTCTGACAAGCGAGTTATTAAGAGACGCAGAAAACGCTAGTGTCTGGCTTCTCTGCTCTCTCTCGAAGGGTACTCACCTTTTGAACACCTATAACTCCGTTCAAAGAAAAGATACAAAAAAATTGTTTATTAGTAAAATGTTCAGCATGTCATGAGCAATATTTTTATATCAAGCACTTTTTTGATACCTCTCATGGTAATCGAGATACGGCTGCTCAAAGTTTCGCAACATTTAATATCCATAGAAAAACCTAATTTCCACAAGAATTTGTTCTCTGAAACTTCCGAAATTGTGTCCAGTTACTCGCCTCCCTAATATCAGTTTTATTAAATTTTCTCATGCATGAATATCTGATTTTTCTCCTTCATAGACACAAATAACCAAATTCCGTCCTTCCAGGTAAATGACATATTTCTCCGACTTATTCTCCCTGGAATCGAATGAAAATCTGAGATTTGTCGCGGCGATTCTTCTTACCTTGGTTAGTTTTTATTTCAACATTTTCATTTATCAATTAGAATAGTTTCAGGTCAGTATCCTAGGCACCTTATTCAATTTAGTGGTTCTTTTGGCGATATTTCTAAAGGTTCATAAGAAAGACGGGTTTCTGAAAATATGTTGTCTCAAGAGCTTTGGGAATGGAATCGTTTGTGTTGGATATTTGGTATGGCCGGTTCCCGTCACTTTTTTGTGAGTTTTTTTCGGCAGCCAGAAAATGCGCTCTGTTGCACTTACGTAAAAATCGCGCTCCAGCTAACCTAAAATTTGGTTGGGTATCAAACGTAAAAGAAAAATTTGAATTTGCAGCTCAAAAAAACCTATAATTTTTAAAGCGCAATTTCGAAATCTGGAATTTATGGGCAAAAAACCGGCAACTTACCCTTTCGCTGTAGTGCAATTACTGACACGGGTTTCTAGGGCTTCGGTTAAAAATTAATTTCAACAAAAATGGAACTAACTTCAAAAAAACATTACATTTATATTTTTTGGCTGATTATCAAACTTTAAAAAAATTAAGCGCAAATTCAAAAAATTAAATTTTTTGGGCAGGTAAACGGTAAATCGAAAAATTCTCTATTACGGCTCAATTCCCAAAAACCCCCTCATATTTTCCAGAAACAACCTTTTCCTCCCGCACATGTTCAACGCCTTTATGGGCCAACTTATCGGCTGGTTCGCCTGGTGCATTGGACCCCTTTCACAAGTCCTTCTAACCGGAAATCGAGTTTTGGCAGTGTTTTTTCCGCATGTTTATACAAGATCTTATCGTTTTGCGCCGAGTAATGTACGTTTTTTTGGGATTTTTTCTGGAAAAATTTCGAATTTTTTAGATTGGAATAATCATTTGCTTAATTCTAGCCTTCCTAGTTTTTGTCGCCTTTTTCCCAGGTAAGAAAAGGTTTTCAGGGTTCATAACCAAAATCAGAGTTTTTTCAGAAGGTTGTCATTATTTATACAACTTGGAGAATATCGGATGGCTACCCGAAGACACTCTTTGCACCTCCATTCGACGTTCGATATTTCTAGTGTCCATGTTTATTATCGTGGTATTTACCACGGTTTCCGGGGTTGTTCTGTTTCTCAAGTTGATTGCCGACTCGGTTCGTTGTGTACTCCTCTCGGAAAACTCCCTTTTTAAGTTCCAGCAAGGCCGAGCAATGTCCGATGCGCATTCCTCCAATCGACGGGTCCAACACAGGAAGGTCCTGATTCAGACCTTGGTCCAAAATGCGTTGATTCTAGCGGATACCCTGAACACTACAGTAACCTACAAATTATTTTCCCTACTATTCCTTCAATTTTTAACTCTTTCTTACTCAATGGTCTTCATTCGAATGGTCGAAGGATTGATAATGGTGACGATGAACGAGAGGATCAATAGTGGAGCAAAGGCGTTATTTGGGGTGAAAAAAGAGGGGAAAAAGGCGACGATCGGGCACACGATGCTAGTCTGGAATAATTCCACCACTTCTGCTTTTCATAAATAAAATCTATTTTCTTTTTTTTTTTAAATTCTGTTTACAACCAGTCGGCTGACGCCGCCTAACGGCTGCGCCGCGGTAGCAGCCGACATCTCACGGGTTCCGCTGTTCACTACACTTTTCGGGTAAAAACATATACTTTTGGAAAATAGCTCTAGATGTCTTCAAAGTGAAATTTTTTGAAATCTGAAAAGACGGGCATCATCTCAGACAAATTCTCTATCGATCTATATAAGTTTTGTCAAAAAAGTTCAAGGGCGGATCTGCTAGGGCTTGCGACCAACAGACACACACACACACACACACACATACAGAATCTTCTGATTGTTATTAGTAAAGATTTTCTGCATTTTCATTCAAATCTTTTCTCCTAGGAAACATCGGCAATAAAAAGATAGAACGTGAAGAACGTCTCCCTACTATTCTCCTCCTGGCAAAAAACAAGAAGACAATGACTGTATTTGACCTACAGACAGTGCGCGAACCCCCTAAGCTCCGCCCCTTTTGCCTATATAAGGCGAGGTTTTGGGTCATTCTTCGGGTTCTCTCTCGTTTCTCGCCAATCGGGCAGTCCTGTGCGGCATAGGTTTTGCTCGAGAACCCCAGCCTGTTTCCCAACGTGTGAAGCGGCATTTAAGTGTCCAGTCCTTCGCTCCGCCAATCAGGCAGTCCTGAGCGGCCTAACTTTCCCATGGAGCCAGCCTGTTTCCTCAGTGTGAAGCGGCACTAAGATTCGTCCTCTCCTAAAAGCTCAAGCCTAGATTTCGGGAATAGCCTGAAGCGGCACCACATTCCATCGAGCTGTCTGTTTCTGGGAATAGCCTGAAGCGACGTAAGTGTCTTCTCCGTTGCTCCGCCAATCGGGCAGTCCTGTGCGGCATGACTTTTTCTATGGAGCCAGCCTGTTTCCTCAGTGTGAAGCGGCATTAAGTTCGACCTTCTACACGTACTTCGCCTCTTCGTGGCGTAGAAGAGGCAACACTCTGGGCGACCAGAGTGGCTAAGAAGTACACTCTAAGGGTTTTTTTAGTGACTGGGACACATGGCGGGTTCAGCAACCGGGACAACTACCAGGATAGCTTCAATGATCCGAATGACTCGAGCAGCAATAAGGACAGACCCAGAGAGGCGGAAAGGATCGGATCAACCTATGGTATATTATTTAAAAGCAAAATAAAAACCTAAAATTCAAAATTTCAGGCTTTGAATCTGGATCGGCTAATGGAAATCAAAAGAGGTTGGATCAGAGCGGTTTTCCGAATAAGGTGAGTCATTAAGGTTCTCAGGACAGGGTTTCACCTAGTCGTTTTTTTCCCGGAAATTCAATTTTCTGAACAAGTTCCGCAACCTGTCTATTTTCTAAAAAAAAACATTTCAGTCCATCGAAACACGCCTAAATAATTCATTATTTTATTATTTTCTTTCTTCATTTGAGTCACTTCCCACCTATTTTTGATGAGAAAAAAACAAGTGAAGGCGATCAGAAATCTCTTTGTTTTTTTGACGGGACCCCTCGATTCAAGACTTTGGTTATTCTAATGAGTACTCTTATTACCCAAAAAGAATATCTTTTTGTAGAGATCTTGGATTTTCTTGGCTCAGAAAGGAGGAAATTCTCAGCGATACATCTTAGCTCACAAAAAAGAACCAAGTTTTTTTTTCTAGTGAGTACAAAAAAGTGGGTTTTTATGTATACTTTTTTGAAAGCATTATATCTCAAATCCTAGTAAAGATACAAAAAAGATGTCAATTAGTAGGTTGTAGAGCTTATTTTAAGCAATATTTTACTAGTTGACTGTTTTTTGATATCTCTTACACAACTCGAGATATCTGCGTTCAAAGTTATACCAAGGAGACGTCGAGAAAAGAGGCGGCTAGAGTGTCTGACTGCCTGCGCTCTCTCTGAACGCCGCTAGCTCCTTCCCCTGAAAAGATACAAAAAAGTTGTCAACTAAGAAAATGTTGCTCAGATTAAGCGCTACATTTTATTAGTTAACATTTTCTTGATAGCTCTAATAGAAATCGAGATACAGCTAAGAGAGTGACCAGGAACTTTTTCAATATCATCATTATTTATTTTGAAACGAAACTAAGGAAACCTCATGTCTGTTCACCCCAAATTTAAATTAATCCCCGAAAAGTGTTTCATTTTTCAAAAAATGAAATCATATCCCTTCTTTTTTGAAATCCTTGATCCAAACATCAACTCGATTATCCGAGGGTATTCCTTTTTCCCTATTCTTCCGGTACCTTTCCGTAAGGGATCATTGACCACAAAAAGGGGTTTTTCGATTTATGGAAGTTGGGAAATCCTGGAAATTCATGGAAAGAGAGAGAGAGACTAGTTATTGAAAATAAACATGTCAAAAACAGAGAAATTGGATTGGGACCGATCAAGGATCTTTTTCTGCTAATTTCCATGTCTTAGAGGTCGCTGTCTCAATCAAAGGGCATGGTTTAGCAGATCTCAAGCCGTTTTATTAGAGGTCTCTCGACTTCCGAGAACACTTTTTGGAACATTGTTCATGAGAACACCTCAATTTATCAGAACCATTGCATAATCGAAAAAAAAGTGTTCTCTCTCTCTCTCTCTCTCTCTCTCTCTCTCTCTTTCCCACTTGATGACAAATTCAGAACTCTCTCTTCAGTTTTTGTTGGAGACACAAAAACAACAAATCGCTTTCAGACTCTCAATGTTTTTCTCATTTTTTTCCCGTCGTCTTCAAGTTTATTTTTTGAAGAAGTAGGTGGCCCCAGTAGGATAGGAATAGTTAATTTGCACTCTTTTGGTTTGGAAAACAGAATGAAAAAAGATTTTGTCTTGTTGTTAGTGCCACCTTTTTTTTGGTTTTCTAGACTTGTTAGAAGGATTTTTCAGTGGACTTCCTACTTCAAAGTCTAGTTTAGTCTGCAATTGCGCTCCGTTGATAATAAACTATATGGCCTGAAATTCCAGTAGTTCTTTGAAATGTAGGGTTCCCTGTTAACCAATTTTCGACTTTAAAAATTCACTTGGACTATCGAGACTAGTGAGACTCAGGTATAAAATATCCTGGCACGAAAACTACGGTAGTAATTTTATAATAGTAGGTCTATAAAAAAATTCATTTTTTTCTGGTTATGATTTTTTTGAGCCGCGAAGATGCCTATTTCCCACGGAAACCTGGAAAAAACTGGGAAAAAGCGACGAAAAAAAAATTAATTAAACTTTTGTAGACCCACTTTTGAAAATAAATTACGGTAGTTTTCTCTCCCATGACCCTGAATCTTACACAGCGAGATCAGAATAATATTGAAATTTGAAGTTTCCCGCAGAGACTCTGAAATTGACCCCCAGTTCGACAGAGCGCACTTGCATACTTCCCTTGCTTCCCCTTCAATTTTCTCAACTCATTTTTAGATTTTTCTTTTTTCTTTCATTCTGTTTTCCCACTTCTATTTTTTTCAAAAAAATAATTTATCTGATACATTGAAAGAGACACAAAGGAACGATTAAATGAATGGGGTGAGTGTGTGGCGACGACACACACACACACGCAAAAACAATTATTCAGATCTTGAGAAATGAAAGAAAGAGAGAGAGAGAGAGAGAGAGAGAGAGAGAGAGAATGAGAAAAAACAGAATTAAATCAGGGGTGACTCGTCATTTTCCGAGGAAAATAGGTCCGGTGGTTAGATGGAGTCTGAGACAAGCCCCCAGTTGACATTTTTGAATTTTTAGAATTAGACTTGTCCGAGAGGAGTAACGGTTTTACTTTGACTTAAACAGCTTTGACTTCATTTAAAAGACCTTTTCCTACACCCATAAAGGTCAACTACAGTAATCCCCGAGAACCTTCATGACCTAGATTCGTCACTCCGCAAAGTGCTCAAGTCCTGAGAGCAATTCTGGCTAAACACGTTCCCCGCTATTTGTTATTATTTTTTTCGTTTTCTTGAATGAATATTAATAAAGAGAACGAACGCTTGAGAGTCTATGAGCAAATACTCCAGGCCACGCCCACTTTTTGGTGGTAACTTCCTCTTTTTTCATTTTGGGGACGGTGGTTTCGGGGAAGTCTTGAAGAGAGAGAGAGAGAGAGAGAGAGAGAGAGAGAAAGAGAGAGATCACCTGTATGTTCTGTGCTCACTTTTGAAGCCCGACTATACTTGAATTTTTAAAGTACTGTTTTCGAAAAGTGCATCGTCGGGTTTCGATTTTGAAATTTGGGGAGCCATATTCTGTTTTAGTGGTGTCTTGTTCCTTTCTAAATATTCTGTTTTATTGGTCTACGCCCGAATTTCATTTCCAGACCCCCCATTGTCTGATAGTGAGATTAGCTTGGTCCAGGTGTCTACATAGGTATCAGAGATCTCCATTTTTCTAGATCCTCTAATAGATTTTTCGAAATCTAGTGTTCCTAGCGCGTATCTACCATTTTGGCTGTAAAAAGTAGATCAAATATTATTTTTTGATCTACCATTTTGGGCGGGAAAAATATTATTTTTTGATCTACCATTTTGGGCGGGAAAAATATTATTTTTTGATCTACCTTCTTGGCACGAAAAAATATTATCTTTTGATCTACCTTCTTGGCACGAAAAAATATTATCTTTTGATCTACTATTTTGGCGGGAAAAAGTAGATCAAATATTATTTTTTGATCTACCATTTTGGGCGGGAAAACGTAGATCAAATATTATTTTTTTGAACTACCATTTTGGCGGGAAAAAGTAGATCAAGTATTATTTTTTGATCTACTATTTTGGCGGGAAAAAGTAGATCAAATATTATTTTTTGGTCTACCATTTCGGGCGGGAAAAATATTAGTTTTTGACCTACCAATTCGGGCGGGAAAAATATCATTTTTTGATCTACCACTTTGGGCGGGAAAAGTTTTATTTTTTGACCTACCATTTTGGGCGGGAAAAATATTAGTTTTTGACCTACCATTTTGGGCGGGAAAAATATTATTTTTTGACCTACCATTTTGGGCGGGAAAAATATTATTTTTTTGACCTGCCATTTTGAACGGGAAAAATATTATTTTTTGATCTAAAATTAAGGCGGGAAAATTAGATCAAATATTATTTTTTGATCTACCTTCTTGGCGGGAAAAAAATAGACCAAATACTATTTTTTGATCTACAATTTTGGCGGGAAAAAGTAGATCAAATATTATTTCTTGATCTATCATTTTGGCGGGAAAAAGTAGATCAAATATTATTTTTTGATCTACCATTTTGGCGGGAAAGATAGATCAAATATTATTTTTTTTTATCTACCTTCTTGGCGCGAAACGTAGATCAAATTTTTTTTTGACCTACCATTTTGTGCGGGAAAAACATTATTTTTTGATCTACCATTTTTGGCGCGAAAAATAGATCAAATATTATTTTTTGACCTACCATTTCGGGCGGGAAAAAATAGAATAAATACTAATTTTGTTTTGGCGTCAAAAAGTAGATCAAATATCATTTTTTGATCTACCTTCTTGGATTCCAAATTCTCCTCAATAGAACCTGTATAACCTTCATTTCCTTCTCTTATAGGCCCCTAAACATAGCCCAAAAACTCCAAAATTCCTCAAAAGACTTCCCCAACAGCTTTCGGAACTCGAATTCCCATTGAGCATAAACCACGGAACCTCCTTTCTCTCTCTCCGAATTTTAGGTTTTGCTCTCTCTCTTTTCTAACCTTTTGTGAATAGCGTGTTCTTTTGTTTGGGGGTCACTTTTGTCTTTTTTTTTCATCCAAACTCTTTTCATTTCCATTTTTTTCCAAAAAAGGAGTTCAATTTGAAACACAAAAATCATGTTTCACAAAAAAAAAGAATTGCATTTGTTTCTGCAGAATCATCTTCGTTCTATCTTTCTCATTTCGTTCGTCCCCCCGTTTCTTTTTTCCTCAAATCCGATTTCCGTTTCTTCTGCTTCGACGAGCATTCTCTTTTCGTCGGTTGACACCTCCTTCCGTTACCTTCTTTCTGAACTCAAAGTGCCTCCTCTTGATCCCTCCCACCAAGGATTAGTTGTAGTAGGATAAACACTTTTTGAAATTCAGAAGCATCGAAGTTCCTTTGATCAGTAATCTATAAGGATTAGCTATTTTGAAATGCTCTAATGGTGTCTACCGTAATCCTGCTTTTTTTTTCAAATTTTCAAAAAAAGCCGGTTAACAGTTAATTAAACGTACTACCGGGCCACTTTTAGCAAGAAAAAAACTCTCTAAAAAAACAGACCACGCCCCCTTTTCTAGAAATTGCTCATACTAATATTGAAACCCCTTTTAAAAAATGTTTATTTAGCATGTCTTACAATTTTCATTTTTATGAAATTCTGAAAAAAAAACCATATTTTCGTAGAACATTACGGACAAAGTATTTTCTAGCCTAGGTAAAAGCTCCAAGAAAAAATAGGCCACGCCCCCTTTTCAAATTTTTTTAAAGAATATTTTTTGAATTCCACTTGTATCAATGCGTCCGAATTATTTTAAAATTCGGGGAAACCTGAAAAAATAGGCCACGCCCCCTTTTTTGAATGTTTTTTCTTACCGACTGAAACAAGTCATCCGCTTGGACCAATACGTTCAGAGTATGTATTTTTAAAATTCGGAAAAACCTGAAAAAAGCAAAACCGTGATTTGATATCAGGTTAGGACTTCGAATTTCTGCTATTCCTGATCACTTTTAGCTGACTCTGCCAAAAAAAACTAAACCACGCCCCTTTTTTGGTATTTTGGAGTTTTTTTATATGCTATGTAAATTAAAGAATTTTTTCAATTCACCAAAAAACCACATTTCCGTGGAACAATAGGGATGACGTATTTTCCAATCTAGATAAGACTCCGCAAAAAATAGGCCACGCCCCTTTTTCGAATTTTTTAGAGGTTTTTTAATGAAAAATTTCCAAAAATTCAAAAATTTAGAGCAAAGTTCCCTAGAAGCTCTTGCTATGACCACTTTTAAACCGGGATAACTGTGGAAAAGACTAAGCCACGCCCCTTTTTCTTGGACTTTTCAAAAAAACTTACTTTTTTACAAACACCTTCCGAAATTTTTCCAAAAAAACAAAGATCTCTAGTTTCACTTCTCACTTTGTCCTTTCCACACGGCTGCAAAATCCTCAAAAATCCGGGAACAAAGAGTGTTATTGTTTATTTTTTGGTCCCGCTTCTCTTTCATCGACTGAAGTTCAGGCGGGGCTTCTCTTTTGTCTTCCAAATGAAAAGAGAGAATCTCAATAATTCAGGAACCTACGTAGGAAAAGGGAAGAAGGAGGAAGAACTATTTCCTCATTCATGACTCGGAAACTCGACACGTTTATTTTTATTTTCTTCCACTTTTCTTCTCTGACACCTGCTACACGATGATAAGACGGATAGAGCAAAGATAATTTGTGACATGTTTCCTGTCACCTTTTCTCATCACCATCATTTTTTATTTCTTCTTCCATGGCATCATTCTGTCTCCCAGGGGCCCGAATTTGTTGTTTTCTGACGCAAAAAATTCTGATTTTATTTTTAAACTTTTGAGTTATTTCGAATTTCTGAAATAGCACGTCAACCTACAAAGCGAGCGTTTTGGTCTCCGCCTCCAAGCAGTTTCCAGGGGGCTATTTTGTGTGGAGTTTAGTGGAGCCTGTTCCAAAAAAGTTTTGTACCTAAATAGTCCTTCAGATATAGGGGTTTTTACCTGCTTTTCAGATTTGAAAAAACAGGTCAGTTTTTTTTGAATTTGGTCACCTGTAACCCAACAGTTGACCAAAATGGAGTTTTAGGGAAAAATAGGCTGGTATAGAAATTATCGAAAGTTGAGTTCATATTTCGTAATTTTTCGACTGGACTTTTGCAATGCTTTAATTTTTGAAATCCACCTGACCTAGCAAGTTTCTGGGAAACTACTATGGCTACCGTTTCCTTGGGTTTTTTCGAGATGAGCATGGGGTCAAGTAGTGGCAAGAACTCCCTTACTAGGCAATGACCAGAACGGGGTCTGTTCAAGACCTATACCACTTCAAAGAGGACCTTTGGAGGACCTCAGAACCCTGTTCAAATTTTTCTATGGTTTTCTGAGGTTTGAGAAAAAATGACCTGAATTTCCAATACTGAGCCATGTTGATTTTGCATAATTACGTTTTTTTTCGGGTATTTTTCGAGAGAAGTACTAAGCATTTTAAAAAATCATGTATCAGGTTGAGTCAAAATTATTGTACCACTTTCGAAAAAAATTCAAGTCATGATTTTTTCGTTTCTTCCAAATATCTGTCAGTATATTCTGTATCACAACAATGGACACCCAACTGACAACCGATGTGAAAAAAACATGAAGCATTTCGATAGCTTCTCAAAGATTCTAGGCAAAACAGAACATGTGGTACAATAATTTTGACTCAACCTGATATTATTGTTTCATACAAATCGGCAGGAAATTTTTTTTTAATTTAGGCTTGAATTTTAATTGAAACGTCAAAATTTCCGGTCGATTTGTATGAAACGATAATAGTCATTTGAACTCGAACTTTTTTCACCCAGTAATTTGTCTACCAGCCAAAAATATCTTACTGAGCCTAGAAGCTAGGTACCTTTAAGCGAAGGCTCTGTGGATGGATACGAACCATGGATACACTCCTTTTTGGTTTTCCATATGTGATTAAAATTGAGTCTTTTTCAACCAATTGAGAAGAGAATAGGTCCCAGAAAATTCTGGAAAAACCTGCCAGATTTTCTCAGATCAACAGAAATTTGGTGTTTCTCCAATTTTCATCCAAAAAGACCCAAAAATCACTGTTTACATCTTCAATTAAATCTCTGTTTTTTGAACTCTAAACTCCTTGCTAGTTGCCATCTGTTCATCTGAACTTTCTTGAGCTTTTCAGTTTCCTTATTCCCTAATTGCCATTGACGTCTCTCTGTCTGACTCAACTCACCTTCGTCTATTTTCGTCAGATTCTTTTTCTTTTTGATAATGACTAATTTTCTTCGAAAAATCTTATTTTTATATTTATACGTTTTTTCGTTTAGTTTGATTGGAAAAAACACGTTCCCCGGAACCCTAGTTTTCATGGAAAAAGGTCTGATTAGCCTTTTTGATCGTCTCGAGCATTTATTCAGAACGACGTCTAGGTGTTCATAATATTTTTTTTCTGTGGAATAGAACCAAACACGTTTTTTCTAGTAGTTGCCGTTATTTTAGAGGTTTTGAAATTTTGAAAAAAATTTTCCAAAAAAAATTTTTTTTCAAAATTTCAAAAACTTCAAAATTGGTTTTTAGTCCACAAAGAGGCGTGGCCTGAAGTCCTAACCCAGATTTACAAAAATTATTTAATTTCGAAGCGTCCAAAAAAATTAAAGTTCCATTTAGGCTCCGCCCACTTTTTATACCACTGAATTCCCATGAGAGGTTAAAAGTGGGCGGAGCTTAAAAATAAGTGAACGTCACTTTTTTTCAGAAATTTTTCTGGATTAATCATTTACAGTTTCGAAACTTAAAATCGGTTCAAAACTCAAAACTTTTACGTTTAATTTGAAATTTAGGCTCCGCCCACTTTTTCAAAAAAAAATTCCGAGATAAGGGAAAAGTGGGCGGGGCCTAAATTATAATCCAAAATTCGAATTTGATCTCTAGAAACTTTACCAAGTAAAATATTCCAAAATTTCCCCAAAAAATTCTGAAAACTGTCCATCCTCCCTCTACCACCCTCTCTATCCCTTTCTCATTTTTGTTCTTGTTCTCAAATTTTTTTCCTTTTTTCCCAAAAAATCTGTCCTTTTTTCCCCTTTATTTAAAATTCGGGGAAGGGCATCGTCTCCGCCTCTTTCCTCTCTAACAGAGCCCTTGCAATCCCCTCCGTCTTAATCTTAATGTATCCTCTCCTCTTTCCCTTTATAATCACGTATATGTTTTCAGAATCCAGTGCAACTTCATCGTCTTGGCCAAAGAATGACTTCGAATCGTGCCATCCTGAGAGTAAGTGATCTTTTATTCCCAGTTTCCTGATGGTCACTCCTCTTCCTAAATTCATTGAAATTCGAGAAAAGGACCCGGAAGCCCTGAAAGAGAGAGAGAGAGAGAGAGAGAAAGAGAGAGAGAGAGAGAGAGAGAGAGAGAGAGAGAGAGAGAGCTGCACCATGAAAGGTGAAAGCTCATGGTCACAAATCCCCAGGTTTTGGGAAAAAACTTTTCTGCATCCGGATCACGTGTGTATATGTGCAATGACATTCACCCTGACTTCCGTAAAAAGTTTATTTTGGAAGGGGGGCAGGGGGGATAACGAACTAAAAAATAAAACATAACCATTGGTCACTAGTCTTTAGAAGAGAGAGAGAGAGAGAGAGAGAGAGAGAAAAGGGAGGGTAATTGTATTTTTTGTTCGGTCAACCGAGTTTACTGGAAACATGCAACAAATTAATTTTATTTTTGAATTTTTTATTCGACATGTGTCTTGACAAGGGCGGCTAATAGCTAGCCTTTATGGCTGATACTGCAAGTTTTTTTCGAAAAAATTTTTTCACCTATTTTTTTCTTTAGGTCAAGAATACCATCCTAGGCGCCTAGCTCCAAGAGTCATTTTTTGGCTGAGTATAAAACGGCTGATTTTTTAAAAAAACGGTACCTAAAAATGAGCCGTTTTGAGCCTACCACAAATTTGAAATCCTGCCAACTTTACTTTCCATTGACTGACTAACTAGAGCAGAATCAAAAGGGATTAGAATCAAAATTTCTTAAACTATAGGCCACCTCCTGAAAAACTGAAAACTTTTTTGGGCCACCTTGAAAATTTAGGGTTGAACCGGCTTTCCAGACCCCATTCTGGTGGACCCTTACTGAAAACGATTTTTCGGAATAATTTTTTTTTCAAAACTGTACGTGAAATTTTTTGAGTTCCCAAGCAAGCTAAAAATTCCCGTTAGGCTAACTCAAAATTTCCACCACAAAAACTGAAAACTTTTTTTTGGGCGCCCTTAAAAATCGTATAGGTCTTGAACCGACTTTCCAGATTTTGGAATGTCGTTTTTTTGGAATAATTTTTTTTCAAAACTACGTGAAATTATTGAGTTTCCAAACAAAAAATTTAAATTCCCGCCAGGCACCTGCCGGGAACTCAAACTTCCCACCAGATAAACAAACTTCTCTTACAAAATAAACCCATCTATTCCCATATATCTTTTCACCTGTAAAATTCCTCACATAAACTTTCTAATAACATTTGATCTAAATATCCGAAACCTCCAAAAATAACCCCGAAACTAGACATTCGGATACGCATTCTTTGACACCGTCACACCTCCGGTTGATTCAGACGCAGGTGATTATTTTTTCCAAAAGTTTCTTCCCCTCCCTACCCTTTCCACCTGGATTTTTTGTTTTCTTTGTGACAGAAATCGATTTTTTTTCCTTTTTGCTTTTCATTTATTCGTACATCTTTGTCTCTCATCTGACGTGCCTAGGAGCAATTAGAGAGTACTTCTCGAGAAATCTCATAGATCAAAAGTGTGGCTACATTCTCAAATTGATTAGGAAACCGGGATTAGCAACGTGTTTTAGTATAATCAAAGATTCCCTTGCTACTAGAATTTGTTTCGAAATTCCAAAAATAGGGGGCCACAGCTAATCCCGGGGGGATTAAGAAAAAGTGTAAAAAGAAAGTAGGTCCTGGCCGGGTTCGAACCGGCGACCTTCTGCGTGTGAAGCAGACGTGATAACCACTACACTACAGGACCACGGTCGGCTTACCGAGTAGTTGGCGGTGCTAACTCTGCGCCAGGAGATTGTTTACATTTTCCTCCAAAAAGACACAATTTGTTTATAAAAAACCAAATTTTTGATCATTCCATTTTTAGAGTCTATGGCAATGAATACAAATTATGTTCTTCAATAGTATTCTAGTGATCCCTCCCTCAACAAAACTAATTAGAGCGCATTTACATTCAATGGGATCCCCTTCGTGTTCGTTTTTGTGTATAGAGAAAGACGGATATATTTTGCTTTTCGCTCCAAAAGAAAAGCAAAAAAACGTACTGATTAATTCACTGTGTTATGGCGCCTTTCGCAAATGAGCTTCCGGTTCGTGTCTCCGGAAACTTTTTGAGTTTTTTTTGTAAGAAAATACCTGCCTTTGTTAAACGTGCGACGTTTGAAAGTTGGGGGCGAGAGAGCGCAGACAGTCAGACAATCTAGCCTTCTCTTTTCTCTGCGTCTCTCTTTGGGGTGTCATAACTTTGAAGGCGCATATCTCAGAGCACGTGAAAGATATCAAAAAACTGTCAACTAGTAAAATATTGCTCATAAAAAACTGCACATTTTGCTAGTTGACAGTTTTTTTCTATCTCTAAAAATAACCGAGATAAATTATCCTAAAGATGACATAGCCTCCTGCAATTTCATTTCAAACCTTCTTTTCAAGTTTAGATAATATTTTCGAGTTTTGTGATCACACAAAGGTCATCCCTCGCCTGCTCACTCAATTCATTTTCTCATTTTTCTCCTCCTCCTCCTTTTTCGAAAAATTTTCTTTTATTCGCTGGAAGGTCCTCTCCAGACGATGGTCTATAAAAAGACCAGGGAAAACATAGAATTTTAAATCGAAACGAAGACGATGGTTTGTGCCCCCAGGAATTTCTTAGTCATTGTCTATGGATATTCATTAAGATATTCGTCTTTTTTTCTCATTTCCGGGGGGGGGGTGGAAAACGGGCGGTCGAAATGCACGTAACCTGAAATTTAGTGAAAATGGTTTTTTAGAGGTTACTGTAGTTAGCTACGCTCCTACCGTAACCCTGAGCTCGCTGATTAATTTTCTTTATTCTCCTTAACCGGCTCCAGGGGACCCCTGAGATATCTATGGCGCCCACCCACTATATCAATTGCAGCCTTTTGGCGCAGCCGGTAGCGCGCTGTTCTCACAATCCGAAGGTCGCGGGTTCGATTCCCGCGGTGTTCCCTTGTTGTTTCCAGCAATGTTTCTTCCGCTTTCTCTTTTAGAAATCAAACGACTTACCCATTTTCCTTCATTTTAATTAATGGTTTGCTCTTCCCCTCGTGTTTTTTCTTTTTCTAAACTACCCACTTCCTTATTTCTTCTCATCCAGAGAACGTTTGAAAGGCTCTAATTCATTTTTATTTTAACTCTATTTTTCCAGGAATTTCAAAAATCAGGGAGGCGAAAATAAGTTTTTTTCTCTCAATTTCATTATCCCAAGATCTTTTCTCATTTCCCTAAAACCGAAAAACAGCTTGAGCCGGGAGCAAAACCTTCGAGACCAACTTCTTTTTTTCCTGCTTCCTGGATTTTTCTCAAAATAAGCCCTGATTGCATTATGAACCAAAGTATCTTTTAAGAATCAATTCACATCATCTTTTTTGGAATTCGTACTTCCTCAAAGTTTGAGGCTCAAACAGCCCTTAGGGTCTAGAGTATTTTGATTTTAACTTGAATTTTTTCTAGGAAGACAAGTTAGTTCCTCTTTCGCTTGATTTGACGTAGAACGTACTAGGTTTAGTCTAAACAAGAGTTTTTTGGAATCCATTCATTTCCAAGTCCGGTTTCACATTTCTTTGAGCGGAGATATCTCGCTTCCCGTTTTAGCTATCAAAAAAATTTCAACAGGTAAAATATTGCTCAGATCAAGCTCTACATTTTATTAATTGACAACTTTTTTGTATCTTTCTAGGGGACTGAGATAACGGCGTTTGAAAGTTAGACCATTCCTTTTCTCTGCGCGTCTTCCTCGACGCTTATTCAAACGTGACTATCTTCATTGCCAGTGGAGATATAACAAACTGTTAAATAGGAAAATATTGCTCAGATCAAGCTCTACATTTTGTTAGTTGACTACTTCTTTGTATCTTCACCCACAACTGAGTTATATTTGTTAGAAGAAAAGAGAACATTTTTTTTGGAAAAAGGGTTTTTTTCGGAAAAACTCAAAGAACTGCTTTATCTCATTTTGATACCACTGTTTTTGAATAAAACGGAGCCCAAAAACTGTTCGAAACCTTAAATCTACACAATGTTCTATTATTTTTTTTAATCAAAAACCAAATTTTATAAAAATCAAAATTTAACCCCACTGAGTCAGGCCCCCTTGAAAAACCGTTCGGAAAGGTAAATCGTTTCAAGTTTTTATCCTTTGAAAAGCTAAAAAAAAAAACCAAAAACTGACCTCCATGAGTCAGGTCTTATTCAGTAAATCACATTAGTTTTATCCCGACTCCCGTACTTGAGCTTATTTCTGAACGCCAATGTCTTGTTTTCCATTCAAAATGATCCAAAACGTTTGGGGTTAGCGGGTCTAAATCCCCCCTAGTCGTCAGTATCAGCGTCACTTAAACCTCTACCATTAAATGATCTAGATTTGCCTCCGAATCATATAAAACCTTGCTCATTCATCTATTCTCCTCTGAAAGCATTTGAGAGCCCCCACTACCATAACCCCATTTTACGATGCTCTCTCGGTTCATAACCTTTTTTTCATTGTTATGAAATGCCCTGGTATCTCGGTTTTATAGTCGTAGGGGGATAAAACACCTGCCCCTTCTACTAATTCACTTCTTCTTCTTCACTTTTGGGTTTTCTGGATCTCGGATTACCCCCATGATCTTTATCCTTTTTGACTTCAAACACAGTTTGCCGCCGTCTCTCTCTCTCTCTCTCTCTCTCTCTTTCAAGGATAAACACACAGTAGACAAACCTCAAATTTTGTTGTTTGGAGAAGAGCGGATGTGTGCAAAAAACGACATAAACGAACAGAGATCCCCCCTCCAATTTTCCACTCCAATTTTCAGATTTCACCAGACAATTTATTTTGCATTTTTCAACTATTTTCCAGAAATTGCAGTGTACTCTGCGGCTCCGCCCCTCCCTTTAATCGCTTAGAGAGGGCATTTTTCTTACAAGATAAAGTTTATACCTTTTTCAAAGCAAAATATCTCTGGTTAGAGTAGAGGTACAAGAAAACTGTCAACTGGTAAAATGTAGAGCTTAATCTGAGCAATATTTCATTAGTTGACAGTTTTTTAATATCTTCTACGAGAAGTGAGATATTTACGTTCAAAGTTATGGAGACGCAGAGAAAAGAAAAGGCTAGAGTGTCTGCTTGTCTGCGCTCTCTCGTTCCGATTTTTTCCTTTAAAATAGGAAAACTTAATTAATATAGAGTTTATCATGAGCACTTCCTCGATTACGGTACCCATAACCCCAAGAGAAGAAAAAAACATCTGGAAGAAAAGTCAGAACGGAAGTAGTTTAGTCATTATTCATACGCATCAGGATATTCAGACACTGCCATTTTACTACTCTTTTCTCTTTTGCACATGTCTTTACGAGACTCCGCCCATTTTCCTTGTTTCCTTCTGATTTCAATTTCATGTTTTTTTAGACCAGAAAAGATCTTCAAAAAGAAAAAGTCACTTCCCTCTTCAATTATTTTCGGGAATTAGGTCAATTAGTCAGAATGCAAAGTCCGAAAGGACCAGAAGAAATCTCACGTCTTCTGGAGTTTTTTGAGTTGTCTCTTCTTCTTTTCGGGTGTTTTGGACCGCCCGTTCGACTAGATTAATTGTCGTAAAAAATGTTGTTTTGGTTTGTTTTCTCTGCTAAATGGAGCTCCGGAATTTCAAATCCTGGTTTTTAGGCCATTTTTGCAGGATTTTCTAGAACATTCTAGACCCATTTTATATATTTTTGAGCTATTTTTAATATGCTTTCCCATTACTATTTCTGACTTTTTCTAATCCAGACGTCATTTTTGGCTTTCGTAAAATCCCTTCTTGATCTCCCCCACCCCACTAATCCCAAACCTTCATTCAAAACCTTCTCGTAGACAAATGAATTCCAACCTTTTCTTCGAGTGCATCTTCTCGACAAAAAATTGTTTTTGTAAATAGAGTGTATTTGCATTCCACGTGCGTAGTACTCATTGCGAACAACTTTTTTTCTTTTCGAAACGATCTTTGTATTTTTTTCTAAGGCTCTACGTCAGAAATTAGCCTCATTCGGGTTTTTAGATGGCCATTTTTAAAATGAGCGTATCTCAGGGAGGGATAGAGATGCATGAAACTTGTCAACTAATGAAATATAGGGCTTATCATGAGCAATATTTTATCAGTTGACAGTTTTTTGATATAACTTTCGGGAATGGAGTTATCCGCGTTTGCAGAACAAGAGACGCAGAGAACAGAAAAGGCTAGAGTGTCTAGTTGTCTGCGCTCTCTTGTCCCGACTTTCAAAATCCGATTGCTCTTTTTCCAGTAAAGCTATTAAAACGGCCTCAAATAATAAAATATTGCTCACAACAAGCTTTATATTTCATCAATTAACGATGATAGCTCTCCAAGCAGTGCTACCGTACCCCTCTCTAATCCCTTGGCCCCGGAAGTACATCTGTCTTCTGATTCCCAGTCCATCAAGAACAACAAACACAAAAATATTGTAGTGCCCTTTAGTCTACCCCCTCCTCCTCTTCCACCCCCTTCATTCTGATCATCAAATCATTTCCAGGGTGGCATGTCATTAGACGATGAATTCGAAAAGTGTCAAGAGATCGAGTTCACACACGCTCAATTCCTCTTCCGATCCTATCTCTTCCCATTTGTCTATCTATTCGGAATCCTTTCCAACACTATCAATATATGCGTTTTTTCACAGAAATCTGTAAGTTTTCCTATTTTTTAGGTTCATGCAATCCAATTTATTTATTTATTTATTAAATACGATTCTTCAATCGTGAGAGGATAGAACAAAATACACTTGACGAGTTTCAATAGGGTGCAATCAATACCAAAACTAAAAAGAGGGGAGGTTGTAGAGAATTGTTAAGAATGTCGAATGTGTTTTTAAAAAACAGGGGTGTGGGGCTTGGGTCTTAGGAATACGTGTCAGTGGGTCTGGGGTCGATAGAAGCTGTTCTGCTATATTGTTTCTAGATGCGAAATCACACAGTCAACTGGTTCTTTTTGGCTCTTTCCTGCTCGGATCTTCTGACTCTCGTCTCCTCGTTCTTCGTGTTCTCCGTTCCAGTTTACGCTGAGAGTTCTCGTGATCCACAGTACATTGACTGGTCTGTTCAACTCATTGTCTGGTTTTATCCGTTGGCTCAAACCGGGTTGACAATGTCCGTTTATGTGACGATTCTGGTGTCGGTTCACAGATATCTTGGAGTCTGTCATCCGTTTTTGGTGAGTCCTTTGCTAGGGGTGCCGCAGTGCTTTCCAGCTGTCCAGGAATCATTCTCCTTGTTTCTTTCAGATTCGCAGAATCTCGAATTCAAGTGCCGTCAAAGCGGTCATCGTGGCCGCCGTCATTTTTGCGTTTGTGTTCAACACAAGTCGCTGGTTCGAGCTACACGCTCAGCCTTGTTTCTATGATGCAGCAGGGCAAACGTAAGAACAAAATAAAATTATTTCTAGCATCCATTTCTTCTAGAAACTCCTCTGTGGTCTACCCCACTGCTCTCATGATGAACAGTGTGTACACCTTAATCTTCCGCAACGCCGCCTACACCATAGTCATGTTCTTCCTTCCATTCGCAGTGCTAACATATGTGAATCTGCGAATCATTGCGACACTTCAGCAGTCTTACAAGTACAGTAATCCCCTCAGGAAATTCCTAATCCAAAACATTTCAGAATGCGAAAAGCGATGACAACGAGTCGAACGAAACGCAGCGATTCTACCGTACCCACCGATACGCTCATCACAAAAATCGATGGGTATTCGGCGGTGGTTCCGGTGGAAAATGGGGCGAGTGGTAACGGGATTATGATGGGCGGTTCGCATGGCGGAAGTGTGAAGAACGAGAAGAAGGAGAACGGGGTTACTGTAATGTTAGTGGCAATTACAACAGAGTTCCTCTTGTTCAATTTGATTGCGTTTGCTAATAATATCATCGAGCTGAGCAATATTCGCTTCTTCCAGGATATCGAAACGCTTTTAGTGGAGGTAAGACAAAGAAGGGGGCATAAAGCGAATTATATAAAAATTACAGCTCTCCACATTTCTCGTCAACGTCAACGGCGCCTCCACCATCATAATCTACCTAATCTTCGGCTCCAAATACCGAAACGTGTTCGTTCGTCTCATCAGAAGCCATTTCGGCATTGACTTCTGCGGAGAATCGCCGAAGCGGCCGATCGGCTACTCTCAGGCGCATTTCGAAACGACACAGCTACTCGACAACTCTCGATTCGATTTGAATCGCAGTAAAGTGAGTTTTGGAATAGGGAAAATGATTTGAAAATCCAGAGCTTTTTAGCAAGCGAGCGTGATTCGTCGAACCGATATCACTTCTTCTCTTCGCTCATCATCTATGAGAAAACCGACGACGAATCCATGAATCTTTTCCTTCCAAAAAATCAACGGATCTCATAGTTTTTTTCGGGTTTCTCTTTCTATTTTTTATAGAAAAGTAAATAATAAAAATTAATTATTTCACATCGGATGAGTGGGAACGGGCGGTTCGCACGGGAGAAGGAAAACGGGGTTACTGTAGTGTTGGTAGTTCCTCTTATTCAATGTGATTGAGCTGAGCAATAGTGGCTTCTTCCAAGACATTGAAACGATTTTAGTAAAAGGAAAAAAAATAAAAGAAAAACGAAAAAAAAAAATAAAAAGGAAATGCCTCAGCGGGGTTCGAACGCGAGACCCCCTTCTCTGGGACAAAACGGTTCACCGTTTCCGCAACCGAACAGTCTGAGTTACCTAGTCGAAAAACCATGTATAAACATTGCAGTTCTTAACGTTTTTCGTGAACAAGAACGGCAAAAAGCGTGTTTTTTCATCCCTTTTCTATCGGGTTTCACTTTCACACTAAACCTATTTTTATACAATTTAATAAAAAGTTTTTGCAATGACAATCATATCCATTCACATCTAAAACTATTGATTCAGCAATGCCTCCATTCTAGTGATTTGTCGTCGAGACCATCGTCTGCAAATCAATTATTTTCTAACATAAAACCCGAAGAAAAATCACTTTTTCACGTTCTCAACAACTCCCAAATGCATATCTTTGGAGCTTCTCCAAGCGGTTTGTCTCTGCTCAAAAGTCCATTGCTTCCCGGCCTCTAGCTCGTCGAGCGGAGCCAACCACTTGTTTCTCGAGAATTTCTCACAAAGGAATGCATAGGATCCAGGGGTATTTGTAGCCAGAAGAAGTTCTTTTCGGTTTGCCGACCATTCCATATCGAATTGATACGTGGCCATCAGAGATCCCAGAACCTTCTCCTGATGCTTGAACTCGGCTTCATCGATCGGAAGAAAGTCGCGACGAACGATGGTGATGACGTCGGGACGGCATCCTTTAGAGTCCTCGCCAGTAAGATTACAACATCCGAGATCCATCAATTGGAATGGGAGACGATTCTGAATCGCTGCTTCCAGGTATTGGAGGATCCGCTTGAACTCCACGCTCTCGTTTTTGAATTCGTTTCTAGAAGAATAGCTATTTAGGAAGAGATTGGAATAGTTTACTAAATCCCTTTTGTGCAAAGTCCAGGACATTGAAGCGCTTTTAGTGGAGGTGAATAAAGAAAAACAAAAAAAGGAATGCCACACCGAGGTTCGATCCGGCGGCCTGTTTCCTCAGGGACAAAACTGTTGGACAGTCTCCACAGCCGAATAGTTAGAGTCATCGGTCGTAAAACCATATATAAACCTCGGCTGACTCGCTTTTCTGCAGTTCTCGTGAAGGAGAACTGCAGAAAAGCGAGTCAGCCGAGGTTTATATATGGTTTTGCGACCGATGACTCTAACTATTAGGCTGTGGAGACTGTCCAACAGTTTTGTCCCAGGGGAAAGAGGTCGCGGGTTCGAAACCTAGCGGGGGAATTCCCTTTTAGTTCTTCATTCAGTTACCTCCACTAAAAGCGCTTCAATGTCCTGGAAGAAGAACTCTCCAAAAAAACGATTCTCAGGTTTTAAAATTCAATTTCAGATAAAAAGGTCAAGAGAAAAGATGCTTTCAATTCTGAACATTCTTTCATTAACCTTATTTAGTGGAGGTAGATAAAGAAAAACGAAAAATGGGATCGTCTTTTGAATAGATAAAAGAAAGCTTTAAAAATGCGGACATATTATAACTTTTTTCCGGGAGTTCTTCTTCCAGGACATAAATCCTTTTTGGTGGAGGTAAATAAATAAAACCAAAAAGGAAATGCCTTACACAGGTTTGAACCCGCGACTTCTTTCCTCTGGGACAAAACTGTTACACAGTCTCCACAGCCCAATAGCTAAACTGGTCGGCCGCAAAACCATATATAAACATTGCAGTTCTCGTGAATAAGAACGGCAAAAAAGCTAGCCAGCCGAGGTTTATATATAGTTTAGCGACCGACCATGTTAACTATTGGGCTGAGGAGACTGTCCAACAGTCTTGTCCCAGGGGAAAGAGGTCGCGGGTTCGAATCTTTGTGGGGTGTTTCCTTTTGTTTTTTTTCAGTTATCTTCACTAAATGCGTCGGAATAGGAATTCGCATTTCTAAGCTTTAAAATTCAATTTCAGATAAAAAGGTCAAGAAAAAATTCTCACCTTCTATTGATATAAGTATGAGCCAATTTGAGGAAAACCTCTCCAGTAATATAGCTATCGAACCCAGCATTATGATAAACATTCTCCGAATCATCATCCAACGGGTTCATCCACGGTCCAATGTATCCACGAAGCTCCGGTGGAACAGTTCGATTCGATACCTCCGTTCCGAAATAGTCTCCAAGTCTCTCAAGAGAGTCTCCGACTCCTGGCAATTCCATTCGGAGAACCTGAGCCAATATCTTCGTATCGATCACTTTGGGGAAGAGCTCATTGAATTTCCGTTTGAATGTCTGATACTTTTCAGGGAGCCGAGCGAAGAAATAATGATATAAATACATAGTGTCGAGGAGACTATTGTGTCCGACGATCACTTTTCTCATCATACTCAGAGCATCCATAGTCGCGGAGATCCCCTCGAAAGCCTCCGAGCATCTCGTTTTCGTCTCATTCAGATTCTCTTGCTCTGTCATCGACTCCGGACGACTCTTCACTTGAATCGCCGAGTTTTCCACGTCTTCTTTGAAGACAAACTGCGGATAGGCTTTGGTGAGCTCATTGAGAATGATACAAGTCTCCAAAGTGCACAGTCCTTTCATCAATTTCAATAAAATGATTTTTCCGGGGGCAAGAACCAATTCAGTCCCTTGCATCGGCTCTTCGGTGGACTTTGTGATCGCTTCCATGTCAGCGCGATAGCATTTCTCTTGGAGCATTATTTTCAGCAGTTCAATGTGTATTTGAATGTCTTTGGACACGTAGCTAAAAGAATTATCATTAAAAAAGCCGAAATCCCGAACAAAAACCTTATAGAAGTCTCATCTTTCAGCGCTTTTTCGAATTTCTGGGATTCGGCTCTAGTACAGTGTTCGACGCCTTCTGAGAAGACTTTGTTCAGATCGAAGTTGCTGTTGCGAAGGAAGCGCAGCGATTGGAACGATATTCTCGTCGAGTTTTGACCGAATCTTTGGAACAGAGGAATCGAGTAGGTGTCCGCTTTGTAGCTGCAAAACTCATTTTTTAAAAACATTTTTTTAAAAAAGGAGGACTTTCAATAATTCGAAATTAGATGTAGTTTTTTATTCTGAGCACTTTTTCTGATTCAAAACTACATCTAATTTCAAATTATTGAAATCCACTTCTTCAAACCCTTACTCTCGATGTGTGGTTTGCTTAAAAAAGCTCAACCCAAGTTGACATGGCCGATAGTTGATGACGTTCTCGCGGAGGATACGGTATCTGACTTCTGCCGTATCGTGGAGCGAGATCGCCGTGCAATCGAGTCCCAGGAACTCGAAATCGATGGCGACGAAGTCTGCGTAGAGGAGCGTTTTACGCAGTTTTGGGGCAAACTCCAGGAAGTTCGAGTCGGTGATTACGACCATTCTGGAAATTGTTTCGTTCTTCATTGAAAGGCTCATTTCATCAAGAATAGCGCAATAAAACCCATTCGGCAAAAAGGGTCATGAAACGGCTCATTTGAGCTCTCCAGTACAACCCAATTCTCTATTCATAAAACCCGCTCTATCCTTTTTTTATATCTGCATATATTTATACACACATAAAAATATGTGGGTCTTTACGTGTTTGCTGAGATGGATGGGTGGATGGAAGAACACAGAAGCAGGAGGAGGAGAAATAGGCGAGGAGAAGAAGAGGCGTCTTCTCCTCTCTTCTTCTCCTTGCGGCGCCTATTTTCTTCATTCCTTTTCTCTTTTCTCGCCACATTCTTTTGCCGGTTTTCAGACACGGGGCATCTCTAAATTGGTTTGTTGCTGTTTTGTTGTGTGGCGGCACAAATATTCCCACACCTCTCTCTTTCGCCAACTTTAATCGATGGAGGCTCTCATCGAAATCTTTGAAAGTGAGTCTAGGTGTGTAGGAAAGAGAGCGGGTTAGCAAAGGACAATGAAGCGACATTGATTGATAAGCTTCCTGCGGTGTGTATTATTGAAGCTTGACTATGCAATCACTGTTCCACTAGTTTTAGTTGTTTTCGAACTACTGTAGTTCTAGACCGAAAAAAATTTCTAGCCGCCTATTCCAGCTATCGCTTCCTACGCTGACATTGGCACCGATGCGCCCGACGAAAAACCTCTTCTACCGATGGAATCTGTATTCTTGTCTGTTCTTCTCATCATTTTCTACTACAAATTATTTGTCGTAAGGTCCTAATTTTTTCCGCTCGGTATTACCTACGCATTTCAGGCACTCGGGACCCCTATTTACAACTGGATTAATTCATCTGACGCACAGAATCAATTCGCAAAAACGCTGATGTTAGAAGATGAAGAATATCAACAAGAATTCGTGCGACATGTGAAAAAATCTAATTTTTTAAGAAAATGTTAATATTTTGGGTTTTTTGTCCGATATTACTGGCACGTATCACTCGGCTACGAATCGTTGAATGGGTTTTAATAAATTATTTTGTTTTTTAGGTAAAAAGTTAAAGAAAAACCGGAGAAAAATGTATAGAAAACTGGAAAAGAAAGTTTGAAAAAAAAACGCTTTTTGAAAAAGAAAGTCTTAGATTACTGTAGTAAAGGCGCATGCTGCAAAATTGTTTTCGGGTCTCGCCACGATGCATCTAAAAGTGTGTTTTTTTTTAAATAAAAATTTTGTTTTTGAGCTTTTGTTCAAATATTGACTGATTTTCTAATTATTCACACTTATTTGCAATATTTATTTGTTCCCTTTCTCGTTCTAAAAACAGCTGTGCAAGAGCGCTCTATCGCACCGGTTACTCGCTATTTGTTGTGGGTCATGAGGAATATGCATTATTATCAAGATGTTCAATGGAAATGTTTTTTTTCTCACTGAATCCTTTTAAATAAACTATTTTTATGCCTTAATCTTGAAAACTCATGCTCAAATATCTCTTTTCTTTCAAAAAGTATTGCGAAATGGTGCATCTCATAAGGTTGTTTATCTGTGACTCATCGTCATTTTCTATTTGATTTCGTCATTTCGTTCTCCATTTTTCTATAAAACCGACTATAACTCGTCGTCATTTCTCTCTTTTCCTCGCTATATTCATTATTTTTCAGTCAGAACCGATTAAAAAATGTCGATTAGTTGGGGAGCTCAGTATCCAAAGCTGAAAACAAATCTCCGGTTGGGAATCAATCGATTGCAGTTGTTAGGAAAAAAGAAAACGGAGATGGCGATGAAGGCGAGAACCGAAATTGCCGATTATATCGCCGGTAAGCTAGATTTTATTTTTTTTCCTTTTTAATTGTACTTTTTCTTCAGCCAACAAGCCAGACCGCGCTCGTATCCGTGTCGAGCATATCATACGCGAAGATTATGTCGTAGAAGCGTTCGAAATACTCGAAATGTACTGCGATCTCCTTCTCGCCCGTTTCGGACTCATCGAACAGATGAAGACGCTCGACGACGGAATCGCCGAGGCAGTCATCAGTATCATGTGGGCAGCTCCACGCCTTGCCACCGATATCGCTGAATTCAAAACGATAAGCGATCAGTTGACAATAAAATACGGAAAACCATTCGCCGAGGCTGCTCGTGCAAATCAACTAGAGTTTCCTGCAAGAGTGAATCCAAAGATTATATCGAAGCTTGGGGCGGCTGCCCCACCGAAGCTTCTCGTTGAGAGGTACATGATCGAGATTGCGGCGGCCGCCGGAGTTCCGTTTGTCCCTGATCCGGATGTAATGAGAGAGGATGAGGTCCATCAGGCAGAGCAGATACTCATCGATTTCAAGAATGCAGGAGGAGGAGGAGCTCCAGGAGGGCCACCACCGCCACCAAGCAATGTAAAAAAATCCTTTCAACTATCTCAATAAATCTCTTTTTTTCAGCCGTATGAAGGTCCTGGAAACGATAACAACGGAGGCGGAGGAGGCTATGGTTGGAGCCTCGACGCTCAACCAGCGATCGGCGGAGGTGTCGTCCCACACGGAGCCCCGATTGGCGGAGGAGTCGAATTCATTCCCCAGCCACCAAACCGTCATCCAAATGAGCCGCCACCGAAAGGTAATTAGAACTGAAATCTGTGTGTTGCATGTCCTTTTTGGTAAAAAAAAATCGGCTTTTTATAGATGACGAGAACATTTATGATCATATACCCGATGGTATGTAAGTAGTGTCCGTTTCGTCTTCGTTCTCTTTTGTTCGTTTCATGTCTTTTTTTTTCTTTTTGGGCTTTCCACGTGGCGTGTTTCCACTATTCCAATATCAATTCATTTTTTCAGCCAACAATATTTACGAGGTTCCAAGCCGCGATCACTACGACTTCCCACCGGATTCGTTTAATGCGGAGCCACCAAAGTAAGCCCCCCTTCTCCTTTTTTCCACAATCAGAATGTTCCAGAAGCAACCCAAGTGTCGGTGTGATCAATCTACCGAAAATAGGACCGAACGGGATGCCAATCTATCCAGGACAACAGCAGCCACCGAAAGGACCCGGAGGAGGAGGCCAAGCTTATCCGGCTCTTTCGCAACGGGTAAGGTTTTGCAAAAATCACGGAAAAGATATAAATCTCAACGGCTTTGGGGTACTGTAATTGGATTGGTTTCTTTCCCAAAAGATAATTGGAGATCGTGGAGCTCAACTCCGCCTCTTTTCCGACCTATAAAAGGAGGAAGAGGATCTTGGAAAAAGTCGTAAATCTTTTGTTGGCTCTGCGAAGAAGAAAATGAAGTCCTCCTTCTCCTCTCCAGATAGATGAGAAATCAAAGTTCTTCTGGCCTTCTGCTTCCTCGTTGTCTTCGCTTTGTTATCCTTTTCCACCATGTTTTCCGTGTTCCACTATAATCTGATTGCGCTTTCTCTCCCCTTCTGGAAGAATCCGAGTCCCCAGGGAGCTTCTGGAATTGAATTCCATGGATCCATAGGTAGAATCACGCTCTCAACACCGTGACGACCCAGGCAACGTCATTCTCATCTTCCATTGGAAGTCTTCCAATGATCACATCATTTCCGGGGAAAAAAGTTGAGTAATCACGTTGGATAACTTGATTCGGAGAAAGAAGAAGACAATTCTGGAGGAGTGGTCCATTATGTTTTATGTGTGTGCATTTTCTGCTCCTCCCCTCCCCTCTTCATCCATTTTATCCGTTCGAGCGGAACGCCCAACCAGGAACCAGTCAGTTCCTCGTTTTCAGCAAACTCCTCTCTGAAAATGACTGGGGGCTTTTCCTTCATGGCGTACGTGTCCTTCGTTTTTATTTTCCTCCTCCAGAAACTCTCTTTGAATTCCCACCGGGTCTCATGTGCTTTCTTCTGCCTCTCTCTCTTGCACACAGTTGAAGGGATGAAAAATCGGCTTGAGTTGGAATTCGTTAAAACAAGCGGAATATGTTGCCAAACCATCCGGAATGTTGGAATTCCGGGAAATGCGAAAAAAAATCCGGAGGATTCCTCGAGCTTTAGAGCTTTTTGACGGCTCTCCTCTGATTATCTAAGCTGATGGCTAACGGCTCAGCTAACTCCCTGATCTTTCTCGCTCCATGAATTCCGATTCTATCCGGAATTTCGGAATCCTGATGGGTTCTTGATTCCTGGAGCTTTCGATTAAGAGCCTAGCTAGTAGCTAGCAGCTTAGCTAACAGCTCCTCCACGAATTCCGATTCCACAGAAATCTGTGATCAAGATTAACGATGCCTGTGACCTTTGCCCGTCTGATTCCCCTGGCACTACGAGTCTAGACGTCAGAACTCAAAACTCGTATTGTTTTCGGGTTTTCGGAGATCAGAATTTTTTCTTCCTTCCTTCTCTCTGACGTTCCGAAACTCTTTTTCCAAGCATCCTGTTCGGATGCTTCCGATGCTTCTATTTCCTTTCCAAACAAAAGTTCTCTCACCTTTTGTTATTGTTTTCAGTCGAGAGAAGGCTACCGGAACCCTTTCCGAACTTTAAGAGGCTCCAGGAAATTTGGAGAACTCCTTGTTGTTCCCTCTTTGTGTACTCTAGGTTACTCAAGAAGGGCTGCATCCATTTGCTCTACTATCATGTTCTTCTGTCTTTTTTGTCATTTCGCTCCGTCTTCTTTTTTTCTTCGTCGCCTTCTTCTACCAGAATATGTCCCCAGCAGCAGCCCATCTAATTCAATTTGTCTTGACACGTCGACGAGAGACGAATGGGCTCAGGCTCATCCCAAGAAAACTGCGAAAAAAAAGGTTCTTTTTTCCCCTTTCCCTACAAAAGGAGCTATATCAAATCTTCGTGCCTGCAACCATGTGTTTCTTCTTCTTTCTTGGCTCCGCCCCCAATTTATGTCATCATTTTGTTCCAGGCGCACTCCCTCTCCGCAAACACAAAAACAATTAGAAAAAGGCGCGACAGAGAAATTTTATTAAAAAATTGGAGCGCCCTCTTCTTTCTCTTTTGCTTTTCGTGGTGATGAGCCTCGTGCCTTTCCGGAGTTTTCTATCTCCTCCCCCTATGATGGAGGGAAGAACAAAACATGATCATAAAAAGAGATTCTACGTGTTCCCCCTTTTTAGAAAAAGTTTTCTTGAAATTCCGACTCGATAATAAAAATGCAACACACAAAACACAGGCGGCTCCATCACACGGAGCTCATCCCCTTAATCTATTCCGAAATTCTTGGGATCCTCCCCTTAATCCAAAGGAATTCCGAAATTAAAGATCCTCTTTCTTTTTCATAAACTCGAGATACCAAGTGCATTGGAATATACGCACGCACGTATAATTTATGGCTCCTCTTCCTCCTTTTTTTTCGTCTTCAGTTCCCTTGGGACCAATTGCCTTCAGGAACTTTTATGCACACCCCAAGGAGAGAGAGTCCACTACGCATACACACCATAACAGTTGAATGAGAGCCTTTTGATATCGAGATTTGCAACTTTCCTCCCGTTTTCCTCCAGAATAATTTGGTTTCCTCTAGGAAATAAGTTGCTGATAGCATCTTTTGCTCAAAGTTTGAGCGCCTCAAACCACAAGTTGCACCCTTTTTTGCCCCCCGCCGAAAATGGGAATTTGCTGGTTGAGTTGTCCCGCGGAATTTTGAATGACCTAGAACATTCTATTTGAACCTTCCGGTCTTCCAGGTTCTGCTCTCCAGGATTTTATGAATATGTCCAGATACAGTATGGCGTTTGAAAGTATATAGAACAAGTGTTTTTGGCGGTTTTAGGCTATTTTCAGGGGTCTAGTACTCGGATCTTGGGTTTCCGATCGCTTTGAAAATTATTGGAGGTTTAGAACAGACCTTAATAAAGAATTTTATGTTCACACAATATTCAAAAAATACCTCATTCTTTTTTTATTGGGTAATTTCTAGAAACACCCCATTTTCGGTCATTTTAGTACTAAACTGACCGAAAAAGGTTGTCTTCTAGAACTTGTCCAATAAAAAGAGATCGAGGTACTTTTTGAAAATTGTGTGAATATAAAGTTCTTTATTAATGTCTGTTCTAAGCCTCCAAGAATTTTCAAAACGATCGGAAACTCAAGATCTGAGCACTAGACCCCTGAAAATAGCCTGAAACCGCTAGAATAAACGGAAAAACGCTTTCTTCATACTTTTGAACGCCATCTGAACAATTTCATGGAATCCTTGGGCTCAGTACTTGGGCTTCAAGAGATCCGAGCATCAGAAATCGTGACTCCTCCCCATCTATTTCTGCTCCTCCAATTTCACCTCTCCCCTTTTTCTCAGTTTTCCAATTACC
Source organism: Caenorhabditis tropicalis (assembly GCA_016735795.1). Classification (NCBI taxonomy): domain Eukaryota; kingdom Metazoa; phylum Nematoda; class Chromadorea; order Rhabditida; family Rhabditidae; genus Caenorhabditis; species Caenorhabditis tropicalis. The sequence goes on from CM028618.1 coordinate 1,073,197, forward strand.
CAAAAAGGGAACTTCTCTTTGCAATACGCCCACTCACACGAGATTGTTTTTGCTTTGAGTCCTCTTCTTTTTTGAACGACTTCTTCTCCTCCTCCTCCTTCCATCTCTTGAATTCTTCGTTCGCAGAACTTTCATCTGAGCAATGTTGCTTCTGACTCGCACCAAAACCCTATCGGCATCGGAATCGTCGCGTAAGAAATCGAAATCGGTAAAGCGGTGCTCGTCGTGCAAACGGCCGAACAGCACGCGTCGCTGCAAGACGCCGGATCCGAACGCGGACAAGGAGAAGATCCGTAATCGTAGTAGTTCGTCGTCGAAAAAGGAGAAAAAGGTCCTGATTACAGTACTCCCCGAAAAAATACAGTAATCCCTATCCGCCTTCTAATCTCTATTTTTTCAGAACTCTCTTGTAAACCCGAACATCCCACCAAATCACCCAACTGCTCCACCACAATCACTTCGCAAACCAGACGACGACTTCTCTGGTAAGCCCCCTTCTTCAAGATTATTAACTCCAGAATCCAGTTTCAGATCTCTCATTCCCGGAGCCACCGACCACATTCGTCGGAGGAAATAAGCCAGGAGGTGGAAGCGGCGGAGGAAACGGCGGATCAGGAGGCGGCGGCGGTGGATTCGACGACTTTGACGATTTGGCTCGTCGCTTCGAAGAACTCAAAAAGATTAAATAATCATCAATTCTCGACATCCCTTATTTTCTCTCCACGTGTCTTTATTTGTATCATAAATGAGACTCTTCTAACATTCTAATTTACTCCTGTGTATAGTCAGAAATCTATTTTTTCTCATTTCCGTTTCCCTCCCCTCTCCGCTTATTGATTCTGTATCAATATCTTCTAAGCCTGCTCTATTTTCCTTCTTCTTCCAAGCACACTCTCTTCCCCTTTTTTCTTTTTTTTGCCTGAGAAACAAGAATAAATGCATTTTGAAAGGCGCGAGAGATGAAAAAGAAAAGAATGAAAACACCCTTTCTTGTCGATTAACTCAATGCTTTTCCGCTTATATGATCTATTTTTCCCTTCTTTTGAATTCAGAAGTTCAGAAATCTCAATTTCCCCAACAGATAATGATAGAAGACGGCGAAGTTTCATCTTCATCTGGAGACGACGAAGAAGGAGCGCTATCAGAGACAATACAACCACTCAAAATGTTCAGATTCAACGATTTCATATGGGACAGAGAGATTCGTAGCGCGAAAAGTGTTGTAAAGACTTATGTGAGATTTTTTAGAATTGTTTTGAAAACAAAAGGAAGAAATCGATAAAACGCCACGTGGAAACCGGAAACGTGGAGGTTTTCACGTTTTTATTCAAGGGATTTTTCAAATTTGCGAGTTAACTTCACGTTTTTCAAGTAATGGTTTCTAGAGAAAAACGTGAATTGATAGTTTTAAAACAGAGTTCTTATCGTTGAAAAGCCACGTGGAAACTGAAAACGTGGAGTTTTTCATGTTTTTATTGCAATTTCTCGTCATTTCTGAATTTAAAACGTGAAAAGTTGTCATGTTTTTTGTAGTTTTCAACCATTTTTACGTAGATTTCACGCGGAAATTTTCTAAAAAATAAGGATAAGGTTTTCACGTTTTTTTCGGGAATTTTTTCAGATTTAAACTTAACGTTTCTTACGTTTTAATTGCCATTGTTCTTCAGAATAAATCGTGAAAAATGTATTGTTCTTTGAGCTAGTTTTGGCTAGCTTTTTTGAGTGTTTTCATGCAAATTTCGAAGATTTCATTCTGAAATTTCTAAAAAAAAAAACACAGAAACACAGCAGATTTCAGGCATTTCAATACAAAAACACAGCTCTCATCGTTGAAAAGCACTTGGAAACCATGAAAAAACGTGACAATTTCCACGTTTTTAATCGAGGAATTTTTCAGATTTAAGAATTAAATCTTCACGTTTTTCACGTTAAAAATTATAAAACGTGAAAACTGCCATTTGTTTCTCGAGCTTTTTTGAAAGTTTTCACGTAAATTGCGCTCAAGTTTCCAGAATAAAAAACAGAAAAACAAGCTGAAACTGAAAAATCAATGCCATTTACAGACCGCCGACTTCGAAAAGAGCCATTTCTGTCAAAAAGACATCCGTGAACATACGGGATGCGTGAACGCCGTGACAGTCTCCCATGGAGAAAAACTACTGGCTACCGGTAATTTTTCCCCTTGAAGTCCTGAGACATAACATTTTTTTAGGTGGAGACGATTTGCACAGTCGCGTATGGCGATTCGACGATCTGATTCTTCAAAAAACGCCGAAGCCGCTGTCAAAAACTGCCGAAGGACACGATTCGAACGTTTTTTCAATTGAATTTGATTTGGAGTAAGGACAAAAATTATTTTCATTAAAAAAGAAAATAGTTTTTTCCAGTGATAAATGCATTTATTCCGGAGAGCGACACGGACAAATAATGAAACATGACATTGAAACAAGTCAGTGTATTTGCGCGTTGGAGGAGCTTCGAACACATGGAGACGTCTATGATCTTGATCATCATGTAACCCTTTTTATCGAAAAGAATTAAATAAAAGACAGTTTCCAGCCATTCGACGCGAACTCCGTCGTCGCCACGTACTCTCGAGCCGTCGTCATGCTCGACGACCGAGATCGTAGTCAGACGGTGATAATGGCTCCGAATCACTTTGGAAGAGAGTATTTCACAGCTCAATTCCATCCGGAGACCCCGGTTATGCTTCTGATCAGCACCGAAGACCATGGACCACTTCTGATGGATCGCCGGAACGCCGGAGCGTAAGCTCCAGGGCGCCAATTCATAAAATCATCTGATTTTCAGAAAAATCTACGCCAGAGAGACGTTTGAAGGCTTCCCAACGGGTCGTATCGATTGGATGGGATGTCAGTGGAGTCCGTCGGGGAATCAGTTTGTCGGAATTCGAAAAGCCGCGCCGCCCGTCTATTTTGATGTAAGATTTCTCGAAAATCCCCTCAAAAAAGCAAAAAAAATAATTTCAGTTCGTCAACAACCGCTGTTTCGAGCTGAAAACCCAAGATATCCCAACCAGGTACCGCAATCGAAAAACGCTGAAATCGATGACGTTCATCGACGATTACACAATTGCCACCGGAAGCGACCATTGGGGAATCCACATCTGGAAGGTTCCACGACCCAACGACACCCAAGCATTCGAGGATGAATCCCCCCTAGAAGAGATCAAAATTCTACGTGGACATCGATCGATTCCGAATCAGATTAAGTATTCAAAGCAGAACCAGGTTCTGATCTCGTCTGGAGTCGAGAACTCCTTCAAACTCTGGTCTCACTTCCGTCTTCCGTGGTCCTATGATCAGCCAATAGAAAGACGCAAACGGGGATCCTATGTGGCCAGGGTTATCGAGTGTGAACGGGAGAAAGTGGAGAGGGAGGGGCAGGAGAAGAAATGGAGAGAGAACGGAGATATGGATGGGCGCCAGAGCTATGAAGATGTGTTCGGAGGCCCGGCGGATACCGGAGAGGATCGAAGGACGCTGGAAATGTTTGATGTCGAGAATTCGGATGATGATGATAGCGATTTGGATTTTGCGGATGACGAAGAGCGAAGAGCATTCCTCCAGACATTTCATCGACATCGGATGGCGTTAGGAGCAGTGGACGCGGGGGGAATGGAGATAGGACAGTTCTTGGAGAGACTTGGAGGTAGGTAGAGGATTCTGATCTTAGGTTCTAAAGATCATTTCAGATTTCTTTGGACGCCGAAGGAATGTGAATGCACAAGAGGATGAGGAAGAGAATGAAGGGAACGCCCTGGAGAGATACTTTGAGAGACTACAACAGGATGCAGATGACGAGGAGGAGGATGATGAAGAAATAGAAGGGGAAGAAGGGGATCCGGATGAAGATCTAGATGGGGAGCTCGACGAGGAAGACGATGAGGAGCTGGGAGATTTGGATGATTGGTTTGGAGATGACGAGGAAGAGGAGAGAGAAGAAGAGGAGCCAATGGAAGACGATGATTAACTGTATCCCTTACGATCTTCATGACTTGTTACCGCGTAATACTGTCTTTTTATATCAACTTGCACATAAATGTAATTTCCCCCTTCTAGAGAATCATTTATTCATGGAACCCCCTGTGTCCGGGGGCGGGGCCTAAGACTTTACAATTTTCGAGCAATTATACTTGGAAAAAGTGAGCACCTTCGGAATAAGTGTCGTTCCACACGACCACCACGCCTTGCTGACATGTTGATTGACGACCTTCTTGCACACATTATCCACGTAGGTTAGCGTGATGGCAGCCTTCGCCACACCGTACACCTTCTGAAGACACGTCTCCTGTTTCGCTGCGGCCGCCTGTTTATTTGTGTTCTTGCACTCGCTCAACGTGTTTTTCACTTTTTTGACGAGGGCGATTGTCAGGTTTTGAATTGGGGGAACCAGGGCGGTGACTACCGTATCGAGAGAGTCCGGGTTGAGACAACTGTTGGCTGAAAATTGAGAGAGGGATTATAGGGGTTTTTTTGTGATCTGTCTGTTGGGGACAAAACAAAAATTCATATAGGCTCAGATTAGTAGGGCAAGTCTACTGTAGGAAACGATTCCCAAGGGTTACGGTTATCCTGAGTGGTACCTTCTGGTTAGGCTAAGTTTTTTAGCCTAGTTAGGTTAGGCTGGCCTGCCGGGTCTCAAGGGGTCTATCGGGTCCCAAAAAGTCCGTCAGGTGCCACTAACCTTAACCGCCTTAAAAAATCCTCATAGGCCCCAACGGCAGGGTCTCGTAAGGTTTACCCGGACCGGGTTACCTAGTCCCTACTGGGGACACCGGAACTACCTGGTTCATAGGGTTTAGAGGTCCCACCCAGCCCATCAACAAAAAAAGTGTACTCACCATTACTGTAGAGTGACATGGCTGAGATCGCCTTGTTCCCTGAGTTATTAATCACGCAGTTCTTTCCAGTACTCAAAATTGCCGTATTGTTATTTGCCGTCTTGTACGCCTGTGGCTCAATGCATTTTGCGATCTTCAAATTTTTCTTAAAAACTCAAAACCTTAAAATTAAATTTCCTACCACAGTAAGCTCTGCGGGTGTATAAAAAGTGAGTCCAAGTTTATTACAAATCATGTCCATCATGGTATCCCGATTGGTAGTCGTCGCATGACCGAGATGGGCGAGAACGAGAACACTCAATAACAGACGGCACATGGTTTAATCATAGATCGTCGCCCTTCATCCCCTTTTTATATCCCGATTGTTTTCTAGTTGTTTCGATATCCAAACACCGGATTAATTCAGATGGTTTTTCGGGGTCACCGATTGAAATTTGTGTTCACGGGGTTACGGTAAGCCAAAGTCCAAAAGGATTACCCCCCGAGTGTAGAATGTGTCGATGGCAACATGTTCTCGAACATTTTCACAAATCATAAAAAATGGTACGGTAGTTTTCCTTATTGTTCAAAGACCATGAGTCACACCACGCCCCTTCTTCCCGGTTTTTATGCTAATTCGATTATGCTGACACATCAAGACGTCTTTAAAAGGGCTCACTTTCCCTCAGAATAGTCAGAAATGCATTCGCTCTTCGCCATTCTCCTTATTCTCGCTCTCGTCTTCGCCGCTTCGGCTCGTACGCCATGCACTGACGATGTTCAATGCGATGAGGTCTCCGTCTGCTGGTACGACTACCAATGCTACACCATCGAAGAAGTTCTCGACAACAAGGCCCCGCCAGTTTATTGAGATTTCTGTGTGATTGAATAAATCGTTTGAGCATTCCAAATTTTTGTTTTTTTGGGTTTTGACATAGGCCACGTGGCCCTCGGCCAAGACTTGTGGCAAAAACTTGCTAAGGGCTAAGTAGGGAGGAACCACTCTAATCCGAGTAGTTCTCGAGACTGTCGTCTAGAGAGTCTGAACAGGTGAGTACTGTACCTATCACTTTAGACAGGTACTGTACACACCTAGGGTTCACAGGGACACGTCATCAATCACACCTCATTACATTTTTGACCTAGAGTGGAGACTTCGAGGGTCTCTATACACAGGTCCAAACTACCCCTGGTCAAAATTTTAAAAAATTCTGAACCGTTTTCTAAAGTTACCTCCCTTGTTAGTATTTTGGACCGGAATGACGTCATTTTTCAAAAATTTATGATCCAAAGTCAGTCTGAAATTTTCGGTGAATACAGGGTAAAAATCAGCAGTTCCGAATTTTAGTACCGTAAAAAATCCTCTCGGAATCCGAGGATCCTGCAAAAAAACGCACACGTGAAAAACATGTGACCTCCCTCTCTTTCTCCTCCTTGCACAAGTGCTCTCTGCGTCTCTCTCTCTCGCATTCCACACTTTCCTCTTCCCATTTTCTTTTTGTTCTGACCGGAATTGAGGTCGATAAGAAGGTTTTCCTCCTTTTTTTTTCTTTTTTTGAAATTTTAGGGCCTATTTCAGAATGCCAGAAAATCGTCAAGTTGTGGAGCCGTTTGTCGTCGAGGTTTGTTGCCTTTTCAGTAATACCCCCTTAATCCTCTTCCAAAATTACCATATTAGTTTTTCCCCGGTAACCAATTCACTTTCCCCCAAAAACCTTCCCGAAATGCTGCCGGTTTGTCTTTCTATTTTTTTCTGTTTTTTCAAAAATCGAATTTTCCAGAAACCAACTCAAAAAACTGCATGGAACTCGATCTACATTGGTGGCCTGTGCTCATTTATTCAGACCACTCAATTTGCCATTTTCTTTCCCTCTATGTGGCCCTATATTTTGACGGTAATACAGGGAGTTTGAGTGTCTGCAATTGCGCTCCTTTGCTAAATTTTAGGAAGCTAGTTAACGGCATCAGATAAGAAGCTCCGCCTTAAAAAAACGCTAGTCCAGCAGAGCGCATTTGCAGACTCCCACCAATTTAAACTTTCAGCTACAACCCGACCTAAAACAAAGCAGCTTTGGCATCGTCGTGGCCGCCTATAGCTTCACCCAATGCATTTTCTCCCCACTCTTCGGCTACTGGAGTAACCGAATCGGTCAGGTCCGACTGCCAATGATCATCGGATTCCTGATAATGGCCTTCGGGAACCTGGTCTACCTCAGTCTACAGTACTGGGAAGGCTATCATCTATACGTGATGATGTTCTCTAGATTGGTAGCTGGCGCGGGATCCGGTACCTCTTTGGGCATTTCAACCATTTTTTTATTTTTTTAGGTAACATGAGCCTTTTGAGAGCCTACGCATCGACTGCATCCCTGTCGAAGGACCGTTCCAAAGCCATCGCGTGTGTCTCCGGGGGAATCGCCATTGGAAGTATGATTGGTCCTGGACTCCAACTTCTTTTCACCCCTCTTGGCGCCGAAGGGATTACGGTCTTCGGACTGAAAATTGATATTTATACGTCACCTGCAATTCTTTGTTTAGTTTTGAACACTATCGGTCTTCTGATTGTTCAGTTTGCATTTGTCGAGAAGAATATTCAATTGGAGGAGAGAAAAGAGGAAGAAGGGGATGACAAGCCAAAGGTGAATCGGCAAGGAAGGAATCTGAACTAAAATTTTTCATTTTGAAATCGGGGAAGGATGAATAAAAGCCAACAGAACTACAAAGCAACAGACATCATTTTTTGTTATTTTTATAATAACAGGATAATTTTTTTGGGAAGGAAAAATTGATTAATAATTTTTCAAGAGTTAAAGCCTGTTTTATCGGTAGAATAAATTTAGGAAGCTTTGAATCTGATTTTTTGTGGGTTACTGTACTCTCATTTTTGACCATAATTTAGAAGAAAGAAAAATTGTTTTTAGAAAAAAGAGCCGGGTACCCAGAATTATTTTTCCATTGCGGGGTTCTCTTGCCATAGTTTAATTTGAGCTTTTTTTCTAGCCGATCGGTTAAGTTTCTCCAGTGTACCATAGCCAAACCTCATAGACTCCACCTGCAATACCTGTAAGCACCTTCCTGAAAAAAGTTCCTAACCCTTACATATTCGGACTTCCTTGTTAGTAGCTGAGCCAGTTTTGTTCACTAGACTCCAGATAAAGGTTCTAAAAAATTTAAGCCTAATTTTTTTGGCTTTTGGTATCTTTAATAGTTCACGAGATAGCCAGCTGTCCAGAATATAGTTCAACTTTAAGCTTCCCTATCTCGTTAACCAAAACTTGTATCAAAAAGTTGTCAACTATTAAAATATAGAGCTTGTTATAGGCTACAATTCATAAGTTGACTTATTTTTGAAAGCTTATCTAGGAGCTGAGATATAACTACTTGAATAAGGGGTTACTTTCTAGCTTCCTAAACGTAAGTGCATACCTAGCCTACCTAGCCTACCTAGCCTACCTAGCCTACCTAGCCTACCTAGACTACCTAGCCTACCTAGCCTACCTAGACTACCTAGCCTACCTAGCCTACCTAGCCTACCTAGCCTACCTAGCCTACCTAGCCTTCCTAGCCTACCTAGCCTACCTAGCCTATCTAGCCTTCCTAGCCTACCTAGCCTACCTAGCCAACCTAGCCTACCTAGCCTACCTAGCATACCTAGCCAACCTAGCCTACCTAGCCTACCTAGCCTATCTAGCCTTCCTAGCCTACCTAGCCTACCTAGCCAACCTAGCCTACCTAGCCTACCTAGCCTACCTAGCCTACCTAGCCTACCTAGCCTACCTAGCCCACCTAAAAAATCCCAGATTAACACCCAACAATATAATTCCAGAAAAAGCTAATCAGCCCTTGCATCATCGCCCTTCTAGTCTGCGTGGCCACCCGTTTCACCCAACAATTCATCAACACAACAGTCGAAAGGTATCCATTCTTTGAATCTTCTTATCCCAATTCCCTTTTCAGCCTCGACGCCGCCTTCACCATGATGATGTTTTCTTTCGAAAAAGAAGAAGCCGTCGCAATGAATGCCACGATGCACACGATTTCCGGAGCGATTGCAGCCGCAATGTATCTTGGCTTTATTTTTACAGGAGTCAGAAAGTAGTGAGTTTTTCTTTTTTTAGCTTATAAATTTTAGCTTATGAAACAAAAAATTTTTAGCTTAATAATTTTTTTTTCCAGCATCAAGACCCGTGTCTATACAGTAATCTCTCTGATGATTCCTCTCATCTGGATGCTTTCCACTTACCCCTACAACTTCTACAGTAATCATGTGAAGGCCATGACTAACGGTAAATTTTCCAAGGTGCCCTCCTAATTAATCTATCACAGGAAGCGATGCAAACTGCAATTTCTCAAAATACTCTTGGTGCGCTGACATGACTACAGTACCCATTTGGGCTTACTACACCGGCTTCATTCTGGTATTCGGAGTCTCGTTCTCCATAATGAACATCACCAACACCACCCTCTTCTCGAAAGTCGTCGGACCAAGACCTCAAGGGTCATACCAGGGAGTCTATCAAATGGCAGGGTCATTCGGAAGAATGCTAGCTCCTCTTTTAATGAGTGCCACCTATACCTTCTACGGACCACGTGTCCCATGGCTCATTCTTATTGGCAATGTGAGTTTTGGGGAGAAAATAGAGAATTTTTAGGCTAAATTTCAGTTTATTACCGTAATCACCGCTTGGATTTTGCTCCGCGACAAAATGGTTCCCTTTGAGAAGTACGAGGCAAAACGCGTTCAACCGGTTGTCTAAAATACTGTTTTTTTTATTTTTCTAGCTTTATTTTAACGCTTTTTTCATCGAGATAAATAATTTTAATCGGAGAATAGCTATATAGCCATCTGTCCAACAGTCTACCACGCCCCCCCCCCCTCGCAAGGGGGTCAGAAGAGAGGGGTTGGGCCGGCAACACACCAGATGGTCCTTTTATCGATTTTACTGTTCCTTTTTATTAAAAAAATATGTTCTCCTCAGATTACTGTACCTTCATTCAAACTGAGTTTTACCGATTACAAAAAAATTCAATTTTTTTTTTACAAAAAAATTCAATTTTCCAGATGAACCTCCTTAAATTCCCGCTATTAGTCCGCGATGAAATTCTCATCGGTATGGCTTACCAGGAACTTTTTCTCTTATCGACTCTATCAAAAAGAATGAATCGAATTATCAAATGGATACAAATCAAGAAAAAACTGGAGATCATTTATGAAACAGAGCCAAAAACATCGATTTTCAAAGTGCAACTCAAAAATGGGGATATGCGTCATGTGGTGAGGCTGTGTGCCACACTGCCTGCTCATTGTGAGAAGAATCGACCGGGGATAGGTTCTATTAGAATTGGAGATACCAACATGAATTGCAAGTGAGTAAAATATTCTGAAATATAAAAATTGCCATCTACGTTAGAATCTGCGGGGTCTCACCTACTCAGAGGGTACCCTCCGGTAATAGGGTACCCTCCGGTAATAGGGTACCCTCAGGTAATAGGGTACCCTCCGGTAACAGGGTACCCTCAGGTAATAGGGTACCCTCCGGTAATAGGGTACCCTCCGGTAATAGGGTACCCTCAGGTAATAGGGTACCCTCCGGTAATAAATAATTATACGGTCCCTCAGGAATTATACTCTTTTCCAGATTCACATTCCACCTGGAAACCAACTTGCTCACACTCTGGAGCTCTCTATTCAGTTATCCAACACTTATCGACCAGCTTGATGCCTATATTCAAGATCTATTCAAAAAGCCCGATGAACCACAAAACCTGAAACTTCTCGATCTACCACTCCTTGTACAACACGAAATTTTAAAAGAAATGAAGTTCCAAGAGCTACTTCTACTCTCGACCCTCTCCAAACGAGCCGCTAACAACATTCGGGCAGTGCGATTTAAAAAGATGGATATTGTTTGGGACATCAAAGAGGAGCTAACCTCGACGTTTCATTTATTGGATCCTTTGGGTGATGAACATGAGATTTTGAATTTGCGTACCGGAGCAGCGTGTACGTGCGCAAGGTGTCCGAGAGAGGAAGTGAGGCTTAGGTTTGGCGACACTGTGTTTGATTGCAGGTGGGTGTTTTTTGGCAGAAAAAAATCAGGTGATGCGATAAAAAAAGCGCTTCAAAATGTGGTTACTGTAGGTGTTAGAGGCTCAAAAAAATTTTTTTGAAAAAATTTTTCAAAAATTTTTACACGTACCTTCAAGTCTCTTCAAATCAGGCAGTTCCAAAAACTAGGATGCGGCTTGACTTTCCGAAAAAAAATCGGCTTAAAAAAATTCGGCTAAAAATTCGGCTAAAAATTCGGCTAAAAATTTGGCTAAAAATTCAGCTAAAAATTCGGCTAAAAATTCGGCTAAAAAAATTCAGCTAAAAATTAGGCTAAAAATTCGGCTAAAAATTCGGCTAAAAAAATTCGGCTAAAAAATCGGCTAAAAATTCGGCTAAAAATTCGGCTAAAAATTCGGCTGAAAATTCGGCTATAGGTTTGGCCCACAATCTTTGGGCCCAACATATTCGGGCCCACTTCAATTTTTCCGGCCCCCTTTTTAGAAACACGTCAATAATTTTTCCAGCATATCCCTAAACTCCCAATCACACATCCCGACTATTCGGTCCTCGATGAGCCAAACATTCTTCAAAAAAGTCTACAATCACATTCAAAATCTCTTCAAAACCTCTCAAAATGGTCGTCTTTCGGTAGACCAATGGTGTCTGAATCATGTGCCAAGACTTCAGAATTTAAAATATCTCTATATACGTGGTTCCGATGGAACTTCCAGTTTGATCGACTCATTTCTGTTCAGTTGCCGCATTTCACATTACGCGAAAATCGAGCCGGTGGTGGGGAGAAGCTTCTCGAAATTGCTCAGCGTTGATAACCTCCACGTCAAGCAAATTCTCACGAGTCAAAGACCCTCGTTTCTTGATTTCAAAGGGAAGAATGCGGTTTTTGAGGTGGAGAAGTTCGAGAACGAGGATGTGGTCACTTTCATCAGAGAGTGGTTGACAGGGGGAAATACCCTAGAGTCTCTTCATGTCTCAAAAGATCCGATAACCTATTCGAAACGTCATCGGAGGTATTTGGAGCCATTGTCCAGGGAGAAGATTCTAGAGAACTTTGAAGCGAGGGAATGGAATCCCGAAAAGCGACCAGCTATATTTAAGTTTTATAATCCGTAAGTCGCCTTTCTGCAGACTTGTCACGGGCCGAGTCGGGCCGGTATTTTGAAAAAAAAACGTGATTTTTCCGAAAAAAAAATTTTTGTATTTTTTTCTTATTAAAAAGTGCAAAAATTGACTGAAGTTTTTTTGGTTTTCGGTAATAGTAATACAGTAGTATAGTGGATGTTGTTGAATTTAGTGTGTCTTTACGAGAATTGATTTCTCGAAAAATGCCCCTTTCGAAAAATTTTCGAGAAATTTTTTGAAAAAATTTTCGAAAATTTTTGAAAAAATTTTCGAGAATTTTTCGAGAATTCTTCGAGAAATCTTTCGAATAATTTCTCGAAAAATTTTGAAAAATATCTCGAAAAATCTCGAAAAATTTCCGAAAAATTTTCGGAATTTTTTTCGAATAATTTCTCGAAAAATTATACGAAAATAATTCAAAAGTTTTTCGAAACATTTTTCTCGTGGATTATTCGAAAATTCTTCGAGAAATCTTTCGAATAATTTGTCGAAAATTTTTCGAAAAATTTTCAAAATTTTTTTCGAATAATTTCTCGAAAATTTTTTGAAATGGGTTTTCGAGAATTCATTTCGCGTAAAGACACACTAAATTCAAGAAAGCTTAAAATTTCAGAAGAAATAACTGTGAGCTGGAGCCTGTGGACCTCAGTAGAGGGATGGATATCAGAAGGCCCCGGGATAGTGTTCTGGCCACTATCATAATTGATCAGCCCCATTTTTCTTTTTTTGTTTGGAAGTTATAGTTGGCTGACTACAAAAAAATCCACTGGACGTTACAGTAAACCTTTATTATGATAAACCAAGACTAAAAAACATCCACATTTCTTATAATAATTTTCTGATCCGGCTGACAAAGACGAGCAATTGAAACCAGAGAAACATCATCCGGGATCTGAGCATCGGCCTCCGGAGTCGCCAAAAACAGTCCGTATTTCGAAGTGTCATCATATTTTCGATTCAAAGAGAGCACTATTTGAATCGCTTCGATTGCCGTTGTCTTTGAGGAAAGAAGCAGGGATTTATAGTTGGATTGAGGGGAAATATTGTGATCATGGACTCTGACAAGGAATCCAGTTGGATTCTGAAGGAGAATAAAACGAGACATGCCAGCCGGGTGGCATCTTTGAAGTTCGTAGGGTCTTGAGTCGGGGTCCAGTTTCAAAAGAGTGACTACAGGGGATCCGGAGGCTCTTGTGGTTAGCTCCATCCAAAGATCAAATAGGTTGACATCCCGGCAAGTGAGTTTTAGAGTGGTCAGAAACTTCTCGACGACGTGGCGAGCGGTGGTGGAGTTGGTGACCCGGATCGTCTTGTAGTCGGTACACTGCTTAACACTCCGAGTGTCCACTTTTAGAACTCCCTGTAACTTGGACCATTAACTGAACTGGAGTTCAATAATTTGTCATTAGATGTAGTTTTTGATTCTGAACACTTTTTCTGTTGACAACTTTCTCTAAAAATGCCTCTAAATGCCTCAAAAACCGGCGAAAAGTGATTGGGGTGGAAGAGTTTTCCGTAACCTCGGCCACGGGGTTTGTGACCGCCACTGCCGTTATTTTTCTCATTTTTTCCGATTTTATGTTTTTTATGTACATGTTCTTTCATGATCAAAAAAGGAATTTCTAATTAAAAGAAAAATAACGCCTAAAAAGGTACGAAACCCCTGTGGCCGAGGTTACGGAAAACTCTTCCACCCCAATCACCTCAACATTTTCAAAGCGGTTTTTGAGGCATTTAGAGGCATTTTCAGAGAAAGTTGTCAACAGAAAAAATGTTCAGAATAAAAAACTATATCTAATGACAAATTATTGAACTCCAGTTCAGTCCTCCTTTAAACAGGACAGACAGAAAAAAATCTCTTACCACATCCGAAGAATCCGAAAGATTACTGTCATTGGAGTTGAGAGACAACAAAGAATTGCTTCTGGAAGTGGTTGGAATACCGAGAAGAGTGTCATCCAGAAGGGAATGCATTGAAATGGAACACGGAGAGGAGGAGGCTGCAATGATTTGACACTATTTGTCAATGATCAGTTCGAATTTTTTCGAATTTCAAATAAATGCTGGGGGACAAAAAGTGATCTTCGGATTTCGGAGGTTTAAGTGGATTGCTCAGCTTAAAAAAGATAAGTCTGGATTTTTTAACTTAGATAAAAGTATAAACAAAAGGAGTTCATCTAGACTGAGCTGAAAGCCGCATTTCAACGAAAATGTGTACTCCGGATTAGAGATTGCTCATTTTAAAAATAGCGTAACTTGGTTTTAAAGAAAGCTATTGGAAAAGTGTCAACTAATAAAATATTGCTCATGCTAAGCTGAGTATTTTTTTAGTTGACAACTTTTTTGTAACTTTATTGGGAGTCGAGTTATAAGAACTAGAAGTTTGGGGCTGCCAACAAGAGACGCACATCGCTTTAGGTTGGTTGCCTAACTTTGAACGCCTATAACTCGGTCCTCTTAGCTGCTATCAATTAGGTGTTAACTGACAAAATATTACTCAGAATTAGCTAAATATTGTATTAGTTAATAACTTTTTTGTATCTCTATTGGGAATCGAGTTATAAGTTCTAGAAGTTCAAGCTGCCGGCGCGAATATGCTAGTGCGTCTAACTTTGAACGCCCCTAACTTGGTCTTCTTAGCTACTATCAAAACGGTTTTACTATTAAAATATTGCTCAGAATAAATTCTACATTCTATTAATTAACAACTTTTCAAAATGTTCATTGGGAATCAAGTTACCGGCTCTAGAAACTCACCTACTTTCCAGCGGATTCTGACAAGCCTAACTTTGAACCCCCATACCTCGGCCCATTTTATTGCTATCAAAAAATTGTCAACTAAATAATAAAATATAGCTATTTTTCTTACTCAAACTATTTTAAACCTTTTCAACAAACTTTCCGAAACGAAAAAAAAACTCACTTGACGAAGAGGTTCTCGATGTTCGATTGGCGGGACGCAACGTCAACCCGGACGATTTCACTTGGTACTTGAGCATTTTTTATGTTCTGTAATAGCATAAGGAAAAGTAAAGTGAGGGAAGAGGAGGAACAGGAAACGGAAAAGATATGGGGGTGCGGTATACACAAAACGGGTATCGATGAGGGTGTGTGAATGACCGTTTTCTTCCCCAAAACGTTTCGTATTTGATCAAGCCGTTTGGGAGGGAATAAGAGATATCAGGGGCTTTTAATAAATAATGAGGGATATTTGTTTTTAATATCCATTCCGTTTGACCACTAGAGGGGGGGGGGTCTATATCATAATGACAAAGGGGGGGGGGGGTATCAATCAACTGGTTGGCGGCGGAGATTGCCATTGATAGGGGGCAAAAGGGTGACCGGAAGTTTTTATTTTGTACTATACTACAAGGGCACAGTACCCTCAAATTACTAGGAAGAACAAGTCAATTTTGTTCTTCAAAACCTTGAGTAAGTTTCAATTAGTTCTTGACTTCCATCTCCGCCTGATTCGATTAGGAAGAAGGAAAAGGGGCGTACCATCTTTTTGAGAAAACCGAAAAAGAAGAGGATAAGCTGTAAATGATTCCTTAAGAAGGCGGCGTCGCGTAATCTCAGGGGCTTCGTCTGGGTTACGCAAAACTTGGAGGCGGGTTGATTCATTGTTACGAAGGCATTTTGAAATCGGAAGGTCTTTGAAGTTTAGATGGGTGTATCTCAGCTGGTAGAGGAGGTAGAAAAAAGTGGTGAACTAGGAAAATGTTTAGCTTATTAAGACAATTATTTTGTTAGTTGACACCTTTTTGATAGCTTTATTGGGAACGGAGATAGGCGCGTTTGAACTGAGCAATTAGTTTTGAGAAGAGAGAAGTCGCTAATATATCGGCAAAAAAGTCCTCAAAAAGAAAAAAATTCCCAAAAAAAAGTGGTTGCTTTATAAAAATATAGTTTTTTAAGCTAACATTTTTTATTTAGAAAAAAAACAGCATCAGAGTGCTTGGAATACCAAAGAGACGCAGAGAAGGCTAGAGCGTCTGACTTCTCTGCGCTCTCTCCACTACACAGCAATTTCAAACGCCTCTAACTCAATTCCCAAAAAAAATTCTTTTAAGTGGTCAACTACTAAAATATACAACTTGTTTTGAGCTACATTTCATCAGTTGACCCTAAATTGCTATCTTCACTCCTTATCGAGTTATAAGCGATTAAAAAACACAAACAAGAGCACCAAAACAAAAAAAAATGCATTCTAGAAATTTCCATCGCTCAAAACAGAGAAACCTTATATTTTCTACAAGGAATTAATAGGATTAGGTCTTCAATTTCATCGTTTTCTATCAAGTACTTGATAAGTAAAAGTCAAAGAATAGTTTCAAAGGAAAACGTGTTTGATAGTATCAAGTAATGATCAATGACGTGGGTGATTTCCGTTTTATTCTGAGGTTTATCCTGAGAAATGACGCCAAAAAGAAGCCATTTTTAGAGTGCAGATAATCCTAATGGGGGCAAGAGCTTGCAGAAAGAAGTATTAAAATAGACCTTCATTCAGAGAACAATCTCTCTAGGTCATCATAACTAATGGCATAGAGATTCCACAGATATAGAGTCAAAAAAGTAAAAAAAAATTAGAAATTTGAAAATCCAGCTGAGCAAGCAGAGATTTTCTATTTATAGTGGTGTCAACAACATACCGCCCGTACTACTACCACCCCTCTAATCAGTATCCGCGTGACCGGACGCCTACAGATGCGAAACGGTTTTTCGAAAAAGGAAATAGTTCTGTGTGTTATGAGGCATGTACGAATTGAAGAGAAGGTCCTGTTTTAGAAGAGAGTTATTTCGTCCTTGAAGCAGGTGTCGATTAGAGGGGAAGGGACTGACACAACTCATCAAATGGACAATGAGATAGATGAGACAGGTGGTAGTTTGTTTTTGGGAGGGCGAAGATTGAGGGAAAATGGGAAAAAATGGAAAAAAGTGAGTAATTCTGATCGAGGGACCTTCATATATGCCCCGCGCCCTTGTTCACATTTGTGCTCGAGTGGCGCAGCCGGGAGCGCTTTTTACTAGTGTTCCAGAGGTCGCGGGTTCGAACCCTCTTGCCGCTTTTTTGCTTTTTTCGCTTATTAAAAAGCGAAAAAAGTATAAATTATGTGGAAAAAAGAGTTGTCAACACATCACGCCCCTTATAAGAGAACACAGTGGGTAAATACTTGAGAGGAAAATATGGGTGTGTGTGTGTGTGCTGACCTACTTTTGTATAGACACAATCCTTGAAAATCATAATCGAATTTCATTTATTCACATCCTTTGGAGGAGGAAGAGGAGGGATAAGAAGATTAATCGGATGAAGAAGAAGATGAGAGAGAGAGAGAGAGAGAGAGAGAAGGAAGGTTGCGCCATATTCAAAAAGAGGAACATTTACTACTCTCCTCGGAGATGGAATTCCATCAACCCAGCAGGAAGAAGAAGGAGGAAGGTGACAAAAACATATGTACGTTCAATTAATCTTGTTGCGCAGACACAGAGAGAGAGAGAGTTCAAAATGAAATTGTGGGTACAGGGGGAAGTTTAAACAAGAAAGAGTGAGACGTAGTAAATGAATTGAACCCCCCAAGATCGGTGACAGTTCAGTGTAAAAATAGAGAGCAAAAGGTGAGTCAGAACTACTAGTTGTTTATGGTTGGGAGTTTTTGTTTTTGAAATTTGGAATTTTTAGATATTTGGTAACCGGAATTGGGGGAATAAGCGGAATAGAAATGTTTGGGGCAAAAGGACATATGTCAGTTCGTTTAGAAGATAGTGAAGAGCGGTTAGTTAAAAAAAATTTTAGCTTAATATGAGCAATATTTTATCAGTTGACGACTTTTTGATAGCGATTTTGGGGACAGAGATATGGTAGTTCAAAGCAAGGTAAAAAGAATGCGGCGCCTCCCAACAATGACTGTCCGCTTCTAGGGGGTATAGCTCAGTTGCTATAAAAGATACAAAAAATCTTTTAACTAATGAAATAATTAGCTAATTATGAGCAATATTTTATTAGTTGAAAACTTTTTGATAGCGTTTTCAGGGACAGAGATATAGACGTTGAAAGTTAGGTGAAGGGAACGCCGCACCTCTCATCTATGGCTCTCAGCTTCTAGGACGTATAACTCAGTTCCTAGAAAAGCTACAAAAAAGATATCAACTAACAAAATATTCAGCTCAACATAAGCAATATTTCATCAGTTAAAAACTTTTTGCTACTAGTTATATGGGCTAAGATACAAGTGTTTAAAGCTACATAACATGAGCGCCGCCCATCTCGTATTTGGCTCTCACTTCTAGGACGTATAACTCAGTTTCTATAAAAGATACAAAAAAGCTGTTAACTAACAAAATATTTAGCTTAACATCAGCAATATTTTATTAGCTAAAAACTTTTGTCTAACTTCCAAAACTACCGAGTTACCCTACCTCAAAGCTAAAGAACCAAGTTAGTAGCGCAGAAGAATATTCTCGAAACAAGAGCACTTATATAAAACGCGTCGGATACAATATGTCATAACAAACGTAGCCGAGAGGGACGAAACGCAACCCGAACTCTTTGGAAATTCAATCCGCTTCGGTTCCGAAGACAGCTGATTGTGTGTGTAGTAGCCGAGAGGGGAGGAGGATATCTTTCCGGTATGAACACGGAAAGATGCTTTTGCACAAAATTTAAAATTTTTGACAACAAAAAATAAAATAAGAGTCTTAAAAATATGGTAGATAAGGGGGGTTTGGAGGAAAGAAGCACAATAGGCATATAATAAAATAAACATTTCCGATGGCGGAGGAGTAATCGGTCTCTCTCTCTCTCTCTCTCTCTCTCTCTCTCGGGTACTACTACTATAGAATAAACAATCAAACAATGACAACTGTTCATAATAATAATTCCCTCTAATATAAGGGTTTTTGAAAAAATAAAATACAACATGTGTTTCGAATTGAATTTCTTGTCTATTGGCAACACGATGTGTATCCGGTGACGAGGAATATTGATGGTCAAAATTGTTCCAAGATGTATAGAGGAAGACATTACGAATCAGAAACGCTTTACTTCTTACGTCATCAAAAAAAGATGGAATGTTCTTGAAAACAAGGAAATGTATTCTGGGAATCATCATTATAGCTTGCCCTGAAGCCTATATCTGGGTTATTGTAGGAGATAGAAAGAAGGCGTTAACTAATAAAATGTAGGGATTGTTATGAGCAATTTTTATTAGTTGACAACTTTTTGGTAGAAAAATTGGGAATAAAGATATGGGTGATTGAAATTGAGATAACGCGTTTCTTTCGGTCTTCAAGTTTAAAACAGTATATCTCAGCTGCTAGTTGGGATATTAAAACAAGGTTAACTGATAAAATATAGAGCTTAAAATGAGCAATATTCTATTAGTTGACAATTTTTTGGTAACAGTTTTGCGAAGCGAGATATAGGTGATTGAAATTGAGCAAGAAAAAGTGCGAGTGCGCCCGAAGAGGAGAGGGGGTCCAAGTTAAAAACGGCATATCTCAGCTGCAAGTTGAGATATCAAAAAGTTGTTAACTAATAAATTGCTCAGCTTATTATGAGCAATATTTTACTAGTTGATCACTTTTTGATAAAACTTATAGGAAGCGAGATATGCAGAAGCAACCAATGCTATAGTATCTGACCTTCCTCTTTGGTATACATTTTCAAACATTTATATCTCCGTTCTCTAAAACGGTATCAAAAAGTTGTCAACTAATAAATTACTCACCGTACTATAAGCAACATTTTATCAGTTGACAGTTTCTTGATAACTTCAATGACTAATGAATTACTGTCTCTAGATGACTCAGTTCAAAAACACTCACTGTTGGTTTCCTACAACACAGATGACTAACGAGTACAGTAATCTATTCCACTAGCTAACAAGTCTCTCTTTCTCGAAACATCCGGAGACGAAAAATACGAGAATCGTTGATGGATTTACGGAACAAAAAAGTGTTGCTAGATGTTTCTGGCGACGAAATGGAGGCGGCAAGGAAGAAAAAGAGGAGGAACACATCTGGTTTCGATTGAAACGATATAGTAGTTGGAAGAAGGAAGAGAGCAGAAAACAGTTCCAGAAGGGGTCGAAAGAAGAAGATTCTAGAAGAAAAAGGTTGAATCGTAAAGCGAAGGAGAACGGGGTGATAAAAATGGTTTTTCCAAGTTGAAATAACCTAAGTGCGCTCTATTGCGAAACGGTAGATCAAAAGGTAAAGAAAATTCGCTGCTTACTTTTTTGGTTGACTGAGTATCAAACGTGAAATTTAGTATTTTTCGCGTGAATCGCGTGAATTTTTTTTCTCGCGCGTAGAAAGCCACGTGTATTTTTATTTTCCACGTGGAATGCACGAATTTAAATAAAATTATTTTTTCCTTGGTGTGCGATGGAGCGTATTTACTGACGATTTGATTTGAACTTCGGGGTTTCAATAGATAAAAGCTTTTTCCACTTATTTTTTGGCTATTTTCAACGAAAAACGAAAATTTTAACGAAAATAACGAAAATCTTTAGCGGAAATTTTAAACAAAACTTTTAAAGTTTAGCGACGGGAATTCGAAAACAAAAATATAAAAATGGTATGACAAATAGTAATTGTCCGCGGTTATCCGGTTTAACCCCCCCCCCCTTTTTTTTTAATCGGGGGATGGTTATGCAATACGATACGAAATCCGTTGAATATTGTAATGGTTTATACACGAAAAAAAGGCGAAAAAGACATCGAAAAAGACGTTTAGAATACCATATTCTCCTATTGTTGTGATGAAAAGTCGACAATGGGTGGGAGAAGTGATGAAGAATGGGAAGAGAGAGAGAGAGAGAGAGAGAGAGAGAGTGTGTGTTTTGTTGAAAGAGAGGGTAATTTGACGAACATTTATTCGATGTTTGCCTGAAAAGGGTAAAGAAAAGAAGTGTGTTTATTTGATTTGGTGTTCAGGTTGTAGTGATAATAGTAGTTAGTATCAATCGACGTAGCGGGGGGTTTGGAGTGTTTTGGTCTCGAGCGGATATCTCGGTTACTGTTGGCGATAGCGAAAAGATGTTAACTGATGAAATGTCAAGCTTGATATGAGCAATATTTTATCAGTTGACAGGTTTTTGATATCTTTTTTAGGAGTCGAGATATGAAAAGAGAAGCCTGGCTGTCTGCACTCTCTTAGTTATTATGCGTTTTCAAACGGTTATATCTCAATTTCAGAAAACGATAAAGTTGAATATCTATTAGCAAAATATACAGCAAATTATGTAGAATATTTTACTAGTTGACACTTTTTTGATAAATCAACTGCGAAGCAAGATATGAGCAATATAGTAATGGACAGGATATTTGATATTTTAACATAGAGGTACCTTTTTCAAACGCCTGTATCTCGATTCCTGGAACTGCTATCAAAAAGTTGTCAACTAATAAAATGTTGCTCATAACAAGCTCTACATTTCAATAGTTAACAATTTTTCTGTAGCTCTATTCGGAATCGAGATATTCTTATCTGAATAAAAATTTATTTTTGGACAGACTTTTTTTACCAAAATTTAACGAAACTTCCAAAAACTACTGTACCAAGACAAAAGGTGTAACTTTGTAACTTCCGGAGCATCTCACCTTTGCTCTCATATTCTTTCTCTTTTATTATATTCTTTTAGTATCTTCTTTTCCTAATGACTCGACCTCCAGATGCGTTTTCTCCACCCCGGTCACCTCGGTCCCCTTCACCCAACCACATAAATCTACATTTATTAGGTTTACACTCGTGCTCTAATTTGCGGAGCAAAAAAAAGCGACACAGAGTTTTTTTTCCGTGTTATTCGATATGAATTAATGAATTTTGCATGCGTTCTGAATATTAAGACGAGACACAATGGGAAACGAAGAGACGCAGAGAAAGAGAAAACAACGACACTCCACTGGAACGCATTTTTTCTGAATTTTTGATTTTGTTTTTTAATATTTTTTCTTCATTTTTCTTGGTTTTTTTCTCATATTTTTCTTGATTAAAATCAAAATTAAATAAATAAAACATATTTTAATTCCAGAATGACATCACTAGTAGCTTACGGCAGTGACAGCGATCCAGAGAGTGGCGACGAAGATTTCTTCGGGAAATCTGCTCCAGAAGAGAAAGAAGCTGAAGAAAAAACAGAGAAAGATGAAGAAGAAAAAGACGATCAGAAGCCCGTGGCCTCCTCGTTTTTCTTCTCCGGCGATGACGCTGTGGAAGGCGCGTCGAGTGATTCAGATGAGGAAGAGGGAGATGCACCGGCGCCGAAGAAGCGGCGACCCGGAGAGTCGGTCACCGAGTTGGATAAAGAATTTGTTAGTGTTTCAGAAACAAATAAGTTCAAATTTGGCAGAAAAATCGAGATTTCGGCGGAAAATGTATTTTTTTATAGAAAAAATGAGTTTTTCGTTTTAAATAAATCTGCTCTAAATCCAAATAATTTTCTTTAAAAAACCTGATTCGCTAGTTAAATTTTCCGCTCATATTCCTTGGAAAACTCCAAAAAACGTCGAAAATCCAATAGAAACTGGATTTCTTCCTCAAATTCCCCATATTTCCAGACAAGTTCAATTTTCGACAATGACTATGCGAGAGAGGAACGAATGAATGCGAATATGTTGAGCCGCCACGTGGATTTGTCCGAGAAACCGTCGGAAAAGGAGCGAAAACGGTCGAAATTCACGTGCAAGTGAGTGCGTGTTTACAGGAGCATTGCAAAATGTCGAGCTTGGGTCTCGCAGCGAAAATTGGACTACTGTAGTTTTTGTGCAATTTTTTGTCGTTTTCGCTCAAAACAGCTGTTTTTCTTCAATTTTTGTTGAAAATATCAATGAGAAAATCGCATTTTTCAATTAAAATCGAGGGAAAACAGGTTTTTAATGCAAAAAAACAATATTTTCCGATGAAATGAAATTAATTCAAAGTTCGCTTCAAGACCCAAAAGTGACATTTTGCGCTGCTCCTTTAAATCATCTCGTTTTTTGAAGAGTTTTGAGCATTTTTTTTGCAGAAATTACCTAAAAGGAAAGTGTCGATTCGGCGACAAATGTCGTTTCTCTCATCCGGTTCACAATCGTTCATCAGAAGTGGTCAACGATGTGACAATCTCTTCGGAAGCGAAATTCTATACAAACGAGACGCCCGAGGCGCAAGTATTCCATTCGAAAAAGTTCAAGTCAAGTGCTGGTCAATGATAATTTATTCTAAATAATTATATATGAATATATATACATTAAGAAGTAGTTATTTGACAAGTTAGAGATAATGATACACGTGATTGTTAAGAGATTAGACAACTGTCGGACGGCGGAGCGCACACAAGAACAGTATTTTCGTTCGCGTGTGCTCTTCGTCGTTCGGATCACAGAAAACATTCATTAGGGAGTAGTCGACAGAGGAGGGTTCGATGTAGGCGAGCTGGAAAATGAGTCTAGGAGGGATTCTTCGGACAAGGAGACGTTTCGCCTGGCAATCCGCCGCTCCGGCGATCGATTTGACGAGTTGGATGATGGTGTTGACGACGGTGCTGAGGACACCTGCAAAAATGAGAGAAGATATAAACAAAAACGCCTATTTGTTTATATAGATTGATAACTCCTCTCTTCCCCCCATTCCTCTTCCCCTCCAAATGTCCAATTCAGACGTCGCCTATCTGCGAGCCGTCCGAAAGGCCAAAGTATTTCAGCAGTTGACCGATTCTGTTGCCACCGATTATAGTGATGATGTGGTTGTCGATTTGCTTCAAAAAGACGACGCCGTCGAACCAATGTATGTCAAATATTCTGGGGGGAAGAGGGGAAGAGAAACGCGAGTAAGCAGGAGCGCGAAGGTAGAGAAACTAACAATTAGGCGCCGGGTTCTCCTTCTCTCTCACTCTTTTCTCTTCTTTCGCGCTTCATCGCAGACGCCTTTTCTTCTAGGGAGCAGAATTCCCTTAGTTTTTCTTGGATTTTTTCCCTTCTTCCACCCAAAAGATCCCTACTTCTTCTCTTTTTGACCCGAAACATCCCCTTTTTCAGCCTGGACAAAGCAAAAACCCTTCTCAAAGACATGATAATCGAATTCGATTCCTCCTCCCCGACGACGGAGATTCCAGAACATCAGACGATCAGCTTTATTCTGACGGACGCCATGTTCAAGCTATGGTTCATCATTTTGCTCATCGTCTTCCTCTTCATCTCCGTTCTCATCTTCCACTTCTTCTGCTATGCGAAGAAGAACGTGACTCGACGGGGATCTCTGGAGAAGGGAAGCGATGAGACGACGACGATAGAGATGAGTTCAGGGGAAGAGGAGGAGGAGGAGATCGAGATGCAGGAGAAGGAGGAATCCGCAGATTGATAATTCATTTTTTTCTTTTTAAAATAAAGATAAATACCCACCTTTTCTAAGAATCTTCGAGAATCGATTGATAGTTCTTTCGAGCATTGCTCTCAACAAAAACACCCATTTCTCTCTTCTCAACGGATCTTCTGGCTCCGGAGTTCCGATGGGTTCCTCCAGTGGAAGGGGATCCTGAAGGGGCGGTCCATCGTTGACAAGCCGATCTAGCGCCCATTCAGCGATGAGCATCACATGAGCCATTAGCCTGATCACTGCTCGGAGAGCCAGAGGATCGAATCTTCCGTCAACTTGACACTGTCCAGCATCTTCGCTTAGCCAGAAGTCCATGAGGCTCTCGTGCATCCGGATGATTGAATTCAGGTCGTCCATCATCAGAAACGAGAAGATCATGTCGACAGAGCTCTTCATTATGTCTCCGCATCCGCTTTTGATCGTTTTATTGATGTAGATCTGGAGAAAAAAGGATTCAGATTGATCAGAATCCTGGAAAACCTACATGAGACCACACATTATACTCCCCAGCGATGTTGGCGTGCTCCAGAAGCCTAAGAGCATGGGGACTCGCCCATGCCTGTTGCCTCATATAATACCACGCGTGCTTCAACTTCACATGATCCGGCTTCTCATCCCTTGCCACATACGGACAGAATCGTCTCGCCCGACTGAACGCGGTACAAGTGACCTCCGGAAACGTCGGACTCTTATCAATCATTTCGTCGATCATCTGCTGAACCGTATTCTTCACGAATCGCCATTTCGCCGAGTTCTTGTTGTGCTCCCCGGATAACGATGTGGCTAGGGAGGTGATTCGTTTCTCGAGCGCTGATTTCATTGTGATGGCGAGCGAGGTTCGTGCCGGGGAGTCGGGTTCACAGTCGAGCCATTGGACTAGGCAGATGAAGAGGGAGGGCATCGAATCGATTGCGTGGAGGATATTCTGAAACTTTTCCTTTTTATTAGAACCCATTTTCCCTTAATCTTACTGTCAAATGCTCTTCGGCGGCTTTTCTATCAATCCGATGACGTTTCTCTTCGTGCTCCTCGACGAGAAGTTGTCCGATCCTCGGAATCGCTCCCACAATCGCTCCGATATTCAGATTTTGGTCGTCTTTTCGCCAGAATTGGTGGGTTTCTTTCATTTGCGATAGGTAGATTTTCGCCGTCTTTTTGCCGATTCTGGGGAGAGGACAATGGACTTCGTTCCACGTCACCGGCCGGATCTCCTTCGGAAGCTCTACTTCTGGTTCCTCAGGTTCCTCTGCAGGCTCTGGGGCTTCCGGGGCTTCAGGCTCTTCAGGTTTCGGATCCACTGGCTCTTCTGAAGTGTCCATGACCTCTTCCTCCTTTTTCTCCTCTTCCTCTGGCATCTCCTCATCCTTCACCTCAGGCTCCTTCATCTCCTCTTCCACCACCGGCGGGACCTCCGGCTCCTCTTCTTTCACCGGAACCTCTTCTTCCTTTTCTTTCTCCTCTTCTTTCTCCTCCTCTTCCTCCTCCACTTCTATCCCAACTTCTTCGTTCGCCAACCTCACCAGCATCTCCACTTCCTTCCGAAGCGCATCCATATCTTCCTGCCTCTCAGGCCTATTATTTCTGGAGACTCTTCGCACGAACCACATAGACCACCGATAGAATATCGTTCGCTCCGCCTCAGTTTTTCCAGGACCGCCGTTGACGAAAAGGCTAATCGACTGAAAATTCATTATTCTCAAGGTCTATTTTAGCCACTTACCAAGCTAGGATTATTAATAATGATTCTGGAGAGCAAAAGGAAAGTGTCGTCGAAAATCCGGATCCTTTCCTCGACGCTGACTACTTCAGATGGCTGCTGAGCCGCCTTATTCCTCTCCGCGTATATCTTCCCCGCTTCTGTGATCCTTCCCTCTGCAGTCAGAATCGAGGTGATCGCATCAAAATCATCGCAATCTCCTTTATTGATTTTCCCGATGAACGTCGTCCAGAAGTCGTTGGAATCTGAATTCATCGTCTCCTCATTTGCCATCAGGAACTTCTCGATTTCAGAATTCTTCAGGAGCACATCATCAGTTTCCGCTAAATCTGCAAGGTTCGCCGTCGTCTTCATGTGCTCCCTTCTTCGTTGCCTTAGAGGTTCAATGGCTTCTATTCCGAGATCCGGCTCCAGCTGTTTAATAAGATAAAGGAAAGAGGCATTCTGCCAGGAAGCATCAGCCGCATCGAACATCATCGAAAGGCCATCGAGAGCTCTATCCAGTCCTTTGAGCACATCCTCAACACTCACTTCTCCTCCTTTAATTAAATTCCTTATTATCTCCGGCAGCTTTTTATAGAAGAATGTGGTTGATTGCCAGCGGAAGTCGACGCGATGCTGCTTCGGAAGATGCAGCAAATCCATCGACTCTTCGCATTTCAGAAGAATAGAGGCGTGAAGAAGATCGAATATGACGTCATCGCCGGATACTCTCATTAGCTGGCCAAATGTTTGAATAGTAGCCGCAATGTTCTCACAGGATTCGTGTTGTTTAAAGCAAGCGAAGATAGGGATCAGAATTCGAATCGATGGATTTTTCAAATCGAATATTGTCAACACCTCAGGATCATACTCGAAGCGCTGCGGTTTACAGTTCTCCACGTGTCTCTCCACAAGCAATTCCATCAGTGACGTGGCATTTTTGTCAGCGATTTCTAGCTTTTTAAAGCTATCCAAACAAAATTTCAGTTGTTCGGTGACTTCCGAAGGGTTTTGAATTGTGAGAAGCATTCCGCAAAGACTATCATGAACCAGAGAGTTCAGAGCCTCAAGAGGCTTCTGATAAGCTCTCTGAGGATCGTCGTTCTCCAATTGCATCGTATCCAAATTGCTTTCATCTGATAGAAGATCCTAAAAACAGAAAATTTGTGTTTAAATAAAGAAATAGCTGAAAAACCAAAAAAACCAACCAAAATAAGCTGGGTCAGAAAGAAAAGCGTCTGGCGAATCATTATAACCAGCGGATCGGCGAGCTTCGGATCAATAAACGATTTTATTCTGGAAAATCTTTTTTTTTAAAGAAAACCTTCTATACTAACTGCACATAACGAATCATTTTTTGAACAAGCTCGCAAAGTCGACTTTTCGTATAAAGACGAGTTTCCTGAGTGGTAATGACGCTTTGAATCACTTCCGACCATTCCAACGACTAAAAAATAACATATTTAATCTCAAAAATTAAAAAAAAATCTACCCGATCAACGACAAGATCCAGAATATGAGTCCGGAAAGTGTCGTCAATGATATTTCCATTATAAGCGAATCGAATAAGAACATCTGCAATTTTTCTATTTTTTCTCTGATTTCAGGCGAAAAATGGCTACCGGAAAGCTGTTGAGTCGATATTTCCGGAAAATCTGATGGTCGGAGGGCCACCGAAGGCTTGCTCAGCCTTTGACGTTTTCTATCCGCAGTTCCCCGCACTTTTTCCACGTATTCAATGATTTTCTGAAGCAAATTCAAATAAACTGGTTTTCAAAGCGATAAAAATACCTTTGATGATGCATCGAGAACTATTTTATTCATTTTTAAAACAAAAAATGTTAGTCAATATTACAGATTCATTAGAATAAAGTGGGTGGTATTAAGGGGGGACTTGCAAAAAGAGAGAGGGTTCGCTTTTGAATTAGTTCGGTGGAGCGCGAATGCATTACTCTTGGAAAAGATGAGCGTGCTTCGGGGAAACAAAATTACAATTCATTCCAGATAATAATACGAAGAACGCTTGACTCGTATGGAACTGTTTCACATGTGAATACAGAAGCACACATTCCATCGTCCCGTTGAAGGTCTCCACCGAAAAGCAGGGAACCCAGTTGTTTCTCACTGAAATTTAGAAATAAAATTGGAAAAAACTGATATTTTACTCACTGAAATCTGCGTGTCTTTCCATTACTATCCCAATTCGAAACGCCACTAATCCCATCGAAAACCCTGTCATATCTGGGTATCACTTCGTTCATTACGACAATGAGTGTCAAATGACGAAAACATAGGTCGCCTCCGGATTTCCAATGAATCAGAAGAGAGTTTACATTCTGATGGTATTTCTCCCGTATAACGGATTTCACCGTTAGTTTTCGGAAATTAATCGTCATCACCTCATCCAGCCATTCGTCCATAGACTCGTCTCGGAGATAAATCTGTTGAAGACGGAATTCGAATTTAATTATTATTTATTTAGATGTAGTTTTATATTCTGAACATTTTTTCTGTTGACAACTTTCTCTGAAAAGGCCTCTAAATAGCTTAAAAACCGGTTTGAATAAGTGACTGAGGTGGAAGAGTTTTCGGTAACCTCGGCCACGTGGTTTTTCGGCGCTCCTGCCATTATTTTTTAATTTTTTTGTCTGATATTGAGAAAATACACTCAATAGAAGCAAAAAATCAGAAAAAGAATTGAAAATAACCACTGCGGTGGTTACAAAACCCCGCGGCCGCCGCATACGAAAAACTCTTCCACCCAATCATTTAAGCCGGTTTTAAGCCGTTTAGAGGCATTTTCAGAGAAAGTTATCAAAGGAAAAAATGTTCAGAATGAAAAACTACATCTATATATACATTATTGAAGCCTTTAACAAAAAACAAACCTCATTTGGTATAAGTTTCTTTTTTTCAGATTTAAATATCTTCTCTGTTTCATATAACTCCAAAAAATCCGTTAGGTGTTTTCCACATAGATTGACTTCCAAATTATTCAGATAAAGTGATGACTCATATTCGTAGAAATTATCAGTGAGATCCAAATCATAGGCTATTTTCATGTCAATTTTCGATGAGATGAACATTTGAATCAACGAATCAATGAAAACAGATATTGCTAAACGTTGTGATTCTCCAATGTAGATGATAGAATAGTTGGGAGCACTACTGTATTTTAAATAAATTAAAATAATTGATCCGGATACCTCCTACCTGAGATGATAATAATATTCTCCAATTCTGAAAAGATTCCGATTCCGAAATGGCGAATTAGAAATAAATCGATTGTCCATGACACTTCCATCCTCAAATTGAACTTCTACTTCACTACGAAAACCATTGTGTGTCACTTTGATTTTAACAGTTTCATTTTTCCGTTTCTCGACAAGGCTTCGAATATTTTTGTTGTAAAATGCCAACGATACACTGGAAAGAAATATGAGAAATCGATAATTGAAAAAAAAGTTAATTGAACAAAGAAAAAACTTACATTTTAGATAAATCTGATACATCAATCACTTCTTTTTGTGCCACATAGGGGAGTTTTAGAAGTGGAAAATGCGATGGATTCATGGTTTCTGAAAAATACCTTTATTAGAAGGGCATGGTGTAAGAACACGTCTAATTGTCGTCTATGTAATAAGTAATACGTTGTAAGTAATCAATCGATATGAACATCTGTCACAAAATGGGAATAGGTCTGTGAGATTTAGGGTGAGATAGATGAGAATAGTACTGTAGTATTGAAGAGACCCATTTTGAAATTGATGTAACTTCATTGGGAATAAAGATATCAAAAAAGTGTCAACTAAAAAAATAAAGCACTTTTTTTGCTTTATATTTTATTAGTTGACAACTTTTTGATAGCTATCACCATAATCAAGATATGAGCATTTCAAGTTGAGTAACTACAACTGGGGCTGCAGAAAGTGAGCTGCCCTTGCGTTTCTCATATCTTGTTTTCGGACAATGCTATCAAAAAACTGTCAACCAACAAAATATAGATCTTTTTTTGCTCTATATTTCATCAGTTAACAACTTTTTGATAGCTATTACCGCAACTGAGATATTCTGTTTTGAAAATTGAACAATCTTTTGTTCGGTGGAGCGCGAATGCATTACTCTTGGAAAAATGAGCGTGCATGGAAACAATAATTACAATTTATTCCAGATAATGAAATGAAGAAAAACGTTAGAAGAGGATTGAATTTCTCCCTCAGAATATGTGAATACAGAAGCGCACATTCCATCGTCCCGTCGAAGGTCTCCACCGAAAACTAGCTCACCAAGATGTTTCTGACTGGAATTTAAAATTAAACTTGAAAAAAAACTGATACTCACTGAAATCTGCGTGTTTTTCCATTATCATTCCAATTCGAAACATCACCTATCCCATTGAAAACATCGTCAGACGTAGGTGGTCCTTCGTGAGGAATAGGGATAACGATTGACAAATGACGAAAACATAGGTCGGCTCCAGATTTCCAATTAATTAGAAGAGAATTTACAGTTTGATCCCGATTTGTCGATAAAACGGATGTCAGTTTTAGTTTTCGGCAATCAATTTCCATCACCTCATCCAGCCACTCGTCTATTGAATCTTCTCGGAGATAAATCTGTTAATGACGGAGTCAGTGTCTAATTTTTTAAAAATATAGATGTAGTTTTAAATTCTGAACATTTTTTCTGTTGACAATTTTCTCTGAAAATGCCTCTAAATGGCTTAAAATCGGTTTGAAAAAGTGGAAGAGTTTTCGGAAACCTCGGCCACGGGGTTTTTGGTCGCCCCTGTCGCTATTTCTTACTTTCTTTGGAGTTTTTTGTTTGATAATAAGAAAATATACTCGATAAAAGCACAAAAATCTAATAAAGAATTGAAAATAACCGCTGCGGTGGCTACAAAACCCCGTGGCCGCCGCATAAAAAAAAACTCTTCCACCCATCCATTTAAGTCGGTTTTAAGCCGTTTAGAGACATTTTCAGAGAAAGTTATCAACAGAAAAAATGTTCAGAATACAAAACTACATCTAATTACAGATTATTGAGCCTATAAATTTTTGATAAAAAAATTTTTTTTATTTTTGGTAAAATTTTTTATATAAAATACAAAAAACCAAACCTCATTTCGTAGAAGTTTCGCTTGCTCATCTTCAATTTTAAAAATCTTCTCTTTCCCAAATCTATCCAATAAATTTTTCAATCGTTTCAAAGATCCACCAATTTCCAAATGATGCACATAAAGTAATGACTCGCATTCGTGTAAATGATCAGTGAGTTCTCTATCATAATCTATTTTCATGTCTATTTTCGAGGAAATGAACATTTGAATCAGCGAATCAATGAAGACGGAAGTCGGTAATCGTTGTGATTCTCCAATATAAATGATCGAATATTCGGGAACACTACTGTATTTTAAATAATTAAAAATAATTATTCCGAGTACCTTCTACCTGATATGATAATGATATTCTCCGATCCTGAATGGATTTTTCCGATTCCGAAATGGCGAATTAGAAATAAATCGATTGTCCATGACACTTCCATCCTCGAATTCAATTACTACTTCACTTCGTAAACTATTATGTGTCACTTTGATTTTAACAGTTTCATTTTTCCGTTTCTCGACAAGGCTTCGAATATTTTTGTTGTAAAATGCCAACGATACACTGGAAAGAAATAAAATTGATGAATTTTAAATTTAATTTGTGATATTTGTACTGCTATTTTTAATCTAAATAAACAAAACAAGTCTTACATTTGAGCTAAAACAATTCCATCAATCACTTCTTTTAGTGCCAAATAGGGAAGTTTTAGTAGTGGGAAATGCGCTGGTTCCATGGTTTCTGAAAAATACGTGTATTAGAAGGGCAGTGTGTAAGAGTGCTCGATCCATATGAACATCTGTTACACAGTGTATGAGTGTAAGATTGAGGGTAAGATAGATATAGATGCGCGAGAATAGTACTGTGGCATCGAGAAGAGCTGAGGTTAACAGGTGATGTGTTTTGAAATTGGTATAACTTGATTGGTTTTAGAGATATGAAAACACTGTTAACTAATAATATATAGCCCTTGTAAAGCTCTATATTTCCATAGTTGACAATTTTTTGATAGCTACTACCGTAATCGAGATATGAGCAATTTAAGATGAGAACTTCCTTGGGGAGGGGTTGCAGAAAGTAAGTTGTCTTTGAGTCGCCGATATCTCGTTTCCGAGAAAAGCTATCAAAAAGTTGTAAATTAACAAAATATAGCCCTTGTCAAGCTCTACCTTTTGTTAGTTGACACCTTCCTGATAACTGTCACCGTAACCGAGATAATTCGTTTTGAAAATTACCTATTTTTTCATTTGATTGTTCTGCTTTCAGTTCTCGAATCGTCTGTTTCGTTGGACTCTACGGTCAACCCTATCCATTGCTCATTCTTGTTATGAAAACCCGCTATAAGAGGAAATCCCCAAAGAAAAGCAGATCCTCGACAAGACATTGAAAACTCTAAATTCCATGTCGGAAATAGATTTATTTGATAATAAAGCGACGAGTATCATAATGGATTGGAAATACGGAGAGAATAGTATCCGAATGTTTCTACAAGAATGTATCATTGAATGACGGGGGTGGGGGGAAGTGTGTGTGTGAGAGAGGGAGTTCGGGGCTTAAAGCTGCAATTGGCAACGGGGGAGGAAGTGAATGTGGTGAGAGAAGGGGAGGAATTATAGAATATGAGTGAAAGGATGAGATTGAAAAAGGGGAAATTCGAATTGAAAATAAAACTATAAGTGATTGATAAAACGGGTTTTAAATGAAATACATGGGTCTTTCATTGATTCAGCTAGCTGGAGTTGATGACTTGGAAAAGCATTCGACGACAAGTTTTACTCTCCCTGGAATAGTTTCTAGAAGGGCGTGGTAATTGAGATTAGGCTAGGAAACCAACCTTCGGAACTCTTCCACGAGCGCTTTTTCGAGTCAAACCGTTCGACTCCGTGTCTTCTTGACTAGAGATACTTGAATTCGCCGAGCGCCCCCGATTGAATGATAGTCTTGGCGCCGAAACTCCTGGAGACTTGAATCGAGGGGATGCACGAAGACTCGGCTCTTCTTGAACTCTTTTCTTCGAATTGGATCCGGAATTTGGAGAGAAAACCGTATCGAATTGGAAATACTGTGGTGACTGGGTGGATGTCGAAGGCATTTGGCTTGATGTCGACGGCATTTGGCTCGAAGTGGATGGCATCTGGCTCGACGAACACGGAAGAGAGTCTCGAGCAGCGACCTTCGTTGGAGGTCCAGAAGCGCTCTGAAAATGAATTCATATAATCCCACCCTACTCCTTCGTCTCTTACCTTTGAATTACTTTGTCTTTTGTGATTTTTCGAGCGTTTCTTCGTTCTCTTCTTGTTTCTCTGTCTTTGCGTATTATTATCATCGTCAGACTGATTAGAATCGTTTCGCCGTCTATCGTTCTTCTTTCTCGACATACCTCCATCACAATTGTCTGAACGGCACAGGCATACTGGCAAGAATTCAGATTTCTCCATATCGTATGTGAAAGTGATCTCCTCATCCTTCTCGATTTCTTTGAGCGTCTTGATAATGTTTCTCTTGTCGTAGAAGAGATGTGAGTCTCTTGTATACCAATACATTCCGTAAGTATATGACTGGGAATTTGGGTCGCACGAGTGATTAATATACCTTGTGATATTTCCATATCTTGTGGCATCCGTCGCCCAATTGGCATTTATTTCCATGAGATAGTGGTTTGCTTGGAAATCCTTTGAATTTTCGATATCTGTGAGCCGTTTCTTCTTCTCGGGTTTATCTATAATCTCTCCAACGTACTCCGACAGAAATTCGTTGGCAGGGATTTTGTCAGTCGCGAAGACTCCATAGCCTTTTTCACCGGATCTTCTCAGCTCGATGTTCGGATGGATGAAGCAGTTGGAAATCTTCCGATTGCCGCATCCATTGCCAATCTTTTCACAAGCTGGCGGGCACTCCTTGTCGTCGGCGAAATTGCTGCAGTCAGTGGTGACGCAACGCTGAGCAAGTTTCTTCGAGCATCCGCAGTTCGTGAATTCTCCTTCATCGATGGGCTTTTGTCGAATGGCAGGGTCAAAGTATTTGGAGGTCTACAAAAAAAAACGAATTCAGGCTTGAATTCCTCTTCAAAAACTCACTTTCCCAGTGGAAACGACGAGTTTGTATGCGCGTGGGCATCTATTCAAATCGAATTCGTCGTACTTATCGAAGACGTCTTGCCAAAGGTCTTTCTGGCTCTTTCCGAACAATTCAATATACTTTTTGATGAGTGGCGCCAAGTGATAAACTGGTACAATATTCATGATTTTCTTATCACTTCCATCGATCCATTCCACAACTGCATATCCAAGTCTCTCGAAATTTTTATCGTTTCTCTTTGACGTCGGATACTTGTACCAATCTCGAATGTATGCCAGATAGAATCTGTAAGGAATACGTTTTTAGAAATTGATTTTTAAATGGCGGGTTTACTTGTTATCCATTGGCCAGTACGCGATAACCGGACGATTGATGTGAAGATCGTCGTTGCAGAGGCACCTTTCACAGACGTCCCGTACAGCCGGCAACGGCTGCCCGTCAAGCGATTTCACTTCGAGGCACTCTTCGTGGAAGCTTTGAATGCATTTCGAGCACTGGATCAGAGCCACTTCCTTCGGGGGCTTCTCGTAAACGCATGCCACCGAGCTGCATGCTTTTAGGTGATTGCGGATCTCCACTTTTGGTTCCATTCCTTGACTGGAGTTGAGGCTCGCTCGATTCTTCTTTTTCTTCGGCGTCGGAACGTGATGAGCCGGGCAGATGATCATTTCAAATGTCCGTTTGTGGCCATCGACATCGATTGACACGTCGAGATCTCTTCCGCCAGCCGGATAGCAAGAGCTGAGATGAAATGCGCGCATGCATTTCACACATTCGATGAGATCTGGTTCATAGGCAGACTGTTTCTGATGGTTAATATTGCAACTGTGACAGCAGTGCAATGGACACAACAACTTCCCTTGACATTCAGGAAAAGCCGCGTAATGGAGAAAGAACGAGCCGGCATTGTAGTTCTGAAAATGAAATTGATATTCTAACACTGATCCACAGCCAACTCACCAGAGCACAACGGAGATGAAACCTGGTTGGACAAATCCGTAACGGTCTACCATCCACCGAAATCCGTTCAGCTCCTCTTTTCTCGCCGCTGATTTGTCCGTGACAGCTAATCAATTCGGTTTCCCCGTTCGGACTGTTATCTTGCTCACAAACGAAGCATTTTCGTTCAGATTCCGGCAAAAAGCTTCCAGTTGTTTCTGGATCATCTGATTCGTACTCATCTAGCTTCAGAAAGTTACGTGGCCTCAGTGAACATGTATCTGAAGAGAAAAATAATTATTTAGGAGAAAATTAATTTTTTAAAAAACTTACTAGCTGGAAAATTATTCGCTATATAATCGACATCTTTGAGAATCTTTTTCGTCTCTTCTCGCTTCTTCTTGCTATAGGTATCCTCTTTCAGAGGCTGATTTCCGTGAATCTGTGGCATTCTTCGGGGTGGATTCGGGACTTTCGGCTGTGCCGGTGGATCTGCTTCAGCTTCTTCGTCATCTGAACTCTCGACAGGTCTCAATGCGGACGCCCCTCGTTTTAGTCGTGGTCTTCTGACTTGTATCTCTGGTTCATCGTCAGGAACCAAATTCTCGTTACCCTCGTTCTCTGAAAACACAATTTGTTTCTTCGTAAATCGAAAAACTAGATTTACCATGCGCGTCTGGACCATCCATTTGATCCATCTGAAAACTAGGATTTTTAGAAGCAATACTATGAAATTCAGAGCAAAAATTCAGCGGAAATCAAGAGAAAAACTAGCCGGAAACCTAAAATTGAAGCGCGGAGAATAAACGTGGCGGAGAAGGCGCGAAAATTCGAACTTCGCGGCGGACAACGACACTCCGAAATAACGGATATTACCTGTTGATTATCAAGAACATCTGCCGGCAATAAAGTTCCTAGAAGGCACTCGCATTTGTCTATTTTTGCCGAAAAAAAGAAGAAAAATAATTATTCGAGCCTTCTGAATGCGAAAAATAAAAAAAATTCCCCAAAAATCGTCAGATTGCATTGAAATTCGAAGTTTTGGAGAGCTTATCAAAAATAAAAAAAATATGTTGAATTTAGACAGTTTTGCATATATTTTGCTGTCACAAACACCGTGAAAACATGAACAAATAAGAGAATATTCTCAGTGTTTCTAGAAAACAAAGCGAAAAACAAGAAATTTCGGATGCGCCGGGGCAATGAAAAACATAAAATTTCACAATGTTTTTCGATTAAAACAGCACGTTTTTTGAATGATTCATCGAGAAAAAAAGAGAAAAAATGGAGAAAACAAAAACAACTAGGGTCAGAAACTGCGCTCCATCGTACTTTTAGGCGGTGCAAATTTCTAGAATTTTTATTTGAACACGTGGAAAGAGTACGTGGATTCCACGCGGTTTTTCACGTATTTTTCACAAAAAATTATTATTTCACGTAATTCGCTCACGTTTAATACTCAGCCAATGAAAAAATAAGCAGCGAAATCACTAAAAAAGCAGTTAATGCAAACAAAAGTACACGGAAATTCTCGAGAGACAACAAAAGAGAATAATTGAATCATATTTCTATTTCCACCTGCCTATTTCATATCTCTACTTTCATTTCTATCACAAAATGCTCCAACAAATATTCAGTATCTGGCACATTTTAATCGGCTCAATTGGCTGCCTAGCTAACCTTGTTCTAGGCTATGCCACGTTGACAAAAACTCCAAAGGCGACGAAAACCTATTCGACGCTGATTCTAAACTTTGCGCTGACAGACTTCTTGGGTTGTTTTCTAGATTTATTCCTTCAAATTCGGTTTGTTAGGATGAAAAAAATTTGAAAAAAGTTGAAAAAAAAATTCAGTTTCATTATAACCCCTTTCACCTACATATACGTATACCATGGGTTATGCGTCTACACTGGCGAGTTGTCTTGCAGAATCGGGTAGCTCTTCTATCAGAAGTTCCAGAAAATTCTCGGGGTTTCAGAGTGAGCCTTCTCCTTCATTGCTTCCCACATAGTGCCTGGTCTCTATTATTATCTTTTGTATATCGATATTATATTCTACATCATCATCAGTTATCCAGGAAAACTTTGGTTCAGATCATCCTCCTTGTCTATTTGCCATCTTTTTTTCAAGCGGTTCGTCTTATTCAGATTTCTAGAGACCCGGAAGACCACAAAACCCTTTCCAGTGCACATTCTGGACTACTGTAGCTGGTTCGGCAGAAATACTTCCTTTCGCCGAGACCTACTTCCCCAATTACAACCTATCTCGTGACTCTGGACTTCTCGGCGGACTGACAACAATCAAAACTTTTCCAGCTGCTTTTCTGATTGCTCATATCTCTTTTCCCATTTTCCCAATTTATATTTCAATTTTTTGGTTGAGATGGAAGATTAGAAAGAATTTGATGAAGAAAGCGGCAATGATGTCGAAAGATGTTAGAGAGGGACATAGACAAGTGCTGAAAGTGGGTTTATCTCGGCTGGTAGAAAAGATATCAAAAAGATGTCAACTAAAGAAATATTGCTCATTTTATTCTGAGTATTTTGTTAGTTGACAACTTTTTTGTATCTTATTTGGCCGCCGAGATACAGGCAATTGAAATTAAGGCAAAAAGTGCTCGTGCACCTGTGCCTGATGTCTGTATTTCAAAGCGATGTATCTCGGCTCCCAGTAGAGATTAGAAAAAAGTCTCAACTGATGAAATTTACCTTATTTGTAGCTAGACATTTTGTTAGTTGGCAGATTTTGATAGCCTCTACGGGGAACAGAGATATCAGCGCTTGAAAATGTGTTCTAGACAGCAGAGAGGAGGGCTGACTCACTGGGCTTGAAATCAAAATATCTCAGTTCCCAATATAGCTATCAAAAAGTAACCAACTAACAAAATATAGACCGCATTATAAGCAACATGATAATAATTAAATATTTTCAAAAATCTGTTTTGGAAGCCAAGATACAAGCGATCGAATTAAGGACAGGAAGTGGGCATCTAGCTATTCCTGTCTCGACTTTGAAGCGATTTATCTCAGTTACCAGAAGAGTTATCAAAAAGCAATAAAGTGGCAAAATATACACCATTTTATGAGCAACATGATAATAGTTGAAAATTTTGAAAATTCTTTTTTGGGAGCCGAGATATGAGCGTTTGAAACTACCCCATAAGTGCTCAAATCAATCAGATTTTCAAACCCAAATATCTCGGTTCTCAAAAAAGCTTTTCAAAAACTTCCAACTGACAAAATATAGACCACTTTATGAGCAAAATGATAATATTTAACAATTTTTAAAAATCTTCTTTGGCAGCCGAGATATGAGCGTTTGAAAAGACCCCCGAACGAACCAGATACCTATCTTCAAAGCCAGATATCTCGGTTCCCAAAAAAGCTATCCAAAAACTATCAACTAACAAAATATTGCTCATAACTAGCCAAACATTTTTAAAATCCAAATTTCCAGTGCCTAACCCTCCAAGCCCTGATCCCCTCTCTTTTCGTCATCGCTATTCTCTACTACGCCACCGCTCACTTCGGCCTCCTAACTCATCCATTCCTGGAGTATTCCATATACGCTTCAATTCTCCCAATGCCAATGCTTTCCCCGTTTACATATCTTTTCTATATTCGCCCTTATCGCCTGTTTTGTCTACGGTAACTGGAACTTTGTGATGTTTGAAAAAAAGTATATCAATTTCAGATTTTTCGTATTGAGAGGGGGTACGGTGACACAGAGCACTCATCGTGCATCCAGTATCAGGGAACCAGCTGTTGGGTAGATTGTTATCTAAGGGTATACTCTAGGAGTATACTGTATACTCCTAGAGTATACTTTATACTCTTATCATCAATCTCCATTGTGCACCTGCTCATCAGGATATCATCCTTTTTTGGGAGATGATGACTAAAAAATGATGACAAATCTAGTGGGCGGAGCCTACAGTAGGACCAGATAGATTCAGAATACTCATTCACTCATCAGAATGCTCTCCACCATCCTCCTCTCCTCTATCCTATTCTCCATGGCCTCAGCCACCGGCCATCTTCGTCTCGAGCTAACCGCATCGAACGATTTCTACTTGGAACTCAGGACTAACTTCAATTCCAAAACTATGCGCATGATAATGGGCAGCACCCGAGTCACCAGTTTCCATCCAAAAATCGATGAACCATCTTTGGAAGTTAGCTTTTCCAAAAGTGGAGCTTCTATTTTGAGACACGTCTATGAGATGAGATCCCCAGGGGAGGTTACCCGTCAGACGTTTGTCCTCGATGAGATTGTGCTCTTAGTCTCTTCCAAATTCGAATGTGATGACGGATTCATCGGAGAGACCTGCCAGGAGATATCGACTACTTCTACTACTACCCTCGCCCCAACACCCACTACCCCTGTTCCAACCTCTACAGTCAGAGTCCCACCCCAGAGACAGGTCCAGGTCCAGGAAAATCAACCGTAAGTCTTTTTTTTACCCCATTCCCTAGCCTAACCCTATCCTTTCAGACCCACCAACTTCTTCCTCTGTTCCACCCTCATCATTGTCATCATAGTCCTTCTGATCCTCATCCTCATCGTCTTCCTGGCCATGCGACCACGTCAACAACGCATCTACATCCACCCGCAGCCGGGTACCCCAGTGAAATCCTGCAAGATCATTCTCGAGGACTCCGGATATCAGTCGCCAGAGAGCAGTCGATACACTGCTTCGCCAACTAGATCTGTGACTATTACTTTGTGATTATTTTTTTTAATTTGAAGTTTTTTTTTGTTTTTTTTGTGAAATAAATTTTAAAAATCGAAAAATGTGTATAGTTCGGCGAGCCATAACTTCCTTCAAACTTAATTTTTTGATGATCAAAAATGGATTACGGTAGCTCTTGACAAGCTCTATTCACGGAATTTAACTAGGACTTTGTCAATTGACTAAGAAAAAAGTTACGAGGCAAAAAGTGCAGCCTAAAAATTCAGCATGTCTTTTTTTCCGACTTTTAACTATTTTTCTGATTATAGTTCGGCAAACCATAACTTTCTTCAAATTCAAAGTTTTTTGATGAAAAAAAAAGGAAACGGTAGCTCTTGACATGCTCTACACGCTAATCTTAGCCAGAAGTCTGTCAAATCACCACAAAGAAAGTTATGGAAGAAAAAGTGCGGCTTAAAATTTCAGTATATCTTTTTTCCGACTTTTAACTATTTTTCTGAAAATATTAGGGTGGTAAGAAAGTTCTGAACCACTTTTTGATTTTTCTCCAGAAACTTTGAGATGCCTCAAAAACTTTTCATATTAGGGGTATGTAATGGTCAGTGTGTGGACTACTCTTGCACAAAATCTGAACACAATGGCAGCTTCCAGTAGTCAGTTGTAAAAGTAACACGAACGCAAGTCAAACTGATGCTTTTGTATGGGCCTGTTTCGTGCCCTTCGAAATGAGAAACAGCCAAACTAATTTGACTATTGTTGGGTCCCAGCACTGTTAATTAAACACCAATAATCAGTTTGTTCCAAGAGTTCAAAATTAGAAAACTAGAATCAAATGAATTTATCATTATGAGCAACCTATAGTGTTTGTTTGAGACGATGTGATGGCACTGGCTGATGAGCAGCCTAGTCAACTACATGTACATGTTATAGAGAAGCTTTAGTACTATGATTGCATGCCCAACATTTAACATTGGGAGTTTTGATTCTCATGAAATATGCTTTCATAAGTATTATACGTTTTTTGGGTCTCATGCCTACAGTGGAGAGTGGAAGCTGCATCGTCACTTCAGTCTTATTGAAGAATGACAAAGAGGCATTCCAATTTAATTTGTGGGGATGAGAAGAGGACACTCTTTACTTTCTATCACCATAGACACCAGTAGTTGAAACTCCAGGATTCTGGAGTTCCAAAGCCAAAGCGAAATTTTATCGATATGTGATGATTTTGAGCATCTGGTGGAACGCGAAGAGATCGAATCAGTTTGATCTCTTTCTTATCTTGAACAACCGTCTTAGTAGACCTCTAACACAACAAACTAACGACAGTAGTTGAGAAAAGCGAGAAGAAATTAGATAAAGTTTACTCCATGCTGGTCGGGTTCAACCACCTATCTTGAAAATGACTTGCCAGAAAAATACTGGATTTGTCTGGAAGTTTATACCCTATCTGTTGTGTTTTTTGGACATGTCCCCTACTGATTATCACTCAATCGCACAACTCTGTTATCTCCTGGACGAACGGGATTTACGGAATGAAGATGATACAAAAATAGGGTATCAGTGATTTTTCAATTATAAGTGCCCAGTCTTTAACCGAGAGTGGATAAGAGATGGCCCATTTGTTGGCAGTACATTGCCCATAATTATGATCCATATTAAGTTGATTGATATTGAAAATAAAAGAACAAATTTTGATTCAAAAGTTTTCTCTGTAGTGGTTCAAAACTTTCTTACCGACCTAATAGTTCTTGTTCTTGTCGTAACTTTTTTCAAACTCAAAGTTTTTCTATTATCAAAAAAAGAAAACGGTAGCTCTAAACGTGATCTACACGATAGACCAAACAAAAATTCTGTCAGTTCCCCGCGAAAAAAGTTATGGGGCAAAAAACCAAGCCTAAAATTTCAGTGTGTCTTTTTCTGGCTTTTAACGTTTTTCTGAGCAAGTAGCTAGCATTTTTAGTATCTCCTTTGCGTCTATCGCTTTACCCTTCTACTTTAATAGGACTATTCACGCGGTGGGAAAAAAGGAAAAAAAATACTGAAAAATAGGAAAAAAATCCTATAAAAATGGGAAAAAATCCTATTTTTCGGTATTTTTTTCCTTTCTTTCCTTTTTTCTCCACGGCGTGAATAGCCCATAAAATATAAAGTCTAACCCATTTTCAACCCTAAACTACACAAATGCCTTCCATCAACACTCGATTCCCAGCCATTTTCTAATGGCATTACTACAACCCCCCAGAAAAGCCAATTCTCACACATCACAAAGGCAGTATCTTCTTCCTCATTACAACCCCCACTATCAGTTCGGATATCTCTGCGTCTCCCCCTCCGCTTCACACTATC
Source organism: Caenorhabditis tropicalis (assembly GCA_016735795.1). Classification (NCBI taxonomy): domain Eukaryota; kingdom Metazoa; phylum Nematoda; class Chromadorea; order Rhabditida; family Rhabditidae; genus Caenorhabditis; species Caenorhabditis tropicalis. The sequence goes on from CM028618.1 coordinate 1,115,444, forward strand.
TCTTCAACCTTGCCGTTGTACAGTTGAGTATAAAAGGAAGTGGTTGGGTTGGAAGAAGACATCCAACATGTCTGCTAAAACCCTTGTGTACGGCGCCAGCATTCTCAGCGGTCTCGCTATTCTCGGATGCGTTTTTACCGTTGGATACATTTTCAACGATATCAATGAGTTTTATGATCAAACTATGGAGACTATGGATGAGTTTAAGGTACGGTATCTTTGATCTGAACTCAAATAAATAATTTTTTAGCTAAACGAAAGAGGAGCATGGCACGGAATGGTGGAGCGCACTCGTGCTCCATCGGAGATTCTTTTCGGACGCGCTAAGAGACAAGCTGGACAATGTAACTGTGGAGCTCAGTCAACTGGGTGCCCAGCTGGACCACCAGGACCACCAGGAGCTCCAGGAGCCCCAGGAGACGATGGACATCCTGGAGACGCTGGAAAGCCTGGAATCAGTGGAGCTTCTGCTGGAGTCTCATCGGAAAGCGGAGGTTGTATCAAGTGCCCAGCTGGGGAGCCAGGACCAGCCGGAGCCCCTGGACCAGATGGAGCTCCAGGACCAGATGGACAGCCAGGACAAGACGGACCAGCCGGGCAACCAGGACCAGCGGGACCCGCAGGACCAGCTGGAGACGCCGGAGAGCCAGGAGCTCCAGGACAAGATGGGCAACCAGGAGCCCCTGGAAAAGACGGACAGAGATCTACTGGAACTCCAGGAGCCGCCGGAGCTCCAGGACCTGCTGGACCAGCTGGACAAGACGGTCAACCAGGAGCCCCAGGAGGACCAGGAGAGGCCGGAGCTCCAGGAGCCCCTGGACCAGATGGGCAGCCAGGACAACCGGGACAAGACGGAGAGGCCGGGCAACCTGGACAAGATGGACAACCGGGATCCGATGCTGCTTACTGCCCATGCCCTGCCAGATCGGTGGCCGTTCAACGCAGCGCTTCTCGCAGAAGAGCATCGAAGGTCGTTGTTGCCTAAATTTTATTTGTATATCAATAAATCATTTTTATTCCATTTTCTCTAAGGTACACTCATGCTTACCGTAATTATTCTAATTGCCCGGTATGACGGTCTATTTTCCGAGACCCTTGCCGGAGTTCCGGTTAAATAGAAGCTGCCGGTTTATTTTTCAAACTATATTTTAAAATAATTTGTGTTCAAAAACCGATAAAACGAGAGCAAAAACAGCAGGAGAAGCCTGTTTTTTTAAAAATAGGCACTAAAATCCGTTATTTTACAAGTTTAATAAGTTTTCTGTGATAATTGTATAAAATATATCCTGTTTTCCTAAATTTTTGCAATCGACCATGCCGGCTTATTTTTTGAGTGCCGGTTTATTTTTCAACTCATCAGTTTTTATGCCGGTTTATTAGAGGGAGGCTGCCGGTCAGTTAGAGGTGCCGGTCTAATAGAATGAATACGGTATATAGAAACTTCAGATAGGTTCCCTAAAAATCCTGGATGATCTTCTAGATAAAAACCCCAATTGCATCATCAATCCCGTTTTTCAAAGGAAGCTTTGATTTTTTGAACACTCCTCTTCTCTTCGCCACAACCCGTTGTCATTTCGTACTCTACTCATTTTAGATTCAAATCTGCTTCATTTTTCGAATATCTTCATGATTCGCAGGTACTTTTGTTCTTTGATTTCCTTTATTTCTACTTTTTTTAGGAAGTTTTCTTTTGTTTTTTGTATATTTACAATTATTTTTTTGATTTTATTGTGGCAACCATGGAAGCCGGCTTTGAAGACTCCCAAACCTTCGACATTTCATAATGGAAATGGATTATTGGGGGATATGGTGAGGGATAGAGATTGATGGGTTAACCTGAGGGATTTTTAGATGGTTTCAGATAAATGTCAGCAATGGTTACTTCAGAATATTCAGTTATCTTTTCCGGCACTGCTGATAGATGAAAGGGTTCTAGAGCAGCTAGGTGATTGTGATCAAATAAATATTGAAGGGCCGATTAAAGTGAGCAATATTAAGGCAATTTATTGTATATTTTCTGTTTTCAGATAGCAATGAGCAACAGCTTCCCAATGGAAAATAAGAATCTGGATATCCTTTTTTATTCAAATCACACTGAAAAAGATTATTTAGAGATTATTATAGACCAAACAGACAGAAAAATTATACCAAAGTGAGAATCCCAGTATCCGGTCCCCTCTAATTCCTTGATTCCAGAAACTTCCGATATTCCATCATTGGTAATCTAATGATTCCTACCCAGATCCCCCTGTTCCTCGAATTCTGGAGAAGAGGAACATTTCTGAGCTGTCGAAATATGACAGTTCATCGGGACCCTGCTAGAAATAAATACCTAATGTTCTTCCGGAAGTTTCTATTCCCACAAGGAACTCCTATCCCTGTCATGGAGTCCATCGAACTGTTAGCAAGACTCCGAGACGAAATGCTTCGATTCGGGGTTATCCCCTTTCTAAACGGCGGAACATTTCTCGGATGGTACCGGGAATGTTCGGTGATTCCACATACAACTGACATGGATATGGCTGTTTTCGAAGAGGATTGGAACCCCAATTTTTATGAGTTTTTGTGGAGTCATAACTCGAGTTTTAGGGTGACAAGGCAGATGGGATTGGTGAGTTTTTGGAGCTGATATTCAGATGAATTTGGAGTTTAGGTAAATGATTCATATGAGTTGACACTGAAACCAAAAACTGGCTTCCGGACTCCGATCGATTTGTTTTTGATGTACAGAGATGGGGAGAAGACCCGATGGGTTGGGGGTGTGGCAAGTGAGTTTTTTCTTTTTTAAACTCTAAAGAAATGAGAAAAATAGCGGCAAAAACCCCGTGGCCGAGGTAAAAAAAAATCTCTTCCGCCATAATCAGATCTCCTTATTTCAAAACGATTTTTATGGCATTTAGAGGAATTTTCAGAGAAAGTTGTCAACAGAAAAAATGTTCAGAATTCAAAACTACATCTAATTTCAAATTATTGAACTCTAGTTCAGTCCTTCTTAAAAATTCCTGGCGACTTTTGAGCATTCCGCCTCCTGAGATAGATTAGGGTCTCTGATAGTGGCTTCTAGGCGAAATTTCGAGCTTGCTCAATTTCATAGGCTTAAAGGCTTCTGTTCTAAAAAAAATTATGCTTCAAAAACCCGAAAATAGGCAAAAAATGTGTGAAGAATAGGTGAATCCGGTGAGAAAAGGGTTATCTGATCTGATGCGGTACCCGATGAACCTTCCCTCTAAACTTCCAGGCAACACCAACCTGGTTCATTTAATTTTCCTTTGTAGCTCTGGTTTTTTAGGATCATTTTTAGGATCAATGGCAAACGTAGCTTGGTGTTGCATAGTTTTTATCTCCGGCTACATCTCCAATTATATATGTCGAAAAGTTTTTTAGTGTAGACTCGTTTTTTTATTCTTTCGTATTCAACTCAAGGTTATCCTGGGAACCCCCTTTTTGTGAAGTCTTTGGAAAACTTTTTGACGGAACCTTTATTTTTCGAGCTCTATATACGAAATACTACTATATCCGGCTCTCTAGCTGGAGCTCGGAGCTCTGACTATGACGAACCCTCCTTATTTCAGCATCAGGAATCAAATACAAGTTCATCTACCCAAATTACGATTCATTATGTGCTGGAGATTTAATGGGACATCTATTCTGGGTTCCCTGTAATCCAGAACAGAAAATTAAGGTATAAGAGACTCCTCTGCTCTCATCCAAAAATCATTCTAGAAAGAATACGGACCATACTGGTATTTGGATAAAAACTCTTCTAAACACATTTTCCATGCCGCAAAAAACTGTGTGGAGAATGGGCGGTTCACACGAGAACAAATGGAAATGGAGGCTTATAATGAGTATAAGGCATGAGATTGAGATGTGTGTTAGTTTAGAATTAGTAGGAATGAATTCGTTTTTTTATTGTGTGTTCTGTGTTTTTGTCAAAGAGAATGGAAAAAAGATTTTTTCGGAGATATCGTGATCTTTTTCTGCGAGGTCTAAATTCAAAATACAAAGATACCACCAGAAGACCCAAACCATGAGAGATCTGAGTCCGATGAAATCCGAAAGTTTGAGAAAGAATTGGAAAGTTGCTTATTCTCAGGAGAAGAAGAGATATGGGAGAAGCTTGAAGAATTGAAAAAAAATATCTGAATTGAGCTTGGATGAGATAGATGATCTAGAGGATCCACAGCCGAAAAGAGATCAAGAAGAATAATGTATTATGAAAACGGAAGAGCCAAATTCTAAAAAAAGATTCTCCGTTTCTCCCTCTCTCACGCTATCCCATTCTTGCTAACATTAAAACTATCATTAGCAATCCTTATTTATAAATTCATAGACCCGGTTTCCAGAAAATCCACAAAAAAGCAGCATCGTAAACCACCTTGTTTCTCTTCCCCAACAATGATTTCTTTGTAGGTGACACCAACTGTGCTCAGATCCGCACTAGCAGTTATTGCCTATAAATTCATAGACCCGGAGCCATTAAACAACTCCATTAAAAGCAAACTGATAACGAGTTGGCGGCAATCATACTTGTTTCCATTGAATTACTCCTTCCAAAAGTTCGCTCACCACCTCTTCCGCTTCTCTCAAGACTCCGATTTTCTCCTAATCTTATCTATATTCCAGTCTCTTGGTCCATTTATTTCTTCTATTTTTTCTGGATCAAAATTCCGATGAGCGTCTTTCAAATAGTTTTAGAAGCCTTATGGACGAGGGTTATCACTTCTCTAGGAATCTTATGGACAAGGGTTATCACTCTTCTAGTACTCCCTCTTCGACTCATTTATAATGCATGCATATCATGGTACCAATTATGCCAAAGGTAAGGATATAAACATAGGTGGTTCTTTACCGGGGTTCCAGTGTTCAAGCCTGTATAGGTGTCGTTGGCTCATCATAATTCCCGATTTCAGAATGACCGATGGAGTGAATCCTGCTAACAACAAAACAGGAGGTAGTCCAAATGAAGTTCGAATAGAGAGCAATCCGGTGAAATTGTTTAGTTCAGCTGAGAGGCCCGAGACACCAACTGGAAACAATTCGAATCGAGAAATTGATATTTACTTGATCTCACAAAATGTACAGAAATGGGAGAAGCTTGAAGAATTGGAAAAAATATATGAAGAGCAGTGAGTTGATATCTAAAACTTTTTAGGATCCAAGGCTTCATTTTAGATCAATTCAAGAGAATGGCTGGAGAAACAGGAGGTCCGAGAGTTCGGATGATGTGGAGGATCCACAGCCCAGAAGATATCAAGAAAAGTGAAAGTTGGTTCTTCTTGTGTTCGAAAAGCCAAATTCTACAGAAAAACAGACTTCTCGTGAATCTTAGCCCTTGTACATACTTTTATTCTGATCTAAATCCACAAATAAACTTTACTGGAAACCGCCCCTAATGTTTACCGGACAGTTGAAAAACCAGAGAATCATGGAAATGACACAAACGTTTTTATCTACTACATAGTTCATCTCCTTATCTCTCTCTCACTATCTCTCTCTCTTCTCTATCCTTTTCGCATTCTTCCTCATTCTTGCTAATACTAAAACTAACATCGATATTTTATTTTCAATTTCCCCTTTCTCCCGATTAACATATTCTAATCAACATTCCGATGTTCTTGCTACGTAAAACCACCTATTCTAAGGATACATCCGAGTTATCAAAGTGTCCTGAAAACGGAGACTTCAAAAATTACGCCAAACAAGTAAAGAATTTGATCAAGAAAACGTCAAGTGAAGAGGAACTTGACCAGAAACTGGAAGATCTGAGAAACCAGATTGAGGAGAGGTAAATCGTCATTGGATCTTAATAAATCAGTTGGGGTTTTCAGGAAGAACCGTCCTATCAGCTGGGAAGTCGAGGATGAGACAGAAAGCTTCGAGGATCGAGAAGATGTGAAGGAAGAGAAGGCGAGGCACGCTAGAGAAATGGAAGAGCAGAATAGGAGGCATGAAGAGGAGATCCAAGAAATAAGAAGGAAGATATTGGTTCTTACCAATCCAGAGCTTGATTCCATGGTAGAGAATACAGTGGTCTATGTGGGCGATAAGTCTATTTCTTCAGAAAATGCACAAGAGAGAACGGCGGAGGTAACATAGATCTCTTCTTTTGATACATCCTTCTTTTTCAGAACTTACCAAGGTCTGATAGTTATCCGTTCTTCTATGAATCCAATAGCGACAACTCAGATTCCATGACTCAATGCGAGTTTTTCTGTAGTGATGATACTCAGAAGGTTAATCTCCATAGCCTCGAGTCTCTCTAACCCTTCCATTCTTTCAGTTCACCCCTTCCCACAGTCTTCCAAAGCGCTCCTTTATTTCGATCACTTTTGGATCCGTCAAAAGAATTCTCTTGAGCTCTTACCCCTACTCGGTTCTTAAAAGACTCCAATATTTCTATAGCTCCTTCTACAGAATTCTGATGGATTTTATTCGGCATCCTGAGAAATTTTTAAAGGAATGGATGATTCGTCCGTTGTTTTTTTTTAATTTCAGAGTCCCGGATGGCCCCACAACAAGCGATGAAACAGAAGAAGAGTGACTTTTCTCCAAAATGATAATTTTTATACTCTGATCTCTATTTTACTATCTATTCTTGTTCATAATTAAGACTTCAAGTATCAAAAATGTTTTCTCACAGTACACAATGAAGACCCGTTTTTCTGATCAATTATCTATGCATTTCTTTTTGTTTCATACCATTTTAAAATACTTTTCAAACCCATTTTCCGACTTTTTTATCATGGAAATAAATATTTAATGAACGATGTGTTGAAATAATTGATAAAATAATTTGTACCGCCCATCTCCGGTACTTCCTTCGTCTTTTCCGGTCAGCTCCCTCAGAAACTTGACTAAAGCTCCATTTTCTTTTTCCAAGAGCTTACTACAAATAAAACTTATTTTTTTAATCCTCCTCCTTTATCAGAAATGCCACTCAATTAGAAATACTTCTATTCCTCATCGTTATTTATTTCTTATCTACTCCACTTGTCATTCTCCTTCTCCGTCTCTTTCTCTCTCTCACTATCTCTCTTCCTCACCCTTCTTGCTAATGGTAAAATTTTGTTGACCACCTATCTCTTTTTCAATGCCATTTGAACCTTTTCTTTTCGAAATTTGACTAACAGTGTAGCCTTTGAGTTAAGAGTTCATAATCTAAATTTTAAAATGTCGTTGTGGATTTTCGTGTCCAAAGAGAAGCTTGATGAATTTAATAGTCGTCTGTTGCATGTAAGCCTTTATTTTGAATTGCATGAGTCATTCTAATAGAAGATTAACCTAATTTTTGAATTAAAAAGGACCAAAACTTTCAAAATTTGCCGAATTACTAACTAAACGGTCTCTTCTAACCGATTTTCGAATCATTCATCAAAAAAGCTTACAGAAAATCCATAAAATGAGCAATATAGATTCGTGTTCCTACGTTGTAAGTCACTATTTTTCTCTTCCCTAAAAATGATTTTTTTGTAGGTGACACCGACTGTTCTCAGCTCAGCACTAGCCGTCCTTATTTATAAATTCATAAACCCGGAGCCAGTAAACAACTTCACTAAAAGCGAACTGATAACGAGTTTGCAGCAATCAGTTGAGTTTCTATTCCCTTTTAATTCTGATAAAACTATTCGTTCAGAACCTACCGAATCGGTTCGAAAACTATCCGTTCTTCTTTCAATTTCATAGCGACGTTTCGGATCCGAAAAACGAGTGCACGTTTTTCTGTAGAAGCGATAAGGACGAGACGGTTAGTTGAGATTAGGGTTTTTAATGGCTTGTTGGTTATCGGTCTCTTCTGTGAATTCCAGTTAGCGTGAGAATACGGGGTTCTATTGTAGTTTAGGGGTCCCTTCAACCTGAGTAAAAAAAAGGGGTCCCTTCGATTTGTGTACTACCGAGGGAAGGGACCCCTATTTTTCTGAAGGGTCCCCTATTTTTCTGATGAAGTTTGAAGGGTCCCCTATTTTTTCAGGGGACCCCTATTTTTCGAAAGGGACCCCTATTCTACAATATAGCCGAATACAGTAACGAGTAAAAAGTGTGAGCCGAGACTGTCGAGCTTCACAAAGTAACATCAGTAAGCCCCAACCTCATTTAGCTACTGAAATTTTTTCGAACGAGCTTTTCTCGTAATAAATTCATATTTTTCAAGAGACAATCTTCGAAAATGCAGAGCAACGGCCTGAAGCAATGTCACACATCCCCCAAACTGTAGAGAGGAGTTGAGGTTACCCTCGGGTAACCATACACACAATATTAGACTCCCCTCTACAGTTTGGGGGATGTGTGACATGGCATTCTCGATTATTCCGGACAAAGGTTGTCAAAGATTGGGCTGCTGACGTTATCTTGTGAACTTTGGGGCTAGGTTTGTCACCGGGACCTCACAGAAGCAAGGCGAGGGTGCGTCCCCACTTTCAGAGAGGGGGGTCACCCCCTTACCCCATTAACAAGACCACCTGGGCCACACTGCTAGCGGGTATCCGACGAGACCTCTACAAAATCAGAATCCTTAGTTCTTCCCAGCCTCTCTAACAATTCCCATTCTTTCAGTTCATCCCATCCAACAGTCTTCCGATGTTCTCTTCCATTTCAACCACACTTGTTTCCATTGAAATACTCCTTCGAAAAGTTCGCTCACCACCTCTTCCACTTCTCTCGAGACTCCGATTCTCCCCTAATCTCATCTATCTTCCAGTCTCTTGGTCCATTTATTTCTTCTTTTTTTTCTGGATCAAAATTCCGATGGACATCTCCCGTGTGATTTTACGATTCTTACGGACTGTGTTCTTGACTCCTCTACTATTCTTTGCTCGATGCATTACATTCCCGTGCAAGTTATGCTATCAATATATGTGCTCACCCCAAAGGCAAGGTTATATACGGTATTTTATAGGGGGTTATCTAGGGGTAGCAGCGAAACCCCTATCATCACAATTTCCTGGTTTCAGAATCGCCGATGTAGAGAGTCCTGCGCCTACACCCTTTGAAAACAATGAAAACCCGACTAATCCAAAAGAAGTTAAAATTCAAATCGATACCAATTCGGGGGAATCGTCTACATCAGCCGCACAAACTGTAGTACCTGGGAATTATTCGAATCCAGGAGGTTCAAAAAAACGTCAATCGAAAGAAACGAAAGTATATCCTGTTCTGGTAGAGCCGAAACCGACTACAGTACCCAAAAAGGATGGGGATTCGGAAAATGGGGGTATCAAGGCAAAGGGGACACAACCCGAAGGAACTGGAGAACCGATAGCACCTACAGTACTCCCACAAAATAATGGTTCAGAAAATGGGTCGTGTACCGACCCAGATGGGACGCAACCGGATGACCAAGGAGAAAATAGCAGAGGGGATTCAGAACCGACCGTAATCCCAGAAGTTGTGGTAGAAGTTGTAAAAGTGGACCCTCCTGCTGTGATAGAAGACCCTCATGAGAAAGAAATGAAAGCTATTGAGGAATCTTTGAAAAAACCGCCGGTCGAGCCACCAAAAGAACCAGTTCATGAAAAATCGGAGTCCGATGATTACCGACAATTCGAGGAAGAAATGAGCGATATAATTAAGAAAAGCCCAAAAGAAGAGGAAACTGACCGCCAACTTGCAGAACTGAAAAGGCAGGAAGAGGAGCAGTGAGTGGAAACCAAATAGTCTCTGAATAAAGGTTGCTCATTTCAGAAAGAGCCATCTTGTCAGCTGCAGAGTTGAGGATGAGACGGAAAACTTTGAGGATCGAGAAGATGATATGTGGAAGGAAGAGAAGGCGAGGCACGCTAGAGAAATGGAAGAGCAGAAGAGGAAGCACAAAGAGGAGATAGAAGAAATGAAAAGGAATAGGGAAGAAAAACAGGTAGGCTCCTCTAAAAAGTAACCCCTAGAGTCCAAAAAGTTTCAGAAACAATACGAAGAAGAGCTATTAGAAATGAGGAGGGAACTAGCGGAGAGAGTGAAGACGATGATGTATTGTTGTCAATTGAAAATGAGATTTGATAGTCAGAAGGACGAATGGACGGATATTCTGAAAGGAATTTGGAAACCGTTGATTAAAGTCGTTACCTCTTTTTATAATGTGGAAGATGAGGTAGGTTAGGAATTTTGAGGCACCATGGACAATTTATTTTTTTTAAGATTAGAATGTCAGGTAGAGACGAAGATAGCGGAGCGGAGATTCTCGTAAGTGCTTTTTATACCGTTGGTTGATTTAAAAATAGACTCCGCCCCCTTTTTCTGCTTCAGGTGGTCCAGAAGCACAAAAAATCTACTAGTTACAGTAGGAGAACTTCGGAGCAAAATTTCCAAAATCCCAGAAAACTTTAGCAAAATATGATTAGATATTCTGGAAGCCTCTAATTTAAGCTACCCAACAATATACTTTTCATTGGGAAACTCCTATCTACCCTCAGTTTATTCCCTAGTAAAGTCTCATAGCCCTTGAAGTTGGGCGGTCACGTTAGGCAGTTTCTCGGACCTGAGACTAACGATTTTTTTAGAAACCCTAGTTTTTTTCTCTATTAAAATCTAGCACCCTAGTTAGATGAGCCTTGACCCTTTTTCCACAGCCTCTTTTTTCAGTTCGAAGCAAAACTATTCGCCAAAATGGTCCACAACGCGCAAACCAGTCTTGCCAAGTCATACGACACACTGGCAGATATGTCTGAGCAACATGAGGATAAGATTTTCTTGAAAATGATTATGGTGAGTATATTCTAACCCTCTCTAATCTAGCTGACTCAATTTCAGAAGCCTGTTAGCGAGGAAGGTTTCAAGTGCAATGAGATTGGGTATAAACTTGTGGATTTGATGGTAAGTGACCCCGTGGCCGAGGTTACGGAAAACTCTTCCACCCCAATCACCTCGACGTTTTCAAAGCGGTTTTTGAGGCATTTAAAGGCGTTTTCAGAAAAAGTTGTCAACAGAAAAAATGTTCAGAATCAAAAACTATATCTAATGACAAATTATTGAATTCCAGATCAGTCCTCCTTTAATTCAGAATTTCCAGAGACTATATTTACAGGATTCCCCATCCAACCCCGATTACCAAGCCGAACTAGTTGATCTTGTTAAGAAACTAGATTCCCATTCAATTCCAACCACATCGAGTCTACAGGAGAGATCAAAAACAGCTAGAATCGAAGACTACTCGAATATTCCAGAGGCTCCCTATCCAGATTGGTTTCAGAGAATCCCGTAATTCAATAGAATTGAAATTATGTAAATAGATGGCCTAGAAAAAGGAAACTAGTCCCTCTGCTGCTCCTTACCCTTTGTCCGTTGTCCGTTGTTTTCTGTCCTCCATCCCTTCGCTTCTAACCCTGCATGTACCTAACTATGAGGGGCTAATATTGTTTTTTCTAGGCCAGCATTTTTTTTATCTTGATCTCTTCATGCATTCTTGTGATTTTATGTGGTGGAATAAAGTTTTTTAATAAAGCATTTTCAAATGCGCGTATTTTGCTTCTCGAGATAGATACAAAAAGGCTCCAACTAATGAAATGTGTAAAATAACATGAGCAATGTTTCATCAGTTGAAAACTTTTTGTTAGCTTCATTGCGAAATGAGATATACTTGATTAAACGACGTGGATCATTTTCAAACCCTTGTATCTCCCTCATCAAGAAAGATACAAAAAAGGTGTTAAGTAATGAAATGTGTAAGATAACATGAGCAATATTTCAATAATTAAAAACTTTTTGATAGCTTCACTCCGAACTTTATTATATCACGCGGAATTGAGACTGGTAGTTATTTGGAAAAAAATAATTTTAAAAAAAATTGAAAAAAAAACAGTTTTAGACATAAACTACGTCCTAGATAAGTGGTCCAACTAGGTCCGAAGTGGGATACGGTACTTTGGAGTCCTAGAAAAAATCCAGTTCCCATTTGATAGCCTGAAAACCACCACGTAAAACTTAATTTATGGAATCATTAGCCTTTTTTCATGTAATCTTGAACTCTTTTGTGTTGGTTTTGCTCCAATTGCTCTTTCCTAACAATTAATTTTTCAAGAAACCTAAAAAAAACCAATCAAGACCAAATGACATTTCCGTTTCCAACCACACGCCAATACTCCCTCATTGGTTTTCACCTGTTCTCCTCTGAACTTTCGGCTATTCTTACGTGGTTTTCGCTGAGTTTTATAGCAGAAATTGCTGATTAATCTACTATAATTTCAAAAATAAATTTTTTGATTGAAAAATGAACATTATACCGCCACCATATGAACCAACACTTCCTGTGGAAGAGGATTTCGGGGAGCTTCTTGACGATGAAAAGAATGCATTTTATTATTTCTCCGTTTTATTTCTTATCATTTCCACAGTCGTTTCCACATTGCTAACCGGAGCTTTTTTGGTTATTTCTATTCTGGTTTGGGGTACTTTGAAGCCGGTAAGTCACTCTAGACGTTCTTGTCGGAATTTATTTTTTAGAACAAGTTTTTCTGGCTGTTATCTCAGCTGACCATCTCTGTATTCTTAATTTCCACGTTGAACCTGCTCGTCAATGTTCCAGCGTCTCTTTCATTAATCTCTGTTACTCGATCTGAGATATTCCACGTCATAGCATATACCATAGACTTTTTCCATTACTCAATCATATTTTCTAATCTATTCATTGCAATTCAACGACTAGCTGTATTCTTTTTGCGGCACCTCACTGACAAGTTATTTGAAACGTAAGCCACGCCCCTTTACGACCTAAAAGATCAGGATCTTCAGACCTATCATCTATATCTGGATGTTGCTCATCTGGCTCCTCCCTTTTCTCATCGAGTACCTTTATTCCTCTTCCAACTGCAATTATCGATACTCCTTTGCCCTAAAAACATTCCAATTGAATTGCAAACTTACCTCTCAACCTATCTTCTCGGTTCCTTCTGCTGGAATCGAAATAGTTGGTTCCCAATAGAGAAACTTCCTAATCCAAAGCTTCAGATAGACACTATCCTTCAATTTGTTCTTCCTATTCTTATTTTTGGAGCTTATATTGCTCTAGTCGTAAAAATTTCAACGATGAGAAGAGATTCAATGAACAAAAAGGAAGTGGATATTCTGAAACAGGCGATTTTCGTCTTTGTGGTTTTTCAGGTATTGGTTAAATTAGATGGCTATTTTCCTTGAAAAACTTAGTTAATTAGGCAGAGCTTAATATGAGCAATATTCCATCAGTTGACAGTTTTTTGATATCTCTATCGGGAGACACGCAGAGACGGCTAGAGTGTCTACCTCTCTGCGCTCTCTTTAACAGTACCCGTATTCAAGCGCCTCTATCTTCTTTCGCAGCAGAGATACAAAAATCTTGTCAACTAATAAAATATAGAGCTTATTATGAGCAATATTTTATCAGTTGACACTTTTTTTGATATCTCTTTTAGAAATCGAGATATAACCCAAACTTCAGGCCTCATCCTGCGTCTTCCTCTTCGCTCGAATCTTCAAAATCAGCAATGTCACCGCTTTTATAGTGAAACGATTTGTGAATACTGTAATTTATAGATCTATAATTACCCAAAAAAAGTGACTTTAGATGGAAATACTCGGCGGTACTGCTACTCCCTGTTTCTTCTTCTTCACTTCAAAAGAAATCCGAAAATTGGTTTCCACTCGAGTAACAGCTGTCAGTTCACAAGGATCATCAAATGTACAAGTTAGGAGACGAACGTTGGATCGGAATTAAAAAGGGGCGGTGCCTAAAACCCAAAAAATTAATTAAAAGGGAAAGGAGCAGCTGAAAAGCGATTCGAACCAGTGACAGAATATGTTTTTCTCCTTTTTAGTCCCCTTATTTTCCATTTTGACCTTTTCAGAGGCCATTCAATGTTACCAGAAAAACCTGTACTCCAGAATCAGTGATGGGTAATTTTCCCTAAATTGCTCATCTTAAAATACTAATTTTAGAGCTTGCGACGGCGATTTTTGTGTTATTAAACGGGAAATTGACAGCGTCATAGAGTACACTCAAAGTTGCGTCAAAGGGGTCACCCTGTCTTCTGGACCCTCTTGCTACCTGGATTCCTATGACACTTTACATTGCTATTGCAAGTAACACCTCTTTTAGAAGGGCACTTTTGATTTTGAGGTTCCAGAACTGATTTCTGCAATTCTCAAAATTTATTCTACTCGAATTTCACGGTATTGCCGATTATTGAATGCAAAAGAGTGGTTAACAAGGAGTACAAAGCAGCGGCTTGTAATAAATGCATGTGGCAAATATATTATGTAAGGTTTCTTAATTTTGAGTGCCTGGAAGAGCGTTTTCAGATCAAATACGACGAGAGTCTAAATCCAATAACCACTGAGGAAACTGTCACGTGTGGCGATAGTTCTGAATCGGGAATTGTGGTTTTTGATTTGACGAAACAGATTTATGATCGAATATGTCCGAATTTTTTCGATGAGGCATGCTATAATTGTTCAATGCATCCGGAGTATTATATGGTGTACTGTAGGTGCAAGACGGTAAGGACGGGGGAAGGGTAGAGAAGTGTGGAGTCGAGAAATATGTCGCAGGTGGCTAAATTTTTGCTAAAAACCTTGTGAGACCTTTAGAAACATACTGTACTTTTGTTTATCTTTGTTAGAGAAAGTTTGAAATTCTCGAAATCGAACCTTACTTAGGGTCTCTCTAGCCGACGCATATACCGACTTCCCAAATAGTTTTTTGAACCAAAAAAAAATTTTCTAGGCTAAAAAATTATTTCCAGCCAAACTGCAACAATCCGGAAGGTCCCCTTCCCTATCCTATCCCTCCGAATACCGTAACCTGCTATGTAAGTGGTTATGACGCCGAAATGAATCATGCAAAATACACCACCCCTGATATGATGTACTGGGAAACTTATAAGCAACTTGTGTCAAATGAAAGCTATTATGATGAAGGAAGTGAGTCTATAAAAATATTTTCTGACCTTTTTCGGGTATAGTTCAGTGTCGAGGTCACTACTGTTTCATCGTTCCGGACATCTGGGAATCCGATACAAAGTACTACAAAGGCTGTATTTCTTTGAATGAGCAAGGAGAACACAGAATTCAATTGGGATACTCGTACCTCAACGACGTTCCATACTACATTTGCAACTGGGATTACTGTAATTTGAACATCGAAACGTCGCTGGAGTCCAGAAACGAAACGATTCCAGACAACTTTTCTATGAGTTTTAAACTTTCTGTTTTTATATTTTTAATCTTTTACATAAAGCTTTGAGCCCTTCAAAAATTGATTAAAAACTGGGCAGGTGAACCCCCGAAACCTGCTTGCTGCTCATTCTAAATGAAAAATCTCTTGGCGCTAGTTTTCTTTTTTTCTAAGCCAATCAATTGTGTCAAATGTTTCTACAGCAATCAAGCGGTGGATAGCGGGTTTGTTTTGAATTTTTTTCGGAAAACGAATAATTCTGGGATTTAGGTCTTGTGTCGGTGACTTTTGTATAATCGAAAAAGTCGCAAAATATTCTACCGTAACTCAGGTATTGAGAAATAGGTTGAACAGTAATTAAGAACCTTCTAGACATGTGTGACAGGGGCCCGGATGCCTCATTACAACTGCTCATTGGATTATGAAGATGGATTGCATTGCTATTGCGGGTGAGCTTCTTGAGAACCTTCCTAAAAGCAATAGACCTTTCTAGAACCGATTTCTGTAACACCCCCAGCATGTTCCACGGCAATATCACTATTCTACCGATCATCGAATGCAAGGATGTGTTTATGAAGGAGTACCGACCAGCGGCGTGCAACAAATGCATTTGGAGAATCGACTATGTAATTTCTTAAAGGATGACTGAACTGGAGTTCAATAATTTGTCATTATATGTAGTTTTTAATTCTGAACACTTTTTCTGTTGACAACTTTCTCTGAAAATGCCTCTAAATGCCTCAAAAACCGCTTTGAAAACGTGATTGGGGTGGAAGAGTTTTCCGTAACCTCGGCCACGAGGGGTTTTGTACCTTATTTTTTTCTTTATTGAAAATTTTTTTTGATTATGAAAGAAATCTACAGTAAAAACATAAAATCGAAAAAAATGAGAAAAATAACGGCTGTGGCGGTCACAAACCCCGTGGCCGAGCCTGGCAGAAAACTCTTCCACCCCAATCACCTCGACGTTTTCAAAGCGGTTTTTGAGGCATTTAGAGGCATTTTCAGAGAAAGTTGTCAACAGAAAAAGTGTTCAGAATTAAAAACTACATCTAATGACAAATTATTGAACTCCTTTTTTATAGCTTAACCCAGACGATAGTCTGAGCCCATCTCCAATCCGAGAGTCTATTGATTGTGCGATGAGCAAGGAGTCTTCCGATTTCAACTTCGATCCCGGCCTCCAACTTTCCGATAGAATGTTTCGAAACTTTTATGATATTGGATGCTACAATTTTTCTTTGCATCCACAACAATATTTTTTGTATTGTAAATGTACTACGGTAGGTCTGGATCCAAGAACTACAAGACTAGAGGCTTTCAGGTACACTGTAATAATCCAGAGGGGTCGATACCGTACCCCATACCGCCTCCAGTTGTCTCCTGTTATGTTAGTGGATACGATGGGACTATTCATCTTGCAAAATATGAAACTGATGAGAGATCCGGGTTCGAAATTTATGACAAACAGATTTATAATGAGACTTATTATGATGAAGGAAGTAAGCTACCAGAGCCTCTGAAATTCAGATCCCTGTAAATTTCAGTTTCCTGTCGAGGCCACTTCTGCTTCATTGTTCCCGACAAATATAGCGATGGAACCCGGTACTACAAGGGTTGTATCTCGGCGAATGAGCAAGGAGAGAATAGGATTCAGTTGGGATACATGTATCTCAATGATGTGCCTTATTACATTTGTAATACTGATTTTTGTAATTTCGATATTGAAACCACGTTGGAGGAGGCTAGAAATGGAACACTTGAGGACAATTTTTCAAGTTTAAAGCTGCGGATAAATGTGGTTTTTATGGTTTTGATTGCAATGAATTCTTAAAATTTGGTTTTTTCTTTCCCTACAGTTCATCTAAACGTGTTTATCTCGGTTGGTTTTAGAGAGACCAAAAAACTGTCAACTGTTTAAATATTGCTCATAACATAATCTAAATTTTGTTAGTTGAAACTTTTTGTATATATCTAACGGGAAAGGAGATATTGACGCTCAAAAATTGGATAGCAAAAACTATAAATTTTCAGTTTTTAAAAATAAATTTTTTCATTTATTTTTCAGATTTTATTGTGAAAAATTAGCTAAAAGCTAGGAAAAAGCCAGTTGTTCAAGAAAAACCTCAAAAAGTGGAAAAAAATTGCTTAACCTAAACTATGGACAGCCCTAAATAAATGGTTAGGATCAAATGGGGATACAGTACCTTGAATTCCCAGAAAAAATCCAGTTATAGTTTATAGGCCTGTTAAGTATCCCGTTAAGCATTAAAACGTAAGCCCCTGTCTTTTCCTTCCAGCCCCCTAACCCCCCTCTTCCTCTCCACCCTCCCCCTAGTCCGCAAACACACTGCAGATAACACGCGACCCGACGCTTCCCCCTAATAATCATAATTTCCACTCCAAAAATGTCTCTGGTGCCGGAAACTCAAAATTCGTATCAATTGATATTCCAATTACCAGCTCTTCAACAAGACAATGGGCGGGGCTATGTGACAATGGCACAGGAGGCCGAAAACGTTTATTGGTGAGTTTATTTGGATTTTCTGGAAAAAAAAGCTCATTTCAGGCGAGTTGGGTTACTGGGTTCCGGAAAAGGATGTTTCGGCTGTCATCTAATGTGTAATTCGGAAGATCGATCGAATTATTGGAGCATCGATATAGAATACCAAGCGAGTCTCTTGTTCCAGAACAAGGAGCATTATGTTCAGAAGGGAAAGCATCATCACATGGCTCGAAAGTATCTTCCCCTCGGGTGGGATCTGGATATCGTAAAGAAATTTGCGACAAAGGACCGGGGACTTTTTATTCAATTCAAAATCACTATTCTGGATAAGGTGGGGATTCGTCAGAAGCGTATCCACGATTTCTCGAAACCCGAACCGAATCTTTGTAATCTGACGTTGATCGTCGAGGGAGAGAAGATTCATTGTAGTAAACAGGTTAGTTTTCAGATTTTTTTATTCAGTTTTTTTCCAAACAGGCTAATTTTTAAGTTTTTCCCTAACACCTCGCTAAATTTCAAAACTTTCAGATTCTCGCAATGAATTCCGAATTTTTCATGGAACTTCTATACCCGGATGGTAATCTGAATGTCAGCGAGCTAAAGTTACCCAGTGGATTCGAATATTCGAAAATACTGGGTCTCATTAAAGTCATTTATAATGACAGTGATGCTTTGAACCGTAAGTTCTCCCTCTACCTCTATTACAAGGGCATGGGTTGCAGCTGCCAATATCGATGAGATCCTGGAGCTAGCCACTAACCTGAAAGCCGATAATGCTAGGAATCGATGTGAGAAATGGATAACAAAGACCCAATTGATCACAGCGAAACGGAAAGTGAAGATAGCGGAGAAGTATTCACTGGTAGACCTTCAGGTAATAGCTACAGTACTCCCCCTATAAAGATGAGGAGTTTCAGAACGAGTGTGTCACTATGCTGAAGACTTCCCAACAAGTCCAACGTCTATTCGAGAACCCGAGTAGATTCACCGACTCTGAAATCGTCGATTTGATGGACAAAGTGACCCTGTCGATAGTGGGTCGAACGTATGAAGGATTCGCTAATAAATAATTATGATCTCATTTTTTCTTTCATGTCCCCCATGCTTAAGCTATCATTTCCCATCATCATTTTTGACTAAAATGATACTCATTCCGCATAAAGTCTGCATAGTGTTTGCACACAATACATCAGATCTGACGACACTTGGAGGCTGGGTAGCCCCTTTAACCCCCCCCCCTTTTTTTCAAAATGTCTATGCTACAACCCCTAAAAGATCTCTCGGCTAATATTGTGACACTTGTATTTAATATTTATAATTTCGAGCATCTAGACGGCTCATATACTTCGGATGTCAAAGAGCATAATGGGATACACTGGTATAGATTAGGGCCCCTCACAGCCAACAAGGTTATCGATTTTAGGTGCGTAAAAGTGCAGTCGAATAAAACGGCGAAAACTCAGAAGCGAAGAGTCAGCATTTTTTTGGTGTGCAACCCCGGGAACACGTCACCCGACTGGGCAGTATCCACCTCATTTGGATTCAGGGTTGTCAATTCCTGGGGTAGCTCAAAGAATAAGATATCAACTCTGTTTAATCACACATTCAATTCCAAGGAAAATTTCAAAGGGACAAATGGATTCTGCGCATGGGATGAGCTAACAGGTCCTAATTCCGGGTTCCTGATCGATGGAATATTTCAAATCGAATTCGATTTGAATGTCTCCTCGTTTACTGGAATTGTGAAGGAGAAGGCGGTGAAGAAGAGTCATGATGAATTTATAGCCGATGGGGAGATTGTTGTAGATCGGAAAGTTATCAAAGTCTGTTTAGCGGTGAGTATAGTTTGTGGAGCCCTGAGTTCCTTCAGGGTCAAATTTTTTTACCGATTCAAAAAACGAAAAGGTAGGCCTTGACAGGCTCTACACGAAAAATTAACGAAAAATTAACGAAAACTTGAACGAAAAATTAACGAAAAATTGACGAAAAATTGAGAAAATTTCTCAGAAAAAAGTTAGAAGCCAAAAAAAAGTTGCTAGTTTCAAAAAAGGGATAGCAAAGTTACGCTAAAAATTGCTGCATATTGGAGCGAAATTAAGAAAGATGGAACTAGGTATTTTGACACTTAAATATGGCTAAGAAACTACTCATAATTTCTATATTTGATCCCCAGTCAAAAAGAGCTCAAAAAAAACTGTCCCTACCCAGAGCCGTGGTAGTACTACGGAGACATACCTGTGGGCGAGCCGAAAACATACCGGCCCCCATTTCCTTCATCAAAATAATTTTTAGCGGTTAAGAAGTGAAAGTAGTATCTCTCGGTGAGCTTCACACGATAAAATTGCTCAATTAATTCTGAAAAAACCGCAAAAAACGCAAAAAAAAAACTGAACTTGCCATACTTTGACCCGGATTTTTTCAAACTTTTCCTCACTTTTGGAACTTCTAACTATGACCAATCTCTATAGCCGGGTCATTAGTAGCCATGACCAGTTTTTAGAAAATTCTGAACGCCCGAGAATAGTTAACTCCCTTGTTAGAGACAAGCTAGGAGCCACAAACCCCTTTTTTCTAGGTTTGCTTACTGTTTAGCATGTAACTTTGTTTAGAGTACTTTTATCGTAAAGTGAGTTATACCATCGAGTAGAGCACTTCAAGAGCTATCAATTGCACTTTTTGATCGTTAAAAATGTCTACTCTGAAAGAAGTTATGACCCGATTAGAGACAAGTTAGGAGCCACAAATGACTTTTTTCTGAGCTTGCTCATTATTTAACATGTAACTTTGTTCAGAGTACTGCCACAAATTTTTTACCTATACCATCGTGTAGAGCTCTTTCAGAGCTATCTATTTCTTTTTTTAGTCATCAAAAATTTTTTACTCTAAAAGAAGTTATGCCCCTCCTAAAAACCCCCATTTCCAGCTCCTCGCCGACAGTTCCCCGGTCCTTTACAAGATGTTCTATGTGGATAATCCAGGGAAGACCGTATTCGAAATCTTTGATTTCTCTCATGAAGCAATCCTTGGGATGATCTCTATCCTTCAGCTGGATGAGTTCGAAGTCACAGGTAACTGGGTACGGTATCTCCAAAATTAGAAATCAGGATTTCAGTACAAAACTACTACGAGATGTTGGAATTGGGCCAGGCCTACAAGATGTTCCAAGTAATGGATAAATGCGAAGAGTTTCTTCTGAAGACCAAGAAAGTGAGCATTGAGACCAAGTTGAAGCTCTCGGAGATTTTCGAACTGCATTTTCTACAGGTAAAAATTTTTAATGGCTAGCTAAAACCAAAAAAAAATTGCAGTTCCGAACAATGGAACGGATCACTTGTATCGACCATCTCGAGAACATTCTCGACGAGAACATGGACATTGGCGAGAAAACATACGACGCCCTTATTGAGAAGTTGAAGCAGCTGAAGGCCGACGAAGAAAAGGACGATCGTCAGTTGTGTACATGCAAAAAGAATCATTCCCGTTGATAATACATGCTTTAAATTCCGATCTTTTGAAACCCGATAATTTCCTTCAAAATCAGAATTTTTTGACGATCAAAAGGTGAAAATGATAGCCCAAAATGAGCTCTACACGCTGAACTAAACCATAATCTTGTAGCTTTACTATGAAAAAAGTTATGGGCCATTTTCATTCATTGACTTTCAAAAAATCCCGATTCTGAATGAACTCCTCTGCCTATGATTCCCCGACTCCCCAAAATGCCACGTTGATAATAAAAGCCATTTTAAAAATAAAAAAAGATAAAGAGCAAAGTACACAATGATCTTTGGTGACTCAATCAACACACGTCATTTCCTGTTCTCCTTCAGAAAGTCAGGCGCTCGCTGTTGATGATTACGAATATAACTCTGTTCATAACATCGCTAGCAAAAAACTGTCAACTGGTGACTTGTAGCCCATGAATTTTTCTATATTTTACTAGTTGGAAGCTTTTTTGTATTTTAAACGGGATCCAAGTTATAAGGGCTCAAAGTGAAGAGCCCTTTCTGAAACTAGAAAAGACTATATCTCGATTCCTAGAAAAGCTATCAAAAAAGTTTCAACTAATAAAATATTCCTTATTTTATTCTGAATATTTTCTCAGTTTTCACTATTCTCCTATCTGGTCCCTAAACCCATTCTTCCTCTCTCGTCGTTAAACTTCGCGTTACCTCCGGTTAACCACCCCTTAAAAACGCCCTAGACGCTAGCCTGCCAAAAAGCCTGCCAAAAAGTACCTAAACTGCAAAGTTGTTCCGTGTTCTCCTCGCTGATTCATTGATTTTCCAATTCTTCTTCGCTCCAAATATTTGTTCAACGATAACGTTTTCGTCTTTCACCGTCTGCGTCTCTCACCGGCGCATTGTCTCTCGCCGCCTCTCGTTTCTCCCTTCTGACTCGTCGCGTGATCAGTTTTCGATTTCGCAACCGCCAGCCTCTCCAGACACAAAACTCAAAGAATTTGAGTGTGTTACAGATTCTGTGTTATCATTTTTCTACTCTAAAAATTCGTTCACCCCTCGTTAACGAAATGGCAGCAGTACAAAGTGGCGGTAAGCTATTTATTTTTCGTTTCAAAATTAAAATTTTATCTTCAGAATTCACAGAAATCGAGCCGGCAGAAGGACGAAAGTTTCTGAGTAAACACCGAGGCGTCCAG
Source organism: Caenorhabditis tropicalis (assembly GCA_016735795.1). Classification (NCBI taxonomy): domain Eukaryota; kingdom Metazoa; phylum Nematoda; class Chromadorea; order Rhabditida; family Rhabditidae; genus Caenorhabditis; species Caenorhabditis tropicalis. The sequence goes on from CM028618.1 coordinate 1,137,746, forward strand.
TTGCCATTGGAGAATTTCGAGGATCGAGATCAGAATGAATTCGTTCCGTTCACACCGATTAATCAGGCGTTACGGGCGACACACAATCAAAGTACAGACACTTTGGGTCCGCCGAAAGTAGTGAAATTCCGAATTTATTTATCGCGAGTCGAGAACTCGGCGATTTCTGGTAAGTTTCCCCAGCTTAATTTAATTTTTAAACAACCCTTTTGTTATAGAAAACGGAATCGAGTTGAATATCGAATCGGGAAAGACAGCCGACTCGAAAACACTCCTTTTCTATCTCGCTAAGGAGTATGACATTGATTATCAAGCGTTTTCCGAGATGTTTGCCATTTGGATGATCTCCCCATTGCTTGAAGTTCAACTAAAGCCTTATCACCGCCCGTATGAGTGTCGTCAGGGTTGGGAGACGCTTCTGAATCGGTTTGCCGATGGGAACACCGGTCGGCCGTTCAATGCCGATGAGCCGATTCTGATGTTGAGAAGGAGCGCTAGTTTGACTAGCGACAGGGAATTTGAGGTAATTCTAAAGACGTCCTTGGGCGAAAACTAGTTAACTTTGTTTTCTCGTCTAAATTGGGTGCGCAGGCGAGAGTGAGTCATCTCGCAAATCTGATAACGTGTTTATTTATTTTCTTATTCAAAACATGTTTATTTACTGAAAAATCATTCGAGTAAATATTATTTTTTTACGGGAGGCTCCAAACATAATTTAATTGAATTCCTCGTTTACAGGATCGTTACAAAATTTCAAGCTTGGGTCTCGCAGCGAAAATCTGACTACTGTAATTTTAAAAGTTGGAAGTGTTTTTTCTCATCATTTTTTGCTGCAAATAGCCGTTTTTCTTCAATATTCGTTGAATAATTAAATAGATATTGACTTTTTTAAACTGAAATTGAACAAAAACGACTATTTAATGCAGAGTAGAAAAATGAAAAATCGTTTTTTCGAACCAAATTAAATAACTTAGGATTTCGCTTCGAGACCCCAGAGTGACATTTTACAATGATCCTGTAAATCGCTTACGTAAATCGCTTTTTCAATTATTTTTCTTTCAGCTCCTCCACCAATTCCCAGAATGTGCTCACTTCCTGATCATCGATGCTCGCGAGATGCTCCTTCTCGGCCGCCTCCAATTCCTTTCCCTCGACGACACGATTCGCGTCGCCGCTCTTCTTTTCTGTCTCCAGTTCGGCAGTTTCCGGAAAGAAACACATGACGTGGCTTTCCTCAGAAGCAACATCGAAGAGATTCTGCCGGAGAGAACTTGCGAGTCGATCGCCGCGAAGACCTTCTTCGGAAAGCCTATCAGCAAAAAGACGTAAGTGACATTTACAAGTTGCTGATAAACTTTTTATGACGAAATTCAGCAAAAAATGATGATATATTTAATTTTTAAAATGATTTCAGTGCCCAAGAAGAGCGTCTCTTGAAGTGCTGGGAAGACTGCTCCAAACAATATCAAACAGAAAGCGAAAAAGAGCGGGAGCTTCTTCTGACCCTCACCCAGACGTCAAGTTGCTATGGAGCTGCGTGGTTTGGTGCCAAAATCGAGAAGAAAACGTCGCGAGCAAGTCTCCGAAACATTGTCGGACAAAGTTTCGCCGAAATCGCAGTTAACATTGGAATCAACGATCGGTGGCTGACCATCGTCGATTCGAATTTCACGGAAACCCTACTCGTCCAATCGCTAGACGAGATGTCATGGCAATTGGAGGGAATGAAGGACGATCAGACGCCGTTTTTGATTCTGAATCTGAGTTGTGATGAGGAGATTAAGAATGGGGAATCGACGGTGATCAATATCAGTGAGAATGAGACGACTTTCTTCCTAATGGTCACCGGAAATCAGACATTGTTAATCGACGCCCTTCTCAAGAATATGACTGGAAGACGATTAGAAAGAGCTATTTCTGATGTAAGTGCAAATAAATTATTTTTTTTTTCGTTTTCTAAAATAATTTTTTTCAGAGCAGCTCGTCAGATTCCTCAACAAGCTCCTCTGGCCACACGTCAATCATTCAATCAAAGCTAAACTTAAAAACCTGCTCGGCGAGCAGTAACCGAAAACTTTGTATGGCTAAATTCAAAGATGGAAAGTGTACAGAAGTGGCCGGAAGTTTCAAAGACTACTATAGCCACGGCCAATGTTTATAATTATTGTTTTGCAAAACAATCGCTAGCTATTTCCTCCCCCGTGTTTAACTCAGCTTCTCCGGTGCTCTTGACAAAATGTAAATATCAAAAATGGATAGGAAGAATAAGGGGAAGTCAAAAATTATAAGATCTCACTCATTTTTTTGTTCGCTTGCAAATTACGATTTCCGAAAATAAAAGCTTTTTCAAAAATTAATATCCAAAATAAATAGCAAAAAATAAATTAATGAGCACTCGACCGAACCGCCTGTTGGTCTCTGACAAGTGCGGCGACCAGCGAGACAATCGTGCCGACGGACGCCATCGCACCGACTCCAGAATCTCCGCAAATCAACTCCTTCTGAATCGGACAAATCTCTTTGAATTTCAGCTGGGATTTCAACACAGTTCGATGCTGCATCGTCAACGGATTCTCCCACATATGGGTGTTCATCGCAGGCGCAAAATAGCACGGTTTCGAGAAATCCCATGCCCGGATGACAGAGGTGACGAGGTTGTCGCATATTCCATTCGCAATTTTCGCCATCGTGTTGGCGTCGAGTGGAGCTATCAACGCAGAGTCCGCCCATTTTCGTAATTCTGAAAAAACTTCGTTTTTGAATAAATTTTAATTTTTAAAAACCAATATGAAGAACAGAATCGCCGCGTTCTCGCCACATCGACCACTCGTCTCTGTCCTCGTAAACCACTTCGTCAAACTCTAATTTCTGAATTCTACACAACTTTTCGGCGTTTTCTGTTGCCACAATCTAAAAAATTCCTCTTTAAATTGCCTATTTAACATTAAAACCTTGATAGTCAGCCTTTCCTTCCCTATTTTTTCATACAACTCATTGACTAATTCGGGCGCTTTCATCACCGCAATACTGCCGGTTAGAATTAAAAGTAAATGATGTTTTCCGCCTTCATCCCGTGTAATTTTGTGATTTCTGGTGAGTGGTGGACGTTGCTAAAAAATTTTTTTAAATTATGCGAAAATTAAATTTTAAATGCAAACCTCGACTGCATTTTCTGGAGAATCGCCTAAAGTAATTTCTTCTGAATCCACTCGTGGCCTTTTGACTTGATTTTCAAACTCCATAACTTGAGAAAAAGGACACAAAACTATTTTTTGGAATTCTGCGGAAAAGTCGAGTTCTCCACGAGGAGTACACGGCCGAGGAGATTCTCGGCCATCCCCCGTGTACTCCTCCTGGAGTATTATTACATTTATTTTTCTAAAATGAAAGCGGCTCAAACTGCGGCTAGAGCGATTAATCCAGCGAGATTTCCGTTGTATTTGTATAAAAGTATTTTGAGGTAAATTAAGAAACTTATTTTCCGCGAAAAAACATTTGTTTCAGGCTCCATTATAGCCTACCTGCTCCGGCTCGGTTAATGGGCGACACCTACGTCAAAGATGAGTTCAGAAGGCATTTGAACGCAAAGCCAGAGTTTGTAAAGCCGTTTATTACAGAATGGACGGTAAATTCTTTTTTTTATTTGAAAAAAATAATTAAAAAGTAATTTTTTCAGAATTACTGTGTAATGTTGTCAAAACAACTATCAAGTGCCGGAATTCGAAAAGGAAACATTGGAAAAGACCTGGACGGCGATAAAATGGAACAGCTGAGCAATGAACACATCCAGCAGCTTGTCGAGTTACGAGTAGAAGCCGATAAACACATGGGACGCGACGACTTCTTCCAGAATCTTCAGTCCATCACAGAGAATCGAGAAAAGCCGATTTAGAAAGTTTTTAGTCATAATAGTCGTTTTCCTGTTTATAAAAGTGCCATTTTTGCCTTTCCAAGAAATCAAAATAATACATTTTATTCAAAGAAAAAAGAATAAGATCGTGATAACTGGAATATCAATGAGGGTGGACCCGTACCTCTAACTATACAAAATCTACTTCTGAAATGCGTAAAAAGTGCCGAACAAATTCAAATACTCTCCATAAGTTTTCTTAATTTTTGGCGAATTCGGCCAATTATCCACCTGGCAATAGGTTTTACGCATCAATTTGTAATAATAGACGAGCTTCTCGGCTCTCCAATTACTGCACCGCCTGTACATTTCAGACGTTGTGTCGTGGGCCACGCCTCCACAAAACTCCTTTTGCTGCTCGTTTCGCTGGCGGACGAGGCGGTAGTACATGGAAGTTTCCGAACGAAGTCTTTCGATTACTTCGTCAGTGAGCTTCTCTTTGTTAGCGAGACACTCTTCTTCCGGTTCTTCTGTCTAGAAATTGGGATTTTATTTTTTTTCATTAGGTCCGCAATTTTGCGTCACGGTGTTTGCGGACTTTTTTGAATTTTTCTATTTTTTTTTATTTTTAAAAATAGTTTTTTATAAAAATAACTTGTTTTTCCAATAAAATAGAAAGAAATAAACAAATTTGAAGAAAAAGTGACATAAAAATGTCTCACCTCTTCCGACGCCGGCGGTGGCGGAAGATCATCCTCATCAATATCCCCCTCGAACTTTGGAATCGAAGTCGACACAGAGATCCATGCTTTCGCCTGTATCTTGAAAACCTATTAGAAACATACCCTAAAACCTTCTCCCATTACCTCAGCGCTGGCTTGTTTGTCAGAAGACATTGTCGAGTAATAATACGGATCCTCTCCGATCACAATCGGTTCGGAAGCGGTTGGCTCGACAGAAGTCGGCTGAACCACATACTCCACCTTCTTATACATGTCATCTGGAGGGGAAGCTGGCGATGGATCTTGATCCGGTTGATGGACATGTTCCACAGGGACCTGCTCCGTAGTTGATACAGTACTCTGTGTGACTTCTGGAACTTCTGGAACAGAATGCGTCGTATTGTCATCGATTAACCGGATTTCGATGCGCTCGATCGGAGAATCCAGCCGTTGGACTGAAAGTAATTGGTGTTTTTTATTGTTGTGTAATTTGTTTTTTCTTTCTCTTTCATCTTTCTCTCTCATCACAAAAACAAGGAAAAAGGTCATTATTCTTCGCGTTGTAAGAAAGATGAGAGAGAAAAGGATGAGTGCACGTGATAAGCGCGTCAGAGGAGAAAGGAGGAGGAGCACAGAATGAACGGGGGAAGAAATCAAAAATGAGTTAGCTCCTTCTTTGAGGCGGTTTATCTACACCGTTCGCCACCATATAAGCTGTTGCCCTAAATGGCGCAGCCGGTAGCGCGCGCCCTTGTCGTTCCAGAGGCCGCAGGTTCAATTCCGCCACCATCGAAAAGTTCCCCAAAAAAGTGCTCCCTACTCGCAAATGCACAACCCATTCATTTGTGAAGACATCTTTGTTTTTCTTCCTCCTCCTCCCCCCGAAATTCACATTCCACGCGAGATGACTCAAAATGTGGAAATTTCCAGTCTCATTTTCGAAAAACAACACATCTCATAGTTTATGAATGAGCAATGAGACCAAAAAGATGGCGTTCTCTTCTTATGTTTATATCTAACTCTAAGACTATCTACAAGTATGGACCTGGCTGACTCGAACCTGTGAACGTCGGAAGCGTCGTCTCTTCATCTGGTTTCCGGGTGGTGTCTTCCTGTACAGGACTTCCGAGGGTAATGGTTATTAATAATAAGGAAATGAGAATGAATGGGTAAAAGTTCATGATGAATTATGAGAAGGGAGTGGAGGGGAGGGCCCTCCCGTCGAAATGCGAGTAGAAAGGGAGAGATGAGGATAGAGGGGAGGAAGAGGAGGAAGCAGCTGACATTTTGGAGTCGAAAGACGATATTTTATTGATTTGATTTGACCTAGAGTCTTTTGTTTTCACATTCACTTTGATGTCAAAGGGGGATAATGATTTTGTTAAATGAGGGACTTAAAATCTGAAAAAAGGCAGCTAGAGAGACGCAGAGAAGGCTAGAGTGTCTGGCTGTCTGCGCTCTTTCGAAGCTTCTAGCTTTAAGCCACCGTATCTCGGCTAGCAGAACAGTTATTAAAAAAAGGTCAACTGATGAAATATAGCTCATTTTAAGCTGAGCATTTTCTTAGTTGATAGCTTTTTAGTATCTGATTTGGGAAGAGAGATACAGTCGTTTAAAGATAAGCACCGAAAAAAAAAGAGCTAGTCATATTCTACAGCTTGAAAAAAGGGTATCTCAACGAAGAGCGACGATATCAAAAAACTGTCAACTATAAAAATATTGCTCATGTTAAGCTCTACATTTTATTAGTTGACACCTTTTTTGTATCTCTTCAGGGAGCAGAGATATAGGCGTTCAAAGATGTCCAAGCTCAGCGTGCGACTGTCAGACACATATAAGCGTAAAAGGGCTGTATCTCATCGGAAAGTGACGCTATCAAAAAACTATCAACTACTAAAATATTGCTCATGTTAAGCTCTATATTTCAATAGTTGATTCCTTTTTTGTATCTCTCCAGTGGGCCGAGATATCGGGGTTTGAAGTTGTCTAACAGAGAGCGCAGAGAAGCCAGACACTCTAGCCTTCTCTGCGTCTCTCAGTACTCCAAAACACAAAATTTTCAAAAATATTTATTATTTTGTACATAAACACAATTTTTTATTCAAGATACATTTATTTACTTCTGCGAGATCGAAAGTCCACGGCGAAGAGGGATAGCTGGAAGATAATTGAGATTCCCGGAAAAAGGGGCTAAAAATAGAAAAAACCCACGATTTTTCCGTAAATACGATCCGGAGGCGGAGTCATCGGCGACGGTGACAAAGTTTGGCTGAAATAGAAATCTAATCTTTTGACCTTTTTCCCCCGCCCTAACCTTTAAACTCGGCGGAGCACTCATCTTGGGAAGTGGAGCCCTTGAAGACGTTGACTGGAAAAAAAGAAAATACGTGTGTTTTGAAAACAAGAGAGAAAGAGTCTAATTTCCTCACCCGCTTCCTTGGCGCACTTGGCGTCGACAATTTACGCATTGGCGAAGGCGATTTCCGGGTAATCACACGGAGTCGCGGTTGTGGTGACGCGTTTTTTTTCGCCGCCTCCTTCGGTAGCAGCGACGTTTGGCGACGCAATTTGAATCGATCGTGTGACGGAATTTCCACGTCTTCCGAAGACTCGTCGACTTCGATTCCAGGACTGTAAGCGGCTAATTTAGACCCCAAAAAATTTAGGGAGGGTTACATCATTAAAATCTCTCCTTCATAATGATCAACTATTTTTGCATCGGGGGAGAAGAGCTCTTTGAATATTGCTTCCATTTTCACTTCAGAGTCTTTGCGATAAAAATTGCGTCGTTTATCGAAACCCGATGAGCAGTTTGAGGAAGTCGAAGATTTTCTTGTAAGATGCTGCAAGGTGCATGGAGAGTCTCTGGGGAGGTGGGAAGGGGTCAGGAATCTTTTTCTCTTTTAGAAGGGCATAACAGGAAGGTTAAGAATCATAGTTAGCTCCAACCAACGAGAGACGCAGAGAAATCAACTGAGAGACGCAGAGAAGGCTAGAGTGTCTAGTTGTCTGCGCTCTCTCAACGGGAGCCTATTTTCAAACGAGGATATCTCGGCTCCTGAGAGAGCTATCGAAAAACTTTCAACTGATAAAATATAGAGCTTAACATGAGCAACATTATCCGATTAAAATTATTTTGATATCTTCTCTGGCAACTGAGATAGAGGCGTTTGAAAATGCTCCTCCAAAAAGTCTGATTTCATTACTTTAAAGGCGCGTATCTCAGCTAAGAGTGACGCTATCAAAAAAGTGTTAACTAATAAAATATTGCTCATAATATGCTCTATATTTTATTAGTTGACAACTTTTTTGTATTTCTACCATGGGCTGAGCAATACCCCTTCAAAAATAGCAAACCTAACTCACCCCTCTCTCATGATGTCCTCCATCAGTCGATTCACTATCCTGATGCTTCAGATTTCTCTCAATCACCATTCCATTCATCTCGTTAGACAGCTCGTGGAGACTCATCTCGAAACAAAACACACGAAAAATGGCTGCAAACCTCCCTGGAAAATGGGAGAAGAAAAGGGGCGTGGCCTCGGGGAGAAGGGGAGGGAACTTTGCACATACACAGAGAATGCCATTCTCTCATGAATACGAAACAAAACATGAATTTGGATTATTTGGCATCATGCCGAGAAGTCTCTTTGACCTTTGGAGGGAGGGGAGGAGGAGGAGGAAAGCACAGAGAATAGAGACAAGTTCCTGGAAGAAAAAGAGGGGAAATAAACAAATTGGGTCTATTTTTGAAGAAGATTTTGTTCTTTGAGGTCACTCATTAACCCTTGCGCCTTTAAAAGAGACGCAGAGAAGGCTAGAGTGTCTGGTTGTCTGCGCTCTCTATACTCCCATATGTTCAAACGCCTATAACTCGCTAGCAGGTAGCGCTATCAAAAAGTTGTTGACTAATAAAATATAGATTTTAACCTGAGCAATATTTTATTAGTTAACGGTTTTTTGATAGCGTTGCTTTCCGTTGAGATACCGGGTTTTTAGTAGACAGCTGTCTGAAAGTGCGCGCCCTTCCTGTTCGATGCGCAGTTTCAAACGCTCATATCTCTTTTTCCAAAAAAGATAATAAAAAGTTGTTAACTAACAAAATGCTCAACTTAAAATAAGCTATATTTTATTAGTTGACAATTTTTTGATAGCTCTCATTTTTAAAAAGATATAGCTCTTCCAAGTACAACAACTTTTTTGCACTAGTACACGCGCCCGAAAACCAAAATAGGCGTACTCTAATCCACCCTTGCTTAAAAAATTCATGAGCATCTCGTAAACTTTTTGTAACTCTTCTTCCTCAATAAAAATAGCTTCATTGTTTTTCTCTTTTTTCCAATTTCATTTTTTTTAATTCAGCAGAAGAAAAAAAAAAAAAACCCGCGAAAAAGGAAAAAACAAGAATTAATTCCACTGCGCATACAAATTTCTGAAATGAGCCTCCTGTCCGGCTGGCCCGTATTCTGCAGCTGTCAGGGTTATTCCGATGACGTTCCGAATTGTGCCGACAGCGGCGATGGTTCCCGGGGAGGGTGACACTCCGGTGGGTCGTTTGACGGGACGACGGCGAAGGGAGTTGCAGCAGATGAAGGAGGTGTGGAAGAGGACGATGAATGGAATGAAGTATTGCAGGATGAATCCAATCTGCAAAAAAATTGAAAGTTTAAGAAGAAAAAATGGCCGGAGGGGTTAAAGGGCGATATCTGGGTCAATAGAGGAGATGCCAGAAAATTGTCAACTAATAAAATGTAGAGCTTATTATGAGCAATATTTTATTAGTTGAGAGTTTTTAGATATCTGCATTGGGTAGCGAGTTATAGCCGTTTGAATATTGCCTACCCTGCGAGAAAGAGGGTGCAGCGCGAGAGACGCAGAGAAAAGAAAAGGCTAGAGCGTCTGCGCACTCTGGGCTAGAGAGTGCGCATCTTTCAACGCTTATAGCTCGCTTCCCAATAGAGATATAAAAAAGTTGTCAACTAAGAAAATGTTTGGCTTAATCTGAGCAATATTTCATTAGTTGAAAATTTTTTGATAGCTCTACCGGGTAGCGAGCTATGCGCCTTCGAAGTGGAGAACCGGTGGAGAGACGCTGCCCGCTTGTATTGCGCATTTTCAAACGCTTATACCTTGCTTCCCAATAGAGATACAAAAAAGTTGTCAACTAAGAAAATGTTCAGCTTAATCTGAGCAATATTTCATTAGTTGAAAACTTTTTGATAGCTTTTCTTCTTTCTTAGATATAACAACTTTCCTTTTCCCCCGTTCCCCCCACTCACCAATCGCAACACCGCGAACTTTATCAAATACACGTCGTCGTCATAGCAACGATTGAGATTGAGCACCTGCGCAATTCTCCAAATGTATTCGGTGCTCAAAAACATAATTTGAATGGCCGTATCAATGCAAACGACTGGTATCTGAATTCTCAACGCTTTCAGATTCTCGTTGACCTGATATCTCTCCGAAAGCGCTGATTTCGCTCTTCCTGACTTGGATTTCGACCAGTTTTTCCATAAGAGAATGAAAAGAGAGCAAGAGCAGAGAATTGCGAAGAGAACTTGGATATGGCGAGTGGAGATAGTTGCCATAAGAGCGTGTCGATTGGAGAACTCAAGGTAGACCAGGAGACTCTGAAAGCGCTGAAAATATAGGCTGGAAGGTATAAAAACCCTACCGCGGCAACCAATCCGAATCCCAGAACAGTCCACGGCCTCGATTTTTCATAAGAACGGGAAAGTGTGGTGGCAAAGATTCGCTCGATGATTCCGATAGCAACTGAAAAATTTTTTTTTCAAAAGTTCTAAAGAAGATATCTCACTTCCCAATGGAGCTATCAAAAAACTGTCAACTAATAAAATATTGCTCATGTTAGGCTAAATATTTCATTAGTTGACAACTTTTTTGTATCTTCACTGGGAAGTGAGATATAGGTGTTTGAAGTTGCGCGTCACGTTTCGAGGGCGCAGACAGCCTGCGTCTCTTCTAACACTGCTATCTCGCTTCCCAGTGGCTCTATCAAAAAACTGTTAACTGATAATAATTGCTCATGTTAAGCTAAATATTTCATTGGTTGAGAACTTTTCTGTATCTCTGCTGGGAAGTGAGATATAGGCGTTCAAAGTTAGGCACACCCTGAGAGAGCGCAGACAGCCAGACACTCTAGCCTTCTCTTTTCTCTGCGTCTCTCCTCCTAGAAGTCTGCTAACTTTGAAGACGCATATCTCACTTTCTAGCAGAGTTATCAAAAAACTTTTAACTAATAAAATATAGCTTTTATCAAGCTCTATATTTCAATAGTTGACAATTTTTTAATAGCTTTGCTAGAAATTGAGATATGCCGCTTAGAAAATGAGCTACGCTTTCAAATTTGATAAAAAAAACTCACTCATCGGCGGAATAAAAAAGTTGACAGCCATATAAAATTTCTCGGAATTCATAACAACCAAATCCGATAATCTATCCATTCTCTCATTATCCCCATAAATCGAAAAAGTCACATTTCGAATTGTCAGGAATATCGAGGAGATTAGATAGAGAAGTAGGAGAACAAGGAAACAGAATCTGGAATCTCTTATTTTCTCTGATAGAAACAAAATAAAACTTACGAGAACAACGGATGAAACATTTTCCGTTTTTTGAAAAAAATCGAAACGGCTGTCAGGTATAGAAAAGTTAATGGAATCAAGGCTACTGAAGTGGAAATCGAGAGGATTCGAAGGCGATTGGGACCACAATTCTCTTGAAATATCTCCTCCCAAGATCGATTCATTTTGAGGGGGTGGAAGTGAAGGAAACTGAAAAGAGAAATGAAATTGGAACAGGTGAAGAAGTGGAAATTAGTAAATAAGGGAGAGAGGGTTTTCTAGTTTTTGTGATATTTTGAAGGGATATCAGCTGGAAGAGAAAATATAACTAGGTTCCAGGATATTCAATTTAGGTTTTTCTATAGGTGCAACGTCCTATATGAAATCTAGATCGCAATGAGAATGAAAAAGTCATATTGGAATTTAGAGGAACCTTTATGAAAGGTTTAGTACCCAGTAGAGATAGAAAAAAGTTGTCAACTAAGGAAATGTAGAGCTCTTTATAAGCTTTATTTCATTTTTTACAACTTTTCGATAGCTCTTTCTAGAAGACAGATAGGCGGCTTGGAAGCGAGGAGAGAGACGCAGAGAAAAGAAAAGGCTAGAGCGTCTGACTGTCTGCGCTCTCTCGGTTAGAGAGTGCGGATCTTCAAACGCGTTTATCTCGCTTCCTAGAAGAGATATAAAAAAGTTGTCAACTAACAAAATGTTTAGCTTAATCTGAGCAATATTTTACTAGTTAACAATTTTTTGATATTTCAATCCTAAATTGAGATATACCTCCTTGAAGAAAAATGACTAGGTTTTCATCAAGAAACTATCGAATTTCAGCTCAGAAACCTTCAAATTGGTTTTGAAAATGTGCAAAAAATTTATATAAAATCTAATTTATTCTCAGAAATGGAGATCTGAAGTGTCAAGAATCTCCAAACACCAAATGTCCAACTGATGGCATTCTTCCGAAATTACAGCCCTCGAAAGACATTTAACCGGAATTCAAATGTTTAGAAGGCTGAGAGAAAGAGAGAGAGAGAGAGAGAGAGAGAGAGAGAGAGAGAGAGAAGAATGAAATCAACAAGTTGAGTTCAACGAATCGAGCACCTGCTCCTTCTCTTGAAACCACATAAAACGCAATTTATTAATAATATCAGCACCTAAATTCATTCTAAATCAAGATTTAAGTAAGCCATTGATCTTTGAGTTGGGTGAAATAATCGATATTAGTTCCAGCAATATCCATTCCAAGGACGTTATTGATCTGAAAAAAACTGGAGTTCAAATCCGAAAAAACAAGAGAAAATGGATTTCAAAATAGACTCCTTGAAATCAATTTTCGATTTTTTATAAACTTTAAACACTTTGTTCTGGTCGGTGTCCTTGGCCTGTCGAACAGTTGGTTTCCGTCGTGCCAGCAATGATTTCACTTGATTCCAGATTGAGGAATGCTGTTTGACGACTAGAAATGGCATGAATAGTTGGGTTAGAAGCAGAATCTGTAAGATACTTTTTTCGGTATCATAACTCGATTACCGGTGGCGCTATCAAAATGGTGTTAATTGATAAAATATTGCTCATTTTAAGCTGAACATTTTATTTGTTGACAACTTTTTTGTATCTCTGCTGGGAAAGAAGATATAAGCGTTTAACGACGAGCACCCCTTAACAGTGAGAGCGCAGACAGCCAGACACTCTAACCCAATTTTTTCTCTGCGTCTCTCTGGGCTCCTCTCAAAAGTGCTTTCTTTGAAGACGTATATCTCGCTTCATAGTACAGCTATCAAAAAATTGTCAATTGTAAAAATGTAGCTCTTATCAAGCTCTATATTTTCTTAGTTAACAACTTTTTTGTATCTCTATTGGGAGCCGAGATATCAATGCCTAAACATAGGTATTCTTAGTTATAATGTCTTCGTCATTTCATTATCAGCGAAACCTATTTTTGAACATGACAAAAATTAATATTTTTGATTTTTCGATTCCACCAAGCTACAAACAACAAAAACGTTCTTTATGATCCATGTCAAAACATGAAATTATCCCCCTTTCGATGACATCAATTCCCTCACATCATCCCCAAAAACCTCAGCACTCACCGTTCTAAAAACAGCAAAACTGATTTTATATCCGGGAATTTCTTTACAAGCTTCGAGGTTTATACTGAAATCCACTTGGAAGAAAATCATGGAAAATACGAAAAGAATGGATATACAGTTGTCGACTACCACGAATGGGACGAATGTTCTGGAAAGTTATATATTTTGACTGAAAGTCATTAGTCATTAAGTCATATATGCCCTCTGCGCGTAGCATTGGAGCGTCCAGATGGCTCAGTGGCTAACGCGAACGTTTTTGGAGCAGAACCCCCCAGGTTCGAGTCCTTGTGGGGCCAAATCTTTTTGCCTTTTTATAAAATCACAAACCTCAACGCCTTGACATTCTCCGCCAACTGATACCTCACAGTGAGTCTCGATCTGTGTCTCGAATTAAAAGTTAAATGTCTATTGATAAAAAATAAGACAACAAGACAAGCACAAATACAAATCGACAATCCCAACTGCACGTTTTTCGCCGTATCACTGAATTCCTCGTTGTCTATCAACACTGTCTCATAGTAAACTACACCGATCTGCAAAGAAAAAGTCTCAAAAATCCGCCTACAGCTGGTTCTCTACCCCTAGACCTTGTCCAGCCAAATAAACAATCCAAAACCTGGAATGCTCATAAGAGCTCACGAAAATAGTAGCACACAGCCGCTCGATCAATCCAATTACCACTGAAAACAACCTTTGATCAGTTCGAGTTTTTTTTTTTTGAATACTTATAACCGAAAAAAAAAATTTCGAAAAGTTTCTCGAAAATTTTTTTCGTTGATTTTTCGAAAAAATTTCGAAAAATTTTCAGGAAATTTTTCGAAACGACACACTGCTTACCACATGGCTGAATATACAAATAAACCCATAAATACAGCTTGTCAATGTAGAATATTAAAGGACTAGTTTCGTCATAAAGTTGAAAAATCGCTAGGAGAAGAACACATAAATTGCAGATAGCGTAGGAGAAAATGAGAAGGATGAAGGATAGTCTGGAAAAAGCGAGTTTATCTCAAGATCCTTGAGTGATATCAAAAAGTTGTTAATTGATAAAATATAGAGCTTAAAATGAGAAATATTTTGTTAGTTGACAGATTTTAGATAGCTTTGAAGACTAGCAAGTTATGACCATTTGAAGATGAGCAATTCTTGAGTAAGTTTGTCTCTCATAAAACTTCAAGAGCGCATATCTTTTTTTACAGTAATGCTATCAAAAAACTGTCAACTAATAAAATGTAGCCCTTGACAAGCTAAGTATTTCATTAGTTGATAATTTTTTGAGAGCTCTAACGGTTAGCGAGTTATAGGCGCTAGAAGATGGCGTACCCCTCGAGAGAGCGCGCAGACAGTCAGACGCTCTAGCTTTCTCTGCGTCTCTAACCCATAAAAGGGTATGCCCTTCAATTAAAAACTTACGTGAAAAACGGATGAAACGTTTTCGAGTGAATAACGAGTAGAACACAAAGCATAAGAAAGACGACGACCATCGGAAGGGAGAGAGTAATCGAAAGAACGTTAATGCTCAGCAGATAACCTTCTGGACACAAATCCGTCTCATTCATCAACCTGAGTTCTCTAGTTTTTTTTTCGAAAAACCGAAAAAAGGGTTATCGATTTCAAAAATGAAAAAAATAAAATATTTTAAAATCTAAAAAAAAGAACAAAACTTGTTTCAATGATAGAAAAAATTGGTAGACAAGGGTTTTGGGGTGGGAAAAAAAGAAAATCCAAAAATCAAAAAGGCGATTTTTATCATCTGACATCGTCTGCTTTTTCGGGGGGTCAGTCTGAGACAAACAACTCGTGTTTTTTGGGGGGAAGTGACAATTAGAGAATAGGCTGAGAACAAGGGGTTATGATGAGTCAAATAGGCTCCGCCCACAAGAAAATATTCTTATAACATGAACAAATATTTGGGTGGTTAGTTGGTCAGAAAGGCGAAAAAACAAAAAGGTTATGATGTTAATGAGGTTACGGTGGTTAGAGAAAAATAAGTTTTGGGGGAGGGGCTGTAATAATAGAAAAACCCATTCTGATATGATAAGGGTACCCAAAAATATCGAAATTTTTCTAAAATGCGTTAAAAATTTGGCTACAGTTGGTAACACGTTAACCTTGACTATAAATTTTATGATGACGGTATCTACAGTAATCCTTGATAGAATTGATCAGCTTTTGGACTACTAATATAGGTTTATCGCTAATTCTTGGGTGCCCTATCTAAATTTTTCGGTTTTTTGGAATTTTGAATTTTTTTTGAAATTTTTATTTTTGACACTAATTTAATAATTCTTATTGAAGGCCATACTATCGACAACTTAATTTACGGGATTTCAGGATTACTGTATTATTTTTAATTTTAACAAAAAGTTTATAAATTCTTAGCCTACATCATTTTTTCTACTCAACCTTAACAAATACTTGAAACAACCTAGAAAGTATAAATTAAAGAAACATTGTAGCCATCTGTGATGCCTGTGATGCACTTTCCGGACTACTGCATATCTATGTTTTTCAACGATATGATCAAAACAGAAAAATCAGAAACAATGTTTTTCGTGAAAGTTTTCAACAAAATATCAGAACACAGAAAAACAAATATCTGATAAACTTCGTTTTGAAATTTCATTTTTTTGGAAATTGTGAAAATATAGAAAACTTCTAAATTGAAATTCTTAAAGTGCGCATAAAAGGTTGAGAGCAAAGACTAGAAGGAGCTATTATAATTTCTTTAAACTTTGAATTTTTTGGACGATTGATGTCATGTGAGAGAAATCGAAGAATTTTGGAACGGAAATAAAATTGTGGGAATTTGAACTTTGGAACATTTGGAAGAATTTCAGCAGAAAATGATCAGAAGTCAGTTGGAAAAAGGGGTTTTAGTAGAAAAACCTATAGAAAAGACGCCATGTGGCTCTGGAGAGACGCAGAGAAGGCTAGAGTGTCTGACTCTCTGCGTCTCTCTTCCTCTGCAGTAGGTAACCTCTACTTTGAGCTGTCATAACTCAATTCATTGAAGAGATAGAAAAAAGATGTTAACTAATAAAATATAGCCCTTAAAAAGCTTTACATTTTTATAATGAATAGTTTTTGAAAATCTTTTCTGGGAACTGAGATATCTACGTTTAAAGATGAGCAATCTCTAGTGAGAGCGCGCAGAGAAGTCTAGCCTTCTCTGCGTCTCTCCTCTACAATTTTTTGTCATAATTAATATAAAAACCGTAAAATATATGTAAAATCTAAATTTATTTATTAAAACCCCAAATCTTCTCATTGAGCATTGAACAGAACCAATATTTCTAATGAATGCTCAAAATCTTTAAAAAAACGAACGATTTTTCCAGATCACTAGTTTTCATTAATGACTTAAGTCCAAAAAATCAAAAAGATCATCTCTCTTCTCGGAATATTTCGGGAGCCGGGAGGAGGAAAGTGGTGGTGTGACAAAACGTAAAAGGCGTAGAAATCTAATCAGGAAATCGAGTGGAAAACTAATCACTTCTTTCACACACACACAAAATACTTTGATTGACAAAATCTAAAAAGAAAAACAAGATGACCTGAAAGAATGGGGGTACAGACTCATTTTCAGCTGTTTAGGCGGCTTCGTGACGAAATTTTGATATTTGAAGAGGAAGAAATTGCGTAATTTTATAAATTTGATATTACCTAGAATAGATTTAGCTTCAGAGAACATTAGATTTCGGGTTCTGGATACTCTAAAATGGTCTGCACCAATGAAATTAGTTTTTTGATCCGGTTTTAGGTACTCTTTCTTTAAATGAGCATTTCTCAGTGGCTATTTAGTATATAAAAAGTTATCAACCAACAAAAAATAGCTCTTACTATGTTCTAAATTTTGTTAATTAAAACCTTTTTGTATCTTTTAAAGGCTATGAGATATAAGCGGTTATAAATGGGCAAGTAAAAAGCAAGAAAAAAGTTTGACCTCTAACTTTAACAATGAATATCAAGCTTTCTAGAAAAGCAATCAAAAACTTTTCAACTGATGAAATATTGCTCATTTTAAGCTTTACATTTTATTAGTTGACCACTTTTTCCTATCTTTACCAGGAGCCGAGATAGCAGCGTTTGAAATAGGTACCCCTAGCTAGAGAGAGTGCAGACAGTCAGACGCTCTAGCTTTCTCTGCGTCTCTCTCCCTCTCTCACCTTATTTTAGTGTTCTAAAAACAAAAATTATATTGAAAACTCAAAAAATATTTATTTCAAAACCGAAAAATTGAAAAATCTAAAAATCGTGTGACAAGAAAATGGGGGGGGGGGGGGATCTAGAAGGGAACCCGTGAGAAAGATGCCGAAGAGAAAAACGCAAAATTTCTAGTTAATTCTAACTTCATAATAGACTCTATTCTCCTCTTTCTTCCGATAACATTTATATGTCTTTTTCCCGATTGTCAGTTCGGTATCCACGTTGATGATCGTTTTATCATCCACAATACAGTTCAGGATTACGGTAGCCCCGTCGTCAGTGCACTTTTTCGTGAAAATTCCGTCGGAAACCCACCTGGAAAATTTTTTTTGACAGTTTTGACCAAAATTTAAAAAAACATACACATCGCCAGATTTTCTGTTCTCTCCCTCAAAATCACAACTAGTCTCAGGACTCTCCATCATCTGTTCAGCGGCCGCAACCTCTTGAACTGGATCAGCGGTCTTTGGGGCCAAAAGGTTGTCAACGTCCATTGAACCAAAGTTTTTGAACATTGGACCAAGGATTTCAACGGGACTCAACTGAAATTTTTTGCGGTGTTAGTTGGGTAAGGTATAGGGTAGGTACCGTAGTTGCTCTCATGAGGGCGACTTGTTGGGGAGCGGCGTCTCGATGAAGGGATACTTTCCCGTTGGAGTCCATTATGCAACTGAAAAAAATAGGGTTAGGGAAAACATAATACAAAAAAGTTGGAGTTTTGCATGATTCGGGGAAAAAATTGGTGTGTGGTCCGAAATTTGGGCCCATTTTTGTAGCTGTCATTTTTTTTGTGAAACCGATTTTGAGCCGTTTTTTTTTTAATGTTAAACCACTAAAAATTTCGGAACTCCTAAAGGCTAAAAATTTCGGACCCCTTATGGGCTAGAATTTTTGAACCCTTTATAGGCTAAAATTTTTGAACCCTTTATAGGCTAAAATTTTGGAGCCTCTTATAGGCTAAAATTTTCGGACCTCATATAGGCTAAAATTTTTGAACTCCTTATAAGCTAAAATTTTCGGATCTCTTATAGGCTGAATTTTTTGGCCCTGTTCTAGGCTAGAATTTTCGGACCACTCATAGGCTAGAATTTTCGGACAGCCTACAAGGCTAGAATTTTTGGACCCCTTATAGGCTAAAATTTTCGAATCTCTTTATAGGCTAGAATCTTCGGACCCCATAAGGGCTAAAATTTTCGGACCCCTTATAGGCTAATATTTTCGGAGCCCTTATAGGCTAGAATTTTTGAACCCCTTATAGGCTAGAATTTATGGACCTCTTATAGGCTAAAATTTTCGGACCCCTTATAAGCTAGAGTTTTTGGACCCTATATAAGCTAAAATTTTCAGACCCCTTATAAGCTAAGCTGTCCCACACCTTACGGGCACTTTTTTGAAGTCAGCCGTACTTTTTTTAGTCAATCAATCATTCCATGAACCTGGTTTTTTTTGAATGAGATGAACCTTAACCCAACTTCCCCAGTTCGAAGCCCCCCTACTCACTTATACTTGACTCCACTTAGGACCAACGATCCATTCAATGGTACAGGTATCCCCGAATCAGAAATACAATCAGTAATCTGTACTCCTTTCGCCGTACACTTTGCCATAAAACTTTTTTCGAAGACCCACGAATCGCCGATCGAATGATCTCCACAACTCTTTTTTCTTTTGATATTAAGGGTTCGACGGATTTCGACAGTTCCGTCTTTTTCTTTTATGCATTCGTATTTCTGAAATGATGACGTCATGAAACTTTTAAAAGTCATTTTACTTTTTTTTTTCTATCTCTCTCATCGCTTCTTCTGTCATAACCGGTTATATCAATTCATGCAATCTAAACCAAATTAGAAGGGCTTGGTCAAAAATAGGTATATACTTGAAAGAGAGAGAGAGAGAGAGAGAGAGAGAGAGAAAGGAATGTAACTGACCGTATTACCCTCATGAACCGTCTGCCCTGGCAAAACCTGGACCCCTTCGTCGGTTCGGCACCCGACCACCGTCGTCCTCCAACCGCTTTTTGTAATTTCGCAACGAAGAACGAATGTCGAACGGGCGACCTGTAAACCTTTTTTTCTAGATTGTTCCTAGAAAACCGGTAAACTTTATGAGAGAAGAACAATAAAAATCGCAGTAAAGTGGGGTCGAAGATCAGATTTTTGTCTTCTGGAAATTTAATCTCGGTTCCCGATGAAAATGGAAAAAAGTGTTCAACTAATGAAATGTAGAGAATGTTGAGAGCTACATTTTATTAGTTGACAACTTTTGAAAAATGTCAAGCAGAAAAGAGATAGCAGGGTTAGAAGAGGCGCAGGGGGTCTGCGAACAAAAAAATCTGCGAACACTAAAAGCGGCCCACCACTTCCTTCAAACGCTGATATCTCAGTTTTCAGAATAGATACAAAAAAGTTGTCAATTAATAAAATGTAGAGCTTAAAATGAGCAATATTTTGTTAATTGACATTTTTTTGATAGCTCTAATGGGAAGCGAAATAGCGGCAATAGAAGAGACGCAGGGTGTCTGCCCCTCTCTAAAAGTGACGCGCAACTTCAAACGCCGATATCTCGCTTCCCAAAATAGATACAAAAAAGTTGTCAATTAATAAAATATACAGCTTAAAATGAGCAATATTTTATTAGTTGACAATTTTTTGATAGCTTAAACGAGAAGCAAGATATAGCCTCCTAAAAAGTATGAAATTCAAGAAATTCGATTTTTTGACGTTAAAAAAGGAATAAAACTGTTTTGATCAAAAACTTTCAATACTAGACAGATTACTGTAGAATAAAGGTTACTGTAGGAAAAGTAGGATTACTCCGATTTACTCCGATTACCAAAAAACCCGAAAATTTCGATTTTCCACGTTTCTCTTTTTTTTCCAAGGAAAAAAAATTTTTTCTACAGTAACCAAGAACCCCCCGGATTACTGTAGCTACAGTACCCTTTTTCAAAATATGTATACAGTAACCCAATAATCAAAAAACCAACCCAAGTATCTCCATTTTTAAACTTTTCTCCCTTGTACACACAACCATCAACAGCCAATGCAATTGTTGATATGAGCAATGCTTTCAGGATCATTCTGGAACTTTCTGAACTGGAAAAAAAGGGAAATTTCTAGAAAAAAATAAAAGAAAAAAGAAGAAAAAAGCGGGAAAAAACAAGAAATTTAAAAAAATGAAAAAATTTTTTTTCGGGGTCAAATCCATAACCACCTAAAAAGGTGTCTCGAATTGGAAAAAAATGAGATCAGATCAGAGAATGATGATAATCATCATCGACAAGAAGGGCGAGAGAAGGCGTCTCTCTTCGTCCTTGATCGTCTTCTTCTCCTTCTCTCCGCCATCGCATCGTTTAGAAAGGGGCGGAGCTTCGAGAAGCTGCAGAAAACTGTGTGATGACGTCATCGAGGGGCTTCCGGGGGGAGTTCATCCTGCAGGATAGGCCACACCCCGGCAGGCAAAACTTTTTTGATTGATTACCTTGGGTAGCGGATATTTTTCATCATCAGTATAATACATATAAATATCAGTAACAAATTGTGGGGAAAAATGGCAATGTATCACAAATTGAACTAGTGACTCGGGTAGTTAAGGGGGTAGTGGAAAGGGGATAAAACTGAAACTCGTGAGGGGTTTTTTGATTCGGGGGAACTGAACAATAGCACCTAATATAGAAGGGCACTGGGGGATTATTCAAATAATAGGCACATTTTAAATAGAAGGGCACTGGTGGGAGGGGAAAATAGAGATTTTTGGGGAAACTTCGGAATCCGAACCTCCCCGAAAAATCCACCGGATGCAAATAAATAAATAAATAACGAAATTCCACACATATTTAACAGAAAACTCCAATAATTAAATATTATTTTTGCGACTCGGCAAAACAATGATTACACGCTCGAACGGGGTGCTTTGCGCTGGCGATTCGAACGGATTTCGAGCTACACGGGTTACAGTAGATCTTTCCGCACACTCGACAATGATGCTTTCGGACTGTCAATGAGAACAGTTTTCCGCATTCCGTACAATTAATGGCCTCCGAGTCGTCGAGCCATTTTCGGGAGCTGTGACGATCCGCGTCGATCTGAAAGAGTTGTGTGGATCTTCTAGGATTACTGTAGCTCTCCTACCTGTAGAGACTGATTAGCTCTTCCCAGCTCATGCATCGCCGATAGGGCTTCATCGAATCTCCGCTTATTTTCCTGGGCTCTCTCCTTCTCGTACTCAATGTCACTCTCGTTTCCAAGGCATCGTTCGATGAGCATATCTTTCTCCGCTTTCCACATCGCTTCCGCTTTTTTCAGTTCTTCAAACTCTTCTTTCAGCTTCTTTTGCTCATCGGTTTTCTCTTTTTCCGCATTTCGAATCGCCGCCATCTCAGTTTCCAGGGAGTCGTTTAGCCGTTCTTTTTGGGTTAATCGGGTTTCGAGTTCTTCTATTTTCTTCTGATTAGAGGTCTCCAGCCCATCAATTCTCTCCATTAATCGTTCAATCTCTCGATTCTTCTCTGTTATTTCCTTCTGAAGAGTCTGTTGAACATCAGCGAACATTGCTTCGAAAGAAGCCTTACTTGACGTCATCTGAAAGTGTTCTTTAATTAGAGGATCTCCTAGAATTTCTTACCCTCTCTATCGTGGTCACCTTCTCTTCCAACTCCTCCTTCATCCTCTCCATCTCCTCCTGCTTCTGACTCTGTGTTCCACTGAATATCACTAGTTTCTCCGTCTCTTCCGCCTTCTCAGCCTCCAGCCGTTCAATCGTTCTCTTTCCACTAGCCATCTCCTTCTCGAACTCCTCAATCCTTGAATTAAACGATTCAATCAATGAGATCTTCGAAACGAGCTCCTCTTCCACTATTCTCTGATTCGTTTTCAGCGCCTCAATCTCGTTATCTTTCGTCTCCAGGGCCTCCTGAATCGTCTGAATCGTCGATTCTCTCTCCTCGATTTCTTTTTCTAATCTAGACTTTTCCGTAACGATTTGACCGAAATTTTCAGAGTTTTTGAGTTCGGATTCTTTTCGGCTCTCTTCCACCGCCTGGAGTTTGCTGGATAGATTCTCCACTTCCGATCGCAGAGATTCTGAAGTCGTCGTTAGATCCGCACGCTCTTGATTCTAAAAAAAGGAAATTTCGTGGAAAAGGAAGGATTTTCTTACCAATTGGGTGATCGCCGACTTCAATTTCTCAATCTCCTCATTCTTCTCCTCCTCTGAACGGAGGAGTCTCTCCACTTCGCTCTTCGCTTCTTCCAACTGAATCCTCACTGAATTCATCTGATTCTTCTCTTCCGAAGCCGCCTCTTTCTCCTTTGTCAACTGCTCCTGAAGCGATTTCAATGTCGTCGACGCCTCCTCATTCTCCTCTTGATTTCTGACGATCTGGGCTTCGAATTCATCTCGTTTCGTCTTCCAGTGCGCTTCCTTCTCTCTTAGCTCCGTCTGGAGGTTCTCTAGCTCCTGCTGCTTGTCTCCGATCTCGTTGCTCACCTGAATCACATACTAAAAGAGAGACAAACTCAGAATCGGAAGGCGTGGAGAGGGTAAACGAGGTTAGCGAAAGCCTGTCACATATGGGATTAGGAAACAAGGGACGATGTCTCTAGAGCAATAGAAGAAGAATTGTGATTAGGAATGAATGACAAACGTGCTCTCTCAGAGTTAGGAAGACAAAACCAGAAGACGTTAGACAAGGATAAAAAACGGCAAGCTGACCTTCTCTACCTGCACTTTCAGCTCCTCAATGAACGCATTCGACTCAGCTAGCCTCGTTTTCATCTCAGCCAGCTCTTCGTCTTTCGTGGAGACTACCGTATCCCGATTGGAAACCGACGCTTCGAGTTCTCTCGCCCTCTTCTCCGCCTCCTCTAACTTCTGAACCGCGTCCTCAATCCTCTTCTTGTTCTCCTCCAGATGACCGTCTTTCTCTCGGACAACCCTCTCTCGATCTTCGCTTTCTTTCTTCACTGCCTCCAACTTCTTCTCCGATTCGACTAGAGCATCCTTCAACTTCATCGTTCTCTCTGTTCCCTTCTGTCGTTCCTCATCCATCTCCTTCTCCATCTCCACAAATCTCTCTCCTTTCCTTTTCACCTCATCTTCCGCCTCCGCCAGTCTCCTTTCGAACGTCTCCTTCTCCTGCTTCCACTTCTGCTCTTTATCGGTTCGAGAAGCTTCTGCCTCCCTTAGCTTCTTCTCCAGATCAGAAATATTCGCTTCAAACTCCTCCGACACCTTCTTATTCTTCTCCAAGGATCCCTGAAGTTCCCCTGTCAGCTTCTCTTTCTCCTGTTCCAACTGCTCAATTGCCATCTTCGCTCCGCCCTCTCCAGCCGATATTTTCTCCATTAAATCCTTTGAATTCTCTTGTATTTTGGTCAACTGCATCGTCAGATTCTCAATCAGATCCGCTTTTTCTTTCAGCTCACTGTTGTATTTCTCCTTCTTCTTCTCGCTATCCGCCAATTTCTCTTTCAATTCGTTGATCGATGCGTCTCTTTCAGAGATTTCTTTGTTCTTTTCCTCGAGTAGAGTTCTCTCCTTATCCAGAAGTGATCCCATTGAAGAGAGCTCATTTGTCAGATCGAGATTCGCCATTTCTAGCTGGAAAAATCGAGTTTTAGAGTGGAAAATCGTGGAAAATGTGAAGAAATTGTTGTGAGTCAAGACGAAGGCTATGAGTCAACGCGGCGAGTGTAATAAATTTCGAGAAGCAAATAATATTTTGAATTGAAAGAAATGATGATTTATGACTTTTTTCTTTTTTCTATCGAAGTTCCATAAATAATATTTTTGATCTACATTTGAATTTTTGCCGGGAAAAACTGTTTTAGGCTCCGCCCACTTCACGTTTTTCACGTAGTTTTTTCAGTTTGTTTTTAAAAATGCACTGAAAATTTCCCGTGAAAAATATTATGGATTTAAGCCCCTCCCACTTTCACGTTTTTCACGTAATTTCATTTTTAAAAATGAATCAATTTATTTTCACGTATTTAATTTAATTTTTTTATTCCGGAAAAAGATAATCACGCGAACTTCAGGCTCCGCCCACTTTACGTTTCACGTAGTTTTAAATGTTTTCTTTAGAAAATTCACGTAGAAAATGAATTTAAGCTCCGCCCACTTCACGTTTTTTACGTAATTCCATTTTAAAACTTTTTTTTCAAAGTTCCACGTAAATTTATAATTTCACGTAATTTAATTTTTGTTCCTCGTAAAAAAATCTTTTTCATGTCATTAAATTCCTGGCTCCGCCCTTTCTATTCCCCTACCGTTTTCAATCTCTCCCCCTGCGTAGCCACCTTCTCCTCGAAAAGCGCCTCCAATCGTTTACGCTCGGTGATATTCTGTAACAACATTTGTTTATATAGTCGCAGGTTTTGAATTTCCTGTTGAAACCAAACAATAAATACTATACCTGCTCAATTTTCGCATTCAAACTGATAACCTGCTCCTCGTTGGATCCATTGATATTGGAGAGCTGGTGAGCCGCCTCGCCGGCTTCTTTGACTTTTGCTTCGAGACGCATCATTAGCTGCTTGTTTTCAGCCAATTCGTAGACGTTCTCCTCGATTCGAGCCTCCAACTGAGCCACTCTCTCGTTTCGCTGCCTTAATTCCTCTCCTTGAGCTTCATAGGAGACCTGGAGTTGCTTCACAGTCTCCTCCCCTTCGACTATCTTTTTCTCGAGATTCTCGTTCACTGCGTGCTGTTTCTCTCGCTCCATACTCAAGTTTCGAATCGAATTCAGATGTTCCTTGATCTCCACGTCCTTCTCTTGAGAGATAGCATCCATTAGCTTCTGGGCATTGACTAGTTCCGTCCTCAATACGTTAACATCGTCTTCTGAAGGCCGCTGATCCAGCATCTTCTCCAGCCGAGTCACCTCGATTTCATAGCGACTCACATCGGATTTGACCACTTTCAACTCCCTTTTCAGATCCTCCATCTCCACTTTCGTCGCCTCTGTCTCATCGGTCAACTCCCTCATCTTCACACTCATCTGCTTCAATTTCGCCATCAAATCTCCACGTTCCTGCTTCACTTGTTGCAGTTCCCTCGATTGCTGCCCATTTTCCTTCTCCAATTCTAAAAACTGTCGAGTAACCATCCCTTTGTCAGCCGTCAAGACCTGAATCTGCTGAGCCATGTATGGAATCTCGTCTTCTGTCACTTCTGACGCCATCGCCATCACCGATTTTATATTATCCAGCTCCTCTTTTATCCGTTCAGCGAATCGTTTCTCTTCTTGCACCCTTATCCGAAGCTCCTCGATCTCTTGATCTTTGGTAGCAAAGGCAAGGGGCGTGGCTTGTGGAGGCGTGTATTCCGGGTGATTCCGGTTGGAAGACGTCTGAAACTTCATGGAAAATTTTTTTAAAAACGGGGGAAAAAGGCCTACATCAGAGTGCTCTTTCTCGAAATGTACAGTGAGCTCATCGGGACCGCCCAACTCGACCATACAAATCGGGCAGAGAAATCCCTCGATTTCCTGGTCATTTTCTGCGGATTTTTGCGGTTGAGACGATGATTCTTGACTAGAAATACTGCTACGACTATTGGTTAGACGGCCGTCAAGCTGCAATTTTTTTTGTAGGAAAAAAATTCAAAAAATAATTTTTTTCAACATTTTTTTTTAACGAACCTCATTAGCGACTTGTGAAACTTGTTCTTTTAACCTTCGTAACATGTGTTCTGGAAAACAACAAGTCATCAAAAAGCGATTTGATTAAATGAGAGAGATCAATTAAGGCGAAAGAAAAGGCGAAAAGCATTGATTTGACAACAAAACCGGCGCATTTTCTTCGTTTCTGTGTCTCGAGAGATGATTCAAAGCGCAAAACAAACTGCCTTTTGGTCACTCTCAAACACAAATAACCGGATTCTTTCTCTCTTCGGAACAAGAGAGATAGGAGCAACGATGCTCCGTTATTCCGCAGTGTGTAGTGTTTAGTGGCGTTCAAAATTTAGTTTCGCCTATTTTTCCTTGCTTTTCTTCGCTTGTTTCACGCTTTTAAATCGTATAATGGTGAGTTTTTTACTTGAAAAATGTTAAATTAAAGTTGGAATTGTCAAGAAATCCAGAAAAATCATAAAAACCCGATTTTTAAAGCCTAAAAACTGACTATTCTGAAAATTCGCGAATTTCATCGATTTTTCGATTAAAACCTGGGGTTTTCAGGTAAAAATAGAAAAATCTAAATTTAAATATGAATTTTGAAGTTAATATCAGCAGAAATTTCTGGTTTTTTGCATTTTCAATGAGTTTTTTGTTTAAAAAATTATTTTGACTGATTTAGCTGTTCTTCTCCTTCTTCAAGTCACTCGTCGGAAAGGACGTCGTCGTTGAGCTCAAAAACGACTTGAGGTTTGTCTTTTTCTCTTATTTTCTCCTAAGAAAAAACCCCCTTCTTCCAGCATCTGCGGAACTCTTCACTCAGTCGACCAATACCTGAACATGAAGCTGACAGACATCACCGTCTCGGATCCGGATCGCTTCCCACACATGGTCTCCGTGAAGAACTGCTTCATTCGCGGATCAGTCGTCCGATACGTTCAACTTCCGTCCGATCAGGTCGACACGCAGCTTTTGGCCGACTCGTGCCGGAAGGAATTGCAGGATTCGAAAGCGAAACAATGATCTGTGTTACTTTGCCCCAAATCTCATCTCTCTCGTTCTCATTCAAAAAATTATTTATTTTTTCCACACAAAAAATCAATTTTATTCACAGATGATTCAAATTTTGTTTTATTGCTGATTTTTTCAAATTTGTTTTTTTTTCATATCCTTGAGGGCACCGGTAGAGATATTAGACACAACAAGAAAAAAGTATCTACAGGAAAAAAGAGTTAAGTGGGCGGAGTGGCGATTCCATATTGTCCATAATGCGTCCAATAGGAGATGTTGAAAGTGAGAAAAAGCACCGGAAACATGACTCGAGATATCAAATCGGCCCGTTTCGATTTGTCGTTCCATTCGGTTTTCATTTTGATCCACTTCCAGACGCTGTTGCTTTGGCGGCGATTCAGACGAACTGACATCACTTCGCGTTCTTGTTCTGCGACTTCTCGCGGCACCCAGACGTCGTTGTGCGAGTTTTGGAGGAACGGAAGCTCCGCTTTTTCCCGGTCTAGACGGGCTCCTGAATGAAAAAATTGAAAAAAAAGTTTTGTCACTCGTGGGAATCGAACCCGCGAGCGTTGGAACAACAGACAAAGTTGATACCGGCTGCGCCACTCGTGCATAAATTTTTTCTCCCAGATAAGGCCCCTAAAAACTCACTCTTGCTAGCATCCTGCTTGTTTGCAATATACGTCACCCACGCGAACTCCAGAAGAGCACAGAAAATGAACGTCATACACGCGCCGATCCAAACGTCGATTGCTTTGATATAAGCGACAGGCGGAAGTTTCGCATTGATACCAGAAGACTGTGTTGTCATTGTGAGAAGTGTTGTGACTCCGAGAGTGACTCGCGCCGGAACAGCCGTCCGGTCGATCCAGAAAGAGACCCACGAGACGATGACGAGCATGCATGATGGAATGTAGAGTTGGAGAAGGTAGTAACTGGAATTTGGAAAATGGTTTGGTTTGAAACACGAAATTTGAAAATTTTTTTTCAAATCTACATATCTCGGTTCCCGAAAGTGATATGTAATGTTAAAATGCGGATATCTCAATTTCTAGGAAAGATAGGAAAAAGTTGTCAACTAACAACATATAGAGCTTGATATGAGCAATATTTTATCTATCAAAAGGTTTTTGATAGCTCTGTTAGGAAGCGAGATACGCGGTTTGAAAGTTTGCAGGCGGCTAACCCTGTGTGTTTGGCGCCGCTCATCTTAAAACGGTCATATCTCAGCTCACAGTAAAAATATAAAAAAGTTGTCAACTGATAAATTATAGCTCTTGTTATGAGAAATATTTCAATAGTTGAAATTTTTTCGATAACTTTGTTAGGAAGCAAGATACACGCTCTCAAAGTTGGCAGACCATTCGAAAAGAGAAAAAATGCATCCAACTTCAAACGCTTATATCTTGCTTCCCAGTAGAGATACAAAAAAGTTGTCAACTAATAAAATGTAGCGCTTATTATAAGCAATATTTTATCAGTTAACAAGTTTTTGATATTTCCACTGCGTCTCGAGTTATACCCAAATTACCTGAACTGTCTCCTCAACTGCAGAATAGTCCTCAAACACGAATATGATCCAGTGTTCGTCTGACTCGTACAGTAAGTCGTATTAGTGCTAGTCAACTGGAATGACGGCAAAGAATTCGAGAGTCCTCCCTTCAACTGCACCGGCTTCTCCTCCTTCCAAACGTATTCAATGTCTTTAGTTGTATAGGCATACGAAGCCAGGTCAATGAAACACTGTTGGACGTCCATCGGATAGTACTGTAGGTGCATTGGACAAGAGAGGACGAGCGAGATACGAACGGAATACAAAATCGTTCCGTCTTTGTGTACCCTGATCAGGATATTTGGCTTATCGATCATGTGCTTATAGGCTTGCTTCTCATTCTGGAAGAACGAGTCGGGCATCCAAATCTCTTGTCCGGCGGTCAGAATCAAGAAGTCAGGACGTGCGTCTCCCTTTTCTCCGTAACTAAGTCTCTTGTCGACCCAACTCTCTCGGAACGTAAGCTGAACACTGTACTCCATATTGACGTTGTCGATTTTGGAGATACTTCGGAGGAGCATGTTTACTGTCACGACTACGGGGCCTCCGTGGATGGTCCCATCCTCCCCTGGGGGCCGTACCCGATGGTCGTATCCACGTGTCAGAAGGTGTTCAAGGATTTCGGTGTCCGATGTTTGAGGTTGTTCGATGGGAACGTGAGGCTGAAAAAATTTTTTTTGATCAACCATAAAATTCCCATGATTTTCATACAAGATATGCTAATTCCTGTGACTCACCACCCTCTTTCCTGCATTTAAAATACAGTAAAAACTATTTTTCTGTTCGAGAAAAAAAAGCAAAAAAGAATGGGCCGAACCGGGGATTGAACCCGGGACCTCTCGCACCCAAAGCGAGAATCATACCACTAGACCATTCGGCCGCGGTGTTCCCGGAGTGCGAGGACACTTAAACACCTGTTATCATGGCGCTGCGGTGGAGCGTGTTTGCAATACTCACCGGTGCTGATATCCGTGCGATCGACTCGAGCGTCGTCTGATCGTCTTCGAATAAATCTTTCGAGGAGGCGTGCATTGGGGCATCCTCTTCATTTTTTGGTCTAAAAATTTTATTATTAGAAGGGCAGTCCCTTTTCCACAAATAAAAAAATATTTTTTTAACCTGACTCAAAAGTTTTTGTTTGATCTACAAACATCTCAAGTTACACTGAAGTCGGGGGTGTTGAAAGTTTCTCTCGGAGATGGTTACTGTACCTAGCATGATAGGCATGGAGCCCGACAACGAGAAGACCCACGACGAAGAGTCTGGAGGACATTTGAAGGCGACTATTGTCCTTTGCTCCTTTCCGATGACTTGTAATTCATTTAGGGGGCACTCAGGGAGGGACTGGAAGGAAGGAAGGTGTGAAGGAGGAGAAAAAAGGAGTGGAAGAAGAGAAATTATTTAGCCTGCGGGCACACGCTGCCAATTGAAGGAGGAGGAGGGTAGTGATTGGAGAAAGAAAAGGGATAAGCTGCTGCTTCTTCTTCTGCTTCAGCACCAATTGAAGAAGAAGAAGAGGACTATAAACAAGCTGCGAATGAAAAAAAAAGGCGGCGGTTTATGGTGGTGGAGGCTCTCCCGAGAGAAGAGTAGAAGAACGTGGGAGAACTTCACTAATATTTTTTCTTTTCCTACGCACACACACATTTTCATAGACTCACTAAAAAGAGATCTATGCAAATTTGAAATTCTGGAGGAAACGAATTCCCAAACTTTCCGAAGGATACATGATACCTGGTGTCAACTTGGCAAACAAACATTTCTCGGGTACTGAAATCGACTCGATGCTCTTGTATAAGGGGTCATGATGCGATTCAAAACTCAGAATACGTAGACCAGGAACTAATTTTGGCACTCTTCAACTATAGACAAGTGCAAACATTGAAAAAACTTTTTTTTTTGAAGAGTACCAAATAAGCAAAAAAGAATGGGCCGAACCGGGGATTGAACCCGGGACCTCTCGCACCCAAAGCGAGAATCATACCACTAGACCATTCGGCCGCGGTGTTCCTGGGAGCTAGAGGGCAATGAAAGCTCTGTTATCAGGGAGCGTGGTGCGGTAGAGCGCAGTTGCAGGGAGAGAGAAAGTGTGGCTTTCTAGGAAAATAGCATTTCAGAATGGAAAAAAAAAGATTTCCAAGAAACTAAAAGTTCAAATAAAGTTCCTCGTGACGTGCCAAGAAAACAAAACCTTCATTTCAAAATCATCGGAGCGTCTATTCAGAAAAAAAGTGTTCGTTGGTGAGCAGAAGACGTGGAGAAGACGAATAATAAAGACTCTCTTGAAAAAAGTAGTGACAAACTTCGATTGAAGAAAACCGGCTGTTTTTTATCGAGTAGTGGGCCAACTTCTTTTGTTGGTAATTTGTCCCCGAGAGAGAGAGAAAAGAAGGAATTTGATAAGAGTAATTAAAAAAAGAAGAAGAAGAAGATAGAAAAACTAAAAAAGAAGGAAAAGAAGAAAGATCGTCTGTGACAGAGAACCGAATTTTTGAAATATTAGATAGGCGTCTCTCTTGATTCAAATATCCGGACGGGGACACGTTGATCTAATTAAACGGGAAGATTGATTCATGTGGTTTTCTCTCGAGAGAGGAACAGTTTTTCAAGGGGAGTTAAAATAGGCGCGCATAGCAAACGCGCTCCATTGAAAGTAGCGGTTTTAGTTGGTTTAAAAGTGTTTTTTCAGTATTTTTTCCTAAAAATCACTTGGAAAAAATTAAAATACCCCGGAAAACAGTTTTCTCAATAGAGCGCATATGTTAAGCGTCGGAAAACGGCTATTAAAGCGAAATTATGCAATCGCGCTCCATTGAAATTAGCGGTTTTTGTAGCTTCAAAAGCGTTTTTTCAGTATTTTTTCCGAAAATCACTTGGGAAAATTAAAATAACCCGGAAAACAGTTTTTCTCAAAAGAGCGCATTTGCTGAGCGTCGGAAAACGCAACGGTATGCAATCGCGCTCTACCGAACAAGTGCGAAATTCTTTTTTTTTTGGCCTAAAAATTCTTCCGAATTTTATTGGAATCATCCATATGGGTTCCCACGTTTTATCATGGGAGCGCATTTGCTGACGGTGACTCACCGTCAGCGAACACGTGGCTTTAGAAAAACTACGAAAACGGAATTTTCGAAAAAAAATTTTTTTTCTCAGAATCACTCTTCTAATACAAAAAACAAGCCGAAAATTCCAGATTTCTCTATATTATTATTCCACTCCTCCTCCATGAAGGAGCTCCAAATTTCTGTTGACGCAGTTTTCCTTTGAGAGAATAAAATAATAAGGTCTTCTTTTTTCTAAGGGGAAACAGAAAAAATATATATTTTCCATAGAAACTCATGATCCGAATGACGTGGATAAAACCCGAGTTTTCAAGTGTCCAGTTTCGAAAAGAGATAGGAGAAACATTATGAAATGGATATAAAATCGGCTAATTGGCTATATAAACCTGGGGAGGAGGAGAAGGGAGGGATACGAGAAGTCATTCTTCAAAATGATTGTTATGAGAAGCTCATTGACAGGTTCGGTAGTCTTAGTAACCTTGAACCCTAAAAATGGGCCGTTTTTCTATAAAGAGGGTCGAAAAGTTAGAGTGGGTCCAAATATGATGGGCCCAAATATGAAGGGCCCAAAGGTTTTCTTGTGGGGTGAAGAAATTATCGGGGGCCCAAATATCGTGGGCCGAACCTATTTTTTCGTAGGTAAAAAAGTTGACAATTTTAAATTCTCCTGTATTATGATAATTTTTGACCCATAATAATCAATACTGGGTCCATGTTATTGGGTCCCATTTTATTAGGGCCCTGGATAATGTCGGCCCATTTTTTTTCGCCCCCCCCCCTTACCAAGCCCAAAAACGATCTTTGATCATTGATCAGAACACCCAATAAAAATAATTCGATTCCCCTGACAATATGCAAATACGGTTTCTTTTTTCTGCAATTCCACTTTTTGGCCCCGCCCCCTGACTATAAAAGCGCCTCGATTCCCTTCAGAAACCATCAGATTCTTCTGCCCGCTCTCTCTCACTCTCGTCATGAATCTTCTCTCCCTCATTCTTCTTCTCGTCACTCTCTTCGCTGGAAGCGCCGTGGCGGCTCGTCAGTGGTGTGACCTGAACGACTCCGGCTTTGCCTGTGGACATACCGCATTATGCATCGAATCCCAGTGTTGGACATTCGAAGAGCTCGTGAAAGGAATTGACGCACTAGCAGCATCCAGACCAGGATCCACACAATCAGGAAAATAATTCTTCTGTTCGTTCCCAATAAAGTATTCGTTAAGCATTCAAAAAAACTGTTTTTTGTTTACTAGCAAAGAGAACGAGGAGCCTACCGGTACCTGACCTATGGTACCTGGGAGGCCTAGTGCTATCATGTGAGCAGGTGTTTCAGAGCTAGGCCTGCAGCTCATAATGACCAAGAGAGAATTCCACTATACAGTTTTTTGTTACCTAGAGGTTTTTTGTTACCTAGGTGACGGGAGGCAGTGACACCGAAATAAAAGACGGAAGAACAATTCGTGGTGAGTCACCAAACCATAGATGACTCATACCGGAATAAAAGTGGAGAAGAGACCGATTTTTTCTCCCCATCGCACCAACTTTGAGGTCCTATACCGGGGTTGGAAATAAATAGTTGTTATATATAATAATGGCTCCGCGACACTTCGAAACCGCACCATTTCGAAACCGGTCATTTCGAAACTCTGACACATCAAAACTGCGACACTTCGAAACCAGTCACTTCAAAACCAGTTCACGTTTTTATTTTCCGATGGGGATTTTCAAGCCAAAATATCGGAGTTTTGTTAAAAAACGTGAACTACTTTTGGAGTGTCGTGGTTTCGAAGTGACTGGTTTCGAAGTGTCGCGGAGCCATAATAATCATGTCTCTAGGTATTTCGGTTCACAAAAATCCCCCGAAAAAATTCACGTTCGTTAAGTTCCGCCCACATTTTTCCGTCGCTGTTTTCACGTGAATTCAGTTGTTCGAAAAAAGTGGGCGGACTTCAAAAATGGGCGGAGCTTAATTAACGTGGAAATTTTCGGGCGATTTTTGTGAACCCATAATAATGGACTACGCAGAATCCAATGAAACTGTCAATTTTTTGATATTTTTACTTTCTAGGCGGAAAATTCGTATATAAGTGAAAAAAGCCTGAGCCTCCATGCGGCTACGATTGCATGTGACAAAGGCTCAGTGGTACCATAGTCCCAGTGGTACCAGGTTTTTCAGAGCCTGCAGCTCATAATGATTAAGAGAGGACTCCACTATGCAGTTTTTGCTGCCACCCCATTTCTGGACCGCATACAAAAACTTGGCACAGAGCCAGGTAGCCCCTACCCAAGGACAGTGTATACCGGGAGGCTAGGGAGCGAAGATAAAAAATAACTTTTCGAACAGGTTAGTAGTCACCGACGGGCCTATATTAGGTCAATTTGCCTAGTCTCCTCTGATTCGGACCTTTGGTACGGTACTAAGACCCCGGTAAGCCTGGACATAAACCGGAGCTCCTCTAGGCAGCAGGTTTGGACTAAAAGAAATTAGCGCACAATTTTAAAAAAAACTTAATGGTAACACCCCCCGCGTGATAAAATGAGCCGAACCCAGGGTCAGCCTGCCGAAACTCCTCTAGGCCCAGGATTATTTAGGGGAAAATAAAGAACGCATTATCAAAGTTCAATAGAGCGCGTTTTCCAGGAAAGAAGGGGAAAACAATTTATAGCCTTAGGTTTACGTCACCAGAAAAAAAGGTTGATAGATCAAATAAGTGGTAGAAAGTGTGGAAAATGAAGTGCGAAATGGCTCTTGCCCTTCCCTCGCTCCCAACCTATTCTTCTCCTCCTCCTTACAAACAAACACTTAACCACCTCCCTTGTCGCAATTCGAAAAAAAGAGAATAGAAGAGAAGAGGAAATAACTTTTGAACTAGCGAACCATTTGGTTCTTTGTATATCTCAGAGAGTGTACCCCTAATTACTAAGCCTAAGAAATCCGAGATATATGTAGATGTAAATAGACATTTTTTAATGAAGAAGGGCGGTATTATAGGTTCGTGTCTCAAGTTTCAACACTCACTTGACGTCTTCCTCCTCCTCCTCCTCTTCCACCTCTGTTGTCACCTCTTCTGGAGTCGTTGTGGTTGTCGTCGCTTCTGTAGTTGTGGTCACTTCTTCTTCCTCATCTTCCTCCTCATATTCTTCAGTTTCAGCTCCATTTTCTTCTCCAGCGTCTTCCTCTTCCTCCACCCCGGGCACTGTCACAGGTGCCGCTGTTGTTAGCACTGGCGCCTGCTTCACCTGCACATCACCAGCCGCCGTATCAGCTCCCTCATCGTAAAACGTCAGATCCTCTTCCAGAAGATGATCAATGTCATCCTTATACTCCTCGTAGCTTCCCCTTGCCTCTCTACTCGTTCCGTTGTAGTCAAAGTCCTGAAGAAGCACTTTGATAATTAGAATAAGAGGAAGAAAGGGTGCATTGTTCTTCTAATAAAAGAGTTCAAAACTCCATTTAAAAACTTCCTTTTATCTTGGTTCATTTTAAAGATAAAAGAAAGTTTGTCAGCTAGAACCTCAAACTAAACACCTTCTAGCCAAGAAGGTGTTCAATTTTCAAATGCCAATATCTCAATTCCTGAAAAAGATACAAAAAAGTTTTTAACTAATAAAATGTTGCTCATGTTAAGCTGAACATTTTATCAGTTGACAACTTTTTCATATCTCTTCAGGGAATGGAGATATAAGCGCTTAAAGTAAAGGTTACCTACTGCAGAGCGAGAGAGAGAGAGAGAGAGCGCAGACAGTAAGACACTCTAGACTTCTCTGCGTCTCTCCACATGGCGTTTTGACCTAAAGGGGTCATGGAAAGACTCGTATGAGTTTTTTTTCTTTAAAAAAAACTAAAAGTTCGCTAGAGCGCATTTACATACCTACAGTTCTAGGGGCATCCCTAGCGCCTTTAATCACGTTCCAGTGAAAAACTTCCTGAGAAGCTTGGAATTTTTCGAAAAAAGTGGAAACTGAGCAAAAACGAGCTAGTCATTGTTTTCTATTCAGATGCAAACATCTGAGCACCGCCTCTCTCTCTCTCTCTCTCTCTCTCTCTCTCTCTCTCTCTCTCTCTCTTCTTTGGTGACTAAAAATGTATTACTTGTCAAGAAGCTCATTCGACCTGAAAAAGTTCGTCTTCTTCTTGACTCTTCGTCTTTTTTTTTCAAAAATTGCTCACCGCAAGAAGCATTCCATTATTGATCATCGACGGCGAATTAAACGCCGCCGCATTGTACGTTCCCTTATTCTGACGCATCCGATTCAAACTCTTCGGCGGCTTACACTCGACTCTGTAAAGCTCTTCTTATGCTAATCGACACCAGGCAGGCTCTCTCTCTTTCCGAACTAATTATATCAGATAGAGAAATAATGTTTTTGTTTGTTCGCAGTTTCTCACCGAGAGAGAGAGAGCTCATTAGCCTAGAGTTCCGCTTCATTGGTAATTCAAATGAAATATGACGAGAGAAAGGGCTTTTTGAAAAGTTTTAAAGTAAAGTAAAGAAAAAGAGCATGTTATGAAATGCGGATTTTTCTAAAAAAGTACATTTTTCAGCCGGAACCATCAATATAATGAAGAAAAATTTAAAACTGCCTTTATGAATTTTTTAAGCCTAAGCCTAAGCCTAAGTTTAAGTCAAGCCTAAGCCTAAGTTTTTTCAAGCCTAAGCCTAAGTTTCAGTCAAGTCTAAGCCTAAGTTCTAGTCAAGCCTAAGCCTAAGTTTTAGTCAAGCCTAAGCCTAAGTTTTAGTCAAGCCTAAGCCTAGGTTATATTAGTCAAGCCTAAGCCTAAGTTATATTAGTCAAGCTTAAGCCTAAGTTTTAGTCAAGCCTAAGCCTAAGTTTCAGCTTAGCCTTAGGCCTAGGCTTAGGCTTGAATTTTTTGAGACGCCCACTAAGACCTGACATTTTAGCTTCTGGTTTTCAGCCTAACCTATCCTTATTTTGACTGCCCTTCTAATAGAGGACTCCTTCTAGTCTTACTGTACCCATCCTGTATCCTGCCTACTCTTCAATTCTCCGATAATCTTCCAGATCGATGTCAAAATCAGAGTTGTTACATATATTTGTATTAGATCATAAGTGATGATGGGATAGAATGAGAAAACAAGAGAGACTTACAAGACAAACACGAGAATTGATATAGACAAGAGGAATCGCGGGAACATGGAGATGACTATCATCTTCTTCCCCCCGCTGCCTGCCACACGGGAGAGAGGACAGTTTGTGATAGAAGGAAGAGCCCGAAGGAGGAGCAGGAGGAGGAGGAGGGGAGGAGGAGCAAAAAGCACACTTCTTTCTTTTTTCTTCCCCTCACACTTGCGTGTGTGTTGCGCAAGAAGAAAGAGAAAGAGAGTGAGCAACAATGAAGATGAGTACCAATTTATATAAGAGGGGGAACATATTAATGTAGTATGGGGGATTTCTTAGAGAAACGAGTCACTTGTACAGTCGCCATCCAGAAATTTGATGTCTCGAATCACAAATGGTCCGTTTGGTTGGCCCTGGAATAATAAGTTGAGTGGGAAGGTTAAATGGGAGAGACGCAGAGAAGGCTAGAGTGTCTGACTTCTCTGCGCTCTCTTAGGACAACTTTGAGCAGCCATATCTCGATTCTCTGTAGAGATATGGAAAAGGTGTCAATTAAGAAAATGTAGCATTTAAGAAGCTTTATATTTTGTTAGTTGACAACTTTTTTGTATCTTTCAATGGAACTGAGATAAACTGTTTTCAAGAAACCTTAACAAAGGGAATTTGTATGATACTTCAAGTAAGCATATCTCGGGTTCCTGAAAATATTTTAAGAAGTTTTTAACTAGCAAAATGTTGCTCATATCTAGCTAAACAATTGACCAGTAGACCACATTTCAGTATCTTTTTTAGAAACTGAGATATCCGCCGTTGAACAGAATAGCCCAGCTCTCTTTGCATCTATTCTAAATCATGTTGCTCAGTTCTCGTTAGAGCTATCAAAAAACTATCAACTAACAAAATATAGCTCATAAACCCTTAACATTTTACTACTAGACACTTTTTTGATACCTCTTACGAGAAAAAAGTTACCCCGATTTGAACTTTGCTGTTTTGAATTTTGAATTGCTCACCCTTCCTTAAATGATAGATCATTCAGTGAACGAAAAGTCACATGCTAATCTGATTATCACGCCTGCATGAAGATGACTAATATCTATTCTACCGTAACCCCCAAAAAACCTCACTTTCATATCCACCAAAAACTTCTCGTTCAGCCGCATCTCATCGCCAATAATATCCACTCTGACCATTTGTCCTCCATCCCTGGAAAAAATTATCCCCCTTTTTTCGGCTTCTTTGGCATCTGAGTATAAGTCTCCATCTCCTACACACTATTTCTCTTCTTGGCGAAACTCACGAAATAAGCTCCGGATAAAACTGCGCGTCCCAGGCTTTATAAAACGAATTGCAAACATAAAGACGGCTGCCGTCTTTCGATAATTGCATCAATGCGGGACCTCCTCGGAATGGGGTGCCACGTGGCAGTGACCGGGCTTCTGGTGGGAGCCACCATCGGTCTTCCATTGCGTTGGCAGTTTTTACGCGGACTTCAGGACTGCTTTCAAATATTCCGCCGATGTTTATCTGAAATTGGAAATGGTTCCCAGGTGCCCTTCTATTAGAGGTACCTTAGCGTGCAACGAGACCCTGAATGGATCTTGGATATCAAACCTCCAGACGATTCCATGTAGGAATCCACAGACATACAACCATCGATCATCCATCGAAATGATCATATCAGTCAGAAGAGCCGGCATCTCATCGCTCTGCCAGTTCTCCACCTGAAACGAGAGATTAGAGAGCGCTGAGAAGTCAGAGACCCCCACTTTCAGAGACGGCACATGTGCCACCTTATCCGCCGTCCACTCCCGACTCAACGTGTTCATGTGCAAATGGAAAACGGAGCTGCCTATCGCCGAGATAGCAAAAGCGTGATTGCAATCCGCATTATGTAAAAACTTAACAGCAACCACCAGACTCCCATCCGACGAATCCAAATCGATAGACTGAAGCAGCTTCGGAGGGCTGATCTGCCATACGTGGAGACGGGATCCGAAGCTTTCTGACACTAAATCATGAGGTCCCGAAGTTATTTCTCTAGTCAAGTCCGTTAGTTCTATTCGTTACCATTCTCTAGTTCACTGGGTGATAGTCCTTCGCGTAGAAGACGTGGGTGTCCCCATTCACTGGAGATTAGGAGGTTGTGACGGGGTTGAAGGGAGAAATCGCCGCCGAATGCGGACGAGGTTGGCTCGCTCTTTTTTCGGATCTCCCAGGTTCGACGATCGATTAGTAGGAAGTCTCCTGGAAAAAGCTTAGGTGCGGTTTTCAAAAATGGCTCTATTGTAGAATAGAGGCTCCTTCAAAAAATAGGGGGCCGCTAAAAAAATAGGGGTTCAAAAAATAGGGGGCCCCTAAAAAAATTGGGGTTCAAAAAATAGGGGGCCCCTAAAAAATTTGGGGTTCAAAAAATAGGGGGCCCCTAAAAAAATAGGGGTTCAAAAAATAGGGGGCCCCTAAAAAATAGGAGTTCAAAAAATAGGGGTTCAAAAAATAGGGGGCCCCTAAAAAAATTGGGGTTCAAAAATAGGGGCCCCTAAAAATTTGGGGTTCAAAATAGGGGCCCCTAAAAAATAGGGGTTCAAAAAAGGGGGCCCCTAAAAAATAGGAGTTCAAAAAATAGGGGTTCAAAAAATAGGGGTACCCTAAAAAATTGGGGTTCAAAAACAGGGGCCCCTAAAAAATAGAGGTTCAAAAATATGGGGCCCCTAAAAAAGAAGTTCAAAAAATAGGGGTCCCTAAAAAATAGAGGTTCAAAAATAGGGGTTCAAAAATAGGGGTACCCTAAAAAAATAGGGGTTCAAAAAATATGGGGCCCCTAAAAAAAGTTCAAAAAATAGGGGTATCCTAAAAAATAGGGGTCCTTCAAAAATTGGCGCCCCTAAAAAATTTGGGGTTCAAAAAATAGGGGTCCCTTCGAAAAATTGGGGCCCCCTAAAAATAGGGGTCCCTTCAAACTTCATCAGAAAAATAGGGGACCCTTCAAAAAAATAGGGGTCCCTTCAGGCTGAAAAATTAATTAGCTCAAAAAATATATGAGGGACCCCTATTTTTCTGAAGGGTCCCCTGTTATTTTTTGAGGTTACTCGAATGGACCCCTATTTTTCGAAGGGACCCTAAACTAAAATACCTTTCCCATTTCCAAACTTATCCCCTAGCGTCGATACATGCACTGGTGCGCCTTTAAGCGGAAGAGACCGCACTGCATAAGGACAGGAAGCATCCTTCCGGGTCAAATCGTCACTTCCGATTTCCTGTTTTAATATTTATTTTTAAATAATCCATAGATCCGCAAACCTTCTCTATCCAAAACCTCTCCTTCTCGAACCCGATCACATAGATTTTTCCAGAATTCATACACGGAACCACTATATGTCTCCTTGCCAACTTGCTCATCTCACTCAACGACTCCGCAGACTTTGCCCAATTCATTCGTCCTGGCTCATCGCCATTGGATGTTAAATGGATCTCAGAGAGGATAGTGCAAAACGTGGAACTCGTCGGATCCAGGTCTATCAGCGCCAATTTATCGCGATCGAAACCTATGGAATGTGGACAGCAAACGACGGCGAATAACTCATCGTCCTGCTCCTCTTCCGCTAATCTGTAGTCGTATAATTCATGTTCGACAGCCATCGGAGGTCGCTCTTCGGTTTTTGAGAATTTCGCAAAGTCCTGAAGGATTTCCGCTTGCTGAGCACTCGGCTTCGAGTACTCGTGACTCTGTAATTTCCTTGAATTAATTCGTTTTTCCAAAAATTAATAAAACTTACAATGCATACACCCATAATTCTTTGAAGAGAGTTGTACGAAATGGTGGAGGAGGTGTCTGGCAGAAGAGAAACATAATCCGGATAAGGTGCTTATAGATTTATGATATTTTACGAGGATTGAATCAGATGGGAATCTTTTCGAAAAGGTGGCGAAATTTTTGAATTAGATTTCTGATATTAATTAATTTTCCAATTGCATAATAGGTATCATTTCTGAAAACTATAACAACGGAATTTTTCTTATCTTATGGGTTTAAGACAGGAAATGGATTTTTTTTATCAAGAGGTCCGACAGAGCAGATTTTGTCAGGTACGGTATCTCTGCACTCTCTCATTTTTTCAGCGTTGTCTACGATCTCTAAATTCAGCAAAACAAAAATTTGTGCTAATGACGAGACAAAACCTAAAATTTTGTTTGGAAGGCTTATCATGGATGCACAACTTCATTGGACCCCTTCGAAGAGCCAAAAAAATAAACCACGGTCGTTACGATACTCCGATGGACTCCCAGGGTAACCTGTACACCACCTACCCTTTCATTGTTGACAGAATGTCATTCCCTCTTCTCCACGTAACTGATCTAGTTTTTGAAGAAATAGTGAATCAAATGGAATTGAATGAAATGTAAGTTTATATCAATTAATCACTAATCCTTTCCCATTTTCTACAGATTCTCCCTCTCATTATGCTCTCGTTATACATGTGACGTCGTCAAGTGTCATCTCAGAAAATCGATTAAATACCCGTTGTATGTGGATGCAAAACTGGAAAACGTGTTGAGTGTTGGCTTCATTTCAAATGATGGACCAGTTGTTATCATGAGCATTGAAGATTTTGATCGGTGGGATGGGACTCGTTTGGAAGAGGTCAACATTGGAGGTTGCAAAACGAGAATCGCAAAGAATGGCAATCACTGTGTCATGTTTCACAGCTCAACCGGAAAAATGGTATCGCTTTTCAGAGATAGGGGGGGGGGGGGGGTTACTGTTACTGTATTGAATTCAAAGCCAAACTATTTTATTAATTCTGATTTACCTGTAAATAACCAAGAGCCTCTGATGAACAGGCATGCATACAACTGTTTAAAAAGGGCACTCCAACAGGAGTCTCGAAATAAGAACCGACATTCCTGTCAGTTAGAATGAGCACGATATTCACCTTTCAGCATGATTGTTTTGAAATAGTAATGGAATACACCAAGGACCTGTTCCATGTGGAAATAGATTCCTTATATTGTATGGAGCCATGGACAATCGAGTTTGTACGTTCCCGTCAAAAAGCCCCTCTTCGAATGACATATGTCACTGACACCAACTGCGATTTTCGGGGAGTAACCATTTTTTCTATTGTAGCAAACGGCAAGACCGGCGGTTTGCAGTTCGATTCAAAGTTTCCAGAAGACAACGTTTTACCTGTATTCAATGGAAGTTACCAATACCTTCGGTTC
Organism: Caenorhabditis tropicalis; assembly: GCA_016735795.1. Taxonomy (NCBI): domain Eukaryota; kingdom Metazoa; phylum Nematoda; class Chromadorea; order Rhabditida; family Rhabditidae; genus Caenorhabditis; species Caenorhabditis tropicalis. The sequence continues at coordinate 1,179,753 of CM028618.1, forward strand.
AAGCATGGACGTTGTGAGATATTCGATATAATACTAATTGCTGCTCAAAACAACAGAGAGGCGATTTTTGATGAAGCAGACGTCTCTAGTAGAGATATCAGTAGATTCTATAAGTTGTGGTCCGAAGATGACGACTACAGTCGTCTGAAGTTGTTATTGGTTCGAGTGAACGACTACAATGAAGAAGCAACACTTTCTAGAGTACAAAACCTGGTAGCTATCAGACCGCAGAGGGTCATTTATGGAAGGTTTCCTTTCCGTTTTTCTTCTAGTCCAAATAATTCCATATTTACAGTTATTCTTTGGAAAAGCATTGTCTAAACCCAGGATTATTTCTTATAAGATCAGATGGAGTAGCAGCTGGTATCTATTATGATCCATCCACACGAATTCTTCGATTTTGTCGCCTTTCTGGTTTTGAACTGGAATTCTTTTAGTGATTTATTGTAATGCCATAAAAGAGTAGAGGCAGGGAGAACGTCTAACTCTATGATTATATTCTTGTGCGTTTTGCTAATAAACTCTTGTCCCTGAGGCTACTGTTACTACGAAACCTATGAAAATCCTTCATCCCTATATCCGGACAAAGTCAATCATGATGAACTCCTTTTGTTGTCAGCACATTTCAGCAAAAACAAGGATTTCTCCAATATCTGATGATTCGGAACACCTGGTGGAGCGCGGAAGGATCGAATCATTAAGATACTTGTTTATATTTTTACAACCGACACCTCTAATACAAAAAACTAATGACAGTAGCTAAGAAAATCAAGAAGAAATTAAATAAAGAAATTAGATCAAGTTCTTCATTACAGTGTTCAACTACTTATCGTGAATAAGACCTGTGAGGAAATTTGCGAATTATACAGGATGATTTTAACCTATATATCTGTTGTATTCTTGGGACATGCTTCCCACTGATTATTACTCAGTCTCATGAACCAGTCGTCTCCGGTCCATAATCATGAAACATATAGTCAGGTATTGCAAATATTAGTTCGTTCCGAAAATAAACTCGTTTTTTTCTTTTAGCAGCGTCTGGATTTTGTTTTGAAACAATTTTGAAACATCTCTCAAAAACAGAAAAGTCGGAGAAGATAGAAAAATAGGTTGCACTTGGACCGAATGATTTTCAGAAGAAGATTATTAATCATCGTTCGTTAGGTCGTCTTCTACAATGAGATATAATTATGGTGGAAGAGTTTTTGCAACCTCGGCCACGGGGTTTTGGGACGCCCCAGTGAGTATTTTCCTTCTTTATTCGAAGTTTTATATTCCATTAAATATATGATATATTTAATAAAAATCTCTGAATGAGAGATATATCATATATCTCTCATTCTTCAAAGAAAAAAGAAAAACAACCACTAGGGCGTCCTCCACGTGGCAGAAGTTGCAAAAAACTCTTCCCCCATAATCATATCTCGCCCATTTCAAGGCGGTTTTTGAGGCATTTAGAGGCATTTTCAGAGAAAGTTGTCAACACAAAAAGTGTTCAAAAACCCAAACTACATCTAATTTCAAATTACTGAAATCCACTGCAGTCCTCCTTTAATAACTTTTTGGAAAAAAGAAGTATATTGCCGATTGCAGAGTTTCTAGTTTTTATCAGGGGCCGATTTTTAAATTTGTTTAACTTTGCCTGAGTTGTGACAATTCAAAAACTCTTCACTCTAATCGATAACATTCTGCCAAATGTTTCTTACCGACCTTTTCGACAGTTCTTAGGCTTTTTCAGAAAAAGAATGGCTAGAAAAGGGATTTTTCGCTCTATTACGGTAAGCAGTCTGCAAACAGGACGCCAAAGTTCACACCGGAAAAAAATGCAGACTTTTTGTGCCGGAGAGTTTTGCTCGAGATTTTCCGAGGAGATGGTCAAATTGGCACGCACTTCTCTTTATTCTTTTTTCGAAAATTATTCTCTCATTTTTAAAATCTTTTCGTGTTTATTAGAAGCTAAATTGCATCACACTTATCTAAGGACGGTGACACCGACCATTCGTTTTCTTTTCTTCTTATTTTGTCTCACGAAAAGTCTCTGTTAGTTCTCTCTTCACCAAAAAGTGTTTGAGAAATCATAAAATTCTTTCTATTAGAAAAGTTCAATTTGATTATTAATTTTCAGCTACCAAGGAAGTGCGAAAATGTCCGACGGAAATACAACAACAATCATTTCACTCCGTGGAGCCGCACAGCTCATCAAAGATTATTTCCGTATTAATTCTTTTAATTTTTTCGCTGAAAACCTTAATTTTCTTGCAGTTTACGGTACAAATAGTTATCTGTATCGACGGGCAGTTCTTCCAGCAACAACTTTCCAAAGAGAAAAGAAGTATGGTGTGACAATGTTGGTGGCGACAGGACAGAATGTGAAAGTGCTTATGGCGTCGGCTCTGCTACAAGTAGATTGTATGTTTCAACTGAAACCCCTAGAAAATGTGATATTTTTGCAGACTATTTGGCGAAAGGGCAGTTGAAACGACTCGTATCGGTGATTTCGGCGGTGGAAACGAAGGAGGTCGTCGAGCGTTGGCAATTCGATATTCATACAGACGGCGTTGCCGCCGAAAGGTGAGAGGCAGCGGAAAACATCGACAAACCCGGGGAAAAATATGAATAAAATCGGTTTTTTGTGGAGAAAACAGGAAAAGTTTGATTTTTCAGCGGAATATGCTTGAAATTAGCGGTTGTCGTAGTTGAATTGTATGAGGATAGCGATTTCCGGGTATGAAAGCTGGGAATTGGCGGTATTCCGTATGAAATCTCTTTCTATATATTTTATACTCAGGAAACGGCAGCACACTTTGTTTTTTTCTCGAGAAAGCAGTGGATTCATACGATATACTATTGGAAAGTCTATTACTCACATGCTCTGAGCTCAGAATAGCTCAAAAGTATTAGCAGAATCATCTGAAAGCTATCAGATCAATCGTAGTTGAGTTCATCGTTGAGTAATCTTTCTGCCATCCTTCTTTCCGAATAGGTTTCGAGGCATCCGTCGAAAAACTACTTTTCATTGAGAAAGTACACAAAAACCCGTGTTTGTTGTATCAAAACCGCAAGTTTAAAAGTTGAACTGGTCCCCTTTTCTCACAATTTTTCGGAAAACAAGCCTACTCGAACTAAAAGGAAGCGGTAAACCCAAGTGTTTGTTTCCCTCTTCTCTTAACCTTCTGTCTCTTTCTCCCTCTTAGTCTCAGGCGCCCTCCACATCGTAACTATATATGTGAAGACTGCATATGGGAGCTTCACATCCCGTTCTGAATCACTGTGATCTTTTTCATGATCGTTTGTGTTGTTCGGGGTAATCTCTCGATTGCCCCGTTCATTCTTTAATGACCCTTTTGTCCATATGATCTCGATATTAGACATTTCGCGACTTTCAACTTGGAATTAACAAATTCCAAGGTTCTGGTCGTCCTACCTGTGAACACTGTTCTCAATGGCTGTGTTTCTCTTCTTTCCTTCTCACTTCTCACCTCTTCTGTTTTTAGTACTTCCTCACCCTACTGGTGTCTCCTATTCGTTCACGTTGTGTACTACCTATTGGGTCTATCGTCTTCATTATTCTCTTTATTTTCTTGTCTTGATGGGCAATGGTCGCTGCGTATACTGTTCTATTTGTGGACCGAAATACTGTTGCTGCTGTTGAGGGTTTTACTGGTAGAAATAGTGTTGTGTGGGGTACTGATATTGATAATATTGTTGTGCTGGGTGTCTTTGTTCTTGCTGAGACTGTCGGATTTGCTGATTCTGTTGCTGGTCTGTTGTTGGAGTTACTCAACCAGCTCATGGAGGTTCTTAAAGGTGGCCTCCATTTTTGCAAATTTTTCCTTTATTCTGGTATTGGGATACAGCATTTGGTTATTCTGGGGATGATACACATGTAGATTATTCCTGTTGTTATCAGGAATATTACTACTATGACTACTATTTTTCCTATGCCTCCTGTAATGCTATCATATATGCTGCTAAGGTCTGGTAGGTTTAATGACGCTGCTTTATCTGCAGTTTTTCCTATTGTTCTGTTAATCTGGTCAGCTATGAATTCCTCGTGTGTTTAAATTAACTTTCCCTCTATTTTAAATAGGTTGTTCTTCTTCCCACACCGTACTTTCTGTCACACATTAAAACTTATGAATTCTGTGTTATTAAATGTTAATTTTGCATGTGTTGGCTGTTTTGCTCTGCATTTTACTGTCTCTTCTGCCCTCTGTTGACAATGATAACATCCTTTATGTGTATTATGTTATTTTGCAGTCCGTTTCTGTTTTGGTTAAAGCTACATCGTACTTCTGATTAAAGCTCATTCGTAGGTGTAATTGGTTATGTTGTATCCGTAGTACTGGTGTTCTATCTTTAGTAATTGCTAACTAGTATTTTTCTGTTACAATGGGTAGTCTGTTATCCTTCTTTTCTATCATTTTGTACTGATCTCATTCTTTTCATTGGCAGTTCTCCTCGTCTCCTGCTGTGCATACGCATGATTCTTTGTATCTATATATCTGCTCTTCGTCGCATTCTATCATTAGCTCTTCTGTTGCTTGCGATGCTGATGATGATGATACCAGTCGGCTGACGCCGCCTAACGGCTGCGCCGCGGTAGCAGCCGACATCTCGCGGGTTCCGCTGTTCACTATACTTTTCGGGTAAAAACATATACTTTTGGAAAATAGCTCTAAATGTCTTCAAAGTGAAAATTTTTAAAATCTGAAAAGACGGGCATCATCTCAGACAAATTCTCTATCGATCTATATAAGTTTTGTCAAAAAAAGTTCAAGGGCGGATCCGCTAGGGCTTGCGACCAACAGACACACACACAGACATACGGAATCTTCTGATTGTTATTAGTAAAGATTTTCTCTCTCTCTAGATAAACGTTGTTCCCATTACTGCTCCTGGTTCATCGCTTATTCCTACGATTTCTATGCTTACTTCTCCTCCTGTTATTTTTGTTGTTTCTGTTTGTCCTAGTACTAACCTTTGTTCTTCGCTAATTTCTTTCTCGTTAGTGGATACTGTTGTTGTTATTACTACTTGGTGACCCCAAACTTCTCAAAAATGTTCTATACTTTTGGTACTGCGTACGTTCTATAAAATAAACATGCCTCAAATGGAAATAGAAATTCATAAAAACTGTTCCGTATGAGTCTGTACAGTAGGTTCTAAATGTTGCTCTCCATTGGCTACCTGCGTATTTGCTTTCAATGATTCCTAATGTGGTGTTAACTCCGCAATGATAATTTTCTTGATGAACCTATACTACCTTCTAGTATGCATTTTGTTTTCATAATTGGTTTTGGTGCTGAGTCTGATGCTCTAAAAAGTTATTCTACTATTCTAGTTGCTTTATTCATATATTGATTGAGACTACTTTTTGGTGTAATGTTGTTTCTTCTCTGGTGTTCTCTGATTAGGTTTTCCTCTGCGCGTTCTAACTCTTCTGTCATTATGTGTTCTTTTCTTTTTGGTTTCTTGATGATTTCTGTTTCACTAGGTGTTAGTATCTGTGTATCTTGTTTTTTATCTACTTTTACAATGAATCGTACTACGTATGCCATAATTCTGGCTGCCGTATCTAGTTGTATCCTATTCTCCTCACTTAGAACACTTGCGTCTTCTGTTTCCTCTATCTTTTTCTTCTTCTTAATAAGAAACGTGCTTTTCTGTTCTATATCTTTCTTGCTCGTGCTGATTTATATTTTTTGTGCTTCTGTCTGACCTACTCTTAAGCAATCGGGACCTCTAATCCATTTAGTTTCTAGCAACTTCTTGACTGATTCTACTCCTCTTGTGATAAGGTCTGCTATGTTATCATCCGTTGCTACGCGTGTTGAAATATTTCTCTGAATTGGTTAGATTTTCCGTTAAATTTAAGCTTTTCTAAAATTTTCCATATCTCGTTCCGCCTATTTTCAATGAAAACTATCTTTCTTGAATGCTTCAATTTGACTTATTATGCATATATTAACGAGTCTGAGGACAATCCTATCGTTGTTATCTCCACGTTTAATTCTGTGGCTAGGCATTCCGCTAGTCGTGTTCCTGATAATATTCCTACTAATTCTAGTCTTGGCATAGTTACTGTGTGTCCTTCAGTTGCTAGCCTCTGTTTTGCTATTAGTAATTCTACCTTGGTTTCTCTGCCGTTTTCTTTCCATACTAAGTATGCGCAAGCTCCGTACACTTCTTTGGATGCGTCTGAGAGTATACTCAATGTATAATCGTGTTCTCCTCGTATTCCTATGTATCTTTTGAATGTCAGGTCGCTATTCTTTTTTTGTTATGTATTGTTTAAACATTTTCTTAGTTTCTGCTGACACTTCGTCGTTCCACGTGAGTTCTTTCTTAGCTAGTTCTCTTAAGATTCATTTCTTTACTTTCATCGTGTCTCCACTTTCGTTAAATAGGTAACCTAATAGTTTTGGGCATTGTCCTTTCTCAATTCTATCCTTTCCATCTATTTCCTTTACTGATTGGGGAGTTGAACGAAAATTCTCTTATATTCATTCATTGCTGAAACTTTTATGTCGCGTTCGAGTTTTCTATTACGTACTTAATTGCGATTGCTAACAGGTATGGGGATGCGTTTACTCCGAATAGTATTCTTGTAAAGCGCATGAATCTTAGGTTTCTTTCTTCTACTTTTTTATATGGCTCCTTTAGCCATATAAAATCTTGTCGCATCTCTATGGATTTCCTGTAGTCCTACCATATGGAACGTTTTTCCTATGTCTCCTATTAATATGTACTTTCTCGTTCTTATTCTAATGAGGGTTCCTAGAAGTTCTGGTACTAATGCTGGTTCTTGGTGTACTGCTTTGTCTGCACCTTTTTATCATGTCTTCAAAATTGCTCATCAGTTTCTCCCATGCTTTAGTGTTTCTAGAGTTATGTTCTATTGATTTGAGCCTTGCTAGTGCTATCTTATAATTATCTGCCAACTTCTTCATAAGCTCTTTTTCAAACGGGAATGTGACATACACTCTATTCTCCTCTCATCTCTACACTGTTTTGTAAAACATTCATTTTATCTCTTCTTCCTTCCTTATCTCTTCTTCTTCCTTCCTTACTGGGTTTTCTACTATTCCTATCTTTTGTAGCGAGAAATGTTCTTCTAGTGTGTGTTTCATTTCTTCTTCTAGTACTACCTCTCTCTCTCTCTTCGTTTTGATTACTCTTTTTCTTAGTTACTAAACTCCTTCTTACTTTCGTATTTTCCATCTCTCTTTTCTTAGATCCGAAAATTATGTTTCCTTGTTCTGTGAACTACTATTCTTTCCGCTGAAAGCTGTATGTTCTTATAGTTATTCATTACTTTCCAGAATTTATCTATTTCTAGTAGTAACCCTGCTTCTGCTTGCTAAGGCTCCCTATATCTGATTTCGTTTTCTTCTAGGGATTCTCGCTCTCTTTGCTCTATTCCTATCTGGCTAAATTCTGTCGTTATCTTTGGAATGGTTAGTGCTTCTTTTCTGATATTCCCATCCTCTGTTATTAAGTCAAACTCTACTTTCGTGGTTTCTATCTGTTCTGCCTTTGCGCCTACTGTTGCTATGGTTAGAGGCTTACATTTCTCTATTACCTTGGCTCCTATGTAGTCTGATATTTCTTCTTCCATGTAATTAAGATCTGCGCCTGTATCTAATATTACTAACGTTCCTGCTTGTTTCCGTTTCCTTTTGTCACTGTGGTTTGTATTTGGTGCCGCTAGTCTGCACGTTTCTAGTGTTGTTTCTCCTGATATTACTGTGTTTACTCTGCTAAAATTTCTGCTACTGTTTCTATTGTACCCTCTGAACAATTGTATACCTCTCGCCACTATTGTCTCTACTTCTCTGACCGCTACTGTGTCTGCTGCTGTTTCTACTGCTTTCTCGGCTACTATTCCGACTGTTGTATCTACTCCTAGCTTCGCTGCTTCTTCTACTGTCGAAGCTTCCCCGACTATCCCTACTGTCCAATCTTACTCTATTTCCTTGGTTTTTTTTAGCATGAAGTGCTATGATATTTGCGTTCGCACTTGCAGCACTTTCTTCTATTACATTTTTGTGCTGGATAGTTATCTCTCCCGTTGTTAAAGCACACGTTTCTATCTTTTAAAAATGCCGTTCTAAAAATAGACATTATGTCCTTTTGTCATTTTTTCACTGGGGTACGGTGATTTCCTATACTCCTATACTCCTGATCTTGCTCTCTGGTTTCTATATCTTGACTTCTCATATATATTCCTGTCTCTATCTCTCTCGCAACCAAAGTCTCTTCTCTCTCTTTGTCGATTGTTCCTACTATACCCTTGCTCTCTCTATACTTTCCTATAGTTTCCTCTTCTATCGTCTCTACTTCTATACTCACTGTACCCACTATCCATTCTTGATCCCCTACTACTATCTCGGTTATCATAAGAGTTTTTCGTGAAAAGAGTTCTTCTTTCTCCATGTGTTTCTATCATGTCTTTCTCTATGCGTTCTTCTCTATTAATTGTTCATTCCATTTTCTCTAATATCTCCTTATAGTTAGTCGTATTGCACTGTATTCTACTTAACTCTTTGTGTATTTGTCTAAGGAACTTCCTTTTAATCATTGCTTTTGTTGCCGTAGTTTCTGTATCACTAACTCTACTAAATGCTGCTACTATCGCTGCTACTTCGTTAACATTTTTCTCATGCTGCTTCCTTTGCTTGCTTTGAATTTTCTAATCGATCAAAAAGCAATTGAACCTAGTATCCTTGTCTTCATAATTTCTTTTCAGTCTTTCCATTGCTTCCTTGAAATGCTCTGCACTAGTAAATACTTCTGTGATGTCTGCTGCTTTACATTTCTGCTTTAGCAATGTGAACTTTACTATATCTCATAGATCTGTATTCATCTCTACTAATATTTTAAATATAAAAGAGATGTCGAACTTCACTGGTCAGCTTTTTATGATATTATCACCTCTTGATCACCCCACCCTTTTCCATATCTTCTTCGATTTCTCCTCGAGTGCCAGTGGCACCAGTCTACACCTTTGCCTTATTGGTTCTTCTCCAACTCAATCTTGCATTGTACGAGATTTTTTGTGTCAGTGAGTTTTCTTCAAATGCAAAGATGTGAAACTCTTCAAAAACTCTTCGTATCGTATTACTCGGAGTTTTTTCTGCTTTGATTAGTTTCGTTACTCGCACCTGAAATAACGTAGCTTTTCAAATATATTTTCTTCGACCATGTTTCTATCTCAATGAAATATTCCCACATTGTCTGTAATGATTTCCTCGTCGAGGCTTCAAACTCGCTTAGCGCCTCCATTTTACTACCCCATGTCTTTTTCTCACATTTTCTTCGGACTCCGTTACTTTTTTCATTGTTTTTATTTTACCAACTATATTGACAAGATAAGCACCGTATGTGTTTGCTCCAAAATCAAACAACACACAACAGTTCCGAAATTAAGAAATTGGACTGCTCAGTCGAAGAATTGAGCTTCTAAATACAATCTAGCTGGTACAAAACTAGACTTCGATTCCCGACATGAAAAGTTTTTTTTTGCGAACTGCGAACTTGTGGATAATGGGCAATGGGCATTGGGAGATTGGGAAGTTAGGGAGAGTGAATTTAACAGTATAATTTCGGCTAGGAAGAGTATTTTGATTTGAAAAATAGAACTTTGAAAATAGATTTTAAAACTCAAAACAAAAAGTAGTCATTCATTCACAGAAAGTCAGGGTTTAGATGGAAAAATAGAAGAAAACAGTGGGAAACGTATTATTTCCAAAACCCTATTTCTAATTTTTTATTTCAGTGAAACTGCTCGTCGCACGAACACCGACACTGAATTTCAGGAGAAGATGCGCGATGTTCTTCGGTAAGAAATTTCTTTATTTTTTCTGTTTTTCAAGCATTCATTTGCCTAAAAGCGCAATAGATTCGTTAAAACCAGAGTTATTGACTGAAAATGTATGAATTCCGCGCTGAAAAATAAGTGCTCAACGAGGAAAAAGTAATTTTTACTTGATTCTCTCTATTCTATGGATATACAGACTTTCTCCCACCGAAACAGTCATTTTCCTGGGAAAACAACTCGATTTCATTAATTTTCCTTCTTTCCGAAAGCTTCATTTTTCACTTATTTTCTGTGTGCACTCCCTCCATCTACAGTAACCCACTCACATACTCGAAATCTGGAAAAACCGTCGTCTGGTTTTCCTTTTTAAAGCAGACATGTATGAATTTCAGGGTTCTTTAAGGGGAAACGTGAGAAAATGAAAGTTTTTAGCCTAAATTGGCTTTTTTCTAAATATCGAAATAGGTTTAATTCATCCGAGAACCCCCAAAAATCAATTTTTCGAGTTTTGAGATATCCTGGATGTCTCCTTAAAAGTGTAGGTATTCGAAAACTAAGTTTGACTTACGTTTTACTGTGAAAAGTGAAATGAGGGTACTACAGTAGTGCTATTCTAATAAATTTTGAGCTCAAATCAGGTTTTTTGTGGTGGTCAGAGTAAGTTTTGAGTACTCTGAAAATTCACCAAAACCTGGTTCGTTTTCAAACTTCGAAAAAAAAAGAAGTTTCAAAAACTCCTGTGAAATTATTTTCATTTCTAGTTTTCCAAACCTACTGCTACTTCTTTCCAAACCCACAGTTTCTTTTTGTTTGATATTCTATTTCAGATTAGAATTTTTAGAAAATTTTTGAGCCAAAAGTGTGGTTGTCATCTCAATATTACACTGAGTTTTAGACATTTGAAAATGATCAACTACCGTATCCTTTTTTTCAGTCAAATCAACTCCTCCGTCTCATCACTTCCACGAATCACAGTGCCAGTCTCTGTTAAAGTTGTAATGTTCACTGGAACAGGAGATGATATGAATCAGTGGACACAGACTGAAGCTTTTCTTGTGATGGACTCTTCTCTGGTAAGTGATTGAGGAAGATGAAGAAATCAAAAACTTTCTGAAGAGGGTCTACAGATTTGGGGCATGTTAGCGGGCAATGATCGGTCAATACGTTTAACATGTGTAGTCAATCCGTTAGCTTTTTAGCTGTTACAAAAATTATCGTAATAAATGAATTTTTCAGATTGAAGTGGACCACTCGGCTCCGACTGCTGTGGTGACACCATCAATCGTCCGTGGACGTAACCGGAATGGAAACGATTTCACGTTGGATTTCACTCGTTGAAACCGACTTTCCTATTGTATAATTTATTTGGTCTTTCCGATTTACTCTCTCTGATATCTTTAATATGATCTCCCTCTTCATATCATTTCCAGTTAATTTTATTATTGTCAGAAAATCATTGTTCGGCTGGTTTTGATTTGTTTATTTTCTTAACAGTCACATCTAATTGATAGCAGAACCAGTGACGGAGCAGAATCGAAGAGTTCGGGTAAATCGATTATAATCAATGCAAGCGACGGTACCATCCGAACGGCGAAGACCTAATCCAGGGTTGAAACGTTGTACTTTTCCGGAGAAACTGAAAAAAAAACCATTTAAATCAGAAAAAAAAATGAACAAAAAAACCTTTTAAAAATAGTCGGCTGATCTCTGTTTACTACCAGGTGTCGTACTCTAGAGAGCGTTTCTCCTTCATTGTAGTCGTCCACTCGAACCAATAACATTTTCAGACCGTTGGTAAAGAATCCACTAAACCATGATATATAGAGTTTACTGACTTCTTCATTAGTCAAAAAGATTTTATCGAAAATCGCCTCTTTGTTACTTCTAGCAATTTGCATCAAAGCGTCGAATGGTACAAAACCGCCTTGTTTGAATCGAACGTATTCTAAACGTCCACGGAACAAATGCAAAACATATTTATTTCGAAACTTCGTTTCGAATTGCAAACCGCCGGTATTTCCGTTTGCTGCGAATTCGTTCAGTCCCTGAGAATCGCAGTTGATGCCAGTGATATATTAGGTTGTAACAAAAGTTTTGCAGCACTTTTTGTTTTTTGTTCATAAAACTACGGGTAAGTTTCTAAGACACTTCATGTTGGGGGTATATGAGGATATGCGTATAGACTAGATTTATACAAAATATGGGCTCCATGGCGCTTCTGGGCAACAAGCCAGTTCAGCTTTATCAATGGTAACTCCAATTGGTAAATTTGTGCAATTTCTGTATTGACTCTATATCAACACAAACTAAGGCTCAAATTTATCTATTGTAGGGTCCCATCGGTGATAATCAAAGAACATGTATTTGTTTGGTCCTTGAGTTCCAAAATAGAGAACTAGAATTCAATGATTTTTTCATAATAAATGCCAGAGGGTATTTTTGAAGACGACATAGCTACACTAATAGAACAGGATCCCAATCAGTTGATTGAATATCTTATAAAGAGGTTCAAGTACTATCATAACATGCCTAAGAACCAACTCCATAAGTTCTTGTTCCCCGGGAAAATTCAAACTTGAACACCACATCGATGAGGCAGTCTCAAACATACAGGGAAGATAGGAGGTTGCAACTTTCTTTTTGTCATACTGAGGAAGAACAACGGAACTTCCCGAACTGATTTTAGATAATGAGTAGTGGACCTTCTATGCTAACTATAATCCAAGACCTCAGTGACTGAAACTCCCCAAATCTGGAGAAAAGACGCCAAAAGTAAAAAATAAGGGTACTTCGGCAAAGTTGAGCTGGTTTGTTGCCCAGAAGCGCCACGGAGCCCAGATTTCGTATGAATGTAGTCCATACACATACCCTCATATAACCGCAAGATGTAGTGTTTTAGGAATTTCCCCGTAGATTAATGAGCAAAAAACAAAAGGTGCTGCAAAACTTTTGTTCTGACCTAATATGTCATTCGAAGAGGCGCTTTTTGTCGAGAACCGATAAAATTGACTATCCAAGGCTTCTGACAATACAATGAATCGATTTCCAAACGGAATAGGTCCTTGGTGTGATCCATTATCATTTCGAAACCATTGCGCTGAAAAAATAATATTTTGTGCTGAGAACACCCATCTTCACTATGATTTTGGATTAAAAATACAGCTACCGTAATCTTTCATCGCTAAGAACCATACCATTTTATCGATTGAACTTTGAAACATGACACAGTGATTGCCATTCTTTGCGATTCTCGTTTTGCAACCTCCAATGTTGACCTCTTCCAAACGAGTCCCATCCCACCGATCAAAATCTTCAATGCTCATGATAACAACTGGTCCATCATTTGAAATGAAGCCAACACTCAACACGTTTTCCAATTTTGCATCCACATACAACGGGTATTTTATCGAATTTCTGAGATGACACTTGACGACGTCACATGTATAACGAGAGCACAATGAGAGAGAAAATCTGTAGGAAATGGGAAAGGATTAGTGATTAATTGATATAAACTTACATTTCATTCAATTCCATTTGATTTACTATTTCTTCGAAAACTAGATTAGTCACTTTGAGAAGAGGGAATTTGGAAGACATTCTGCAACAATGAATGGAAGATGGTGTACAGGTTACCCTGGGGACACTGAGAGTGAATGGAAGATAGTGTAAGACTGAATGAATGGCAAATGTTGTCTAAAACACTGACCCTGAATCGCTGTAAGACCCATGGAGTATCGTAAGGCGTATGATTTATTGTTCTGATTTTGCGGGTTTGGTCTTTTAGGGTCCAATGGAGTCGTCGTATCATGCGACTTATAGATGTGACTGGCATTTATAGATTGAAATCTTTCCAAGTTCTAAAACTGTCTTGGCTTTCACAAAATACATTGAATCCTAGTTTTGTGAAATTATGAAACTGATAAGAAATAGGAGAAGCACTAAAAAACTTGTTGCACCTAAACTACAGACAACTTGATTGCCATTAATTCTGTATCATGTTTTTTATTATTAGGATATGACAGTTTCCTCAATTGATTTTTCATGTAAATGAACTGTATTTGAATCAGATAAACTCAATTGTTGGTTTAATATTTAAGCAGTTCATTATCAATATTTTGTTGTTTTCGGGTACCCACAAATCAAATTTTTGTATCCAGAACAGTTTTTTTAAATGTAAAGTATAGATTAAATCGATAAAAACACTTATTCAAAAAAAACCTCATAAAAAAGTTTTAAATGTAAATATAAAATGTAGATTGTAAACAAACACATCTAATTGACAGCAGAACCAGCGATGGAGCAGAATCGAAGAGTTCTGGTGGCTGGATCATAATCGATGCAAGCGACGGTTCCACCTGGACGACGAAGACCTACTCCCGGGTTGAAATGGTGTACTTCTCCGGAGAAACTGAAAAAAACCCATTAAAATCAGAAAAAATAAACAAAAAAACCTTTTATAACTGGTCGCCTGCTCTCTATTCACTACCAGTTCTCGTACTCCAGAGAGTGTTATACCTTCATCATATTGCCATACTCGAATCAATAAAAACTTCAGAATACTCAATCCCCCTTCATACCACATTGTATAAAGTCTACTGATTTTGTGGCTGGATAGGTTTTCTTTATCGAAAAGCACCTCTTTGTGACTTTTAATAACACTCAATAAAACTACAAACGACCCGCACTTTGCTTTTTTGAATCGAATGTGATCTAAACCTACATTGAATGTAGTCACAAAATCTTCAGGAAGACACTCCGATTCGAAATGCAAACCATTGGCATGACCGTTTACTGATCGTCCGTCCACATTCCAAGCATTGCCTTTGGTTTCAGTGACATATGTCATTCGAAGAGGGGCGTTTTGTCGAGAACCGATAAATTTTACAATCCAAGGCTTTTGACAATACAATGAATCGATTTCCACTCGGAATAGGTCCTTGGTGTGATCCATTATCATTTCGAAACCATTGCGCTGAAAAAAATACAGTTACCGTAATCCCTTAAAACAGAGTTGTATGGAATGAAAATTTCCAGTTCTGAAATTTGGAATTTGGGCAAAAATTTTTTTAAATGGAATTTGGATTTTGGACGGAAAAAACCCTGGAATTTGGACAAAATCTAGCGGTTTTTGAAAAATTTTTTTAAAAATCGAAATTTTCGATGAAATTCGTGTAAGGGGTTTTTTTGAAAAATTTTTCTCGATTTTACTTGGAATTTGGACTTTTTTTACTGTTCAAAATGGAATTTGGATTCCATACAACTCGGCTGAAAACCTTACCATTTTACCGATTGAACTGTGAAACATGACACAGTGATTGCCATTTTTCGCTATTCTCGTTTTGCACCCTCCGATATTGACCTCTTCTAAACGAGTCCCATCCCACCGATCAAAATCTTCAATGCTCATGATAACAACTGGTCCATCATTTGAAATGAAGCCAATACTCAACACGTTTTCCAGTTTTGCATCCACATACAACGGGTATTTAATCGATTTTCTGAGATGACACTTGACGACGTCACATGTATAACGAGAGCATAATGAGAGGGAGAATCTGTAGAAAATGGGGGAGATAAGAGATTAAATATAAACTTACATTTCATTCAATTCCATTTGATTCACTATTTCTTCGAAAACAAGATCAGTTACGTGGAGAAGAGGGAATGACATTTTGTCAATAATGAATGGGAGATGGTGTACAGGGTACGTTGGGGACACTGAGAGATAATGGGGGGTGGTGTGCTGGAAGACTGGAAGACTGAATGAATGACAAATGCTGTCATAGACACTCATAAAAAAATTAATCGCTGTAAGACCCATGGAGTATCGTTACGACTGTAATTTATCGGTCTGAATTTGGGGGTTCAGGTCTCCTGACCCCTGGACCACGTATGCATTGATTTTAATCCATCCAAACAAATATGCAAATCTTGTCTTGTTGACGAAAAATTGATGAAAAAATGGCGAAAAAAGTGATGAAAAAGTGACGAAAAATTGACGAAAAATTTATGAAAAAATGATGAAAAATTGACGAAAAAATGATGAAAAATTGATGAAAAGTGATGAAAAAGTGACGAAAAATTGACGAAAAATTTATGAAAAAATGATGAAAAATTGACGAAAAATTTATGAAAAAATGATGAAAAATTGACGAAAAAATGATGAAAAATTGATGAAAAATTGATGAAAAATGACGAAAAATTGACGAAAAAATGATGAAAAATTGATGAAAAATTGACGAAAAATGATGAAAAATTGATGAAAAATTGATGAAAAATTGATGAAAAATTGACGAAAAATTGATGAAAAATTGACGAAAAAATTATGAAAAATTAATGAAAAATTGATGAAAAAATGATGAAAAATCGATGAAAAAATGATGAAAAATTGACGAAAAAATGACGAAAAATGAAACGTTCCAATGCGAGTTGGTAAGAGATTAGAGATCGCAGAGAAGCTAGACATCATTCCTTTTTCAGACTACTCAAATTACTCATACTCATGTTTCTGATGACATTCGAATTTTATTGATGTAACAGACTCGTCATCTTGTCTAGAGTGGATTCCCGGGAGTACCTAATTCATAGAACCAGATCAACCCACAAATTCAAAAAAAGAAGATATGATCCAAAAATATGTTTTATACTCGACCAAAAACCTTTGACAACTCGAGGGGAACGTAATTTGTGTTGAAATCTCCTCCTGTTGTCTGATGGCATATTCTTGCCCCCTACCCAACTGATTTTTGTTATTCAGAATAAGTCTGACCTGATTCCCTGGTGGAGAAGGAGAAAGCAGTCACCACAATTTATTATTCGTCGTTCTCAATCGAATCTTTATTTCTTGATTATTCGCTATTCTAATGGAGATGTTCCAGTTTCCGGTTGCAGGTGGGTTCAGATGGGTTATATAGGGTTTCATTACCATATAATATTTAAAATTCTAAAAAGACTTCCTTTTTCAAACTGTTCTCTGATCATTTTTTTGTTTTCATTAATTATTTTTAAAACCAAAATTATTTCCTCTTGAAACTATTCTCAATATTTGAAAACAATGTCTGAGACAAAAGATCCGCATCATTTATGATAAATTTGATTACTCAGAGGCCAGAGTAACAATACACACTTAATAAAGACAATGCGGTAGACGTCTGAAATTGAATCACCTGTTTTGATATAAAGTTCAGATCAAAGAATTTTGATCTTTGAAAAAATTCAGACGTTTTTTATAAACGAATGTGGTAATTATTTATTTTGTAAAGTTCAGTAAGAAGTCACTTGTCTGGAAGCATAAAATAACAGCGAAAGTTCTAGACATCCTTTAAATCGACAAAAACTCTGATACAGTAGGGTCTTTTTTAAGAAAGCAACATGGGGCTTGTTTTTTTTGTAACCTGGGCCTAACTTGGGCCTTGGTAGAGCCAAAAAATTGGTGAACCTCTAGTCAAACTTGAAAATTCGCTGCTTAGTCTAGCCAACTGCATACCTAGCGTATCAGGTTTCTAAAAGGATACCAGCGCAGTTACTGTATCTGTTAGCACAAAGGTTCAGTTTTTCTCTAGATTTCTGGTATCTTATGTTACCTAAAAATGTGACATTTGCTACTCACTAGAAAATGGTCAAAAAATCAATACACTAAGGGTCCTCCTATAAATTGGTATAGGTCTCGAGCTTAATTTCTAGGCCCGATTTTGACCGTTTTTGAATGGTCAAAGTGGGGTATGGAGTTTTGGTATGAGTAGTGAATCGTCATTAGGTTAAGGTCATACTAATTTAAGATCAGGTCTCAGTTTTTGCATAATGCTTCTCATATTCGAGAAATTCCAGTTTTTGTGGGTTTTCAGTGTTAAAATCCTAAATTTTGCACTTTCATCACTCTTTTTAAACTCATTCATGAGGGCTCAAATTTTGTGAGTGTGGGTTTAGACTCAGTACAAACAATTTCCTAACGTCTGAAAGCAAAAAAATTCTTCGAAAAAATCAAATTTTTTGGAAAATTTTTTGGGCGAAATTTTTTTTGAAATTTCACTTCTATTTTTCAGTAAGATGAACGCTTTGGTTTTTGTCCACGTGTTAAAAATTAGAAAATTACGTCTCGTCTTAAAATTCACTAGGGCGTATCATGCTAACAATTGTAAGTTACTCAACCATAGTGACCTCTTGAAAATCAGATGTGTCCCCCATTCTAAATTTCCATGGGTTTCTGATTTTAAAAAAATACGAAAAATTTATAAAATTCCAAACTGAACCTTAATCCCGAGACCTCGTCCAAAAGATCTATTTCCCATGATCTCTTGTCCTCCTCCTCCTTTTAAAAAGTCTTGAATCATATGATTCAAATTTCATATTCGAATATTCCAATTGAAATCGGATATGTTTTTCTGCAACTTTCTCTATTCCCCAATTTTCTTTTTTCCTTATTCACACATTCATATTCCAATTACCTTCCCCCTCTCTTTTCCTTCACACTCTTGGAGCCATTTCCTTCTTTTCCAAACAATTTTGATCCTGGAATATCTCTGTGGGAACCATTTTCGTTTTCTCAATTCCCTTTGTCGACCTCCTTTTGCTCGTTGGAAATCAAAAATTATACGAAAAGTGCAGACTTTATAGTTTTGTTTTTCATCCGTTCCGATTTTTGGCTACTGGTTGGGACAATCTAATTATCCCTAAATTTTTTATTCAATTTTTCTTTTTTTTTTCTCAGATATTTGATTCTGATGGAACGAAAGGGGTCAGAAAGAAATTTTCTTGAAAGAAATCAGAAAGGGTTTCATTTTGTGTTTCAAGTGTCCTTCAAACCGGGATTTTGGGTTTTAATTGTTTCAGCTTGCATATCTAGATTCGGGTGGGAGATAGAAAAAAGTTGTGAAATAGGAAAATGTAGAGCTTATTATGAGCAATATTTTCTTTGTTGACATTATTTTGATATCTATAAAAGGGAAGGAGATAGGAGCGGTTGAAGTTGGGATTGCGCAGAGAAGTAAGAGACTTTGAAGCGCCCGTATCTCAACTTCTAAAAAAGATATTGGAAATTCTTAAAAAGCAAAATATAGAGCTAGTTATGAGCTACATTTTATCAGTTGACAGTTTTTTGATATCTCTACCGGCTATTCAGATACAGCTGCTCAAAGTCGCATATAAGAAGCTGAGAGCGCAGAGAAGCCAGACACTCTAGCTTTCTCTGCGTCTCTCTGCCAGACATGCTACTTTTCTCTGCGTCTTTTGCTAAATAGAAAAGGTTGTTTTTGCTCAAAAATCTAATAATTTCTCTAAAAATCTATTAAAAAATGATTTCACCAGTGCATCACAAAAAATCAGACCATTTGGTTTTTTATGTTGTAATGTTTTTTTCCAATCCCTTTAATTCAATCCACATGTTTCATCGTCATCCCCCAATTTCTCTTTTTTCTTGAAAAACTTTAAACTTCCAATTTTTTTGGTTGTTTGATCACAACATAAATATTATAATTTTCTCTGTTGTGTCAGCGGATACTTTTTAAAAGGGGTTATTTCATTTTGTCACGAAAAGGCTACAATGTGATTGATCAAAAAAACAATCTTGAGATGTTTTTAGAACATCTTTTGCCCTAGTAGGAAGTGTGAGCACCTGTCGTGTTTTGTTTTCTGATTTAGAGGTTCATTGAACCTAAATTCCATTTTAATTCAGAGAATTTGAAACTTCGAAAAAAAATTGACGACATAAAAAAGTCGCTTCATTAAACCATGTCCACCCTCTAACCCCTCACGACTAGCTTTTTCTGTATTTCTTGAAAATAAGTTTATCTTGTTTCCCGATGAAGATACAAAAAAGTTGATAACTAATAAAATATAGAGCTTGTTATGGGCTATATTTTATTAGTTGACAGTTTTTTGATATCTCTTTAGGCTATGGAGTTAAAGCCGCTCAAAGTTAGCTATCGGGAAGAGTGCCGACAGCCTTCTCTGCGTCTTCCCTTTAAACGTCTCCATCTCATTATTTAATATAGATACAAAAAAGTTGCTCATTCACAAAATGTAGAGCTTTTTATGGACTATATTTTATTAGTTGACAGTTTTTTGATATCTCCACAGGCTAGTAAGATACAGCTCTTCAAAGTTGTCTATGCAAAAAAAGAGCGCAGAGAAGCCAGACACTCTAGCCTTCTCTGCGTCTTCCCTTCAAACGTCCCCATCTCATTATCTAATAGAGATACAGAAAAATTATCAACTAGTAAAATATAGAACTTTTTATGGGCTATATTTTTTATGTTGACACCTTTTTGATATCTCCTAAGGCTATGGAGTTAGAACAGTTCAAAGTTAACTAAGAACGCATAAAGTCAAAAATCTTTTCTGGATCTTCTCAATCTTTGAAAACCTCTGTCTCACTTCTTCATAGAAATAAAAAAAATTGCCAATTATTAAAGTGTAGAACTTATTAGGGACTATATTTTTTCCGTTGACATATTTTTATATCTCTTTAGGCTGGTGAGTTATGGCTGCTCAAAGTTAACTATTCAAAAAGGGAGCAGAAAAATCAAAAACTCTAGTCTTTTCTGCATCTTCTGAATTTTTTGAAACTATAATTCCAACTTTGTTTTTCCTAGAAAAATTCTCAGAAACTCGAACTTCAAATTTCGCAAAAAAGGTTGTTGGCACTTCGAAGTGCATGTGAAATATACGGAATTCAAGAGTGTTCATGACACAATTTTTTTGCGCATAGATCATTGCTTCAGAATTGGCTTAGCTGTTTCCTCATATTTCCTGGAAGTAAAATAATTTTGTTTAGGCTGTTATTTTGGAGAAAGCAGCCAGAAATGTAATCAAACCTTTTAGGAACCTTCGGGACCCCTAGAAATACTATTTTCGGGTTTTCTGAACCAAAAACTAGAGTTCCGAATTCCAATATATAGATTCTTTGAGATCTTGTATATTTGCTCTCTTCCCTCATTTCCTGCCCCCTCTTCTTACCCCCTACTACACAAATAGCCTCCGTCTTATAATTGAGGTCCCCATTCGTGTCTCATCCAGCCTTTACGCCTGACCAATCTTTTTCTTTATATCTGGAAATATAGTCTTCATTTTTCGTACTCTGAGGGGGAAGGTCCTGAAGATGAGAGCCACGTGGTGCTATGTCATGAGCAACACTGTGGGCGAGTCACTTACTAGGATTATCTATAATTAATTCAACATGTGCCCCATCTTTTTGTTTCTTTGCACAACTGACTTTTTTGCAGAGTTCCAATTTTCTTATGGTTTTTTGATCATATTGCCTATAAAAAACTCAACAAAACATTGCTCAAAACTAAAAAAACAAACTAAATGATCGCATTGAACTTCATTAGAAAACGACGAAAAATGTCAAATTAGAGAACTTTGAGAACATTTTAAAACACAAATTTCGATGTGTCTTTTTTCTTTTTTTGGCTTTTTGGCCCTTATTTTTTTTGCTTGGGGTTTTCTAGGAAACATTCGTAGACCCCTTATCCCTCAAGACCCCCCCCCCCATCTCATATCTAGCTCCATATTTCCAGGCGCCTCCGTCCTAACCAATGTCTCAATGTTGGGAATGGTGAGCACGTCGCCGAATTGCCCCATCGAGGCTCAATGGTTCGTCGGCATCTACACAGTCGTCATTTATGCTCCTTTGGCATTCGTCTATGTCGTCGTCGCCAGTCTTTTCATTAAACACCCCAACGCGTTTCATCCGCTTTTTGTGTAAGTGCCCTTTTTTTGGGGTTGGGGAGGAGAAGAGGGAGGGGTGTGTAACGGGTTCAAAAAATTGAAAGCTGCTCATGGTAAGTAAAAAATACAGATGTCTTGGAAAAAACTGTGAGCTCCATAAATCCCGGTATAGAGCCCACTCACCGGGTTGGGGTGTACCTCAAAGATAGCGCTAAAAAATGGTTCTTGAATTTTAATACCGTAATACCGTAATCTGAACAATATTTCAACATAGTGAGGCCACTGCAAATCAAGTCAGTGCTCGGGACTATATAGTGTTACCCCAGAAAGCAGGACACCCGGCGGCAAGTGCACCCCTACCCCCAGAGGTACTGTAGGTCCTACTTGAAACAAACGGGCTCTTCTCGTTTTTTTGTCTACCGTAATCCAGACAATTTTTTAAACTTATTGAGCTCATTTTAAGCACTCTAAGTTCTTGGGACTAGCGTAGTGGTACCTTTACCCTACGCACCAAGGTCATGAAGCCACCTTCCCAGGCGGTATGCGGGTCACTCTAAAAAATTCGCCTCTACCAAAACCCAAACTTTCAGAATCTCATTCTTCCTAATCCTTCTCGCCTACACCACCTCAAACTTCATTCTATTCTTCCGGAACCTTCTCGAATTCTTTTTCATCAATGAATTCATTTTCTCAGTTCTGGAGTTTATTCTAGTCTCTGCCAACTATTACACCCAACCAATTGTGATTCTGGCTCTCCTCGAACGACTAGCTGCCACGGTCTTCGTTTCAAATTACGAAAAGTCATTGCAATGGATACCGTACCTCATCGGGCAGCTCATTTGCGTTAGTTTCATGTGCCCTTCTATTAGAGGTCCAGGATTTCAGATAATCTTCGTCGTACTAATGAGCCTATCTCAACACCAGGCAAAACTTGTCAACAATATTCAAGTGGTGCTTTCTGTGGTTATTTGCGTTGTGAGTTTTTTTTTCAGTATTTTGTATAGCGGCTAATTTGTTTTTTTTTCAGTGTCTAGTCGTTCTATTCCTCGTGAATCGCTATAAAACGGCGAATTCCGTCGGGAAATCCACGTTGACAACGAGATATCAACTAGCAGAAAATATTAAAGCACTGAGGTAAGCGATCAGAGTTCTCGGTGAATTTCCCATGATTTTGAAAATCATCTATGTCTGGGAATTTCGAGGTGTTTGAGATCTAGACTTTTGCCAGTAGCAAAAATATGTTGAAGCGAAAATTGGGCGTGGCTACTCAATTAACACTCTGAAATTTCTGTGCCACAGGCTTTAGCCCCCTTTCCCGCATCGTTCCCCCGCGTCCCCGAAAGGTCTCTAGAAATCATTCGAACAGAAACAAACGGAGTCGCGAGATTCTTAATTCGCGACCCCGGTACCTGTAAAAGCTAGAAAAACGGAAAAAGACGGGCGCGAAGTGAGAAGAGGAAGAGGAAAACTAGGTGGTAGAGCATCAAGGGCGAAAGTGAGGCCAGCGCCAAACACCGTAACTTCGCCAAACTCGACCGGCAATACAATCAATTGGTGGGATGGATGAAGGAGGAAAAAGAAAGAAGATCCAGAGAACGGGATGCGGTCCGTCTGGAGCTGTTTTTTCTCCTTGTGTTGCCTCCTGGTCGCTGATCCTTCAGTCGTCGTCGTCGTCGCTTCCTCCTGGTCGCTGCACCTCCACCTTCTCGTCGCTGTGCCATCACATTGCCCATCGTCGACATCTGCAAAAAAATATTTTTTAAAACCGAAAGCCCCGCAATTTCCCTACCTCGATACCGCCCATTTGTCCGATCGATACCCGAACCTTTTGCTAGCACGTACCGCCTGAAAAAACATTTTTAAAACTATATTTTCGAAGCAAACAACTAACCACGGGCAGAGGTGAGCATGGCGACCATTGTTGAGCCATTCGGAAAGGAAATAGTCTGAAAATAAGAGGTTTTTCGATTTTTCAACAAAGAAGTTGCGAAAATAGAGAAAATACAGCATTTTTGCATGAAAATAAGCGGCAAAACGATGAAAAACGATCAAAATTGAGACGGGCGACAAGAAATGTCGCAAAAGTCTACCAAAGTCCTTGACTTTTCCGTCTAAAAGATAATTCACACCTTCCCTTGGTTTTGCCCTCAAAACTAAAGGCGTAAATATCTTCTAAATCATCTATTAGCACAGCGCCTTATAACAGACCTCACTGCAGCCGCGCCCCACCGCGCCGCGACGCGTACGCGTCGCGTGTGTTTTTAGGCCCAACGCTCACACAACGTTTATCAGTTAGTTGTCCAAGGTTGTTGTTGTTGGTGTTGGCGGAGGCACAGCGAGTGACATTTTATTAATTAAAATTATTCTAAATATATTTAAATCCCTTTCAATCACCTTTCGTTGCTTCCTTCGTCGTCGCTGCCCCACAACGACTCCTCCACACCGTTTAAATTACTTTATTTTATTAATTATCTTTTTATCTTTGCCTATCAATAAATGGGTCACTGATACCACACGTGTTATTTTATTCGTTCTCTCTTTTCAGCTGCTTCTGTTCCTCTCTCGTTTCTCTCCGCTTGTGTCTATCCGCGCGTCTCTAGTTACTCTGTCGTTTTAGTTCGCCGCTCGCTAGGGAGTACGACAGTCCCAGTTTAGCCTGCGCGACAAGAAACAACAACAAATCCACGAAAAAACGCAGAAATTCCCGCCGAAAGATCAAAAAATGGCCACGTTGCAAAGAAAATTATTTTCTAATGTTCACCGCCACGTAATGCGTACGCGGTGTCAACACACCGAATCTTACGACAATGAACAAATAATTTAGAATTTTTGAGCTGATTTCTCTGTTTTTTCCCGTTTTTTCTATCATTTATAGAAAAAACGCTACAATTAAGCGGAAAAAACCTAGAAATCAATCAAAAACTTTAATATAAAGTCGGAAATTCGAATCTTAAACGGAAAACTATCTTTTCGTGTTGAAGATAGTCATTGTCAAACAAAAAACCAGTATAAAAAGCTGAATAATTGCGAACTGAAATTCAGTATTTTGTATTAAGATGTAGTTTTGAATTCTGAAAATTTTTTCTGTTGACAACTTTCTCTGAAAATGCCTCTAAATGCCTCAAAAACCGGTTTGAAATGTGGATTGTGGTGGAAGAGTTTTTGCAATCGCGGCCACGGAACGCCCCAGTGGCTATTTTTCTTTTTTCTTCGAAGTTTCAGTCTATTAATAGTCAATAAAAATATAAAACTTCAAAAAAAAAAGAAAATAGCCACGTGGCCGAGGTTGCAAAAACTCTTCCACCATAACCTCATTTCAAACCGGTTTTTAAGGCATTTAGAGGCATTTTCAGAGAAAGTTGTCATCAGAAAAAATGTTCAGAATTCAAAACTACATCTGAATACAAATTATTGAATTCCACTGCAGTCCTCCTTTAATTGAGGCTTTTTTGCGTAATTGCGAAAAAAAAATAATTCCAGAATATTCGTGCCATTCATCGTCCTGGACAATGTCATCTCCCTGATGTTCGTAGTCACCAGTTACACGATCTCCATCGCCAGAAAATTCGATGAAGACGAGTGTAACAAGTCCTCTTCCTATGTACCGATTTTCATTATTTTCAGAACAGTAAGCCCATTTTTCCCTTGATTTTCTGATTTTTTTCCCGTTTCAGATAGCGATTCTAATCCAGATATCAATGGCAATTATCGTTGTTTACATGCACGAATCAATGAAATTCTGGAGTTGGAAAAGCTGTTATCGGCGGAGTAATCGGTCACAAGACGTCAGTATCGCCCGTCCTGATAGACTAAAAGTGAGGGTTCAGTAGAATCAAAAGACCAGAATTTTTTATTTTCAGATTAAAAATGTTCTCGGGAAAAATATCGTTGAACAGGAGACAGGGGAGAACTATTTCGCTCAGCTGAGCAAGCAATGGCAGAAGGTTTAGGGTTAATTTTTTGCATTTGAAAAAAAAAATTATTTGTAAATAAATTATTCTTCGTCGAAAAACTTCTGATGATGACGACGTCTTCTGGAGACTATCAGCTCTCTTTCTTCTTTTGGGAAAATTGTCTCGAGGTTAAGGACCCCGAGATCGAAGGTTTTCTTTGGCACTTTTCCTTGGGTGATGTAGGATTTAGGGATCAGGAACTTCACTTTACGGTGACCCGGCTAGAAAAATTATTTTTTTTGGGCCGCAATTTTTAAAACTCACTAGATACTTATCATCACAGTCATGATAAACCTTAAAAATCGGGTCGATCGGTGTCAACTCTGCCTCTCCCCCAGACAACTGGAATTCTCCGTTGCTATCTGTGTATCCGGCCTCTAGGAGGTCATCTGGATCCGGTCCCGAGTCCTCCTCCCAGAGCTTTATTCTGACATTGGCAGCCGGTTTGTCGCCACACAAAAGACGTCCTTTGACAGCGATTGACTGGTCGCGCATTGCGAGGCAAACGGCTAGGGATAGCAGAAGGATCAGGAGACACTTCATTCTGAAAAATTATTTTTTTTTCCTTAAAAGTTTCGACAAAGAGAAAATAAAAAAATGGAAGAGAAAGTAAACCTTCGAAACAAATAAGCACGGTGTTATCTTTATTTGTGTGTGTGTGTGATAAGAAAATGTGTATAGAAGCCAAAAGAGAGGGGAGGGTCTTTCATGGATTAGAGGAAGGATTACGGTGACGTGCTTTAAGCTCTATTGTTTTATACCAGATTGACCTTTCTGGTAATCTAGGTTTGAAAAGAGGTTTTTAGACTATATCATAGTTAGGCTCCGCCCTTTTTAGCTCCGCCCCTAAAGCCACAAATTAACGGTGCCTACTGGATAGGTTAATTTTGGTGAAAGGGGGTATTTACCGGGGTTTGACTGAGATTTTACCGAATCAGTTCACCAAGAAAAAATCTATTTAGGGGTACGGTAACCAACCGATAGCCTACCTAAGCTACCGGCAAACACACCCTTAAACTACCGGTAAACCAAACTATTGGCGGTATGCGATGCCTTCTTCTGACCATTTTCTGACCATCCCTGAGTTTTGGGACAGTTTACCGGAAAGCATAATTTTGATGAATGGGAGGTTTACCTAGAGTTGAAGAAAATTTTACCGGTAAGTTTTAGGCCAATAGACCGGCTTATTTACCAACAAAAGTAGTTTAGGGGATACGGTAACCTTACGATAAGCTATCGGCGAGTACACCCTTAAATTACCGGTGAACCAAAAAATTTTTGGTATGCTATGAAAATTGGCGGTATGCTAAAAAACTGACGGTATGCCTTTTTCCGACCATCCCCAATTTTTGGGACAGTTTACTGGTTAAACTTACGCTATAGGCCACCGGTAGACAAAGGTTAGTCCCTATTTAGTTCCGGGTTTGATCAAAACACCTATTCAATTCTAATCTTTCATCAAAAATACATACAAATGACAAAAAACACGTATTGAAGGGGGGAGCATTGGGGGAGAAGAAAAAGTGGGCATCGGGAGAGGAAAGGGCAAAGTAGAGAATAGATATGAAAAAATGTTGTGTTTTTCAATATGAAAAAGGTAAGCATTTATATAGGTGTTTACAGAATCAATCACCAAAGTTCTAATGAGCACTAGAGGGCGGTGATTGAAATTGTCTCGTTATTAGGTAGTTGATTGAGAGGTCGAACATAGATTCTCGGGTGGCGTCCTTGAGAAGATTCCACGTCGACGATGTTGACCTCGGCTAGCCAACGCTTTGGGGTTCGGGAGGAGATCTGCATTTTCATCTATATTCCAAGAGTTATTATTTGAACTTTGGGTTGAGATGACTCACCTGACTACCGTCATCCCATCCCGAGTCGATGTCATCATCGATGTTTGGCCAGTCGACATTCGGAAGGTTTCGGGTGGTTAGGGGTTGCCAGATTGGTGAGGCTGCACTTTCGGATTCTGAAAGACCTTATTAACTATAGTTTCGTTTTTTTTGAAAAGCCAAAAATGGCTTCAATATATGTTTTGACAAGGTTTCGTTTATGACGAATTGGGAGGGCTTCCTTCAAGTCAGAAGATTTATTTGTATCAAAAAACTGCTAAGACAATGATCCTAAAAATTTCATTAGTTGAAAACTTTTCTCTATCTCTTCTGGGAGCCGAGATAGCGCGCTAGAGGGATGTCAAATTTTTCAAACCTAAATATCTCAATTCCCATTAGCGCTATTAAAAAATTGTCAACTAATAAAATATTGCTCATTTTAAGCTAAACA
The DNA here is from genome assembly GCA_016735795.1 of Caenorhabditis tropicalis. Taxonomy (NCBI): domain Eukaryota; kingdom Metazoa; phylum Nematoda; class Chromadorea; order Rhabditida; family Rhabditidae; genus Caenorhabditis; species Caenorhabditis tropicalis. The sequence continues at coordinate 1,207,479 of CM028618.1, forward strand.
TTTCATTAGTTGACAATTTTTTTCTATCTCTTCTAGGAGCCGAGATAGAGACGCTTGAAAATATAGGCCTTCCGTGAGAGCGCAGACAGTCAGACGCTTTAGCCTTCTCTGCGTCTCCCACTTCAAAGCCACGTATCTCCGTTCTCAGAGGAGCTATCAAAAAATTGTCAACTAGTAAAATATTGCTCATTTTAAGTTAAACGTTTTATTAGTTGACATCTTCTTTCTATCTCTTCTATGAGCCGAGATACACGCGTCTAAAGGCCCCCAGGAGAGCGCAGACAGTCAGACGCTCTAGCCTTGTTCATTTCTCTGCGCCTCTTACCCGCAAAACTCGCTTGATCGCTTCGGTTCAAGTCCAACGACGGAAGGATCAGTTTTGTTGTGCTATTTCCATTTTGGGCCTGAAACTAGAACTTTGAGTTCTCTCTCTCTCTCTCTCTCTCTCACCTTATCAATAACAAGACGCGTCGACACTGGCTGATAAGCCGAGTAATTTCTCGACGCAGCCGGCACACAACAACAACAGTACTCCTCGTACAACACCCTCTTCAGCTTCTTCCAATACAATTTAAAAACGTCTCGATAGTCTTGATTAAAAATAAAATAGATGATGCAATTGACAGAGGAATTGAAAACGACAAGGAAGTTGCTGGTATCGGAGAGGAAATTTAAAAGCACGGGAGAGGGTTCCGTGAAGTTTTCGATGAAATTTACTACCAGAGCCTGAAGAATAAAGGGTAAGAGAGGTCAAAAAGAGTGGCTTACCAATGTATTACAAGCCAGGAATAAGATGACCACCATTATCATTGTGATCGTGTCATCCGAAGTGCCCTCGTTTTTAGGGGCCGTCGATTCATCGGTCTTGGCTCGCGATTGACGTTTTACTATGATTGCGTTGATGCAAAGGAGGAAGAAGAATGGGAGAAGTGTCATTAGGACCATGTACATGTAGCTGAAAATAAAAAATTGATTTTTTAAAGGTTAGAAGGAGCTCACATATTATAAACAGAATTAATTGTGACAAACAATGAAGTCGGACAAATCTCAATAACTTGTTCCTTTGTGATGTCATTGAAACATTTTCGGAGGTTAAACTGGGGGAATCGAAGGGAGTTGTACATGATAGAGACGACGACGATCGAGACGCAGATTTGTTTTGCGCGACGGACGGTGCAATAGTGTTTTGAGTGAGATGCCCAGCATACCTGGAATTGGAGAGTGGTCAAAATTAAGATTTTTATCCTAGTCAAAACAGAACTTTCATCCGGACTATCTTACGGGGCTAGTTGAGTTTGGTACCTCTGAACCCGCGATCGGGCTCAAAGTGGTACCCTCCGGAAGCTCAAATTTTGGGCCTTTTTGACACGTGGCCACTTTTCGAAAATTCTACATTTGATACTCAGTCATCAACCAAAAATGTAAGCAGCGAAAACTGTTGCGCTAAATTTTCAAGGCTAGTTGAGTTTGAGACCTCTGAACCCGCGCTTGGGCTCAAAGAGGTACCGTCCGGAAATGCGCCCAAGCTCAAATTTTGGGCTCTTTTTAAAACGTGGCACTTTTTCGAAAATTCTACATTTGATACTCAGCTAACCAAAAAGTTAAGCAGCGAAAATTGTGGCGTTTACCTTTCAAAGCTTTAGTACCTCTCAACGCACACTTAGGCACAAAGTGATACCGCCACGAAATCAGCCCCAGCTCAAATTTTGGGCCTTTTTTGGATCTTTTCTAAAATTCTAAATTTGATACTCAGTCATCAACCAAAGATGAAAGCAGAAAAAATTATGGTGCTAAATTCTCCAGGTTGAGTTTGGTACCTCCCACCTCGCGCTTGGGCTCAAAGTGATCCCGTCAGGGTATGCGCTCCAGCTCAACTGGGAGCACGTTTTTAGACTTTTTTTTTTCTAAATGTGACGTTTAATACTCAGCTAACTAAAAATGTAAGCAGCGAAAATTTTAACAAAAAAGCGAAATTCCAAACTCACATTGACAAAACAATCCACAGCGGCAGCCACTGTGAAATAAATACTGCAAGTCTGCGCCATATACCCGAATGGAAGTGTATACACTGTCGTATAAGGAGCTTGTGTCAACTCCGGAATATAGGATCTTGCTGAATCGATCCAAAATATGAACAAGCCAGTGACAATGACCATGAAATCACTGCAGGCAAGAAATAGGAGATAGGTGTTCGCCGAGTTTTGTAGCCGTTTTCGGGTGTAGAGAAACACATTGATGATGTTGGTAAGGACGCCGAAAACGGAGAGGATGGGAAGGGCGAGGATGATCGTCAGGTAGTTGGCCCTGGAGAAACAGGAAAATAAAAGGATAAAATGGATAACCTACCACTCAAAAAACGGCGAATAATCGTCTCTTTGAATATCGGAGCACAAACATTCTGTCGAATTCTCGCTGCCTTCCCACTCCAGAATCATGATGCTGGAAAAAGAAATGAATCTTTTTTTTTCTCGCTTTTACTAGTAGGCGTGGGGGGATGAGTCTCTCTTCAAAAAGGAATCAGATTTCCTTAACGTTCTTCTAATTAACGACTCTCTATGCGACACGGGGATCAACTCTAGGTCAAACTTGTTTTTTGAAGTCTCTTTTAAAGGGTAGAAAAAAAGTGAAGACGTCAAAAGGTGCGGTTATTTTTGGGTTTTTTGAAAAATTTGGAGACACATCATTTCAGGTCGAAAAAGTGATTTTTGATAGTGGTTAGTGGGTTTTTGAAAATAGTATACCATTTGGACAAATTTTTTGGAAACCGCTCAAAAAAGGACCTCATAAAAAATTCCCCTAAAAATAGGCACCTCAACAAAAAAAACTTCTGGTATAACCTAGCCCCCTTACTTTATTCGAGACGGCTTTACAAAGTGGCTAGTTTTAAATTGAAATTTCGACTCTAAAACTACCATTTTTGGACTACTAATAATCTTTTACAGGTGTTAGACCGACAGTCAGTTGTGTACTCCGCTCGGATAACGCTTTTAAAATTTTGTCCAAAAGGAGTACACGACGTGGGGGGTACCTAATTTACTAAAAAAGTCTTACTTAACCTAACCCTAATCTTGGGTGCTTACTACGCCATGTACTGACGCCATCATGCCGTTACCTGGGTGGGTACCCACTACCCGACGCCAGCATGCCGCTACCGGCGTGGGTACCCACTCTGAGGGTCCTAGGAGCGGACTAGAGTAGGGTAGCGCTTAAGGCAATACTTTATTTTCTAGGAAATGATTTATATAAACCTCTAATAGAAGGACACCGACCAAAAAAACTTGCGCTATCGCGGAGGCTCACCTAGAGTCTATAGGGCCCACCTACTAACTGAGATTAGCGCATTTTTCTTTCGGAAAAAAATTTTGCCACCAGAAATATCGCAAAAACTTTCTACTCTCCCATTTTTTCCCACTGGTCAATGATTCTGAAATCTCATTTTTTTGAAACCCGATACCCCTATTTTCGCTTTTATGTTGCTTGCCATTTTCTCGAAACAATACACCAAAGATAATTGGGTGCCAAAAATAAGAGGGAAAATGGGGAATAAAAAACCAATGAGCACGAGAGAGAAAAAACATCTACAGGCATCTTTTGTACTTTCCCCCCTATTGCGTCAGACACTCCCCGATTATTCAATTTTTGGAGGATGGACAAAAAGAGAATGTCATAGATCGAGAAAAGAAAAAAGAGGTTCAAAAAGAAGAAAAATAAGGGAATTGGATTAAACGAGGTGGGGGGTGGTCATCCGGAAAATTAGGGAAAGATAAGTGTGAGACATCTAGATGTGCAAGTTCGAAAAAAAATATTTTTTTTTCTTTTTTTGTTCAAAGAAGTCGATTTTTAGGTGTTAGGCTTAAAAATGGATTTTGGATCATTTCAGAATCGGAATAAAATTGGAAATTAAAAAAGGACTGCTACAGATTTTAGGAATAAAATCTGCAACCTCAAGGGCTCATTAAGGACCCAAGGAACCCAGCTTTTCAGAATTTTTAAGGACATCTTGGACAGTTCCGGAATTCTTTATTCCCTTGGTTTCTTGGACCTTTAAGATAATTTTAAGTTGAGCAACTTTATTTCTTAAACTTTTTTTCTAGCTCCCCTTGTTCTCAAGTTGAAGTCTTGGAGGGCAGAGACGCAGACACTCGCGCTTCTCTGCGCTCCCTCCTCTCCTCCTGGGCTGCTATTTTCAACTATCTATATCTCCCTAACCAGAAACGCTAGATAAAAACTTTTAACTGATAAAATGTGTAAAATTTAAAGCTGAGCAATTTTGTTGTTAATTATTTTTTGATAGCTAACACGTTTTTCGAGATATACCGCTTTTTCTGAAGTATAGGCTAACTTGAGTAGTTTTATGGTAGAAATTTTGCAAACCTGCTCAGAATGAGCTTATGGGCCTTTTTAAACCGTCATCTTCATTTTTCAGTCTACAAAATCGTAAGCCTAAACCTGTAGTTTACAGTATAAGAAATATGAGAAAAATTTTTATCCAAGCCTATTTTTTCCAGCCTTCGGGTAGCCTCCTCTTGAAAACCCGAACCCCTAATATAAGGGTTTTCCCACCAAAAACAACCTTGTTTTCTTAACATCATTGTTTTTGCATATCTAGACACTTTTTCTAATTAAATCAGCCTTCTTCGTCACCCCCACGACAGGGCGGAAGTCTCAAACTCACTCAGGTATCAATGGAATCATTCCTTCCAGTATTGTGGCCGTCCTGTTCATCCTTGAAATAAGAAAGAGGTATTACGGGAAGAAAATACTTGAAAGCAGTCGAAAAGACAGTTGGAACAAGAAAAAAGTGGGGCGGGGCTTAAAGATAAAGTGGGGAAGAAGGGGAAAAAAGTTAAGGACCCCCCAATTCCGGGGATCGGCGAAAGAAATTGGTTGAAAACGAATTTGGATGGAGAATGAGCAACTGATTGGTTGGGGGGTAAAAGAAGAGATTGGATGGGAAGAAGAAGTAATTGAATAGGAGAAAAAGAGATAATTGGAAAAGGTAAATGTATTTTTGTGTGCACACGGAGATTTCAATGATCATGTGTACTATGGGACTAAATTGGGGGTTAGCATATTCTAGCGCAGTTATCTCGGCTACTGATGAAGATATAAAAAAAGTGTCAACTAATGAAATATTGCTCATAATAAGCTCTACATTTTGTTAGTAGACAGGTTTTTTATGTCTCTGGTGGGCTCTGAGACAGCGCGGTTTGAAAAACACGCTGACCGACAAAACAGACTACCACTTAACTTCCTCGAATTCAATACTTTTTTTCGAAAAAGTATAACTCGGCTCTCAGTTGAGCTATCAAAAAACTTTCAATTAATGAAATATTGCTCATGTTAAGCTGAGTATTTTGTTAGTAGACATTTTTTCAATAGCTCTCCCAGGAAAGGAGATATACGGGTTTGAAAACCCTAGCCGCCGCAAGGAGAGAGCGCAGACAGCGAGACGCTCTAGCCTTCTCTGCGTCTCTTACTTTAACGCCACGTATCTCCGTTCCCAGTAGAGCTATCAAAAAAGTGTCAACTAATAAAATCTTGCTCATAACAAGCTCTATATTTTGTCCAACTAAAGATAAAAGAGCCAACCAGACTAACAAAGAATACAAAGTAGCGAATGGAACGGGGTGGAGAGAGCCGTGTGTGTGCTCTTGCAAATTTCCGTTGCCACGTCGCGGGGCCGTCAAAATGACATGTGGAGGAGCCTTTTCACACATTTGTTCGCTTCTTGAATCTTTGATTCTTTGGGGGGAGGGGGGAATTGGAAGAGAGAGAGAGAGAGAGAGAGAGAAGATCATTAACATTGGAAGAGGAAGAACATTTATTTGTTGGAGAAAAATGGTTTTTTCTGGAGAATTAAGGGGGGAGGGGCTTGCTATTTTTAATGATGACATGGGGACAGAAATAGAGAACTTTTTTATAAGGGCACCCAGAAAAAGCTTCTAGTCCTGGGACCCTGGTAAAGTATAAAGCGATTTTAGCCTATATCTTAAACTTAGGCCCCGCCCCTTTTCGCAGGGTCCCCCCAGAAAGAACGTTTTGAAAATGGAAAACCCCAGAAAAGAGACGGGATCCCTAATTGAGTTATCCTATATTCATTCAGATGAAATTATCCCCTCCTCCTCGTCTTCCACTTCTCCCCCCTCCCAAAACCCGAAAAAACCACCCCAGAAACGTCACTTTCTGATTTTCGAGGCGTTCTTCTGGATTTTTTCAGAAAGTATCCTCCCCATGAATCATAAAGGAAAGATCAATTTTTCGACGTCATCACAAAAAAAAGAAGAAGTTTAAAAGTAGTCCGGAAGACACTCGACTTAGGGCGTTCCGAAATGAAAAAAGGTTTTCTTCCCGGAGGAGGAGGAGGCTTTGAGAATAATCTGAGCAGCGAAGAAAAGGAGGAAGTGAAATGCACTACTAATAGAGACCCTCCTACCTAGAACCCCCTAAAAAGTGCTCTCTTTTTTCCATTTTTTCTTCATTATGTAAATGAGATCCCAATGAGACACGTTTGTTTACGTGTGTGGGGAAAGCAGAAAAGCAAAAAAAATGGGGTTGGCCTCTAATAATGAATGCTGATAGACGAAGAGATGTGTGGAATGGGAAAGGATTCTTGGAAAACCACTGAAAAACCCCTGGGTAAGAGATTTGAGAGCGCAGAGAAGCTAGACTGTCTGCTCTCTCTTTGAACGGCGCTATCTAGGCTCCCAGCAGAGCTATCAAAAAAGTGTTAACTAAGAAAATATTAAGCTTAATAAGAGCTATATTTTATTAGTTGACACTTTTTTGATAGCTCTGCTGATAAAGGAGATATTAGGTTGTAACAAAAGTTTTGCAGCACTTTTTGTTTTTTGTTCATAAAACTACGGGTAAGTTTCTAAGACACTTCATGTTGGGGGTATATGAGGGTATGCGTATAGACTAGATTTATACAAAATATGGGCTCCATGGCGCTTCTGGGCAACAAGCCAGTTCAGCTTTATCAATGGTAACTCCAATTGGTAAATTTGTGCAATTTCTGTATTGACTCTATATCAACACAAACTAAGGCTCAAATTTATCTATTGTAGGGTCCCATCGGTGATAATCAAAGAACATGTATTTGTTTGGTCCTTGAGTTCCAAAATAGAGAACTAGAATTCAATGATTTTTTCATAATAAATGCCAGAGGGTATTTTTGAAGACGACATAGCTACACTAATAGAACAGGATCCCAATCAGTTGATTGAATATCTTATAAAGAGGTTCAAGTACTATCATAACATGCCTAAGAACCAACTCCATAAGTTCTTGTTCCCCGGGAAAATTCAAACTTGAACACCACATCGATGAGGCAGTCTCAAACATACAGGGAAGATAGGAGGTTGCAACTTTCTTTTTGTCATACTGAGGAAGAACAACGGAACTTCCCGAACTGATTTTAGATAATGAGTAGTGGACCTTCTATGCTAACTATAATCCAAGACCTCAGTGACTGAAACTCCCCAAATCTGGAGAAAAGACGCCAAAAGTAAAAAATAAGGGTACTTCGGCAAAGTTGAGCTGGTTTGTTGCCCAGAAGCGCCACGGAGCCCAGATTTCGTATGAATGTAGTCCATACACATACCCTCATATAACCGCAAGATGTAGTGTTTTAGGAATTTCCCCGTAGATTAATGAGCAAAAAACAAAAGGTGCTGCAAAACTTTTGTTCTGACCTAATACGTGGCTTCAAAGTGAGAGACGCAGAGAAAGACGATTCTCTGCGCTCTCTCCTTTTTTTAAAGGCGCATAACTCGCGGCATATTAGAGATACAAAAAAGTTGTCAACTAATAAAATGTAGAGCTTAACAAGATCTTTATTTTATTAGTTAGCAACTTTTTGATAGCTTCAACAGAAAACGAGATAAATCGATTTGAATCAAGACAACCCTATAAACTGAGATCTCAGGAATTCGAACGCTTATCTAATATTCAAAATCTTTCTCTCAAAAAAAAAACTAAATCATACATCATAAGGTCCGAAAAACCTCCGGATGTCATGTGAGAACCATCTGTTTTCCCCCTAGTAATTTTTTGTAGATTAACCAACCCCGATGGAGGAATCTAACGTGTGTGGGTATGGGGGTGAAGGGAAGAAGAGGGTAATGAAGATGTCAACATATATTCTTCTTCTTCGAAAGAAGAATGAAAAGAGATGGAGGAGGAGATGTCTCTTCATTTGGATAATTCAAAAACACACATATAATAAGTTGAACCCCCAGTGCGAAAGGGAGGGTCTATTCCAAAAAAAGGGGAAATGGAATTCGTGGAATCCTTGGATCTTCGCTGAATTAAGCTGGATTTATCGGCGAAAACCAATGGGAAACTTTTTCGGGATGCAGTTTTTAGTTTTTTAGGCTGCGTTGCGGTCGCGTCGCGGTTTTCTGGGCTTGCAGGTTTTTTTTTCATTTTTTGAAAAGATAATTGAAAAAAAACTTTAAACTGCTTGAAATATGAGAAAAATCGCTTTAAAATAAAGCAAGCCGACCTCAGCGCGTGCAAATGCGCTCTATTGAACGGTCGAGTTATTTTTCGAATTTTCGCTGATTTTTTAAAAATTTTCTCGATTTTTCAGAATATATTCTGTATTCTAGAATAAGAAACAAGTTTTTTGATCAAAAAATAGTTTTTTTTTTAATTTTAAAAATTTAAATTTCAAAAAAAAAATCATTTTCCTGATTTTTCAAAGCGCGCTCTAACGAAAAAGTTGAATTCTAGCTGAAAAATTCGAATTTCCCGTCAAAATGTGGATTTTCAATAGAACGCACTTCCCAGTTTACTCACGAAAATCGAGGAATTCAATAAAAAACTCGAATTTACAATTTTTAGAAAAAAAATTTTTTTTTTGAAAATTCGAAAAAAAAAACAGAAATTGGTGTCTAATCAAAAACCGCTCAAAAACCGCTCTCCAAATGAGTCAGTTCTCTGATTCAATCGGAACAAAACAAAATCATGGGAAAATTCTCACATTCTCATCAAACGGCTCTCACGGAATCGAACAAATCGGAACAAAAGAAAGACAAAAGTCAGAACATGGATTTCCAGATGAGTAAGCATAAAGAGCACACGGTTGCAGTAGAGGAACCCCCGGGGAAAAGACGTATCAGAAAGAAAAGAGGGGCCAACACTCATCATCGACACATTTGTCATGAGCTCCTCCTTTCTCCTCCGGAACATCTCGTTCCCTCTGGACGCCTGGGGAGGAGTGACATTTTCTGAATTATGAGAAGAGAAGACAAAGAAGTTTTTCGTAGTGACCATAAGATATTGGGTTACCGTACCAGTTTGGGTGGTGACGAAATGGGAATGGAAATTTGATAGTGAGGGGAGGGACAAACAACTGCAATATGATGATGACCAGTTTCTGGGGGTGGGCACCCATGAGGGAGCAGGGTTTTAGTGCAATTTCAGACCCCTTCATGGATTTTTAGTGCAATTATGTTCTCGGAATTCGAAAGACGGGTTCTTTTCGGTAAATAGTGATTAAAAGGGGCGGAGTCTAAAATTAAAGGGTAGTTTTGGCGGTTACCTTGAAGTCGAAGAAAATAGAGGGCAAGCTAAGGACTAATTTCGGACTAGCTGTAGGGGTGCTCCGAATAAGTTGCGTACAAGCCAGAGTTGTATAGAATAGAAATTTCCAGTTCTGGAATTTGGTCAAAATTCCATCGGTTTTTGGAAAAATTTTCAAAAAATCAAAATTTTCGATAAAATTCGTGTATAGGGTTTTTTTTGAAAAAATTTTCTCGATTTTACTTGGAATTTGGACTTTTTTACTGTTCAAAATGGAATTTTGGAATATGGAGTTTGGACAAAAAAACCTGGAATTTGGATTCCATACAAATTTGGTACAAACTAAAAAATTTAAGGGTTGGTGGTCACCTAGGCAGTTTGCTTAAGGTCGAAGAAAATGAAGGGTAAGCTACGGACAAGCTTGGCTAATGGTAACCTTCGGATTTTTCAGCTATGCACTAGCTTCATACCAGGGGTGTGCTTTTACGTGTACGGTTTTTACGAATTTTACGATTTTACGAGGGTTGATTTCGTAAAATTTTACGTTTTACGAATTTTACGGAAAAAAAATTTTACGCACATCCCTGCTTGATACTAGGTTAAGGCACTTTGCCCCAAGCTGCGTATAATCTGGGAGCTAGCTTCGGACAAGCTTAGTACAACCTGCACCCAAGCAAAAAATCTATAGAAAAGTTGGGCTGAATAAAAAACTACGTTCAAGGTCACCTATAGCCGAAAAAAAACTTTGTGACACGGACCATCTCCTCCTCCTCTATTTCCCAGAACAGCTGTATCCAAAAAAAAGTACAACAGACGAAAGAAAATTCCAGATGTGAGACATCGCATTTCTTCTCAATTCGTCATTGTTCGGTTTACTCAATAAATAATACATAAATCAAGTAGTCAGCTGGAAGAAAAAGAAAAAGAAGAGGAAGAAAACGAATGAAAAGAAAAAAAAATGAGATCGAATTAGATGGGCCCTCTGACAAAGAACCAATGTGGTGGTCTCAGAGCCTTTCTATTAGAGGGGGCTCAATCCGGACAATTTGCAAGAAATTAAGGGGGAGTAGGTTGAGCAAAGAAGATGTAGTTGAATAGGAAATGATGTCCTTTTTGACCATTCTAGAGACTAAGTTTCTAACCGGGAAGAGAGTCTACAACATTAAACATCAGCAATATGAAATGCACCGGATGCCGGCGTTAATTAGTGAAAGATGCACCTTCTTTTATTATTCTTTTCAATTTCTGACGCATCCCCCCGTGTTTTTCTTTCGCGACCTAGAACCCCGACACTCACCGTACTCGTCCACGTCGGAATGATGTAGACGTCGTGTTCGCTTTTTCTCTGAAAATTAAGCATAAAAAAAGTGGAAAAAGAAGTGGTTGAAGTGGTGTGAAGAAGTTTAAGACTGAAAAAAAACAAAAACACCAAAAATCATTTTTTCAAGCGAATATAACACTGCTCCCTGTTGAGCTATCAAAAATCTTTCAATTAATGAAATATTGCTCATGTTAAGCTGAGTATTTTGTTAGTTGACACTTTTTTGATAGCTCTCCCAGGAAAGGAGATATCGGGGTATGAAAACCTAGCTGCCGCGAGGAGCGCGCAGACAGTCAGACGTTCTAGCCTTTTCTTTTCTCTGCGTCTCTCTTCGGGGTGTCATTACTTTGAAGGCGTATATCTCAAAGCGCGTTGGAGATATCAAAAAAGTGTCAACTAATAAAATATAGCCCTTTTTAAGCTAAATATTTTATTAGTTGAAAACTGTTTTGTATCTCTCCTAGGAAGCGAGATATACCGCTTCAAAGATAGCATACATAACTTTCTTCGAAATCGATGTTTTCGAGAAAGCAAAAAATGAAAAAAGAGCTCAAGGATAGCTATTCACAATAAAAAATAAAACTAACTAGAAATATTTCCTAGAAAAAAGTTATACCCAAAAAAAAACCGTCGAATCAAAAATCAAAAAGAAAAGTGGAGCAGACTTTGAACCTGATACCAACTTTCTAGACATCTTTCTATCAAAAATCAAATCAAAACTAGTCCGTGAGAGTTTCCTGGACTTTTCTAATGATTAACAAATTCATATTATCGTTTTCATATCAATCATCATCATGTTTCATGTTTCTTTTCATATTGACATGTATAAGTGGTGTAATATGAGAAAGAGAGAGAAAGAGAGAGAGAGAGAGAGAGAGAGAGAGAGAGAGAGGAGGAGATCTCTGAAAAGCAAAAAGCAGTGAGAAAAAAGAATTATTCCAAATTGAAATTCCTTTTGCTTCTTCTTTTTTCAAAATAAGGCGGGGATCTCCATTTTGATCTAGCCCCTAATCTCACTTCCTTCTCTCTCTCTCTCTCTCTCTCTCTCTCTCTCTCTCAATCTATTTGCTTTTATACCTTTAGGCGAATTCCGAATCCAAGAAAAGGTTCAGAGCGAAAAAGTATGTGTCCTTCGTGTTTGTTCCGAAAAATAAAGAAGACACGTCATTGGGAAAATTAATTTTGATTCTTATTCGATGAACGGCTTTAATGAAAAATGAATCATGTTTTGAAGACCCTCAAGGCTCCTACAGTAATCAATAGCTTAAAATCCAAAACAGAAAATTTCAGAAAATTCGAAAAAAAAGCGCCGAACAACAAAAGTGCGGACTAAATAATTCAACTATCACCCTCTCTATTTGCTCTCGAGGCTGATTGGAAGATGAAAACCAAGAAAAAATAGATGATCGTACATATAAGTAATAGGATATTCAATTTCCTTCCCCCCTATTCATATGAGTTAGAATCGGGTTACGCCCAGATTTGTTTCTTGAAAAATAGCTTGAGATATCAAAGAAATAGATTTGGAAAAGGTCAAACATCTGGGAAAATTTTTTTTGTTTTTTTTTATATTGTGTTTTTCAAAGCGATGTAACTAAATTTTGGGTAGAGCTACAAAAAAGTTGTCAACTAACAAAATATTTAGCTTAAAAAGAGCTATATTTTACCAGTTGACACCTTTTCGATAGCTCTGCTGACAGAGGAGATACATGGCTTTAAAGTTACACAAAGTTACAGAACCGCCGGGGAGAGACGCAGAGAAAAGAAACGGCTAGAGCGTCTGACTGTCTGCGCGCTCTCCTTGCGGCGGCTAGGTTTTCAAACCCGGATATCTCTTTTCCTAGGAGAGCTATCAAAAAAGTGTCAACTAATAAAATACTCAGCTTAACATGAGCAATATTTCACTAGTTGGCTACTTTTTGGTAGCTCTGAAGGTAACGGAGATATTCACGTTTGAAGTAAGAACAAAAAAAAAAGAAAAAAGCTAGGAATCTTTTAAAAAAGGTTAAAAAGTCTATACCTCTATAAAAAAATAAATTGAACTTTCTATTTTGGCGAATTCAAAAATCTCGAAGAACCAATTATATTTGTGAGTTCCGGGTTTAAATTGGTCTCAAGAAGTGAGAAAAAGCGTTCGTGGAAGATGCTAAAAATAAAGTTTTTTGCATCAAGAACGAAAACAAAATGAGAAAAAGTTGGTTCTCTTCTAATCCATTCAAATTGGTATCCATTTTAAGTGAGATGGAATTTCGGATTACGGTAGGCGGAGACCCGAAAGACGTCACTGGGTTAAGGGGGGGAGACAATGAAAATATAACATTGCTAACAGGAGGTTGGTAATAAAAAAGTTATTGAGAGCAGCATTACGTCTCTCTCTCTCTCTCTCTCTCTCTCTCTCATTCAAAGGGGCAGAGGTCAAAGGATGAGGATTAATTAGCGGGTGGTTTCTTGGAAGAAAAAGAGTTATTTAAAGAATCTCAGACATCTCATAATTCCAGGAACCTCTATTAAAAAGGCACCTTTTTCCGGTTTCATAATCCAAAAAAAAGGTTTTACAAAAACTTTTTAAAAAACCGAAAAAAATTACGAAACAAGTCGAAAAAGGCTTTCGTCCATAATCCACCTCCCTTGTTTTCCTTGAAATTTATGATGATCCGAAAGGCGTTTTTTCTTTGCCGTTCACGCCTGACGTACCTTCAAAATGACACGACAATATGCGACAAGTTGGGATTAAAGAAATAGAGGGTTCCCAGAATTGTTGAAGGGGACTTTCTAGTAAGAGTATGAAGGGAAAGGGAAATGGGGTGGTAGTGAGGGGTTTTTGATTGACATAGTAGACATATTTAGTAACAACGTTCGCTTTCTGGGTGCCTGGGGAAAAAGCAAAAATAATTAGGAGCTATCGGGATTGAACTCGCGACCGCGAGATTCAAGTTCAAGGCGGCTACCGGCTGCGCCACCCGACCGTGAATAGGTTTTAGCCGCGAGGGCATTTATCAAAGCGTTCCGGGTCGGAACTTCCGGCACCGGTAATAAAAAAACTCCGGTAGGTTCCGGTAATAAAAAACTTCAAAAAAATAATATCGTGACCATTTATCAAAAAAAAGTTATTTTTTGCTTCCGCGCAAATTTAAATTCGAACCAGTTCTAGAACTAGGGTGGTTGTAAATAGTAAAGCCAATAAATTAACTACGTCATTTCTTCTTCAGAAAGAGAGCACACCTAATCCTACACACGTCTTCCCCAGTATTCTGACGATGATGTTTCCAGAGCAAAAAAAGTGTGCCTTTGCCGAGAAAGGAAAGTATGTTAAAAGGAGTGTCTCAAAGTCAAGGAACACGCGATCATATGTTAATCGGTCCGTTGGGAGCCCCAGCTTTCCTTTTCTAGTCGATAAGTGGAAGGAAGAGAATGAAACAAGGAATGGACCGCCCAAGTTTTTGTGGAAGCAAAAAACACTTGAAGGCTCACGAGATGGGATGAATTGGGGGAGAAGAGGGAGGGAGGCCACGTCATTATGCGGCGGCGAATGGGTATGTGAAACGATTTTGAGCAGTGGATCAGAGTTCCGGATATTTGGAATTGAATTTGGAAGAAAAGCAAAAACAAATTGGGGGTAGGCGGAGTCGAACTCGCGACCTGTGGAACATCAAAATAGCGCGTTACCTACTGCGCCACGCTGTCATCATATATATGCATGGGCTTTGCGATAGATGATAGTAGATCGATTTGTTGCAGACATCATTCTTTCTCCTTCTCTATAAAATTCAGTTTCCCCTACACTTGTCGAGTGCAGGCGCTTGACGTAAGTCACCACCGACCATCCATGTCAACTGCACGTTTAATTCAAATAAAAGAACTTTATCTACAGTGATTAGAGTCAAAAATACACGCATCGGTAGAAGAAATCATGGGTGACACTCGAGGTATTTAGTAGGTGAGAGAGAGACAAAATGGAATCTAGAAGACTAGGAAAGATGAACGATATCGAAAGATTTGACAGGAATATGGCATATCGGGCAGAGAAGAGGAATCTGTTTCTGGAAGGCGTCGTTGCACCGTTCACAGAAACACAAATGGTTACACGGGCGGAGCAAGACGCGTTTGTCGTCGAGTTTACACAATACACACTGAATGCGTGTTTCGTTGAGCGACTCTTCGATCGATCTGCAAATGACATGTGGAGGTGGGAGACGATGAACTTTCGTCACTTTTTCTAGAAAAATTCTCACTTGATACTGCTTTTCGAAGGCGGTTTTGGTCCGTGAATCGCTTCGACTGTTCGACGGATTGGAGCCGCCCGGTTGTCGACTTTTTCGATGAATCCCAGAATGAATTTGATCGGGTGCAGAAGAGCGTTTATGACTCGAGTGAACATGTGAACCTAAAAAAACATTTTATTGATTTTTATCATTTTGAATAGCTTACCTGCGGAAAAATAAATCCGACGGCAGTGTAAACAATCGAAACTCCATACGGGATGACTGTGTACAGGATATAGCTGATAAAACTTTCGCGCGGCGTCGACGAGAGCCTTCTATAGACATACAGCACTATTAACGTTGTGGAAACGAACAAAAACAATGAAACTGACGAGAAAATTGGGAAATTTGTGAAGAACCAGTTGGTTATTCGAAGCGGAATCGTCACGAAATAGTAGACCGGGTAGATGAGTTTGAATAGGTAATCGAAGGCGGTTCGAGATGCTCGGAGAGCTTCGTCCGGTTCTTCTTCGTTTATTTCAGACATTTTTGACAATTTTTGAGAATTTTTCGTCAAGTTACAGCGATTTTACTGGAATGTTTACAAGAAAATATTGTGAAATTTTCGCTGATGGCCTAGAAACCCAAGGGACGCGGAAAAAGGCAGCCCGCGTGTACTCCTCCCGGACAAAAATAGAAAAATTCTAATTTTGAATTATTCAGAAAAATACTTGAATTCCTGTTAATTTTTAATTTTTTAGGGTAAAATGGCGTCGTCTAAACCGGATAGTGTGCTAGTTTGGATGGCAAATCGCAGAAGCTACGTGGAAAGTGTCCCCGGCACAGATCTTCGGATTAAAAATGCATCTAAATTTGGAGAAAATCTTTATGGTATTTTTTTGTGGAAAAAAAGAAGAAAAAGATTGATTTCAGGCTTCAAAGACCTTCCCGGAGAGCTCTGCGACCTGAAATGGGAAGCTCTTTTCAAACTTCGACCGACTCTCATAGAAATCGCTTTCGGAAGAAATCCATGCGATTCGTTCGTGGAAATTCTCGAGAAAAACTATGAAAACGAAAAGATTCGCGAGTTTTTCGAGAAAGTCAAAGCGATGAATCTCCACATGACAGATATTTCGGCGGAGAGTCTTTTGAAACTTCTCGACAAATTCACCCTGCTCGCCGCGTTTTCCTTCTCCGAAACGAGTTTTTCAAAGCCGGAATGGGAAACAATTTTAAGGAGGCTATCGGAATTAAATCTACGTGGAATTCAAATTTCGGATAATATTCTGGAAGAAGTTCGCCGGAATTTAGATATCGCTCTCGTGAAATTAGCCGGGAATCCGGGTGTCGGGGTGGAAGAATTCAAAAAGGGAATCGAATTTGTGACGGTGAAAGTGCTGGCTGTCCAGGATTTAAAATTCCAAGAAGATAATGATGCTGAACAGCTTCTCGATGTAATTCCACAATCGTAAGTTATAAATTTCTGGAATTTTCTAGAACTTTCTTTATAGATTCCCCCGCCTCGAAACCCTGATCTGGGATTGGAACGTCGTCGATCCAGAACTAAACTACGACGATCGAACCAAAAATGTGCTCGCTCAGCTGCTCGACGTCCACGAGAAGCTGAATCTTGGAGCTCTTGCAATTATTGCTTATACTCCGAATCACGAAACCAAATCCGCAATCGAATCAGTCGCCAGAACCCTTAAAACCCGAGTAAAAGACGTTCAATTACATCAATTCGCCACAAAAGGATTATCAGACGGCGCCAGTAATTTCTCGTTGATCGTCGGCGGACAAAACGAGAAAGTTCTGAAGGAGCTCGTTGAGATGTACGTCGTCGATCGATCGACGATGCCACCAATGGGGAAACTTCTGCGGCTTTGTGAGGAGGATTTCGTTCCGATGTATCCTTCGATTGTGATGGATTTTGGTGGATTTGATAAGGCACGCATCCGACAGTTGTACACGACGGATTGAGTTGTTTTTCGTTGGTTTTGTTGACATTTTCTTGTTTTCTGTTACATATAAAATCTTATTTACATATAGGCTGGGCAAGTCTACAGAATGGGGGCAAGCACTGGGATAACAAATTACAGGAAGAAAAGCAGCAATAAAAGGAAGGAATTAGGCACGAGAGACTTCGCTAATGACACAATTCTTGAACGGTCTCCATCCCCACGGCTTCTCGAGTCTTCCACGAAGTCCACGATGGAGACGATCACTCATCACTGCCAAAAACTCTGGATAGGAAAGTGTGCCATCGTTATTCTCATCGAAGATTCTGAATATCATCGAAACAACGACAGGATCCAGCTCTTTTCCTATCGTACATCCAACGGCTCTAGCGAATTCGGGCTCCGAAACAGGCACATTGCTGTTCACATAGAGACGAACGGCACTTTGGAACTCGGCGAGATTATTCAGAAACCTGCTGAACGTCGCCCATTGATGAAGAGTGATTCCTTGCTCATCGTCCGCCGATTTCTCTTGAACTCTCTGAAGATACTTGTGATAGTCGTCGAAGTTGACGATACTGTATCGGAGGATGAGGCGGGCGAAATCCACAGGAGAGATGGTGGTTTTTCCTCTCGCAAATTCATAGAATTCGATTTCCATCAGCTCTTCTTGCAGATTTTCGTAGAATCTGAAAGAAACGATAGGCTCCGCCCACTGAGAAGAACTCACTGTTGGAATTGATCGAAACTCAATGTAGCATTGCCTCTTAATCCGAATAGATGAAGGAGAAGTGTGGTATCCTGGCGACGAACCTCTTCTTCGGATTTCTGAAAGAAGATAGTTAAAAAGGGGTTAGTCTCAGAGAAGTTTGCATGAACATGAACAAGTCGGGTGCCTGAAAGTGTCGCGGCTCTTGAGGCAAACATTCGAGCAATCTGGAAGAAATGGAAGAGATTTGTCAAGACGAGCACCGAGGGATGAGTGATTTTAGAAGTGGGGAGGAGAGAAAAGGGGAGAAGAAGCGCGATATTTGACAAAACTTCATGCAAACTTCCATGAGTGTCTTACTGTAAACATGACGGCGTACGAATCGGCTCCAGTGAAAAGACGATCGGCTCCGATGCGGCTGACGGCGAAGTGATAGTCGGCGGCGTCGAGTTGACACGACTGAACAACAGAGAGAAAGAGATAAGACAGGACAAAAAGCGGTGAAGGGGGGACACACGAATCGCTTACTTCTGCCACTTCCTCCTCTTCTGACGTCTTCGCCTGAACACGTGTCGTCGAGCGCAGTGATGACGTTAGACTACGAATCTAAATATTTGGTTTTCTAAAGGACTAGACGATATTTATTTTGAGAGCAGAGTTTGTGCCGAAATCGAGGGCCCCTCGTTTACAGGAGCATTGCAAAATGTCAAGCTTGGGTCTCGCAGCGAAAATCCGATACTGTAATTTTTCAGTTATTTTTCCGTCATTTTTTTTGCTACAAATCGTCGTTTTTTTTTTTCAATTTTCGTTTAAGAATTCAATGAATACTTGCATTTTTCAACTAAAATCGAAGAAAAACTGTCATTTTATGCAAAAAAACAACAGTGTTCAATTAAATTTAAAAATCAGAATTTCGCTTCGAGACCCAAGAGCGACATTTTACAATGCTCCTATAAATTCTTTTTGGGGGAAAAAAACTAAATTTAAGATTCAAAGCAGCGCGTGCTGGAAAGCGAACTGAAAAATAGAATTTTTAATTGATAAATTGGGATCTCCACGACATTCAAATATTAAATATGCATTCACAAGCAAGAATCGATTTCAAATCAATAAAAAGCAGTTAAAATAAACCTCACGCATTCCCGTTTTACACAGAAGCAAGCAAATATCGCACTTCTCTCTTTTCAGGGGCTTTTTAAAATTTTACTTACCAACATGAACTCATCACGGTCAATATTACCATTATCATCCTCGTCGAACATCAGAAATGCGATGCGGAAAGCTGCTTTTGATTCTGGAAAAAAAAGATTTTCAAAAATAAAAAATAAAAGAACGTTTACTTGTCAAAAGAGTGAGCAAAAATATGTATTCCGAATAGGAAATAATTCCACTTTGATCCATTGTGCGAAAGAATTGCTTGCTTCCGCTTCGAAACGGTGGAGTTTTTCGCAGAATTCGACTGATGTCCTTCTCCTTCAGAACTCTTCGATAGACACGTTCTCTTGGAGCATCTAACGTCAATGAATCGATGAAATCCATCGGACTCATATAAATCACATCGTCGTATTCAACGGAAGCGAATTGGAGGAATCGAAGCTCTCGCTTTGTGAGCTTATGATCTGATTGGACGTTGTGCCTCGAAGCGTCATCTGTTCCTTCTGGAAACTTTAATCGGGATATTCAAAACAATTATTCTAACGCACCTAGAAACGCTTTAGCATTTCTGATCAACTGATACGCGCCTATGGATGTTCCAACACCGGCGGCGGCTAGAACAGCGACATTTCTCGCCGATGTTCGCTCCACGAGTCGTCCCGCGAGAATCTGATGTCGTTGATGCTTCGGTTGAAAAGCCCACAGTCGAGAGAACGCCCGTTTCATTGATTTTCTGAAAAAATCTAATTTCCCAGGGAGAAATGTCAGTTGTTCGCCGACGCAATAAAAACAAGTTCTTTCCCCTTTACACTTTTCTTCCTTCCTTTTTTTTCATTTTTTAAAGTTTAAAGACACTTTAATGCCGAAATTCTTATAATATTACGATTAAGTACTTGTAGAAGTTATCAATGGAGACAGGCGTGAAGGAAAACGAGATAAGAACTTGGGAGTTTAGTCTGACAACAAATACGCGGTGGGCAATAAAGTTTAGGGTGTCGAAACTGGCGGTTTTGCTCTTTTTGGTCTTTTTTAACAGAAAAACTGAAAAATTTCATCAGAAAACGGAGAAATCGAGGAATTTCAGAAGCAATCAAGTTATCGGGAACTTTCATTTCCTCCGAGAGGATTACACACCGGGAGGTTTCACGGCCGCGTCCACCACGAAAAGCGCGGGTGTTCAAATTCAATAGACGCCTCTAGTCTATTTACTCCCTTGTTTCCGCCCTCGGTGTGCAAACTTCAATGACGGCGGTTGTCGGAATGTGAAACCGATAAGAGAAATAGAGTTGTTATCTGAAAATTGGCGAGATTGGCACGTCCTCGACCAAATACACACCCTTTTTACTCATTTCTATCGGCCTATACTTTCGAAGATGACACGTCGAAACACTTCTGAAAGTGATGACGTCGTGGATCAAGCGCCACCTCTTCCACAATACGATACTGTAGATGATATCGAGGAAAATATCACTGAAGTGGAGGTAAAGTCTAATCGAGGATCCACGACGACTCATCCACCACACGTGACGATTAAACAAGATGAGATAGATGAGGTCGGTGAGCGTCAGGTTACTGTAATCGAGATCGCTTCGCAGAGAGGATCCTCGAGAAGATTGGCACCCAAAGCGGTGGGTCATTTTCTTTTTCCCACTTACCATTTTTTTTTAGGAATACGCCCCTTCCGTTCCTCTTCCAGAACACCCATCCCAAGCGGCTCCTCCGCAAAAACAAAAGTAATAATTTCGAAAAAAAAATTATAAATCCATGAATTTAGGACCCAAAAACCTCCAAACCCCGAGATGGCATTCGACATCGGAGTTCAGAACATTGCTCCGGTTCTCGTCCATAAAATGAATATGGATGATCGAGATCCGAGGGATTCGGTTCAGTATTTGAATGTGGGTATAGGGAAGCCTCACTTCCCGAAGGATTTTTGATTTCAGACAAATTTTTTCGAGGTTTTCGCCGAGCCAAGTGAACAATACCATAGTATTGCATGTGTTTGGACGCTTTCTTTCAAGGTAGGCAAGAGATATCAAAAAAACTGTCAACTAATAAAGTATAGCGCTTAATCTCCTCTATATTTTATTAGTTTACTATTTTTCATAATCTCTCACCAGAACCGAGATAACCCCGCTTATTCCAGGTATTCGAAATAGTTCGAATCTACAGTTACAAAATCCTCACCCTTATCTTCGGATTGATCATCGCCTTCTTTGGCGGATTCTTTTTCGCGCTCTTCGCCTTCCTAAACATCTGGATTTTCAGAGTAAGCCTTCCCCTTTTCCTTCCCCCAAATAACCAACTCCTTTCAGCCGCTCCTGATTCTTACCCGAATGGCTCTCTCACAAATCATCATGATCTGGCCAATGTTTTTAATTTATATAGTCCGCCCGTTTTTCTATTCTGTTGGAGCAATATTCTCGACCGCCCGTTTGCATACGTCACGAGGAGATCAGGTGGCGGAGGTCTGGGAGAAGCATGTTCATCATGTTTAGATTTTTTTTTTGAATAAATGTGTCATTTATAAATATTTAATTAATCTAGTTTTTGACTTGAAATGTTTGAAATTTCGAGAGAAAAGCTTCTGAATCTTATTCGGAGAGAAAAGAGAACGCGGACTACTGTACATGCAAAAGTGTGCATTTTGACGTGAAAACACTTGTGGCGACCGTAACCTGTTCCACATTTTATTTTTATTTTTTGTTTTTTTCTTGTCTTTTCGCTTTCCAATTACTACCATTTCTAACTTTTTTCTGTCGCAATCACATTTTTTTGGATTGCGAGAATCTTTGAGAATATCGTGAGTTTTATTTTTTCTCTGAAAACTCGCAAAATAATTTTTAGAAGCCGAGTGAAGCATTGAGTAACTGACGGGGCAGTCTACTATAAATTCAATGGTTTGTCTCTATTTTTTCAAAGAATAACCAAGCAAAATAAGCGTTCAGTCAGACATTTCAACACTAAGCCATTTCGAGCCGGAGTCTGAGACTTCATCTATCTACGATTTAACCTCATCATTGGAACACCGAAAAAAGGTCGACGACGATTTTCAGCTAATTTTTCGGAAAGCGCAAGAAGCGATTTCCAAGGGAATTCAACCAACACTGATTCCAGAAGGAAGCTCCGGATCTTACTTTGTCTACGGTTCAGAAGGCGAAATTCTAGGAGTTTTCAAGCCGAAGGACGAGGAACCGTTCGCTTCTCTCAATCCGAAATGGCCAAAGTTTTTCCAGAGGTATTTTGTTCAATTTTGGCTTTGAACCCGAGTTATTTCCCTTCAGAATGCTCTGCTTCTGCTGTTTCGGTCGAGCATGTCTCATTCCCAACACCGGCTATCTTTCGGAAGCGGCGGCGAGTATTGTCAGCGAGATGCTTCAGCTGGATGTGGTGCCGACGACGCGAATCGTGAAACTCGCCTCCCCATCGTTCTTCTACTCCAGATTCTTCGGCCGCTACGACATTCGTCCGAAAGAAGGAAGCTTTCAGTTATATGTCAATGGATATGAGAGTGGAAACACAGTCTTTGCTCGTTGGAATTATGACAAGAACCTTTTGAGTCAAGAGGAAGAGGCAAAGTAGGGCAAATCATTGAACTGAGTTACTAATCATACAAAAAAGCATTTCAGATTCCAGCTGCTCTTCCAGAAGATGTGCATCGTCGACTACGTGATTCGAAACACGGATCGTCATATGGATAACCTTCTCGTTCGACACGTTCCCGGACAGGAAATCAATCTGGCGGCTATCGATAACGGATTGGCATTCCCCGTGAGACACCCCGAATGCACTTCGAGATTCCACTCTTTCCCATTCCGCTGGTCGAATTTGCCATGGGCGCAAGCGGAATTCGACCAGAATCTTCGCCGCCACGTCCTCTCGCTTCTCACTCCTCAATTCGTTCATCGATTGTGTGTGGATCTGAAGAAACTATTCCGCCACGGCATCGCCAGTTCCAACTACATGCTTGTCAACAGCCAGCTGCGTGTCGTTCGTGGCCAAATATGGAATCTGAGACAGGCGCTGATAGCCAACGAATCGCCTTGTGATATGGCTCGCCGTGAACCGATCATTGTCAATCGAAGGTAATGAAACCCTTAAAGATCACGACTATATTCCCAATTTCAGTGCAGACATCGTAATGCGCAACCCACCACAGCATCATGGGATGATTGGTTTATTATCAAGTCACCTAGCTACTCCAATCAACAACTCTGCTGACGCCGCCGTCACCGCCATCGAACCCGAGAAAAAAGTGTCGGAGAATCTGATAATTTTTTAGCGAGCGCAAGAAAATACTGATATATAAAATCAAGATTAGTTTTATTAAATCACTAGTTTTGATTGGCACATAATTCTGAAAATTGCAATTGAAATGGGAGGAAAAAGAGAGAACAAGATGAGATTTTTACAGGGGTCGCTTGTAAACGAAACAGATGACACCGTCCTTTTGAGCTTCGCAGTGCTCCGTCGTGCTGACGAGATAGGTAAAGCCGGTCGTCGAGCAAATCACATCGACACTGCTATCAGGGAACTGTTGGATAGCGTTCTCATGGATCGCCTTCTTCGAGGCTAATGCATCGTTGGCGGAAATGTTCTGGAAAAGAGCATTTACTAGATCTTCCCCGAGATTCCTACTTACCGAGAGAACGAGCTTCTGAAGAATCTTGCTATTACACTTCTCGTCAGTCACGGCTGTTTTCGCGGCACGAGCTTTGAAGTCTCCAGAAGCGGCTGCCGATTCATCGTCGTCTCCTTCTTCGGTGGCCGCTTGCTCTTGAGCAGCGATCTGCTCGCCGAGTTGAGCATCCAATGGACTCGCGGTAGCCTCGACGTGAGTCGGATTCTCGACTTGCTCCAATTCCTCCTCCACCAGCTCTGTGGCATCGGTTCCCGGCACCTTTCTACTCTTCAACATGATATACTTGACTTGTTGAGTGCAAGGCTCCTTTGGAGAATGGAATACTTGATCCACTGGAGGACTTCCATCTGTCTCGGTAGCCTCATCGACTTGTGCGGCAGTGGCTCCGGCGGCAGCAGCTCCGCCAGCATATCCACCTCCACCTCCTCCGCCACTAGAATAACCGCTTCCACTGCTTCCACCACTAGAATATCCACCTCCACTGCTGCTAATTCCACCGCCAGAATAACCTCCACTAGATGGAAGTGGAGGTGGTGGTCCAGCATAACCGGCAGATGGAGCTGGAAGTGAGACAGGAGCTCTGTTGTAGCCACCACCTCCTCCACCTCCACCGGAAGCATATCCGCCTCCTCCTCCTCCGCATCCTCCTCCGCCGCCACCGCATCCGCCGCCTCCTCCTCCACATCCTCCGCCACCTGGGATAGATTTGGATGAAGATAAGGAACTCTAGGGGAAACTCACCACAACCTCCTCCACTATTCTGCACATAAACCGGCTGAACCTGTGGACAATAGGCTGCCGGTGGAGCCGGACATGGCTGTGGTGGAGGACAAACTGGACACGCAGGCGCTTGCGGGCACTGAAATCTAGAGATCTTAAACCCTGTGGACCTAATCCTTACCGCTGGAGCGCATCCGCAACTAGGCGGCTGTGGAGTTCCGCACCCACAACAGCAACCACCACCGCCTCCTCCTCCACCCATACCGAAGAAGATGGCTTGGCACAGTGCCAACCCGATAACCGATAAGAATATTAGTCGGAGCATCTTGACTTGAAGAGAATCTCTCTCGCGACAGCGTCAATCTTTATATTTATATAGGCGATCTCTTGAGGGCCTCCCTCTGACCCAAATAGCGGTTTTCAAAGCCGAGAAGTTGTCTAGTTCTCGATCAAACTGGTAATGTAATGTGGATCTCGCGGGGAGAGGAAGCCTTTTCATTAGTTTACTCGCTTATCACTTTCGCCTAGCCCCCGAAGAACGGAAGACACTGATTTATGCGATGCGCGGAACAAATGCGACAGCATATCATTGTGTGAAACATTCAATTGGGATTACCAGTTATTATGCCACTTTTTTCAGGGAATGGCATCGTCGGAAGAATAAGTTTTGCTTAAAGAAAAAGTGTGTTTTGAATGATTGACGTCGAATGACGCAGGGGAGACTGAAAAACAAAGAATGACATGTGTCGGTTTGTACTCTGGACACCGTTCGCCAATCTTTCTGTTTTCTATTATTTGACCGGGAAATGAGAGTTTTATTTGGGTTTTTTGTTGGATTTATTCAAGATTTTAATTTATACAGATTGTTCGAGAGGAGTACACAGTGGCCTATTTTTCTAGGCCACGCGGCTTTGTACTCCTCGAGGACAACTTGGAAATTATTGTTTTGAGGAAATTTTAGAGAATTTTTTGTTTTTTTGGGGTTTTTTTGGCTTTAAAATTTGGAAATTGGCATGGAAAATGGTTAAAAATTAATAGTTAATAACTAAAAATTCAAGAATTATCGAAATTTCGCTCTGGAATTATTTTTTCAGGTTTTTAGAATTTTTCGTGAAAAAAACCTTGGAACTGTTGAATTCCCAAAAAAACGCGTTTTTATAGAAAACCTGAAAAAAAATCTGCCTTAAATTGAATTTTAAACGCGCTCCCAACTTTTTTTCTCATTTTTTGAAACAAAACTGGTTTAAAAAAAACATTCTGCTATTTTCATAATTTTTCAGAGTTTTTCAACTTCCGGTGACCCGCTGGTCGCAGAAAAAGTAAACTTCCCATGTGATTCGAATGATTCCTCGATAATATATCTGATGACCTTCCAGATCTCATCTTTTCCAGTGACGCAATTCTTTTTTTCTCTATTCCTCTCTTTCTGCTCCTCCTTGGTTCCACTTCCACGTTTCTTCTAATTTTACACCAACCATTTTAAAATCACATGACCCCAAAGTAGAAGGGAAGAAAAACTTTAAAAGATACACTGACCAATATCATCTTATCGTTCCCCTCTTCTCCCCCCACTAACTGAAAAAAAAGAAAATCAATCGTGTTCTTTCCTCACCTCAAGTACAAGTCGCGCCGAGAGATAAGGCGAATAAGAGAGACGCCGAGAAAGCGAGTGATGCAAGCGCGCTCCAAAGTACAAGTCGGAGTGCTGCCATTCAGTATCGGCGTCACGAAAAAATCATATGATCTCGATGGGCTTTGTTCTCGTTCTCCTTTCCGTTTATTTTTGAGTTTTGAACACACTTTTTGTTCATTATTTCTCGTCCTAAAACCCTATTTTCCGCTATAAATTTCATTTTTTCGTCATTTTTCGTATATTTTTATTTTTTTTTGTGAAATCTTTTCTATTTCAGAGATGCGATCAGTAGCTAGAGGAGTCACCACCAATATCCGCAAATTAATCGAGGCGAGACCCAAAAATACGGGTCAAACCGTCTATCTGACGCACGTCAAATGGGTTACCGGCAAATCACAGTTAGAGCACTATTTCAAGCGATACGGACCGATTCAGAGCGTCAATATGTTCTATGTAAGCCATTTTTCTTTCTGAAAATAAAGAAAAACTCGATCTTTCAGGATCCTGACACGGGACTTCATCGCGGCTTTGCCTCCATAACTTTCGATTCGAAGGACAGTGCGAATAAGGCGATCGAACAGCGGCCGCATGTTATCGATGGAGATCGGGTAATCATATTAAGCGACTAGTTCCAAAAACGAACCAAAAAAAATTGCAGGTCGACGTGGAACCGTACATCCCGCTCATCTCGAAGAACAAAAAGAAAGATTTAATGTTATAGACCGTTTTCCTATTTTTTGATCTCTTCCCTTCACTCTCCAGTCACTCTCGATAATATTAGTCAATTCATTTTGCATACTCTTCTTTTTTCATTGTCACTCTCTTTTTCCTCCTGAAACTATCTTTTCTATTCTCTATTTCCTTTTATAGGTTTTCTGTCGTTAGCGTCGAACGCCTTTTCCTTTTTCGAACAAAAATACCGGTTCGTCGTTGTCTTCTCTCGGTCCCTCTCTCTCTCTCTCCATTTTCACTATTTTTGGGTGAATTGTAAATATTAGCAGCCTCCTGTGTTTTTCAAAATATGAAGAACGATTTTTATTGAAAAAACTAAACCTAAATTTAAATTTCAAAAAAAAAAAAACTAGAATCCGTGTGTATTAAAAACAGGAAGAGTGTACGTCTCATACGCGAAGTCTTCCACATGCGTAGTATCATTATAGACTCCAATATAATCGATTTCAAGCCGGAAGTCGCCATCGATTCGATCCATCAACACAATTCCAATTGAACTGGTATCCTCCAAATTCACCCGATACTGACGATCCTGAATCCGGCCGGCGACTGTATGAAAGAATTTGGAGAACGGAATCTTCTCGTACTGCCAATATGGACCACCGTGAGTGTGAAGTGGATAGGAGAACGAGTCTCCCCACGTAAAATCCATCGACAACGGCGAATGAAGCATTATCTTGTAGCTCCGCCCATCGCCACGGATTTTCAGAAGCAAATGCGAGAAGTTTCTCCATTTCGAAAAGAATTTCTTTCGATTGAACGCTTTCCGATCTTCCAGCTTGATTGACGCCCATCCCGCCCGTTCGACCCGCCCGT
This sequence comes from Caenorhabditis tropicalis, assembly GCA_016735795.1. Classification (NCBI taxonomy): domain Eukaryota; kingdom Metazoa; phylum Nematoda; class Chromadorea; order Rhabditida; family Rhabditidae; genus Caenorhabditis; species Caenorhabditis tropicalis. The sequence goes on from CM028618.1 coordinate 1,234,898, forward strand.
CTTTCAGCACTTTTGTCGAGATATTTCCACTGAATATGGCGGTTCCACGGTCGGAAGGCACCAGGGAACACGTGGAGAAGCCCTCTTTCCAATCGCTGTCGCATCCCGTTTTCCAGAGATCTAGCTTCTAAAATATCGATTTTTAATTGAATTTCAGGGATTTGTTAACCTCTGGCGTGTCAAACTGATACTCCACACGTGCCTCATTGTGTCTCACAAAACCGATGTCTTCCAGAAGCTCTGTCTTTTCGATCGAAAAACTGCTCATCGTCTCTTTGATCTCCTGAGCCAGCTTTGCTCCTTGCGTCTTCCGCGTATTCGGAAGCGCCTCCACAAGCTCTTTTACAGAAAACTCGGGATCATATCCGTCGACGCCCTTTGGATTCGGGAAATTTGTGTTGATTGGCACTGTACTCGTTCCGAAAATTCCCGTTTTCTTCTTTTCCAGTAAATTCGACTTGCCGGTGTAGTTCTGGAATTTAGAAATTTAGAAAATGAGGAAAAACTCAAAAATAAAGTCAAACCTGAACTTCCGACTCCTTTTTCTCTGCAAGCGAACCTGATGACGTGGATTCTTTTGAATAAAATGCACAAGAAGTTTTAGCAATATTTTTGAATAGAAATTTTGTAGAAAAACTAGTTATCATTTTGATATTTAATTATTTTTTATCAGAAACAATTCCGCATCTGTTATCCGAGAGGACTACACGGGAAGTGCGATGGAGCATGTTTGCATTTTCGAAAATGCGGTAAAACATATTTTTCAACTTCCCAGAATTATTCTTCCGTAATGGAATTTCTAATTATTCCGCTTTTAGAACGATGTCTCTCTTCAAAAACGCAGATGAATTTGTCAAAAGTCTTCACGAATCGGCACCATACATTTCATTCGCCGCCCGTTTCGCCTCGTTCAGAGGATTTATTTTCGATAAAAGAATAAATGCGACTTGTACTTCGATTAAGGTTAATTTTCAACGTTATTATATGAAAATAACGTTTTTTGTTGAAGATAGCCCACGCTGGATTCTATTCGACTGGAGATTCGAAAAAAACCACCGGAAAATGTCCGTTCTGCACTCTAGAGCAAACATTCAAACAGATGGATGATCCATGGCAAATGCACGCAGAAAACAGTCCGAATTGTGAGTACGTGTTGCTCGGAAAACCGGATGAAGACGTGAACGCGTTACCGTTTCGAACAGTTGTAAATTTGGCTCTTCGCTGTGCAACGTTCTCGAAATACGATAATATTCTAGAAGATATCAGAATTCTCGAAGAGAGCGAGAGAGGTAAGCAATTTCCAGGAAATTTAGAAACTCTTTAATTCAGAAAACGCGCTCTATCGAGATCCCTACTCAAGAAGTCTCATTGAATTCCGCAATGCCACGAAGTTTCTGACCTACGAGCATCGTCTAGAATCATTCGAATCTGCCAAAATCGATCAGAAGAAAGTGCTGAAAGCGACATCGAAAAAGCTGGCCGCCTCTGGATTTTACTTCACCTCCAAGACATTTGCCACGTGTCCATTCTGTCTTCTCTCTATCGACTTCCAAGAGATCGATGACGAGTGGAAGGAGCATCAGAAGAACGTCGAATGCGATTTCGTTAAACTTGACAAGAAAGAAGAAAGCGAGTGGACTCCTGAAGAGGCGATGATGTTGGCTTCTAGAATGTGGGTCATGCACAAGTACGCCAGTGGCTTGAAATTGGTCGCCGAGTTCGAGAAGAAGGAGAAGGAGTATTATGAGTTCGGAGAGCGTGTCAATCGAATGATGGCCAAACCAAAGTGCTCTACAAGACGTTGCAGTATCTGATTATTACTAATTGTCTGTTTTATATACGATCTCGACCCCTTTGCTTGTCAAAAAATGAAATCTCTTGCCTCGACTAATCTGACCGATGCCATCTAACCCCCCTCCCACTCCCTCCCTCATGAAAACATGCGCGAAGGTAATAGAATGAGAGAGCAAACAATGCGTCATGCTGCGGACTCGCTCTCGCTGCGCCCGGTTATCGATTCTATTCGTCTCGTCTCCCCTCTTTGCCAGTCATATCATTTCCTTTTCCCCTTTTTACTATTGGTGATGTGGCAATCTCAACCGCTTCGCTTCAATCAATACTCGCAGAATAGCCCCAATAACTATTATGACGTGGCGCCGGCGACGACGACATTGAACCCGAATCCAAATGCGTCCATTGATTTTGTGGTGACGCAGGTGGATCAGTTGGCTAATCAGATTAATACGCTGGTGGCTGATGTGAGTTTTTGGAAAAGGAAAGAAGCTGGAAAAAGAGTTTTAACGCGAAAAATTCAAAAAAAAGTTTTTTGGCGCGCAAAGTTTGCAAAAAAAAATTTTTTTTTCGCGAGCGAGTGTATCTCGGCTCCCAGTAGGGCTATCAAAAAAGTGTCAACTACTAAAATGTAGCCCTTGATCACGGCTATATTTCATCAGTTGACACTTTTTCCATAGCTGTCCTGTGGAGCGAGATTGCAGCGTTTGAAATCAGGACAGCTTGTCTCGCGCATATCTCGGCTCTCGGTTGAGCTATCAAAAAAGCACCAACTAGTGGAATATAGCACTTGTTTAGATTTACATTTCATTAATTGAAAGTTTTTTGATAGCTCTTCTGGGAAAGGAGATAGAAGCGCTTGAAAATAGACATCCCTCGAGCGATGGGTAGAGAGCGCAGACAGTCAGACACTCTAGCCCTCTCTGCGTCTCTCCTATCTCTCCTAGTTCTAAAGCGAAGCTACCGGATTAGTTGGCTAATCAGATCAATACGCTAGTAGCAGATGTGAGATTTGGAAGTGGAAAGCTAGAAAAATATTTTTACGCGCAAAATCGAAAAAAAAAATATGTTGCTTATTTAAGCAAGCTTATCTCGGCTCCCAGTTTAGCTATCAAAAAAGTGTCGGCTAATAAAATGTAGCTCTTGTTTAGCTTTACATTTCAGTAGTTGAAAGTTTTTTGATAGCTCTTCCAGGAAAGGAGATAGAGGCGTCTTTCTGAGAGACTAGAAACGAGAGCGCAAACAACCAGACACTCTAGCCTTCTCTGCGTCTCTTCTACCTCTCTACTTATAGAGCGAATCTGCCGGACTCCAAATCGCTGACAGAGGCGTCGAGACCTATAATCGAATGTCGAATGCTTTTAATAATGGAACAATTCAGAATATCAATCGGATTGGGGTAGGATACCAAGCTTCTTGACCCCCGAATCTTCTATTTTTCAGGATATAGCAAGCGAAAAATTCGGTGACTGGCCAGTGACAGAACTGATTATCATGGTTATCGTAGGAGTTGTCCTGGTAGTGATTACGGTAGGAGGACTTGTCCTTACCTTGAAAAATAAAGTATTCCAGTTGATCTTCCTGTTCGTTCTATTCGGCGAGCGGGTTTACGTGTACCGTAACCGAAAGAAGCTGACGACGGACTCCGAAATCATCTGAATTCCCATTTTTCTTTTTCTATTCTGATCTCATTTCGTAATAAATCCATGATACACCTTTCCTCCCGAGAGTGTTTTTGATTTGCATAATTCATCAGTTCGTATAGCGGAATGTCCACTTTGGGAGGGGGGCATCGGGTTACTCGCCCCTTCAAAACAGTCCTAGTATTCAGATGACTTCACTGATTTTGCCGATATTGAAAAACAGGTAAGAGAGACGATTTTCTGACCTCAATTCCATTCCCATATCGAACCATGTCATCTCTTCTGGTCGGGGTGGAAAAACAATGAGAGCTATTCTATTTGGTTTGAGTCATGTTTTGTAATATATATAGCAAGGTCTGTTTGAATTGTATACTCATTCATGATATGCTTTTTTAATAGAGGTAGGGGGATTAGGCAGGAAAGGTTGTCCCAAGAGAGACTGTAAGACATTGGGTTAGGCTTACCTTATAGAACTTAGCCTTAGGCTTAGGCTTAACTTTTATAGCAAAGAGTTAGGCTTAGGCTCAGTTTTTCAAAATTTTTCAGCCTTAGGCTTAGGCTTGAGTTTCAAGGCATAGCCTTAGGCTTAGGCTTAAGTTTTTCAAAATTTTTTAGCCTTAGGCTTCGGCTTAACTTTCACGACTTAGCCTCAGGCTTAGGCTCAGTTTTTCAAATTTTTTAGCCTTAGGCTTAGGCTTAAGTTTCAAGACTTAGCTTTAGGCTTAGGCTCCACTTTTGAGACTTTGCCTTAGGCTTAGGCACAGTTTTTCAAGAATAGCTTTAGGCGTAGGCTTAACTTTCAAAACTTAGCCTTAGGCTTAGGCTTAACTTTTATGGCAATGTCTTCGGCTTAGGCTTAACTTTCAAGACTTAGCCTTAGGCTTAGGCTTGACTGTCAAGACTTAGCCTTAGGCCTAGGCCTAACTTTCAAAACTTAGCATTAGGCTTAGGCTCATTTTTTCAGGCAAACTTTAGGCAGTTAGGCTTAACTTTCAAAACACAGCTCTAGGCGTTGGCCGATTTTTTCAAACTGAAGCTCAACTTTTTTAGGCTAGTCTTATACTTCTAGCTTCTTGCTTGTCATTCCAACTATTTCTCACCCGAATTTCAAAACCTTGCTCATTTTTTCCGAAGCCTACAGTACCCCTTTTTAGTTGTTCGATCCCCCCGACGCAACCCATTCTCTATGTACATTTCAAAAAAATTTCGAAACAGATCTTGTTTATTTCCCATCAAAAAACACCGGGAAAATCTCAGCATTCGTTTCCATCCTCCTAAGATCAATTGCCTATTGTGCTCCTCCTATACTTTTCTTGCTTCTTCTCCCGCGCAGCTCCCGTCTCACCTCCTCCGTTGACAAACATCGGCGGGGGGCTTTCCCGCAACACCAGCAGCAGCAGCTCTTTCCTCTCCTAGCTTCTCCCGCAATTGATTGGTAGCCTGTGTGTGTGTGTGTGTGTGTGTGAGACGAGAAAAAGATCCAGACTTTTAGATCAAAAAGTGGTACTTCTTCCCCCCGCCTTTATTTGTTTTTTGTCAGTTCCAAGTGGTTTCTTCTGGTTTCCCTATGGGAAATCAGAGAGTCCAATTGATATGCGATTATAGGTGTGCTCCGAGCTTCTTTCCGAGGCTAGTGTGTTTTGTGCTTTTTGTCATAGACTGTTCTGCTCGAGCTTTGTGGTCAGTTGAGAGAATTTGCATTTTGAAATATTGAGGACATTTTTAAGCATATTTTTGTGATAAAACCCGTGAAAAAAACTATTTTGATTTTCGTCCCCAGTTTTTTGGCCTCCGAAAAACCTTAACGTTCTCGAGAATTGAACCCCCTGCAGTACCCGCTATGAAAAGAGTAGCTTCGTTCTAAGTGGCGTATCTCGGTTCCTTATTGAGCTATCAAAAAATTGTCAATTAATAAAATATAGCCCTTGTTAAGCTCTATAATTTATTAGTTAACAATTTTTTAGTAGCTTAACCTCAAATCAAGTTATACCGCTTTATAATATAGACCCATAAATAACGCCTATCAAAATTCTATCGGCTATATCTTGGGTCTGAGCTGATCTATCAAAAACTTTTAAGCAATTAAAATATAGCCCTTGTTAAGCTTTATATTTTATTAGTAAACAATTTTCTAGTAGCTTTACTTTAAATTAAGTTACCCCGCTTTAAAGTAGGGACCCTTTAATAACTCATACCAAAATTGTAATGGATATATCTCGGCTGTAAACTGACCATTTTGAAAACCGAATCTCTACCCAATTCTCCTCACTAAAAGTCAAATTGAACACTCTCCAATTTCTTCATAATTGTATTTCTTGCAAAAATTCGAAACTAAATGACATCCGATCGGTTTTCGCCGCCGCCAAAAAGGTAAACAAATACATGTCCATCTCTCGAATGTCCACGTGGATTTCGGCTACTAAGAGAGTGAGAGTGACATAGTGACTATGGTCGAATTCGGTCGCCACTTGAACAAATATTAACCCCTCTAGGCGGTACGCGGCGCCCTCCCCCCACCCTGTCCGCAACTCACCGCAGAAGCCCCTAGAGGGGGTGGAGACGCAGCAACAAAAGCCTTTTTGAAGATCCCTCTTTTACCTATGTTCTTGCTTTCGGGTCTAACAGACCGTTATCACCTTCTCTTTCAATTGTTTACTCTTTCAAAACTATCCATTTTCCCACACAACAATTGATAAGGTTCAACAATTTGGGTGACTCTCTCTCCTCTAGTCCGTCCGCTTGTTTGCCGACATGTGTGATTTTCCAATTCCATGCACAATGCATCCCCCTCTTTTCAAACAGTATTTGCCTTTTCCAACAACATATGTTTTGAGACGACTGAAATTCTGAAAATGCTGTAACTCCTTTAGTAAATAAGCTAGCCTTGAGGTATTGCGTTCTTCAAAGGGGAATAACTCGGCTCCCCGGGTAGGTATCAAAAAATGGTCAACTAGAAAAATATAGAGCTTTTTATGCTGAATAATTTTTTAGTTAACAACTTTTTCATATCTCTTCTTGGAAAAGAGTTACAAGCGTTTGAAAAATGGGTATCCACGAGAGAGCGCAGGCAGCTAGCCTTGAGGTATAGCATTCTTCAAAGAGGAATAACTCAGTTCCCAGGGTAGGTATCAAAAAGTGGTCAACTAAAAAGTTATAGAGCTTGCTATGCTGAATATTTTTTTAGTTGACAACTTTTTTGTATCTCTTCTGGGAAACAAGTTACAAGCGCTTGAAAATAGGTACTCCTCGAGAAAGTGAGAGAGCGCAGACAGCCAGACACTCTAGCCTTCTCTGCGTCTCTCCTACCTCCTAAAGCCTAATGGTCCTCTTTATTTCCTTTATATCATTCATTTAAATCCCTAGTCTACAGATTTCGCCCCTGCCCTTCTAATAAAGGTATCATGACTCAACCCAACCCAATGACCCCTGAAACGTGGAAACCTGCTCCTCCCCCCTCCCCTATATCAATGACTCAATGCCGTAAACTTATCCAAACTTTTGACTCATCTCTCTCTCTTTTCCCCCTTCTCACCAGTTTTTTCTTCGTTTCCGTTTCGTAATCACACAGTAAGCGTACAAAAAAAATCAGGAAAACTTATCTAGGAAGTGAGTGAGAGGGGTATCAGTGTGTGGTGGAATATGAATCGCAAACAGAAAAAAAAGAGAGGAGAGCGAGAAAAATCTGATGAGTATACAGTTTCTGCTGACTCAATTTCTTTTATTAATTTGCGCTTGGGGAAAAATTCGAAAAAAAAAATTCCACGTGTCCCGAATTTTTTCATCATGCCTTTTGTGACACCTGAGTCATCTCCCCCTAAAGAAAAAAGTGTCAGTCAATAAGAATTTTTTCGTCATTCAAATAGACCCTTTTTCCGGAAGGTGTTCGTTTTTGGGGTCTCCGGGCTACCGTACCCCCTCCTAGCTCTATGTTAAGTTCTAGGACTGCTAGATTTTTCCAGTGACATTACCCCAACCAGACTATTTTTTCTTGGTACCCCCCCCCCTCCCTCTAATCTAAACCATCTTTCCGGAGTGTGCACAATGAGTCAGAGTCCCTCACACTCACACTCAGAAAAGCATTCACCTCATTTTGTCTTTGATATATATGAAACATTCGGGGTTTCGATACCACTATCACATAACCGAGAGACACCGAGCTATTGTTATATTTGCAGATGTGTCAATGTTTTGCATATACAAAACGCTTCTTTCATTTCCCCCCATCTCTCGTATCGTACTCTCTTCTTTTACAACCATATCGATAAAACATGCGGAACAGAATGCTTCTCCTTTACCAACTCTCTCCCCCTCCACTTTTCTTGTTCAACACTCCTTATCACCATCACTTTTTGTATACAATTCCAAATTTTCCAGAATGTCGGTGGATCAGACGATAACAGAGCTCAGCGGCACGTTAGCCCAACTGAGTACTCTCGTCGCACATATCAACGGACAGATATCGGGTATTACGGGACGAGTCAATTTGACACTGGATAATTTCGATCAGGCGGTGGCGAACCTGGCGAAAGATGCCGGGTCGCTGACCTATCAAGTCGGGAATACGGTGTCGCAGGTGAGGTTTAAAAAATTATACCCTTAAAAATTGATAGGGGACCTTTCGTTGGGTACCAGGTTAATTTTTTTTGAACCCTTCGAAATTTTTTTTGGACCCTTCGGAATTTTGTGGACTCTTCGGAATTTTTTTTTGGACCCTTTGGAATTTTTTTTGGACCATTCGGAATTTTTTTTGGACCCTTCGGAATTTTGTGGACTCTTCGGAATTTTTTTTGGACCCTTCGGAATTTTGTTTGGACTCTTCGGAATTTTTTTTGGACCCTTCGGAATTTTGTGGACTCTTCGGAATTTTGTGGACTCTTTCCGAATTTTTTTTGGACCCTTCGGATTTTTTTTGGACCCTTCGGAATTTTTTTTTGGACCCTTCGGATTTTTTTCTTGGGCACTTGGGACCCTAAAACTAGGCCTTACCAGCCATATTAGTGGCTTCTCCTCGAGGTCCAAGATGTAAGCCCCACTGGGTCGGGTAGCATTAGGCCATATAGCGTCGAGCCTATCCGAGCCGAATACCAGCCAGAAATTTTTTGGGCGATCTCAAAAATTTCCCCCTTCAATTTCTGTCTTCCAGGTACCCAACGCATGGATATTCTACATGATCTTCATAGTTCTGATAGTGGTCTTCATCTTATTATCAATCCTAATCATCCTGAACGTCGTCACAAAAGTCCAAGCGATCTACTACACAATGAAAAGTTCCGATGACAGTGAGTTTTTTTTCCACAAAAAAATCACCCCTAGAAAAAAATAATTGTTGTGAATGTCCTTTTTTCGTGTGCCTCGATTCAGTCTGCCTTCCTGTTACAGGCTCAAAACGAATGCTTGTCGAGAAGACGCGAAGGACGACCTCCGACTTTGGATCATCGTCACAACGAATGCGTTCATCGATGCGACACGTTCAGATTCCGATGGAGACCGAACCGAGGAGGCCCGGGTTTCGAAGAGGTGCGAGAGAGAGAGAGAGCGATTAGAGAGAAAAATGTGTTGTGGTTGTGAAATTTTGAGTTTTTTTAAAGACACACTAACCAGTAGGTCTAGAAAAATTTTTTTGCCGAACTTCAAAAAATTATAATTACCGTAACCAGTGGTTACTAACCACTAAGTACTAATTAATTTTTTTTTGAACAGCGGACATCCGGATAAACAGACTTACAGACTTCCACTTCTAAGCATGAATTGTTGTGTTTTTTCTTCTAATTCTAACTTTTTTCAAAACTACCAAAAAACGAAAGATATATTATAAAAAAGCGCCGAGAACCTTCTGTTTGATGAAGTATATCTCAGCTCGGAGTAAAGCTATCAAAAAAGTGTCAACTAATAAAATATTGAGCTTAAACAGCGCTATCCTAGCCTGTTTACAAAATTCTTATATCTTCAAAGGGAGCCGAGATAGCAGGGTTTGAACTTGGCGGTGCGGAAGCGCTGTCTCGCGCTGTCTGTCAGCGCCGCTTTTTCTAAAGCTGATATCTCGGGTCTCACTTGAGTTATCAAAAAATCTTAACTACTGAAATATAGCCCCTGTCAAGACATATATTTTATTGGTTAGCAACTTTTTTGTATCTGCAAAGGAAGCCGAGATAGCAGGGTTTGAAGACGCAACATGCTCTAGCTTTTCTGTGCCGCCTCTTTCAAACGCAGATATCTCGGCTCTGAGTAATGGTATCAAAAATGTGTCAACTAATAAAATATAGCCCGGATCATGCTCTATATTTTATCAGTTGACAATTTTTTTCTATCTCTACCGACTTTTCAGTTACCATCCCTCCAACCCAACTCATCTTTCAGAAACCAACTCGACCGTCTCAATAACCGCCGAAAACAACAACGTGCGACCGTACCAACGGAGGCCCGACGACAAATACGATCAGCAATCGTCATCGCGACCCTATTCGACACGTCTAGAAGTTTAATCTCATTTATTTTCCCTGTCTCCTACCCATTTGCCTCTTTCGCTCCATCCCCACCATTGCTTACCGGTTATCAACTATCTTCTTCTAGTTCTGATGCTTTTTTACATGACTCTAGTCTTTTCCGCCCCAGGGCCTTCCTGAATCTTGATTGTATTCAATGATTTTTCCCCAACGATCTCTTTTCTCTTTTCGGCACAAAACGAATAAAAATGTTCAATGTGATAGATACCACGGACCTCAGAGGTTGAATAAATGAATCAGAATGCAAATATGCACACATTGTACACGCTTTTCTCTCTCTCTCTCTCTCTCTCATTCTTCTGACTCAATGAAGTGATAAGCAATTCACTTGTGTCACCCTCTTCTATACTTGGTCTTTTCAAAATGGGAGTCGACGAAGAGGTTCAAAACATCTACTACAGTATCTACAATATCAATCTGACTCTGGTTAATGTGAGTTTTTATTTTGAAAAAAAAATCCGTCTCGTGTACTCCTCTCGGACAACAGCGATTTCGTTTTTTCTTGACAGCTCTCGTCGATCAAAAGCTGTGTGTCGTTTCGAAAAATTATTTCTCGAAAAGTGCGTTTTTCGAAAGTTTTTACTAGATTTCTCGAAGTTTTTCAAAAAATCAACGAGAAAAATTTTCGAAAAATGTTCGGAACAATTTTTCGAGAATTTTTTCGAGAACTTTTCGAGAAATTCCTCGAAAAATCAACGAGAAAAATTTTTTGAAAAATTTTCGAGAATTTTCGGAAAAATCGGCGAGAAAAATTTTTCGAGAGTTTTTCGAAAAATCAACGAGAAAAATTTTTCGAGAAATTTTCGAAAAATCAACGAGAAAAATTTTTCGAGAATTTTTCGAAAAATCAACGAGAAAAATTTTTCGAGAATTTTTTTAAAAATCAACGAGAAAAATTTTTCGAGAATTTTTCGAAAAACACGGCCTTCCCTTCACTACAGCGCTCCACCGCACTGAAACTTGGCACAAAGCCAAGATTCAAAAATCTCTCAAAAAATGGCTCTATGATGTTTTAATCATATTTCCAATGATATATTTGAAAAATAGACAAAATTCCAGTCATAAAAAAGCAAAAAATAATTTTTACATTTTTTTTAGAAAAAATTCAAAAAATGGCGAAAGAGTGGGTGAAACCTGTTTTAATAAATTTGTTTCACTGTAAAAAAATTTATTTTGATCAATTCAGCTCCTGTTTTCTCATTTTTCGCTGCTTTTTGACTCTTTTTCTGCTGGAAAAAATTTGAACTGTGCAATCTGACGTGACGTGTTTGCGTAAAACTACAGTTCAGTCGCGACGCAGATAATTTGATTAAGCTACGTATCGCGTTTGGCGGGAAAATGAGATTTGAATTCTTGTAGTGAAGGGAAGGCCGTGGAAAAATCAACGAGAAAAATTGTTCGAGAATTTTTCGAGAATTTTTCGAAAAATCAACGAGAAAAATTTCTCGGAAAATTTCTCGAAAAATCAACGAGAAAATTTTTTCGAGAATTTTTCGGGAAATTTTCAAAAAATTTTCGGAACAATTTCTCGAAAAATTCCTCGAAATGCTTTCGAAACAACACACTGATCAAAAGTACATAGAAGCTTATAGTTTCTCTGCACTCTCTCTCTCTCCTTCTTAAAATCGCGCGTGACATTCTCTGCAAGAACCCCCTAATCCAACCTCTCCCAATTTTTCATTCCCAATTTTTTGGTGCCAAAGAGTGCGAAATCCTCTTTCTGTGATTTGTGCGCCTCTTCCCCCTTTTCAAATTGAATTTCGTTGCTCACTCTCTGTGGCTAGTATCATTTGCATGTGGGGGTCTAGCAGCTTGTTTTGGTCCCGTCGCCGCTCCGTTTCTCCATAATAATAAAAGGTCGTCATGCCAAATTGCTCTGTCTCTGTGTGGAGCTCCCCTTCCTTCCTCCTCTTCCACCCATTTTTGCTTCTTCTTCTTTTTCATTCCGTCTTCTACTCCACTTCTTTCTTGTTGTTTTTTTTCATTTTCCCAGAGCTCTTTTTGGAATTCATGAGTGACACCAGTTATAAATTTCAGCTCTCTCTTTTTTTTGTCATTTAGTATAGTGACTTTCATAAATTATTTTTTAGAGTTTACTGGGATCAAGGGGGTTTGCAGATTTCACATTTGATAGTCAGCTAGCTGAAAATGTAAGCAGCGAAATGGAGTCTAATTTCGAACTTGTAGTGGGCCTAGAAGAATCCCGGTGATGACTTGGGGGGGGGGGGGTCTAGGTCAAATCGAGTTAGTAGGAACTCAGGAACGCTTAGAATACTTCATTTCGAATGTAGATTAGAAAATGGGCCGTCTCCAGCTTTTCCCCGGCATCCCGCATTTTTCCGTAGGGCCACAACTACGGGCCAGAACTTTCTTCAGACTCAAAATTTTTTGATAACTAGGAAATCAAAATGGTGTATTTTAACTAGCTCTACACGATGGGCATATTCAAATTACTGTATATCCATCTAGAAAAAAGTTATAGGCAAAAAACCAGGCGTTTCGAAAAAACCCGAAAACCTCGGCAACCCAAGGCATAAAATTTTTGCGCAATTCCAAAAACTAAGGTGCCTGATTTTTGAGCGGTTTTGTTAGAAGGCCCACTCGATTTATGCAGTCTGAAATTTCTGATAGGCGCTAATTTCAGTTCCCATAACTAGGTAGGCTCAGCTACCCGGTTTAGCGTCATAGCAAAAATGAAGGAGACGATTAATTTTTTTCGGGCCACAACTTCCATTTGACTCAAAATTTTTCGACATTTAGGGAGTCAAATGGTGTATTTTTGCGAGCTCTACACGATAAAAAAGTTCAATTCCCGTAAATCCACTTAGAAAAAAGTTATGGGCAAAAAAACGGACCTAAAGCCTCAACAAGTCATGGCCTGTTAGCAGATATGCATTTTTTCGCTCTTACTGGAGGAGCCTGATTTTTCCGAGCGGTTTTTCTAAAGCTCAGTTTAGGCAGTCTGAAATTTTTGATAATCACTAACCCGTCTAGCTCCCAATCAGCCTCCAACCGATCTCTGAGCAATTCCAAAAAAAACTTCGTCATCAGAACACTTTTCATTAGAATTTCCAAGTAAACACACAGAAAAACTCTCACATATTCTCATTATGTTCCATTGCTCATGGGAAACCATTTCAGTTAGACCAAGGACTCGGCCAACTCGTCGAAGGCATGAATTTCGGACTGGGAGTTTTTGATCAGCACGTGAGTTGTTCAGTGTGTGTTTACCCATTTCAAAAGAGGATTCTCAGGTCAATATGGTGGTAAGCAAGGTGAACGATGTGCAGAACAATGTCAACACAAAACTCACATTGGTTAGTTTTTTATGCTCTATGTGGATTCCCAATCGATTTCAGTTTCCAAGTGAATGGCTCTACCTATTTATTCTCATGTTTATTGTTCTTATTCTACTTGGATTAGTTGGATACCTCCTTTACTACATTGTCAATTATATTCTAAATCGACATGATCGATACGAGGAATATCGGATGTGGTATTTGAAGAATGTGATGAAGGAGGATATTGAGGATTGGGAGGAGGATGATGAGTTTGCTGAAGGATTCTATTCGCTCAGTGATGATACTCCACCTCCGACTTATAGTGAATATGTTCAGACTGCTGATTTATACGCTAACTATCATGGTGGGTGGGAGAGACGCAGAGAAAGGGGTAGGCTAGAGTGTCTGACTGTCTGCGCTCTCTCTCTGTCTCTCTTTGGGAGTGCCTAACTTTGAACGTAGTTATCTCGTTTCCTAGAAAAGCTAGAAAAAAATTGTCGACTAATAAAATGTAGAGCTTAACCAGGGCTACATTTTTGAATTGACAACTTTTTGATAGCTTCACTGGGAATTGAGATATATACGTTTAAACAAGTAGCATCTTTTCTAGTAGCAGAGAGGTGGTTCAGAACTGTTTTTGACTCATTTTTGACCTATTTTAGCTCATTTTAGCTCATTTTAACCCCTATTTTCCCTTTTTTCTTCCCTATCCCAATAATTTTCTTCCAGACGAAATCGAAGCTCAACGCAAATCCGGTCAACAATACAGCTCACGAATCGGTCGACCTCGAGGCACCGGCGAAGAGTACAACACGTTGATCTGATTTTTTCTCTAATATTTTGTTGCAAACGGGTTTCGAATGTACGATTTGATTTGAAAAAGTAAAAAAAATAAATATAAAACATGTGACTTTTTTTGGTAATTATAATATAATACATATCGGTTTCAATTCGACACGCAATAAACAATACATGACGAGAGTGGCAATCCGATTGGCGTCTCTCTCTCTCTCTCTCTCTCTCTCTCCCTCTCTCTCTCTCTCTCATTTTGATCCTCCGGTCGGAGGTCGATTTGCATACCCGTTTTCTGTCAGTTGGTGGCATACACCTGAAAAAATGTTCAAATTATTCTCTACCATAATTCTCATCTCAATGCTCTCCTTAGCCTCAGGACAGTACGGTATCTACCCGGGAATGTATGGGGGATACGGTGGCTATGGTGGTTATGGTGGCTACGGTGGCCTGGGAATGTACGGAGGAGGATTGGGATATGGAGGACTTGGACTCGGTGGAATGGGCATGTATAGTCCGTATACGAATTATTGGTGCAAGTGAGTTTTTTGGGAGGGGGGGGGGCTGGGATAAGCGGGTTGGGCCGTAGGTTGCGCGGAGCAGTAGAAAAGGCCCTTTTGCTCTGAAAATGAGTGAAACTTTTCAAAATAAATTTTTTTATGAGGTTAATTGACTCTAGAACTTCTATTGAATTCCCAGAAATTTTTGAGGCCCAGATATTTTTTGGAGGTGACATCAACCCCCGCCAAGTCGCGGCAGGTACCCCAGCGCTATTTCTGTGCCTAGACTTGGTAAAGTTTACTCCTTTTGTTAGATTTGGTAGAGTATAGTTTTTTAGCAACTATAGTTTTTTGAGAAAATTAGTCATGCTATTCTCTAAAATCTGGCCGTTTCACTAGAGATTTGAAAAATCGCGTAACGCAATAAGTAGTTATACCGCTAATTTTAGGGCTGCCACGCAAAAGGCTTGGTTTTAACGGCCACGTCAAAAACACTCGCAGCTCGAAAAAAAATCCGCCCATCAGACTACCCAATCTTTATTTCAGCAACTACGGACTGGGACTCTACGGCAAAAAACGACGATAGCTTTCTTCATAATTTCCCTACTCTCAAATAGCGTTTCCCACTTCAGTATCTCTTTAATCTCTTTCCCCTCCCCTGGACTCTTTCATGTTTTTCATTGTGAACTCTACTCAATAAACCCTTTTAATTAGATTTCCCCTTTATCCGATTTCTTTTTGAATGTTTCAGGTTTATTTTCAGGCAAACGCGTGGGTTTCTTCCACATTCTAACATCATTCACCTGCCCCTTCCAGAATTCGATCCTTCTGGGAGAGAAAAAGAAGGTGTACATTTTTGATGAGTTTTGAAAACTATTCGTGAATTTCGATCATAGGTGACGTCTTCAGTAGGAATTCTAGAAGAAAAAATAGGAAAAACACCAATTATTCTTGATAATTAACGCTTCCGTTTGGTTTTTTCTTAGAAAAAGATCTGTTTTTTTCATAAGCTTCTAGAAAAACAGATTTTTTCTAGACATCTTTTTTCATAATTCTAGAAAATTCTCCAGTCTTAACAAGACAAGTCTTGTAAGACATAGAAACTTCAAAAATAAAAAGTTGCTCATCTTAATTTCATGAAAAAAGCGCTCTTTGACGTCTTCATCGGTTCAAAACTAATTTTCTTGCTTCCTCATAACATCCGTGTGCACCGATCCATGACCGTGTTCAAATGAAGCACACAAATAGAGATAAGCTTCTCTCTCTCTCTCTCTCTCTCTCTCTCTCTCTCTCTCATTTCCCCGATGAGTCGTTAAAAACAACACGTAGTCATCATGAAACAAAACGGATTAGAATGCCCTCTAGGACTCGGAGGGTGTCTTGTCTTGTTTTCTATTTCTGTGATGACGAGTAGGAGGGCTTCTGAAGTGCGCGTTACTAAGATACTTTTTTTTGAATTTTGAAATGTTTCTGGCTTCATTTACATTTTACACTTTTTTTGGAGCTCTGCTTAGTTTTAAAAGTCTAGGACCTCTTATACCCTCACAGTAGCGTTCAAAAGTTTATAGAAAAATCCCTTGAACGCGTTTATCTCAGTTCCTTTGGGAGATATTGAAAAACTGTTAACTAGAAAATTGTTTGTCATATTATTTTGCATATTTTGCTAGTTGATACTATTTTCATATCTCTAACGGGAAAAGAGATACAGTAGCCTTCAAAAGTATATAGAAATTTTTATTAGCGGTCTTATGCCATTTTCAGGGGCCTGGTTCTCGGATCTTGGGTTTCCGATCGCTTCGAAAATTCTTGGAGGCTTAGAACTGACCTTGATAAAGAAGTATTTATTCACAAAATTTTCAGAAAATATCTCATTCTCTTTTTATTGGACGAGTTCTGAGAGACACCTGAACTTCTCCCGATTTCAGTACTAAAATGGCCGAAAAAAGGGTCTCTCTCAGAACTCGTCCAGTAAAAAGAGAATGAGGTATTTTTTGAAAATTATGTGAATATAAAGTTGTTTATTAAGGTCTGATCTACGCCTCCAATAAATTTCAAAACGATCGGAAACCCAAGATCCGAGAACCAGGCCCCTGAAAATGGCCCAAAACCGCTAAAATCAACTGAAAAAATTTTCCATCTACTTTTGAACGCTACTGTATTTGGCAGCTACCCTTTCTCCTGTAGGTCCTCAAGCCTCTCAAAAAAAACCTACTAGACGTTCTAAAGGTCTTGAACTTTTTGGTCCTGGAGCTATACGCCTTTAAACAAAAACAATAAATCAAAGAGAGAGACAAGTCATAACTTTTTACGAGGTAAAAAACGTCATGCTAAGACCCCACCTCCCACCAACATTCATTCAATCTTTCACCTCCCATTCTTCTTCTAATGCACTCCAAATGAGAGAGAGAGAGAGAGAGAGAGAGAGAGAGAGAAAAGTTCCTGCTTCATCATCCCCCTATTTACGGAGGAGACAATTTTAATGGAGGCGGAGAGAGTTTTCTCATTTCGAAAAAAACTCATTTCATTTTTTTTCTTTCCACCATTTAAAAACTCTTGATTACTTTATAAAAAACTTTCAGATGCGATTCATCGGCCTTCTTGTCCTCATCTTCGCCGTTTTTGCACCAACTTTGGCCATTTTCCGCTCTTCGTCTAGGGTAAGCAATGTAGGCTCGACTTTATCTGCATTTATCTCGGTTCGTGTTAGAGATATCAAAAAGTGGTCAACTAACAAAATGTAGCACACATTAAGAGCAACATTTTGTTAATTGACCATTTTTTAATATCTCTATTGAGAACTGTGATAAATGCAGCTAAAGATGAGCTACCGGGGTGCGAAGTCTATTAGAGGTTTTACGTAATTTCTCATCGGGTTCTAGCCCGTTTATAGAGATTTTTACGTCAATTTTTAGAGGAAATTCTCGAAAATTTCTCGAGAACCTCTAGATGCGACTTTTCTCGAAAAATCGCTTCAAACCCTGAAAAACCCCTAATTCCAGGGAATGACGTCGATCGACGAGAACAGCGGTGACGTCATCTGGGTGCCGATTCCGCAGGAGCGTTTCCAGGATGACGGTGTTTCTGTCGGTGGAGGACGTCGTAAATGTCTGTTTTGTCGTGGCGCAAGGAAATGAGATACATCTTTTCGGCAGACCCTTTTTGTTGAATAAATCATTTGAGAGAGAGAGAGAGAATTTATTCGTATAAAAGATCAAAGCCTGAGCAATTTATTAGAGAAAAACAGAGAACGCTTATTTTCGGAAACCGAGCATTCCGACGGATCCCATGAAGACTCCTTCGGTGGCTCCACGGAGGAATTTCTTTGCGTTGCTCTCACGGTGAGGCATCATCTGGAATAGAAAATGGGTCGGTGGGGATATAAAGGCCGCAGCGCGAGTCAAAAACTCCGACCGCGTGGCGCAGCCGGTAAGCGCATTGCGTGCAAAATAAAGGGGTCAGGTTCGACCCCACCAGGCAATTTTTCTTTGCTTTTTCGCTTTTTGACTAATAAAATAATTTTTTTCTATTTCTCCTTACTATTCCAGAATATAGAATAACTCACCCCAACACCTCCTCCTCCACAACACGCTCCTCCCCCACCCATCATCGGATATCCTGGATAACCGTATCCCATTCCATACGCCGGATAACTCATTCCAGGATAACCTGTTCCGTAACCAGCTCCATAGCCTCCCATTCCTCCATATCCATAACTTCCCATTCCACCATTCTGAGTATAAATGGGAACGAGTACTGTCTGTTGTCGAGGAGTTCCAGAATTCAGATAACTTTGGTATAGAGATGGGTTATAATACTGGGAAAATGAGATAGTGGCAAGGAGTAAAATCAGAAGAAAACTGCGAATCATGACCGGTAAAATGGAGAAGAATGATGGAGATGGGTCGATGGAGGTGACCTTCTTTTCCTACCCTCTCTTTTTTTCGTTTTCATACGTCCACTTGTAGGGTTTCAAGTAGTTCAAAAGTAGCGTTGGTTTTTGAAATTTCAATCATAAGTGCTTTGTTCTCCAATTTTCTAAATTTGTTGGTTTTTCAGCCGGAAACTGTGTTTGGGTGCACTGCAACCTGTAGTTAGAAAATTAGCAAGTGCGCTCCACTGTTCTCCTCGTGTACACTTGGTGAACAACCCAATTATTTTTTTATTTTTTAGATTTTTTAATTCTCTTTTTTTTGCTGTTTCTATTGGATTTTGCAGGGAAAAATAGCTTAAAAATTGAAGTAAATCTGCACAAAATCAATCAGCATTATCCAATTTTATTTAAAATTTCGCAATCGAACGGCTAAATTTGCATGTCATCTTCAAAAATTGTTTCTTCAGAAAAAAATAGGATTTTTGAAAGAAAATAGCGTAAATGGAACAGAAAATGTTGTGCAAATTAGAATCATCCAATTTAATTTTGAATTTCGCAATCGTGCGGCTAAATTTGCATTTTCTCGAGAGCAGGTGGCCACCATCTTTTCTCCTAATTGCACACGCTCTTCCGGAGGGACAGAAGAACACATTTATAATGCATGAGCGCCCATTCTTCTCCAACCTTCTTTTCCTTTCAAGACCAGAAACAATTTCTTTTGAAAAACCTTTTTTCTTCCAGTTTTCTGCATAATGTCCGAAGTATTCGACCTCGAAATCACCACAAATGCGACGGATTTCCCGTTGGAAAAGAAATATCCGGCGACTATTTCGTTGAATGAGTTTAAGGTAAAAACTTATTTTTAAAAATTAAAACAATATTTTTTCCAGAAAAAGCTGGAGCTTGTTGTCGGCACCACAGCGGATTCGATGCGAATTCAGCTGTTCGACGGGAATGATCAGCTGAAAGGCGAGTTGACAGACGGCGCGAAAAGTCTAAAGGAGTTGGGCGTTCGCGACGGCTATCGAATCCACGCCATTGATGTGACCGGCGGAAATGAGGATTTCAAGGACGAGAGTATGGTGGAGAAGTACGAGATGAGCGACGACGCCTACTCGAAACGTACGGATAGTGTTCGTGCGTGGAAGAAGAAAATGCAGGAGGAGCAGGGAGTTGTGGCGCCTGCGAAGACGGGCGATACGCTGAACGAGGAGGCGGCGAAGGGAATTAAAGTTGGCGATCGGTGTGAGGTCAGCGTCGGCGCCCAGATGGCTAGGAGAGGAGAGGTGGCGTTCGTTGGCACCGCAAAGTTCAAAGACGGAATTTGGGTTGGAGTCAAGTACGATGAGCCTGTTGGCAAGAACGATGGCTCGGTGGCTGGAGTTCGGTGAGCGATTTTTCTTTTTTTTTTTCAAAATTATTGATTTCCAGGTACTTTGACTGCGAGCCAAAATACGGAGGATTCGTGCGTCCGGTCGACGTAAAAGTCGGCGATTTCCCCGAGCTCTCCATCGACGAAATCTAAATAATTTGTTTTCTAATTGATATTTTCTATGTAACATGTTGCTAACCGCTTTCACTTTTTCTATTTTCTCCCGAATATTTTGTTTCTATTGGCGATCTCTTTCTTTCTCTCCGCTGGCTTCTATCTATTTTGCATGTGATAAGTAAACGATAAGTGACACCACCGAACGAGTAGCATCCGCTCCGTCTCGTCAAAGAGGAGAACAATTGACAAAGAAGCTTAGAAGCTGTTCGAGAGGCAACAAAACTGGTATCCTCCTTCTAAGGCGGATCTCTTAGTCTCTCTTGAGGGGCAAACAGGGGATCACTTTCTGTTTTTTCATGACAAAATACTAAACACAAAGCGATAATTATGCTATTGTTTTTTGCTTTTTTATTCCCTTTCGTTTTAGCTCAACGAGGTAAGCACGCGGTTTTATATACGACTTTGACTCTAATTAGCTCAGTGCACTGGTAGTGTAAACGGTAATACTTTTGTCTTTTGAGCAGACACTTCCAGGTTCGAACCCACCTTGGAGCAAAACTTTTTTGCTCTGTTTTTAAATGCTTTTTTCCTGGATATTTCTGGTGGCCTAGTGGCTAACACACTAGATTTTGATCTAACGCGGTCAGGTTCAATTCCACCCATACCCAAAACTTTTTGCCTAACCATACAAACTTCAGATATTGTACAATGCCCAGATAATCCTGCATTCTGTATGTTGGATCTACTCAAAACATGGGAAGAACTGAGAATAACAGAGACGAATGCAACAAAAATCCTGTTACCAGTAGGGTTCCCCTTATCATTTTATCACATCGAAAACCGGTTTAGATAGTCTACTACTCAAAACGATCGCTGATAACTCTTTGCGAAAACTACTCGAATCTGGAAGAAAAATGCGGACTTGGCAGGTGCCACGTGGACAATCCCGTCGCCAGTTTCGTCACCCGACACTTTTCATTCGTTTGTCACAAAGAGACGATCACGAAATATTTTGAAAATCAGCAATGTATCTCGACGACGCTAATCGAGGCAAGAAGATGTTCAGAGATGATAAATGAGGAACCGACAATCGGAGGGGAGGTGTTCTGTCCGAAGCTAGATGAGTTTGTGACGTGTGTCGAGGAGCCATTGAGGACGACGTGTGGCAATGAGGCTTATGCATTGGTGATGAAGACTATAGAAAAATATGGGTGCCCAGAGAAAATTGGTAAGCTATTTTTTAGGGGTGTCCCGTAAAAAATGCCTTCAGAAGTGGCTCGAGTCAACGAGTTCCTGAGCGTCGGTGTCGACTCATCGAAACTTGAGGTGGCGGAAAATGGTAATACAACAGAAATGCTTGTCACAGCATCCCTAGCCGTTGAGGACCCGGAGATAACGGAGGTTGCTACTCCCCAGACCACTACGCAGGAGTCCATAGAGGCCCAGATAGCAGAGAGTTCAGGGGAGGTACCGGAAGTGACTACGGTAGAAGTAACTACGGTAGAAGTGCAGACAAGGAGGCCCAAGAGAAAACACTTCAACGCTGAGAATATGACGGATTGTTATACGAGTATTGTTGGGTGAGTGGGGAGTTTGGGTCGGGGGTACGGTACCGATAGGGTAGGGTACGGTACCAGTCAAGAGTATGTAGGTTTTCGGCTATTTTTTGAAGTTTTTTCAATCAGCGAAACTTTCAAAGAAAATTTTTGAGCGGTACAGAACTTCTCCAGTCCGGCTCGGTTTTTCGTTCCCAAAACCGCAAATGAGGACGAAAAAATTACTAAAATGACGAAAAATTGACGAAAAAATGATGAAAAAATGATGAAAAATTGATGATAAAATGACGAAAAGTTGATGAAAAAAAATGATGAAAAAATGTCGAAAAATTGATGAAAAAGTGACAAAAAATTGACGAAAAATTGACGGAAAAATGATAAAAAATTGATGAAAAAATGATTTAAAAAATGAATAACCGTATCATTCCAGAGACTTCGGCCGATTCCTTCACTCCTCTCCCACCGCCTCCTTCGTCCGTTTCCCTCTCTTCGGCATCAAACACATGGAACTCGAAGTCCTTTGCGCTAAATTCGAGGTGGCGACAGAGTGCGTCGCCAGTTTTTGCGTCGGAAACTGTCGCCTTCCAGCCATCAAAAGCTTCGTTGACTCGCAGCTGAAGGAGACGTGTCGAATAAGAGATCTCCCGGATTTCGAGTTGGGATTCACTTGTTTGCAGAATGTGCTAAAGGAGAATACGGTAGGTGAAATAGCAGCGCCAAGAAATCGAGGATCTTTCAGGAATGCATAAGCTTCCTGAACTCTACTAATCCGAATCGATGCGATGGTCATCCTCAATTTAGGAACTGCATAATTGATCGAATTTTGAGTGATTGCTCAGAGGAAACGATCCGGTTAATGGATAAAATGGAGGAAGGGTTCGGGTGTAAACTTCTCGTCGAACAGGATTTGGATGGGAGTGGGGAAGAAGGTTCTGGAAGTGGGGATGTGCCTTTAATAGAAGAGCAAAGAGATCCAGAGGCAGAGGAAAATGAAGTGGTGAGATCTTACCATTAGAAAAAATTTTTTTTTGAAAAAGTGGTAACCTTAGAAAAAATTTTAGACTCCAAGTACATATTTTAGCTTCTCACCGACGACACGAAGCCCAGAACCTGTGAGGGGATAGTCAAAACTACGGCACTCTCCTGCCTCGCCCCCCTTCTCCGTCTATGGACTGGAATCAAAGAGAACCGAAAAGACACCGAAGTGGTTAACCCCCAAACCCCTACCCTCCCTAACCCCGATGTTTTCAGGTAGTTTTCCCGATATTCGAATTCTCCAAAATCGAGCTTCTCGAACTATGCGACTCTTTCGCCAACTACCGAAACTGTGTCAAGTACACCGACACATCGGTCTGTCGGACGGAACCTGTGGTGAGATTTTAGTCAGGTTAGGGTTAAGAGAGAGGAATTTTAAGATAAACTTCACCGAGGAACACTTTGGACAGGTTTGTACGACACAACAAATTGAGGCGTCGATGAGAACTCATGACTGTATAAATGCGATCGACTCGAGGAATATGGGAGTTTGTCAGAAGTTTAGTCATGGGGAGACACTTCCAGGGAAGGTGAGATAAAGGTTTTTGAAAGGTGACAGTGTTTTTGGAGTTTTTTAAGCAGCTATAAAGGTTTTATAGGCGCCAAAATGTGCTCAAAAATCGCAAAGGCTACCCAGATTCCGAGTAAACATTCAGCATATCACTAAAAGTGCTATAACTGATTTTTCGTTCAAGATTTCAAAATTTTTATAATTACGGAAATGTTGCTCATGTTAAGATGAACATTTTGTTAGTTGACAACTTTTTTATATCTCTTCTGGCAACTGAGATATGCCGGTTTGAAGTTGGGGTACCCCTAGGCGCAAGCAGCAAGTTTGCTTTTTTCTTTCACTGTGTCTCATCCTCGTATCTTCTTTTCCAGATGAGCTAATAAAAAAATGTTTGTTATTAAAATATTGCTCATGTTAAGCTGAACATTTTGTAAGTTGACAACTTTTTTGTATCTGTTCTGATAGCTGAGATATGCCGGTTTGAAGTTGGGGTACCCCAAGATGCTCCATTTCTCTGCTTCTCAGCCTTGTATCTTCTTTCTCAGTGACGCTATCAAAAAGTTGTTAACTAATAAAATATAGCTCTTGCTTAGCTCTATATTTTATTAGTTAACTCATTTTTTCTATCTCTTCTCCAAACTGAGATACATTGCAGAGAAAGTGTCCAAAAGTGCGTCGCTATACGAAATGCCTCCGAAAACTGGTTTCCCATTCGTGCGGACACTTGATGCTGGCTCAATTCGATATGATTGTGAATCGATTTGGATGCTGATTGTTTTAATAATATATTTTAATATACACGGATAATAAACATATACCTAGGGCTTTGGTCCAAAGCGGCATAAGACACGTTTATTTATAGGGGTCCAAATAATTAGGTAATGAAAGAAAGAAAGATGAGCAATTTATACAATCACGACTGTAAAAGGAACAAGAATAGGTGTGGAAAATGGAATTCAGAATTCCGAATGGTCTAGAATGAAGATCGGATGGTACGGTTGCTTCGGAATACTACTGGCGGTGGGGCTTCACTGAAAAAAGGCTCAATTTTTTTCGTAGTTAAAAAAATTGATCCATCACCAAAAAATATAGGCTAAAATAAGAAAAACAATACCAGATTTTTAGTAGGGTGTGAAAGTCTAATAGTGAGTGGTAGTAGTGACCGCATACGAGTCCGACACTTCTCTGAAACGTCGTTTGTCACGGAAGCAAAGCAACAGAGGGGTCCGGAAGACTCACTTTTCACGAGAAATGAAGATCAACGCCATGTCGACGACGTAGAGGAGGGCGCCCAGGAAATAGAACGCCTGAAAAACCTAGAGGGGTCAGAGGGGAGAATAGAACTTACAGCAGCGACGGCCCATCCTTTGACAACGAATTGAATTTGGCATCCGGGAATACCGGCGCACCCGGAGAATACTCCGTTTCCGACAGCCTGAAACATAAATATTAGGGTTTTTTCCCGTCAGCCTTATTCATAAGGTTAAGAGGGAAACTAACTTGAATGAAAAATTCCATGTGATCATATCCAGTGGCGTACCATGTCTCGACTCCGCCAGTGACCAGGAACGCTATCATCGAGAGACCAGATATAAGGATTTGCTGAAAGAAGAAGTTTTTAGGACTGGGGAGTGTAGGCTTCGGAACCGCCCGGATTTTTAGGTTAGGTTAGGGGGTCCGGGGTAACCAGCCTGCACCTGGGCCGAAATAGAGAGGTTGGTCTAGGTGCCTCAAGCAAGGTGTTAGCAGGTTGGCTGGTTACTAGGATGAGCTCCTTACGATCTCTATTTAATTAGCAGTCTTGGTTAGTGCGTTAAGGAAGCTCAAACCTTTTAACGGGAAATTTTTTCTGGAGCCTTTTTCGTGAATTTTTTCTGAGGCCTTTTTCGTGAATTTTTTTGAAGCCTTTTTCGTGAATTTTTTCTGAAGCTTTTAACGTGAATTTTTTCTGAAGCCTTTTTCGTGAATTTTTTCTGGAGGATTTTTCGTGAATTTTTTCTGAAGCCTATTTTCTAAAGCCTAGAGACCCGCCAGGTATCCCCTATTCATACTGGATAAGGGACTATTCAAGACCACCCACTTCTCAAAGTTTCGACCCCCCATCCTTACCGGATAAGTGAGTATACTATTCATCGCCAGGGTCACACAGCTGACTCCAACAGTAATCAACCCGAACGCAAGTGTGATGCAGATGAGAGCCACTTGTCCGTACACACTGAAAACTTTCTTTTTTACTTTCCCTCCCTAAATTCCTCACTTTTGACCCCTTCCTTGAAAATGAAGGGCGTTACTCCATCGATCCGCATTCATCGGGAAGATACTGTTCTGGCCGGGACAGATCTGAAAAGGGGAGTTTTAAGGGTCTCGGGGGGGGGGGGCTAGGCTTACTTCTCGACTGATCGATTGTCCATTGAGGTATCGGGAAAAGCAGGCTCCTGGAGCCGTTAGAATCAGAATCATGGATACGATAGCGAGGATCTGGAACTTTTGGATGGGGTCAAAATCAGGATGAAGACTCACCAAAATAAAAATGCGAATACAGAAAACAATTCCGTTGAATGCTCGTTGTGAAAACATTTTTCGCGCAGTGGTCCGTTGGTTTAAAGGCGCAGGCGGTCTATAAGACGAATTCTGATTTACAGGTATATGATGACGCAATGGTGAGGGTGAAACGGGCGGTGAATTGACGACGATGTGCCGCCTTTGTTCGACGTACACGACTCGATTCGCTTGATCTGACATTGTTTGGTGGTTGGAAGAAGAGAAAGTCAATGGATATAACCGTCGAGAATCGCTGGGGGGACGATTAAAAACCGGAAGGCTCGATTGGGAGGTTGGGGGAAGGGAAGGAGGGGTTACGTAATGTTCATCCGATGGCAGAATGGATGGAGGAGCAAGGGGGGGGGGGGGACAAATATAGAATTGGGGAACAGGTTGGAGGGTGTCAAGTGTTGGAATAAATAGAAACGGGGAGTAGGAGGTTACTTGTTAGTTATGCAGGTTTCAAGTGGTTGTATATTTACACCCTATATTTCAAAATACTCAACTCACTTGGTTTAGGGTGAGCCTGGAGAAATCGAGAATTTTAGGGAGGTACATATAGGCCGCAAATTTTCTAAGATACTAAAAACGTCCCCAAATTGTTGCTAGTCAGAAAAAAAGCTGGCAAAAAATAGTGGAATTTTTAAAAAACTAGATATTCTAGCGGAATTCTAAAAATGCAGATTAGCGAGATAGGCCACATCCCCTGGACCCGAAAAAAATTTGGACCTGTCCCAAAAGCTCAGGGTCCCAGAAAATGGGCTGGGCTACATTTGGTTGACGTTTTTACCAAGCTGTTACAGTAGTCAACGAACCCAGCCTAGCTAACAGCATAGCTTTTGACTAAGGTGACCTCGCAGGCCCATAGGAGTGTTAGGGTTGAGCACAGGACCTCAGTTACCGGTTGGCCTTAGCAGGTAGCCCTTAGCATTCAAGCTTTAGCGGGTAGGCTTAGCAGGTAGCTGGCACTCTAGCAGGTACTTTATAGTATTTAACCTGAGGTCAGAAATTGAGGTTAGGCTTAAGCCTAACCAAAAAATTAGGCTAAAACCTAGGCTTAACGTTAAGAACTTGGCTAGGTCGACAGTAAATACCGCATTTTTTATAGGCTAGAACTCAAAAAACCCACTCAAGACTAAAAAAGCAGCTAGATTAAAAGCACCAAAAACTTGCACACTTTAAAAAAAAATCATTTTTTTAAAAATTTCACAATTCGAACAAAAAAAAACGGTTTACACAAAAAGAAGCATATAGCATTGTGATGGTGCATATGGCTACTTTCGCTTTCCTCCCCCTAAGAGGATCTATTGCACAAAAACTGGCCGTTTTTTCCCCCTATTCCTCTTCTTTTTCCTCTCTTTTGTGTCGTTTTGATGTATTATTACCAATTTTAATACAACAAGTTTCGAAAGAGAGAGAGAGAGATTCCGAATACTCACGCAGACATCATCACCCGAAAACGGACAATCTATGATGACGTGTCTTCTATACACAAAAGTAAGTGAATGGGTTGAGGGAGAAGTGTTGACTGGTAAGTGGATTATGAGGAAGTTTAAGGAGGACTACTAGGTAAACAAAACCTCTTTTAGACGGGCATAAAGGTGCCTAAAAGGAAAAATAGTACAACATCGTTAACCAAACTGGGTCTCTGCAAAACGGTCGGTACGTTCTGAATCATACGGTGACTGTCCGGTTAGTCGGTAAAAATGATCATAAAATTGAACGAACCGAAACCACCGAGAAAAACGGATAATTGGGGTGGAGGGAATGTCGTGAGAAAACGGATTGCAGATTTAATTTTTGAAAGGAGAGCTCAAAGGGTTCAGCGATCAAGGAGCGGCTTCTAAGAAAAACTAGGCTCAAAAATAATTTTTCTAGAATAAATGGTTTAAAAAAACTCTGAATTTTCAATTTTCCAAAAAAAGTTCGAAAAAACTACCCAGAGAGACGCAGAGAAGGCTAGAGTGTCTGATTGTCTGCGCTCTCTCAGGAATGCTCATCTTTGAGCGCCCATATCTCCTTTCGCAGCAGAGATACAAAAAAGTTGTCAACTAATAAAATGTTTAGCTTAACATGAGCAATATTTTATTAGTTAACGATTTTTTGATAGCATTTCTGGAAAAGAAGATATACGGCTGGCTTCAAAGTCTAGAGATAGCCGGGATAGACGCAGAGAAAGAAAAAGGCTAGAGTGTCTGACTGTCTGCGTCTCAAATATGCTTGCAAGAACAACACGTGAATTTGAATGGAATTTTTTATGAAATTTTTATTTATGAAATCGGATATTCCTGTTCCCTCGTTCTCGATTCGCCGAAAAATTGAATTGATCTCACTTTTTTTTTAACTTTCAAAAAAAAAACCAGTTACCGGTTACTGTTGTCTGATGTCTGTTCTCTCAAAAACTCCATAAAAACAATATTTTTATTTACAAAATGATTTCAGCGACTAAATCATAACCTACGGGCGGTTTCAAGCAAAAAGAGGAAAGTTCCTGAAAGGATATCTAGAAGATAGTGGTCATGTCATACTGTAGGTCGAACCACATTAAAGTGGCACCGTAAAGGGTGAAAAAGAGGAAGAACGAGAGGAAATAGATTGCTGGTGGGAGGGTAGAAGTGGTGGAGCAGTAGAGGAGAAGTCCCGAGCAGAATAGAATCGAGATGTTGGTGGCGATCACTTTTTGGGTGGCGTACCGGAAGTACTCGTCCTAAAATTATTTTTAACGTAAGCTAGCAAGTTTCAAGCCTACCGTAGTCCCTCTCTTCTTGTGCTTTCTAGTCCGACACTGTCGATTTTTCAATGGCTTCTTGACTCTATCCGGAACCGTCCAGATTGCCTGCTCAGCCCCATCCCATGCATGAGGGCCCACTAGCCGATAAACATACGGAACATTGGCTCCCATGAACAACTTCATCCAGAATCTGGGATAAGAGAACAAATAATGTCTCATTGGTGGAAGGCATCCAATAATCTCGGCAATCTCATCCATATAAGACATATAATCCACTTGAATCGTGTGCTTAATACTATCAAAATATCGTTTCTTCATGGCTGCCTTCTTCTTCGAAATATCGTCTATTTGGTCTTGACTCGACGGAAGGTCACATCGTCCGGCGAACACTCGAGCCGCCCATCTGCTTTGGATTTCGGCGATTGGGGCGATGGATCCAATTGGTTGGATGAGACCAATGACGGCGACACTGTCACTGTTTGGAGGGAACACGTATTTGTATAGGGGCACTTGTTGGTTCTGGAAATATTGATTTTTAGAATCTCTGTGTCTAATTTCTGAATTGAGCTATAAAAAAGATGTCAACTAATGAAATATAGAGCTTAACAAGACTTTTTTTATTAGTTGACAACTTTTTGATAAAACTACTAGGAACGGAGATATGGGGCTTGACAGACGCAGTGAAAGAAGAAAGCTCTGCGTCGTCTAGGAGCTCCTACTTTGAAGCCGCATATCTCGGCTGCCAGGAGGGGTACAAAAAAGTTGCCAATTAATGAAATATAGGGCTTAACATGACCTACTTTTTAGTAGTTAGCAATTTTTTATAGCACTCCTGGTAACCGAGCTATGGGACCTGAAAGACACATTGACAGGAAAAATCTATGCGTCTCCGGTTGTCCCTACTTCGAACCCGCATATCTCAGCTGTCAGAATAGATACAAAAAAAGTGTCAACTAACAAAACACTCAATTTAACATGAGCAATATTTCATCAACCAAAAGTTTTTCAAAATCTCAAACGATAAATCAGTTATAACTGTTTTTCTAACCGCACTTTCACCTATCAGGTAATCTCTGGTCGTCCCCCAGTACTCCCAAGTGACCATGACCATACTACAAACTCCCCTTATCAAATATCTCACCTTGATTTCCACAATATCCGAATCGACAAACGGGAATCCAAAAGTGTATCCAGTGCACGTCAAAAACACATCACATTTGAATTCTCTTCCACCTTTCACAATTACAGAATCCTCTGTGAACGTGTCGATGTCCTCTGTGATTGTGATGTATCCGGCACACAAGAGGTTAGCCAACGCGTCGTTGACAGTCGGGTGCTGCTGGAAGAATCGATGATCCGGTCGGAGTCCATACACATCATGATCCATTCTCTGCTGAAGACGGTGCTCCATGAAGTCATTGGCAATTGTATGTGGAAGGGCCTTCAGAAGGGTTTCGTAGTACCGAGAGAATAGTTGGACATCGTAAGGCATCCCTCCTTGACTAATGCGATTAAAAATCCACGTTCCTCTTCGCGTGGAGATAGTCACCTGGAAATCCAAAAATAGATTACTGTAGTTTTCAGGATAGCTCACTGATTTAGCAATCTTAGCGATGTCTACAGCGATATCCAAAGCAGAATTTCCAATTCCAAGAAGGAAAACATCCTTCCCTTCGTATCCCTTTGGATTAGTGTAGTCATAAGCGTGAACGACCTTCCCCTTGAACTTGCTCAGATCTAAAACAAAATCAACCTCTCAAAAATCCAAGACAAACCCTTACTTTTCAACTCAGGATACGATGGCTGTGCATGATGTCCGGTACACAACATCAGCTTATCAAATTCCTCCACTTCCCCATTTACCAACTGCACCACATACTTATCCTGCTCGTTTCGAGATATCTAAAAACCGAAGCTAAAATCAGTCTAAATTCAAAAATCTCACTCTTTTGACTGGCGTGTTGAATCGAATTTTGTCGAGAAGATTGAAGTGTTCGGCGTATTTTTTGATGTATTCGATCACTTTTGAGTGGTGCATGAAGTTGGCGAACTCTGCTGGTGGCGGGAAATCCGAATAAGCCATCATTTCTTTTGAGGTGTTGACTACGGTACTTTCCATCACGGTTCCACCGATCTGGAAGTTGGGGAAGGTGAGGTTTAGGCTTAGGCTTGAAAAAACGCACAACCTCGCTATTAAGTGTAACCTTAGCCTTAGACTTGAGGTCAGGTTGACGACTAACTTAGGCTTATGCCTAGGCTTAATTTTTTTCAGCTCAAAAGAAGCTTAGGCTTAGGCTTAACAAAAAGCTTAAAATTAGCTCAGCCTCATGATTAGGCTTAAGCCTAACCTCAAACTTAGGCTTAGGCTTAGGCTTAAATTTTTTCAGCTCAAAAAAGCTTAGGCTTAGGCTTAACAAAAATCTGAAGGCTAGGTTCAGCCTAACAATCAAGCCTAAGCCTAACCGCAACCTTAAGCTTAAGCTCAGGTTCCCTTTAAACTTAGGCTTAGGCCTGGGCTCTACAGTTTTCAGCTAAAAAGAAGTTTACGCTTAGACTTTAAAAAAGTTTTAGGTCAGCTTAGCCTCACAATCAAGCCTAAGCCTAACAGCAACCTTAGGCTTAGGCTTGATTGTGAGGCAGGCTCAGGTTGACGCTAAACTTAGCCTTAGGCTTAGGCTTAACGTTACCACATGTCTAAGCTCAAAAAAGCCTTACTTATCAAAAAAACCCACATCCTTCTGTCCGGGTCGATAATTCCATAGCCCTCCAATATCAGCAGTCTTCTCATAGCACACCACATCGAGTCCCTCTTCGATACAAGCCTTAATGGCTGGTAGGCCAGACGCACCGGCCCCAACCACACAGACACGCATGAGCCTTTAAGAAATGACTATTTTATTGGGAGATAAGAAAAGGTTTCACGAGAAAAAGAAGAAATAGGAACTCGCTTCGAAAACCACCTGCTGATTGAATGAATGGGAGGGGAGGGGGGGAGTCTAGAGGGGAGGAGGACATTATTACGTGATAGTGGCGTCAAAGCATGCGAAAACCGCATGGAACGAGAGATGAGGGGAGAAGAAAGAATACTCTTTATACAAGAACGGGTTTCCCTAGTGGCTTCTCTAATGCCATTGATAGCCATTGACCGTGTACCGTTCGAGAAAAAGAGAAGAAAGACAAAGAGAAACATATAGTTAATTAGGGGGACCTCTAATAGAAGGGCAGGGAACTAGCTAAAAGGGAAAACGTGACGTTGCTGAAGATCTTATTAGGGATACCAGTAGATGAGTGTCAACAACTTTCGTTTAATGAGTCACACGCTCACTTTCCACTTTTTCTAGATGGTCATGAGGATACAGTAGTTTTTTGGTTTTTTTTAAAATACAGTATACCTTGGGAAAAGTGGAAGGAACTTTTTGAAATGCGCCTTTACATCAAAGCTGTTATCCTCGCTGAAAAAGGCTTCTATATAAAATTTTTGAGAGACGCAGAGAAGGCTAGAGCGTCTAGCTGTCTGCGCTCTCTCTGCGCCTATCGCACCCGCTCCACAGGTATCTACTTCTTTAAAGGGCTAGATCTCGCTTCCCAAAGGATTTACAAAAAAGGTGTCAACTAATAAAATGTAGCCCAAAACCTGCCCAACATTTCCTTACTTAACAACTTTTTTCTATCTCTATTCACAGCCAAGATAATTCTATTCATAACCATTCCAAAAGAGGATTAATTTTTCGATTCCTCAGATTCTTTCAATAGTAAACTTCAGAATATAAAAATCAACAAAAAGGCTTTGTCTGCCCACCCTTCCCCCTAATCGGATTTTTTGTGATTGCCCAACCTGACCAGTTCTTTATTCTTCTGATCCGAGTGTCCGCTCCCTATCCACCTGATCAAGTTTCTATTGAGGAGGAAGTTGCCAGGATCAAAGAGCGGTCTTATGGATAAGGGGCAAAAGGAGAACGTGAAAAGAAACAAAAAGGGTTTGCAGTTATTTCAAGAAATCAGTCACGGGGTAGATGATCATAATATCATACTGGCCAAATTACCTGGTCAGCGATAGTTTAGTCAACAAGTAAGTGATAGAGAAAAGGGAAAAGAGTGATGTCATGAGATGAAGAGATGGTTTTTTATGGTTGAGAAGCACTCAGAAAAGACAGGTTTAGGTGTGAAGTGTGTAATTTTGCATAGCGCCTGGATTACGGACAATTATTTCTAGAAGCGGTATATCTCCTCAATGACAAGGCTAGAGCGTCTTACTGCATGAGTCTCCGTAGGCCCCAACTTCAAAGCCACGTAGCTCAGCCGCTATAGGAGAAAACAAAAAGTTTTATATTTATAATGTATAGAGCTGAACGAGGCCTATATTTTAACAGTTAGCAATTTTTTGATAGCTCCACTATGAAGGAAGATATAAGGCTTCAAAGAGGGAGAGCGCAGAGAAAGGAAGCAGGCTAGAGCGTCTGGGCCACCCTCTTCAAAGCAGCATAACTCGGCTTTTAGAAAATATTTTTTTAAAAGTTGACTATTAAAATATAGAGCAAAACAAGGACTACATTTTATCTTCTGACAATTTTTTGATAGCTCTCCTATGAAGAAAGATATGCGGCTTCAAAGAGAGAGCGCAGATAAAGGAAGCAGGCTAGAGCGTCTGACTGTCTGGGTCTTCGTAGACTCCCAACTTCAAAGCCATGTAGCTCAGCCGCTATAAAAGATAAAAAAAAGTTCTTGCTTATAATGTATTGAGCTTAACAGGGCCTACATTTAAACAGTTAAAATTTATTTGATAGCTCCCCTATGAAGGAAGATGTAAGGCTTCAAAGAGAGAGCGCAGAGAAAAGAAGCAGGCTAGAGCATCTGGGTCTTTCTCTTCAAACCAGCATAACTGGGCTCCGAAAAGAGATACAAAAAATAATTTACTATCTAAATATATAGTTTAACAAGGCCTATATTTTAAGGGGAGTTATGCCGCTTCAAAGAGAGAGCGCAGAGAAAGAAAACGGTTGACAGTCTGGGTCTTCCCTTCAAACCAGCGTAACTCGGCTCCGAAAAAAGATATAGAAAAGAATTTAATATAAAAATAAAGAACCTTACAAGGACTACACTTAATCAATTGACAATTTTTTGATAGCTCCCCTATGAAGAAAGATATGCGGCTTCAAAGAGAGAGAGCGCAGAGAAAGGAAGCATGCGTCTGGGCTTCCCTCTTCAAAGCAGTATAACTAGGCTCCGAAAAGAGGTACAGAAAAAAGTTAAATAATAAAATATAGAGCTTAACAAGGCCTATATTTCAACTGTTGACAATTTCTCTCTATCATCTTTGCCAACATAGATATACAAAGTTCAATGTACCCGCGATCACAAAACTTTTCATCATTGATTCCTAATCATAAAATTGAAAAAAGAGATAGAAGAAAAAACATATGTTTTGATGAAAAGAGGCTGCAATTTCGAAACAAAGCTAAGGAAAAAACTTTGATCTTTTCTAGTTCGTCAAACTTTTTACGGTTGTTTTGCGGTGTGTTTTCAGCTGTTTTCAATAGATACGGCGGTTAATTAAAATTTCATGGTCTAGAAAGTTTTAGAGGGGTAATCAAGTAATCAACCTGATATTTAAGGGTTACGGTAGGAACGAGTTCTGAAATTTTTGGAGAATCAAAGATTTTAGGTTATCGGCGGTTTTAGGGGTAACCAAAGTGTCAATTGAAATTCTGAAACTAGGCTCCGCCCCTTCAGGTACACCAAAAACGCAAAAAGTCAGGCTCTCTAATTTCTTTATGTCTCTTCAAAAGCCGATATCTCAGTTTGTAATGAAGTTATCAAAAAAGTGTCAACTAATAAAATATAGCTCTTTTTGAGCTCTATATTTTATTATTTACCATTTTTACCATATCTCAAGAAATAACTGAGTTAAACAAAAAAGTTTGGAAGCGTTACATTTTTGCAGCTGATTTTTTTCGAGAACTGAGATAAGCCGCTTTGAAAAATGTCAATAATTTTAAAATTAAAAAAAAATAAATAAGTATTGCTAGAAATTTTTCTAACTTTTTCTGTATAAATTATACCAAAAAACTGTGTCAATTGGACTAAAAGGGCACAAAAGACCCCGAAAAGAAGACCGATTTGGTTCAAGAAGCAATCAAAAAATGGGCGGAGCCTCACCCCTCCGATAAAAAAAGAGAATCGAGAATAAGTGCATATTAACAGGAAGAAATGAATCAGAAAGGGCTACGTGCAGCAGCTGAGAAGTCTCAGCGGAATTCCACAAAATAGCATGGGCAGAGTGAGAGACGCAGAGTGCGGAGACAGTGTGACCTGAATCGTATCCAGGAGTTAGAGATGAGGAAAGTGAATGGTAAGGGAGGGGAGACGCAGAGATGGCTAAAGCTAAAAAGTTGAATGCGGCGTTGTCCTCGCCCGAAACGAGTGAAGAGAAGAGAAAATCGTCCCCCGATAGAAATCCATCGAATTCATCCCCCTCTCTTCCCGGTTTTCGTTGGAGAGGACAATTGGGTGACAAATTGTGGGGGAATCTTCGACGATTCGCCTTCTTTTAGACCATTCTAGAAAATGGGCGGAGTTTGGAGCCAGAGAGAGAGAGAGAGAGAGAGAGAGAGAGATTGGAACCAAAGTTCAAAGACACAAGAAGGAATTTGGCAATCACGATTGAGTGGGTAGAGCACTTTCTGTGTGTCACCAGTTTTTGCATCATGAGGAGAAGATTCCCACATTGTGTACGGTTTTTTTGCAAAAGCTTCGGAAACTAGGCTTCTAGACTTTTTCAGATGACAAATAACAGTTTGCTGTTTGATTTTTGAGGATCTTTTGATTTGTGGTTCTCTGGATTTCCGGAGATCAAATAGCGATTTTTATTGGACAGGAATGTCTAGGTTTTGAGCTTAAACATTGGTTTTCAGGCAGGCAATACCTTAATTCGGCAACCGGACATCTCGAAACCGGACATTTCTAAGCCGAAAATCTCATAAAACATTTTAAAAAACTCGTATAAGGTCGGGTTTTGAAAATTTTAGGTCGCCCGGTAGCAGGGATGTGCGTAAAACTTTTTTTTTCGTAAAATTCGTAAAAACCGTAAACGTGAAAGCACACCCCTGCCCGGTAGCCCTTAACTCGGCCGGTATGTCCACATGTATGTGAATGACCGGTGCCCCCACTTTACCGGTACCTCATTCTATTCTTGATTTTTTGGCACCTTTAAGGGTACTTCTAGGCGACTAGATTTTCTGATAGGAACCTCGGACTGGTCGACAACCTATGACTAGTCGACACAGCCCTGAACCTTTGAAAACCAGGAAGGTCAGCCTTTCATAAGGATTTCAAACGTATTAGGTTGGCTAACATGAAACCGGAATTTTTTGTGTAAAAACAATTTATTGGAAAACCGGCAATTTAGAATCTTAATCCAAAAGGTATTCACCATTATTATCAACGACTTTCGATGAGCCAGTGAATCGCTGAACGGACATAATTCTGTAGGAACGCTTATTTTCCAGGTTCCTGTGGATTTTTTTTACTAATAACATCAACTACTCTTTTATGAGCAACTTCATTCAACCCAGGTCCTCAAAAAAACCATCCCAATATCAAAAAAACCAAGAAAAAATCCCTATCCGCTCCTCCAGATTCCAGACTTTCCTTTTTGATTTCATCTGAAAATCCATCCTCTTCGCATAACCAAAAAACCGAGAACCCTCACCACAAGTCTTGTTGTCGATTAGTGGAATATGGGCATTCGTTGAAT
Source organism: Caenorhabditis tropicalis (assembly GCA_016735795.1). Classification (NCBI taxonomy): domain Eukaryota; kingdom Metazoa; phylum Nematoda; class Chromadorea; order Rhabditida; family Rhabditidae; genus Caenorhabditis; species Caenorhabditis tropicalis. The sequence goes on from CM028618.1 coordinate 1,270,895, forward strand.
TCATCAACCGATAACAAACTTCCGGATCTGATTTCAGCTTCTCATTATTTTCTTGAATACTGAACAATTTGATGTTCTTGTATCCGGGAACTTTTAGACTTGGGAAGGATATATCAATGAGATTCGGGTTTCGAAGAATTTGAATTGCATATTGGTATACTGAAACATGAAATGGGCTCGTTTCTATTACCTAAAAACCTACTATCAAAAATCAAAACATATTCCAAATCATCAAAAAAGTCGATAACTGACAGGCTGGTTCCCTTGATAATAACCGCCCCAAAAACCAATTTCAAAGATTTTAACTTGTCCACATATGCTTCGTCTCCGCCTTTTACAACCACATTCCCCACGATAATTCTACAAGATTCATCGAATTCCGGGAGACTGAAATTCCCGATTTCACAAATCTTCTCATCAAAATTCGATGTATCGGTTGGGGTAACATTGCAGAAATTAGTGAGTAAACTGGTATCAACGGGGTTTCGAATGATGAAATTGGTGATTTCTCCGATATGAATACAAAAACCCAGCACTCCAGAAATTCTGACACTTAATCGAGGTTGATCGGGATCCAGGGTGTAGAATTTCTGGAACCAAAAAAAAAATTTTTTTAAGGAATAATAAAAAATTCGGGATCAGATGTAGTTTTCAATTCTGAGCATTTTTTCTGTTGACAACTTTCTCTGAAAATTCCTCTAAATACCTTGAAAACCGGCTTGAAATGAGGATAATGGTGGAAGAGTTTTTGCAACCTCGGCCACGGGGTTTTGGACCGCTCAAAAAGCGATTTTTCTATTTTTTCACAGTTTTCAGTCTGTTAATAGTCAATAAAAATATAAAAATTCGAAAAAAAAGAAAAATAGCCACTGGAGCGTTCCGAAACCTCGTGGCCGAAGTTGCAAAAACTCTTCCACCATAACCCTGATTTCAAACCGGTTTTTAAGGCATTTAGAGACATTTTTAGAGAAAGTTGTCAACAGAAAAAGTGTTCAGAATTCAAAACTACATCTAATTCCAAGTTATTAAACTCTTTTAACTTGAGAGCCTGCACCTTTAAATTCGGGAGATTCAAATGAGTCAAATTCAAATTTATATTGATTTCAATGGAACAAGACGTGGATTTCAAGCCAACCATTCCAATTTCAGTCATTGCGTTGTTTGATTGCACTTGGAGAATACTATCGGAATCTGAATTTTAAAGGAGTCCAAAAAAATATTTTTCTAAGCTACCAACCACATTCCAAAGTTTCTAACCCTTCCAAAAACCTGGCACTTTTTAAATCTGTCTTATAAATCTTCAAAGAGCCATAAAGAGTTTTTATATTCTTAAAAGTGTCTATCAACTGATTTTCCGTCAGTTGAGAATTGTCATCAATGATTAAATATGAGCAAACAGAGACGCATGTCTTCGGGAATAAATTCAAGGTCTCTTTGGTAAGATATCCATCTCCGAAGGTACAATTAGAGGAGCATCTGAGTTTAAAAAACTCGAATTCAAGGTCAGAATAGCAGGATTTGATGTATATCACTAGAAGTAACAAAAACCTCATAGGAGTTGAGGGGGAATGAAAAAATCTAGAGCAGAATGGCGGCAGGTGCAGTTTTTTTGATTACTTTTTTAGGGGTTTTTAATAAAAGAAAGTTCAGGGAAAAATCGAACCATCCACAGCTGTTTAAAGAAGGTACCTGTTTTAACTACAGTAATCCTTCACCTTAATTTTCTCGGGTAAAAAATTGGATTTTAAAAAATCTGTTTTTCTAGATTAAGCTTCCAAAAAATGGAATTTCGAATCAGCTAAAAACCTATGCTGGTCCGGAACTACAGTACCCCTGGCCTTGTATAACTAGCCCATGACTAGAAAAAGTTGCCTGAATTTTCGGCTCTGTATGGTTTATATGGGTCCGAAAAGATTTTTCTAAGTAAAAAAAATTTTTGAAACTCAAATCTGTATTCTAAAATTAGTACCTAGCCATTTTGACTCCGCCCCTTTTTTCTGCAAATTCTACAGTACCCTCCCCCCCCCTCTTTCCCCGAGAATTCCAGAATATTCCCAGGCATGTCTCGATAATTCGATTAACCATTTTCCCCCACAAGCCGCCTCTCCATTCTTTCTCCCCGATTTGAAAAATGATTCCCCTTCTCCTCCTCCTTTTCCTCTCTTTCTCCATCCACGTGGACTCCTCGGACAAATGGCATTTCAGTGGAGTCCTCGATTGCGCTCTCGAGTCATTCCGCTATCATATGGTCATCTATGACAAGGATCATACCTCAGGGTAAGCCAGAGGGGGAGGGGCTTTTTTAATTTTGGATTTTTTAGCGACGACCCGATTTCCCATATGAGTCCAAGTCCATCGTTCAAACCGCACTACTACAAGGCATACGCAGAGTCCGATGGCGACGAGTTTGATAGTGTAAGCTTCAAAAAAAATTATTTTAAAAACTTCCATTTGATTTTCTATAATAGTTCGGCTACGAGCTCTATGCAACGATCATCCACAACTGCAACACCCCTGAACGACGTCCATATCGCAAGTTGACTGTCGATTTGGGACATTGGAGTATCATGGATACTACCTACTACAAAGTGGTGAATATTACAATGACTAACCAAGGAGAGCAGGTTCCCAATGAGATTATTGGATAATTTGTGAATTTTAAAAATAAATGAGCATTTTTTAATCTTTGGAATTTTTGGATTACGGTAGAAGAGTCAATAACATAGTCTTCAATATAAAAAATGCAGTACAGTAGGGCGCGCCTCGCACTTTTATTTCTTCGCGCCCGCCTTCCTCGCGCCCCTTTTCTTCCTTCCTTTCTTCTTTATTCTCTATTCTCCAATGTACGTGGTTCTCATCTATCTCTCAATTATCGCCGTCGTGCTCATTCTGATGGAAGTCTTCTGGGGAGCTGTCACCGATCGAATCCATATGAAGATCCCTCGTCTGTCATGGGTCAGCAGCAAGATGGGTTGATTATGTACTTGTGAGAATAAATAGTTTTTGTTACGAAATTTGTTTTTTGTGGGTTGTTATGAAATGTTTGGAACGTTTTTTATACCTTGATAATAAAACCAAATACCCGATGCTATTGACACGGCAGACTAATCTCTAAAGCAGGGTCGAAAGTATCTATGGTCAAATTTTTTAAAAAATTCGGACGCATTACATAAGTAAAATGAGCCCTCTTGTCAACCGGTAAAATAACCCAAAACGGCGTTGACTTTTCAAGGCCGGGTTGCATCACATAAAATTAGCAAAGGTGCACTTTGCATTTTCCTGGCACACCCTCTGTGGCCCACCCTTTATGGCGCCCCCTTACGGGACTGATCAGTGATCACATATCACTTTACGCATGGCCACGTGGAGTGATTTGTTACGAAGTTCTGAGACCCTTGTCTCTGAAAACCCGGAGCAAAATTCTTATGGTCGCTCGGGAAGACAAAAATGAACTTAGGTTTCTGACCTGAATCGATGCGCCAGGATTCGAGGGCTGCTGACTCATCTCAAACTTTAGAATGTACGTCTCGCTATCAAAAACTACCGTATGCCTGGGAGCGGTTTTATTACCCTTTCACGAGCCTGATTCGATTATGCCAACCATTTTCCCCCCTTCCTCCATTCTTTTTTTCAAAATGATTCCCTCCTTTCTCCTCTTTCTTGCCATCGTTTTCTTGCTTCTTCTTCTGAAAATTCACATTGATTTGATCACGAAAGACTCTGTCAGACAAGAGGGTACACGCCGCTACTACGATGGATTCGGAGTCGACGAGTTTAATGTGACGTATTGATTCTTTGTGAAAAAATAAATTTTTTGTGTCAGTTAGGAAATTTTTTAAAAATTTCATTCAAAAGTTTTTTTTATTTATTTTGGGCACAACTGTCTATTTCATGCTACCAAAACCCGTCATCTCAAGACAAAGAAAATTCAAAAAATCGGCGATGATGCACTTTCCGGGGCGTCTCGAGTAGACGAGCTGCGCGCCCAGTCACTGCCCGGTACCGGCCTCATTGTGCGGGGTCAAAGATAGTTTTGCATCATTCGCATATAAAGTGTGTAAAATACCCATAGTTTATCACCCAACAAAGAAAATAGGCAAAAGAGCACAGAAAAGGTGCGTCTTGATTCAAATAAAAAGGGCCACAGAAAAAAGTTTACCGTTTTTTTTGTGGGAATTTAAATTTCGAAAATTTCGAGAGTGTTAGAACCTAGTCATGATTATACTCATTTGAACCGGCTTAATTAGTTGATCTTGAAAATTAAAAAATTTTTGAGTTTACATCAAAACTGACTGAGATACGGTAGAAAATGTGCTTTCGTGGTGAGACCCAATAACCAAAAAATTAAAAATTATCGGATCCCTCTCCGTGTATTTTATCTTGTCAAAAAAAAAGCTTTAAAAACATACAAAACCATTTATAAAATTCACTGAAAAAAGAGTCAATCACTTATTATTCTTCGTCGGCGTTCTGAACCTCTGGCTTTTCGTACTGGTTCTTCTTGTCCTCGACAAAGTTCTTGTAGGCCTCCTGAACCATCTTACTGTAAAAACCGGGTAGCTAACTACCTACCTGATCAGCTGCTGGTGCCTTAGCAATAGCCGCATTTGTCTCATCAAGAATAGTCTGGAAGATGACTCTTCCGGAGCTAGCCGGATCGTTTCCGTCATTAGCGTGCTGGGTGGCAATGTTGACAAGGGTCTGCGCGGTCTCCTGAGACACTCCGGCGTCGGTCAACTCTTGGAGGTAGTTTTTCGCTGAAAAAACTGAATTCTAAAGCCTTTTTTAATAAATCCGTTACCATCTTCCTCTCCGGCGAATACCGAAACGGCGAGGAGTGCCACAAAAACGCACGACCAGGTGAAGTTCATGATAGGATAGGGATGAGTAGGGGTAAACGGTCGGGTGTCGGACAGTTATTTTATACCCGGGGGAGATTATCCCGGGGTGGGGGATTACACACAAACGATCATTGTTCGATCGATAGTTTGGTAGGCGGATTGGGAGAGAATCAAAAGTAGATTTTGGGGAATGGGGGGTGGGGAGGGGAACAAACTTTGGTGTTAATTAGGGGTTGGGGGTAGGAGTTCAGGGTTTGGGGAATTCCCATATAGTCTCTGGGGCCAGTTAGATGTTTGACCTCCTGGAAAAAGCAACTGAAAAATAGGGTTCCCTGAAAAATGGGGGTCCCTTCGATTAACCTTAAAAACAGAGGTATCTTCAGAAAAATAAGGGTCCCCTAGAAAATAGGGGTCCCTTCGAGTAACCTTAAAAAAACAGGGGTTCCTTCAGAAAAATAGGGGTTCCTTCGAGCTTCATATAAAAAATAGGCGTCTCTCATATATTTTTTGAGCTTGAGCAAACAATCCTCTGCCTCATGGTGCCCAACTGCCACGCATGAGGTCCTGCTTAGACCATTGATCCTCTGGGCTCTACCCTTAATAGGGTACCGGAATAAAATATTTTTAGAGGTCAGCAAGTGCGCCCCATCTGCAGTTGAGCTGTTTTTCAGCCCATTCTATAGGTTTGCGCTTAAACGAACTAGTGCACACTAAACCTACCATTTTAGGGGTCCGCACTTTCAGGTTAAGTGGTCGCGTACCAGCTAAACTTCAGTTTCGCACTTTTTGGCTTACTTTTGAATTTCTGAAATTGCGCTCATTTTTTGACCCGTAAATTTATAAATTTACATTTGATACTCAGCCAAATACAAGCCCCTTCACTGAAGTGGCCTTCAGCCAAAATCTACCCCTCTGTACTGACCCCAAGATCAAAAAACCCTTTATTCAAAAAAACTGTAAATAAAGCGATGTCAATCCTCCATAAATACTCGAGTAGTGTCCAAAAACAGGGATTTGATTCAAAAACTCCCCCAACTTCAACCAGAACTGTTCTCGATTCTTGGACATCGTCATGACACGTGGCACAGTTCCTTCACTCATCTGCCTCACTCCTCTGGACACTTTGTCGGGTTTACACCTATCGTTTCTGTCCAAAAACCAGAAATTGTACTTTTCCAGCACTTTCTCTTTGTCACCGCCCGTCTCGCCGTCCATTTGAATCATGACTGGCGCTGTCTGTTGATCACCGTAAATCCATTCCCAACCAGTTACCAGACTGAAATGTTTTTTTGTTGTTATGAAAAACTTAGGGTTGGGTACCTGTAGGGAACATAACCGCAATTAAAATCCCCTCGAAGACAGAACATTTTAACGAGGTCTGGGTCAGTTATATACACACTTTTCTGCCAAGACAACCAGGCCTCCACTAGATTCTGACTCGACGTCTTCACCGGAACATAGAAATTCGCTCCGTTCATAGTCCGTTTCCTAACCTCCGCAGTGCCTTCGTAGCCCTGTTGGTCTAATAAAATATCGTAGGTTTGGTATAGAGAAATATCAATTGAATTGAAAAAATTATCCCTCCAAATAGTGTCCTGTTGAAGCATCCAGAATGGTTTTCCGAGTTTTTGAAGGGCGTGGATCATGTTGGTTCTCATTAGGAAAAAGCTCATGTAGGTCGTGTCGTATGGCCGGAAGGTTTTCTGTTATGAACCGGATAATTTTTATTAAAAATAAAAAAAAAAATTTTTTAATAAAATTTTATAGTGAAAAAATTGAAAATTCGAATTCCTCACAAAAAACTGATAATTTTTGTTTTTTGAACCATATTTCTAGCTCTCCTGGTTCTCTAGATACAGCTGTTTGAAGCGCGCGAAGGTAGAGACGCAGACAGTTAGAGACACTAGCTTCTCTGCGCTCTCTACTCTCTCGTCGCCGACTTTGATGGTCGCTATCTCGGGAACCAGTTGAGCTAGAGAAAAAGTTCAAAAAATAAAAATATTCAGTTTTTTGAGAAGAATATGATAGAATTGAGAGATTTCAAAAATTCCGAAAAACAATTTTTTTCCAAAATTTGTTCACCAAAAAAAGTACCCAAAAAATTCTTACCTGAAGCACTGGCGCCAACCAAATGACAATATTCAATCTGGGATAAGCCTTCCTCAAACTCTCCTCCGAAAACTTATCCATCACCAAAAACAAAATCCTCTGATGGACACCCACAAAACTTTTCGTATTACACAACCAATTCAGTGTCATCTTCACAGCATGTCTATTCAGAAGCATGACTCCATATCCATCCGGAAGTTTCTGCACTGCCAACCGGAGTTCTTCGTATTCGACAATGTGACTCCAGTCGAATTCCGCTTCATTTTTACGGAGAACTTTCAGATTTTTGTAGTTTTGATAGATGTTATTGACGATTAGAGATATGGGGATAGCTGAAAATAGAAGGGAGGCTAGGAGAAGTCGTCGCATTTTTAGTGGAATGAACGGAAGATGTCATCTGGCCTACTTTTAAGCTTATCTAGTAAAATCTTCAGGTGGGGCTAAACTGTCAACATCTAGTTAGCCTGGTGCCCTTAAAATAAAGGCAATGTTTTCTATCCTATTCTGAACCCGTTCCCAGAGAAAAAATTCAAAGCGCGCCCGGAAAATCATCATTGTCTGGACATTCGATTCCTCGGATAACATCTTTTGAATTTCAACAGAGCGCCTTTTTGATTTTCCGAACGAATCAAAAAACCGGTTGTCCTTTGGGCATAGGGGACAAATTTTGAAAATGGTCGGAAGGAAAGAGTGCCTTTTTGTTAGAGGTTTGGTGGGCCACAGTACTAATTGAACCTGAAGGGTAATTGGAGTTGTGGTTTACGTCCTCTTTGGGTTCTTAAACTTTTTAGAACCTCTCATAAAGCTGAATGGTGGCGACTAGTCAGCCCACTAAGAAAAATGTCTTCATGGGCCGATTCCGAGTTTTTCATCTAAAATTTAAATTTTTAGCCTAATGGAATCCCCAATCCGTGCTAAGCTCTCGAAAGTTCACACTGCAAACAATAATTGTTCATTTATCTAGAAAAAAGAAAAGAGAGCGGAAACCGGTTTTTTTTGTTCAGAAAATCAAAAAGAAGCGTGTTGAAAAGCAACAGATGACTATCTTGAAATCCCGAAATCGAATGTCCACTGGAGATCGTTTTCTTTCTTGCTTCCGCTGGGAAAGAGTGCACTTATTTCACTTATAGGACTTGAAATGGGAACTTTCAAATAATTTTAAAACACTTATTATTTTATACAAAATAAGGTTTTACTAGGATCATAATGTACTCAAAAAAGTTCTGAACTGTAAAAATCCTCAGGGCGGTATCATTTACGAATTTTTAAGCATGCATTTTTATTTAGACATTTTTAGCACCCCTAAGATTAGTAAAATCCTAAAAATAAATGCCTCCGGGTTCAGTTTTCATTGCAAAACAAATCTTGATCCCGTTCAGGATCCACTTTTTAAATTATTCAGGGCCCAGATCCGAGAGAAACCAGATTTGTGTGCAAAAAATGCGAAAACTTGCTAGCGGAACTTTTTTCTGGCCGTTTAATTGAACCTTCACTGGAATTGGGTTCAGGTGGAATAAGAAATTGAACCTGAGAGTATTGACTGAGAGAATTCAATCATTTCGAACTTTCAAGAAGTTCCAATTTCAAAAAAGTTCAAAACCGTTTTTCTGGAATTTTCTTACTATTAAAGGGCAGATAACACTATAATTATAAGTTTTACTATAATTTTTCAAATTATATGATAATTTTTTGAACCCAAATTCTCAGACAACGATCCCGGTTAATTTTAAAACATCCAAAATACCCACAATTAGGTAAAAAGGTAATAAATACCGTACTCTTTCAAACTTGGCTCGAAACATGCCCAATTATTCGAATATAGTGGTAATAGTCTTCAGCTGCACTTGTATTAGAGATACCGCTTCCTCTGAAACCAATTAATCCAATAGTTCTCTAAATAATTGAACCGTACCAAATATTTGTTCTCCGAATTCATATTCGGGTTCGAAAATGCGCAAGATCTAATCTCTTGAAAATCGAATGTCCAGTTTCGGGAGGATCTAAACACAAAAAATCGTAGCGAGATCAGATGGACAATCGTTGCAGGAGAACTATGCTTGTTTTTGATCCGGACAACTTTTTTGATTGAATGAGCGAGTTTTAGCAATGCGAGTTAGCAGAGTTTTATTTCTAGAGCTTAGTAAGGTTTTTGAACGTAGCCTGAGCAACGTATCTTATCTGAAAAATAGCCAAAAAAATTGGAAACTTTGAAGGGGTATATCTCAGTTTATTTAACTGATACTAAAAAATTGTCAACTAACAAAATATTTTTCATAAAAAGTTGAATATTTCATCAGTTGACAACTTTTTTCTACTTCTCATAGGAACCGAGATACACCTCCTCAAAAAAATATTCCAAAAAATGCGAAAAACTCACCTATCAGATCCTCCTTTTATCCCAAAATCTCTACTGTGTCAAAACCAGAATTCTCAATTTTCCCTTGGCACCAACCAAAGTAGGCGGAGTCTCTCAAAAGCACCGTATACCTTATCTGATTTCCAAAAAGTGTCGCCCGTCCATCCTGTTTCCTAGAGTTTGGACATGATCCACCCCTTGCCAAGTATAAAAGGATTCTGATCAGAAGAGACTCGTCTATTAAAATGAAACATCACGATGTGAAATACTCACCATTAGGGTACCCGAAGCCGTCTGGAGATACTAGGGGTACTGTCAAAAAACGAATATTCCTTATTTCCCTGGTCATCGCCATCATTTTTCTTCTCTACACCTCAACTAATCTGAGCAATCCCTCAAACCCTTCCCCGGATTCAGATGACCTTTTGGATTTTGAACCCACAACTTCTACTCTACCAACACCCCTTCCCAATTTCACTAATCCTATTGCTATTTACCATAATGGAACAAAAGCCGACCTTTTGCTGACAGAAGATTCAGATCGGCTGACTAAAATTCTTCCGGTATCTCATGTGTTCATTGCTTCCGCCTACTATTATCCATATTCTAAATCGTAAGTTTTTCCGGTTCTATTGTAGAATAGGGCTCCCTTCAATCTTCATCAGAAAAGTAGGGGACCCTAGGCTTAATAAGCTCAACAAATATATGAGGGACCCCGATTTTCCAAATGACGCCTAAACGGACCCCTGTTTTTTCAAGGTTACCCGAAGGGAGCCCTATTTTTCGAAGGGACCCCTAAACTACAGAACCGTTTTTCCTATTTACCTATCTTCCAACCTCCCCATTCCAGCCTCGGGAGAAACGCCGTCGCCATAAATATGGTCGTCGACTCCAAAAACTTCTTGGTGGACCACTCGACTTACAACTTCATCGGGTCGAATAGCACTCATTCTGAGCATTCAGTGGCTATTTCACAATCGTAAGTGTTGAGCCCTTATAATACGGAAAATTCAAAAATTCAGGGAAGCTATCAAAATGTGTCGGTATGCGCCTGTGGTCGCTAGAGGGAATAGTGTCGATGGGATGAGCAAGTTGGAGATGGAGTCTGATGGGCAGAAAGTGCAGGTTAGTACGCAAAAAAGAGAGAGAGAGAGCGCAGAGAAGCTAGACTGTCTGGTTGTCTGCGCTCTCTGCGTTCTCTGGGCGCGCGCTCTTCAACGATATCTCTCTTCTTTCAAAAGATACAAAAAAGTTGTCAACTAATAAAATGTAGAGCTTAACATGAGCAATATTTTATCAGTTGACAACTTTTTGATATCTCTACTTTGAGCGGAGATATACCTGCTAGACTTTCCCTATCTCTCTTTCCTTCAGATCCCATTCAAAATGGCTCGGTACACCGCCCCAAAACCTGTCATCATCTGTATCTCCCCCCAATTCGTCGCCGAACAATGGCAAATCTTCCTAATGCATGTCCACGTGGCAAATCGATTCGGAGCTCACATGCATATTTATATCATCTCGATCGTCAACGCATTTTTTGAATTGATGAAAGAATACGAGAGGATGGGATACATCACGATGGAGAAGTGGGTGAAGATGAAGATCGCCAATTCGGAAACCCCATATTTCGAAATGAATTTGAACACGGAGCTTCGGAATCAAGCAGGAGCCCTTTCGGATTGTCTTCTACAGTATAAGGAGGCGGCGGATTTTATTGCGTTTTTTGATATGGATGATGTCCTAGTCCCTCTGAATTATCCCACGTATCTGGAAGAGTTCACAGCCGAATGGGGACTCCAGACGAATGCCACGTCATTGATCTACGGGAGACGCGAGCACGAATTTGTTAAAGGTACAGTAACCTCCATAAAAAAGTTAAAAAAAAATAATTTCAGCCGAGAGACTATCTGAATTCAGTTTCCACGAACTCGTCGCCAGTCTTCGGTCTTCCCTAACCAAAGCGGGTAAGAGTGTCGTCAAACCGCATCTCCATAATTCCACGTGGATCCACGCAAGCCACCGGGAGAACCAGTCGACACGGCGTCAGGTGGCAAGTCCCCGACTAATCCACGTTCAACGTCCCGTTCAAAAACATGGGAGCAATGAGATAAAAGCCTTGTGGAAGTTCGATTTCAAGGCATTCAATGAGACGATTCGAGAGGAGGATATCCAGGCGATAGAGGAAGATATTTGGAGAGTTCGCAATATTTCAATTATTGCCGAGATTGGAAAACGGCTTCCTTCTGTCGATTATTATTTCCCTATCGTATTCAAATGCTATCTGGATCAGTTCTACGGGCGGGCTCTAACAGAGTGTCCGAATGCTGAGAAGTGCAGTCTTCCGCAGAGAGACGACTACAAATGCATTCACACCGACGCTCAATACTTCTCGGGTCCGACGATGAAACCGTTCACCTATCATTTCTCAAATCATGCTGTCTGGTCTAAAAATTACGGGTGTTATCAATAGATTCGAGTTTTTATTAGAGTTAGGCTCTTTTTTTAGTGGAATAAATGTATTTATGTATATTTTGGGTCATCCACCTAGATTACTGTAGAAATTTTTTAAAAATCTGAATCTTTTCTTCATTAAAAAAATTCCTGTTAGCTGTTTCATTGATCAGTTGTTGTTCCGATGACCCTCGGATACCCGAAACGTCATAGATAACCATCTAATCGTTTTCCGAGCATCTGAACACATTTTTTTCTTCCTTCTTGCAACGAATTTAAAGGGACTTTATTTTTCAAGTCAAATTTTATTTTTCAAGTCAAAATTTATTTTTCAAGTCAAAATTTATTTTTCAAGTCAAAATTTATTTTTCAAGTCAAAATTTATTTTTCAAGTCAAAATGTATTTTTCAAGTCAAATTTTATTTTTCAAGTCAAAATTTATTTTTCAAGTCAAAATTTTTTTTCAAGTCAAAATAATTTTTTTAAAAAATCAAAAAAAATTATCACTGGCCGCTAAAATTAAAATCGAATTTTCTCAATTATCGGTGGGGCCACCCTCCTCTTTTTTAGCTCAATTACCCCGATAATCATTAGGGAACCAGGTAGAAACAGCTGAGGAGTATTAGCCAAGTACTGGTAGTGGATAGTCAAGTCTTTGCTAGATATTCTGAGAATTAGGAGAGCCTGGAAGAAATTACTGTACCCAACTGAAAAAAGGAAAGCTTACAGTATGCATCATTGTCATTGCTAAAATTATGAGAGCATGATGACTATGAGGTTTATTTTTAGATAAAATCCAGGATGCTACAGTAGAAAATAAAGTGAGGACAGGGAAGATGAAATTGGCTTGAGAGTAAATCTGAAATAAACCTTTTTGTAAAACCATTTTTTATTTCGGTCAGTTTTCGTCATTTTAATCTTGGAAAAAAACTCCGAATAGGCTCCGCTCATTTTTAACTAGGCTCCACCCCTTCAACCTACCTGTTCCTGGAAATCAATCCTATAAAAATATTCCTCTGGCATCCAAAATGCCTCCATTCTGTTGTCCTCATCAATTGAAACCAAAGACACTGAAATTGAAACCAAAAGGCTTGCCACCAACAAAACGAAAGTCAAGATCCAATTTTTCTTTGTTAGCCCAATTGACATCGCAAAAAGCGTCAACATATGAAAATAGCGGTAGAAGCAATCGAAGCGAATAATAGCCAGAAAAGAGTATTCGTAGTGATAGCTTTCTCTATTCATTAGATATCTCTTCAATGGTTGATGAAGAAAAAAGGTCAGGATTTGGAGTACGGTAGTTAGGGAGTAAACCAGGAATAGAAAGTTTAGGGGGTTCTGAAAAAAAAAGTTTGGGATAAAAAGAAATTCCGGTTTTGATTTGTTGCTCATAGCGCCGTTAACATAGCGTTTATAGCACTCTTAGCGTTTGCTTATCTGTTCAAGCCAAGGAAACTAAAAAGTTAACGAGATTTAAGGGGTTGCGGCCCCACGGGATGAGTGTACGGTCAGAAAAATGGGCACCCCGCGGATGGGGGTACGGTCAAAAAATGGGCACTCCATAAGGTATCGAGTCGCTACGCAGCTAATTTCAACATGAGAACTCAAAATCATTTTTTAGAGGGATTTCCGTTGGGTTTGTTTCTACCGATCAGTTATTTTTTCGTTACTATGTTCCGTCGGACAGTGTCATTTTCAGCAAAATTTCTTTTTAAACTCACCAGATTCCCCTTGTAAACCTTATAAAAGAAACCCAAAAATGTCAACTGAACGATCAAATTAACCGAAAGCAAAAAGTATTTCAAATAATCGAAAGGCTCCTCATCATAAGTTCCACTACACCCTTCCCAGGGACTCGAACCGTAGAAAGCAGCGGGATCATCTCGAAACTTAAGCAGTAGTTGGAGATTAGGAAAACTCATTTTTGACTTCAAATGGACTGACTCTAAGGTTGCAGAGTTTTGGGGCGGAGGAAGAAAGACATTTCTCAAGTAATGGCATTTTCTAATCGAAATTTGGAAATTAATTCCCTAGAATTAGTGGTCATGTTTACCGAAATCAAGTTTTGAATGTTTTTTGATCAAAAAATCAATTTTTTAAAAAAGAAATTCGCCCTCTAGAATTTTATCAGGACGTAGAGTATCGAGCCGCTACGCAGTTACAGTGGCGTTCAAAATTATTTTGAAAAGTTGTTCTTCCAGTTGATTTTAGCAGGTATAGACAATTTTCAGGCAACTGGTACCCGGAATTATTTTTAGAGAGCGGGTTTTTTGAGTTCATTTTAATTTTCCGTTTCAAAAACAGCTGTCATTTAAAAGCTTGTTCGTTCTCTATATAACTCACCATTTTCCCTTCATAACCCTTATAAAATGAACCAAAAAAAGCCAATTGAACGATAAAATTAACAGAAAGCAAGAAGTATTTCAAATAATCAAAAGGCTCCTCATCTTTTTCCAAACTACACATAGCAATTTCTCCGTAAGCGGAAGAAATTGCAGGATTAAGCATGCAGAGAGACTTTTTCGGTTTCAAAATGAACTGAATGTGTCGGAAAAGGGTTGATATTTCTCGAATCTGGCATTTTGGAAACCAATCTGAATTTTGAATTCCCTAGAATTAACGGAAAACAAGACATGACATTTTTTATGTTCAAAAAATCATTTTTGCAAAAAGTACACTTTATTGAATTAAATTTTTTCTCCAGGAGCCACCCTCCTCTTTTTCCGTTCAATCAGGCCTACAGTAACCAGGGAAACAGGTAGAAAAATATGTGGAACATTATTCCAATAGTGGTAATTGAGATTCAAGTCATTGTTATTGTGCCGGAGGAATAGAAGAGCCTGGAAGGAATAGATTACTGTAGCCAAGAAATAGAACTTACAGTATGCATCAGAGTCATAGTTAAAATAATAATTAACAATTGAATATGAAGTTTATTTTTTAGGAAAACCCAGGAAACTGCGGTAGAAATTAGAGTGAGAAAAGGGAAGACAAAGTTGGCTTGAGAGTAACCCTAAAACAGACTCTGTCAAGAAACCTACAGTAACCTTCACCTTCGATTGGAAATCAATCCAATCCACGTATTCCGCTGGCATCCGAAATGTCATATCCAATTTGTCCTCATCAATTGATTCGAATGTCAGATAAAAAGAAATAACGAAGCATTCGATTAAAATGATCCCCAGACTAGAATGTTTCTCCAATAGACACCAAGGCATTCCAAGGAGAGTTGTCAGGTGAAGATAACGAGAGAAAATATCAAAATTGATATATAAAAATACAGATAAATTGCGATTGCTTCCCGGACCCAGAGATGCTTTTAGCGGTTGGTGAATGATTAGGTTGAGAGTTTGAAGTACGGTAATCAGAGAGTAAACCAGGAAGAGGAGGTCAATGGGAATCTGAAAGAAGCATTTTTTCGGGATAAAAATAATCTAGAGTGAGATTATTATCTGGAACAAAATCTAACAGCTTCAAATTTTTAATGGCCACTAAGTTTTAGGCTTAGGCCGAGAAAATCGGCGGCTTTTTTGCAGCCCTCTTGCTTTTCTATATGTTATGTACAGTACCGTGCAATACCGTGCACAATTTCGGCTTTTTGACATTTTTCGAATTTTTTCGATTTTTTCGATTTTTTCGATTTTTTTCCTAAATTTTTCGAAATTTTAACTTTTTAGTTGTTTTATGGAGCAGTTCTCAACATCTGGTCAAAATTTCATGTTGATCTGATTCCTACAACCTGAGTTATGGAAAAAAATTAAAAATTGTATATCTTATTGCACGGTACTGTAGGATTTATCTCGGTTCCTACTGTACATATCAAAAAAATGTCAACTAATAAAATATTTTTTTTAATTCAAATAATATTTTGTTAGTTGACATTTAATTTTTAATTCAAATAATATTTTGTTAGTTGACAGCTTTTTTGTATCTCCATTGGGAACCTAGATAAACGCAGTTAAACGTGGGCCAACCAAACAGCAAAACTATAACAACCTGCTCAGAAAACTCACAAATTTCTTCTTGTTAGCCCTCCAAAAGCATCCAAAAAACACCAATTGAACAATCGAATTAACAGAAAGCAAAATGTATTTCAATGGATCATAAGAGATCTCTTGACGAATAAGATCATATTGAATAGTGTGATTCTTCTCGTGTAACTCGAAAAGCACCGTCATTTTGAGGAAATTGATGTTGAGAATCGAGAGCAAAAGAGAAATGATATTTATTGGAAATTGACATTTTCAAAGAAATAATTTGAAACCAAACTCGCTAGAATTATCTGATGTCATGGTCAAAGAATCAAAACTTCTGGGTTATTATTGGGTCCACTCTGGCCTTTTTTAGATCAATTATACTGATAATGATAACAGAAATTGGTAAGAATAATTGGCGAATATAGCATATTATGAATAACACACTGACGTTTTTGATGAGTGGGAGAGTCTGCAAAATGAATTGAATCAGAGAATGGTAACTGAAAAAAGTCAGACTTACATATACATTATCTAAAACTGTCATTGTGAGAATTACAAAGGTGTTCGCAAAATGATACGGAAGTTTTTGTTTGGGGAATACACAGGATATGGCGGTGAATAAAAGGGTCAGTATTGGGAAGGCGATGGTGGCTTGTGGGTAGATCTGAAGGTGGGTTATGTTAATTCGAAAACATCTTTTATTAACGTGAAATTAACTTTTGTTAAAACGTTAGGTAAATTTCTTTAAACTGAAGGTTCAGTGACCCACCTCTTCCAGTATATCGTATGCAGAAGAGCTTTGCAATATAAACATATAACGAAGAACTTCTTGACGATCAATTAAGAAATATGATCCAATAATCGAGAGAAGGATACTTGATATCAAAAAAATTGTGGTCAACTTCCAGTTTTTCTTCGGAAGGCATTGGATTATTGATGCTGATAAGAGAATCAAAGCATGATATAATCTCATCAAGCAATCGAAATGAACAAGTGCGGGGACATAATAAGTATGATATCGGAATAATGTGAATAAAGGTTCCTGGAAGATAGTACTGAGACACTGTAGTACGGTCCCCATGGAATAGGCCATGAAGAAGATGTTGATTGGATTCTGAATATCTTTGAATTCGTGGTTCTCAGAGCATTCTGACTTACTGATCTTTTCTTTATGTAATAATACATCCACAAAATAAATAACAGTTGAACTATCAAAATGATCTCAGGAGCGTATGTATACAAAATATCAGCAATGTCTACAGTAGGATCGGGAGCAGGTGTCAGACATCTCCCCGGTATTTCACATTCATATCGAGCAGAGGACAGTGGTGGTGAATTTTTCTGGATACGGTTTTTTGTGGGTAGAAGAAGACCGATTAGGGATTTGGGAGAAGACATTCGGGGAGTTGTGTTGATCGAAAGAAGTGGAATTTCTAAAAGACCTCGAAAAGTTTCCTTGCTCTCAAAAACTGAGTTCTCTATAATTAACTGGGGTTAAATATCATCTGCATTTTCATAAACAATGTCTTTCAGGATATCTGAGGATTGAATAATAGAAATTTTATTTTTGACATTTTAGAAAAATAAGTTCGAGTACTAGAATTAGCTAATGTTTATCAAAAAATCAAAATTTCTGGACTAATATTGAAGCCACTCTAGTTTTCTTCAAATCAATTAGCCCAAAAATGAACACAGAAAATGGTAAGAATAATTGACGAAAATAGTATATTATATAGATGATTAATAAATTGACGTTTTGGATGAGTGGGAGACCCTGCAAAGTGTCAGAGGATTTGATGGAAATTGAAAAAAATGAGACTTACATATGAATTATTTAAGGCTATCATTGTGAGAATTACAAATATGTATGCAAAATGATTCGGAAGTTTTTGTTTCGGAAATACACAGGAAAATGCGGAGAACAACAGAGTAAAGATTGGGAAGGCGATGGTGGCTTTTGGGTAAATCTGAAATCGAATTTTGGTAATCTGAGACTTTTAAAGGTTAGTCTGGCCTCAAACTGAAGCTTCGACTAAAGTCAAAAGTCGTTAATCCGAAGGACTCACCCTTTCCAGTACTTCGTTTGTAAAAAAACCTCTATACATTAAACTACGAACTTCTTCACGGTCAATCAAAAAATATGCTCCGATAATCGAGAGAAAGATGCTTGAAATCAAAAATATCGTAGTCAACTTCCAGTTTTTCTTTGGAGAGCAATGGATTATTGATGCTGATAAAAGGATCAAAGAATTATAAAACTTCATGAAGAATTCGAAATGAACAACAGCGATGGAATAATATGTATAGTATCGGAATAATGCTATTAAAGGTCCCTGGGGGATGATACTGAGACACTGTAGTACAGTACCCATGGAATAAGCTATGAAGAAGATGTTGATTGGATTCTGAATATCTTTGGCTTTTCGCTTCTCAGAGCATTTTTGACTTACAAATCTTTTCTTACTGTAATGGATCATCCACAAAATGAATGATAGTTGAATTATCAAAATGATCTTAGGAGAGTATCTATACAAAATATCAGCTATGATTTCAGTAGTATCGGGAGCAGACGTCACGCATTTCTCTGATTCAAAACATTTTAATGGCTCTGAAGTCTTCTGAATACGGGTTTTTGTGGGTAGAAGGAGATCGATTAGGGATTTAGGGGAAGACATTGTGTTGATCGAAAGAAATGGAATTTCTAAAAGACCAAGTTTTCCGAAAAAGTTTGCTTGCTCACCAAAACTGAGCTCCCTATAATTAAGTGAGATCAAATGTCATTTGCTCTTTTATAAACAAGTTTTTTGAAAATCTATTGGAGAGATCAGGAGTTTAACGGATCTAAAGGAATGAAGAAAAGTACTATCCAGAAAAATAGGCGTGACCTGTGAAAATGATATTAAGGTTTCCATGTGGACGAATTTTCGTCCTTCCGGTCCGTTCGTCCGTAAGTTTTAAACCTCACGAAAAATGCACAACGGACAATTCAATTTTATATCAAAAACCCGATGACTTTATCGTCAGAAAATCAATTATGCAAATCGGAATTGTTATTCTGGAATCTTCTGGGAATGGCCACCTGCATAGGCGAAGAAAAACCATAACTAGATAGTACAGAGATCAAGGAGAGCCGCATTCAAAACCTGGAGATCTATCTATTGTTCGGGCATTTTTATTGCTACCTTTGCCACCTGTCTTCTTACCGTGCACCATCACTCCGCCCCCTTCCATGTAGTCTGACTGTCTTCAGTCGTGTCTCTCTATCCTCTTGTCTTCTATTGATTTTTTGCATTTTTGGTTCCTATTAATTCTAATCAACTCTTTTAAGTCGCCCTATCAATCCTATACTACATCTTCATCCACTCCAATTAGTATTTCTCATTCCCAAAGTAGTAGGTTTCATCAGGTCCTTCGGGTTCTGGAAACGATGAAAAGGGAATGTTTCCTTCTCTCCTTAGTCTCTTTCTTAGTCTCTCTTTACATTCTCCCAGTAGTAGGTGTCATCAGGTCCTTCGGGTTCTGGAAACGATGAAAAGGGAATGTTTCCTTCTCTCCTTAGTCTCTTTCTTAGTCTCTCTTTACATTCTCCCAATAGTAGGTTTCATCAGGTCCTTCGGGTTCTGGAAACGATGAAAAGGGAATGTTTCCTTCTCTCCTTAGTCTCTTTCTTAGCTCTTTTAACATTCTCCCAGTAGTAGGTGTCATCAGGTCCTTCGGGTTCTGGAAACGATGAAAAGGGAATGTTTCCTTCTCTCCTTAGTCTCTTTCTTAGTCTCTCTTTACATTCTCCCAGTAGTAGGTTTCATCAGGTCCTTCGGGTTCTGGAAACGATGAAAAGGGAATGTTTCCTTCTCTCCTTAGTCTCTTTCTTAGTCTCTCTTTACATTCTCCCAGTAGTAGGTTTCATCAGGTCCTTCGGGTTCTGGAAACGATGAAAAGGGAATGTTTCCTTCTCTCCTTAGTCTCTTTCTTAGTCTCTCTTTACATTCTCCCAGTAGTAGGTTTCATCAGGTCCTTCGGGTTCTGGAAACGATGAAAAGGGAATGTTTCCTTCTCTCCTTAGTCTCTTTCTTAGTCTCTCTTTACATTCTCCCAGTAGTAGGTTTCATCAGGTCCTTCGGGTTCTGGAAACGATGAAAAGGGAATGTTTCCTTCTCTCCTTAGTCTCTTTCTTAGTCTCTCTTTACATTCTCCCAGTAGTAGGTGTCATCAGGTCCTTCGGGTTCTGGAAACGATGAAAAGGGAATGTTTCCTTCTCTCCTTAGTCTCTTTCTTAGTCTCTCTTTACATTCTCCCAGTAGTAGGTTTCATCAGGTCCTTCGGGTTCTGGAAACGATGAAAAGGGAATGTTTCCTTCTCTCCTTAGTCTCTTTCTTAGCTCTTTTAACATTCTCCCAGTAGTAGGTTTCATCAGGTCCTTCGGGTTCTGGAAACGATGAAAAGGGAATGTTTCCTTCTCTCCTTAGTCTCTTTCTTAGCTCTTTTAACATTCTCCCAGTAGTAGGTGTCATCAGGTCCTTCGGGTTCTGGAAACGATGAAAAGGGAATGTTTCCTTCTCTCCTTAGTCTCTTTCTTAGTCTCTCTTTACATTCTCCCAGTAGTAGGTTTCATCAGGTCCTTCGGGTTCTGGAAACGATGAAAAGGGAATGTTTCCTTCTCTCCTTAGTCTCTTTCTTAGTCTCTCTTAACATTCTCCCAGTAGTAGGTTTCATCAGGTCCTTCGGGTTCTGGAAACGATGAAAAGGGAATGTTTCCTTCTCTCCTTAGTCTCTTTCTTAGTCTCTCTTTACATTCTCCCAGTAGTAGGTTTCATCAGGTCCTTCGGGTTCTGGAAACGATGAAAAGGGAATGTTTCCTTCTCTCCTTAGTCTCTTTCTTAGTCTCTCTTTACATTCTCCCAGTAGTAGGTTTCATCAGGTCCTTCGGGTTCTGGAAACGATGAAAAGGGAATGTTTCCTTCTCTCCTTAGTCTCTTTCTTAGTCTCTCTTTACATTCTCCCAGTAGTAGGTGTCATCAGGTCCTTCGGGTTCTGGAAACGATGAAAAGGGAATGTTTCCTTCTCTCCTTAGTCTCTTTCTTAGTCTCTCTTTACATTCTCCCAGTAGTAGGTTTCATCAGGTCCTTCGGGTTCTGGAAACGATGAAAAGGGAATGTTTCCTTCTCTCCTTAGTCTCTTTCTTAGTCTCTCTTTACATTCTCCCAGTAGTAGGTTTCATCAGGTCCTTCGGGTTCTGGAAACGATGAAAAGGGAATGTTTCCTTCTCTCCTTAGTCTCTTTCTTAGCTCTTTTTACATTCTCCCAGTAGTAGGTTTCATCAGGTCCTTCGGGTTCTGGAAACGATGAAAAGGGAATGTTTCCTTCTCTCCTTAGTCTCTTTCTTAGTCTCTCTTAACATTCTCCCAGTAGTAGGTGTCATCAGGTCCTTCGGGTTCTGGAAACGATGAAAAGGGAATGTTTCCTTCTCTCCTTAGTCTCTTTCTTAGTCTCTCTTTACATTCTCCCAGTAGTAGGTTTCATCAGGTCCTTCGGGTTCTGGAAACGATGAAAAGGGAATGTTTCCTTCTCTCCTTAGTCTCTTTCTTAGTCTCTCTTTACATTCTCCCAGTAGTAGGTTTCATCAGGTCCTTCGGGTTCTGGAAACGATGAAAAGGGAATGTTTCCTTCTCTCCTTAGTCTCTTTCTTAGCTCTTTTAACATTCTCCCAGTAGTAGGTGTCATCAGGTCCTTCGGGTTCTGGAAACGATGAAAAGGGAATGTTTCCTTCTCTCCTTAGTCTCTTTCTTAGTCTCTCTTTACATTCTCCCAGTAGTAGGTTTCATCAGGTCCTTCGGGTTCTGGAAACGATGAAAAGGGAATGTTTCCTTCTCTCCTTAGTCTCTTTCTTAGTCTCTCTTTACATTCTCCCAGTAGTAGGTTTCATCAGGTCCTTCGGGTTCTGGAAACGATGAAAAGGGAATGTTTCCTTCTCTCCTTAGTCTCTTTCTTAGCTCTTTTAACATTCTCCCAGTAGTAGGTGTCATCAGGTCCTTCGGGTTCTGGAAACGATGAAAAGGGAATGTTTCCTTCTCTCCTTAGTCTCTTTCTTAGTCTCTCTTTACATTCTCCCAGTAGTAGGTTTCATCAGGTCCTTCGGGTTCTGGAAACGATGAAAAGGGAATGTTTCCTTCTCTCCTTAGTCTCTTTCTTAGTCTCTCTTAACATTCTCCCAGTAGTAGGTTTCATCAGGTCCTTCGGGTTCTGGAAACGATGAAAAGGGAATGTTTCCTTCTCTCCTTAGTCTCTTTCTTAGTCTCTCTTTACATTCTCCCAGTAGTAGGTTTCATCAGGTCCTTCGGGTTCTGGAAACGATGAAAAGGGAATGTTTCCTTCTCTCCTTAGTCTCTTTCTTAGTCTCTCTTTACATTCTCCCAGTAGTAGGTTTCATCAGGTCCTTCGGGTTCTGGAAACGATGAAAAGGGAATGTTTCCTTCTCTCCTTAGTCTCTTTCTTAGTCTCTCTTTACATTCTCCCAGTAGTAGGTTTCATCAGGTCCTTCGGGTTCTGGAAACGATGAAAAGGGAATGTTTCCTTCTCTCCTTAGTCTCTTTCTTAGTCTCTCTTTACATTCTCCCAGTAGTAGGTTTCATCAGGTCCTTCGGGTTCTGGAAACGATGAAAAGGGAATGTTTCCTTCTTTCCTTAGTCTCTTTCTTAGTCTCTCTTAACATTCTCCCAGTAGTAGGTGTCATCAGGTCCTTCGGGTTCTGGAAACGATGAAAAGGGAATGTTTCCTTCTCTCCTTAGTCTCTTTCTTAGTCTCTCTTTACATTCTCCCAGTAGTAGGTTTCATCAGGTCCTTCGGGTTCTGGAAACGATGAAAAGGGAATGTTTCCTTCTCTCCTTAGTCTCTTTCTTAGTCTCTCTTTACATTCTCCCAGTAGTAGGTTTCATCAGGTCCTTCGGGTTCTGGAAACGATGAAAAGGGAATGTTTCCTTCTCTCCTTAGTCTCTTTCTTAGCTCTTTTAACATTCTCCCAGTAGTAGGTGTCATCAGGTCCTTCGGGTTCTGGAAACGATGAAAAGGGAATGTTTCCTTCTCTCCTTAGTCTCTTTCTTAGTCTCTCTTTACATTCTCCCAGTAGTAGGTTTCATCAGGTCCTTCGGGTTCTGGAAACGATGAAAAGGGAATGTTTCCTTCTCTCCTTAGTCTCTTTCTTAGTCTCTCTTAACATTCTCCCAGTAGTAGGTTTCATCAGGTCCTTCGGGTTCTGGAAACGATGAAAAGGGAATGTTTCCTTCTCTCCTTAGTCTCTTTCTTAGTCTCTCTTTACATTCTCCCAGTAGTAGGTTTCATCAGGTCCTTCGGGTTCTGGAAACGATGAAAAGGGAATGTTTCCTTCTCTCCTTAGTCTCTTTCTTAGTCTCTCTTTACATTCTCCCAGTAGTAGGTTTCATCAGGTCCTTCGGGTTCTGGAAACGATGAAAAGGGAATGTTTCCTTCTCTCCTTAGTCTCTTTCTTAGTCTCTCTTTACATTCTCCCAGTAGTAGGTTTCATCAGGTCCTTCGGGTTCTGGAAACGATGAAAAGGGAATGTTTCCTTCTCTCCTTAGTCTCTTTCTTAGTCTCTCTTTACATTCTCCCAGTAGTAGGTTTCATCAGGTCCTTCGGGTTCTGGAAACGATGAAAAGGGAATGTTTCCTTCTTTCCTTAGTCTCTTTCTTAGTCTCTCTTAACATTCTCCCAGTAGTAGGTGTCATCAGGTCCTTCGGGTTCTGGAAACGATGAAAAGGGAATGTTTCCTTCTCTCCTTAGTCTCTTTCTTAGTCTCTCTTTACATTCTCCCAGTAGTAGGTTTCATCAGGTCCTTCGGGTTCTGGAAACGATGAAAAGGGAATGTTTCCTTCTCTCCTTAGTCTCTTTCTTAGTCTCTCTTTACATTCTCCCAGTAGTAGGTTTCATCAGGTCCTTCGGGTTCTGGAAACGATGAAAAGGGAATGTTTCCTTCTCTCCTTAGTCTCTTTCTTAGCTCTTTTAACATTCTCCCAGTAGTAGGTGTCATCAGGTCCTTCGGGTTCTGGAAACGATGAAAAGGGAATGTTTCCTTCTCTCCTTAGTCTCTTTCTTAGTCTCTCTTTACATTCTCCCAGTAGTAGGTTTCATCAGGTCCTTCGGGTTCTGGAAACGATGAAAAGGGAATGTTTCCTTCTCTCCTTAGTCTCTTTCTTAGTCTCTCTTTACATTCTCCCAGTAGTAGGTTTCATCAGGTCCTTCGGGTTCTGGAAACGATGAAAAGGGAATGTTTCCTTCTCTCCTTAGTCTCTTTCTTAGCTCTTTTAACATTCTCCCAGTAGTAGGTGTCATCAGGTCCTTCGGGTTCTGGAAACGATGAAAAGGGAATGTTTCCTTCTCTCCTTAGTCTCTTTCTTAGTCTCTCTTTACATTCTCCCAGTAGTAGGTTTCATCAGGTCCTTCGGGTTCTGGAAACGATGAAAAGGGAATGTTTCCTTCTCTCCTTAGTCTCTTTCTTAGTCTCTCTTAACATTCTCCCAGTAGTAGGTTTCATCAGGTCCTTCGGGTTCTGGAAACGATGAAAAGGGAATGTTTCCTTCTCTCCTTAGTCTCTTTCTTAGCTCTTTTAACATTCTCCCAGTAGTAGGTTTCATCAGGTCCTTCGGGTTCTGGAAACGATGAAAAGGGAATGTTTCCTTCTCTCCTTAGTCTCTTTCTTAGTCTCTCTTTACATTCTCCCAGTAGTAGGTTTCATCAGGTCCTTCGGGTTCTGGAAACGATGAAAAGGGAATGTTTCCTTCTCTCCTTAGTCTCTTTCTTAGTCTCTCTTTACATTCTCCCAGTAGTAGGTTTCATCAGGTCCTTCGGGTTCTGGAAACGATGAAAAGGGAATGTTTCCTTCTCTCCTTAGTCTCTTTCTTAGCTCTTTTAACATTCTCCCAGTAGTAGGTTTCATAGGTCCTTCGGGTTCTGGAAACGATGAAAAGGGAATGTTTCCTTCTCTCCTTAGTCTCTTTCTTAGTCTCTCTTTACATTCTCCCAGTAGTAGGTTTCATCAGGTCCTTCGGGTTCTGGAAACGATGAAAAGGGAATGTTTCCTTCTCTCCTTAGTCTCTTTCTTAGTCTCTCTTAACATTCTCCCAGTAGTAGGTGTCATCAGGTCCTTCGGGTTCTGGAAACGATGAAAAGGGAATGTTTCCTTCTCTCCTTAGTCTCTTTCTTAGTCTCTCTTTACATTCTCCCAGTAGTAGGTTTCATCAGGTCCTTCGGGTTCTGGAAACGATGAAAAGGGAATGTTTCCTTCTCTCCTTAGTCTCTTTCTTAGCTCTTTTAACATTCTCCCAGTAGTAGGTTTCATCAGGTCCTTCGGGTTCTGGAAACGATGAAAAGGGAATGTTTCCTTCTCTCCTTAGTCTCTTTCTTAGTCTCTCTTAACATTCTCCCAGTAGTAGGTGTCATCAGGTCCTTCGGGTTCTGGAAACGATGAAAAGGGAATGTTTCCTTCTCTCCTTAGTCTCTTTCTTAGTCTCTCTTTACATTCTCCCAGTAGTAGGTTTCATCAGGTCCTTCGGGTTCTGGAAACGATGAAAAGGGAATGTTTCCTTCTCTCCTTAGTCTCTTTCTTAGTCTCTCTTTACATTCTCCCAGTAGTAGGTTTCATCAGGTCCTTCGGGTTCTGGAAACGATGAAAAGGGAATGTTTCCTTCTCTCCTTAGTCTCTTTCTTAGTCTCTCTTTACATTCTCCCAGTAGTAGGTTTCATCAGGTCCTTCGGGTTCTGGAAACGATGAAAAGGGAATGTTTCCTTCTCTCCTTAGTCTCTTTCTTAGTCTCTCTTTACATTCTCCCAGTAGTAGGTTTCATCAGGTCCTTCGGGTTCTGGAAACGATGAAAAGGGAATGTTTCCTTCTCTCCTTAGTCTCTTTCTTAGCTCTTTTAACATTCTCCCAGTAGTAGGTGTCATCAGGTCCTTCGGGTTCTGGAAACGATGAAAAGGGAATGTTTCCTTCTCTCCTTAGTCTCTTTCTTAGTCTCTCTTTACATTCTCCCAGTAGTAGGTTTCATCAGGTCCTTCGGGTTCTGGAAACGATGAAAAGGGAATGTTTCCTTCTCTCCTTAGTCTCTTTCTTAGTCTCTCTTTACATTCTCCCAGTAGTAGGTGTCATCAGGTCCTTCGGGTTCTGGAAACGATGAAAAGGGAATGTTTCCTTCTCTCCTTAGTCTCTTTCTTAGTCTCTCTTAACATTCTCCCAGTAGTAGGTTTCATCAGGTCCTTCGGGTTCTGGAAACGATGAAAAGGGAATGTTTCTTTTTTAGGTAGTATCGTCGCTTTTTCTTTTCTGGAAGCTATTCATTATATTCACACTTATGTACGACTTTTTGTTGCTAACATCCAATTTCATCAGAGATAATTTTACTCGAAGAGTCATTCAAAAATGTTAACTTTCAATAAATATTTATTTTTTTGTCTATGTATTTTGATTTTCAACACGCATTTATTTCAAAATGACGGTTTACCCAGAAAGAACCAAACTAAAAACAACCGAAATAAATGTGCTAAAGACATCAACTTGATTAAAAGGAGCTCACGTCAGTTTCTGCGCGATCAGCAAACCTTTTTAGAAAAAGTATTTTAAAAATTCCACTTCCCCTCAGAATTTTTAATTCAATTCCCCTAATGTCTTCTTCAAAATCCTCCTTAATCGATCTTCTTCTACCGACAGTAAATCGTATTCAAAAGGCTTCTTCTAAATGTGATCAATGCACGACGCCTGCTCCGGCTGTTACTCTAGACTTTGTTGAATATATGGGGAAGAAATGCAACTGGAGTCCATGTGGTAAATATTATCAATTTGATAGTTCAATTATTATTTATTTCGTGGATGTTCAAGTACTATAAAAAGATTCCTGTAAGTATTTTATGAAACGCACTGATTCAAAGATGTTCAGAATCCCATATTTATATTCTTCTTGGCCTATTCCATTGGTTCTGTAACAGAAGGTGTGAAATATATTGTTCAGGAACATTTATATTATTTTTTCCTCCCCCATCCTGAAAAATATGTTTTGGCCCTTTTCTTCCTCGATTGTTTCATTCGATGGCATTTCGTCTCGATTCTTTTATCAGCCTCGATAATTCGTTGCCTTCCAAAAAGAAATTGGATATTGACAACGATTCTTTTGATTTCAAGTATCCTTCTCTCGATTCTCGGTATATATTTCTCAATTGATCGCCTGGCAATTGATCGAATAATTAATTATTCAGAAGACATTTTCGCCTATTTAATTTTGAAAGAGGTGAGTCAGACGGATAAGAAATTCTACATTACCTTAAAGGAGGACTGAACTGAAATTCAATAATATGTCATTAGATGTAGTTTTTCATTCTGAACACTGTTTCTGTTGACAATATTCTCTGAAAATGCCTTTAAATGGCTGAAAAACCGCTTTGAAAACGTCGAGGTGATTGGGGTGGAAGAGTTTTCCGTAATCTCGGCCACGGGGTTTGTGACCGCCACAGCCGTTATTTTTCTCATTTTTTTCCGATGTTATGTTTTTAATGTATATGTTCTTTCTTAATCAAAAAAGAAATTTTTAATAAAGAGAAAAATAACACCTAAACGGTACAAAACCCCCGTGGCCGAGGTTACGGAAAACTCTTCCACCCCAATCACTTCGACGTTTTCAAAGCGCTTTTTGAGGCATTTAGAAGCATTTTCAGAGAAAGTTGTCAACAGAAAAAGTGTTCAGAATGAAAAACTACATCTAATGACAAATTATTGAACTCCAGTTCAGTCCTCCTTTAAAATTATTAAAATTATCCAACTTCAGTTCTACTTACAATACCAAGTCGCCATCCCAATTGCGACCCTCCTATTCTCTTTGATTTCTATTTTCTACCCAAGAAAAAAACTTCCGAATCATTCTGAATATACTTTCGCTGTTCTCTCTATAACATCAGTTCTGTATTCAGTAAGTCTCTTTTTTCCCTTTCCTCATCAATTAATTCCACAGACTATCCCACTTCTTGCACGTACCGGATTTGAACTCGGAGACATTGCCCGCCGATTTTCTGGATATGTACCTCAACTATTCATACCTATTTCTGTGACTATTATTAGAATAAATCTCCTAGAAGCAAGTAAAGTGATTCCAACTCGAAGATTTTGATTCTTTAGTAAATAATAAATGATATCAGATTATTCTAGTGAGTTTGGTTTCAAATTATTTTTCCAAAAATGTCAGTTTGCAACAATATTTTTTCTTAGTAAGTGATAAACAACAGAATTTTTTAAATGACGTTTTTTTACCCCAATAAAAAACTTTTTCCAAAAGTATTTTTTGATCTACAATTAAAGCGGGAAAAAGTAGATCAAATATAGTTTTTTGATATACAATTTAGGCGGAAAAAAGTAGATCAAAAATATAAATTTGATCTACTATTTAGGCGGGAAAAAGTAGATCAAATATTATTTTTTGACCTACAAATTAGGCGGGAAAAAGTAGATCAAAAATATAATTTTGATCTACTATTTTGGCGGGAAAAAGTAGATCAAATATAATTTTTTGATCTACTATTTAGGCGGGAAAAAGTAGATCAAATATTATTTTTTGATCTATCATTTTGGCGGGAAAAACTAGATCAAATATTATTTTTTGATCTACTATTTATGCGGGAAAAAATAGATCAAATACCATTTTTTGATCTACCATTTTGGCGGGAAAAAGTAGATCAAATATTATTTTTCGATCTACAATTAAGGCGGGAAAAAATAGATCAAATATAATATTTTGATCTACAGTTTAGGCGGGAAAAAGTAGATCAAATATTATTTTTTGATCTACAATTTAGGCGGGAAAATGTAGATCAAATATAAATTTTTGATCTACCATTTAAGCGGGAAAAATTAGATCAATTACCATTTTTTGATCTACAATTTAGGCGGGAAAAAGTAGATCAATTATTATTTTTTTGATCTACTATTTTGGCGGGAAAAAGTAGATCAATTATTATTTTTTTGATCTACAATTTAAGCGGGAAAAGTATATCAAATATTATTTTTTGATCTACAATTTAGGCGGGAAAATGTAGATCAAATTTCATTTTTTGATCTACTGTTTAGGCGGGAAAAAGTAGATCAAATATTATTTTTTGATCTACAATTTAGGCGGGAAAAAATAGACCAAATATTATTCTTTGCTCTACTGTCTAGGCGGGAAAAAGTAGATCAAAAATATAATTTCGATCAAAAATATTAAAAGCAACCTGGCTATACCACTCCCCCCTCCCCCCTTTCCTCCTCTGTCCTCCATGCCTCCCCGTGTATAACATGCTCTACCGCACACCCCAAAAACATCTCCTCTTCTCCCTCCCTTTCCACGCCTTTATCGATCTTCCTCACTATTTTTCAGATATGTTCGGAATACTATCACTTCCATATTTGGCACTGAGACATGTGGTTCACATGGGTGATTTATCAGAAATGTAAGATTTTGAAACAATTTTTATTTTTCAAAAAAAAAATTTTTTTCAGGGTGCCATTGGCTTTCTGCAGCAAAAAAATCCGCAGTATTATCAAAAGAATAAAATGCGAAAGTGCCAAAACCGATGTGAAGCATATGGATTCTCGAAGTACAGTTACTGTCGTTTTCGGTGATGGAAGCACCATGTTAGCCGAATTTTATTTTGGAATCAATTATCCGAAAAAGAATAAATTTATGATAAAGAACTGCGAATTCGTGTTAAGGTATATATTAAATAATTTTTTTAAAAAACCCCTCCGCCAAAAAAATTCCAGCAAACGTCTCAACTGCTCGATCGTTTTCTACGGAGAGCACAGCCAGAATCCAATAGCGGCTCTCGTGGATTCTCTCTACTCAATGTTCAGTTCTTCTCGTATCGAGTTGAGAGTCGCCGATTTGGAACCGAAACAGTTGACTCTCTCCCTTCGTCCATTCGAATCGTTGCCTTATATTAATTGCGTCGTGTTTGATGAACAGACCAATCGAATGCTTTTGCATGATTATTTGATGAATGCGACGAGTGAGGAATATTTGAAAGGTGTCGTGCAAAAAGAGGTAAGGTTTTGGGAAATGTGGGATCTTGTGAGGCTATAATCGGTTCAATAAAATCGCTCGAAAAATTTCATCAAGCTCCTGCCATTTTTCGAACCCCGCCCATTTCGGAGCTTAATGAGCGTGACTTTTTTTGCCGTTTTTTTTTGAACCGTTAATACCATATTTAATTTTTCAAATGTCTTGTCTCGAAAAATGACGGTTCGAGATCGTCGGGTTTCAAAATGTCCGGTTTGAAGTTGTTCGGAAGCCAAAATTATAATTATTTGAAAAAAAGTTCCTTAAAGGAGGACTGAAGTCAAGTTCAATAATTTGTATATAGATGTAGTTTTTGATTCTGAACACTTTTTCTGTTGACAACTTTTTCTGAAAATGCCTCTAAATGCTTTAAAAATTGGTTTGAAATGAGGATTGTGGTGGAAGAGTTTTTGAAGCCTCGGCCACGTGGCTATTTTTCGTTTTTCTTTGAAGTTTTATATTTTTATTGACTATTAAAGGCCTTAAAACTTTAAAGAAAAAAAGAAAAACAGCCACTAAAGCGGTCCAAAACCCCGTGGCCGAGGTTGAAAAAACTCTTCCTCTAAAATTACATATCCGCATTTCAAGCCGGTTTTTAAGGCATTTAGAGGCATTTTCAGAGAAAGTTGTCAACAGAAAAAGTGTTCAGAATATAAAACTACATTTAATTTCGATATTTAATTTTTTTCGAATGTCTTATCTCGAGATCAGGGATGTACGTGAAATTTTTTCTCGTAAAATTCGAAAAACGTAAAGTTTTACGAAATCAACCCTCGTAAAATCGTAAAATTCGTAAAAACCGTAAACGTAAAATCACACCCCTGCTCGAGAAATGACGATTCGAGATCGTCGGGTTTCAAAATGTCCGGCTTGAAGATGTTCGGAAGCCAAAATTATAATTATTTGAACATTACGTTCCCTGAATTTTTTCTATAAACTTAGTCTGAATAGAACCCCTAATCCAAAACCTTAAAATTCCAGATTCTCCTCCGCAACACCTCCACAGAAGATTGGATGGAAAATGTGATGACCCTAGATTGTCGAAAAGTGATCTCATGGGAACTTACCTTTGGAGGTCTCGGCAAATACCTCAATCATATTCTCACACAATGGATCTCCGGAGCCGATTTATCCTTCCATTACTTCCAATTCCGTCATTCATATCCATCTCGCGACGATGATAAATGTGTGATGTCAGTGAGAGAAAAGACATTCGAAGGCATCGAAAACACTGTCAATTGGATTGATAACGGAAAATCCAATTGGTTTGGGTTAGTTAGAATCAGAAATTTCAGGAAGTTTATGGTTTTTTCAGGGGAAAAGACCTAGATTTCCATTTCGGAAAAGACATTCAACGTAGTGATGGACTGAATGCATCGGTTTTTACATACATTGAGGAGAGGCATTATATTACTGTATTCGTAATTTGGAGACAACGTATTTGAAGTTTTATGAAATTAAACCGTGAAAAATAATAAATCCCTTATTCAAATCAAACAATCACATATTTCGGCAGGTTCGGATTCATTCGACTTTTCACCTCCAGATACGTTTTGAATTTGGTCAGGAACAGGGGCAAATCAAATGAGAAGTCGGTGTTCAAAAGAACCGCATGATCCACAAAATCGAGTTCAGTGTGCTCTAATTCGACGCCACAGAAGATTGGAAGCTTCACGCCGCGACGGTTCATGGCGAAGCGAAGGCGTTTTTTGACTTGGGGCCAGAGGACACGTGGCACCACGAATGAGAAGAGTTTTTCGATAGGGGCGGCGAGTGGGCCGCCGAGGCCAAGCTGAAAAATTATTTTTTTAAGGTTACCCGAAGGGGCCCCTATTTTTCTGAAGGGACCCCTGTTTTTTAAGGTTACCCGAAAGGGCCCCTATTTTTTTGAAGGGACCCCTGTTTTTTTAAGGTTACCCGAAGGGCCTCGTAATTTTCTGAAGGGACACTGTTTTTTTAAGGTTACCCGAAGGGTCCCCTATTTTTTGAGGTTACCCGAAGGTACCCCTATTTTTCTGAAGGGACCCCTGTTTTTTAAGGTCAAAAATCCTAGCGACTCACATCAAACACATTGACATCCACATTGGTTAGCGAAACGTCGCCGAAGATTCTCGAGTGTCGAACAGTGGGTTTTAGGGTCACATGGAGTTTTGTGTTTGCCCGGAGGACATCATGAAGCTGTTCTCTTCCATGAAACATAATCGACACGTTGCCAGATAACTGGACACGCGCACCGAGATCCGCGTCGATTTCCATGCGGGGTTGTCTGGAATTAGGGGCTAGGTTAGCCTGGCATTATATGTAGTTTTGAATTCTGAACACTTTTTCTGTTGACAACTTTCTCAGAAAATGCCTCTAAATGCCTGAAAAACTGGTTTAAAATGGGGGATTATGGTGGAAGAGTTTTTGCAACCTCGGCCACGGGGGTTTTTTTTGGTTTTTTTTTTCGAATTTTTCGAATTTTTCGAATTTTTCAGTCTGTTAATGGTCAATAAAAATGTAAAACTTCAAAGAAACAAGGAAAATAGCCACGTGGCCGAGGTTGCAAAAACTCTTCCACCATAATCATATCTCCGCGTTTAAGCCGATTTTTAAGGCATTTAGAGGCATTTTCAGAGAAAGTTGTCAACAGAAAAAATGTTCAGAATCAAAAACTACATCCAATGCCAAGGGGCTAAGCCTGCTAACTCACTCTGTAAGGTTAGCCGACACCTCTACATAGCACTTTGAGCACACTGCTTTCGACAGTTTCTGAAGCATTTTCGGCAGGGCTGTTGGCGTGTATCGATGCTTGAAATTCCCCAAATCGTACATATAAATGTGTTGGAATAGGGTATTGGGAATGTACTCCGAGAGCAGGATCCCCACCATTTTCTTATCGAGTCGGGTTTTATTTAGGACATGTGGCTGATGGGCGGAGTCGGCGGTCCATCCATTGAAAAGAATTCCTCCATCTAATCCAATAATCATGTCTTCATCGGTGAAAGTTGGGGGATGGTTGACGGAAAGGTCGACTCCCCAGTACCCTTGTGGCGACGCTTCGATAGTGGAGTTAGAGTCAGCGTCTTCTGGAGTGGGCGTGGTCACCTCTTCTTCATTTCCATCGGCCTTCTCCACTTGACAAAGAGAGGCTCCTAGCTCAGCTACACTGAAACTATTCGGGTCACCAGCCACCGGTTTTTCGTAGGAAGGGCTCTCCGGAGAAATTGGCTTCTGAGCCATGACGAAAGTCAACGCTTCAACGGCAGTAGAGCAGACTGCGTCACGGATAGCGGATACGATCTAGAACTCAATGGTAATTAAGGCACCTACAGTAACCCTACCTGTCCCTTAATCTCGGATTGCAAAGCCGCTAAACTAGATTTCGGTGGGAATACCAGCGAAAGTTCCGAGTGTGTCACATTACAAACGGGTGCAGTTACCGTAGTCGTTCCATTATGCACAAAATGAAGTTCAGATCGAATCGAAAGCTCTTTCAATTCCGCAGTAAAATCTCCCTCATAAGTCCACACAAAAACGCTAATTTCGGCGAAGGCGCTAGCACGGAACGATGCCAACGTGATGTTGTAGGCGACACCTTTTCCATCGATAAATTTCGCGCTGATATTCGGTTTGGCGACGTTTGAAATGTGGAGTTTCGAGATGGTCGCCACTTCGGTTTTGATATCCGGGGGGCTGAGATTGTTGAGAATCGCCGGGAGTGCATCAGAAGCCAAGTCTGAATGGGGTAAACAAGGTTTTTGGTCGAGAACTTTTTTCACGCGGCTTCTTATACGCCCTACACGTCACTAAAAATTCGCGCGCGATGGCGCAATCGGTAACGCTATTTTCTAGCGTTCCGAAGCTCGGGGGTTCAACCTTTTCAGTGGCTAAATAGCTCGAAAACCTTTTGCTCATTCTTAAATTTAAAAAATCACCTGCCACATAATCCACAGCCTTCTGGTTCAATCTCACATAAATTCCAGCCGGTTGATGGGTGATTTCAGAAGAAACAAGGCTTCCAGATAGAAAAAATAGTAATAAAATAAATCGATTCGTCATTTTTGCAGGCGTCGAATCAAGCAAAAATGAGGGATTTTTTGGGTTCAAAGTGCTCTTGGGAAGAGAGTCCGCCTCGTCAGAAGGGAAGAGAGATCGTTTGAGCGGCGGAGAGTGCCAGCTGACGTGGATCTATTTTTATGATTAATCTGAGGGACTCTGAGGCGTGACCCCGGAGTGATGGTGGTGGAGGAGTGTAAAGTGAGGAAGAGGGGGAATCGATTGGGAGATAGAGGAAGGGATACTTTATATAAATTAAAGCAAAAATAACAAAAAAATTATTTCTTGCCACGTGGCGGTGATCTCTTTCTCTCCTTCTTCGAAATATCTGGAATATCCGGATCCTGGGCGTGCTCCAGAAGTGCATCCATCGTCATTGTGAATCTCGACTTCTTCCAAATCTCATAAAGATAATAGAGAATATTTCTGACGTGCGGTCCTTTCCGGACCCCTGCACCCATCAAATCGCGGCCTGTGACTGGAAATTTCGGCGCTTCGAACGCCTCGATCATCTGAATTCGTTGCTCATCGGCGAGGATGCTTCTCGCCAATTGAATCAGTCGTTGACGGAGTCGATTTTGATGATTCTCGTGGCCAGGACGGACTTCCAGATCCACGATTCTATCGATCCACCAATCATCATTCCCCAGATTCTCTATCGCAGAATTCCTCTCATGGAGGATGAATTCTCCAAGAAGACGTTCATCATTCGACAATTTCGTAATCCGATGGAATTCCGCTATCTGCTCCTCTTCCTCACAAAGACACGCTATCATTGTCATCGGTTCCACAGTCTTTGGATGCCTCGAATAAACCTGATGGAATCGATCAAGATTACATTCTTCCGGAAGTCCAAGGTACTTCTGGAGACCGCATCTCTCGATCATCGCCTTCATCACCTCATCCGCCATTCTTCCGACCACAATCTTCTTGAGTTCCGTCCAAATTCTCTCCGCACTGATTCCAGCCATTCCATCTCGATTCTCAATGATCGCCTGAATCGTGTCTGGTTCGTGTTCCGAAGAGTTGGCGATTCGACCGAAAAATCGGAAATATCTGAAGAAATCTGTTGTTTTTAGAAAGTTTTGGGTAAAAAAGAACCTCAGAATTCGAAGATAATCCTCCTGAATTCGTTGCCGGGCGTCGCCGACGAATGCGATTCGGCGGGTCTCAATGTCTCGAATTCCATCGAAATAGTCAACGACGTTTCCGTGAAGATCTGGAAATTTTTTTTTAGAAAATCAGGAAAATCTGGGACCTAAAAACGGGCGGTTTTCAGTTAATTTCTCACCCAGATTTCGAGAGAATTAGTCAAAAAATGCGGTACAGAAGCGTATTTTCTATTAATTTCAAAGTTATTTAGCAGTTTTGATTTGAAGAAAAGCTTTTTTTAATGGGGCTATTCACGCCTTGGGAAAAAAAAAAAAGGAAAAAACCGTAAAATAGGATTTTTTCCCCATTTTTATAGAATTTTTTCCTATTTTCGGTATTTTTTTTTTTTTTTTTTTTTTCCCACGGCGTGAATAGCTCAATAAGTAGTTCATATGGTATTCCTAAAAACAGGTGGTTCGAATAACCGATTTTTGAAATTTTATAGAAAAAATTCGTTTTTTAAAATTAAAAACTCCTGTAAAAGCGAACACCAAAACTGTCAAAATCAGCTTCGGAATTTTTGAAAAAAAAAGGCGGTGCGAGTGGCTTTTATATAAAACGAACGGTCCGAATAACCGATTTTTAGAATTTTCTAGATAAAACTCGCTTTTTAAAACTCAAAATTCCTGTAAAAGCCGACAGAAAAAACTGTCAAAACAAGTCCAGAATTCTTGAAAAAAATGGCTGAATGAATAAAAAACGGGCGGTGTGAATAATCAAATTGCTCAAGCTTATTCTATTCCCGAATCCTGTAAAAACCATCTCAAATCCGCACCTAAAAACAGCGAATTAATGGTCAAATCCCTTCGATTCGCATCCAATTGCCAATTCGTCGTGTATTCCACCTGAGCTCTTCTTCCATCACAAACGATATCAACACGGAGAGTGGTGATCTCAAAATTCTCTTTCTCATCAATTCGACAAGTGATTGTTCCATGTTCTTCTCCTCTCTTATGAAGCATTCGAATATTCTCCTCTTCGAACATCGTTTTCATCTGCGTCGGTGTCGCAGTGCTGGCAAAATCCACGTCAGCCGGTCGGATATTCATGAGAAGATCTCGGACGGCACCGCCCGCGATTCGCAATTCGTAGTCTCGTTTGGCGAATAGATTCCGAAGTTTTAAGAGTTCCGGAGTGAAAAGTGCTCTGAAATCTTCAGTTTTTCCTAGTTATTAAGATATTTTCTACCGAAAATCCTCATTATCTTCAATTTTCAAAATCTTCGGCTCAATTGGTTCCATACTGTATTTTGGACGATTTCCTGAGAATTTTCTGATGTTGTTTCGAATCAGAATCCACGGAATTCGCATGCACCTGTTTTGTGGAAGTTCTTTTTGTCAAAATTCTGAAATAACTCTACTAAAATATCCAAAAAATGGGCCAATATGGTCACCATTTATTATCACTGGGTCGGGACGAAAAATCGAGGAATAGCTATTATTTTCGGATAAAACGAGCATAGATAGGTGGAAAAAAGAGACAATTATTAGGGGAAAGAAAGAAAGAAGAGGAGGAGAATGGCATGGAGAGAAGAAGATTGATTTTGGCGGCGAATGAGACAAATTAAAAAAAGAAAAGGGGTTTCACAACGGATCGAAAAGAGTAAAAGACACTGAAAAAGCGAAGAGAAGCGGGGAAAAGGACCACTAAAAATGGAGAAATAAGCTCTTAAAACGAATTATACACAACTAAAACGACGAAATATAGTTTTTAAACGGGAAGAAGGAAGAGAATATAAAGCAGAGGGCATTTCACACTGAAAATAATCTATATTACACGAAGAAAACTAGTAGAGGGGTTAAAAATAGGGGGGAAGACGACCCGAAATGATTCAGAAAAAGGGAAGAGAGAGTGGAAGAGGAAGAAAAGGAAATGGAAGAGTTGCATAGAGAGAATACTGTGGATGTGGGTTTCTTTTGATTATTCTCCATGATTTGATATCATTGTTGGCTAATTATGAGTGGAGACGTCTCCTAATCGTGTGCAATATAGAAAATGATGGATATGGCACAAGAATTCTTATGGGAATACAGCGTCAAAGTCCAGAAGGATCACTTTCGTCTCTTCTGTATTGTTACGTGATCCAACTGCACACGCGAGCATTGTCGACGTGGAGCACAGTCTCCAGATGCATCCTCCATTGCCTCCCGAATCCAGAGTGATCAGGTCACGTACCAGGATTCCTGAAAGGATAATTTTTATGGAATTGCGCGAAGATTCCAGTTAAACCTCTCTCAATATCCCACAACTTGACAGTTCCGTCGTCACTGCTCGTCGTCACCATCGTTCTTCCGAGCCATTGAAGCGAA
Source organism: Caenorhabditis tropicalis (assembly GCA_016735795.1). Taxonomy (NCBI): domain Eukaryota; kingdom Metazoa; phylum Nematoda; class Chromadorea; order Rhabditida; family Rhabditidae; genus Caenorhabditis; species Caenorhabditis tropicalis. The sequence continues at coordinate 1,308,215 of CM028618.1, forward strand.
GTGATTGCGGATCGATGACCGGTAAGGATATGAATACAAGCTCCATCTCGAATGTCCCAAACCTGAAATTTCCTTTCAATAGAGAGAGAGGGATACGGTATGTGTGCTAAACACTTTTGAAAATCGGCGAGCGCGCCTTTATTTGACATCGGAAATCAATTCATTGTTAGGACAGCTGATGAGGCAACATTTCGCAGAAACATCAGAATCAATTTTTTCAATTGAAACCGATATTATTAATGTTCAAACAATGTTCTTCTCTATCGCGACAATGATCAATTCAAAAGCTTACTCGAACATGACTGTCGGCGTTGCACGAGACAAGGATATTCCCTCTGAGCTGCATTCCAGACGTCAGAGAGGTGTGTCCTTGGAGAAGAGAGACACACTCCTGGCCTTCGGGTCTTGTAAAGTCCCAGACGCGTATCGTTGTGTCCAGAGAGCCAGAACAGACGATAGAGCGCTCGCTTTCGAACTGAAAGAAGAAGTTGATCCAGATTCAGAATAAGAGGAAACTCACAAGAAGAGAATAGACTCTATTGTTGTGTCCGGTCAGAGTTCTGATGCACAATCCACGATCCGCATCCCAAACCTTCACTGTGAAGTCGTAACCACCGGAAACGACGATTCTTCCGTCGAATTGAACGCATCGAACGGCTGCGTGATGACCCATAAGTGTGCGAAGATGAGTTCCGTGCTCTACATTCCAAATACGAAGCGTCGTGTCTCGGGATCCCGTCACCAGAAGCGGTCCGTACATCGCCATGCATCTGACCGTCGACGTGTGTCCTTGGAGAGTCTGAAGAAGCGCTCCGGTCACCGCATCCCATACTTTCACAGTTCGATCCGTCGATCCACTGATTATATATTTTCCGCATGTGGATATCTGCGAAGTCCATACTCCACCGGTATGTCCGCTCAAATTGAATTTCATCGATCCTGTATCGATATTCCATACTTTTAGTGTATTATCGTCTGATCCAGTGACAAGAAGATCATTGTGGATCTGCATGCAAGTGATCACGTGATCTTCGTGTCCTCGAAGAATGGCGGATCCGATAATCGAGTTTAGGTACCAGTTTCTCTCGATTTTCTCGGCTCGAAGATATTTTGATTTGTCTGGAGCCCGTGTGTAGATTCTGAAGAAAAAACCCTCAAAATAGGGAATGCACCCCTCTAAACTAACGCTCCATATTTATTCTGCTTCATAAAACGTTGCACATCAAGAGCGCAATGTGGTACATGGTCTGGAATGGTGATTCCGGCTGTCATGGCGGTCGCTGCCCACGCTCCAGTCGTTCTGTCACTGAAAACTTCATTTTTATTTCAATTATCCTCTATCTTCCCTTACGTTGGCTCGGGATGCTTCAGGAAATCCTCGTCGCTGAGACATTTCCAGATCGTGTCGATCTCCGACATCAATTTCCAGTTCTTTGACACCTGAGCCACTTTCATCAGGTCGCAACCGTGCAAATTTTGAAGAATTTTCATTCCGATCTGGAAAATATGAATTGAGTCTGCTCCAATTAATTTTTCAGTACCTCAACCGGCAAACACGATAGGAAATCGCGTTGGAAGTGTGGTTCGATGATGGCACGCAGCTGTCGGAGGTTCGACATGTCCGATACGGTTAGGAGACGGGTGAACGCGTCCATTTGTTCGGCAGTTGACAGATCCTGGAATTTAATTTTTATATGTTGTGGGATAAGCGGATTTTTGATCTACTCCAGAGCGCGTAGGTCAAAAGTTTGCGATTTTTAAATTTTTTGCTGAAAAACTTGAAAAACTGTGAAAATAAATTTAAAGCAAGAGAAAAAGATGGGTTTCAAATCATATTTTATTCATGAGCGTTGTTTTTACCTTGAACAAAGTGACCAGATGCTCGACACGTGGATTGATATCACTGCCGCGAGTCGGCGATGCCGATAGATCCAATTTCATTTGGAGCGGTCTGAAAATTAAAAATCTTCGAAAACCAACGAAAATCATTCGCTTACGTTGATAATTTATCAGCGCTGAAGCTGGAAGTCGAGCCATTGCTATACGAGCCCTCGTCGCTATTATCCTGAAAAGTATGAATGTTTTTAAGACGATAATCATCAATTTTAATTGTTTTTCAACTCACATCGAGTTCCATTTCAGTCGCCGGCTCCTGATCTTCCGGCGTCATCGATCCGTCATCCATATGGACATCGCCATTCCGAGACCACATATAGCTGCAAATATTGCGAAATGAATTATCGACGTGTCTATTTTGCAATTCAAATGTTACAATTATTATTCAAAATCGATCGTATAATCGTGATTACATTGATAAAAAGTTAGAGAAAAAACGTGAATTTTTGACACGCGTTGTGCGTCAATAACACCGGAAACGCGTCAGGCTTTGCGCGATTTCGGTGCCGAAATTTGCGGGAAACTTGAAAATAAGTTTTTCTTTTTCTAGTCATTTTTAGGTTAAAAACTAGTTTAAACTAGACTAAAATCCATGAAAAGAGCGAAAAGAAAAGGTCATTTCAACAAGAAATGACCGAAGAAAGATGAAAATGCAACAGCTGCACGATACAACATCTGTCCCCAAATCCCGCCTGTCACCTCGATTTGAGGCGATGAATAATGCTTTCTGGTTAGAAAAGAAATGAGAAAATCTGCGAAAAAAAGCCAAAAAAATATCGCCCATCAATTCGCCAGTGAGTCACTCAAATTGAGGGCCATGTGGAGGGGGTAATTTAATGGAAAAATATGCATCGAAAAGGAAGTAAAAATGATTCATCTTCTTCTGGAAGAAGAAAATGTGTGTTCGTTGAGTACGAAATGAGATGGGGAAAAAGAAAAGAGAGAGCAAAAGGTTTAGATGACGTTTTTCGTGGGGGGAAGGGGACACACGGCATTTTTGATTGGATTTCTGGGGAGGAATGGCTGTCGAAAAACCCTTGAAAAGGGGGCGAGATATTAAAAGAGGGGGAGGAACATTCCGGAACTATTTTTAGAAGGTTTACAAGAATTCTGGGGGCTGCAAGCGCGCTCTATTGAACAGCGCTAGTTTTCCAGCTTTTTTTGAATTTCCGAGTTATTTACGTGGCTCAGGAGGCCCCATTTTTCACGTGGAATTGAATGCCGGCGAAAAAAAACCCCGAGTTCAATAGAGCGCAATTGCAGAAGTTTACTTGAAACGTTCTCTGTGCAATCGCGCTCTATCGCTTAAAATTAATTTTTTTGGAGCGAAAAACGGGTCTCTCGTAAATTCCGAACCCATTAGCAATAGAGCGCGTTTCCATCCTCCCCGATCTTTAAAGGCGCATCAAACTTCAGTTCCCTTCTCCCTCCATTTCATCTCTATTCTGCTACATTGCATCCCGAGAGCCTCTATTTCTATATTTGCCAATGATCATTATCTCTTTTTTGGTTCCCCCCCCCCTCTCTCCTTTCCGACTATACCATTCCCAAAAATGTTTACATTTTCAAACAACGCGCATGTTCCTCCTATACTCCTCCCCTTTTCCATTTATTCTCCGAAATGATGATCGGGTCCGATAAGCTATTCCTACTACAAAACCTTAAAATCGTTAGGAACACTGATGAGAGGTAGGGTCTACCCGGGTCAAGGTTACTGTAGCTACTTCCAGATCGAAAATCATTCTCAAAGCGTTCGCCATAAATATGATGGTTTTGATGTATTATTACGGGTTTACGGAGCAGACTAAGCAGTTTAGAGGTAAAAAAAACCCAAGAAACTCGAGAATTATGAGATTTTAGAATTTTCAGAATTATCCCGGAACACTGATCTCATTCCTCCTTATATCAATATTCGCTCGGATTTATTTGTAAGATCACTCTTTTTTGTAGGGGCTAAAATTCCTTTAGACTTGATGTTTTCTGACGAAAGGATAGTGAAAATGATAGATCTTGATGAGACCTACACGACGGAACTAACTAGAATATTGTAGATAGTCCCTGGGCAGAGTTAGAAGCCAAAAAGTGAGCTCCCCAATAATACTAAAATGTGATTGTTTCCTTTTTGGCTTGTAACTCTGTCCAGAGACTAGCTACAAAATTTTAGTTAATTGTATCGTGTAAACCTTGTCAATCTCTATCGATTCATGTCTTGATTGTCAAAAAATATCGAGTCTGAAGGAAGTTATGGTCCAGGACATGTGGTCCTCCAACAACTGTGCTGTCTATGCACTTACCCTCTCCCCCAACCCCCCATTTATTCCAGATCGCTCCAAAATACGGTATCCTTGCATGCGGAATCCGAAAATCCATGTCTCAACTCCTAATCAATATTATGTGTCTTCTTCACAACGAAACCGAATTCCAGAGACAGAACCGCTCTTTGAATGACACGTGGATGTCAGATAGAGTGTGTTCTCATAAGGATCCTCACTTTCATATTCCACAGAAATCAGTTGATTCTTATCAGAACTTGACAAGATTTGCGTTTATCCGAGATCCATTTGATAGATTCATCTCGTTTTATTTGCATATTTGTAAGAAGTGAGTGGGGATTTGAAGCGCAGATATCTCGGCTCCCGAGAGAGATACAAAAAAGTTGTCAACTAGTAAAATGTTTAGCTTATTATGAGCAATGTTTTATTAGTTGACACTTTTCTTTTACCTTTGCTAGAAAGGGAGATATGGCTGTTCAAAGTTTCTAACTAGAGAGCGCGCAGACACCATCTCTGTGAGTCTTCAAATTTAAAGGCGCATATCTCGATTTCTAGCAAAGCTACAAAAAAGTTGTCAATTAATAAAATATTGCTCACAAAAAGCTTTATATTTTCCAATTTACCACTTTTTAGCAGCTCTACTAAGAGCCGAGATACGACGGCTGAAAGGTTAGCGTCTAGAACTAGCGCATACCCTCTCTGCATTCCCCCAACTTCAAAGACGCATATCTCAATTCTTAGCAAAGCTACAAAAAAGTTGTCAACTAATGAAATATTTATTATTAAAAGTTCTAAATTTTCCAGTTAACAGCTTTTCAGTAGCTTCATTAGAAACAGAGATATGACCGCTCAAAGTTGCCTCCCAAAAAAGTCGCGCCTTATCAGCGTCTCTCAATGAAAAAATTCCAGTGACAAAGGATGTTGGGATTGTGGAGACAATATGCGTTGTGTCGTAGAGAAAGTCTACATTAGTTTGAAAAACTACGAGCGAAATCCAGACGAGGCGACGTCTTCCTTGGTAGACAGACACGCGGCGCCCATCTCTTGGTGAGCCTCTCTCTCTCTCTCTCTCATTCTATCCCTTTCAGGAACTGCCACTTCCAAGACACTCTTTCTCAGTATCACCTGATCAAAAACGGAGCGGATTTTAAAAGCCGTCAATCCGCTATCACCGAGTTAACCGACCTTTTATCCAAAAACGGAGTCCCAGCTAATCTCATTTCCAAGATCTCCAAAGAGTCAATAAGTACTAAATCTCATTCATTTTAATCCGAACTTTTATTTTTCAGCCGGAGAGACCCCTCACGCCACCCACAAATCCATTGGTCGCCTTCTAGCCGAGAAGCAAGTCCTAGAGGATCCGGTAGTTCGGGACTACCTTCACCGAATCTATTTCTTCGACTACCTCATCTTCCGCCTCGACTCCGCCCACCTAGATGAAAAGTATCGGAGGCAATTAAAAATGAATTCTTAGAAGTCTTTATTCTATATATTTGAAAAGCGAGATCAAGTAAAAAGGGATCACCATCGCATATAATAGGCGGGATTTGGTCCTTGAGCAGTAAACGGGAAGTTGAATGCGGCTGCGGCGGCGGCGGCCGCTGGTCCGGGGTAGGGAAGCACCCCAAACACCCCATTGGGTTTTATCTTTGCCGCTTCCTCCTCCTCCTCATCTTTTTCATCCATTTCAATCGAATATTTGCTGAAAAATAGTCTTCAGAAGTCCAGGGGCCTCTCTTAACCTACTCATCATCATCATCGTCTCCAGGAGATTCATCACTGTGTCCCAAACCGCTCATCGCTTTCTCCTTCTCCTGCCGTTTACACTTGTATCGATGGTTCTGGAACCATATCTTCACCTGAAATTAAATCTTCCTTAAATGAGGACTGAACTGGAGCTCAATAATTTGTATATAGCCGATTTTTAAGGCATTTACTATTAGAGGCATTTTCAGAGAAAGTTGTCAACAGAAAAAGTGTTCAAAATGAAAAACTACATCTAATTTCAAATTGTTTAATTTCACTCCTCCTTGAACCTCCTGGACCCCCTGCTAACCTGAGTTGGAGTCAAGCGAATCGAGTTAGCAAGCTGCTCCCTCTCAGGCGCCGTCAGATACTTCGCCTGCTTGAAGCGTCTCTCGAGCTCATAAACTTGCGCTTGACTGAACAGCACCCTCCGCTTCCGTCGCTGACTCATCGAGGAGAACTGATGGTTGATTGCTGACCTTACTGGGTCGACACAAGGGAGTACTGTAACAGGGGGGTTAGTCTGGAAGGTGCAAATTCAACTTACAAGCTGCGGCGAACCTCGCCTCATTCCCATTATACCAATTGGGCTGCGGGCCGCCATTATACCCAGGAATGGGGAAATAGTTGAGTCTTGCAGGGGGGAACCCAGCGGTACCTTGGAATCCAGATGCCATTTTGAGTAGTTGTTGCTGTACACGAGCTGAAATGAGCAAAATGAGGGATGAGCAAGGGGAGGGAAGGACTCTTAACCAACCACTTCACACCCATTATTGCTTTTGATTCAGTTGCTTTTCTCAAGGGCCAAGAAACAACAAAAGACTCACCCAAACTCTCCAATGGCGACAGTATACTATTAACGGTGAACTTTGTCTCCTTCATTTTCAGCTTTTTCGCCGCTTCCTCATCTTGCTCATCTTCCTTTGTCTTCTTTTGATTCTCAAGTTTTGGGGATGGACTCTGGAAAAGAAGAAGAGTGAGGATTGGATGGGACCAAGTCAACGAAAGGGGGCGTGGCCCCCCGGGACTACGGTACCTCTTTTTCGCTCATTGTTGTTGTAAAGCGGGATGAGAGGAGGCTTCAGGGAATTGTTAAAGCTGACCCTGAAGAAAAGAATTATTGGAAGGATAAGATATAAGAGTTTGTAATCGAGAAATTAAGGTACACCTTTGAGAAGCTACATCTCGGCTCACAGAGAAGCTAAACAAAAACAATAAGTAAAGAAATATTGCTCATATTAAAATACAACTTTTACTAGTTGACTAATTTTTCTAAACTCTGATAGAGACCAAGATACACTCGTTTTAAGTGGTAAGTCGCAGAGAAGGCTCAAACTGTCTGCGCAATATCTGAGCGGCTAATTCAAAAATATATATCTCAATTTCCAGTAGGGTTATTAAAAATGTGTTAACTAATAAAATATATAGTTTAACATAGGCTATATTTCATTAGTTAACATCTTTTTTGTAGTTTTTTTAACAGCTGAGATATCCGGCTGAGAAGAATGAGATCGGGGGAGACGCGGCAGAGGTGCGTTGTCTAAGGGGCTGTCTTTGAGCGGTCATATCTCAGTTCTAAGTAGAGATTTTAAAAAGTTGTTAACTAATAAAATATTTAGCTTATTGTGAGCAACATTTTATTAAATGACAACTTTTCCGTAACTCTACTCGGAACAGAGATATAACTGTTAAAAGTGGTTGATTAGGATGCGACACGTGCTCTGTGTGTCCTCTTCTTCAAAGGCGCATATCTCGGCGGCCAGCAAAGTTATCAAAATGTTTTTAACTAATAAAATATTGCTCATAATAAAATAAATATTTTTGAATATGACCATTTTTTTGTATCTCTAATAGGAGCCGAGATACGCGTTTTCAAAGAAAGAGGCGCTAAGGAAACTCGAGCGCCAACTTTAAGCGTTTATATCTCGACTGTAAACAAAGCTATCAAAAAGCTGTCAACTAATAAAATATTGCTCATAACAAGCATAATAATTTTTTAATTGACAACTTCTTCATATCTCAAACTATAGCCGAGATATCCACGTTTTAAAAGGCATTACAAAGTCTAAGGATAGTTCCAGAAGCGATCATCACATCGTCGGAAAACGCTTCTGAAGTCTCTCTTTCTCCCAATTTCTTCAAAACAAAAGAAGGGGCGGGGGATCCAGTGTCACTGATTGCCGCTTCAACACCAACTCTCTTTTGTCTTATTGAGTTTAGTTAGACTACCGTATCGGGCTCTTTTCCTTGCTCCTTCTCTTGTTATAAATCGAATTCCGGTTCGGAATGAAGGAATTTCGACGAGAAGATAGTAGAGGAGACACGAGCGTAATTTCATAAGAACCACCATACAAATTGGATATGGACGCTTTGTTTAGATCCTTCTTTTGGTAGAAGAGATTTGTTAGGAGGGGCTACGGTACCCCCCTAATAGAAGGGCATACCTCAAAAGAGAGCCGAAAAAAGAAAAGAATGAAACTGGGACGTCACAACTTGTTCACTGTTCTTTGATCTCTGCACCTCTTCATCTCACACACTATTTCTTCTTCTCTTCCGGGGGACCCCGAAGCCTTCCCAATCAAGAGTCTTCAGAAGAAGAGCACTCGAAATTCAGAAGAAGAAGTCGACATTTTGACATCACAATAGAGTCAGTTATATCAAGAGATACTTACACTTTTGAATGGAGCTACAGTAATCTCGAAGGAAACCGGGGATATCAAAGAGAAAAACAAGGAGTGTTATCTCTCTTCGAAAGTTCCCACAGTAAAGGGGCTCCTTCACACAAAAGTGGTCGCCAATCAAAGAGAAAAAAGTGAAGTGATCTGGCTCAGGAGGGGAATCGAAGAAAGAGGAGGAGGAGAAGAGGATGAAGGAGTTTTTTGGAAGGTGGGAAAGGATTCTGGAGACACTGACACATATGTTGCATATGTTGGCATTTCCGAACGAATTTTGAGAACGATGAGAGTTTTGAAATTAGCAGCAGGGAAAAAAGTTTTCAATTGGGTTTTGTGGTCTATCAAGTTCTAGAAAAAATTCGAACCGTTTTCAAAAAATTAGGAGAAAAAAGTCAAATCCAGAAAACTTTGACTAAGTAAAAATTGAGTATCTTCACTTCATAACGGTATATCTCAGCTGCCAGAGGAGATATAAAAAAGTTGTGAATTGGAAAAGTGTTTAGCTTGTTATGAACAATATTTCATTAGTTGACAACTTTTTTCTAGCTCTCCCTATAGCTGAGATATTAAGGGTTGAAGTTGCTACCCTGAACAGAGTATAGAAAGTCAGAAGCTGTTGCTTTGGCGTTGGTCCGTAATTTTAAACCGCGTAGATCTCGGCCTACTGTAGAGATTAAAAAAATAATTTATTACCAACATATTTAGCTTAAAATGAGCAATATTCCATCAGTTGACAACTTTTTAGTAGCCCTTCTGGTAGCCGAGATATTGCCGCGTGAAGTTGCTGCTTAAAAATATCGCGAACTTCAAAAACCCATATCTCAATTCTCCTTGTAGATACAAAAAAGTTGCGAACTAACAAAATAATTAGTTTAATATGAGCAATATTTCATTAGTTAACAACTTCTTGATAGCTCTCCTAACAAACGAGATATTCCAGTAGACAGTCAGAGCCATCTCTGAGTCCTGAATCTCTGCTCCAAAAATCACGAATTTTGAAAACAGTACGAGCAAAAAGAAAAATGAATCCAAAATACATCAAAACGAACCTGAAGCTCCTCCTCCTCCTCCTTCGATTTCCCATTGTATTTCCAAACACTTGTTGATTACCGGATAAGTACCCTGAGCTCCCTCCAAACCCTGCGTCTCCTTGTTTCCCACCCTCTCTCCTCCAATTATCCTGACTCGAAGGGGCTAATTGTAAGTGAAGGAAAAGGTCCATCTCGTTAGGATCGCTTTGATACCAATAGGGCGGTCCACTTGAGACTTTTGAAACGAACGGAGAAGGGGGTGTCAAGTGATGATTGGGGGAGAGTTCCGGAAGTTTCAAACATTTGAAAATAGAAAGGGGTTATGATGAATTCAGAAATTATAGAAAAAAAAAGAAAAGTACTGTACCTGGAAGAAAGTTTGTTTTCAAAACAAGATACCCGGGTTTGCGGGTACACCTGTGAGTCCGAAAAAAAAGCCCAATGTCTGAGCTATTAGGGCTAACCGGTCTAGTTACTAACCTGTCTAGGGGCCAACCTGTCTATCTTCATTTTTGAAATTAGCCGAGACTTTTAAAATAATTTCCAAGTTTTTTTAGGTTGAGCAAGGAGCACCTATTCTGACAACGACCTGAGCCCCATCAAAATTAATTTATTCAGTAGGTTCAAAAATATTTATTTAACCGGTACCTGACTTAAAACTGACCTGAAATTAAAAAAAAAACCTAATTCCCAAATCGCTTTCAAAAAATAAGTTATCTATTTGGTCAAGTGAATCCAGTCCCCAACCATGATACCTGGTACAGTAGGACTCCATTACAGTTGGGTTAGGCTTTTGAACACTGAGCTCATTTTCATGCTCGACAGTTTTGTTGTCTCCCTTTAACCTGCCCTCCTAAACAACTTACAAGTAACATGAAACGACCTTCCTTCCCTTTCTCTCTCTCTCTCTCTCTCTCTCTCTCTCTCTCTCTCTCTCTGTCTCATTTCAAAAAGATTTGCATCTTTCTTCTTCTTCAAAAAGTCATTCATCCTTGAATCAAAAGGTACTCCCTCCCCTCTGAATGAATCACTTTGTTTTGCAATAGAACAACACTTTCCTCTTGCAGAATGAATGAAGAGAGAAAAAAGTGTCGCGCGTCACAATAGAGTACTTGTAAGTAGCCGAAATAGAGAGAGAGAGAGAGAGAGAGAGAGAGAGAGAGCACAAACTTTCGCTTTTCCACCCAGTAAGCAAATATCATTTAGATCTTTTATCTTTCTTCCTGATAAAAAAAAGTTACTATTTGTTTCGCATGACGGTTCCCCTTTTAATAGGATCTTAGAAGAAGCATTTTTTATCATTTATTCAGTAGTTCAGAACTTATTTGAAGCTTCAGTTTAAGCAAATGAGTTGATATGTGAGCTTACATTGATTTTCGACCACAAAAATGGGAAACTTCTAGGCCTTTGGTCAGGAAGCTCATATGATATTTGTGTAGAGGGCATTCAAGTTGGTCTACATGCAATTTTATAGAAAACTCCAAACCCTCTTGGGTTCAACCTGTATCAATATATTTTATACCTATTTTTATCTCACAAAAGGGTTCATTTTACTTAGGCGTTCAGAATTTTCTTAAGATTTTCTCAAAACTCGGCTGTTTCTGAAACATAGTCTTTGGAGGCAATGAGTAAACTGGACCTCTGAATTAGCGGATTGAGCACATATTTTGAGCTCGAATTTTTCAAGCTTTTCCTCAGTTTTGGAACTTCTAACTATGACTAATCTCTAAAGCAGGGTCAAAAGTATCTGGTCAAATTAAAAAAAATTTTTGAACGCCTAAGTAAAATGAACTCCCTTGTCAGTATGGTCCTGTTTTCAGGTTTTTCCGTTCAAAACTATTTTTGAAATCCATTCTCCAAATCTTTATTGTTTGTACTTTAAAGGTGCAGTCCGAATCCGAATCTAAAAGTTCAAAACCCTAGATAGACACCTCTGTCATTTCCCGTTTCCCACCAATTTGAATAAAATAAAAGTGCAAGTGCTAGACATTTTAATCTCATGTTTTCTAGCTTTGTGCTTTGATATCATAGATGTGTCTGGTAAAGTCGCGTTTCCAGTTGAATGCGCTTTGAGACTAAGGAACTCGAGACTAAGGATATAGAGCTGTAGTTTAATCTACTCTGCTAATGGTTTTCTGATCTTTCTAGAATCAGGTTCAAAATCCCCTATCCCAGGTTTCAGACCACCCTACCCACCTATTTTCCGTTCTAGAATTTTCCACCTAGGCTAGAAAATTCTAGCTAGAATAAATTTTCCTGCACTTTAAATCTCCCACCGAACGCATAATCCTGGTGACGCTTCTTTGCCCATCTAATTCTCTTCCGTGACGTCACAGGGATGCCCGCGTTTTTTGGCGCAACAACCTGGAGGGGTCAATTATATAAGCGCACTTCTCTCTCTCTCCGTCTCCTCTCTCCCTCCCGGAGAGTGAGAGAGAGGAGGAGAAGGAGAAGAAGGAGTCTCGCGGTCCTTTTCTTCCTCCACATCACTTCGTCTCCACACCCAACCAAACGTCTCCCCATTTCTCGTCACCCCTCACCGGTCTCTCCTCCCCAACCCGCTATTTCCATCCCCTCCCCAGTGCAGTTCGTCGGTGCCTTCGGGTTGAATGGACGAACACAGCACAGTTTACACTATTTGCATACTATCGATTGGTTACAATCTCGTCTGCAACAGAGAAAGAGGAGACTTTCCGTTTTTGTTTGATTCCTCCTCCTCCCCCTAATTCCTTTGTTGTTCATAATTTGAGAAAGGAGAAGCGCTCTTTGAAGTTTTCCATCTTTTCTTTCTTGCTTTGAAATTCTGAAGTTATTTCTTTTAAATAGTTTTCTTTACTTTCGATTAAGCATTAAGCTATTGAAAAAGATTAAGCCATTAAAATTCCAAAAAAAAAAGAAAGTTCTCAAAATTGATTTTTTTTTCTGATAAATATATATTTTTGTGTTGAATCTGGTTAAAATCGATAGAAAAGAATATTTTTTCAATATTTTCCTGCTAAACTCAGCTAAATTAATGTAAAATAACTGGAAAATATATAGAACAAAGGTATTTCTAAAACCATATCCCTAACAAAGTATGATTGAAAAAACTCCCTTATAAATTCCATTTTCCGGGATCTTGCTCATTTTAAAATCACCATTTTGATGTTTATAGGTTCCCGTTTTTAGATTTATTTTTCAATTTTTCTTCAATATGAATATATTTCTTTCATGATCCAAAGAAAACCTAAAATATAGAGAGACGCAGAGAAGCCAAGTCTGGATTCTCTCTTTCTCTATATGCAATTTCAAACAGTTTTATCTTCCTTACTAGCTGAGCTATCAAAAAATTGTTAACTCACAATTATAGAACTTTGTATGAGCAATATTTTATTAGTTGACAACTTTTTTGTATCTTCATTGCCTAATGATATATGCGTTTTCAAAGGTAGAAGCCGCAGAGAAGCCGAAGCTCTATTGCTACATGCCTTTCAAACAGTTCTGTCCCCTTTACTAGCAGAGCTATCAAAAAATTATCAACTAACAAAATATAGAACTTTGTATGAGCAATTTTTCACTAGTCGACAACTTTTTTGTATCTCTATTAGCTGATGAGATATGCGTTTTCAAAGTTAGCGTTACAAAGTTGACGGGTCGCAGTAAAGCTTACTTTAGGTTATCTGCATTTGTTACATGTTTTTCGAATGGTTATATCTCCTTTATTAGCAGAGCTAATAAAAAATCGTTGATTAAAAAATATAGAGCTTTGTATGAGCAATATTTTATTAGTTGACAACTTTTTTGTATCTTGAATGAGAATGGAGATACCTGTTATTCTTTAAAGAAGCAGTGTCTGGCGCTCTCTTTCAGAATTTATAAGTCTGGAGACATCCGGTCACTTTTCGAAAAAATAAGATTTCTCTTCTTTTTCCAATTATCCCCTCCCCTCCCGCTCCCTCATTTCTCCCGCCCTTCACCTGTCTCATCTAGTGCTCTTCTTCATCTCGTCCCCCAACCACCTCCAACTCCATTCGTTTTCCATGTAGTGTAACAAAGTGCGTTCTTCAATTTCTACTATCTCTTTCTCTACTTTCTCTCTGCGTCTCGGCTGACCCTTCCTGAAACCACCTTCTCCTTCTCTTTTCTCACTTTTCCATCCCGTTTTTACGAATTCCCTTTCCCTCCAGATTTTTCCGAATTCAGCTACCAATGGCGACCAACGGAAACGGCCATGTGAACGGCGATGCGCCGAATCCAATCGTCCAGCACAATCTTCTGAATCCTCTGGCTCCACAGGGTCTGGGACGTCCCAACAACGAAATTGTCATCGGGGCACGCGATCGCCGTTGTGAGATCTACAAGTTCAACTCGGAACAAGCACTCTATGCGTCGGCGTGGAGCAACAAGAACGATATCAAATTCCGGCTTGCAGTGGGAACTATCACCGATATTGCCACTCAACCAAAAGCCCCGAATAAGGTAGGTACAGTAATCCTAGACCCGCCAGAATTTGCCTCCTTAAAGGAGGACTGAACTGGAATTCAATAATTTGTCATTAGATGTAGTTTTTCATTCTGAACATTTTTTCTGTTGACAATTTTCTCTGAAAATGCCTCTAAATGCTTCAAAAACCGCTTTGAAATGAGGATTGTGGTGGAAGAGTTTTTGCAACCTCGGCAACGGGGTTTGTGACCGCCACAGCCGTTATTTTTCTCTTTTTTTTTCGATTTTATGTTTTTACTGTAGATTTTCTTTCATAATCAAAAAACAAATTTTCAATAAAGAGAAAAATAACGGTACAAAACCCCCGTGGCCGAGGTGACGGAAAACTCTTCCACCCAAATCACCTCGACGTTTTCAAGCCGGTTTTTGAGGCATTTAGAGGCATTTTCAGAGGAAGTTGTCAACAAAAAAAATGTTCAGAATTAAAAACTACATCTAATGACAAAAACTCCAGTTCAGTCCTCCTTCAATCTAGAAATTTGCAGGTGTCGATTGTCCAACTCAGAGATGATATTGGGGAGCTCGTCGAGACCACCAGTTTCCCTCTGGACTTCCCAGCCAACGCAGTCGGTTTTATTCCGGACACCGAGAACATCTATCCGGATCTTCTGGCAACCACTTCGGATTGCCTTCGTCTCTGGAGAATCGTCGATGGAAAAGCGCAGCCAGATAGTGTCATGCATAATGTGGCGGTAAGCCCAACCCAATAAAAAAATTTCTAAAGAAATTTTATTTTTTTAGAACATGCAAAACAGTCAATTCGGCTCAGCCTTAACCAGTTTCGATTGGAATGAGGTAGAGCCCAGATTCATTGGAGTTTCGAGCGTCGACACCACTTGCACCATCTACGATGTGGAAGTCGGCGCAGCAATTGGCACCACCAAGCCAACCGCTCCGTTTACTGTCAAAACTCAGCTGATTGCTCATGATAAACCAGTCCATGACATCGAATTCTCGAAGATCAACGGAGGCCGCGATCATTTCGCTACAGTAGGCGCCGATGGAAGCGCTAGAATGTTCGATTTGCGTCATTTGAATCATTCGACGATTGTCTATGAGGATCCTCAGAAGGAGAAGCTTCAGAGACTCTCTTGGAATAAACAGGAGCATTATTTCTTGGCTTTGTTCGCCGAGAATAGTCAAGAAGTTCAGATTCTGGATATCCGAATGCCATGTAATATCCTTTGCCGTCTTCGTAATCACAATGGGCCGGTTAATGGAATCGCATGGGCTCCACATAGTCCACATCACATTTGCACCGCTGGCGACGATTCGCAAGCGTTGATTTGGGATTTGCAACATGCGCCAAGGCCAGTAGAGGATCCGATTCTAGCGTATACTGCTGGTGGAGAGGTTAGTGAGGTTACGGTAGTTTTTTAGATGACCCCTAGAGGGTGTACCTACAGTACCCAAGACCTCAACCATATTTTCCAGGTCAACCAAATCCATTGGGGACCAGTGCACAGTAACTGGATCGCGATTTGCTTCAATAAAACTCTCGAGATCCTTCGCGTCTAATTATTTCCAAAAAAACTTTAAATTATCATCGACACTTATTTATTAGCATTTCCTGTTGTGAAGCCCCGCCCCCTCCCAAAAAAATTGAGAGTATTCCCAATGCCTCACGATCTCCGCTCCCTCACACTTTTCCACGTCCTGTTCCTCTTCTTATAATTTTTTTCTTACATATGTGATAAGGTAGAACCGTACCATTCCCCTGATTTTATCGAGACTCTCCCAACAAAAAAACTTCTCTCTAGATTTTTATTTTTTTGCGTCATACCCGGTTTTAATTCCGGACTTTTACTTCTCGAGTTTTTTTGTGATACCGTAACCCATTTTTTGTTTAGAGAAAATTCTTCCGCAACAGCAGCCGAAGCAGCAGCAGCGGCAGACCGCCGACGACTTTCGGTTCGTTCCGCGAGCCGCGCCAGCACCAGCAGCCACGTCATCGTCTACGCAACCTGTTATTGTGAGTTATTGGCTCGGTTCTATTGTAGTTTTGGGGCACCTTTCGAAAAATAGGGGTCCCCTTAAAAAATACGGTACCCTTCGATTTGCGCAAAAAAATAGGGGACCCTTCAGAAAAATAGGGGTTCCTTCGCTAGGCCTGATAGGACCAGAAAAAAGGATCCCTTCGATTTGTGCAAAAAATAGGGTACCCTTTATAAAAATAGGGAACCCCTAAAAAAATAAGGGTCCCTTCGATTTGCGCAAAAATAATAGGGGACCCTTCAGAAAAATAAGGGACCCTTCAGGCTACGTTTAAAAAATAGGGGTCCCTCATATTTTTAAGCTTATTACACCTGAAGGAGTTTTTTTGAAGTCCTGTATTACCTAGCCCCTATTTTTCTGATGAAGTTTGAAGGGTCCCCTATTTTTTAGGAGTCCCCTATTTTTCGAAGTGACCCCTAAACTAGAACCCTTTCACCTCATCCAAAAAATTATTTCAGACTCCCCGAATGCTCGATCAGTCGCAAGCGTCCTCCTCGTCGTCGGCTGCTCCTCACCTAATGCACCACTACCCGACCTACCCGCAATCAACCTCCAATATGGGAGGACAGGCAGTGCAGCAAAGAATGGATCCGTTCAATCAGATACCCCCGGATTTATACGGATCAACGTCTTCCTCATCGGTGGCGGCGTCTATACGGCCGCCTCAAATGCAGGGTCAGTATAGGGCGATGCCACCCGACATGGGCGCCTCCACGTCGATGCAACAGCAACAGCCAATGGATATCTATGATGTAAGCTTTAAAAAAAAATTTTTAAAGCCTACCCCCTACAAGATTTTTTAAAAGCCTACCCCCTACAAGATTTTTTGAAGCCTACCCCCTACAAGATTTTTTAAAAGCCTACCCCCTACAAGATTTTTTGAAGCCTACCCCCTACAAGATTTTTTTAGGCCTACCCCCTACAAGATTTTTTGAAGCCTACCCCCTACAAGATTTTTTTAGGCCTACCCCCTACAAGATTTTTTTAGGCCTACCCCCTACAAGATTTTTTTAAGCCTACCCCCTACAAGATTTTTTAAGCCTACCCCCCCTACAAGATTTTTTAGGCCTACCCCTACAAGATTTTTTAGGCCTACCCCCCCACGAGAATTTTTAAGCCTACCCCTACAAGATTTTTTTAGGCCTACCCCTACAAGATTTTTTAGGCCTACCCCTACAAGAATTTTTTAGGCCTACCCCCTACAAGAATTTTTTAGGTCTACCCCCTACAAGAATTTTCTCTGGATTTTTTGGATTTTTTAACGAAATGTTTTTCTAGAATTACGGTAACGCGAGCACATCAGAAATGCGTCGAAGTAGTGTGAGGGGTGACCCGAGGCGGAAGGAGATCTACTCCTACAACGCCCCATTTACACTATTCTCCCATGGTTGGAGTGCCGCCACCGATCCGTCGAGGAAGTTTCGGCTAGCCGTCTCAAGTTTTATTGAGGAGTACTCAAACAAGATTCATATAGTGCAATTGGATGAGGACGCCGGGGAGTTGGTGCATCGGAGTTCGTTCGACCATCCATACCCCGCGACGAAAATTATGTGGATACCGGATCAGAAGGGAACGTTCCCGGATCTTTTGGCGACAAGTGGAGACTACCTGAGATTGTGGAGGGTGAGTCTAGGTTAGTAGCCGACTGAACCTTATGGAATTTTTTCAGATCGGCACCGATAACAACGCTCGTATCGAGTCACTCCTAAACACTAATCGAACCGCGGAGTACTGTGCTCCATTGACGAGTTTCGATTGGAATGAACTCGATATGAATCTGATTGGGACTAGCAGCATCGACACAACGTGTACCGTGTGGCAGCTTGAGACAGGTCAAGCACTCGGAACCACTCGGCCGACGGCGGCGATCGATGGAACAGTGAGGACGCAGTTGATTGCTCATGATAAGGAGGTGTTTGACATCTCTTTTTCGCGAGGTTCCGCCCAGATTTTCGCGTCGGTTGGTGCCGATGGATCCCTTCGATTATTCGATTTGAGGAGGCTTGAACATTCAACGATAATGTATGAAGACCCGCAGAGGCAACCTCTTCTAAGGCTTGCTTGGAATCGCAATGATCATAATTATATAGCAACGTTTGGACAGGATAGTAAAGAGGTACCCTTTCAAATTTTAAGACCCCCGCTAACTACAGTAATCCTAGGTATTAATCTTGGATCTCCGACTCCCATGCACCCCTGTGGCTCGGTTACGGAACCATGAGGCGACGATCAACGGACTCTCATGGGCGCCCCATTCCGGTTCGCATATCTGCACGGCTGGGGATGATTATCAGGCGCTGATCTGGGATGTTCATGAGATGCCAAAACCGATTAGCGACCCAATCCTAGCCTATAGAGCTCAGGCAGAGGTAAGCCGTCTAGTTCTTTCGGTTCTATTGTAGTTTAGGGGTCTCTTCGAAAAATAGAGGTACCTTCGGGTAACCTTAAAAAAATAGGGGTCCCTTACCTTATATATTTTTTAGGCTTATTAAGCCTGAAGGGACACCTATTTTTTGGGGGACCCCTGTTTTTAAGGTTACCCGAAGGTACCCCTCTGAAGGGACCTCTGTTTTTTAGGGTTCCCCGAAGGGACCCCTATTTTTTTACTCAGGTTGAAATGACACCTATTTTTTCTGGGTAACCCCTATTTTTCAAAGGGACCCCCTATTCTACAATAAAGCCGCCCTTTCTACCGTAACCCATAAAATTTCAGGTCAATCAAATCCATTGGTCCTCTTCGTTCCCCGACTGGATATCGATTTGTTCGGACAACAAATTGGAGATCCTACGAGTCTAAAAACTCATCCCACCTAACCATTTTCTCATATTTTTACCCGTTTTTTTTTTCCTATTTTCAGTAGTATCACCGATGTGCCTTTTCTCTCAACCACTGAAAACTGCGTAAAATGTCAAAAAATTGAAATGACCGCCCGCAAAATCTTTCTTTCTCTCTCTCTCTCTCTCTCTCTCTCTCTCTCTCTCTCTCTTTTCTCTAAACCCATCCCCCAAAAAACCGAATTGCTCAAAAACACACACATTTTCCGTTCAAAAAGATATATAATAGGTTTTATATTTATATATGACAGATTTCTATTTTTTTTATTATACCCTTGCTAATCGAATGTCATACGAAATACTCTTTCCCCACTAGTCATCTTTTTTTTTATTTCGTCATAAATATTCATTTATTTTTTATTTTTTTTCATAAAAAACACCCGATAAATGAAGTCATAGAAAGAGAGAAAGAATGCGAAAAATGCCCGGAGGGAATGGCAGTGAAAAAGAAGATAAGGGAATCCATATATCTCACTTCCCGATAGAGATACAAAAAAGTTGTCAACTAATAAAATATAGAGCTTAACCTGAGCAATATTTTGTTAGTTGACAATTTTTTTGTATCTCTCCCCAGAAGCGAGTTATACGCATTTGAAATTAGGTCACCTCAACGCAGTCAAGGTGCTGATGGCTGAGGCAATCGAGAGTCGATGACTGGTCCCCGGTATTCGAAGGCAAGTACTATCCTCATCTCCCCACCATTTTTTCGTTCGGAACCTCATCGATTTCGACATGGCGGCCAGGCCATGGTTGTGCTCAGCAGTCACACACATTATATACCTGAAGGGTTCAAAAGTGGGCGGAGCCTACTAAGCTAGAAAGTACCTGGTATCGGCGTGAAGATCGGTCAGGGTGAACCTTGTCGACGACCCCACTTTATACTTATTCCAGTACACAAACTGCGGGGCAGGTTCCTGCACAAACTGAATCACGTAGGACTCTGGACCATTATTCATTTTGGGAGCACGCCAAGAGATCGTCGCCGTCTCATCTGATATCGCATCGATTCTAACGGACTGCGGGACGGTACATGGCTCTGAAACCACTCCTTGAACCCCTCCTTTTTAGAAGAAAAATACCTGTATACTCTTGAACCTTAATCGGAACACTTTGACCGTATCTCGTGGTGACATAGACGCTAAACTCATAAAGAGTAAACGACTTCAGTCCGGTGACCAGATATCGATCCTTATTAATAAAATCCACTGCGACGACGTTGTTCCGGCGTTGAGGAGTTCTCGGTTTATAGGTGATTGTGTACCAGTATCGTTTTCCTTCGTCCACATAGATCGGCGCACTCCATCTGAGCATCACCGAGTCGGCGGTGGCATGGGAGGCGATTAGGTGTCTGGGTGGGTCAGGGGCCTTGCCTCGGAGATGGTCATCGTAGTTTTGGGTGAGTTGTTTGAAAGCTGTAAATGAAAGTTTGAGGGCGTCCAAGAGCCTTGACTGCGTCTCTCAAAGCAGGTGATCAACTTCAAAGCCTTGTATCTCGGTTCCCAGCAGAGATATAAAAAAGTTGTTAACTTATGAAATATTGCTCATGATAAGCTGAATATTTTATTAGTTGACAACTTTTTTGTATCTCTATCTAGAGCTGAGATAGCCAGCGTAGAAGAAGAGCCCTGAGACGGCGCACCCTATGGAAGGTCACATTTACTTCTAAGGCTTATATCTCAGCTCCCAGCAGAGGTATCAAAAAGGTACTGACTAATAAAATATTGCACAGATTAAGTCCTATATTTTATCAGTTGACAGCTTTTTTGTATCTTCATTGTTATCCGAGATATTTGCATTTCAAACAAGACCCCTTCCCCAACTTCTAACGCTCATAACTCATTTCTCCTTGGAGATATCAAAAAACGGTCAACTAGAAAAATATAAAGCATATCATGAGCAATATAGTTGTCAACTATTCCTTACCCGTCAATCGAATATGATGAAGTGCTGTGACAGTTTCGAACAGTTTCCTCATCGCCTCCTTCTTCATCGCCTCTATCCTCCGCTGTTGCACCTCTTTCAGCCAGGATAACGGGTCCTGAACAATTTATTTTTTTGGTTTCCCCTAGTTTTTTGGGACTCACATCCTCAATTCTCCTTCCGAAAAAGTGAAGCCGATCGATATAATAGGCGCCGACGACATCGACGCAAGTCGTCGTCAGAACTAGTCCCGTCAGAATAAGGAAGAGGATCGGCACAGCAAAAATCTCATTTCGAGGGACCAAATCTAGAAAAAACGGGTTCCTAGGAGTCAGAAAGTTTATAATACCTCCAAATCCAATAGTAAGAACGCTCATCATCACAAAATAGAAGCCATCTGTCATATTCCAGTTCTCTACCCATGAGATGATCCAAGAACTCAGGCCAATATACAGTAGTAAAATAGCAATGACAAGCAAAAATGGGACCTCCACAAACTGTGCGTGTTCCAGATGAGTCCAAAGGAATTCGGCGACCTCGTCTTCCCCTCCGGCAATGATTACCTGCCCAACTTTCATGGATTCTCTTCGAATTCTCCCCGATTTCCATCTTTTATACCTTCTCTTCACTCTATATTTATACTTTATCATTTCAGTATAAGTCCTATTCATCAGTTCCGTACAGAACTTTGCCATATCCGCAATGGTTATCAGGTAGAGAGGGATCCCAAAAAATAGGTAGACTAGGCAGAAAACCCGTCCAACAAGAGACTCCGGGGCGTCGATTCCATATCCAATTGAGGTAAGGGTAGTCGCCGCAAAAAACAAGTTTGATGTGAAGTTAGTCAAGGGATTCGAGTTAAATGCCGCCTCCTGCCACCTGTGTCCATCCTCCATTGTGTAGAATTCGTAGGCCTTTTCGACGAGCTCGTCGACGAGCACATCGAAGTCATCTCGGTCTCCGATCAACGCCAATTTCCTCGCGAAACTTTTTCGTGTCCTAGAAATTCATTAGCTGATTAGGTCAGAGGGGGGGGGGGCTCACTGATCGAACATAATGGCCTGATGAGTTGTCTGTTGACTGTACTTGATTAGGGTTAGCATCCAACCCCCAAAGACTGCATAGAGGATTGAGACGACTAGAAGGGTGATATGGGGAAGTGCCAGTCGGAATACCTGAAAATACCCGGTTCATTGGGGTCAGGGGGGAGGGACCTTATGTTAAAGGGCTCTTTTTGAGAAGGTTGTTTTCAAACTTTGGGTTCTAGCTAACTTGATATACGATGTTTTAGAACCGTTGCATCTGGAAACCGGGGGTCTCAAGCGGCTCAGTTAGCTAAGCCGGGCTAAGCCGCTTCAGAACCCCTCGTTTTAGAACCTCACCTCTTGAAAACCAAGTTTTATAGAACCCAAAACATGACGGTCCGAAACGTTCTAGAACCGTGTCATTTGGAAACGGGCTTCAGGGGTTCTCAAGCAGCTTGCTAGTTAGCTAGGTCACTCTTAGCGGCTTTAGTATCACACGTTTTAAAACCGCGTGATTTCATAACCAGACCTTTCAGAACCGAGAACACCTGGAAATTAGCCGTTTCAGAACCGCCTCTCTAAAACCGTAACATTTCGCAACCGTGCCCCCCCCCCCCCCCGCTTAGGCTTAGGCTTACAACCCTAAAACCTCTAGCTAGGTTTGGGTTTCCAAGAAGTTTCAAAACCACGCCCCTGAAAACCGTCCCCTCTCTCCTCGCCACTACCTACCAACTGCTTTGTGAGCCCGAACTGTCCGGGTGTTAGCTCGGAGAACCGGCATAGTCCGGAGCTCAACAGTGCTCCACCGCACATGTTATCACGTGCGACAACGGCACGTGATGACGTGGTGATCGTGTTCTGTGTCTACAGAAGATAATGACGGCAATGATGATCCCAGAATACAAAGCACAGAGTGCCCGGGAAGAGACACGTGGAAGTAGAAGAATGGGTAGTCGTTGGGAGAAGAGGAAGAGAAGAGAAAGAGAGCTGTGTGTGTATGAGAAGAAGGGATAGAGGATGAGGAGGAGATTCTACTACATGCATTGACTGACTACTATATATCTCAATTGATGAAGAATAGGAAGAGAAGTAGAAGGAAGAGGAGAGCCATCTAGAAGAAGAAGGGGAAGAAGAAGAAAAGGAAAGGATAAGGTAAGAAGGAGAAGAAGAAAAGGACGGTTGGCTCCCAGGGGACCCACCAACTCATTAGGCGGCTCATTTTCGGATGAAAGGAGGGGAGGAAAGGGGAGGAGGGGAGGGAGGAGAAGAGTTTCCCCTAAAAGAGTTTCTAGGGTCCAAAAGAGGGGGAAGGGGAGTCCTATATATATCACAACTTTATTTTTTTTTATCAGTTTCTTGGTCCATATGGAGGAGACTGAAAAGACATAGCAGAGCGAACCGTGTGTTGCAAACATGAAAAAACAAAAGTGATAAGGATACAAAAATAAAACAGAGCAAATGGGTAAAAAAATGGCTAGAAAAAAGTTATTACAGGGGGAATCAGGGGGGAACTAGAATTATCCATTTACAGTATATGTAACAGAAAAAAATGCAGTTATCATCAAGAGTCGAGGATTTTCTTCCGGTACGAGCTGGTTAGTGATTCTGTTGATGGTACAGTATGCCGCTCCTGGTGAGTACTGTAAGAGGAATCGTAATTGATGTCTTTCGGGAAAAAAGACCTACCTGACTCCAGAAAACGTGGATTTCGCTTCAAGAGCATCGTCATCAAAGTAACGATCGTCTGACGTCGGCGAGTGATATCCGTCTAGCGAGTACTGTTCCAAGTACCGTTGCACTGCGTCGAAGGCATCAGAAAGACGATCCAGCTGCTCATCGAGTGTCTCATTCGGACGAGGTTCCTCGGCGGCCGCCGACAATAAATCTTCGACAGAAACCGATAGACATCCCTTGTTTTGTATTCTGATCAGTTCGATGCTCTTCTTGCACTTCTGCGATAGCATATCGACGGTTCTCTTCAGCCTCTGATCCTTCTGCACCGCCCGATACTTCTCATTGTTGATGTCTCGCGGCTCCTGAGAGCGGTTTCGAGGCGCTGGTCGGGATGGGAGAATCCCTGAAGGCGTTCTTCCGAATGGTGACGTCGCTTCATCAGTATTATGGAACGTCATCGAGCGACGCGACTGGAATTGCATTTCTCTTGACGGCATCTCGCTTTTCTTTCCAGCCGCCGCCGCTTTCATCGGATTGTAATCTTTTCTTCGGAGCCACGCTGTCATCTCTTGTTCTCTCTGCTGTTCGCTTTGTCCAATCATGATTCCTCGATTCGCCCCGGTTCGGAAGGGAGGACGAGCCAGATTCGAGAGTTGTGGAGACGAGTTTCCGGTCAGAGATCGGCGATTCTCACTTCGACGTCTAGAAAAAAAATATTGGGATGATCTTTCAATTCAAAGCTCACGTCGGTGTCGGCGTTGTGACCGTCTCCTTAGTTTTCCCGGTGAACGAGGCCCTCGAACCGCCTCTCTCTCCAAGTCCAACCGCTTTTTGCGACGAAGAAACCGTCGGTGCTCGCGCTGATGAGCTCACTTCGCTTCTTCTGAACGTCGCAGGCCTTTGCTGTTGTTGTGCTAGGATCGCCCGATTCTCAGCTTCAGATCCAGTCGGTCCGGCTGCCGGTAGGCCAGCCATCATTCGAAGTTTGGCGAGCTCTTGAAGGAAATCCGATCCACCGACACCGCCAGCAGATCGATCGAATCTAGATGACGTTCGGGGAGTGGAAGATGTGGATGTAGATGGAGTTCGTGGTGAGGTAAGAGCCGGGGGCGGGGCTTGTGCGGTCAGGGTGGAAGCCGAGGAGAGCTGCCGAGAGAATCCAGGCGCCGGGAGAGCTGATGGTCGGGGTGAGGGAAGCTGAACAGGAGGAGCCGGTGGAGGCGGAGCCGTCTGATGCGGTTGCGATGGCTTCTGTGTGCTCGCGTATTGCTCCATGAACCTAGAAACCTCTAGTAAAAGGGCAGGGAAGGACGAGAACCTACTCGCTATCACTATCCGAATCATCGTCATCCGAGTACTGTACGACGCGTTGTTGCTGAAAGTGCGCTTGTCCACCGTACCCTCCGCCCGCGTTGTTTCTTCTGGACGTGTCTAAAAAAAAAGAAATTGTTTTTCCGAAATCGAAACACAAAAAAAACAATCTCTGTGTCACATGCCAAAAAAAGAATGAAGCCATCACAGAACGAAAGAGAACAATATTTCCAATTTTATTGCATCGTTCGTTTTTCACATGTGATATGTTTTTGGACGATTTCGTAATATCTAGCTTTTCCTTTCCATTTCTCAAAAAGAAAAGACTCACCGATCACAAAAGTGAGCGCCTCGGAGCGAGCGTCAAAATCTCGATGCTCTTCTGGAGTTTCCAACTCCTCCACCACCTCCTCTTCCTCTCCATTACTATTCTCCGTTGTTTTGCCACCGGTTAGCAGCCTCTCGAGCAGATAGTTCTTGTTCGTTCGGCTAGCCGCCAGAGCCTCGGGAGTCGATGGAGTACGGTCGTGAGACGTGCTTTTCGCCAGTTTTATTTTTCGGCGATTCTCGGCAAGAGTCCGGGCCGCTTCTTGAAGTGACACCTCTTTTTCTTCGCCCAAATTCACTGTGAACGCTGTGGCGTTCGATTTTTTGGCTGCTAAAGATTAAAAATCAAGAATTTTCTATTTTCAGATCGATCAGACGCTTACGTTTCGGTTCACTTGGCATCGACGGCACATCGGCGAAATTGATCTCCATTCGGACGGATTTAGCAGGTGGGTTCACGATTTTCTCTTCTACCGGAGCTGGAGCCGGGGTCCCAAACGACGTTCTCGAGAATCGTTTCGTCGATTCATGATCCGATGCGGAAGACGTCGGTTCTTTCGGTCGCATCACCGGGGTTTTTCCCTCGAAATCCGATTGGGTTCCGCCACGTGGATCCTCGAGTCTCTGATGGAATAGTTTTGGGCGCATTAGTGGGGAGGAGGGGGCCGGGTTGGTGGTCGGCGATCTGTGAAGGTACATGTATTCTCGACTGTTCTCTCGGCCGAGTTGCGCTTTTTGGTTTTGCATTAGGGAGAATGAGCTTCGCGATATGTTTGATGTCGTTGACTGAGTGTCTTCGGATCCGTCTTTTTCTTCGTGAGAAGCAGATACTGTCGGATTATGGTACATTCCCATGTAGTTAACTGAAAAGATCATAGGATAAAAATGGATTTTTCAAGCCAAACTCACTAGAATTATTGCTAGAATGATTCGGAGGAGGAGCCGAGGTGGTCGGTGGCATTCCTGGTGCATAATGATGATAGTACATCGGCGGCGGAATGGGCTGAGCCGATGGGTAAGGGTACATTGGAGGCGGGTAGTACTGTGGAATCATGTAGTGTTGTCCCGTCGCCGGGTCGATGAGCACTTGCATCGGGATTCCTGTAACTAGGGAGGATATCGACTTTTTTCGAAGGGCAAATCAACTGATTCGCGCGCGTCAAGTTTCACAGAAGAGGGATGAAGATAGAAAAAAAAGGGAGAGATGTTAATAAAAAGTAATGGCTGTTTTTAATGAGACACCCTACATGTTTCATATGTTCAGCAATAAATCGTCAAATTTCATCGGTCTTTTCTCTGTAAAACCGGTTATCAATGTGACTTTTCTCCCTCTTTCTCTGTCGAGTCATCGATCAGTAATTGACATAAGGGGTCAAAATGACGTCTTGCACACAAGCATTCGAAAAAGCTATGCATTTCTAATGAGCCCCCGAGCCATCTGGTGCGCTCAAGCGTAATTTCAGCACGATTTCGACAGGGTTCACCGATTTTTGGGCGACTTTTTGGGCATTTGGGGTCGAAACAAGCCTTGAAAATAAAGGATTATGAAACACGAGCCGCCGCCGGAACTAGGTGTAACCAATACGTTTGTGACGAAATTCCCTGGCGGAGAGCCAAAACAGGAAGTACTGACCAGTTGGTTGACCCAAAACAGGTGGCTGCGGACCCTGATGGGTTTGTTGTGGGAAGTGGAAAGCGGTTGGAGGTGTAGTTCGTTCATCGTGATGGAGATTATTGTCCTGAGAGCTCGAGATTCAGAATTGGAAAGAAAACTTCAGTATACCTGATGCGGAAAGTATGCGGAAGACCCTGGTGCCGGTGAGCTCGGTACCGATCTCTGATTATTGTCCATAAGACAGGAAGACGAGGTGATAAAATGATGGAATAACAGATATGGGGGAGGCCGAATATAGAGTCAGCTTCTGTTTCTCATTTACCAGCACATAAAAATCGGAATACTCTTTTGAAGAGAAGTGTGTTTGGACGGTGGTGGAGACGCAGGAGACCCGGTGAAGCCCTCCAAATGAACAATAGCTTGTAGATAGAGAGAGAGGGAGAGAGTGGCCGATCAATTCGAGCGGTCGGCCACAGCCATCAATGTTCCCCCTTCTCTTCTTTTGTTAGGCTTTGCCACCGGGAGAAACCGCGCTCCGTTGACAACCATTGAGACCCAGGGAGAAAGACGGAAAGACGAGGAGAGAGAGAGAGTCTGCCGGCCCCCGGTTCAATAAATAATTCTCCTTGGGGGCTCCTCTCTTCTTCTCTCCTCACTTCGCATATGTGTAGTAAAGGAGAGAAAAAGCACGTGATGGTTCCAAAACGTATAGATGATAACGAAGAGCTTAGACGTGAGAATGTGGAACGATTGTTGACCGAGGACTCGTTTAGACCTTAGCACTTGGCCAACAGTCTTGAACTCCTCGCTCAGCACATCTGACTTTTGCCCTTTTCCAAGTCTCTTTTTTGAAACACTACTACTACTAAATATGTAAAGTCTCTGTTGGGCTCTCAACAAAAGAACTTCTCCTCCTCAACCAAATTGTGTTTTACTTTAGCGTCTTCTCCGCCGTTTCTTTTCATCTTTTAGAAGTGTATACATCTCCGTTTGCTTTTCCCTCAATGTTCTTTCGATCTCACTCAATTTTCTTCCACCACCATCCACTAATTGGCCTCTTGCCTAGATGTATACAACTTCTCGTTCCTCTTCCAGATTATTTGTTTGCTGCTGCTGGAACTGCAGATGCCTTCCTTTTAGAAGCTATAGTCCCATTTTCCAGAACATTCTTCTTTCCTACCCCCCGACAAAACGTCTACGCCCAAACAACATTTGTGTACTTTTTTCAAAAATTATTTGATATTGACCGGGCTGCTTCGCCCCTCCGAACTGATAGTAGTGGCGAGAGAGCCATCCGTATAGTACAAACACTTTTATGTTGATCATCGATCGTGCCCCGTGCAATATATATATATTAAAAATCGCGGAGATGATCGGAAAACGGCGCGTCGAGGCGTCAGAATTATTCTCTCTCTTTTGACACCGTGCCAAAATGATAAAGAAAATTTTGGACTTTTATATCCAATTCTTTTCAAAAGATGTTTTATCTCATTGTCCTATGTCAGGTGACCATTTGGAGGCCATGAGTGTGGCGCCAAGATGACAAACGACTAGAGCGAGTACTCTTTTTTTGGGGGCGTCTCTGTGTTTCGATCACAAACCAGATTTCGAATGAGTGAACAGAACGGGGGGATAACTGACCAATTTGCAGAGAGAGTACTTTACTAGTTTCTCTATGGCTTTAAATTTTAATTCTGTTGTGCTGGCGGATTGTATCGACAGACGAAAACAATTTCCAAAACCACTTTTTTCTGTGAATAAAGCTTTTTAATTAGAAACCACGTTTCCGTTTTCACGAGAATCCTGCACTTCACAACGGAGAAAGAGCGAAAAGTGTCTCGAAGAGCGAAGATCTTTCTCGAAACTTCCATTCATCTTCTTTTCTCTGCGCTCTCCTCTCCAATGACCCACTTCGCGTCTCTCGCCGGTCAAACGCGAACGCGACAAGCAGGGCAGACCGACGGGCGACACATTACAGTACTTGGGGTCGTTTGTATGCAAAATGATAAATACCTGGCAGGAGAAGTGGCTCCGTCTGCGTTTCCACTGTCGAAACGTATCCTTTTTCCACTCTCATTTTGCTGAAAATGTTTTTTTTTGTTGGAAAAATACACTTTTAAAAGTGCAAAATAAAATAAATATTTATTTCCCGTTGTCCACGTGAAGTACACGGTAAAATATTACGGTAAGCGTGTCGAGACCCAATTTAGTTTTGCACAATGTCCCTTTAAACACTCAAAAAAATAATTTCTCAAATTCCGAATTTCTTTGCAAAAAACCGAAATGAATTGTTTTCCTTCCCGAAAATTCTTCTCTTTGTTTTTCTCGAATATTCCATAACATCTTATCGATTTTCTCATCGCCATTTCCAATTCAAAAAAACGAAAACAATTCATCGAGAATGTTCCAGGACCCATCAAACTTAACCGCCGCCGCCATGTCGTTCAACATAGAGAATGAGTCGATAGTCTGTCAATTACATCACAAAAGTAAGCCGAACAATAGTGTGAACGTCGTGTGCGAGCTGTCGGAAAAAATCGGGTCGCCGCAATTCGAGAACGGAGAATGGGTGGTGCCGAGTGACGTCACCGGGTTAAATGGTAAAAAACCCAAAGTCGTCAAGGTCCGGTTCCACCCGACGGTCTCCCAAATGTCATCGGGAGACGCGGCTCTCCATCAGGCCGCCTGCGAGAGTGCTCTCAAGGTAAAACAAGCAAAAATAATTTTCTCTAGCTTTTTTGTTTCAGTACCTCGATCTTCTTCTGGAAGAGAGTGTCTGGACCCGAAAATCGGATCAAGACGATCAGATATTCGGGAGCCAACTCGACAAAATCATCGCGTATCTCAGCGACATGGATAAAGTCGTCGAGATCGAAACTAATCGAGTCGGCCTCTCTTTCCTCCATAATGAATCGTTCGACGAGTTGATTAAGCTGATCTCATGCAAATCGATATCATCCCACCTTCACACAATCATCTCTGAGGACGACGACGCCCATCAAATGGCGCAGATCGTCTTCAAACGAGGCAAATTCTCTCGCCCACTCATCAGTCTTGAAGTCGACGCCGATTATCTAAAAGCCCAGCAATCAGGGGAAGAATGCGTCTTCGAAGCATCGAAATCATGCTTCACTTGGGTTCTGTCACGTACTGAAAACGATTTGGAGCACTCGCCACCAAATGTCTCACAAAAACTCGACTGTTTTATGTGGATCGACGGGAAAAAGCAAGAAATGGTAATTCATTGCCCCCGAAAACTAGTTTTATTTTATTTTTGCAGCACGTGTACTCTCCGTGTGCCACAGTTTTCCATCATCTCGACAAACTTTCGACGTTGATCAACACGTGCGGAAGTAGCAACGGCAACGGTTTCCTCCAAAAAGTTCCACATACCCTGGCCGTCGATGCGATCATAGGACTGGATAAGTCGGAGGCTCCACACCTTCACAAATTCATTCAAAACATCACACAAGCTCCGTTGATGATACACACTGATTTCGACAATGAATCCCTTGATACGTATCAAGATTCGGAGTGTAAATTCAAGATCTCTCCTACCGATTCAGTCGATTCAGGAGTCTCATTGACATCGCCGACGCGCCAGACATCATTTGAAGACGACGAGGACGACGATGAATTCATGTCGCCGCCAGGGATCAGAAGTCGTTCGAGAAGCGAGAGTTGCTCATCTCTGAAAGGAATTCTGAAGTGGCCACGCCCACCAACCAATCCGATGAGTCGCTTCGCATCGAAACCACATCTGATGCGCTCCTACTCGGAATGTCATCACGACGACGTGCAATTCCCACAAATGATGATGCCGCTGAGATTCTCCGAAGATGACGAAGATGCCTTCCATGGTAAACCTTTTTATTCAGGGTTTTTTTTAATTTTTTGAATTTCCAGAGGAAGACGACGACTCCTCCTCCGATTCTCTCGTTCTCCCGGCCGCTCCACGCAAGAAGAGCGTCTCGTTCAGCGAACGTCTCCAACAGACGCGTCTCTTCAACAGCAACACCAGTATCAACGCGCAAAAGCTGAAGAATCTGAAAAAGAACGAGAAGAAGAAGAAGCGCGAGAATTCTCTTGCGAGCAGCATCGAAAGTATTCATGAAGAAATACAAACCACCGGCCGGATTAGTCCAGCAACTCGCCACCAAACTGTCTAGACAGTTTCTGTAAAAATGTATAAAATTCGTTTTTTTTTTCTATCTCTCGCTGAACAATCATAGCTTCCTTTTTAAGGCTTCCATGCGGACGGAAATTCGTCCGTTTTCGATCCGCATCCGCAATTGAGCGTCGCGGTGTACATGCGTACAATGTAAAGCACCGTACGACATTCATCTTTAATTAATTTTTTTATCGGATAACTGTCAATTTTAGTTCGTTTTTATGTTGAACAAGTTGAATTTTTATCAAAATAAGCTTATTAACGTTGAAACAAACTAAAATTGTCAGTTATTTGATTAAAAAATAATTAAAAACAAATGTCGTACGGTGCTTTACATTGTACGCATGTACCAATTGCGGACCAAAAACGGACGGACTTTCCGCTTGAAATTCCGTCGGCATGGAAGCCTTATTCCTTTTTCTCTCCATTCATCTTATCTATTTTTTTATCATAGAAGTAAAATAGCATTTTGTGTCGTCTCCCTAATTTTTCTCTAATTTGTCGCTTCCCCTATAGTTTCTGCACCTCCCCAGAAATCAGTTGTATTTATTTTGAGTATAGAACTCTCTCTTCGTTCCATCATTGTTGATCCACCCTGTTATCACACTATTTATCCGCTTTTCTTTTCTCTTTTTGTATCATATTTCTTCTTTTCTTCTTCCAACTGGTTTTGTTTCGATCGCAAAATAAGTACAAACGATTCCTTTTGGAACCATCATCTATCCATCTTCTCTCTTTACCACTTCCAATCCCCCCTGCCTTCTTCCCCCCTCATTTTCCCAATTTTCTAAACGATTTTCGGTGTAAAACTCTCTCCTTTAACCCCCTGTATCTTCTCCGTAAGAGTTTCTTGTTTCGACTAATATAGGTAATATAAAAACCACCACGTGCAATTTGTTTTTGTGAAATAAATTTTTATGGCACAACAATCATCTCTACAATTTACTCTTCTTCTCCTTTCCCGTCCTTCCACGAATCAAATTCTCCGTCTCCTCCCATCGATTGTTATCCCACTCGTGCAAGAACTCTCCCATATGGGATCCATGATGAATATGCTGTTGTCCCCCATCGAAATCAATAATCGCTCCATTCATCCACGACATAAAATCCGATGACATGAAAGCGGCCAAATTGGCGATCTCCTCTGGATATCCGAGTCTTCCAACAGGAACCGCCGACTTCATCGCCTCCCCAGAATCCTTTAGCTCACCGGCGAACAGCCTCCCGAAAGCCCCTTCCGTTGGAATAGGTCCCGGAGCGATCGCATTGAATCGAAGACCATGTTTCGCCCATTCAACAGCCAACGACTTTGTCATATTCTCAACGCCGGCCTTCGAAACAGCAGATGGAACGACGAACGGAGCGCCGGATTTCGCGTACAACGTTGTGATGCTCAACACACTGGCGCCACGTTTCTGTTGAATGCATCGGCGGCCGAGTTCGGTGGTCACGTGAAGTGTTCCCTTGAGAACGATGTCGACGATGGTTCCGTAGGCATTTGGGGAGAGACGTTCTGTTGCCATTATGAAGTTTCCGGCAGCGTTGTTGATGAGAATGTCCGGGGTGTGACCGAGTCTGCAGTATTTACTTTCATTTAAATCGGGGGGTTCGTCGGGGGTTTGCCGGACAAAACTGGAGTTTTAAAAAGGGGTTTCTGACAGAATATGCTCGGCTTTGCCGGCAGAGCCCAGCGATTTGCGTTATTTTTTGCCGGCAGAAACCTTGTTCGTCGACAATTCCCGGCAAAACTAAACCGACAAACGAAGTTTTTGCCGGGCAAAACTAGAGTTTTAATGAGAAGTTCCAGACAAGAATAGGCCATTTTTGTCGAGATTTCGCCGACCAAGCCCAACGATTTGCGTTGTCGACAAGTTCAACGAATTCAGAATTTTTGCTGTAAACTCTGACAAAATGAAGTCGACAATCAAGGCTTTTTCTAGGCAAAAAAAGAATTTAAAAGGTGATTTTCAGAGAAAAATAGGCAATTTTTGTCGATATTCCGCCGGCAAACAGTTAGCATTCGTCGCCGATAAAGCCCTTGTTTGCCGACAATTTCTGGTAAAACTATACCGACAAACTATACCGACAAACGAGGCTTTTGTCGACAAAAACGTGCGCCAAAGCCTTTCCAGTCAATAAATAATTCAAAAAATCACTGCCAACGAAAAAAAACTCACTTCTTCTCTACCTCATCGAACGCTTTGGCCACCTTTGCCGGATCCTTGACATCCATTTGAAACGGTTCGCAGACTCCGCCGGTCGTCGAACGAATCTCATTTGCAGTCTTTTCAAGGACATCGAGTCTTCTGGCGGCAATAGCCACACTTGCTCCGAGATGAGCGAACGTCGTGGCGATGGCCTTACCGAGACCGGTTCCTCCTCCAGTGACTAGTGCTACTTTTCCCTGAAATTAGACTTGTTAAGAAGTTTAAGGATCAGCAACTTACATTTAAACTTCCTTTCGGTAGAGCAACCGATTTGACAACGGGGAAATACTTTTCGGGGTGAAGACAATGCGCCATTTTGTTGTTCACTGATTAAAAACTGGAATCAATATATAAATAGGTTGAGAGAGAAAGAGACGCAGGTGAAATGAAGAGAAGAAGGGGTAGAGTGTAGTGTCACAAAGCACAACGTGGCCAGTAAACACTTGTTATCCGGGTACACGTGTAGCGTTTTTGTAGTTGGAGTGACTTTGTTAGGTGTTCGACCTGACCTCCCGGGAAATAAAAAAAGCTTGTTGTATTTTCAGAGAGCAAAACTCCTTGTTGCTAAAATTGTGATAACTCAGTTCCGTAAAAAAATAGAAAAAAGTTGTCAACTATTGAAATGTAGAGCTTAAAAGAGCTATATTTTATCAGTTGGCGCTTTTTTGATAGCTCTGCTAGCAACTGAGATACACAGCTTCAAAGAACACACACATAAAAGAGAAAACAGTTTCGCGAAACTATGTCTGAAGGGGTGTGACCTACCAAGGGACGCGGTTTTAATTAATCTGAAAAAAAGAAACTCTGAAAAATCTGAAGTTATTGATAGAATGAAAAATACCAAGTATTATTGAAAATTTAGAAAAAAAAACTATAATTTTTTTTAGGCCAAAATAAAATCCAAAACTCTTATTTGCTAAAATCGTGATAACTCGCTTACCTTTTGAGATATAAAATTATAGTCTACAGAAAAAATGAAGTACATTTAATGAGCAATATTTCATTAATTAAAACTTTTTTGATAGCTTATTGGGGAATCGAGATAAGGACGCTTGAAGTTGAAGCTACTAGTCTCAACTTGTGCAGCTCATATCTTATTTCCCTGAAGAGATACAAAAAAGTTGTCAACTAACAAAATATAGAGCTTGGAAAGAGCTATATTTTACCAGTTCACACTTTTTTGATTACTTGACTGGAAACCGAGATACACTGCGTCAAACACCAACATCCCACACAATCACTTAAAATTCAATCGATCACAATATGATAATTAGCTAATCCCTAACCAGCCACATCACCAATTCAACGGTTGAAAAAACCACGAATGAAATCTTTTTTTCTATTTCTAATTTTAATTCTCTCTACCAAATCCGATGTCGCCTTGAGAACGCTTCTATCGAATTCTCTTCAATTGACTGCGAACTTGAAACCAGGTCAATGTTATAATGAAACCTCTTTGTTTATTGATTCAATCAGGGAAGTGGCAAAGATAACAGATGAATGTTTGGAATACAAGAATTGTACTCTTATGGAACTGTCTTCAGTTCAGGATTATGTGTTCGCTATTCAACGTGAGTGTCCCCAGATACCCCCAGTATTCAGAATAAATTCAGAATTGGACGCATTCGGAAAACTGCCTTCCGATGTTCTAGACATAAATACATTCTTCGAGGGATCCCCAGACGAATGTCGAAGAGTCAGTGGAAAAAAGTATCCGACTAGTTACAGTTACCTTGTCGCATACTTCGGCGCCAATGCCTCTTGTGACTCCCATGAACACATAACCCCTCGATTCGGAGTTTGTATGCCTTCTTCTTGTGATGAGCAAGATCTAGTGGAGATTTTCAATCAGTTAACACCGTTTCCATTGAAAGCGTGTAAAGCGTATCGGGCGGATCTGAAAGTGGAGAAGAAGTGGCCGTTTTGGGCGTTTACGTGAGTTCGGTTATATCTAGATTACGGTTGTAGCTATCAAAAAACTGTCAACTAATGAAATATAGCTCTTTTTAAGCTCTATTTTTTGTTAGTTGACAACTTTTTGATAACTTTTCTAGGAATACAAATATAAGGCTTCGAAGATGAAGAGAGAGCGCGGACCCATTGTGCTTATTTTTCAAAAGCGTATATCTCCGCTAGATGAATAGCTATCAAAAAATGATCAACTAATAAAATAAAGCTCTTATTAAGCTCTATATTTTGTTAGTGAACAACTTTTTTATAGCTTTTTTAGGAATAAAAATATTAGGCTCAGAAGATAAAGAGATAGCGCAGACACAGCTTGCCCGATCTTCAAAAGCGTGTAACTCAGCTGATAGAGAAGCTATCAGAAAATTTTCAACTGATAAAATATAGCCCTTAATAAGACCTAAATTTTTATGGTTAGTTATTTTACCTTATTTTTTTTGGGAACTGAGATACCTAGCTTTGAAGAAAACCACCATCAAAGTAGGAAAATCTAGGCTGCAAAGAAAGGTAGAACTAAAAAAAACTTCCAGATGTTTCCTAGCCTCCATATCTGCCCTCGTTATATCCGCCTCCTTTGTCGATTACTTCCGAGAACGAGAAATCGGAATGTCGGCAGTCAACGAGCATGCCTACTGTAAGACCCTCTCCTTTATCCCTTTAACCCGAGTATTCCAGTTCTTCGAGTCTTCCTCTCCTTCTCTTTATGGAGCAACGCAGAACTAATACTCTCCATTCAAGAACACAAACCCGACAGTATCCGTTCCCTAGACTGCATCCGTACCCTAACCATTCTCTGGATCATCTTCGCTCACGTCTACTCCTTCAAATTCCCCTATAATAACGTTGGCGACTCAATGGAATTCCTGGAGAATCCTTCAAGACAACTGATAATGAATTCCTATTTCTCAATCGACACTTTATTCGTCATTTCCGGGGTCCTCGAGGCTTACTCTTTCTTTTGGAACAAGCCAAAGGAGGCGATGATTCGGAAACCCCTTACATGGATGCACTTTTATTTGAGGAGATATATAAGATCAGCCCCTCCGTTAATGGCTTTCATCGCTTTTTTCACGATTTATGCAAAGTTTATTCAAGGACCATTTGTAGCTTCCGAATTAAGTGAGTCCTTTTAAAGGAGGACTGAACTGGAGTTCAATAATTTGTCATTAGATGTAGTTTTTAATTCTGAACACTTTTTCTGTTGACAACTTTCTCTGAAAATGCCTCTAAATGCCTCAAAAACCGCTTTGAAAACGTCGAGGTGATTGGGGTGGAAGAGTTTTCCGTAACCTCGGCCACGGGGGTTTTGTACCTTATTTTTCTCTTTATTGAAAATTTCTTTTTTGATTATGAAAGAACATCTACATTAAAAATATAAAACCGGAAAAAATAAGAAAAATAACGGCTGTGGCGGTCACAGTGGCCGAGGTTACGGAAAACTCTTCCACCCCAATCACCTCAACGTTTTCAAAGCGGTTTTTGAGGCATTTAGAGGCATTTTCAGAAAAAGTTGTCAACAGAAAAAGTGTTCAGAATTAAAAACTACATTTAGTGACAATTTATTGAATTCTAGTTCAGTCCTTAAACCTGATCAAAAAAAGCAGAAGGTTTCAGATGTGTTAACCAAGGAAGCCGAAATCTGTGAGTCCAATTGGTGGAGGAACGCTCTCTACATCAACAATTTTGCTGGGGACAATAATGTAAATTTAAGTTTCTAACCCCTTCCTTTATTTTCTTTCAGTGCTACCGTATCACATGGCTTCTGGCAGTCGATACCCAACTATTCCTAGTCGCTCCTCTAGTCATCGTCTCCCTATTTTTCTCTATGACCGGTGGAGTCATTCTGATCGTTGGAGGTTGCCTAGCAAGTGTTTTTGCTGAATACATCCTTTTCGGGGTCTATGAACTGCCTGCTGATTTTGTAGGCAATGGGTAGGTACTGTACCTAGAAACTCCGCCCATCGGGTTTTTTCAGCCACCATGAGCTCTTCCGATCGGTGGTCTATGAGATGCCTTGGACCAGAGCCCCATCTTTTCTACTCGGAATGCTGGTGGGCTACTTCCTCGCGAATTTCACCAAAACCAGACTCAAATTCCATTCTGCTGTACCCATATCCGGTTGGCTCATAGCCATCGGAATCGCTGGATGGTGTCTCTGGGGGAATTATTCCTATGACTCTGGAAATCCGTGGAGTGTCTACCAGAGAGCCACCTATTTCAACTTCTCCAAAATCGGCTGGACACTTTTCGTCTCTTGGATCATTATTGCTAATCATTATGGATGGGGTGGACCCGTTGGAAACTTCATGTGTCACCCGATATGGCAACCGTTTGGGAGACTCTCCTATTGTGCTTATATCGTTCATCGGATGACAATGTTTTGGTTTTTTAATTTGGATGGAATGACTCCACATGCTCATTCTGCTCTTCAAATGGTAAAAAACAGTCTTTTAGGGATAAAAAAATTGATTTCAGTTTCTATACTACGCCATTCCCTGTACTCTTCTCTCCTACTTTTTCGCCTTTTGGTGGAGTGCTGTTTTTGAAGTTCCTGTCGTAAAGTGAGTCCTAGCTCGGTTATTTTTAAAGATATCAGAAAACTTTTAAGTAATGAAATGTAAAAAATATAAAGCTGAGCAAGTTATTAGTTGACAACTTTTTGATATCTTTAAAGGCAAGCGAGATACAAGCGTTTGAAAATGGGGTACGCAGAGAGGTCGCGATACGAAGAGAGTGCAGACAGTCAGACGCTCTAGCCTTCTCTGCGTCTCTCACTCTAAATTTTTGGATAAACGCTTCAAAACATAACTTGAGCAATATAAAAATTTCTTTTTTTTAATATTTAGAATCGAAAAAATCTTCTTGAAACCAATATCTGCGTATCGGAGGGAATCAAACCCAGCAATCGAAACAATTCGAGTGCGACGTGGAGCGATGTCATAATTTATGTTATTTCGGACAATTTTTGATATCAATACACTTTTTGGTTGTTGGATGAACAACGAATCCTTTTTTGCATTCGCATCTCGCCTGACACATTTCGATGCAAGTCTGGAATATATACTTCTTTCAAAGCAAAATATCTCAGTTCCCGTTGAAGATAGAAAAAAGTTGTCAACTAATAAAATACTCAATTTAGCCTGAGCAATATTTTGTTAGTTGACAACTTTTTTCTATCTTTCCTGGGAACCAAGATAAACAAGAAAACTCACCGGTATCGGTTCGGCACAAGTTCTATCACATGGAGATCCGCAATCATTGTAAATTTCATTCTCACCGCATCCTTTTACAGTAAAAATCAATGCAAAAATTAGGAAAACAAAAAAAAGAGAATTCATTTTTGGACAGTGAGACTGTTTGCTGTGTGTGTTTATACACATTTGATCTCGCTGTGGTTCGTGGTTTGTATTAGTGACGCTATTGAAGGTCAGGGGAACAGGTGGGAAAGACTTTGATATAGGTCGGACAAGATAATAAACTTTTTTTTATGTTTTCAAAATCAAATCCCGCACTTTATATGGTATATGATAGTTATAGAGGCTCAAACAGAGCGGCCAAAATTAAAATGATAGTTTCCAATTTTAATAGCTCTCATCTTTATTCCATAATAACCACAAAAATCAGAAAAAATTCACGAATACTAAAACCAAACTCATAAAATTAAAAATCATCGCAGTCGATTTCGTAGTCGATTCTATATCATCCTGAAACAAAATATTTCAAAAAATCCCCCCAAAACATCCAACTCACTTCCATCATAAACCTCATAATAAAAGAGGATTTACTCGTGGTTCCGGTGAATGACGTGGCAATATAAGAGCCATGAGCAACTGTTTGTCCAGTATTAACAGTTGTCTGATTGAACTCTATCACTTGTGGAGAAGAATCAGCGGATCCCACTTCGATTCTTAGTTTAGCCCCTTTTTCATCAATCACAACTGAGGGAACGTTGAAGGTGAATTTTAGTTTTGAAGTTGAAGCTGGAAATTTTTAAAGTTGACCGTCTATTAGAGGAAAACGGCTTACTCATATTGGTGAAATATTGAGGAATAACTGGTAAATTAGGATTCCAAACCGAAGGGGACATAATATACCCTAACCTTCCGGGGTTAGCCTGACTCCACAATGTATACGGTAGGGGGCGGACTGTTATATAGACTTCGCATTGATGGAATACAACTGTAAACACTTTCGACGGGATTTGCTGGGGTAAACTAGCCAAGGTGTTATCCGGACTGAAAATTGATCTTTTTTCAGGATTCCAGGTTCAGAACCTTACTTATAAGACAGCAGGGTAGTTGTTTGCCTATCCGTCGGGGTTAGGGCCCTTACCCGGACTTCCTGGCCAGAGATATTCGGGTACAAGTAGTTCAGAAATGTAAGGTATGACATATCTGTGTTGAGGGAGTAGTAAGTGATAGCAGTTTCCGTCCCTGGCAGAGCAAGTTCATGAACGAACCAGTCAATGTCTGTCATCACCATAAAGGAGTAGTCATCGAACCCCGAGATGGTCGAATAGTCGTTAGCGATACCGTAAGATTGCACTTCTCGGTTATAAAAATTGACTAAAGTCAAAGATTTTCCCGTGGAAACCGGGTTTTTATCCGTGAAATATTGAAGGTTTCCCACAAACGGAGCACTCAAATCTTCTCCGTCATAGACATAAACCCTGGGTAAAGACAAATCGGTGGTCTGTTTGAAAGATCCAGTGTGGAACGCCACTCGGTCATTCGGGGAGGTAAACTCGTAGTAAGTGTTAGCCGTCCAGTTCAAAGGAACAATGCTTCCAGTGGGTTTCTGGATTTTTGTGTAGCCTGCGATGCTGCGGTACTCCCAGGTGAAGTAGTAGGTTGAAGTATTGCTGACCGTTGAGATTTGCGCTAGAGCGAAAGTGGGCGGGGCGTAGAACTCTTTGTCAGTTATGTAGAACCTGGAGGAAAAGTTTATTAGTATTTGGGACCGTATTTCAGAAAATTGGGAATCCGAGATGGACCCCTTAGGTACCGAGTCTTTTTTCGGATATTTCTTCAATTTTTTTGACCGGTAAAGTTCAAAAATAGCTTGTAAATCCTGAAGAAGAAATTTTTTAGTTAGCGGTTCCGAAGGTTCTAAGAAAATTGAGCCCCACCGCCTTGTAGGGAGGACACCTCCGGAAAATCCAACTTTTTTTACGTATCTAAATTTTTTTGGCTTTTTTGCCGGTAGGTTCAAAAATTGCATCGGCACACCCTAAAAATAATTTCCCAACTTACTGATAAACTGTCGCCGTCGAATCTTGAATCGTGAAATTGTCTTGGGTGAAAAAGTCTAGACTAATCTGAATCCCGAAGTACAGTACTTGACCAACCGGGATTTGGAACTAAAAAAATCTAATTTTTTCCCCATCTATACCCCCTTCAAACCTGAATTCCACATTTATAATTCGCTGGGAACAGGGAAGGTCCTGCTGCGGGGAATGATCCTTTTTGGCTTGCACTTGTGATAGGGGTAGTCGGACAAGTCAAATCAACAGAAATAACAGGAAAAACTAGGGAAAATAGGAGAAATAGGTGCTTCATTGCAATCAGAAATCAAAATGTTGTACCTAGCGTATAT
This sequence comes from Caenorhabditis tropicalis, assembly GCA_016735795.1. Taxonomy (NCBI): domain Eukaryota; kingdom Metazoa; phylum Nematoda; class Chromadorea; order Rhabditida; family Rhabditidae; genus Caenorhabditis; species Caenorhabditis tropicalis. The sequence continues at coordinate 1,348,958 of CM028618.1, forward strand.
TTAAGCATGCTTGAAAAGTGATAAGAAATGTTTGCATAGTGATGTCGAAACGGTACTAGACTTTAGGGTGAAATGTCGTGAGTCACTCATTTATTAAAAATAAAATTTCACAACTATCATCGCCCATACAAAAAAGTTCAATAAGCTAGAAGAAGACTTGGTAGAGGTCTCCACTCCCATCGGAGTCGTCGACGTTGAATTCCCCTAAACACTCAAAATTTGTTTCAATTCAATTATCTTGAAAACTACCGTACCTCCACACTGAACGTCATTGCGAACGAAGAGGCTACAGTAGTCCCTGTGAAACTAGTGGCCATGTAGGTACCGTAAGCCGCCTTGGTTCCAGTATCAATTGCGGTTTCATTGAACTCCACAAACACCGGTTTGTTACCAGATGAGCCGACTTCAATGCGGATCCGTGCTCCCGGGTTGCTGATTATTACAGATGATAGGTTGAAGAGGAACTTCACTTTTTCCGTGGTAGCTAAAAAATTTTCTTAGATTTGAAAATTGAAGCACATTGTTTACTAATGTTAGTAGAATAAGGAACAGTATTTTGGGTCTTGAGGTTCCAGGAAGATGGCGATAGGATAGTTCCATGTCTTCCGGGTGCCGCCAGGGTCCAGATATAAAGTGGGCCGGAAGTAAGACCAAGGTGGAGGTCACATTGGAACATGACCATTGTGAAGGTGTTCGTGAGGATTTGTTGGGGGAGGTATTGTGGAAGATTTTGGTTGATGCTGGAAGTCAATGAGCAGCTACCGTAATCTTTGTGTCTTCAAACTAAGTTCCTAGAGGCTCCGGGACACTTCAAAACCGGACGTTTCAAAACCGAGACAACTCAAAATCGTATTAGGTTGTAACAAAAGTTTTGCAGCACTTTTCGTTTTTCGTTCATAAAACTACGGGTGAGTTCCTAAGACACTTCATGTTGGGGGTATATGAGGGTATGTTTATGGACTAGATTTATACAAAATCTGGACTCCATGGCGCTTCTGAGCAACAAGCCAGTTCAGCTTTATTAATGGTAACTCCAATTGGTAAATTTGTGCAATTTCTGTATTGGCTCTACAACAACACAAACTGAGGCTCAAACTTATCTATTGTGTAGGGTCCCATCGGTGATAATCAAGCAACATGTATTTGTTTGATCCTTGAGTTCCAAAATAGAGAACTAGAATTCAATGATTTTTTCATAATAGATGTCAGAAGGTATTTCTGGAGACGATATAGCTACACTGGTGGAAGAGGATCCCAATCAGTTGATTGAATATCTTATGAAGAGGTTCAAGTACTATCATAATATGCCAAAGAACCAACTCCATAGATTCTTGTTCTCCGGCAAAATCCAAACTTGGACACCACATCGATGAGGCAGTCTCAAACATACAGGGAAGATAGGAGGTTGCAACTTTCTTCTTGTCATACTGAAGAAGGACAACAGAACTTCCCGAATTGATCTTAGGGAATGAGTAGTGGACCTTCTATGTTAACCATGATCATAGATCTCAGTGACTGAAATTCTCCGAATCTGGAGTTAAGACGCCAAAAGTGAAAAATAAGGATACTTTGGCAAAGTTGAACTGGCTTGCTGCCCAGAAGCGCCATGGAGTCCAGATTTTGTATAAATCTAGTCCATACACATATCCTCATATACCCGCAAGCTGTAGTGTTTTAGGAACTTCTCCGTAGTTTTATGAGCAAAAAACAAAAGGTGCTGCAAAACTTTTGTTCTGACCTAATATTTTGGCCTAAAATCGTTCCCGAGCCATATAGAACCAGAATTTAAGTTGAGCTGGGAATTATTTGAATTTCGATTTTTTTTTCCTGAAATTTCTGGTTTTAAAGTGTCCCGGGCCGTTCCTAGACTAGATAGATTACGGTAGCTAGCTTTTCAACTCACTTATAAACCAACAAATTCGTATAGACATCCGAAGGCGTCAGTGGCTTGAAATGTACCGCCTGTGCACCATTTTTCCTGTCCGCCAGGACTAGATCAGTGATATAAGACTCATCGGAATCAATGCAATAGAAAGTGACAGCTGACTCGAGACCATTTGGAACGTACGAGTTCCCAGTGTAATCTATTCCACTTGACAAAACGAAAAAGATGTAACTATCATAATGGGAAACGGCAGAGTAGTCATTGGCGATACCATATGATTTTGTATTGGTTCCGTAGAAATTCACCAATGTCAATGATTTTCCAGTGGATGACAGATTTTGCGATGATACGAAATTCAAAAGATTTCCGATGTACTTGGCATTAAGGTCATCTCCGTCATAGACATAAATAAAGCTGAGGGACAAGTCGAACGTCTTATCTAGGGTTCCAGTGTGGAACGCCACTCGATCTTTCGGGGATGTGAACTGATAAAAAGTGTTTTGAGTCAGGTTCAATGGCATGATGGATCCAGTTGGTTTTTGAACCTTTTGGTACCCAGTGACATCGATATACTGCCAGAAAAAATAAAAACTGGAGGAGTTGGTCTTGGTGGTAATCCATAGTCTGGAGTTATTTGCAGGAGTGTACAGAATCGATTCAGCTGCATTCAACCTGTCAAGTTAACAGTCAAGGGAAGCTAGGGGAAGGTTTACTTACTCATATAAAGTGGAAATTGAGTCTCGGATCACAATGGAATCCCCGTCTGCAGTATTGGTTTGAACTATGAACTTGATTACTTGGCCGTCAGGGATTTCGAACTGAAAAGTATTAGTATTTTGAAATGCTGATTGCTCAGCCCCCATAAGAGATACAAAAAAGTAATCAACTAATAAATTGCTCAGCTTAAAAAGAGCTATATTTTATTAGGTTACAATTTTTTCATATCTCAACTAGGAGCTTAGATATAAGCGTTTGTAGCAGAGCGTCCTTCTGCGCGCTTCCAGAAAGCGCGCAGGCAGCTAGACGCTCTAGCTTCTCTGCGTCTCTCAGTCAGAACCGCCAAAATTAAGGCGTTTTTCAAGTTTTCATAAAGTTTTCTCTACTTACATCAACTATACATTGATAATTCGCTGGGAACTGGGTAATTCCCCCTGCCGGAAATTTTCCTTGTGGAGTCTGACTGGTAATCGGCGATTTGGGGCATGTTAAGTCTGCCGCCGAGCAATAAACTATCAGGAATAGTGCAGAAAAAGCTGAAATGAAATGCATGTCGTCATTACTATTCGTTCTCTTTAACGCCTTTTATAAGCGTTGGGTGGAGGCCTGTAATGATAAGAAACTTTGTTTGCCTTTGGTTAAGTATGATGTATTATGCCCTTCTAATATGTTCCATAGATTCAATCTCTTCTTGTTTAGCCATGCGACCCCCGAAAATGACCTAAATCGCAGTGCGCATCCTTGTTTTCCTGTCTGCGTCTTACCCGTTTCATAATCTCTCTCTCTCTCTTTCTACTGGGGGAACCAGAAGATTCAACGTCACACCTATTCTCGATTGATTTTTCTGTCTATTTTCTAATAAATGTCGATTTCGGAGACGGATCGCGTGGCGATCAACGAGCTAAGAGAGGAGGTTAAGGAGCATGTGAGTTTTGAAAAGAGGGTACCGGGTCTAGGCTTAGCACTACCTGGGCATGGTACTGGGTCGGGTAATACTGTCGACGCAATCAGCACCACTAGTAGCGTCGGTTCTATTATAGTTTAGGGGTCCCTTCGGAAAAATAGGGGGTCTCTAAAAAAAATAGGGGTCCCCCCCTTCAATCTGAGTAAAAAAATAGGGGCCCCTTCAGAAAAATAGGGGTCCCTTCGGGTAACCTTAGAAAAACAGGGGTTCCTTCAGAAAAATAGGGGCCCTTCGGGTAACCTTAAAAAACAGGGGTCACTTCAGAAAAATAGGGGTCCCTCATAAAATTTTTGGAGCTTATTAAGCCTGAAGGGCCTGTATTACCTAGCAAAAGGACCCCTATTTTTCTGATGAAGTTTGAAGGGGCCCCTATTTTTCGAAGGGACCCCTACAATAGAGCAGCACCTGCGCTCAGCACTACAGGCCGTTAGCCTAACCGAAAACCCCTTTTCCAGCTGACCCCCTACTACGACACCGACTTCAACCTACTCCGCTGGCTCAAGGGACACGACTACAAACTAGATGTCATCAAACCAAAACTTATCAATCATCTATTATTCCGCAAATCCGACTGGGATCTAGATGGACTTGCCGACAAGCCACGTGACCATCCGGTTCATCATCATTGGAAAACAGGGCTCACGGGGGAATCTGGAATCGTGCCGAATACTATTGTGAATATTGAGCAGACTGGTGCCAATGACTACTGGGGAATGTTGCAGTCCTACCCGACAAATGAGGTCTTGAGAGCTAGGGTTCATGATTTGGAGAGTATGCTCAAAGCGGTTATGGATTTGGAGAAGAAGACCAATCAGCAGTGTTCAGTGATTTATATAATGGACCTAACCGGAATTAAATTCGATAAAAGGACCATCACTCTTCTCACCGGGGGTCTCTCGGCTATCTCTGCATTCATGGCTGAACACTACGTCGAACTTGTTCATAGCTTTGTTCTAGTCAATGTTCCCGCATTTATCTCTGCTATTTGGACAATCGCCAAGCCTCTGCTTCCGGAAAGAACTCGGAATAAGTGCAATATTCTGGATAGTAATTGGAGGGTTGATATTCTGAAAATGGCTGAGGGAAGATGTCTCCCATCGTATTGGAATGATGAGGAGGACGATGGCCCGTTTACTGCTCCAATTGAGAAGTGTGTTCCTTTCCCAGAAGAAAATTATTATAAAGGGAAGGTGCCACCGAATGCAGATCACCTGTCGGTTTCTGCCGGGAAGACTGGTTTTGTGGAGGTCGAAGTGAAAACTGTGAGTTTTTTGTTATCGTGAGAGTTATCAGAAAATAGTCAATTGATAAAATAATAAGCTTGACATGAGCAATTTTTTGTTAGTTGAGAATTTTTTGTTAGCGTTTTTCCTAGCTGAGAAATGCACCTTCAAAGAGGCTTGACGCCTCCCCTGGCAGCTGACACTACCTCCAACTTGAAGCGGCTATATCTCAGCTCCCAGAGCAAATTTGAAAAAGTTGTCAACTGATAAAATGCTCAGCTTAACATGAACTATAATTCAAAAACTGAAAATATCTTTAACACTTTTCTCCCAGATGAGATATGAACCTTCAAAGAGATAGACGCTGAAAAAGCTAGACAGCCCACTCCAAGCGCTCATATCTCAGCTCTCAGAAAATATTTCAAAAAGTTGTCAACTGACAAAATATTCACTTTGTTATGAGCTATATTTCATTAGTTACCAACTTTTCGATACCATTACCACCAATCAAGTTATACCTTCCTAAACTTCAGGGACAAACTCTCTCTTGGGAAATCCACACAAATGGTCACTTTGCCTTCGCTATTTACGAGCTTCCCCTGGTACCAAATAACTCGGATGACATTTCCAACTATACCAGAGTCTACCCGCTATTCAGTGTAAGTCCCTCTTTCAATCTACCTCTCTAGAAATTATTTTTCAGAAAATCCCGGGTCCCACAATGGTTCCGTGTCTTGACAAGCTCGTCTGCCCGTCGTCAGGTTCGTTTTTTTCCCGCGCCACTGACTCATTTTTCTTTTTTCAGCAACGTACCGCCTGTGGTTTGGCAATCAACACGCCTGGTTTCACACGCTCAAGATTGATTATGTGGTGAAGGTGGAATAATTTGGCAGCACGAAAACAAAAATTCTAATGATATCATTATTCGAGATAAAGTCATGTTTACAAAAAAAGTGGGTATCAAATAAAAAAAAAGGGAAAAAGTAGGTACCCGGACAACAGAGAATACAGAGAAAATGCTAGAGCAATTCGGAAAAAGGGGATTTGGCACAGGAAATTTACATAAGACCTCTATTAGAAGGTCACTCTACAGGCGTCACTTCAAGACGCGTTTTTGTGATTCGTGGCTGCTGAGCAACATCGATGACAGCGTGTGGAGCTGAAAAATTCCGTTTTTTTAATAGTTTATAGCCTGGACTTACCACTAGGCAATTCGGGAAAATTGCTAATCTGATGATAGCTGGGAGGGGGAGGGTACGGTGGCGGAGCTGCTAACCCGGGTAGTCCCTGCAAACATTTAAGGTTAAGCTGGGTCTAAAGTCAATTAGCATACCTGAAACTGCCTTGGGTCTCGCAACGACATTAAAGGCGCAGCATACGGTGGCACATATACCGGATAGAGGGCCGACGAACTAGTGGCCATCACCTCCGCATAATAACTCGGCGGACTTGGATTAGCGTTTCGGGTCGTCGGGTAGTTGTTGTTACACGAAATTTCGATACCGGTGTCATTGCTCGCCATACTCGACACCGGGCAACCTCTTCGTATTCGTTCGCGTCGTTGCTCTTCTCTAGAAAAAGGTTTTTGGTCAGTTTTTGAAAACAAAAAGTCGGTGATTACTGATCACTTCCGGGTTATTCATTCGAAAATAGAAATAGCTTCGGGAGTTTAATAAAATTGGTTTTGCAGGTGTATTATGAGTTTTCGAAAGTGTTTTAGATCTACTGGGCTTTCAGAATTTCAGGGAGCGAGAGAGACGCAGAGAAAGCTGTGATGCGCAAGTTGAGAGGGGACTGTCAACTTCAAGCGTCTTTATCTCGATTTCCCTAGGAGCTATCAAAAAAGTGTCAACTAATAAAATGTTGCTCATGATAAGTACTTTATTTTCTCTGTTGATACCAATTTCATATCTCTAAAGGTAAGGGAGCTATAGCTTCTTGAAACAGCTGCTCCCCAAAAAGCGCCAGCTCACTAGTTTTTCTGTGCTCGCCTATTCAAGCGTTTTTATCTCGATTCCCCTAATAACTATCAAAAAAGTGTAAACTAATAAAATGTTGCCCATGCTAAATACTTTATTTTATCTGTTGACCGCAATTTTATATCTCTAAAGGTAATCAAGCTAGAGCTTCTTGAAACAGCTGCTCTTCAATAGGCGCCTGCTCATTAGTTTTTTTCACATTTTTCATAAAAACATGTTCTCATTATTCTTGTTTTCGGTTTTGACTCACCTCATTAGAAAAAAGGCTCTCAACACAAGAACAGTGAGAAAGAACAAGGCGAATACGATAAGAGGAGCGATGACAAGAACATGGGACATGTCCATCTGATTTCATCACCCACACAGACACCAACAAAACTCTCGAGCCTTCTTTTTTCTTTTATTTCTGAAAAAAATAAATTTAAGAACGTGGAAAAATGGAAAAATGAATCACTGGGAGGTGGGAAAATCGAATTTTGGAGAGCTGAGGAGAGGGGAATTCTGGATTGGAGGGGGAAGAGGGGAAGACAAATTTGAATAGAGTGACGTAGCAATTAGTAAAAAAAAAAAAAAAAAAAAGTTGGATGAAAAGTTTTGTTATACTTTTTCAAGAGCTCGTAACTCAGTTCTCAAGGCAAATATAATAAAGCTGTCAACTAATGAAATATGGCTTATATTAAGCTGAGCAATTTACCAATTGACAACTTTTTCTTATCTTCATTGGAAATTGAGATATCGCAATTTTTAGAGACGTAAATATCTGACTGTCTGGTAACTTCGAACGTTTGTATCTCGCTTCTTAATAAAGATATAAAAAAAGTGTTAACTAACGAAATGTTCCTCAATTTAAGTTGAGCAATTTCGTAGTTGACAACTTTTTTGTATCTATTCTGGGAGCGGAGATACCAGTGGTTGAACTAGGGTATTGCGATACGCCGTTTTGAAATTGTGAGAGACGCAGAGAAGGCTAGAGTGTCTGACTGTCTGCACTCTCCCTGCAAGGGGTGGCCATACGCGAGCGCTTATATCTCGGCTCCCAGGCTAGATACAAAAAATTTCTCAACTAACAAAATGTTTATCACATCAAACAAAATATTTTGTTAGTTGAAAACTTTTTTCTATCTCCTCTGGGAGCCGAGATAATAAGGTGTATAACCCTTGGATAAGGAATAAACAACTTTTTTCGAACCATGTGACGAAAAAGGGGAAACAAAACAATTAAAATGTGGTATTCCGTGGAGATAAAGCTAAAAAAACAAGAGGGAAAAATGTAAATTTAGGTGGTCTTGTTTTCCAAATTCCCAGAACGGACCTAGGGGGAATAACAAGATTCCACCTGTTTGAGGTGACGTTTTTCTTCGAAATAATTCTCTGAATGCCCTTCTATTAGATTGGAAAAGTTTGTGAGTACTAGTTGAAGTGAAAACTAATACGAAAAGAGAAAATGGATGCGTGAAGAAGAAGGGGATGAATGTCTAATCCTTTTGGAAGATGATGACGTTCCCCCTATTATTCTCTCTATTCATCTCCTCTCAATCCGCATCATTTCTATGTCATGGATACTATTAATTCAAAGAAAAGCTGACAATTGATAAGCGGTGTCTCGAGAGAATTCTCAAAACTCTCAGGCGGCAGGGGGGTTGTCACGGTTACCGCCCTTCTGCGCCTTGTTATTCGTCCCTAGAGCGAATAACACCGCCTTAATCGAATATCACGCCTTTTGTGTCATTCTCCCAGAACATAATCAGCACGCCTTGTTTTTCTGTTTTGGTTGGGAAGATGAATTAGATACAGGAAGCAGCGAAATTCCAGAGGAAGCCAATAATGAGAAGCACTTTTGGGTTCAAAAACTAGTCTAAAGTATTTTTTTCAGACTTGTAAAATTTCCTATTTTTTTTTCAGACTTGTAAAATTTGGGCCCGGAAGAAAGAATGACCCCTTTGCAAGACAATTTTTCGACCTTTTTTTGGCTAAAAACTGTTCAAAATGGATTTTTCTCTAACGAAATTCTAAAATTTCGCCATTGCGCGTAATTTAAGATTGGAAATCAGCAGGAAAATTTTCGGAAAAAAGTTCAAAAATTTTGGGGCCACCGGGCCGGGTCTTGGAAAGTCGGGAAAAAGTCCGGCCCGGCCCGTGGCAAGTCTGTTTTTCTTGCAAAAAGAATATAATGAATGAAAAGAGATCGTCAAGAGCTTTCAAAAAAGTATAATCATGAATATATTCTGAGGGTTTGAATTTTGGGCTCCGGGAGCCCAAAATGTGCTCCGCGAGCAAATTTTTGAAACCTAGGCATGTTTATACTTTTCTGAATCGGGAAAACGAGCTGATTTCAATGGGACTAATCTCAAGACCTGAAACTAATTTTTTTGAGAAGTTAGCATGTATCTATATCAAAACTATATTAAATTCAACAGTGTATAGAAAACCAAAATTTTACTCCGGAAAAATCCAAAAAATAAACGGTTTTACTAAACCACTAATAAAACCTAAAAACCGACACAAAACACCAGAAAAAAAAATCAAAAGTCAAAAAGAGAAACGTGACTTGGGCTCATTTGTATAAAACACCTGCAGGGGTATAGGGAGAATGATTCAGAATGATGATTGATTGACATTGATTTTCACCAGTTCTCAGAATATTTTTTTCTCCTAAATTTTATTATTTTAGTATTTTCAGTAAAAAAAAGCGTTGAAGAATGTTAAAAATAAATCACAAGACATCGAAACAAGTTGTAAACCTTATAATTTAGAGTTCTATTCACCCACAACCCTATCATTTATATGACAGAGATCTAGGGAATAGGTGATGCTACTCAGGGACAAAACCGAGCACCGGAACTGAATAAGAGAACGAATCTAATGAGAATAGAAGCGAAAAAACAAGAAAAGGGGTTGAATAATAACAGAATGAGAATGAGGCAGGTGATGTCTGTGAAAAGTTGAAGAAGTCATAGGCAACACCTGTCTTTTGATCAACGGTGGTCTTTTGATTGGATTAGCGCGGATCTTGGGATGGTGACGTGGTCCAGGAAGTTTACCTAGGTATTTTCAAAATATGGATTGAGTTTTGTCAGAAACGTTTTTTTTCAAGTTGGAAGCTGATAAAACGGAAAAGTCTGAAAAAAAGTAATTTCCTGAAAATTGGAAAAAAGGTTATCATAAATAGAGAAAACCGACTCCAATAAAAATGACTTCAGATAAAAATAAATTTAGAAAAATATTCGTGATGTCTAGTCATTTTATCAGATGACTAATTTTCGGGCCTTTTAGGACCTTTTAGGACCTTTTAGGACCTTTTAGGACCTTTTAGGACCTTTTCAGGACCTTTTAGTACCTACTGAGATTATGAAAATAATAGAACGAAGTCTCTCAGAAAAAATCTCACAAGATTTTTACATAGTTAAAAATAAATTATAAACTATGATAAAAAAATGTTCTGCTTTTCATGAGAAACATTTCAACTTGTGACTCCCTTCGCAGTATATGTATATCATGAGAACCGAGAAGTACTTGCTCAGGTGAGTTAGAATCAGGCGCTTTTTTATTTCCGGGAATCTTTGGGTTCAAAATAATTTATTAAATGAAGAAGAACTTGGAAATGGAAAAAAACAGATTCTCTTTTTAAAAAAGTACAATAACTACCTGTTTTCCCCCTAAATAATTTTTTTATACAGAAGGAAGTTGGGTACCGGCTAATGGTAGCCGAGCACACCAAAGCAGTCACTGGATGGAGTCATGGTAAGTCTATAGTACCTCCAGACATTTTTCGGTTATCGTTATTTATTTTTCCAGATTTTAATCACCTTTCATTATCACCTAAAAACTATTTTTTTTTCCAATCGGTGGTGAACTACAGTACATCCAAAAAGTTCGTACAATTTTCCATTCTTCTTATGTTTTTTGATTTTTTTAAACTTTCATGTTTTTCTTGGTTTTTTCGATAACTTTTTTTTCAAAATTTTTTTAAAAATTTTTTCAAATCGATGGTCAACTACAGTACATCTAAAACTTCAGGTTAGTTAAAAATTCCGTCTTTTTTTTTTTTTTTTTGGATTTTCTCACAATCAGCTTTTTTCCGATAACCGTGGTCCCATTTTTCTCTCCCAAACTAGAGCTGTTTACGGTAGAGCGCACTTACTCTCTCTGTTCCTTACACAGAACACAAAGTAATCTATTCCACCCATCTCTTACACAATGTGACCATTGTGACTGTGTGCCTTTATTCTCTCTTTCTTTTTCTATACAAAATCATCATTTTTCCAATTTTTAAAGAGACGCAGAATGAAAAAAGAATATGTTCTGATAAAAGAAATTGTTTCTATATTAACTCTTTTAATTTCAATGGCAAACATATTATTTTTCGTTTTTGCAATTCAGGCGTAATCGATCTCCTAGAAGGGTCAGCTAGGGGAGAGAGTGTGTAGAAATGAGAGATGTCAGAGAAAAGAGTAAATAACCTTTCTTCTTTTTACTTTTTTCTCCTTTTTCTTATTTTTTTCTAGTTCCTTCAGATCCAAAATGGCCCCAAAAAGTATCCTGATCACCGGAGCAAACCGTGGAATTGGATTGGGACTCTTGAAGCATTTCCTGAAAGTTCAAGACATCAAAATCATCATTGCCACGTGCAGAGACCCTTCTAAGGCTGAGGTATTATTAAAATTATTTTGTTTTCAAACCAAATTATCTGGTTCCAGGAGCTCAACAACCTCAAAGATCCACGTCTTCACATTCTTCCATTGGACATTGATTCGGATGATTCTATCAGTAAATTGTATACCGAGGTGTGTAAGGGGATTATGGGATTAGTGATGGTGTAATTATGAGTGAAAAATCATCAGAAAATAGAAAAAAGTGTATAGAGGGGTAGTTTTTGTCTCACTAATTTTTGAATGAGTGTTATGGCAAAGTTCCACAGCCTAACCTTAAACGCCTATATTTCGTTTCCTGGAAAAGCTATCAGAATGGTGTCAACTAACAAAATGTTGCTCAGGTTAAGCTCTATATTTTAATAGTTTATAGTTTTTTGATAGCTTTTTGGGAAATGGAGATATTGCCGTGAGAAAATGGGTAGAGAACGCGCAAGCTCCCGCCATCTAGGTGTCTACAAGTAGAAAGCGCATATATCAGTTCCCAGTAACGCTATCAAAAAGTTGTTAACTAGCAAAATGTAGATCTTATCAAGCTCTATAACTTTTTAGCTAATAGTTTTTTTGTATCTTCATTGGGGATCGAGATATCAACGTCAGAAGTTGGTAATAGAGAGCGTATACTCTATCCGTTCCAGTATCTATGTATTCTTAAAATGCACATATCTCAATTCCCAGTGATTCTATTTGAAAATTTTCAATTAATAAAATATAGCTCTTGTTAAGCTCTACAACTTCTCAGTTGACAACTTTTTCATATTTCTTCTGGAAACAGAGATATCACCGTTTGAAACTGTCTGCACTCTGCGAATCTCTGCGCCAAGAGAGCGCAGACAGTCAGACGCTCTGGTTTTCTCTGCGTCTCTAAAGCACCCAGTAGCGCTATCAAATGCACTTCACATAAAAATATTTCTTATCTCTAATTTCCTTCTCTCCAGGTAGAAAAACTCGTTGGAGAAGACGGTCTTACCGTACTCCTCAACAACGCCGGTATCCTTCTCCCATATGATGTCGAAGGAGAGAAAAGCCGTCACACAATGCTTCGTCAAATCGAAACGAACGCAGTCTCCACCGGAATCATCACTCAAGAATTTCTTCCACTTCTTAAAAAAGCGGCAGCAGAGAACGGCGGAGAAGGTTTCTCAATTAACCGTGCAGCCATCGTCAACATCTCCTCGACGGCGGCGTCAGTAGAGAGAATCGACGGAACTTTCAATGGACCATTAGTCGCTTATCGTATGAGCAAGTCTGCCCTTAACTCCTTCGCTAAGTCTTGCTCAATCGACCTAGCCAAATATCACATTCTGGTCACTTCCTTCTGTCCAGGATGGGTAAAAACTGATATGGGAGGACAAAACGCGTTGTTGGAGGTTTGTGAAGTGTCAGGAAAACCATATTTCCCAATTTTTCAGATCGATGACGCCACCAAAAAACTCGCTGGTAACATCCTAACCCTGGGCGACGCCCACCACGGTGCCTACCTTAACGCAGACCTCAACGTCATCCCTAACTAGACACTTGTACTCTCTGAATAAATAAAGTGATTCATATTTCGATAAGACTCCCCTTTTTATATCATTTTCTTTTCCATTCTCTGAACAAATGGCGTTTGCTCTCCTATTTTTGGTATTTTTTGCTAAATGGGCAGAAGCTGCAGACTTCACTTGCCCCACTGATCCGATTTTTAGGCAAAATGGAGTTTTTCCAAGAGATGTGCTCACTTTGACACAGTTCCCTAGTAATTATAATTGTGACATTAATGTGAGTGATGTCATCTTGTTAAGAGAAAAAAAAAGAGAGTTTCAGTTTTTAATTGAAGACGGATTTGTTTATAAATTGACTATCGAATCAAATGTGACTGCTGGAACAGCCGATTCTTTAGTTGTCGTTGATGCAATGGGCACGAAGACAAGGTTAGCTGAATAGTTTCATAAAAAATGGGCGGATTTTATGAAATTTTGTTTTTGAAAAAAGTTATGAAACTTCAAAATGGAATATTCCCATAAACCTTCCGGCCCTACCTAACCGGCCCTCTGCTGAGTGGGGGGGGGGGGGCGGGTACACTCGCTGTCCAGATTTTTTGGAGATCCGGTACACGCCCGAAAAGTTAACTAGCCCGGTTTGTCAATTGATCTGGCCTTTTAAGTAATTCGGTGCATTAGCGGGTACGGTTCGTATGCTGACCTAACGCCGAGCCTTTTTGTTAGCTGGCACGGCCCGTTACCTGCTCAAGTCTGTTACCCGACCGCGCTGTGACCCGTAAGTGCAGCCCAGACCGTAACCCACTAGGTCCCATTTTAAAAAACCTTGATTTTTCAAAATAAGGGGCGTGGCCAATACTCAAAATCCAAAAAAAAAGTTATTTTCTCTAGCTACAACACCCCTGCGGATGTCTTCTTCGCTGCAGCCAAATCAGCTACCATCTCAATTAAATCCGTCTCCGGAAATTCGAAATTCTGGTTCAGATATGAGATGGTCCCAGGTACAGACACTTTTTTGGATCTTCCCTTATCAAAAACTATTCCAGTCGGCCAATTCCCTTCGAACAGACTACCAACGGGTAGCCAGAGCCAGTTGAGACTGGCGCTACCTGCCACCCAAGCCTACTCATTCGTGTCCCCTTCCAATGACAAAGTGGTGATTAACACGGCTACCCTCGATAATATCAATCAAGTGGATGAGAAGATGAAGAAAATCTATGTTTACGATGGTCTTGATCTAAATTCTCCGTTCGTTGGCACTCTTTATGACTACGTGACTTCCCCGACTCTCCGAACCTCCAGTGGAAATGTGACGACAATTGTGAACTTCTATGGGACGCCAACTGATTCCTACGCTCTTGCCAATGATTTCAAATGTAACATACCTATTTTAAAACCATCGCAAAGCCTAGTTTTCAGCACTTTCCCAATACGAAACATACAATTTCATTGTCTACTCAAATAACGTGACGATTCCAAATAACTTTCAAAATGGGGTATCGAATGCTTACACTTTCTATTGCACCGGCTCCGGGAGGTCGTATTTGACAGATTTGAGTTTCGGAAAAGACGGACATAAAGTCGATTTTCGGACGCTGACGCCTTCGGACAATGTGCAATTTTTGTTGGAGTACTTGTGAGTGGACCTTATGATTGGGTGGTTCCTGTTGCTCAGGTTTCGGACATCTTTCATAACTTTCCCGAAGCTTGCGACAAGCCGGAAAGGGCTGGAAACTATTAGAAAAATTAGGCCGCTACGTCCCAAGAGCCTAGTGCAAGGTTGAACTAAAAGTCGAACTTCCTAGATAGCACCCTACGGGTGCGGGGGGGGACCTAAAACAGCAGCCAGGACTATAGTTTTTAATATTCTGAGCTGGGACAACTGGTATAATTTTTTTGGAGCCTGGAAAAAAAATTTCGAAAAAAGTCTAGCCGCTTAGCCTTAACCTTGAAAGGGCTCAATTAGTGGCCCATTCTTTTTTAAAAATACGATCTAGCCCCCCTCTCGGGATAGTCCCTCCCACTTAACCCCACACCGCCCAAAAAAAACAACCCGTTTCCAGAGCCACTGGCCCATTTGCTCGTTCCCTTCCTCAGATGATCCCTGGTAAACTGTTCACTATGATTACACTCGGCCCTGAACTCTCATTCACTTTGTCGACGAACGGTGACAATTGGCTGACCCCATACAACGGCCGACTTGGAACCGTGTTCTCTGATTCCCTCTGGAGCCCGGGAGCACTTCCCTCGTATAATTATACTTTTGGTAAGAGAAATTTTAGATTTCTTTTCAAGAAAAAACTAATTTCAGAGTCGACAACTGTGATGAAATTCACATTCAACTTCCACTCGGTCATCGTTAAAAAAGACGGTGAACAAGCTCGGGTGCAAGTTGGTCAACCAGGATTCCAACCGGCTAGTGTCACATTCAACCACACTGTTACTGATCCGGGAGTCCGTGTTGCAAATGGAACGTACTTGACAGCAAGCTACATTGGTGACTCACCTCTATCTTCTTCGATTATCACTTTTGAAATGTGGAATGCGGATGGGACGACAAATGCGCCTGCCTCTAACACTACCGCCACGACACCTTCCTCTATGGAAAGTACTACAAAACTAGGGTCAACAGTCAATCTAATTGGTGCTTTTGTTCTTCTTTTTGTTAAGTTTTTGTAAATAAATATTTTTTTGAAAATAAAAATTATTCAAAAAGAGAACTTCCCATGCCGGGAATCGAACCCGGGCCGCGTGGGTGAAAACCACGAATCCTAACCACTAGACCACATGGGAGCGGCGACGCAAGCGCTCGGAAAGGCACTGACATTCGATGGGTGAATAGGTAGCAGTCAACACAGTGACTTCAAGCTACAGTACTCCGAGAATCCATCAGATATGATTCATTCTAGAAATTTTCATAAGAGCATTCCACAGAAAATAACATTTCCCGTTCTATCGATGAATCACTTTTTTCTCGAATTTCCCCATCATGAAAATAAACAAAACGAAGCAGCTATTCAATTGCCTACTGAATTATGAAATGTTGCTGACTATAAAATCGCAGATTTTCTGTTTCAAAAAATCTGTATTTTTCTTAATAGAAGGGCACACCTGTTACTTTCTTAACAAAAGATCAAACTGATAACATTTTGCTCCATTTAATCATTTTTATTATTCGTTTTCAGGTACAATGTTAGTCAAACTTGTGGTGCTCCTTTTTTTCGCTGCAACTCAAGCTGATGTATTTAGTAAGTTCCTTTGAGAAAAGTAAAATTGGAATTGAATAATGGTTGCATAATTTTTTGCCAAACGCAGAGACTGGGACCTATCCCGTTTGGTGTCCCGAGTTGTTAGCTAGTCCACTTTAAAAGAGGACTGTGGAATTCAATATTACGAAACCAGATGTAGTTTTTAATTCTGAACACTTTTTCTGTTGACAACTTTTTCTGAAAATCTCTCTAAACGCCTTAAAAACTGGCTTGAAATGCCAACCCCCACTTTATACGTGCGAAAAAACTATGCCGACTAATATTTGTTCAAAGTTTAATTTTTTCACTATCTCCCAAAATGATATCATGACACAAACTGATAAGACTACATAATTCCAGTATGCCCGAGAGAAAAAATCTTTTTGGCGACGCCAGAAGGAAATCTGACGACGGATTTGGCCCTTATTCCGATCAACACAAAATGCACTATCTCGGTAACACCCCAAAAAAACGAAGAAAAAGGTGAACCTAATACTTCCAGTTCGACATTCCAAATGGCTACGCGCTAAACATAAAATTCTCCGTTGACTTTCAATCGGATGGTGATACGATTCAAACAATCGACAATACAAATAAAATAAGATCGTAAGTTTCTCTGACAGTCTTACTGTATCTCACTGAAAATTCCAGTTTGCCTCACGACGGAAAACCGATAACTGCTTTGCCATTTTGGTTCGCCGCCACCGGGGCTCAGATTAAGATTAGCACAGTCACCGGGGACAGCAAATTTTTTGCCACGTATAAATATTTGCCTTGTGAGTTTTTTCGGGTTTTTGTGGCATGACCAAAAACAAAAAAAATTAAACTCATTAGAACCGGCTCAACTAGCTGATTTCGAAAATGTAGTTTTCATAGCTCTTGGATCGGAATAGAACGAATTACGGTAGTTTTTGTGTTTTCGTGGGAGAACCTGGAGTTCGAAATGTAGCTTTCAGAGTCTTGAACCGGCTTTTTTAGCTGATTCCGTCTAAAATTCATGGTTCTAGGATAAAAACTGACCAAGATACGGTTGTTTTTGTTTTGTGACGGAACCCAAGAACTTAAATTTTTCAAATTTTTCTTTTCAGTGGATGTATACTACCAATTTCAATGGGAAACCGGAGAGTATTTCACACTATCTCAGCTCTCCAGCAACAGTTTCTCTACATTCACATCTGCTAAAAAAGACCAGGTTGCGGTGACTTACGCCAAGAAAAACAAAAACGATGTTGACCCGGAGCTCGATCGAATTTTTGTCTACGATGGACCAGATATCAGTAAATCAAGAATGATCGGAACTATTCTCGATGTCGGGGATACCGTATCCTCGATGACTTCATCAGGAGAATCGATTAGTCTTGTCAACTTATACGGTACCAAATCCACATCATATGTCCTTGGAAACGATGCGTCTTCATTGAAACCATACCTAGCCTATTCTGTAATCATGGCGAATCGTGACTCGGGAATACGTGGAACCATCGGAGACTTCACCGGTCTCTCTGCTGGATACACTTTTATTTGCACCGACTGCTATCAGTTCCACTTGACTCAGTTCTTGTTTGATAGTGCAACGATTTCGAATCAGGGATATGCCATGTTCCAAGGACAAACTCCAACGCATCGGAAAGATCAGCTGTTCAGTTATAAGTGAGTTTTGGGAGCTGGATTTAAAAAAAAAGGGGAAATGGATACACCAGAGAGCTTTCCACTTCAGAAACTCCCCTCTAACTTCCTGATTTCCAGTCCGTCGACTTTCACCTCTGGCTACATGCCTCAACTAATTCCAACGAATATCTTCACTGTGAGTGTCCATCAGTCAAAAATCAACTTTACACTGAGCACTTCCGATAATGAAACCGATTGGAAGACCCCATTCGTAGGACGCAAAGGATACATTTTCTCTCCGAGTCTCTGGAATGATAAACCTTCCTCTAACAACATGAACTACGGAACTAAGGACCTTTCTCAGAGTTACAAATACGAAGTGAACATCGATAAAATGGTTTTTGCCTCACAAAACGACTCTTTGACGATTCAAGTAGCTATAAACTATGCTTCTCCACCTGTCAAAAATGTGTAAGTTCAAAATGGTGTCTCAATGTTTTCCATAGAAATTTTATTTCAGATATAACCAAACTCAAAATCCAGGAAAAGTGTCTTCAGATGGAACTAGGCTCAGAATTGATTTGAATGGCTCGCCAAATGACGATGTTCGTATTTCTTTTGAGATTAAATCCGCAGGTGCCGGAACGATGGGTTTCTTGGTCTCAATTATTCTTACTGTTTTCTTTATGCTTTAGGTTGTGTCTAGTAAAATAAATATTTACAAGATTTGTTTTAAATGCTGAAAAATCTAAAGTTTGAACACATTTGATTAACGGAAGATAATTGGAGTTTTGAGTCTAAACCACCACCACTATTACAAAACCTAGCAAGAAGTTGAGGGTTGCCGCAGAGCCAGGCATTGTACTAGACACTTAAGTATAAGTTTGCCACCTAACTGTTAATCCGAGGTTTGGTCGCCCCTACAAGTCTGGGACAAAAGCCCGATAAGCCTAAGCCTAACTTGACCATAAGTTTTGCACAAGTTTTCCATAACCTTTAGGTTTGACTGGACAATCAGGTACCTGAGCCGCTACGCTTACTTCAGGTTCTTTAAAAAAATCAAAAACTCAATTTCTATCACCTTTATCTCTTTTCAAAAGTTAACAACTTCATTTTATGTCACCAGAGAGCAGTTCAAAGCCATCTGCCGATGTCGCAATCTTACCTATAAAACTGACGTGACTCACACAGACTTGTTTAACAAACCGTCTGAACTTTTGAGTTTTCTCCTTATCATAATCATCACTTTCCTATATAAATAGTGCTTAACCGCAATGGCTGCACTTGCCATTTCTGTCTCTCTCTTTCTTCAAATAGTACTCTGAACTATTTTTGAATTTCAGAATGATCAAACTTGCATCGCTTTTGCTCATTCTTGCTGGTTCGGTTGCTGGAACAGGTGAGTTTTTATATGCCACCTATACCACTTCAAAGGGGACTTTTGTGGAACCTCAGAACCGTTTTCAAATTCTGCTAAGGTTTTGGGATTTTTCGACCTGAAGTTCCAGTACGGATCCCTGTTGATTTAGGCCCTGATTAGGCTTCCAATAGCCAAAAGTAAAATCATACCATCATTTTTCATCGAAAAATTCAGTACGTCTTAGTCAGACAAATAGAAATGGCATAAACTGATATCACTTTTCGAATTATGTTTACCCAACCATAAAATTTAACATTTCCAGTATGCCCTGCGCTTCCAATCACTCAAGGAGCTGGAAGCTGGCCGGCTACCGCTACCAACCTCACGACGATCGACAAAGGAACCAATTGCACTATTAAAGTAGCTACATACCTAGCTATCAGCCTTAATGCCCTTGATTTCAGTTCAATATCCCGAACAACTACGTGATCCTCTTCAGGTTCTCTTCTGATTTCCAGTCTACTGATGACGTTGTCACAATTTATGACAACAATGGTCAGCCTAAGTACACATTGGTTCATCAGGGCAAGGTCGCCTACAATAATATACTGTACATGCCAGCTACCACGGCTCAAGTACAAGTTGTCAGCGCCTCCGGCAATACACGCTTCTACCTGAGCTATCAATACATTTCTCGTGAGTTTTCAGAGGTGTCACCCTTAATCATGAGCAATTTTCTAGTGGCAAACTATGTGCAAGTGAAGAAGAACACTGGAGACTACTTCCAATTGAGTGCCATCAATCCAAACCAATATTTCACTTTCACATCAGCTAATGATAATGTCATTATCACATACGCTATTGAAATCGGATCAAAGACCACCGATGTTCGCCTTTCCGAGTACTATGTCTATGATGGAGACAATATAAATACCGCTAAAATGATCGGAAACTTGGGGGAGATTGGTAGAGGGGATGTCCCTGGGTTCCACCAATCTACTGGAAAAAGTTACACGATTGTCAATTTCTTCGGGACCAGATCCAGCTCTTATGTGATTGGAAACGACGCGTCGACTATTCAAGGCCACAGTAAATATACAGTATTGTGGCATTCGCAGGGATTGAATGCCCAGGGAAATATGACTGATTTGAGTGATGGAGGAGCACTCTACACTTACATTTGCTCCGATTGCTCGACTTACTATTGGACTTCTATGCGATTTGATAGCTTGACAACTATCTCCAACAAGGGATACGTGACATTCCAAGGGCAGACGCCGACCCATAAGAAAGACAAACTTATTAAATATGAGTGAGTTGAACTTCGTTTTTTTTTCTTATAAGCTCAGATAATTTTCAGCCCAATGACCCTAACCGACAGCTATTTCCCTCAAATGATCCCGACGGGAGTGATCACTCTCAACCTTTATTTGTCAAGAATCTCATTCAATTTCAATACGATCAACGATGGTACTGTTTGGAAGAAAGCATACGAAGGCCGAAAGGGATACATTTTCTCTCCGAATCTCTGGTCTACAGTAGCCAACTCGTTCAACACAGAGATCAGAGACGATTCTCAATTGTATAAGTTCGTGGTGAATATGAATAAGATGAATATGGGAAATGTTGATTCGATGACTTTGAAGATTGGACCGACGAAAGGGGACCCGGCGGTTAATAATGTGTAAGTCGGGGTTTTTTATTGAGGAGAGTAGGTACCGCCCAGATTTTGGGGAGCTGGAACGGGCGGCCCGATCTTTTTAGCCGTGTAACCCAGCCTATGCCTCGGCTCATCCAAAGATTATACTGTAACCTGTGGTCACCACTGGAGTTGCGTCTAGCCTAAAGCGACCCTGGGTCCTAAATCCCGCCCCTTTTTTGTTTTGCCCAACAGGATTTTTTCCAGGTACCCACGTGACAAATCATCCAATGGACAAGTGGTATCCAACGGAAACTACATGACAGTCGGAATCACATCATCAGTGACCACCGACGTCCGACTATCCTTCGAAGTCCAAAAAGCCTCTGCCACAACTGTCGCTGGACTCCTTGTGTCCGTCATCTTTGCAGCATTCTACACTCTCTAAACTACTTTCATTTCCACAAAATGATCATGCTTTTTACGAGTAACTAAATAATTTTTGAAAATAAAATTTTTGGTCTTCTTATTCGTGCATACTTCCAGATAGTAAAAGAGACGGGGCAGTTAACTTTTTTATCGTATTCTGTATAGTCATAAACAGGTGAAATGGGTTTCCATTTTTGCCACATTTTTATGCATTTAGCGGTTCAATTAAATGAAGAATTTGTTTCAGGTTTAGGAGAGGAAATGCTCAAATTTGGTTTATTTTTTGTATTTTTCGTTGGTTTTGTGGATGGACAGGCTTTCAGTGAGTTTCCTCAGGTTCTAGGTTAAATTTAAAATTGAGAACCAGGTCATGCCCTTCTAATAAAGTTTATTTCAAGGAATTCTGTGAAACTTAGTTTGAAAGGGTATAGCGACCTTTAATACAACGCCGTGCTTTTAAAAAACAGTATCAACATTTTTCTGACTACTAGAACTTTGTGGCAGCAATCATTTCCAGTTCGAGTGTTCTCTACTCACCCCAATTTTCAGCATGTCCAACATCCCCTATAACTGTCGCCACAGGAACCGGAAACCTTCCATCCGGAGCCACTAATCTCACCGTTGTCCCAGCAGGAACTAATTGTACATTTACGGTACCCTATTGAATTAAATTACTTTTTGAAAAAAAGTTTTTAGTTTGACATTCCCAATAACTATGCAATCCAACTGAGATTTTCAATGGATTTCCAATCTGATAGTGACACAGTGTTCATTTTCGATAATAACAACAAGCACAAGTATTATCTCGTAAACACCGGAAGTATCTACTACGATTCTCTTCTCATCATGCCAGCTAGAGGGGCTGCTGTTCAGGTGGTCGGCGTCTCTGGGAAAACTCGCTTCTTTATGAGTTACACTTATCAGTCACGTGAGTAACAAATGAGTTTCCACTAATAAGTCTGTTGAAGTGAGCGGATACCAACAAGTTCTGAAGAACACAGGAGATTATTTCCCGTTGAGCACCGTCAATGGAAACAATTTCTATACCATTACAGCTTCAACTACCACTGATCAAGTTAGTCTTTTTTCCAAGCCCAGAGTCCTCATAGTTATTTTAGGTAGTAGCCAAATTTGCTCAAATGGCGGGAACCTATTTGGACCCTTACCTCCACGACATCTTTGTATACGATGGCGATAACATCAACACTGCTACACAAATCGGAAGTCTAGACGAAGTCGGATCAACCATTACAGTATCTGCCGGAAGAAGTATCTCTCTTGTGAATCTCTATAATTCTGGACCTTCGGTCACTGCATATTTCCTCGGAAACGATGCGTCGACAGTTCAAGGATACAGCAAGTACAGTGTTATTCTTGCAACCAACCAGTCTCGGATCAGCGGAACACTAAGTGATCTCACTGATTTTGGGGCCGCTTACACATTCATTTGCCTTGATTGCTCGAATTATTACTGGGCCAGTATGAACTTCGATGAGCTGGCAACGATCGCCGATAAAGGGTTCATCAGCTTCCGTGGGCAGACACCAACTCACCAACGAGAGCGTTTGATTAGATATGAGTGAGACTTTATTTTTATTCATTGATAAAGTTTTTACTTAAGCCCTCTGACATACACCTCCAGCTACCTTCCACAACTTCTGCCAACTGACGTCTTCACTCTCAACCTCTACCTCTCAAGAATCGCTTTCAACTTGACCACCACTAGCCCCACATGGAATGCTCCTTTTGATGGCCGAAAAGGATACATCTTCTCTCCGAATCTCTGGACACCATCTGCCAATTCTTTCAATTACGAGTTCCGTGACGACACTCAATTGTACAACTACACTCTGAACTTTGATAAAACAACGTATGCATTGAATACAGATCTGATTACTCTTAGAATTGGATCCGGGAATTCTACTCCTACACTTGATGCTCAGTAAGTCAAATGTCCAAATCTAGACTAAGTGATATCCTAGGTATCCACGTGACCCCATCACCAATGGAAAAGTGTCTGCAACCGGTAACTATATGCAAATCGGGCTAGCTGCTTCTGCTGGAGCTGACATACGGCTGTCTTTTAATGTAAGTATCCAGTTTTGACTGCTCATGAATTTGGTTTTAAGATGGCTCAAGCCATTACCCCAAGCGTCTCAACTACGCAAGGACCAACCGTCCAGACAACTACTCCCGGCGGCAATCAACCTGTCTTCAGTATGTTTTTTTTTCAAAATCCACAAAAAACCACTACCGACATAAAAATTTAGTATCAACATTAATCTGAAAACCAGAATTTTGTGTCAGCAATCATTTTTAGTTCGAGTGTTCTCTCCTCAACCCCCATTTTCAGCATGCCCAACATCCCCTATAACCGTTGCCACAGGAACCGGAAACCTTCCATCCGGAGCCACCAACCTCACTGTTGTCCCAGCAGGAACCAATTGTACATTTACGGTACTCTATTGCATTGAATCACCATTAAAAAAATCTTTTCAGTTCGACATTCCCAATAACTATGCAATCCAACTGCGGTTTTCAATGGATTTCCAATCTGATAGTGATACAGTATTTATTTTCGATAATAACAACAAACACAAGTACTATCTCGTAAACACCGGAAGTATCTACTACGATTCTCTTCTCATCATGCCAGCTAGAGGGGCTGCTGTTCAGGTGGTCGGCGTCTCTGGGAAAACTCGCTTCTTTATGAGTTACACTTATCAGTCACGTGAGTAACAAATGAGTTTCCACTAATCAGTTTTGTTGAAGTGAGCGGATACCAACAAGTTCTGAAAAACACTGGAGAATATTTCCCGTTGAGCACCGTCAATGGAAATAACTTTTATACAATTACAGCTTCAACTGCTACTGATCAGGTTAGCCCTAATGCTAACCCCTCCAACCTCAGCCCAAATGACGCAGGCTGCACCTGCCCCTGAGCCTATCTAAAGATCATCGTTGTTCCAGGTAGTCGCCAAGTTCGCTCAAATGGCGGGAACCTATTTGGACCCCTACCTCCACGACATTTTCGTCTACGATGGAGACAACATCAATACTGCTACACAAATCGGAAGTCTAGACGAAGTCGGATCAACCATTACAGTATCTGCCGGAAGAAGTATCTCTCTTGTGAATCTTTATAATTCTGGACCTTCCGTGACTGCATATTTCCTTGGAAACGATGCGTCGACAGTTCAGGGATACAGCAAATACAGTGTTATTCTTGCAACAAATCAGTCCAGGATTAGTGGACAGCTAAGTGATCTCACTGATTTCGGCGCAGCATATACATTCATCTGCCTAAATTGCTCAACTTATTACTGGGCTAGTATGAATTTCGATGATCTTGCAACAATCGCCGATAAAGGGTTCATCAGCTTCCGTGGGCAGACACCAACTCACAGGCGGGAGCAGCTGATCAGATATAACCCACTAACATACACCTCCAACTACCTTCCACAACTTCTTCCAACCGACGTCTTCACACTCAACCTCTACCTCGCAAGAATCGCTTTTAATTTGACCACCACTACCACTACTTGGAATGCTCCCTTCGATGGCCGAAAGGGATACATATTCTCTCCGAATCTCTGGACACCATCTGCCAATTCTTTCAATTACGAGTTCCGTGACGACACTCAATTGTACAACTACACTCTGAACTTTGATAAAACAACGTATGCATTGAATACAGATCTGATTACTCTTAGAATTGGATCCGGGAATTCTACTCCTACACTTGATGCTCAGTGAGTCAGATGTCTGATCTTAATCTAATTGAAACTCTAGGTATCCACGTGACCCCATCACTAATGGAAAAGTGTCAGCGACCGGTAACTACATGCAAATCGGACTAGCTGCTTCCGCTGGAGCTGATATCCGGTTGTCTTTCAATGTGAGTTTCCAGTTTCGACTAATCATTAACTTTTATTTTAAGATGGCTCAAGCAACTCCACCAGTTTCTACAACCCCAGGTGTCTCAACTACGGCGGGACCAAACGTGACTGTCTCAACTGTCCAGACAACAACTGCCGGCGGCACACAACATTTCAATAGATTCATCATCGCTGTTTTAGTTTTGCTAGCTATTCTTTAGAGTGTTTATTTATGTCAATAACTGTTTTAATGATTTCTTAAACTATTGTCACCTTCTCCTCTTAGAAAAGGAGTGTCCCGGATTATTGTGATTGAAAGTATGATCTTGGTATCTGAAATATTATCAGAGCGAAGAATAGAGAAGATGACAAAAAGAGGAAAAGTTCAAAAAATACGGAATGAGGATTACAGTAACCCTATCAAAATTTTTGAAGAGCTCGAAGTTCAGTAGTTCCAGAATTTATGAATATTGGTTTTAGCTGGAAACCTATGGTGATAAGATAATCCTAATTAAATTAACCTGAGCAGCTCAAAAGCAACAGCTAAGTTTTCGAAATGCCACAGACAGAAAGCCAATAAAAAATGGTTACAAAATTTCAAAGCTCCTAAAAAGTCTACGAAAAACGTCACTTCTCGAACACTGATAAGCCGACGCCCTGATGACAGTCAAGAAAATGCTTTGGGCGTTGCCTATAAAAAGGTTGCACTCACCGCGGCAAACAAACTCACCTCGAATTGTCATTATTTTCAGATCATGACTACCCACTTTTTGTTGTTGTTAGTAGCCCTTTTTTCTAGTTTAAATGCAGAATTTGGTGAGATTTCAGACCCCTTTTACTTAATTCATCAAAAATTTCAGTATGTCCACCGGATCACATCACAAAAGACGGCGGGCTCAGTGGAGTGATTCCTGCTGGAGCCACTGATCAGGTTAAGATTCCAGCTGGTGTAGATTGTACTTATACAGTAAGATTTTAGATTTTGGAATTAGGATTTTATTTTTTAAATTTACAGTTCGATATCCCAAAAGGTTTCGCTTTGAAAATGGAGATTTCAACAGTTTATGATGTGTCACCTGGAGATTCTGTCATGTTTGATTACTATTAGTAAGTATTCCATTTTTATTCTTCTACATAATCTTCTTCAGCATATCATCATCCCCTGATAAGCAACTCGAATTCGCTATGAACACTTCAGTCCCATTTGAAGTCCAGTCAGTAACCGGAAACCTCACTTTCATGGCGGCATATACCTATATGGATCGTGAGTTTCTAACGGAAAGAGGATATTTCATCTCTCCGTTTTTTCAGTTTCTGCCTACCAACAAGTGCTAAAACCGACCGGGATGCCATTCAATGCAACATTGGAACCATCGAAGTACTACACAGTTCAAGCGAGTACGGTGGCAGACCAGGTAATGGATAAAGGAGGAGGGTAGGCTTCGGGGCGCTATGCTGAAGCGCGGCGTTATGACGTTACGGTAGAAAGCTGTGGGACGCTAATCTGGGACCCTAACCTGGGACTCTAGCCTGAGACCTCACTTTTAGCCCCTAGCCTGAGACCCTACCGTGAACCCTACCCTGGGCCTTTAGCTTGGGACCCTACCCTAGGAAACCTGGGACCCCCCCCCCTGGGACCCTACCCTGGGACCCCACCCTGGGACCCTGCACCTGGGACCCTATCCGAGGACCCTTGTCTGAGACCCTAGCCTAGGACCCTACCCCGGGACCCTTCCCTAGAACTTTAGCCTGGGACCCTAAACCGGGAACCCTACCCTGGGACCCTGAACCTGGACCCCACCCTAGGGCTTTAGCCTAACTAGTAAGACCCTACCCGGGGGCTTCAGCCTAGAGTTTAGCCTGGGACCCTGACCTGAGACCTTACCCTGAGACTTTAGCCTAGGACCCTACCCTGGGACCCTACCCTGGGCCTTTAGCCTGGGACCCCACCCTCGGACCCTACCCTCGGACACTACCCTGGGACCCTACCCTGGGACCCTACCCTGGGACCTTACCCTCGGACCCTACCCTCAGACCCTTTAGCCTGGGACCCTAACCTAGGCAGTACTGTGGGACGCTGTACTGGGACGCAATGCAGCTAATTTTCAGAGCCAACGGACTTGTGAACAAAATCACAAGTCTGACCCTGTTTTTCTGGCCTCAATCCCCCAAAACATATTTTTGCAGGTTCACCTCAAATACGGTTCCCGTGATACAGGATTCGTTGATTTCACCGTAGCCAATGTCTTCGTTTTTGATGGACCTGATATCACAAATTCTCAATACATGGGAAATGTCATGCGACTTTTCCGTCATTACTATGAATTCTTCTCAACCAAAAACACTCTCACCCTTATCAATTTATATGGAAATCCATCGGATTCCTTGTTTTTGGGAAACGATGCCTCTGTCACGGAGAATTATGATTCTTATGGGGTGTATGTGATGGATTCGGATAAGGATCTAGATGGTTGGATGTATCCGACTCAAGACCCAGAATATAAGCCTGATGGGTATTATACGGTCATTTGTAATGGATGCAACAGTTTTTCTATTGACTACATGATGTTTGATAAAAGATTTGAGAACAAGTCAGGAAATGTCGGGATTCAGGGAATGACACCTACGGATCGTCTTCCAACTATTCTCTCTTATCCGTAAGTCCAAATGCTTGAGGATTACGGTAGAAAAAAAATTTTCAGGTACTCCGCCTCCAATAACAACAGTTTCCCACAACTAATCACCGCTCCAATGGCCACTTTCCATGTGCACGATGTTGGAATTCATTTCCATTTGACACCAGGGACTCAGCAACAGGATTTTTCCACTTCCCCCGGAAAAACGAGATCCATTTACTCCCCACAACTCTGGGATCCCTCGGCTACCCCAGCATTCGATTACACCTTCTCCGATCCATTGAAAGTCTATAATTTCTCTATTAATCTTGCCACTTTGGGGCTGGAGAACGACGGAGATCAGTTGGATGTGACCGTTGGATCAGTCAATGGGTTGATGACTTTGGATAAAAATTATACAAAGACCAAGTTGACAAATGAATTTATTTCGGGGATTGGAAGATTCTTGAAGCTGAAGTATTCTGGATCGAAGACCTCAGAAGTTATTCTGAATTTTGAAATGATTGATACGGAGGGGACTACCGAGGTAAGGTACCTTGTCAATTCTCAAAATGAGCTATTTTTTAGTCACCACTTTCCTCATCGTCCATCCCACCGTCAGTGTCAACACGAGCGACTCGAGTGAGTACTGCACCTGTCACAGTAGCTAGTAGCTCACCAAGCACTGCAGTCTCTAGTAATGCACCATCAAGTACATCTACACCATCCACATCCATTTCAACCCCAAAAGTGAGTGCGGCTCAAACCTCAACAACTAGTACAAGTTCCTCGGTAGTCACAACAAGCTCAGCTGGTTCTTCCCCACAAAGCACCGATACCGTACCTACGACACATACCCCCACAAGTAGCACGTCAGCTGAGCGTGTTACCACGTCGACACCAGCTACCTCAACAGCGTCTACTACCAAAAACTCTTCTACGACTGTTTACATGACATCGACTGTTCAATCCACCACAATCAAGTCAATGACCTCAACAAAGGTGCCACCAAGGGTATCTACAGTACTGCCGACCACTTTTGGGCCTACTAGAGCACAAAGCACTGAACCCTTGACAATCTCCAAGCTAGTACAAATGAGTACAACCTCATCTTTTTCTCCACAACCTGTGGCTACAACCTCAACCGCTAGACCCGCAACTTCAACTGAACTCACTACCTCAAAAAACCCACCAGCCACTCTGCAAAGCTCTCATGTGCCTCGCCTGCCCACTTCCGGGTCGCCACCATCAAAACAACCCACAATAGAAACTAGAGCCACTAGAGCACCATCTGATCTCACAGTAACCCCTCCTCCCTAATTTACATAATTTCCAATTTCAGAACGGCACAACACCAGGCTACGTGGAGACAACCACCGCCGGAGCCGCTTCTCTCCTCCCTACCGGTCTTCTGATTCTCGTCATTCTCGCATTCTAAAAACATTTTTTTCTGTTGGAAAGAAAGAAATAAAATCCTTTTTCATGACACGTTTTTTGTTTTTGTCTTTTTCCTAGGCGGCTCTTGGGCAGAGATCCCCGAATAGTTGAGGGTGGATGATAAAACATTGATGAGCTGGGACACACACACGTCAAAAATAGTCTTGTTTTTGGAAAATGCTCTTCCTTTTTGCGTTCCTGCTTGATTTCATTGATGGCGCAGCGAAATTTGGTGGGTTTTTTTCTCTTTTTGAAATTCAGATTCACTTGGATTTTTTTAGAATGCCCCAATTACCTGATAACCGCTGAGAATGGTCCTATCGGAGTAATTCCAAGGGGCCGAGTGGGTCTCTCTGTGATACCTGCTAAATACGATTGCGCGTATCACTTTTTGATATACCCTGGATGGGCTCTACACTTTTCTATCAGCACTTATTACGATGTGGGAGACAGTATCACGTTTATCGATAACCTAGGAGTGGTTCACTTGTAAGTCTACCTTTATTAGAAGGGCACTGTTATTTTAGACTGCCTACCCCAAACCAACACATTGATGAATGGTCGGCGGCCCCTAGCGCTGTTCTCCATATAAAAACAATGAGCAACACGAGCCAAATGTTTGCGATTTATGAATTTGTCAACGTGGAAAAGAAGTATCGGCATGTTATAATCCCGACTGGAGAGTACTTTGCATTGGGAGAAATGAGCAATCGGTACTACACTTTTCAGTCGAAGGCTAATGATCAGGTAACTCCACAGTAACCCTGATGAATTATTTTTTGTTTTAGGTGGCACTTAACATCGCTGTGAAAAACACGCAAGACTACGACGCTCTTCTAGAATTCATATTCGTTTACGATGGTGGTGACGTCAGAAATTGTCGAATGATTGGACGACTTTCGAGTTTTTTGAAGAAGAAAAGGCATTCTACCTCTTCGAACCTTACTATTGTTAACTTATATGATGTAAAATCGCCATCTTTCTTAATTGGGAATGACTTGTCAAGTAAGGTTCTCCGGATGATCCCATAGAGGTCATATTTGCAGAAGTGTCAGTGTTCTCCAAGTACAAGGCGATTCTGACGAGTCGGAATCAACAAACAACCGGGGAGTTGTTCGATGCAAGTGATCAAGGAGCAGCGTATACTTGGATTTGTTCGGATTGTCAGAATTTCTATTGGACTGTGCTGAAGTTTCATAAGTCAACGAAAACGGTAAGCCTAAGTAAGCTTAAGCCTAAGTAAGCTTAAGCCTAAGTAAGCCTAAGCCTAAGTAAGCCTAAGCCTAAGTAAGCTTAAGCCTAAGTAAGCCTAAGCCTTAGTAAGCCTAAGCCTAAGTAAGCTTAAGCCTAAGTAAGCCTAAGCCTAAGTAAGCCTAAGCCTAAGTAAGCCTAAGCCTAAACGGATATTCCAAGGTCCAAAAAACCTTTTCCTAAAACCCCTAACCCAATTACATCGAATTTCCAGATCCCAAAAGCCTACATTGAACTCCGATCTTTGTCCCCAACCCACAACACCCCCGCCCTTCTCAACTACTCAGTATCCTCCAACCTGAACCAATATTTCCCTCAACTCATCCCTTCCCGAATGTTCACAATGATCAATCATTACAGTGGAATCGCCGTCACTTTGGACACTTCTACTAGTAGTTAGCCTTGGGTTCAGGGCCTCTATTCCAAATTTATTTCAGAACCAATGGCACAGCGATGGTTGAGACCTTATGATGGACGGAAAGGGACAATATTTTCGCCATCGGTATGGGACCCAAAAACGTCACCGTATTTCTCTTTTCAGTTTGGTAAGAGGCTGGGATTAGAAGATTCTAGATTTGTTTTCAGAGGACCACAATCTAAAATTCATGTTTGGTGTGAATGTGAAAGATGTTCGAATTGCGGCACCAGGCGAGTCGTTGACAATAAAAACCGGGCCGAATAACAATTTTTCTTACAAAGAATTGTGAGCGTTTCTGACCCTATTAGTAGAAAAAAAAATCTGAATTCCAGTTTATCAGCGAGCACAGACTTCTGGACACGTCGGGAATCAAAAGGGAATTTTATGCAGATCGCCTACGATGGATCGGATAGAAGGTCGATGGCGATTGTTAGCTTCGATATGAAGCTGATTAACATTGTGACAAGGGCTCAATTATTTTTTGTAATTCTTATGGTTCTTCTAAAATAAACTCTCCGATATCAGAATCAGATTCATTATTGTACACGTAGTTTTGAGAAGATACAATTTCATGTGGAAAACAGACTACATTGTGGTGTCATATTTTGGGTATCCAACTGGACGCAAGTACATCGACGCTTGGCCAAGTGTGCCTTCTGCCCATCTCAAATACCGCTCGCTCTCCACTGGAATATTCGGGCAAGTGTAGCGGACACCGTTCAGGTTAGCAGCTCCGCAGAGTTGATCCTCGACGTACCACCATCCGGTGTTGAAGTTGGACTTGGAGCAAGTGTAATAGACTGGAAAATGGCTGGGTTACGGTAGAAATTCCACTTTTCAACTTACTGGCTTCGTCTTCAACTTTATCTACCAACTTTGGAGGGATGGTTGACTCCGCCTCAATATCCCACGTGGAGAATTTCGGTCCATTCTGGCTCAGGTCCCATCTCGCCCATCCATCTTGATAATAATGCTCATCGGCTTCAGTTCCGGTACAAGCCTCTCTGATGACAACTGAATACTGGGTGGTTGAATTGAGAACACTGAATGTCGGGTAGGTACAGTCGGTGTTGAGTGCCGGACGACCGTTGCTTTCACAGCGGTGGAGGTTCAGACGGAGAGTATGGGGTTGATAGGCGGTCAACTGATGGATAAACTCAAGTCCAATCCACACAGATTGGGTGGCTGGGGTACCGAAACCGATCAGGTAGTCTTGGAATGTCTTGTTAGTGTTCAGATCTTTAAAGTCGGAGGACATGAGAGTGAAACCTCCTCCATTGGTAGTCATGTCACAGAACACGTCCATTGGAGCGTATTTGGCACGGTTTGGAAGGACGAATGGTGGGTTGATGGAATAGACTCCAGTGTCTTTGATTCCCCAGTAGACAGCTAGATCAGCGCAGTGGCGACGTGGTTTGTAGGAGTTGCAGTTGGAACCCAGCCAGAAATCGTCACAGATGCAGTTATAGGATCCAGGAGTGTTGATACACTGTCCATGTCCACAGATTCCGGGGGTCTCCACACACTCATTGATATCAGTGCAGTTGTATCCGTCTCCACGGAAACCGGAGTTACACTGACATTGAATATTCACAGAGTTCAGGACACAGCTACCGTAATCCGAACATGGGCGGTAGTCACTCCACATTGTTCCGTTCTGACATTCATGGTAGATTGTGCAGTTGTCGGTGACCCATGGGCGTCCTGGACGATGAGCGTTTCCGTCGGAGTCAACGCATCCGCATTGGTCGAGTCTGATACACTTGATGGAGCCGGTGACAGTGTTATCCACAACATATCCAGGATCACATTCACAGCCATCAACACATCCCTGATCGCAAATCTCTGGGAATGGCTCAGCGCAAGTGGATGGGCAAGATGAGGTGCACACTGATGGATGAGAGTTCAGGGGACAAGCCAGAGGGCAGTTGACCTGGGCACGCCAGTCTTTGTTCATTGTCTGTTGTGGAAGGGCGAGTTGACAGTATTGGAAGAAATAGGAGAGCTCTGTACACTTGTAACCAGGGTTTCTGCACAAGTCATAAATGCAATTGTAATAAAAGTCTTCCAAAGTATCGTTGCCGAGGCCCTGACAAGCTCCGAAAACTCCGAGACCGAGTTCGGCTTGTTGGATTGGGTAGCAGGTTTGAGCGGCGGATTGGACGTCCTGAAAATGGGCGAAAATGAGGTTGGGAACCCGGAGGAGAGTGGAAAGGGTTGAGCGGTACCGCGCAACTCTGTTCTAGAATAATACTAGTACTGACGCAATTTGTGTTGTTGTCGATCGCCTGGCCACTGATACAGTTCTCCTGGCCGGGACGGAGGACAAGGAACTTGTCGGTGATCCATGTGTCCTGGAAGAGTTCAAGGTTTCGGGGGTCATAGGGAAGGGTCTACCTCGGTTTTCATAAAATCTGCATGATTATTGCTCTCCGGCTGTCGAGACGATTTGATTTGCAAGACGGTTCCATTTTTGTTTACCACGTCGTCCAACTTCTTTCCGTCAATGTTACCCGCCAATCCGCAGAGGGTGGATGGGCCGTTGAACTCCGGAATATCGGGAACTTGAACACAAAGGGAGTTGTAGGTGGTGAACGTGACGACGACTCCCTGCTCGTTTTCGATTGTGAATGTGGATCCCGAGTAGCGGATACGGACGGTCCAGGTTTTGAGGTTCGGGTAGTACCATGGCGTGAGCACTTGGACTCCGTTCACCAGCGCTGTCTTTGAGCGGCCATCCACGTGGATGGTGAGGTTGTGAAGATCGACTTCGACTTCCGAGACTTGAGAGACACTGGAATTCTGAATTATGAACGGATCCCAAGTCTTCTAAACTAACTGGTAACCCTTTCCTGGTAACTCGTTCTTAGCTCTGACTGAGAACCATCCGTATGGCGCCGGAAGGTTGGTACACGGTTGGGAGAACACATAGGGGCATGTTCCCTGGTAATCGAAGCGAAGGCCGTCATAGGTGACATAGTGAGGATCTCCACTCATACAGGATTGTTGAACCTTCATATCGCAGTCTCTTCCGTTCTTTTTCGCAGTGTATCCTGGTTTGCAGATGCAGTTGAGTTGATGGTTCGCCACATAGCAGTCAGCGTTCTTTCCGCAGGTATTGGCTTTGCAAGCGATCACATTCTGGCAGAATCTTCCGGAAGTGTTGTCAGGGCAGACACAGCTGAAAAAGTTCTCTTCTGGCTGCTAATCATAGCTACTTACTAGAAATATTGCCACGGGAATCTGGAGTCGGGGACACATTGTCCAGTGTTACAGAGTCCTGGTTGACTGCAAATGCTACATTGTGGGGATACTGTAGCAGCGACGTCCTGGTTGATGCTAACCTGAATAGTTTCAGAATGATCTTTGCTCTTGACATATATTTACCTCATTCAAGAAATGACGGACTGCACTGTCGTCTTTAATCGGCTTGGAGAGCGGAGCCAAGTACTCTTCGTGCTTGGCCTTTTGGTAATGACTGATCATGGCGAGAAGGGTTTCTTTCGATTCGCATTCCAATCCAGAGCATTGGTCGCTGGAAAGGGAGAGGGTTACGGTAGTTTATACAGAGGGTCTAAGGCTTGGTTGGGAGCTTGATCGTACAGACCCCCTAAGCCCCCCTAAAAGAACTACAGTACTCCTAGGACTAGGGGGGACAAGCCACTTGCCTCAAACCCAGCCTCTAAGAGCATCAAAAGCGCTGCTATAGGCTAAACCTCCGGCCTCACGGGTCTCAGTACTGCTACAGTACCCCTAGTCATTGAGAGTTCGACCCATAGTACAGACCCCTAAGCTTATGTTGGAAGCCTAAAGAAACTACAGTACTCCTAGCCAATGAAAAATTTGAAAAGCGCAAAAAAGCCAAGTCTTAAGGGTATCAGAAGAGCCCTAGACCTTCGGCCTCATGGGTCACAGTACTGCTACAGTACCCCTAGTCAATAGAGTCCCCTAGTACCAGAAAACTTACGAGTCCTCCATATAATTCGGCACATCACAATCGGCTCCATAACATTTCAAATCGTCATCGACTGCTGCAACAAGGACGCTAAGCAGGCACGCAGCCGCCAATAGTTTGGCGAGAAGACCCATCTCTACCTCTGCATCAATTCATCGCCTTATAAACTATCGTTATCAATGTGTTTCAGTCATCGTCATTCGAATTGGAGTCTTCGGTGCTTGCTATCAGTGACATTTCGCATTTGATTCATTTAGTTTTTCGATGGGCGATTATCATAGTGTTAAGATCATATTTGGAGGAGAATTGGAGGAAGGAGAAATGTTAGTTTTGGAGAAGAGGAAATGATAATTCGGGTGCAAACTACCATCATCATCATTCTTCTCTTCTCTGGAAATTTATGAGTCAATGACCTTTCAGATAACCTTTCCCCTTGATCACATTGAAAGGTCGAAAGGGGCGGGTTGTTTGCTGTCAGTTATCGTTTTTTGAAGATTGCCCATTTTTATTACGGT
The DNA here is from genome assembly GCA_016735795.1 of Caenorhabditis tropicalis. Classification (NCBI taxonomy): domain Eukaryota; kingdom Metazoa; phylum Nematoda; class Chromadorea; order Rhabditida; family Rhabditidae; genus Caenorhabditis; species Caenorhabditis tropicalis. Next base: position 1,384,209 of record CM028618.1, read on the forward strand.
CGTCAAAATAGTAACACCTACGCCAATGTAGTCGAACGGTTCAAGGGTTCAATTTGAAAAGGGGAATGGAAGGTTCTGGAAATGGTAAAAAAGCTTCGCTCATGAGAAAGATATCGGTTTGGGGTCAACAAAAGAAATGTAGCTCGTAATAAGTAGAGCATTTTATTAGTTAACAACTTTTTTGTATCTTTATTGAGAGGTGAGATGTAAGCGTTTCAAAGGAGGTACCCCCGCCGTGCCCCGCCACCGCTGAGACTTCTTGTTCTTCAAAGGCGCATATCTGTGTTCCCAATAAAGATATCAAAAAGTTGTCAACTAATAAAATAATTTAGAGATTAAGAGCTACATTTTTGTAGTTAACAATTTTTATTTAGCATTTCAGGGAACAGAGATATCTGCGTTTGAAATTGCACACCAATCTTGAAGTTAAAAAAAACACATTGTTCAAGAGCGCATATCTCGATTCCCAACAAAGATACAAAAAAGTTGTTAACTAACAAAATGTTTAGCTTAACATGAGCATCATTTTCTTAGTTGAAGCTTTTTTCTATCTTTTCAGGAGACTGAGATACACGTTTTCAAAGATAAAGCTCAAAATGCTATAAAGTTCTAAACCTCATATCCCATTATCACGTTTTCATTAAATTTTGAAAGCAAAAACGTATAATTCAACCCGAAATAATCTAATTCTATTTGGAATTCATCAGATTTTTTCACAAAATTCATTTCATTTTCATATTTTTCTTTCAATAACATGTGGACTCTCTTCGAAGAAAAAATCAGTACGATTCAGGTATTTCCCATTGATATTTTTGATATTTAAAATAAATTTTGCCATTTTTCTCTTTATTTTCAAACAAAAATCTTTTTTTAAAAAGCTTTTGTTTCTATCCAAAAACCAGTCAACTAGAATCCACATGTCCACTTTCCCTAACCAAATGCAAGCGCGCTCCACCGAACCCCACACAAAAAAGAATATTTTCCTTTTTCCTCTGTTTTCCCTTTATCGTCGCATCATCTTGCCACCAGTCGTTTTGATTCTTTGTTTCAAAGAGAAAATAGATTGAGAAGCCAGCCAGCAACAAAAAATCTCAATTCACCTGACCCAACTATCGATTTTTCTTGTTGCAGGAAATGGAGGGGATCAGTTTCCTCTTAATACTCTCTTCCGCAATGTTTTTCGGCAGTTATATCGCCGGATCCATACCCCTCATGTTCAGTTTATCAGAGGCAAGTCTTTTCCAGTGATTTTATTCAATTACCGTGGTTTTTTGCAGAGTCGCATCCGATTAGTGAGTATATTCGGCGCGGGTCTCCTCGTCGGCACCGCTCTTTCTGTGATAATTCCAGAAGGTGTCGAGGCTTTGTACGGAGCTCAATGTGGTAAATTTCGCTTCAAAAATACAGAAATAAACGATAAATTAGAGTTTCAGCCGGCGGCCATCATCACAGCCACGAAAATCCGGTTGTCTCGCAAGTCGGCGCGATTGTGAATCCGGCAGAGGCGAAACAAATTCTCGAGAATTCTGCCAAAGATAAAGAAGACAATTTGCCACGGATTATCCCGAAAGATGCGGTTTTGAATGAAGCGTGAGGGATTTTAAAGAGATTTTTAAATTTTTTAAATAAATTTTCAGAATCCAAAGAGTAGTGCGGTCCCCCGAGATAATAAACCGAACGAAACGAGACGTTTTGATAGAAACTCATTCGACGAACGAGGAAAATGAGAAGGAAGAGCACGGGCACTCACATGGAAACGTTCATTCTCAGATTGGTTATTCGCTGGTGCTCGGCTTCGTTTTGATGCTGCTCGTTGATCAGATAGGAAGTGCAACTGTCGCGAGAAGTGGGTTATTCAGCAGGGATCCTGATAATTTTTAGTTTCTAGATGATCGATCTGGAAGGAGTCGGATAGGAATATCAGCGACCATCGGGCTAGTTGTTCATGCCGCCGGTGAGTTAAAAATTCAAAATTAATTCTAAAACCATCAAAACCTTCCAGCCGACGGCGTGGCCCTGGGAAGCGCGTCAGTCATCAACAAATCCGACGTCCAACTCATCGTCTTCGTCGCAATCATGCTCCACAAAGCGCCCGCCGCATTCGGACTCGTCTCGTTCCTCCTAATGGAATCCATCGATCGACGAGCGATTCGTAAGCATCTCGTTGTGTTTTCAGCTGCCGCCCCGGTCGCCGCAATCGTCACTTTCATCATTATTATGCATGTGAGTGGCCTCTCATTAAAATACAATTCAATAAAACAAGGAATCCCAGATGGGCGAATCGATGCGGTCAGAATCGTCGACAGGTGTGCTGATGCTCTTCTCGGCTGGCACATTCCTCTACGTGGCGACAGTGCACGTGCTTCCGGAGCTAGTGAGTGTTTGGTTTGGGGAAATAGAGTTTAGTTATCAATACGTTCCATTTTTGGCGGCGCGACGAAGAAATAAAATCGTATTAAAAAAAGGGCGGAAGGTCAAAGAATATTGTGCTTTTGAACTGGAAGAAGACAGAAATAGCCGGAATTCCAGGCAAACAACAAGCAAACGGAGTACTCCCTAGTCGTCGATGCTACGTCACCATCCTCCATCGGACACTCTCACTCTGCCGGACCAAGCTACACCCTCAAAGAGCTTCTGCTGATAATCGCTGGCGCCGTCGTCCCGGCTATCCTTGCTTCCGGACACTCGCATTAAAAAATTTAGTTGTAAAATGTGTATTTTAGCTTTACCCCGATCCGAGTTTACATTCTTCAACATCATCAGCATTTTCCTCCTCGTTTCTCTCTCTCTCTCTCTCTGTTTCTGTTCCATTGTGATTCTATAGCTGTATTTTCTATTTTCGACTCTTTTGTCTTCTTCTTCCTCTGCTTATGGGTACCCCGGCTACTTTCCGTTGTCTTCTTGTACATACTATGGTTATTTATATAGAGATTTTTAGCTTTTTTTGTATTCAGCTAATTTCCTAGCTTCTTCCCTGGTTTTTTTTTAAACCAAACGCGCCTCTAGACTTCTAAAAGGGAAAATAGATTTATCAAACAGTTAACAAAGGTGATATGAGCAAGGGGACCATTAAGATCATGATTAGGCGACTTTCGCAATGCCAATTGTTCCGCACGCCAGCGGCTTCTCCCCGAAATGCGTTCGCTGACTCCATTCGGATGTTGAGAATCTAGGTTTCTAAGGGTTAAAAGGAAGAAAATAGAAACTTACGAATAGATAACCAGAGCTCTTCCAACAACATCTGCCACCGGCCAATCGACAATCCGATCGAATTTCCCAGTCTCTGTTATATCACCCAACGATGGACTAAGCGACCTGGAAAACGGAGCCCCAACCCGAGAGCATCCTTCAGAGGAATCGCCGAACTGATGGAGGACGACAGCGTGGCGGCCTCCTGGGAGGGTATAGACCTCTCCGTGGATCCGAAGAGCTGTAGAAGTCAGCTGGGAGAAAGTGAATCGACCGATATGGGATCCCTCACGGGTGTGAAGAATCGCAACGGCTATCTGAAAGATTACGGTAGGGAGGGATAAGCGGAGTCGGGGACTATTGTAGTTTAGGGGTCCCTTCAACCTGGGTAAAAAATATAGGGAACCCTTCAAAAAAAGGCTCGGTTATAGTATCACCGGCCAAAGACTTATAGCCGGCCGAATGCTGAAATAAGAATTTTTGGGCCGGTCTTATTTCGGAGTTCGACGGGTGATAATTTTCTGAGAATATTCGGCCGGTCATGTTTCGGTTAGTGTTAGTTTTTTGACCGGTGTTTTTACAACCAAGGCAAAAGATAGGGGTCCCTTCAGCTTTAATAAGCTCAAAAAATATAAGGGAGACCCCTATTTTTTAAATGAAGCCTGAATGGACCCCTATTTTTCTGAAGGGTCTCCTGTTTTTTGCGCGATTTCAAAGGACCCTTTTTTTCTGAAGGGGCGTTTTTTTCGGGTTACTCGAAGGGACCCCTATTTTTTAGGGGTCTCCTTATTTTTCGAAGGGACCCCTAAACTACAGTAGTCTACCCACCACATCATCCACAAACGGATCGGTGATTTCTCGAATAGTCGCGAACCGCACAGGATGCTCATCCATACTAGCGGCTACCGGCGAAATCCGATTCGTTGTCCATGAGCCCATGGAACTTGAGCAACTTTCTCTCGGGACACAAGGAGCGGTGACGTCGTTTCGAGCTCTAACGAACCCTGGGGCGCAGTGACATCCGGCGCTGCAGGTACCCGAGCAAACTGGGACAGACGGTTGGCCACAGTACTCTGGACAGAGGGTCCCGCAGGAGGACCAGACGGCGTGCTTATCAGGACACACGCAACGTTGGGGGTTGACTCCGAGGGAGACGATAACAGGCCGGCAGCATCGCTGTTCGACGGGACAGTCCATATCGGTGTTGCATCCGCGGCCGCCGACGTCGAAGGTGGTGGAGGGGCATTGGGAGGAGGAGGATACGGTAGTCTTATCGAGAGAGACCTCCGCGATTACTGTAGTAGCTGGTGGCAGGGTAGTTGCCTCTGTGGTCGTAGCCTCCGTCGTTGTCTCCTCCTCTTCTGGACACTCTTCAATCTTCACACATTTCGATGTGTGCCACGTGGCAGAGCTCTCAAACACCAGACCATTCTTACAGAAGCATCCTGTCTGACACGGCGCGCAGTTTTTCGGGTGCCGGTTGTCACATCCCATTGGACAGGAACTCCCGCATGTCATGAACTCCTTGGTGGGGTCTTCGCATCCACGATCGCACTCCGCCGGTAGCACGCATCGAGAGGTTGGGTCATTTGGATGGAGGAGGACATAGGGTTGACGGCAGACACACCCGGCAAAGCATTGCCCGGATCCACAACGTCCCAGAGGGTTGGCACATGACCTGGAGCAATGGAGAGCTCCGCATTGACTCCATTCCTTTCGGGGGTCTGAGCAAGTGGCAGGGAGGCTTGCAGTAGATGGTGGGATGTTTTTTTTTCGGGGGCATAACTGTGGAAGAATACACGTGGAATTAGGATCCCGAGAGTCTGCGAGAACATACGGTAACCGACAGAAACATCCGGGTTCACAAGACAAAGCACAGTCGAGGGAGGCCGCCTGGGATAGCGGACGATCGCAAGACGCTGGGCACTTGCTCCCGCAACTTTGGTAGTTTTTAAGTGGGTGCTCACAATGTTGCTCAGGGATTAAAGTCGGAAGTTTCGGGGTTACGGTAGTTTTTGGCGTTGGGGTCGTCCTTGGTGTGGTAGGGTACTGTATATTGGTATTCCCGAAGGTACCCACCATCTGGGGGTTCCTCTGAACAAACTGCTCGACGATATCCGGAGCTGGCGTGGGGATCTCAGGACATTCCGAAGGGAGGATACATCTCGAGTGAAGTGGATCATCGGCGTTCTCCAGAATAAAAGGGATTTTGCAGAAGCATCCGGTGACACATCGCTCAGTGCATCTTGGTTGGTTTCGTGACGCGCAGCTAATCGGGCAAGCGCTTCCGCATGTCTGGTACTGTCGTCGTTCGTCTGCACATCGGATGGTCAGGTCGTAAGCCTGACAAAGGGCGCGAGGGACGCACGCTGACCTGGGTGAGCTATCCCGTCTAATGTATCCGGGGAGGCAGATGCACCCAGGCTGGCACCCGGGAGCAGGACAAGCCGGCGTCGATGGGTCTTGACACGAAGGCTGGCACGAGGAGAAGCAAGCGGAGTATTGCTCATTGGCTCCGCAGACCATGGAGATTGTGGGGGTTACTGGAATTTGGAATTTAGAAAAGTTTTCTTAGGTCACTAACTCTCATTAGAAATCGGTTCGGACATTAGTTTAGTTAGGGCTGGCAGGCAAGCATGATAGTTAGGGTTAGTAATCGAACCCGGGCAGCATTTTGCGCCCGGTTCACATTCAGAATCACAAAGACAGCGGGTTAGCGTGGTTATTGAGGTGTTCAGGGGAAGAGGACACTCTCCGGGAGATGTACTTTTGCAGGTCTGAAAATAGGGTACAGAAAAATGGCCCTATATTTTTTTGGGATACCTCCTCTCTCATCCTCTGCTCTTTTAAAAGGGCCGCTGCTTTCAAAGCGAGATTCTCTTGTTTCCTTCTAACCGTCTCGCATCCCTTCTCATCCTTGCTCTCCTTTCCAGTCAACCTCCTACCGTATCGGGTAACACACCAGCAAACATCTGTCCCAGCTAGACACTGTCTGAAAAATTGCAAAAATGATTTGGGCCGAACCGGGAGTCGAACCCGGGACCTCTCGCACCCGAAGCGAGAATCATACCCCTAGACCATCCGGCCGCCGAGTTCTGCGTCTTACCTCCTCCTCCACGCTAACCCGCTGTCCTCGCACAGTGGAATTGCCTGTCCGACGATTTCCAGTGTTCGCAGCTCGTCGAGCAACGCTCGTCGACGCATTGCACATGCTACAAAAATTTATTATGAGCAAGGGGCTAATTCAATTGAACATATTGCGTAATTAGTAAGGCTCTCCAATTTCATGATCCGAATACTAATTATGTACGAGAAGGGTCTCATATTCATTTTGCTTTTTTTTTGAAGCAGCATGGAGAGCACCAAACGTGAGTTTTTCTTTTCTACAGTAATCTATTAAACGTTTTCCAGAAAAACCATCAAAATCGCAAGCGCAACAGCGCCGACAAATGGAGAACTACGAGTTCTCGCAACTCGCTAAGGAACTCCCTCTAGCCAGGGCAATCTCCGGACAGCACATTGACAAAACCACTATGGTTAGACTTGCGACAGCTTATATCAAGCTTAACAATATCTTCGGACAGTCTAGAAGAGCCTACAGTACTTCGGATTACTACTACGGTAGCGATTCTCATTGGACCAATAATCATTTGGATGTGAGCCTAGTTTTTTGAAAAAATTTGAAAAAAAAAATTAAATTCAGCTTCTCGATGGCTTTTTCGTGATACTTGATCGTCGTGGAGATGTTTTATATATCAGTGAAACGATAAGTATCTATTTGGGGCTGTCACAAGTGGAGATGACCGGGAATCCGATGGTGGATTATATTCACGAGCAAGACGTCAATTGTTTTAGCTCGGTGAGTAATAGGCGAGAGAGATACAAAGAAGCTGGTTATTGGAAAAGAATAAGCTTAATATGAGCAACATTTTTTTAGTTGACAACTTTTAAAAATCTCTGATGGGAGCCGAGATATGCGCCTTTAAAGTAAACATTGCCTGTACCCTCTATAACGCGCACTTTTTTCAATCGCTCTTATCTTAGTTCTTAGTAGAGATACAGTAAAATTGTCAACTAATAAAATGTTTAGCTTTACATGAGCAATATTTTATCAATTTATAAATTTCTAAAATCTCTGATGGGAACAGAGATACGCGCCTTTAAAATCCAGTCTCTTGGGCTGTCCTGTCTTATTTCACTCCCCTCCACTTCTGATGCCAATATCTTTTTTCCCAGAAAAGATAAAATGAAAAAAAACACGGACAATTAGAAAATGTTTAACTTATTATGAGCAACATTTCATTAGTTGACAACTTTTTAAAATCTCTGATGGGAGCTGAGATATGCGCTTTTAAAGTCTAGAGTACCCCCGTCTTTTCATAACCAACTTCTAACTCCAATATCTCTCTTCCCAATAGAGATACAAAAAAATGACCAACTACAAAAATTTTTAGCTTAACATAAGCTATATTTCCGTAGTTTACACTTTTTTGCCATCTCTCCTTGCAACCGAGATATCCCCCTTTTTCCAGGCCCTCCACTATTGCGACCGCTACTGGCCCCAAATGTGCAACGTTCGTGTGAAATCAAGTCTAACCAAGCGAGCGAACAAAGACGCTGTTCGAGCATCCCCTGGATACAAGGTTCTTCGACTTGAAATCACAATGGGACCTAATCCAAACACCCGAATGATCGCTTGTTACCCAATGCCTACTCCGGTCTTATCTACAGTAACCATTTCTTCTAACTCTTTTGTTATCATCACTTCGATTGACTTGAGGATCACTTTTGCCGACGAAAAAGCTCATCAACTACTCAGAAATATCTATTTTCCTGATTCAAGTATCAAGGGAATATCGTTTTATTCTCTGGTAGACATCACAGATTCAGATGTGATCTCCAAAATGCATTTCGATATATTCAACTTGGGCGCTTATAAAACTCCATACTACCGTATGATTCTTAATCAAACCGGCGACACGTTTTACGTCGAATCGAATATTTTCCGTCATACATCGGTCTCTTCGAAACAATTTAACGACTCGATCACATTTGTTTCTTCAATTCTTTAAAACTGACCTCCAACTTTTTTTAATGGCTTTCTATTTTCTTTTTTTCTGTTTTTTTTTCCAATAAAACCTTGAAACTCACTCACTTTTACAACATTTTCCCTCGACGCAAAGTTCCTCCTGATGGGTACAGTCCTCGTCTCGAGAGCATCTTCTCGACCATCTCGACTCGTCAGGACACGGTTCATCCGCCGGGGGGTCCGATGTGGTGGTGTTAGTTTTGGGTTTAGGGCTAGTGGCTAAGAACATGCGGGAGTTAATTGAGGTTAGGCTAACAACGGTTGTAGTTTAGGGATCCCTTCGAAAAATTGGGGTCCCCAAGAAAAATAAGGGACCCTTCAATTCGCGCGAAAAAATAGGGGTACCTTCAGAAAAATGGACCCCTATTTTTCTGAAGGGGTCCCTTCGATTTGCGCGAAAAAATAGGGGTACCTTCAGAAAAATGGACCCCTATTTTTCTGAAGGGGTTTCTCCAATTTGTGCGAAAAAATAGGGGTCCCTTCAGAAAACTGGACCCTTATTTTTTTAGGGGACCCCTGTTTTTCGGAGGGACCCCTACAATAGAGCCGTAACAACTCACGTTCTCGTTGCAGGGAAAACGTTGGGAGGGTGTTGGGGCAGCAGAATCCGTTGTCGCAGATTTCGCCGATGAAGCAGTCGTCCTGCATTCGGCATCTGTAGTAGGAGTATCGCGTATCGGCGCAATGTCGGCATGACCCTTCGGCTTCGCATAGTCCTGAAAAAAAAATTTTTCAAAAAGGGAAAATTCCCTAAACTTACTCAATTGTCCATCGATACCCGAAAATACAGCAAAAAGGAGTAGAATATAGAGCATATTCGGGTGACCTACAAATGAAAGTGTGTCTTGACCTGGGGGCTCCGGGGGGAGGGCGGGGGGCGAGCAATTATAATCGGGAGGCTATAAATCAGGGGGTTGTTCGACAAATTAGTGTTCGGCACTTTATTGGAAGGGGGCAGGTGGGCCCATTCGACAGACGGTTGTCTCTAGGGCTCTTCGAATTAAGTATGATGAAATTGGGTGACAGGGGTTCTAATGGGCCTCGAAAAGATCTTTCTTCAGAAAAAAAACATGTCAACAACTTTCCGAAACATTTTCTGTTGTCACCCCCTGCCATCCCTCTCCCCCATTACCCCTCCAATTTCCCGCCCATTCTACCTCATCAACAGTCCCGACCTTCAACGGACTAGAGAGAGGCGCATGTGTCTCATTTTTACCCTATTCTTCCCCCTCCCCTCTAAGCTTCATAATCCGACCTTGAGAGGGGGTCAACCACCATAGGCACCTATTACCGCCTCATGCTAATACAACTAGGGCCATTAACACGACATGGGAGGGGAATTGGTACTGTCTAGTAGTTGCCAGGAGGAAAAAAGGAAAAATTATTTTTTTCAGGAAGTCAGATGACCCATTTTGTGTACTACTTGCCGGTGGAATTTTTTTTTTGGATTTTTGGTTTTCCATTTTTTTTTGAAGATGTCCCTTAAAAAATCTGCTTTAATTTTGAAGATAAAGGTTTATTATTAGCTAGCTAGCTAACTGGCTAATTAGCACGCGAAAAACCTATCGCGGTAATCAGCAACCAGGTGAAAAAATGGCGCTAAGCCAGTTTCACATACGCCTCCGTTTCGGCTAGTATATCTCAATTACCAGGCAAGCTATCAAAAAATTTTTAACTAATGGAATATTGCTCATAATAAGCTCTTTATTTCGTTAGTTGACAACTTTTTTGTATCTTCCCTGGCAAGCGAGTTATAACGATTTGAAATGAACTACCCTCTGGAAGGCGAACCGCACTCGAGAGAGCGCAGACAACTAGACGCTCTAGCCTTCTCTGCGTCTCTCTATTCATTCTGACACAAATAAAAAACAAAAAAATATATTTTCAGCATAAAATCCTGAATATTATAATAGATAAAAATCTAAAAATCTCAAACGGCAAAAATCTCGGGGTTGTGGGGTCAGAAACGTGATCCTACATTTTGACTCAAAATCTTAAAACCCTTATTTCAGAAAGATTATTTCCGAAAATTTTTAGAATATTTATCAATGCCGAGCTCGATTAATTTAGTAATGGCACCTAAACCCGCTTCGAAAAGGGCAAAGGTGGAATCGAAGACTGTGTAAGTTGACATCTAGAAGCCCCCCCCCCCCCCCCCTCACCGGACAAGAGAAGACTTACAGGGCTGTCCAAAATCCACCGAAAAAAGTGGTTGCCCCGCCTGAGATCGAGGTTCCGGTGAAAAAAGAGGCACCAAAGAAAGAAAAGAAAATCGTTAAATTGTTCAATTCGGTTCGGAGAAAGGTAACCAACAACGATCATTTGAAAAAGTCGTCGAGAAGGAAGAAATCGACATCAGGATCCGCTGATAATCATGTGGAGACGCCGACGCACAGTAGCAGGAATAAGAAGGCGGCGGTGCCATCAGATGAAAAAATTGTGGAGAAAAAGAAGGAGGTGGAACCGGCGAAGGTCGAAGTGAAGGCTGACACGAAAAGTGTGGTTATGACGGCAAAGACTCCGGTTACCCGGAGAGTCAATTATGATATAGCACAGAAGTATTTCAAGAGGATGGCGGAGAGTCAGAAGACTCGGACTAGAACGATTGATGATGATGTGGTAAGGAGGAGGGATTTAGATGGCAGAAAATAATAGGGGTCCCTTCGAAAAATAGCGGTTCATTTATAAAATAGGGGTCCCTTCAAACTTCATCAGAAAAATAGGGGACCCTTCAGAAAAATAGGGGTTCATTTTTCTGATGGTACCCCTATTTTTTTGCTCAAATCGAAGGGGCCCCTTCAGAAAAATAGGGGTCCATTTTTTTGAAGGTACCCCTAAACTACAATAAAACCATTGTTAGCCTAACCTCAATTTCATCAGAAAAATAGGGGTCCCTTCAGGCTTAATAAGCTCAAAAAATATATGAGGGATCCCTATTTTATAAGTGAAGCCCGAAGGGACCCCTCTTTTTCCGAAGGGACCCCTAAATTACAATAGAACCGAAATACTTTCTTCAGAATCGAGACACTATGCCGGAGAGCAGTCAAATGAGTGGAATATCGAAGAAAACAAAGAAGAGTAATCCGCGAAAACCGAAACACGTCCCACTGGATCGAACGGTTTTTAAAGAGAACGGGGAGCCTGTTTGGGTGGTGGCTGACTTGAAACCAAGTGAAATGAAGATGAATGAGAACGGAGAGCTGATTAAAAATCCGGATTTGATGGATGCTCTAGAGGAAGAGGGATTGGAGATGGAAGATGGAAAGGGATGGATTCAGAAGATCTCTACCTATTTGTCGGGAGAATTCAATTCGGGAATTATTGATATGAAGGAGGCGACGAAGAATATCAATCCGTTTGACACATTGGAGGCGCTTGAGCAGAGAGAAAAGGCGTATTTTAGTAAAGATACAGTAATATACAATACGTGCGACACGTGTCTTCACTTGAGTCATAGTAAGGAGAGGGGAGGCTAGGGTGGGGCGGCATCTTTAAGCGGGCATATCTCTGTTCCCAAAGAAGTTAGAAAAAAGTTGTCAACCATCAAAATGTGTATTTTAACGTGAGCAATATTTACTTAGTTGATTATTTTTTAATATCTCAATTGGCTATCGAGATATAAGCGTTTGAATTTTTTAAACTGTCTCTCTAACCCTCCGGGCGGCCTTCAGCTTTGAGCGCGCATATCTCAGTGGTCGAGTGAGCTACAAAAATTTTGTTAACTAAGAATATATTCATTTTAACATGAGCAATAATTTATTAGTTAATTATTTTTCTATGAATCAACTGGGAACGGAGATAGAAGCGTTTTCGTAAGCCATACTGCCGCGTGCACTCACCCTCCAGGTAGCCTGCATCTTTGAGCGTGTATATCTCGGCTCCCAAAAGAGCTACAAAAATATTGTCAACTAACAAAATATTTATTTTAACATGAGCAATATTTTCTTAGTTGACCACTTTTTGATATTTCTATTTGGAGCCGAGATATACGCTCTGAAAGTTTTCCCTCTAACAACCCCGCTTTTCCAGACGCAATAGAACGTTTCTCGGAGCAAGAGAACTCGTTGCCACGTAGGCCGCCATTTGTGAACCGTCGTCTTGGATCAAAAGAAGAAGAGGAGAGAACGTGTCCGGTGACTACAGTAAGATTTGTGGACAATGATGGAACCATTGCCACTTATGACGTGAGGGAAGCGCTGGTTTCCAATTGAACTATTGTTTTTCAGCGTCCCAACCCGATCACATCTGTTCAGAAGTTCAAGAAGAAGATTGCAAGAAAGTACCATCGGGAGCAGGCGTCGGCACCAGAGACAAAGGAGCAGTCAAAGATTCAGGAGCTGAAAAGGGAAGAGTCAAAAAAAGAGGAGTTGAAAAGAGAGGAATCGAGGAAAGAGGAGCTGAAAAAAGAGGAGTCAAGGAAGGAAGAGCTGAAGAGGGAGGAATCGAAGAAAGAAGAGATTCCAGTAAAGAAAGAGGAGGAAAATGAGAAATGAGCTTTATCAATAAACTTCTTTATTAAACCCGTAACAAAAGAATAAGAAAACATTATCAGGGGTCTTTTATCTCTTGAGATCGTTGTCGTCGTTTCGACATTGCTTGAATATCACAAATGATTCTCGAATAGGCAGATAATCTGGCAGTGGTGGCGGCACACTCGAAATCATCCAGGGATACTGTAGTTGCTTCTGTGGGTGCAGGAGACGATGTCACATAGGTGTCCCCTCCTATAGTCGATACTCGAATAGGCGGCCCAATTGTTGGGTCGGTTGGCTCGGGTTCTGGAGATGAGTCGGGGCTCACTGTGTAGATGCTAGTGGAGGTGGAGGGTTCGGAAGTGACTGGTTCAAGAGTTCCATCTGAAGATACGGTGTACACTAGTTCGGTTGTAGTGGACGAGGGATATGTCACTTCCATTGGGTTCTCGGTAGTGGCTACCGTAACCTCAGATATCGTGGTGGCTTCAGAAGTCATAGGTGTAACCTCCACTTCGGATGTCGTGCTCTCGGTAGTGGTAACCTCAGATGTCGTGGTGGCTTCAGAAGTCATAGGTGTAACCTCCACTTCGGATGTCGTGCTCTCGGTAGTGGTAACCTCAGATGTCGTGGTGGCTTCAGAAGTGGTCAGGATTGGCAACGTGGCATCTGGAGAGGTTATAGTCGTCCCATCTGGATAATCTGATGTTGATGGAGTGGTTATCGGGGTGAACCCATCGGGGGTCGGGAAAGTCTCCACAGTAGAAAATGGGAGGGAAGTGATGGACTCTAGGGTGCTTTCCGAGGTGACATATTCTGGAGACGTTGATGTCATCGTTGTCACCTCTGAAGTCGTTGTCACATCGGTAGTCATCGTGACCGTCTCTAGAGTCGAGTCGACGAAAGTGATGGTGGTTCCGGATGTGGTCAGGTCTTCGAGGGTTGTAGATCCTTCGGGTGACGTGGAATACTCGGTGGCTGTGGCTTCAGAGGTTTGCCACGTGGACCCTTCAGAGGTCCCAGTTTGCCACGTGGTTGTCTCTTCAGTGGTTCCTTCGGATAGTGTTGTTGACCAGGTACTTGCTTCAGAAGTTTGCCACGTGGCGGAAGTTGCTTCAGAGATGCCTTCAGATGTTCCCTCCGAGGTACTGTACGTAGTGGTCTCTGTTAGGGCGGTCTCTGATGTCTGCCACGTGGCAGATGACGGTGAGAAATCGATGGAAGTGGTAGGAAACGTAGGTGTTGGCTCTGAAAAAACTATTCAAAATTGTTTTTTCATTTCCGGGACTCACGAGTCGTGAAAACAAAAGTCCTCGGAGTCAAAATCGTCGGTGCCGGAATATAGTCCCCAAAATGAAGCATCGGAGTCAGATTGACCGTACTAAACAGTACGCAGTCTCTCCTCTGGCCCCCATTATTAATAGCAACCGGCACCCGAGTGACTCTTCCCTCTGGGTCCCTGGCCTCAAGGACTACACAGTATTCCGCCTCGTTGCTCAGCGGTTCATCAGAATCGTAGAAGATTCTTCCGGTTTCTGAGTCGACGGAAAATCGTTTGGAATTGTCTGGAGAGTACAGGAAATAGGTGAGGTCTTCTGAAGAAGAGGCTTCTATGTGACCGATTTCTGTCTCGGGTTCCAGGTGGTTTTGTGGGATTTCAATTCTATATTGGAGTTGTTCGAACGATGGATTCTCGTCTTCAGGGGGTTGAGCGTTCGGATCAGCAAACTGAAGTTCGTAGAACATTTGCTGAGAAGCTGTCATTGATCCCGGATCGATCCAGTTTAGCATTTCATTTCCCTAAAAAATAATTAGTTTTAATAAAAAGGCACCCTGCTTACGTTTTCATCGGAAGTCCACTGAACGGCTTGAAGCTCCCTTGGTCGAGAGCCACCTCGGTCTACTATAGAGACCAGTTTATACATTTCATCAACGTCCGGGACTGGCATCCGAGCCCATAGAGCTCCTCCGAAGCTTTTTGATTCTCTGGAAATTATCTCTGTTCGCAGTAAAGGTATCAAAAATTAGTTAATTGATAAAATATTGCTCATGTCAAGATCAACATTTTTTTAGTTGACAACTTTTTTGTATCTTTACTGGGAAAGGCGTTAACGGGGTTGGAAGTTGGATACCGCTCGTGAGGTCGCAGAGAAGTCAGACACTCTAGCTTTCTCTGCGTCTCTCTCGATAACCGTTGGTGATATTAAAAAACTGTCAACTAATAAATTGTTGCTCACGTTAAGATGAGTATTTTGCTAGTTGGTAAAATTTTTGTTACTCCCACGGCAGCCGAGATATACCCGCTACAAACTTACGGGTTCCGGAAAGCCGCTACAAAAGTTCGTTTTCCAGGTTCTGACGCATTGATTTTTTGGATCTGAAAAAAGTTTTTATTCAGTTTGACCCCGGAATTATAGGCTAAACCCTCACCGATAAAAACTCGAGCTTAATGACATTGACCATTTGGGCGGCTGATGGTCGGAAGAAAAACAACGGTGCCGATTGATTCGGTGTGGCTAAAAGCATTCCGAAATCCGAGATTCCAGCGGCACGAATAGCGTATGTCTCTGTTGTCTCCAATGGAAGCAGTTTCTCGTTTTCCAGGCAAGTTAGGTTCATTGAGGAGATCGGGACGATTTTGCTGTCGTTATCCCTCATCACTAGACGAATCAACTGGGTGGACCCACTTGGAATGACAGGGAACTTTGGGGTCAAGGTTTTATGAGTGGGTTTTCCGTTGACGAACACCGATTCGAGTCTAGGGGAGGATGGTCTCATCTCATTCATAATGATTTCGACTTCTTTCAATGGGGTATACCCGTGGTTTATAATTGCGCTGATGATCGAAAAATCGGTTCCTTCCCCTGGTGACAAGTTGTCTTTGATGATGTTAATCGCTCGAATAGTTTTCTTTGGAATCACGGAGACTTCTGGAGCATAGAGTTTCTGTTGGGTTAGTCGTCCCATTGAGGAGAACGAGAAGATTATGATGGGCTGAAATCCAGGGGTTCCCAAAAATTAGAAGAGGTGTCACTTACCTGATACCGAGCAACTGTTGTCAGTCGTCGTGGGGCTGATATGATTCTGGACCAGTGAATTTCAAGGGAGGATCCGGCGTCGAAGGTTCCGAGTCCGTTCAGGGATCCAATGCCAGCTACCCAGGATGGGCCGATGTTGAAGTTGACAACAGGGGTTTTGGGGTCGGATTTTACAAAGGATAAGGTGACACCGACGTTAGTGAGGGTTGTGTTCTAGAAAAAAGAAGAATAGGTTATTAAGGTCAGGTTAAAAAAAGAGGTGAGGCTAAAAAGTGAGGTGAGGCTAAAAAGTAAGGTCAGGCTAAAAAGTGAGCTTAGGCTAAAAATTGAGGTTAGGCTAAAAAATGAGGTTAGGCTAAAAAATGAGGTCGGGCTAAAAAATGAGGTCGGGCTAAAAAATGAGGTCGGGCTAAAAAATGAGGTCAGGCTAAAATTTGAGGTTAGGCTAAAATTTGAGGTTAGGCTGAAAAGTGAGGTTAGGCTAAAAATAGAGGTCAGGCAAAAAAGTGAGGTCAGGCTAAAAATAGAGGTCAGGCAAAAAAGTGAGGTTAGGCTAAAAATTGAGGTCAGGCTAAAAATTGAGGTCAGGCTAAAATTTGAGGTTAGGCTGAAAAGTGAGGTTAGGCTAAAAATAGAGGTCAGGCAAAAAAGTGAGGTCAGGCTAAAAATAGAGGTCAGGCAAAAAAGTGAGGTTAGGCTAAAAATTGAGGTCAGGCTAAAAATTGAGGTCAGGCTAAAAAAGGAGGCTAGGCTAAAAAGTGAGGTCAAGCTAAAAAAGGAGGTTAGGCTAAAAAATGAGGTCAGGTTAAAAAGTGAGGTTAGGCTGAAAAGTGAGGTCAGGCTAAAAATTGAGGTCGGGATAAAAATTGAGGTCAGACTAAAAAGTGAGGGTAGGCTAAAAATGAGGGTAGGCTAAAAAGTGAGCCCCTATGTCAGGTTAATTGAGAAGGTGCCTCACTTTACAAACCAAGGTCCTACTCATAAATTAGAATGTGACCGGACCAGCACTTGAGGACCACTTTTACCCATTATGCCCACTCAGGTCCCAGCTACTGAGCAACTATCCCAAAACTCTAGCCACTAACCAAAACCTGCCCAAAAACTCACCGCTCGATTCTTGATAAACACTTGAATCCTCATCTGCCCATCCTCCTCCACTTCCGTCTTATCAATAAATACAGTACTCGATGCGCACTCCTTCTGCTCGGTGACTCCCGTCTCCAACATTCTCTCCATATATCCATGAAGCATTGTGAACGGATCCTGTGCCACGTTTTGCCTTGAAATTGATTTTATTCTATCGGCAGCCGCCACTAGCTGTTTGGCGTCTTGATGAGTGATTCCGAGTCTTTCTATTGGAACTTTCCCGGATTTCCAGCTCTTGACAGTCAGGTTCCATAGTTGAATCAGGCTAATTGCGTCTTCTCCAATTATCCTTCTCTCAGCTTCAGAAATCAATTGTCCTTCGTCTGATTGATCGGCGATCGCCCCGAGGAATCTATCAACTGCATCCCTATCTAAGGGGTGGATGACGTCATCAGGGAACATTTTCTGGATCTTATCCACAAATTCAATGAAAACCGAAGAGATCCGAATGGTTTGAACGTCTAGAGCGTTTAGAACAGGGAGCACTTTCCCGAAATCTGTATTGGAGTTCAGGCCATTAATGATTCCGAATGGGGAGTCATTCTGCATTTCTCTTTTTCTTCTGGAGCTAATCGGACAGTCGCTTTCTATTGAAGCCACGCATTCCAGGGAATTCCGGAGCTCCTTGAAATCTACGGACACTTCCCGACACTCGAAAATCATCGCTAAAAAAGAAGCGATGACTTCAAGGGATACTGTATCATCGGCTATCTTGTTCCACGATCCGCCACACGCTGTCGCTGAA
Organism: Caenorhabditis tropicalis; assembly: GCA_016735795.1. Lineage (NCBI taxonomy): Eukaryota > Metazoa > Nematoda > Chromadorea > Rhabditida > Rhabditidae > Caenorhabditis > Caenorhabditis tropicalis. The sequence continues at coordinate 1,401,888 of CM028618.1, forward strand.
TGATACCGTTCCCTGCATCGGGTCCTCGCCCCATCCCCACAGTTACACATGACAAGGGTCGATGTGGCCGGAGTCACTGGAGTGTCGTTTGAATCGCAAATCTCATTGGATCCCTCTTGGAGTCTAATCAGAATATTTGATGAGCTGTGAACTGGGATTTCACTGGAATCTGGTAGGAAGACGAATGGGACTTGAATCGTTTTCACATCACATCGAATCTCAAGGTCTTTTTTCCATGAGAACGTTATCCAGAAGCTTTCGTTCATAGCCACAGACCTTTTTGAAGGGGTCACTATGATACCAGCCACTTCGGAATTCCATAATCCAATCGTCCCTTCTAAACTTCCACGTGGAGTGGCAAGCACCTTCTGTCCCCTAGAAGTGACTACACTCGGTTCAAAGTTGAGGACAGGGAGTTGATTGTCGGCAGAAGCCACAGAGGTAACTGCCACGTCACACGAAGCGGGATCGGTGAAATGAGAGCAATGGATAGTGGGAAGGTTCCTTGATCGAGAGGAGACCAATGGAACACAGAAGCTGGTATTCAGGGGGCTAAGCTCTACGAGTTGCTCAACGGGTTCGTGGAGTTCACTTCGAACCAACACGTTATAGGTACCCGGTTGCAGGAAAAATTCCGCCCATTGGACATTCATCCGAATATTGGTCTTCTGAATGTCGACTCCTCTCTGTGGATTCTGAATTGCTATCGTGGCCACTTCCCTGGAGGCCAACTCGCCCTCCTGTCCATCCCACTCGTCTTGAACACAGATTTTGAAGGTATAGTATTGAGATTTATTAGGTGCCGCGTAGAAATATGGGACAGTTGCCATTAGATTCGAACCGTCTTTGATCTGAATAGTTCCGTTTCCTATGGACTCTCCGACTGTGGAAAATGTCATTCGGAGGTGTTTATCTTCTGGAATGGAGATGGGGGAATCATCGAAACTGCTATCGGATATGGTGACTGTCGGGTTGAAAGCGATTTCTGGGGGCCAGTGGACTTTGATCTGAAAAAAGAGGGTTATGAGCTAGAGAGCAACATTTTTATTTTAATGTGAGCAACAGTTTATTAGTTGAAAGTTTTTGATATCATTAACGGTTATCGAGAGAGACGCAGAGAAAGCTAGAGTGTCTAGCTCTCTGCGCTCTCTCGGGTAGTACCCAACTTCCAATCCCGCTATCTCAGTTTCCAGTAAAGATACAAAAAAGTTGTCAACTAAGAAAATGCTCAGCTTAACATTTTCAACATTTCATTAGTTGTCAACTTTTTGATATCTCTAACGGTTATCGAGAGAGACGCAGAGAAAGCAAGAGCGTCTGACTTCTCTGCACTCTCTCGGGCTGTGCCCAACTTCCAGCCCCGCTAACTCTATTCCCAGTAGAGATATAAAAAGTTGTCAACTAAGAAAATGTTTAGCTTAATATTTTCTACATTTCACTAGTTGACAACTTTTCGATATTTTCTTTTCTAAGGGTTCCTTACCTCATACAGATTCTCGTTCCCGTAAACACTCAACACTTCCGGAGTCGTTGGCAGAATCCCTTTCATTTGGATCGGAGGAGCTCTCACAATCTCCATTGGAGAATCTTTACATCTTACTGTCGCCAGCACCTCCCCATCCCAAAATCTTCCGAAATCTATGATTGTCTCTGATCCATGCTGCTGGACCTTCGGGCTTTCGACTTTCGGTTGAATCAATTTCACTTCACAGCCTTCCCTTCCAGTGATATTTAAAGTTAGCGAAGAATTCGATGATTCCCCAATAATCGGGAGATTGATCTCAGGGATTGTGAACCGAATTGGTTGGATTGCATCGGTATGCACATTCGGATGAGCCATTGTGACCTCATAGACACCAGGTAGCATTGGGATATAGTCGAAGGAAACCTGCCCATTGGTATCCGATTCAGCAAGGATCTCATCTACAGTATCGTCTCTTCGAACTCTAATCACCACTGGGTTCTTTCTAGGCGATGCTGCCGCCGGTCCAATCAGTTTCCCTTTTATATTCGCTTTGCCCCTATCAACCGTCACATTCTGAACTTCCACTGCATATTCTGGCTGCACAGTGATATTCCACGCTATCGTAGTCTCTCCAGCCGGCGAGAAGGCTGTTACAGTAACCTCATAAGGGTCAGAGGATCCGATTGGTTCAGGCCACGCCACAATTCCTTTGGAGGCGATGAAATTTAGGTTTGGGATAGTTGAATTCACTCGGAGAACTGATGAGGCAAGCGTCGGGAGCATCAGAACATACGGGACACCCTCGAACGCAGTGTTTGCTCGCTGATGCTCCAAAAATCTTTTGTCAATGGTCGGAATAACTTCTATGACGTCACAAAAGACACCGGTTTTTCCTTGGGGACAAATACAAAGGGGTCCCACACATGACCCCTGGCAGAGGGAAGGCTCACAACCATCGTATAATGTGAAATGGATCTGAAAATAATTATGTCGAGGAATAATTTTTTTATAATCTTTACCGGCCTGGCTTCTGCGTTCCCTATAGAACTCAAGGTTCCCGGCTTAGAGACACTGAATACATGGCGTCCTAGAGTGAGATTAGCAGGGATCGGACATCGGATCAGAGCTGAGGAGACCCGCAGTCCTGTGACGCTAGTTCTCCCGAAGGTGCATACGTAGGAGTTGTTATTGGTTCTAAAAAAGCTCCTTATCTCAGGTTCTGTTTGAGATAGCAAAAAATAGTTAACTAATGAAATATAGCTCTTTTTAAGCTGAGCATTTTCTTAGTTGACAATTTTTTCCTAGCTCTATTGGGAGCCGAGTTACAGGTTCTTGAAGAGAGCTAAACTCACATTGAAAACCCATCCCCAAAAACATTGACAACAGTATTCACATCCTCCAGCTCTGCAGTCGATGGTTGAATATACTGTACCTTACTCCCATCGTCACACTTTCCAATTGCACACACATCACAAGCCCCGCCCATCCATCCTTTTGAACAGGAACATGTCTCGGTAAGCGGCTCACAAATCCCATGGTTACAATCGAAATCGCAGGCTTCACAAGAATCTCCCTTGCATTTCGTGCAATCAGCGCCACCGTAGTCCTCAAAGCAGCTACAGAAGCCTGGTTTGGTGCACACTCCATTCAGGGAGCAGTTCGTGCAATGAGGGATCTGGCATCTGGATCCTTGCCAACCACTATCGCATTTACAAAGACCATTGGATCCGCAGTGTCCATGAACGCAGTTTTCATCGACGCAAGAAGTGACGGAGCACGATTTGCCCATCCATCCAGGATCGCATTCACAAAGATTCGGAGCCGTGCACTTTCCATGGCCTGAGCAACTAGTGACACACTTCGGAATAGAACAATTCGGGCCTGTCCACCCTTCATTACACATACAGACGTTTAGCAGGTTACACAGCCCGTTGCCACTACAATTGCAGAATAGGGGGATTGAGCAGTCGAAACCTGCGTAGCCTTGAGGACAGATACAGATTCCATCCCGACAGGTTCCACGTCGAGAACAGTATGCCAGATGGGCGCACTTGATGTTAGCAGAGTCAGGGACCGTCACAGGGACTACAGTAGTCAGAGGATCAAGTTGGTTATCCATTGGTACTGTAGTTCCATAAGGGACGACAAGAACCGCGCCTTCTTTGGCGTCAATGGTTTCCAAAACTTCATCCTGGTCAAGACCATTCCACTCATTGAATGTTGCATCGATAGGCTGAAACCAAAATGGACATCCGGACAAACATAACGACTTACCGAGTCATCAGAATACGAGATTTGATACTTGCTGTCCTTGTTATCAAAACTATTCGTAACAATCTTCACATTTTCTCCAGAAACCTTAAGAACAGCTCCAGAATTCATGTTATCCTTCAGAATATTATCCGTAAAATAGGCGTCATGAACGCTGGTATCGAGGGTTACTGTATAGATTCCGCCGTTGTTTGTAAAATTGTTTTTCACTATTTCCATAACACCATTTTTCTTTTTTACATTGCTCTCGGAGGTTATCACTAGGGTAGAGCCAATTCCATCTGCGTTGTTTTCATTGTAGGTGTTCCGTTCCATCTGGGATAACTTTTTTTAGGAGAGAGATACGAAAAAGTTGATTATTAATGAAATATTGCTCATGTTTAGCTGAGTATTTTACTAGTTGACAGTTTTTTGATAACTCTACTGGTAGCCGAGATACACCCTTTTGAAGTTAGGTACCGAGAGCGCAGTACGCGACTCAAACTTCAAGCTACCGTATCTCATCACCTATACAAGACACAAGAAAATTGGTTATTGATAAAATATTGCTCATGTTTAGCTGAACATTTTACTAGTTGACAATTTTTTGATAGCTCTACTGGGAACTGAGATACACCCTTTTGAAGTTAGGTAACACAACCACAGTGACTCCCCTAAAAGCTACCGTATCTCATTCCCTATAAGAGATACAAAAAAGTTGTTAACTAATAAAATGTAGTTCTTAATCTTTTCTATATTTTATTAATTGACAACTTTTCTGAAAACCTAGATAAAACCATTCTAACCTACCTGTAAATTAGCGCAGCTTCCCAGGTGAACATGCTGAACGATATCCGTATTCCTCTCGAAACTATTGTTATCCAGTTTGATCAGTTTTTCATTTCCATCATTACACTCCAACGCAACAATTAAACTTGGCACCGAATTGTCTTCAAACTTCAAATTATGCAATCCGATATTCTGAATCCATCCTCCAGATATAAGGATCCCTGCGTGCCCTTTTTTCTGGTTGGTAACACTGACATTTTCCAAAAGGACGGCGTGAAGAGGTGAAGATGGGAATTCAGAGATATGGATGCCATAGCCGCCCATGTTGGTGACCTCAATGTTTTGCAATTCGATGTTTCCTGAAAAATATGATTATATGGGTTACCAGGAGTGCGAGAAGGAATTTATTTATTGGTAAAATGTTGCTCATGTTAAACTGCGTATTTTTTTAGTTGACAACTTTTTTGTATCTCTTCAATGAAGTGAGATACCAGCGGCGCCAGTAAGAGCACGCAGACAACCAGACACTCTAGCCTTCTCTGCGTCTCTCTATTGGAACGCTTAAACGCTAATACCTCACTTTTCGTTAGAGGTATAAGAAAATGGTCAACTAGGAAAATGGTGCTCTTGTTAAGGGCTATATTTTTTTAGTTGACAGCTTTTTTGTATCTCTTCTATGAAGTGAGATATTTGCGGTTAAAGACGCCCCCCCCCCCTAAGTGAGAGCGCGCAGACAGCCAGACACTCTAGCCTTCTCTGCGTCTCTCAACTCACCTGTCGGTGTCATGAAATCGACTCCACTGCCCGCTCCATTCTGAATCCTGGCGTTTTTGATCATCAAATCGTCTCTTCTCTCATCCACCCCAATAGCAGATTCATTCGCCTCCTCAATCACCACCCCGCCCAAGTCAACGACATCATTGGAATTCTGAGTGATCTCAATCCCATGTACAGCTGGTCGAATGATCCTCCCGTTCTGGATATTAACTTTTTGAGAATCAATCCAAATTCCAATAGAGGCATCTTCCGAAACAACGTTTTTAACATCGAGAACCCCTTCTGGCTTAGCGACTATGCCACGCCACGTGTTCCCGTTTTGGCCACGTGTCACCACGGGTTTCTCTTCGGTTCCATTCATTATCAGCTGTCCTGATACAGTAATCCCGACGCCCGGGGCAAAATCTAGAATTGTTCCAGGCTCTATCACCACTGTTTCTCCAATTGGAATCAGGACCTCTTCGTTGATAAGATAGGGTTCAGGGGATGCTTTGATTATTCCATTAGAGGTTCTGAATGGGTTTCCGGTTACCCCGATGACAGGGGATGATGTGGAAGTGTAAGGAGCATCCATAAGAACAGTTTGGTATCCGAGACCAGTGCAAATTGGATTCTTAGTCCCTGATTCCATTTTATTGTTCACTAGATCCTCTGATTTCGGAACAGCTGGAGAGTCATAAGTGATCTCACAAGTGGATCTTTTATCTTGGAATTTATTCCCGATTATTGAAGCGTTCAAAGAATCCGTCGTGATTATTGAATTGGCAAGATTCTGAATAAATTCATTCGATGAAATCAAGACTTCTGAAGTCTCCAGGCCCAGAATCTTGATGACGTCGTGCATGGTATTCTTCGAAAAGTGAGAATTCGATATTGATACGTGGCTACCTAAAAAAATCTACGATTAGAGGTGATCCAAAATTTTGAAAAAAGCTTACGATTCCCATTCTGAATCGATATCACAGAATCGCCTCCATCAAAATTTAGGTAGCTGTTCCCAAGAAATTCGGATTTGTCGATTGTCAAATTGGAATTTGCTAGTTGATCGATTTTGATCATTTCGCCAGAATTTCGAAGGAATCGACAGTTGTGAAGGATTATCTGGAAGAAGGGATTTTGAGTTTTTGGAGGTGGGGAGGACTATTGGACGATTTTCATAAAATTTTGGACACCCGGAAATCAGCTGTATTTTAAAATACAGTAATCTCGGATTTCCAGAGCTCCTAGTAGTGGTCCTGCACACTGCTGATCATGAGGCTAAAACCTCAAGGCTCATATGTAGTTGGGCCGCTAGTCGGCAGAGGACCTATGGGTGGTTTAAGCCTATAAACGGTCCAAGCCCGGTTTTTTTTTCAGAAGACTCCTAAGTGGTTTTACCGAGACAGTACTATGTAAAATATCCGGGTGTTTCATATACCCGGTTCCCGTCTAGCCTGCGCGACCCAGATAGCGGAGGGACGTAGCCAATTGTAGTGACAGGCCACAGAGGGGTGTCCCACAAGTGGCACTCACAGACAGTTGACTAGCTAAACTCGGGACCAAGCCCCTACCCGGACCCAGGCCCTACCTACCCCCAGGCCCTACCTACCCCCAGGCCCTACCTACCCCCAAACCCTACCTACCCCCAGGCCCTACCTAACCCCAGGACCTACCCGGTCCCGGACCCTTATACGGACCAGGACCCGGACCAGGACCCGGACCCGGACCACCCAACAGTCATAAGTAAGACCACCACCGGTTTAGTCAGGTGTCCCACAGACCCCTACACCCCCTCTGACTCTCCGCACCCCCTAGTTCTGAACTCACATTTGGATTCCCAGTCTTCCCAGAAAACCGCACGACGCCCTTTTTGTTATCGTGAAACCGTGAATTCGCAATTCCAATGCTCGCCTCTCCAGTGGTAAACAACTCGAGTGCATGCTCTCCCCGATGCGCCGACACATTGACACCGTCCATCTGAACATTTTTGAATATGACTTGAAACTGAAATTCAATATTACTTCTAGCCGTTTCTCAACTTCCACGTGGATTCCAAAGAACCCATTTGCATTCACAACGACGTCTTCCAAAACGATTTCAGAGGTGCCTAGATAGATACCGGTTCCGTTGTTCGAATAGGATGTACTTCTTCGAATCGTAATTTTTTGGTTGGTGGTCACAAAGATTCCTAATCCACCGTTGGACGCCGCCACCGCTCTGTCGATAGAGATAGCACCCTAAAATGAGTTCTGAAAGTGGTTCGAGTCCGGTTAACCCAACCAAGATACCCCCATGCACATAAATCAACCAATAATCGCATCATCATTTATTTTCAATTCATTTGGACATGGACAAGTTAATTTGTGAGGTGTGAATGCAAAGTATTCTGAAAAAGTGGAAAATCAAGAGACAGGTGCTGGTGATGTATTTGTGTGAATGGATATGGAATATCGATGAGACGGAAATATTTAGAGAATGAGAGAGAGAGAGAGAGAGAGAGAGAGAGAGAGAGAGAGAGAGAGAGAGAGAGAGACGAAGAGAACAAAAAGAGACCGGTGTGATATGAGATCGGGTGCCGTGAGCGTTGAGTTAAAGAAGAAGAAGCGGAACGGACATTGAGCGTGTTTATACCTTTCCCAGGTACTCGATTCCTGTCTTCTCGTTGTTCACCGTCACCACTGATTGCAGATGTGTCGTTGTGGACGGCTGGAAATGAGCGGAGGGTTCGGAAATATTTGGGCTGAGGTAGGAAAAGCGAGGTGATCAAAAGAAAAATATCAAAAAAAAACTTAGGCTTAGGCTTAAGCAAAACTTAGGCTTAGGCTTGAGAAAAACTTAGGCTTAGGCTTAAGAAAAACTTAGGCTTAGGCTTGAGAAAAACTTAGGCTTAGGCTTGAGAAAAACTTAGGCTTAGGCTTAAGAAAAACTTAGGCTTAGGCTTAAGCAAATCTTGGGCTTACGCTTAAACAAAACTTAGGCTTAGGCTTAGGCTAAACTCCAGATAGGGGTCAGTTCAAGCTTAGGCTTAGGCCTAGGCTTAAGGTGGCTATTAAATAGACAGAACCCGGGTTTAGCTCGAGGTTCAGTCATCTCAATTTAGACCATAGGCTTAAGCTTAAGCTTGAAGGTACCAGATAAAAAGCTACCAGATAAAGTTTCATAGCCTGTTACCGTACCCCGTCTCCCACCCCTCCCTCTGAAAACCCCGCCTACTCACATCCATATCACTAATCTGAATCCCATATGTATTTCCATCGAGAACCACATGATCCATACTGGGAGCCTCCCCCGAATGTACACTGACTCCCACTTCGGCGCCAGTGATATTGACGTGTTTCAACGACGAAAAGGACGCATTTCTGAACTCGATCCCTCTCCATCGCTCACCAGGAGCCGCCGACTCCATTATTACCGGCTGACTTGGAGACCCCTTCAGGTTAAGGGTACCTGGAAGGGAAATTTCGAATCAAGTCTTTTCTAGTCACCTACCGTAGACCACTAGGCCAACACCGCTATGAAACTTCCATCTGGATCCTGCCTGAACCTCTAATCGACTTCCATAAGGTACCACTTTGTCCTCGGTTATCTCCTGGATTCCAGATACAGTACTCACGTCATCGGACTTCGTAATATCTTCCACGTCTCTCCGCACCCTTCGGCTCATCCCTTTCCTGGCTCCCGCTTCGATTTCCGCTTCCATAGCAGCTTCTATTCTAGAATACGGGTCTACTGCTCGCAGAATCGACGTTGATGACTTCCCGTGCCGATGATTATGGTTCCGTGTCGTTCGATGACATTCGGATGGGGCCGCCGGTGGGTAGGAGCATGATTTGACTTGCGCGTCGATGACAGATAGGTCCCGACGACTTGAGATGAGCAATCGGAGTGCGTGGATAGGCTGAAATAATCAGGGTTCAAATGAAGGTAGGAACAGTGAGGTGATTAGGCATAGGCTTAGTCTAAACTCCAGGTAGGGGTCAGTTCAAGCTTAGGCTTAGGCCTAGGCTTGAGCTAAACTTAGGCTTAGGCTTAAGAAAAACTTGGGCTTAGGCTTAAGCAAAACCTAGGCTTAGGCTCAGGCTAAACTCCAGATAGGAGTCAGTTCAAGCTTAGGCTTAGGCCTAGGCTTAAGGGAGGCTATTCCGGTTATAGCTCGAGGTTCAGGCATCTCGACTTAGACCATAGGCTTAGGCTTCAGCTTGAAGGTACGCTACCAGATAAAATTGCCTGCTAAGCGGCTAGGCTCCTGTACCGTACCGCCCCTCTATGCTAGTTAAATTTCGGATAGGTCCCTTACCTCTTTTAACCTAAAATGGTGTTTCGAGTTGGTGTAATGCGCAACTTTCCAGTGGCCTTTTGGACATTCTGTGTAGAGAAGATCGCTGAAAGAAACATGATTTCTTATCCTTTTTCTTAGCTTTCTCTTGGGCGAACCCGCGCCCAATTCCCCAGACGAGAATTAATCGTGAAGGGTTAGTAGTGCGCATCGAACGTAACAGAGGGCCCCTTGCTCAACTTTACTTTCCACTAACCGACGCATTATGCAAAAACCACAAAAACCATTGGGAATTGAAATTAGTATCTGACCTGATTTATTTGTGTAACCCTTACCCCCAACCCCCCCCCCTGACTTACATCTCCTCGGCACCCGTTAGCTCTTTTAGACAATGAATGTCGATTGCATCGATGCATGTCACATTGTGGAAATGAATTTTTGTGTAGTGACCGTAGTAAGTGTCCCGCCCATCAATGGCGATGTTCTGGTGACCGGTCTCGACGCGAAGGAATAGTGAGTCTGAAAAAGAGCCGCTCTGACTTCTCTGCGCTCTCTCTCTCACCTGCGGTATACTGTAGCAGGAAGAGTAGTATCACTTTCAGAATCATTTTTGGTACGGTTACATGCTATGCCAAAAATCGGGTTGATGGCGTCTGAAAAGTGGTCAAGAAACATAAGAGAAAAGGTGAAGGCGAAAAAAAATGGTGAAACTAAAGAAATGGCGCAATTATCGGCACGAGAGGGAAAACGAGCGGCAGCGAGCATACACAGTGGTGAGTGGCGGAAGAGTAACAGATAAAAAACGACCCGGAGGAGGAGAAGAAGAAGTCGGGGAGAGCATACCCTCTTTTTGCTCTTTTTTGTCTTCACTTTTTCAAGAGAGAGGTCAAATTGTCTTCTTCTTCTTCTTCTTGCCTCGACTTTTCGTCACCTGAGATGATTGGTGGTTTCAGAAGATGAAGAGACGCAGAGAGGGTGGCAAACAGCTGGATGGAGAAGGAGAAGAAAACTCTTTCAAGGGGAGCGAAATTTGAAATTTGTATTCAAATCACACGAATGAAGGCTTTCTGGGGGGGGGGGCGGGAGAAGAAAAACAAGTTTTGTGTCAAGGCAAGGAGGCGGTGTGTGTGTTGGCGAGAAAAGAAAATGAGAGCAGAATTTTAGATTATGGCTCGACGAGCACGTTGGCGATGAAGGAAGAGAAGGGGAATACGACATTGATGCTAATGAAAAACCCGCGAGTTGAAGTATTGAAACATCAGCGAAGTTGACAAGGTCGAAGGTGAAGGGTTCATCGAAGGTCAGCTGAGTAGGCTGAGAATAGGTCGGTTGAAGGTTTTTAGATAGGCTTAGGCTTAAACAAAACTTAGGCTTAGGCTTAGGAAAAACTTAGGCTTAGGCTTAAACAAAACCTAGGCTTAGGCTCAAGCTAAACTTAGACTTAGGCTTAAGAAAAATCTAGGCTTAGGCTTAAGCTAAACTCCAGACGAGCGTCAGTTCAAACTTAGGCTTAGGCCTAGGCTTAAATCAGGTTATTAGTTCGACGGAACCTGGCTAACCTGTCATAATGTTCAGTTTAGCTTGAGGACCAGGCTGAACTTAGGCCATAGGCTTAGGCCTAGGCTTAAAGGTACGTTAGCAGATAAGCTCAACCTGCCAGGCTTTCTTAGTACTGCCCTTATGTTAGAGGGACTGGATTAAGATGCTTCCTGTTGACAGCTAGGACTAGCTTTTTTAGAACTCGCCTAATCTGAGCGCACTGCTATTTTACGGAATTTTTTCTAAACCTTTTTTTCGAAAAAAAAAAGTGCAAGCTCAAAAATAGAAGGCTCTACCCAAGTAAAAGTAGCATAACAAAAGTCGGGGGCCAATGAATAAAAGGTTCAACAAACGACTTCCCCTCTGGTTTTTTTCACTGGAGAATTCTTCGGCCGCCTCCTCCAAAAAAAATAAGTTCCACACATCGTCTGCAAAAGACGTCCCCCCTTCATTCGAATACGTCATTCGCACATTCTTCCAAAAAAATCATTCGGAATGAGCAATTTGATCCCCCGCCATCCCAAAGGGGGGGGGGGGTGTTTCTGCTCCGGCGGTTCCCACGATTCACCGGGTAGGAACCGCCAAGAATGGCGCAGAGATTTTTCAATTTGTGTGTGTGTGTGCTTCTCTTGAAGCTCATCAATTTCTTCTCAAAGTACTCTCTGTGAGAAACGAAGTGAATTGACACGACGATGTGGTGACACAAAGAGTGTGTGCACGCGAATCTATTTGCTCCTCCAAAGGGGCCCCGGCTCCCGCCTCAGAAAGGGGGGGACCCCTGGGCGTCAAAGGAGGGGAGGGGAGGAGAGGCGTTAATAACACGTACGCGCCTTCTGAGAAAAGAAGAAAGAAGGAGGAAGAAAAAGGGGTAAGACACCTTGTTAGGGGACAGGTCAGAGGTTAGTATGGGGTAGGGTAGGGACAAGGTTTTAGAAAAGTGTAGTGGCCAAATTTAGAATTTTCAGAGTCTTTAGCCGAAGCTGATTAGCAGGATTAGCAGTTCTCCAAAAGAGAGAGAGAGAGAGAGACGCAGAGAAGGCTAGAGTGTGTAGCTGTCTGCACTCTCTCTGGGTGCCGCCTACTTTTGAGCGCTTGTTTTCAAAGCCTCATATCTCAGTTCCCAAAAGAGATACATAAAAATTGACAACTACAAAAATGTTTAGCTTAATCTGAGCAATATTTTCTTAGTTGAAACTTTTTTAATACCTTTACTGGTACCCGAGTTATAGATGCTAGAACAAGGTGTACTTTTCTAGCAGGACTATGATATTCAGGGTGTAAAAACTTGCTGACCCTCTAAACAAAAAGGATCCAAGCTCCTCCCTTTTTGAAGCCATTGACCCTATTTTCCCCCTCTTAGCCATAAATAGAACATAAAAAATAAATCACCTAGCACTTGAGAACCCAACTAAAAAGGGGGCAGAGTGAAAATCTGAAGACGAAGAGGTTGAGAGAGAGAGAGAGAGAGAGAGAGAGAGAGAGAGAGAGAGATTGAGTGGTTTCCCCGAGACACACCCTCCCCTCCGACTAAATTTTCTGGAAAATGTGTACTATCAAATTGAGAGAGCAGTGAAGTGTTGACGTCGTGATGGTGAGATGCAAAGCGTGGAAGAAGGGGGGACGCCGTCTAAATAAATCAGGCGGTACTTCTCGACACAAATTTGCATATTTACTTGCTCTATCTCTCTTGAGAGAGAAAGAGAGAGAGAGAGAGAAATGTCTATATATGATTTTGGAATGAATTCTCAGAGTTATATAAAAGTAGTAAAGTGGAAGAGTCAAATGTGTAATGGATACATTTGGTGGAGGAGGAAACCACTTGGTTGGAAGAAACTTGAGACTTTTTTGGGAGAGGAGGAATCTGGAAAATAAGCTTTTTGGTTGGCGGAAAGGAAAGACACGTGGTTTTTTTGGGAGAGGGTTTTTATTGGGAGCCTTGAATTTTTGAATTTTTGAAAAAAGCGTTTTTTCCAGCCGGGTTTCAGGGTGTCCCAAGTATTTTTGGTTGGGACCCTAGTTTTTAGCCTATAGCGGGTAGGACCCTAGCTTCTAGCCTATATCGGGTTTGGACCCTAGTTTCTAGCCTATATCGGGTTTGGACCCTAGTTTTTAGCCTACATCGGTTAGGACCCTAGCTTCTAGCCTATATCGGGTTTGGACCCTAGTTTCTAGCCTATATCGGGTTTGGACCCTAGTTTCTAGCCTATATCAGGTAGGACCCTAGTTTTTAGCCTACATCGGGTAGGACCCTAGCTTCTAGCCTATATCGGGTTTGGACCCTAGTTTCTAGCCTATATCGGGTTTGGACCCTAGTTTCTAGCCTATATCAGGTAGGACCCTAGTTTTTAGCCTACATCGGGTAGGACCCTAGCTTCTAGCCTATATCGGGTTTGGACCCTAGTTTCTAGCCTATAGCGGGTAGGACCTTAGTTTTTAGCCTATATCGGGTTTGGACCTTAGTTTTTAGCCTACATCGGGTTTGGACCCTAGTTTCTAGCCTATATCAGGTAGGACCCTAGTTTTTAGCCTACATCGGGTAGGACCCTAGCTTCTAGCCTATATCGGGTTTGGACCCTAGTTTCTAGCCTATATCGGGTTTGGACCCTAGTTTCTAGCCTATATCAGGTAGGACCCTAGTTTTTAGCCTACATCGGGTAGGACCCTAGCTTCTAGCCTATATCGGGTTTGGACCCTAGTTTCTAGCCTATAGCGGGTAGGACCTTAGTTTTTAGCCTATATCGGGTTTGGACCTTAGTTTTTAGCCTATATCGGGTTTGGACCCTAGTTTTTAGCCTATATCGGGTAGGACCCTAGTTTTTAGCCTATATCGGGTAGGACCATAGTTTCTAGCCTATAGCGGGTAGGACCATAGTTTCTAGCCTATAGCGGGTAGGACCCTAGTTTTTAGCCTATATCGGGTTTGGACCCCAACCTCTAGCCAATAGAGGCTTAGAACCCTAGTCACTGGCCAATGGTAGGCTGGGACCCCAGCCCTCAGCTAGTTAGGGCCCCTAACCCTTACAATGTTAGCTTGTTAGCTCCTTAATTGGGACATGCTGAGGTTACAGATAAGCCTTGTTTTCTTAGTTCCCGGTTCCCAAAATAACCGGTTTCAAAACTTCCGCCTAGCCCAGTTCCCAAGTTTTTTTTTCTCGGGTCCCTAATCCTTCGCTAGCCCCCCCCCCCCCCCCCAGCACCACTTAAAAACCAACTTGAACTCATTAAAGGTTCAAAAGTTGACTTTTTCCTCTATTTTCCCTCTCCATCTAATAGCCCTCATGATCGATGAGCAAAAACTGCTCGAACATAAATATGGCTAATGTGATGATGGATGGGACGGAAATTGTGATGAGCAACCACATCCGGAAAACACTATGTTCGCTTCTCATAATTTAGTAAATACGAATGTATTCAGAGGGGAGGATTGAGTTCCAAAAGAAGGGAGGCGAAACAAAAAGAAAACAGAGTTTTTGGGGCAGTTTTGGAGGGGAGGGTGTGTTTTTCCGCACGCAAAAACAGACAAAGAGCGAAATCGAACGGGGGAGGGACCTCGAGGGGGGTGGGTTGCGAAAAATGAATACGTTTTTTTTCGCCCCCTTTTTTGGTTGGTGTGTCAAGGTTGACGGTTCCTTTTTTGGGGGAGACTTTTGGGGTATTCCGATGGGAATAAACTGGGAGGAGAAGATGCAAAGGTGAGATTTCGGAAGGACATTGAGATAACAGAGTTCGGGTGGACTATGGAAGTTTCGGTGGGAGATACAAAAAATGGTAAACTAAAAATATTGAGCTTGAAAAGAGCTACATTTTATTAGTTGACACTTTTTTAATACCTCAAACAGCTAGCGAGAGAGACGCAGAGAAGGCTAGAGCGTCTGACTCTCTGCGCTCTCTCAAAGCTTACTTCTTTTTGAGCGTATGTATCTCAGTTCCCTGTAGAGATACAAAAAAGTTGTCAACTAATAAAATGTTTAGCTTATTATGAGCAATATTTTATTAGTTGACACCTTTCTGATATCTCAAACGGCGAGCGAGATAGAGAGACGCAGAGAAAGCTAGAGCATCTGACTCTCTGCGCGCTCTTGCGGGTTACACTTTTTCAAACGCGTGTATCTCGGTTCGCTGAAGAGATACGAAAAAGTTGTCAATTAATAAAATGTTAAGCTTATCATGAGCAATATTTTGTTAGTTGACAGGTTTTTGATATCTCCATTAGGTAACGAGATAAACTTCCTGAAACAAAACTTAAAACTATGAAAAAAACCAAAAACGGAAATTTCAAAAAAACTAAAAAATTCGTTTCGGTCTTCCCCGGTAAACAAAAAAGTGTAATCCCGAAAAATACTAGAATAAATTATGAACTTCTCGTTTTTCACTATATTTTCCCGGAACCGACGTCCTTTGGGTTTCGGGGGCCGATTGGGGCAAACGAGCCACACAAAAGAAACAAAATAGCGGGTTGTTGTTTTTGTTTTTGTTTACTCTGAACCCCCCGACTCCGCCCACTTTCTTAGAGCCGAAAAAAGATTGTGTTGGAGATAATGCGTGGTCACCTCCTCATCCTTTTTTCTATTCGCTAATGAAAAACAATTATCCGGATTCATTTCCAATAATTATTACGTTTATGTGCACCGGCAAACCGAAAAATATTCAGCTTCCGGATCAGCACTCCCTTTGCTCAAATCCAAATTCTGGATGCACTTATATTGAGGTGAAAGCCGGAATCAACAAGTGGGATAAGTGTTTAGCCGTTTTGATAAAAGAGGATGAGGAACCAAAACTATATGTGTACACGTATTTCCTGAAAGGCGTTGGTGCAGGGTGAGCAAGGGTTACTGTACCTAGGAGAACCCAGAAGTTTTTAGGGAACCTCTGATCGGTCGGATCTACCCGTTAGCCAGATCGAAAGAGCTGAGAGCGAGAAAAGAAGGAGATTCTATCACAATGACACTTGTCACCGAGAAACGAATGGAATTGGAGTTCAAATTGAAAGGGAAAACTGTCGGAGTATGGGTGGCGGCTCTTATGAGGTAAAAAGTCCCTGTTTTCTTAATTCTAAAAAATTTCCAGTGGCTCAACGAGTCTGATATCTCATGAAACACACACGAAGAATCAGAAGCCAATCAAAAAGTTGGAGGCTCCTCCGGAGAAATCGAAAAAATCGAAAAAATCAGAATCAACTAAAGTCAAATCGAATCGTGAAAAAAGGAAAGAGAAAAGTGATAAATCGCTGAAAAAAGAGCGGGAGGAGAGTTCGAAATCAGAAAAAGCAAAGGAGAAAGAGTCGATTAGTTCGGATCCAGTTTTAGACGAAGAAGAAGAGGAAAATGATGAAATTTCACCGGAATGAATTTTTGATTTTTGGGTTTTGAGTTTTGAGAATTAGACTTAGGCCTAGCCTTAGGCTTAGGCTTAGGCTTAAAAGTGAAGGTTAGGCTTAGGCTTAAATGTAAAGGTTAGGCTTAGGCTTATTTTAAAGGTTAGGCACAGGCTTAAAAGTGAAGGTTAGGCTTAGGCTTAAAAATAAAGGTTAGGCTTGAGCTTAAATGTAAAGCTTAGGCTTAGGCTTAACTGTAAAGGTTAGGCTTATGCTTACATGTAAAGGTAGCAAGAAGCTGGCAACGTTTTTAGTCTTAGGCTTAAAAGTGAAGGTTAGGCTTAGGCTTAAATGTGAAGGTTAGGCTTAGGCTTAAATGTAAAGGTTAGGCTTAGGCTTAAATTTAAAGGTTAGGCTTAGGCTTGAATGTAAAGATTAGGCTTAGGCTTGAAAGTAAAGGTTAGGCTTAAACTTAAATGTAAAGATTAGGCTTAGGCTTAAATGTAGAGGTTGGGCTTAGGCTTCAAAGTAAAGGTTAGGCTTAGGCTTAAATGTAAAAGTTAGGCTTAGGCTTAAAAATTTAGTTTAGGCTTAGGCTTAAATGTAAAGGTACCAAGAAGCTGGCAAAGTGTTTAGGCTTAGGCTTAAAAGTGTGAGAAATATCCCAAACCTAAAACCTTCTCAAAACGAAAAATTTAAACTTGACTCGAGTAAAACAAAATTCTGAAATTCAATACATCTTTCGTTTTTTTCTCACATAAAAGCCCCCTCCCCCTAAACTGCCAAAAGTTCATATATGTTGTAAACGGAAAGGATTACATGGCGGGAAAGAAGAAGAAGAGCACGAAAAAGAGTTGTAGAAGAGAAGGGAAGGGGAGGAGAAAAAGCGGTAAGTACCCCCTCATCATGATGTATTTTTATGATGAGACATGTCTAGAAAAAAACACATGTCTCTTGGAGAAGTCATGAGAAAGGATAAAAAGTGATGGGAAAGTGATGGGGAAAGAACCCCTTATAGAGAGGCATGAGAAGTTTCAATTCATTTCAAAATGATTGTTTATATGGGGGGATACATAGGGGGAAGAGAGAACAAAGGGAGAGTCATAAAATTCAATCATACATAATTGCACCTGTGGACAGTGTGTGTGTGTCTCTCGAAAAGGCGGGGGAACATGGAACAATTATCTTGAATATCCACAAATGACTGACCAGTTTGCACTCCGGATATCTAAATGAGGAGGGTGATGGGGGGAGGGGAGGTTTGATTGAGTGACTCATTGAATTAGTCGGTACGAGAAAAGAAAAATTCTAGGTATAGTTGAATTGGACAGTTGAAATTAAAAAATCAGTTCAGAAATAAATGATTTGAGTGGAGTCTTAAAGTCCAAGTGCTACTAGAGACGCAGAGAAGGCTAGAGTGTCTGACTGTCTGCACTCTCTCTGCATGCCGCAACTCTTTTCACTCTCCCCACATGCCGTAAGGAGGTAATATTGAAACGCTGATATCTCGAATCCCAGTAGAGACACAAAAAAGTTGTCAACTAATAAAATGTTCAACTTATTATGGGCAATATTTCATTAGTTGTCTGTTTTTCAGTAACTCTAAAGGGGGCCGAGATAGCCGGGTTAGAAGAGACACATAGACTGCTTGCTTTATCAATGTCTACTTCAAACGTCTATATCTTATTTGCCAGTGAAGATAGAAAAATGTTGTCAACTAATAAAATGTAGCTGAAAACAAGATTAATATTTTATTAGTTGACAACTTTTTTCTATCTTTTCTAGGAATCTAGATATTTACGTTTCAAAATAGAGATGACAAGTGATAGCTGCCTGGGCACTACTTTTTTAAAGCGTGTCAAAAAAACTTGAAAATAATTTTTTCCCAGACTAAAAAATACATCTTCTCAAAAATCTAGAAGCCTAGGGAGAAATGAAAAATGAATGGGGGGAAGAGAAGGTAAATGATCTTATAGGGAAGCAAACGTCTTCTTCTCTTCTCGAGAAAGCAATAAATTCTGAGAGCTCTCAGGTCCACCTGCCTTCTTCTTCTTCCTCATTCGCCTCCTCCTCCATTTCCCTCTCGCGTTCTAAAATGTACATGCATTTGTCACCTTGGCGACACATATAAATAAATGCATATCTAATATAAGAGCTCCCTCCCTAAACATTTCGAAAGTCTCTATATGAATTATATTGAGGGAAAAAGAGGAGAAGGAGGAGGGGTTGAAGTGAAAAAGAGAGCAGAGGAGCTCTTTTTCTGGGGACCAAATTCAATTTACAGCATCAAAGGGCACTCATCCGATTTACACGACATTGTCCGATTCCGACATGTTTCACGAAAAAAGATAGGGTTCAGGGTGATTTTCAAAAAGATGAAGAAGAAAAAGGCTAAGGGATCAGAGGTTTTTATAGGACCCTGCCCAGATTTTTTTCACAATAGGATAAAGTATGAGGTCATGTTGAGCAAGGTGAAAAAAAATCCGGTCAGGTCCATTGAAGGTCTTCAGATACTTAAAGGTGGTCTAGGTAGTGTCAGAAGGTGGGACCTAAAATTAGCCTTAACAGTATTGACGGTTTTTTTCCGTAAAATCCTGTGCCCAGACTTGTCAGCCGGGGTCCAAACTGGCTCAGACGGACCTTGGGTTACTTCCTTTTAGACTAAATTTTTTTTGGCTATCAGAAAATGTAAACTAAAAAAGAAAATTCGTAAAAGAGGAAATTCGATCTGAAATTCCAGTACTGTTCCCTGTTGATTTTGCACCACCACGTTTTCAGAAAAATTCCCAACAAAAAAACTTTTCAGAAAAATTCCCAAAAAAATTCACTGGTTCAAATTTTTTCGAAAAATCCCAAAAAACCCTCACGTGACCCTCTATACCCGTCCTTCCCCCCCCCCCTTTATTTCCCCCTCTATCATTCCCAAAATCCTCGATCTGTTTCAAATATATTTCTCATCTAAAAACAGAAAAAAGTAAACTCTGAAAATATGTGCATGAACCGAAAATGTTTGGATGTGACTCTTCCGGTCCAGGTTAGTTTCTTACCTTTAGGCCTTGAGTTTCCTCGATTTCAGCACCTTCTATGCTCGACACAAAACTCGGGGTGCCGTTATATTGAGGTGAAGACGGGGAGGAAGAGTTGGGAGAAGAGGCACGCTGTGCTGGCACAAGGGGACACCGAAACGACACTTTTTATATATAAGTTAGTTTTCTCGGGTTACGGTACCCCTGGGCCCCCCCATAAAATCCGCTATTTCAGACAAGAAGAGCTCGGTCAAAAGTATCCTCTATCCGAAATGAAATTGCTAAACGTCTCGAAAATCGACGGCGTCTTCACAATAAAAATCCTAACCGAACGAAAAAAGAAGCTGAAATTCCGAATAAACGCGAAAAATGGAGGCCTATGGCTCGCAAAACTTCAGGATCTCGTCCCCGAGTCTCGAGACTCAACCTCCCTTCGCCACGAGACACACGCCGAGATTCGCGATGGCGATTTGAATAAGGATCTGAAGGAGTGGGAGGGGACACTGCCGACGAGTAACTGCACAGGGTCCCGAGAAGGGTACAAGCCACCGGGTAGTGATCCGTCGGGAAGTGAGCCAAAGGATAATAAGGAACAACAGGAGAAGGTTGTGGAGAAGGGAGGAGATAAATCCGGGGATAAGTGAGTGATCAGAGAATTTTTAAAAAGGGGAAGAAATTTCAGGAAAAAGGAATCGGAGAAGAAAATAAAATCAGTGGAATCTAAAACGAAATTAAAGAAAACACAATCGAATACCTCGAAAACGCGGAAAAGAAAAGGGGTGAAGGAGGCTCCGCCCCCAAAACAGGAACCGGATTCTGTGGAGGAGCTGAAGAAGACTCAGGAGCTCGAGAAGTCGGTAAAGGCGGCGCCTCCGAAACCCGTCACCTCCGGCTTGACTCCAACAATGACGCCGACGCCTGTGGTGGAGGAGAAGCCGAAGACGAAGACGGATTCGGATGAGAATGAGGCGCCGGAGAAGAAGTCTTGAGATTTTAATAATAAATTAATTAAGGGCAAGGCAATAAATTAGAGCGTATCACAAAGTGTTGGCACAAAGAAAAAAGTAGAACTAAAAATAGAGATTTCAACTGAAAAAGATGGCTTCGAAGTGGGATTTAACAATTGTGGCTGTTTTGGATTGGACGTCGGCTAGGGATGATGTGTAGCTGGACGGGGGCAGGATAAGGACCAGGAGACGGGAATTGACCTGGAATGGGATTCTGATGAAGGCATTTCTGATCTCCAGGATACCTTTTTGATGACAATCCACCAATCACTGGAAGATTTCACAAAACACTCTCCGAACTCTTCGGTTTCCGAGACGAAATTGCTCATTGTATCGCAGACGAGTCGATTCACATCCACTGGCGGCAAGAGGACTTTGGAAGCTGATCCGGAAGCGGCCACTGAGAGAGCTGGTGACGTGGAAAGGGATGACGTCATCGATAGGGAGGAGGGATTGAAGTAGATGTAATGAAAGTCCGTGGCTTCGGGGAACTTTTCGTCGCCGATTCTAGAAAAAATAATTTTTTTATAAATAGAAATGTCTAAAACTTACTCATCACCGATTTTACTGGCTACCAGGGCTAGTTCGGTCTCCAGGAATTGATCGATATTCCGGAGCAGCCGACGGCTTACGATGCCATTTTGTGGAGGAGAAGAGCGAGTAGAGGCATCTGAATCTCGTCGCTCTCCCCCGCAATTTCTCACAAACATACAAACAGTGGCATTCAGGCATCGATAGACCATCATTTGATATCCGATCAACTCTTCCAGGTCTTCAGAATCTGAATGGAGGTGAACAACGGAAAGGGATTCGTCTCCTAGCAACGGAGCATCGGTCGTCAGATCTGTCGGCCCTCGAAGGTACCGCCCTTTCGACGTGTTTCTTCCGGAATGTTCTAGTTCTGGAGCCAACGTGGTTGGGAGTAAATTGTGTGTCAGATAACGGAAAAGTGAGGGAAGATCTCGTTTTGATAGTTGATAATATAGAAGTTTGTCCTGGTAAAGGATCATGATCTTCTCAATAATTGGAAATTCTTCTCGAAGCTCTGTGATCAGAGAGACGACGTTTAGGTAGAGAGGACCGGACATTCGAAGGAATTCGACGCCTCCTAGGTGGTCGAGAAGAGGCATTTTGTGGACCTTCAGAAGGGGAATGTATTTGGAGAAGAAGAAGTCTAGACGCTCCCTGAACTTTGGAATATCATCTGGAACCACTTTGATAAACGAGGAGAACGTCCCAAAAAACATTCGGAACATCTTGTAGGCGTCAGAGAGAATACTCCGAATCGCTGGTTGAAACAACGGATAATCGGATACTTGTGACAGTTGCTTCGATAGAGAGACGCCGAGAATGAACTGATCGTCTTCGGTTCGAATGTAGACGTGTTCTGTTCGCTGTGTTGTCACTGTCCGGAAATCAAATCCGTCTTCGTTGTCGCTCAGTTTAATTTCTCGTCGAGAACAGGTACTCAAAAAGTTTTCTGTGAAATTGACGACGGCCTCAGCGAATCCGGTAATCTCTGTTTGCCGTTCGAATTGTTCGCCTTTCGGATGAAAATACATTACACGCCGGTGCTCTTCGCCTTCTTTTCGTCCGGATTGCGGATGAGCAACAAAGAAAAATTCGAGAACATCTGAAACCAATTTGTTTTTCAAGAAATTAGTTTTTCAAGAGACTTACCGATAAATCTGACCACATTAGAGCACGACGGCGGGTTCAATGACAAGTTGGAGAAGAAGTAAAGAGGATTCGCAATTGCCTCCATTCTGAAAAAAATAATTTTTATTGGTGATGAAAGAAAATGAGTAATTTTATCTATATAAAAACTAAAAAATAAACATTTTAAAATAGAGAAAGAGTATGCAAACGGAGGAGGGTGTTAGAGATATTATCCTGACACACTTTGTGTTTGTTGACGCATATCTCGATTCGCTGGCGCATAATCGGTTTTTTTTTTTGAAAAATGCACCCAATTATCGAGTTCTCAAATTAGTCCATTCTTCAAGAGTCTGCTCAGAAATGCATCAGAATTCGAGTTGGAGAAGTGACAATGGCGCTCCACACAGTCAAACGTGGCGAAATAGTGATATTCCCCTTCCTCCACAAGGTTTTATATTTAAAATAAAAAATTATACTAATTTATAATTTTACAGAACGTCAATCAATTCCTTCGCTGATGGATCCGCCAGAAGTTGGCGAATTACGAAAGAAAATCGATGAGTGTCGACAGAAAATTGTGGATAGTGAGCAGAATTTGAACGCTCATCGCAATGGAATGGACGATCTTTTAGCGGTAAAAATAATTTTAAAAAGTGTAAAATCACGACAAAAACAGTTCAGGCCCACTTAAAAACAACGATTCGCACGTCTGAAACACTAAAAATAGAGAAAATGTTGACTCAGAATAATTTGAATATAGAGGAGCTAAGCTCGTATTTAGAGGCGATGACCACATCGAAATGTTCGAAAGATTTGATTTCGCAAGCGAAAAAATGGATTTTCGAAAACTGCGTCAGCGATCAATTAAGAGAGACAATATTGTTATTTCTGTTGAATAAAGTGAAAGACGAGGCGTCCGGAGAGTACCTTCGACTCCATATTCTCTACCTAATCAACGATTGGGCGTTCCATTGCCAGCGGAAAAAAGAGGAGAATCAGATGAAAATGTTGGCTCGATACGTTCCGAAAATGTACGCTTATTGTATAGAGTTGTCGAGTTCAAGTGAGCTGAGCAACAAGTTAGAAGGGAAGCTGTTGGGCGAGTGGGAAGGACGAGGATACTTTGCGGATTCTGTGTTCAAGCAGTTGCGAAATACGGTTCAGATTGTGGCGACTGACAGGGAAATAGAGAATTCTTCGTATGGAGCCGCACGGGAGTCGATTCGTGCTAACCTGATGGCCACTTTTGACGCCTATGAGCAACAGCATGTCACCTATTCTCAACACATTCAAAAACAGATTGATGAGATGGAGAGGAGGATTATGGAGCTTCGTCACGGACCACAGAATGGTCCGCTTCCACAAAAAGCGATCGCGTCTTCCAGAAGATCCAGATTCGATCAGGCTCCTACAGGTAATAGGTTCTCCGAGTTTTGTCTTTAAATTAAATATTCCAGCTGATCGATTCACCGGCCCCGAAGACCGTTGGCACCGAAACGATGCTGTTCCGATCGACGGAGAAGACATCGATGGAATGCCATTCGAGGAGGAGAACCTGAAACCTCAGAAATCCTATCTGGCACTGCCAGCCGGAATAATGACCCCTCTAGTCTCGATCAATAGTTTTAAAGTATTCATATCTCGGTTTCCACCCCAACCAAAAACAATTTTAGTATGAGCCACTTGATCCCGAAAAACTGGAAATGCCTCCAGCAGTACCGCCATCGTCAAGACTTATAGCAGCGAAGAATCAGTTCCGGAAAGGGATTGAGATGGATATCGCGCTGGCCGATGGAGCGTAAGATCTTTTTTTTTAAAATAGAATATGTAAAAAATGAATTTTTTCAGAGTAAATGAAGACGCCGCTTTCCTGAAATATCCCATGGAATTCCTTGACGAAAAAGCTCGGAAGCGGAATGCATTCCTGGACGATGAAGAATGTTCGATAGAAGATCTGATCAAGAACAAGCCATCTTCCGCCGATCAGCCTCTATTCGATAAAATGAAAAAGATCAAGGAAGAGGATCAAATCGCGAAGATTCGGGCAAGCGTCGATGCCTATTATGCTACCCAGGAGCCACCGGAGAACTTGCGAGAGGAGTCACCGAGACGACGATCGGAATCCAGGTCCCCGGTTAGAGAATTCAAGAGATCCAGGACAAGGAGTCCAAGCC
Organism: Caenorhabditis tropicalis; assembly: GCA_016735795.1. NCBI lineage: Eukaryota > Metazoa > Nematoda > Chromadorea > Rhabditida > Rhabditidae > Caenorhabditis > Caenorhabditis tropicalis. The sequence goes on from CM028618.1 coordinate 1,426,143, forward strand.
CTAGAAGAAGAAGACGTTCTTCGTCGAACTCCTCGAATTCCTCCTCTTCTGGATCATCGGCATCGAGTAGAAGATCATCGCCGGAGAGAGGAAGGTTCCAGAGAGGATACAGTGATCGATCCTCGTTCCGATCTGCGAATGAGCCTCTATCGGCTGACAATAAAGGTGCTCAACTGATGGCGAAAATGGGATGGACAAGTGGAAGAGGTCTCGGATCGAATGAAAGTGTAAGTTGCCCCTGAGGAAAATCCCCTTTTATTCACCTATTTCAGGGAATCATCGACCCGGTATCCGGCGGAGAGGTACGCGATCGAAATGAGCAATTCATGGGACTCGGGAGAACTCTTGATCCGTACGAACAATTCCGGAAACAGAGATCCGGGACTTATCATGATCGTGGAAGCTTTCATCGGAAATAACCTTTATTGTTTATTTATCATTTTTTCCAAAATTAAAACTTGATCTCAAAACACATTATAAGGGCTAATGCGAAGCGATTTTACAGGTAGAGAAGCTTTTTACAGACAGGTGGAGTTTTCTGAATTCTTGGAATTCCTCGAATTCAGATGACACTACTCCAAATAGAAAACCGGACGAGGTTTCGGTCGAAGCGGAATCATTCGATTGGCAAAGGCGATCCAGAGGAAGGTGACGACGACAAGCTGAGCGAAGAGAAGCTCCCAGACACGCTGTGGACCGAAGGATGAGTAGATGGCTCTGGAAGAAGAGGAGAAGGATCAGGAGGCTAGCAGGGATGACTCACGTGCAAAGAACGGGAGCGACGACTCGGGCGAAGATCTGCGAAACGTCGTAGAGGCTCTGCTCCAATGCCTGGCCCACTGGATTGAACAGCTTCGAGTATAGAGTAGCGTCCCCGACGTTGATGAACGGAACGCATCCACCGAAGGAAATGATGTATCCGATGTAGAAGAACTCTTGGGATGTCTTCGGAAGACCCAAGCACCAGGAATAGATTGAATAGTCACAACCGCCATGAGATCCATCTGTTGTCACGAATACATTCGTTGGGATGAATGGCCATTGATATGTGGAAAGGATATAGATCATGAAGATCAGAAGACTCGCCGTATTCACTTTCCCGATGTTTAGTCTCCGGGCAACATCGGAAAAGACGAAGGTACTGTAGAGAGTGATGGCGAAGACGCCCGAGATGAAAAAGACGACGGACATGATACCGACGGCCGAGTCTCTTTCCATGTTGAACATCATCATTATAAAAGCGGGGGCCAGGGTTTCGATGGCGTAATAGGTGAAGTTTTGACAGTATCTTGTCAGCATGCACACGAACATTGCCAGTTTATCGGGTAGAGGCCAGTTTTCGTCGTCTTCCTGCAAGTTTTTGGAAGTTTAGGAAGATAAGGAAAACAGGGTATTAGGAGTAGAGATAGGGGGTTGGTGTCAACTGATAAAATGTTGCTCAGATTACGAGGAACATTTTCTTAGTTGACAACTTTTTTGAATCTCCACTGGGAACCGAGATACGGTAGTTTGAAGTTAAGACACCCAAAAATGAGATGTCAACTAAAAATCTCGGCTATCTCGGCTGCCAGGTACCGTATCAGAAAAGCGTCAACTGGTGAATTGTTGCTCATAATAAGAGGAATATTTTCTTAGTTAACTACTTTTTTGTATCTATAGGAGGAATTGAGTTATGCGCCTTTAAAATACAGGAGTACTGTACCATCTGCGTAAACGTAAAACTTCAAGCGCTGCTATCTCACTCCCCTTGAAAGATACAAAAAAATAGTCAACTGATGAAACGTTTAGCTTAACATGAGCAATATTTTATTAGTTGACAACTTTTTGGTATCTTTATTAAGAATCGAGTTATGCGCCTTTGAAGGACACCCCTATCCAGCCACCTCTTTTCAAACGCTGATATCTCACTTCCCAGTTAAGCTACAAAAAAGCTGATAACTAATAAAATAATCTACACATCTCCAGCTACATTCTTCTATTAATCCTTTTATCTCCCCTCGCAAATCCACTTACAATACTCCTCTGACTACAGCTACTTCCATTCCGTTCAATTTCATGGTAAAGTGTGAAAAGAGCCACTATCGCCGACAAGTTGAGAATGATCGAAATGAAAGCGGCGGCGTTATGAGAGTGGATATGAAGGGATCCAATGAGTCGGAGACCGGTGTCTCCGAAAAATAGGAAGATTAGTTGGAGTCCAGGGCCGAGGATGAGACCGAGAGCTCGTCCGCCGATGAACACCGACATCGCCTTGGCGCGGTCGTCGGACATCGAGTGGGCTGTGAGAGTGGTTCGAAGGGTCGATGTGTTTCCTGGAAATATCTTTCGGGATCTCTCTCTCTCTTATCTTACCCATCCCAAGTCCTCCCAAGAACCTGCACATCATAATAAACGGAGCAGTGAGCTCAGTGGGTACATGATCGGCAAGAAGGAACAAGCAATTGGAGAACAACATCAGGATATACCCAGCCATTAGTGGTTTCTTGGCCTATTCAAAAAAATCCAATAAAATCCCCTGAATCTTGCTCACCTTATACCTCCGATTAGTCCACCAAGCGGCAGCCAGAGCTCCCAAACAGTGTCCAACTCCATGAAACGTCACCGCTAATCCGAACGTCGTAGGTCCCACAGATGGGTTTAGCTGGAAGGAAATCTCATGGATTAGCTCCTGAAATCCATTTACCTTGGTCATATAAGTGTACATAATGGTTGTGAAGATGGCGTATTGAAAGTAGACGACCAGCGAAAAGTAGCCGCATAGGTAGACCACATCCCACGACGTTTCGATTATTATTCGCATCCTGGTCGTTAGAGATATTAGAAAAATGTTAAATTGTTGCTCATGTTAAGAGGAATATTTTGTTAGTTGACCACTTTTCCGTATCCCCACTGACAACCGAGATGCGGTAGTTTTAAGTTAAGAAACCCAAAAAAGAGATGTCAACTACGAAACCGCTTATATCTCAGCTGCCAGGTACCGTATCAAAAAAGTCCTAACAGATAAAATGTTGCTCATATTAAGAGGAATATTTTCGTAGTTAACAACTTTTCCGTATCCCCAATGGCAACCGAGATACGGTAGTTTTCAAAAATCCATTTTCCGAAATTGTCAAAAAATGGAGTTTTTCGAAATTCAAAACTTTCAACATTGTCCGGCACGTCTCCAAGCTGCTCAAACCTGATTACTGTAGCACTACGGTAGCTACAGTAACCTAACAAAGAAACCGTACTCCTCTTCACTACAAAACTTTCAAAAATGCTCTTGGAAAACGAGAAAAGCGAAAACGCGAATCGTTGCTAATTTCGGCGGATCGTACTGACCATTTCGCCGAAACGAAACGATCGAAACAACACATCGAAAACATCGGAAAAATGATGGAGATTTGCATAATTATTCCCGCCATTGAAAGATCACATTTCCATCTTTTTTCCATCACATGGACACGCACTTTTCCCAATTTTCGGTTTTTGGGAGACTCTCTGAAACTTTCGACTCGATTCCCTTTGATTTAACTTCATGTGCTGAATTTGAAATCAGCCAAAAAAACAAACATAAAAACAAAAAAACGAATTGCTATTTGGGGGAAAAATGAAGGGGGATTATATCGGTTAGAATACAGGAAAATGAACAATAAACAATAAATACTTTTGTAATGGAAAAGAGAAAAAAAAGAGGAATAATGAATTCCCTGGATACGAGTTTTTTGAGGAGAGAGATATTAGTGAATACGAGAGAGTGGCTCTGGGAACAAGAAAAGCATTCGGAAAAAGAAAAAAGCAATTTGAGACCATTGAAGCGGAAACCGGTTGATTTGGCAAGAAATGCATCTACCAGTCATCATCTTCCTCCTCTGAAAATCAATAAATTCAAAAAGAATTATTCAGAATAATCTCACCTCCTGTCGTGTCCTTCTTCTCGTCGTTGTTTCCACCGAAAGACGAGCTACCGAGCTCTTCTTTGGCTGCTGCTGCCGCCTCCATCGCCGCTTTGCAGCCGAATCCTTGGGCAACAGGCTCTTCGGTAGAAGCAGCGGCTGCTGACGATCCTCCGAATCCGGTTGGAGTTTTCTGAGCTCCGAATCCACCTCCGGTGGAAGAGGGCTCATCGTTGGACGTTCCGAAGCCACTGCTGGTAGCGGCTGCTGCTGCAGCTCCGAATCCACCTAAAGCTGGCTCACTCGGCTTTCCAAAGCTGCCACTGATACCGCCGCCTGCTCCGAAGCTGCCACTGATACCACCTCCCGATCCGAAGCTTCCTCCGATTCCTCCACCGGATCCGAAGCCACTGCTGCCACCTCCACGGCCTCCGAAGCCGCCACCTCGACCGCCTCCTCCGAAACCTCCTCCACGGCCACTTCCGCCAAAGCTGCCGCCGCCACCGTATCCACCACCTCCAGAGAAGGCTCCTGAATATGAATACCGTCTATAAAACTCTAGAAAGTGACCACTCACCAGCACTCTTGGCCACCTGGGTGATGAAATCTGGAACCTCGATCTTTCCCTGAGACTTTATGAGCTCGACGAGCTTCGGAGCAAGAGTGGCTTCATTTCTCCCTGTTGTGTCGAAGAGAGTGTGACAGACTCCATCATGCATCCGACCAGTACGTCCAGAACGATGGATGAACGTGTCGATGGCGCTGTCGGCGGTACCGTTCGGCACATCGAAATTGATGACTCTCTCGAGATCGATGACGTCGATACCACGAGAAAGAACGTCGGTGGTGACGAGAAGATTCACTTGGCCTGTCTTGAACTTGCGAATCAGCTCGTCTCTCTTGTCTTGAGATCGATCACTGAAAGAGACAAATAGAGATAATTTTAAAATGAAGATACTGGTACCCGTGAAGAGTTTGGGCTTCGAAGCCTCCTCCCGACAAGTGAATTTTGGCGGCCAATTGATCGCAAAACTTCTTCGTTTCGACGAAAATCAACGTCTTCGGGATCTCGCCACGATCTGAAAAATTGCGGAGATTAAATTGGATTTAAAAGAAAAAAATACCGTTTTTATCCTTCAACAGATTGTTGAGGATACCCAGCTTCTCAAATCTTCCATCAGTCTTATGGAAAACGAGATTGACACGATGACTGAGCCGTCCGTTGGCGAGAACGATTCGAACCAGGTCCGTCTCTCCGGGAAGTGGTTTCATAAGAGTGCGAGCGACTTCTTCGACGTTGCGATCAAACGTCGCCGACGTCATGATGACTTGTTTCTTCGCGCGAATGAATTCGTCGTCTTTCAGAATTTGTGAGAGATGACCGCATGGATCTTGTTTGCAATCCTGGAGAAGTCTGTCTGCCTCGTCGAGAACAAAGTACTTGATACGGGTGAGTTTGACGACCTCTTTCTCGATCAAATCCATAATTCTTCCGCATGTTCCGACGAGAATATCGCATCCACTTTGAATCTCTTGAACCGATTTAAATCGACTTTGCTCACCGATGGATAAACGAATTTTCAGGTCGGTTCCCATCGAATACAAACGAAGATTGTCAAAGATTTGTCCGGCAAGCTCTCGAGTCGGAGCCAGGATCAATCCGAAGATCTCAGTGTACGTGTGTGCATCTCGACGATCCGCAGGGTCCAGACCCAGACAGTAGTTGACGATTGGGAGACCGAATGCAGCCGTTTTTCCGGCACTCGTTTCCGCTTGTCCGATGACATCGTATCCACGAAGAACTTGAGGAATCATGGCGGCTTGGATGGTACGAACGTTCTTGTATCCCAAATCTCGCAGGTTTTCGAGGATCTTCGGATGAAGACCCGAGTTTTCCCACGATGTGAGGCGAGTCTCGAGATCAGAGTTGCGAATCTCGACTTCTTGATCACCCGAGATCTGACACTCTTCGACTTGTTCTCTCATTTGCTTCGCCAGCTCATCGGTGGCTCTCTCTTCTGGAACCCATCCGGCGGGAGCTCTATTGGGTGGTTCTGGTTGATTGTCAGGGGCAGCATTGTATCCTCCGTCGTTCTGGAAGTTTTTGTGTCCACGAGAATCCTGGTTTCCACTTCCGAATCCATTGTCCTGCCCGAATCCACCTCCTCCGCCGCCGTTATTCTGTTCTTCGTAGCCTCCACCGTATCCACGGTGTCCGCCACCTCCGCCACGACCGTAGCCTCCTTGGTCTTCGTTGCGCGACTGCTGGTACTTATCGTTTCCATAACCTTGGCGGGCGTCGTTGTTGTAAGATCCGCCACGTGGACTCGGACCATTCTGAGGGTTGTATTGAGAGTTGTACTGGTTGTGGTTGCCTCTCGGAGCATCGTAGCCACCATCACGAGAAGGGTGATCGCCTGGAGAATAATAATGTTGAATGGGGTATTTGGGAAAGGTAAACTCACGGCTTTGGTAATCATTACCATGTCCTCTTTGCGGCTCTCCACGATCTCGTTGGTTGTAGCCACCGGAACTTGGGACACGACGATCCTCATTTCGGCGATCCTCGTGTGAACGATCGTTCTGACGACGATCATCGTATGAACGATCGTTCTGATGACGATCATCGCGTGGAGGACGATCGTTCTGACGGCGATCCTCATATGGAGGACGATCGTTCTGACGGCGATCCTCATATGGAGGACGATCATGCTGACGGCGATCTTCGTATGGAGGACGATCATTCTGACGACGATCCTCGTATGGAGGGCGATCGTTCTGACGGCGATCCTCGTATGGAGGACGATCGTGTTGGCGACGATCCTCGTGTGGAGGACGATCATTCTGACGACGTTCATCTCCATGACGGCCTTCTGCTCTCCGATCGTCTCCCCCTCTGCGCTCGTCTTTCGAACCTCCGTATCGATCGCGGTCTCCGCCATAGCCTCGATCCCCACCAGCACCACGTGGCGAGTCATGTTGGCCACTGCGGTTACGATCGTCGTAATGAGTCTGATGACCGCTTCGCTCGTCGGATCGTTGATAGTTGTGGGAGCCGTACGGCGATTTCTCTTGGCCACCGCCGCGGCTGTCTCCGTGTGAACGAGAGCTTTCTGGAATCCAGGATTTTAATTCAATTAAATGATTTTCTGAATTCTCACCGTATCCTTTCCTTCCGTAGTCGCCTCCTTTGCTGTCCTGTGGACTGCCTCCGTCTGGACGATGACGCTGACGATCCGGGTCCTCGCGACGGCTCTCGTAGCCTCCGCCACCTCCTCCACCGCCTCTCGAACCCCCAAATCCTTCATTTCTCGGCTCGTACCGATCTTGACGAGAGTGGGTACGATTCGATGAACGTTCGTCTTCGTACCTCGACATGTTTGGTCTGGAAATAAAGCAATAGAGCAGAAAATTCAAATGATAAAGCAGCAGGGAAAAGGAGAGAGTGAGAAGAAGAGGAGAGGAAGCAGAAAGAAAAGAAACTTCGGTCACTCTTCTCTCCTCCTCTCGCTTTCCCCATGTGCCTCATTGCTGGAGGGAGAAGAGAAGAGGAGGTAGCAGAAGAGTGACCAAACGAGTGATCGAGCAGTGCATAAGGGGCGGGGCTTAGGAAGAAAGGTTATCTGGCTCCGCCCATCGAGCCCTTTGGATGGATCGATAAACTTTAGGAGTTGAGGGGATGGTAATTCGATGGGGACATGTTTGAGCGAACAACGAGGGGTTTGGAGGAAAAAAGATAGAGGGGAGACGGCCGCGGCCATGGCGCCAGAGGGCGACATTTTAACATGAGCAATGCGGTTGAGAGGAGGAGTGACTCAGCAGAAGACAAGGTTGCGGAATCTGCTGCAAACCGCAAAAACCGTTCATTATTGTTTTTTGTGGTAGATCAAATCTTAAAAAATCTCAAAATAATTTTTAAAAAACCGCGCAAAAAAATCTAGAAATTGCTCAAAAAAACCAAATTTTTAAGCGAGTTTCCGTAAATTCGAGTGCGAGGTCTTCGTTCTATTACACAAATCTGACCAACTGTTGCATTCGATTAAAAAAAAAGACCAAACTATTTGGCCGCGAAAAAAAATGAATCAATTTCCAATGGTGGCGGGTCTACATGTAGTCTGTTTGCTCAAGTGTTGGCAATAAAATCACGTACTATTAGGGGGGAGTGATGATAGCCATAAAAACGGTAATCTGTCACTCATTTGGTCAGTTGGGGGGTGCGAATAGATGTCGGGGTGCGGCAGCACATCGGCGGCTCGACTTTCAAGATGGTCTAGTCCAAAAGACTACCGTATCAAAAGAGATATAACGATGTTAAACGTCAGATGAATAAAGAAAATGCGAGAACAATTAAGAGTATTCTTCTTCTGTTACTCTCAAAATATGAAATGAAAACGAAAAAAAAGAAAAGACACGCGAAATTATCCGAAAAAGAGTGTGAGAGAATTGGATGCAGCAGAACAAAAGAAAAAAGAGAAATCATAATTCGAGAGTTGGAGAAAAAGAATCGAGAAAGGGGCGACTATTTCAATTTGGCGGGATTGATCTGGGGGAGGCACCGGTATTCAGAGTGTTGGGAGGAGGAGGGGAAAACGATAGTTGTTAAATACAGAGAGGCAGAGAGGCAGAGAGATGAACAATCTAATAATTATTGGAAAAAAACTACGAAATTAGACAGATTTCGGATCCGAAGAGCTCTTTGTCGACGTCGACGACGACGATTTGGAGGAGTTTTGCTGGAGAGTTGATGTCACCTGGAATCAGACGGAATATAGAATTTGGTTTTTTTCAATATGAAGATCTAGTTGAGTGTACCTTTGTGTCAACATTAGGAATATCAACTGATCCATTTTCTACCTGCTGCTTCCTCTCCACTTGCTCTTCATCGTTGGCTGATCTTCTGGCCGAAGCGATTCCTTGTGGTTGGTTGAAAGCGTCGGCAGATGATGGACCCTGAAAACTCGTTTTTTAGCTCTGAATCTTAAAGACAGGGGATTACTGTAGGCAATATTGGCATTTGGTAGTTTCCTGATTGCACTTTCCGTATCTCCTCTGTCAATCCGGCAACCTCATCCTCCTTCTTTAACGTTCCAATCATCGAAGCCATTTGGGCAGCGGAGACGTGAACGTCTGTGTGCTTCTCGAGAAGCTCAATCACTTCTAGAACCAGTCGTTTGTCGACAATTCCATCAGCATCCTCATCGATAGTCTTCAAAAGAACCTCGATTCGTTCACGTTGTTGAACGTCGTCCGCTTGCTCTCCTTTGCTTTCCTTTAGTTTTGCCAGCGAATCGATAACGTCTTGAATTCGAACTTCACGCTTCTTCTTGGAATCTTCACTGTCTTCAACAGCTGGATCGACGAGCATTTCTCGAATGTTTCTCTTCTCGTCTTCCAGTTTATCAACCATCGAATCCACGTCTTCAATCATGGAATTCAACTTGTGACGAAGACGTTTAGCGACCTTGGTCTCAGCAAATGCGCCATCCAGCGAATTGATTTCCATGAGATCCTCCTTGTGTTCGAGAACCTTCTCACGCAATCCAAGAATATCGTGTTTGGCCTCTTTGATCGGCCCTCCAACGATAATCTCCTCGATATGTGACAGATCCTTCTTGTCGACCTGGATATCCTCCTTCTTCGTCTCCTTCACCTCAGCCGGCTTCGCAGCAACCTCCTTCGCGTCAGAAGTCGATACAGCATCAGCAATGTGTTCTTTCAGCTCATTGACAATAGCTTCAGCGGCAACATCCACCAATCTCTCCTTCTCGACTTCCTTCACCTTTTCTGCCTCTTCCTTCGACTTCAACGCCTCTTCGGCAGCCTTCTTCTTCTTCTCTTCCTCCTTCTTCTCGTTGGCAATCGCTTGTTCAATCGATTTGATCAACTCGATGCGAGCCTTGTGATCGATTTGTCCTCCTTCCATCTCGGTGAGTTTTTGTACAGTGGTTTCAGCGAGACCATCAGGCAGGTTTTGAACGATCGCTTTGAGTCGGTCAGGGAATGAAACTTCTTCCGGAAGGTATAGTGTTCTGAAATTCTTTTTTTTTCGTTATTCTACTATAAAGACCCACCTTGAGAGAAGAAGCAAAGCCGGCGGAACTTTATCGTTCAGTGATAGTTCTAGCCAACCTACAAGCTGCTCTTTCAGTCGCTCTTCACTGACTCCGATAGCTCTCATTCCTCTTGCACGACACGCCGATTGCAGATCGATAGAGCTCAACGCATCGACACCTCCTTCAGCAGCGATTTGTTTGTCGTCGGCTTTCAACTCTCGAATCTTCATATTCAGCTGGAATCTCAGAATTTCCGGTGATCCCAACGAGTTGATGCTCATCAGGCGGCACAGAGATCGGAGTTGTCCCATACTCAAATTGTCTAGCGTCAATTCGTCTTCGAAAAGTTTCGAGAACTTCAGAAGCTCCTCATTCGACACATATCCTCCTTCATTCCGGACTTTCTTAATGAAATGAGCAAATTCCAGAGAACGAGTCGATTCCTTGTTGCGAGTCTTTCTCTCCAATCCAATCTCTTCAATGGTGTCTTGCAAGAATTTGGCCATCTCGACGCGAAGTTTCACCTGCTTCCTCCACTTTTCCTCTTCTTTGCTGGTTTCTTGGAACGTGCTTGGCAACATTCCAGGGAACAGTTTGATGAAAATGGGAAGAGCCAGCTCCATAAACGGGACTATGATGAAAAATGAGAACGGCACCAGACGAAACAGGTCGGATACTGTTCGAACCAGCTGTTGACGTTCACGACGTGTCAGTGTGGCTCCGCGAAGAACTCTCCATAAATACTTTGCGCTGACACGTGTCTCAAGAGCCAGCAACCGAAATCCGTGATAATAATGTTTCAATTCGTGCATAATTCGATCTTTGAGCGGTGGTTTTACTGTGGAAACCTCTTTGTCTGACTTCATTAGACTCAACGCCTTCTGCGCTTCCTCATCCTGTTTTTGTACATCTTCTCGAAGCATTTTTAATGTGTATTCCACTTTACTTCTGTCTGTGGCTAAATACCTGCAAAAAATTACTTTTAATCATAAAAATTGAAAAGGAATGACTCACCGCAAGCTTGTTGTGTACAGTGAACTTGTTGCAATTTGTGGCTGAAATACCCGACTCCTGTGTGCGGCGATAATATATCTGTACGCGTATCGTCCTAATTGATAGGATTTTGAGGCGTTTCGTAAACTCATCTCTATTTATTAATCGATTATATTTTCACTTGATTCTCTGAAAGAAAATATATGTTTTAGGTAATCAAGAAACAAAATATGAGAGAAATGAGAAGTGAAATGACGAAAAATTGTCTTTGAGAGAGAAAAGATAAAGTTTGAAGAGTGAGAGATTTCGCAATCGGATATGATTTCGTTTTTGAAGCCTATTTTGTAGTTTTGCGTTCAAAATTTGTTTAAAACGATTAAAATGGCCTCCTGGGCAGCGGAGAAGCTTCAGGGGGACAACATAAAATAAAGGCGGCTCTTAACAGTGCTTCAGAGAAAGTATTCGTTCATGTTCAAAAAATATCTGATATCAGAAGATAGAAAAATCGATAATCAACATTCATAAACTAGTTTTGAGTATCGGAAGCCACGGGTACGGAAGGTAACAAACAAAAACAATTTTTGACAGAAGTACTCTGCGAACAAAATAAATTCTTCGCCATGGAGCGCAGTTTCGCCGTCGTACTGATGAGCGTTCTTTGGAATTCATCACAGATCAACCGCATTGAAAAATGATAAAAGTTTGTGAAAGTTTGAAAAATTGCAACGAGAAATAAAAAAGATTTTGAATTTATTTTTATCTTCGTGGGATTAAATTTATTTTTGTTTAAATGTATTTTTCATTTCTGTTTTTAATGTTAAAAGTGAGTAAATTTCTTGTTTTTCGATTTTAAAAAACTCTTGCCGCCAGATGAAAATCAGGGTTTTTGAGTTTTTTTTTTCAGCTATTAGGTGATTTTTTTCTAATTTTAAACGAGAATAAAGTTTAATCGAAAGAAAATCTGCTTTTTGGTTTGTAATTTAAAACATTTTTCAACGAAAAAAACAAATTTCAATAAGCATTTTGAAAACAAAATCATTGAACGTGGAATGCACGATTACGGTTATCGTTGCGAGACCAAAGCTATTCTCGCAAAACTTTTCCTTTAATTGCTTACTGTAATTTATTTGTTTTCGAGAAACATTTTTTGTTTCCTTCTTTCTTCATCCCTTTTTCCTTATTTTCCAATAAAAATGGCGCGTTTATCATCTGTTCAAAGCCCTCTCATCATCATTTATCATTCGATGTAAAGAAAAAACTTTCGATTTCACCTACCCCAAAAATCAAACAAGATGTTGGGTTTAAAAAAGAGAGTTCAGTTGTTAAAAGCACACGTGGTATGGTTGTGTTATCGGAACGTTCCGAACCGAAAGTGACGTCATTGATCGTTTCTCAGTGATCACAGCCGTTCTCTCTTCTTCTCTCTATCATAAAAATTGAGCGGAACACAAAAACAAAGCAAACGTACAGCTGGGATGCTTTTCCTCGGGAGCCTTTGTCTCTTTTTTTCTGAATTTTTGTTATTTTTTTCTGAAATTCTTTTATGTGGCTTGTGGCATTAATTGAGTTCAGAAATCTCCTGATTACACGTCGTAGTCGAAACAGAAACTATATAAAAGTTCAGGGCAACGTGGTCTCACAGCTTATCACGCCACTATCTTCTATTTCCACTACGAAATGTTTCAATTCCGCACGTTTGGGACTAAAAATCAAGAGAAATACCCTTGAACCATCTGGCCTCTCTTTTCATCAAAAATTCAGAAAAAAAATTTTTCTGACAATATTCAGGTTTCAGACCTAGTCTTCTTCTATATGCTTCATCTCCGTTCGTTTCTCTCCTGAGAAGACTCCTCTCAATTTCAAAAATTCATTGTTCTTGTCGGTTCGAACTCAATCTCTCTCACATGATCAGAGATGGCGCCATGAGACGGAAGAAGAGAGAGAAATCGTCTCTCGCACAATGTATGCGAAAGCGTGTGTGGCCAAAAGACCCCCTCGTGGTCTGAAACACACCACGTGGTGTCGGAGAGAATGTGTTCCGTGCGTTAGACCGACGATAAAAATGCCGAGAGAGAGAGTGTGTAGTTGGCATTTTGCCAAAAAGTACCTCGCGTACTTTTGGTTCTTTGGATTAGTCAGAGATGCATGTGACGCGGCTTGCATTCATAATCCTGTAGCATGATTAAGTAATGCATTCTATATGTGATCACCTGATTGTGATCCTCCAAAGAACTATCTAGGATACCCAGCGATGACGATATCGCGTGTGTCATATCTAGATCGTGTTTTGCCGCTTCTATGTTCTCACTATGAGAATGTTATTCTCACACGATACATTGAAATGTTCCAAAAGTACATATTTCTATACCAAGATTGAACTTTGCTGTTGTTTAGTCAGCTGTGTGACATTCAAATCACCCCAGAGAGATTCTGGTGGCACCAGGAAGAGAGGGCGTGACCCCGCTTCCTTATAGATAGCGCCAGCTGTTCGACACGACCTTCTGCTCCGCCAATTTCGCGCACTTTCTCTTTTCTCTCATTTGAATTCACAATTCGGCCCCCAAAATCGACTTGCGTCTCTTCACAGGTCTCAATCGTTTGTTTTTCCGTCAATGTTTATTCTTCCCAGAGAAGGGGCGCGACCCCCCAAGTTAGTCATTTATCGATTTTCCTTCCCTCTAGACGTGTTTGTTGCAAAATAGTGTCCTTTAAAGGTTCAAAGTTTTGTGTTTATAGTTTTGGGTTAAACAGAATGATGAGATGAATTGTAAATAACAATTTGTGGTCAACTATCCAGATTATGATCATCATCACGCGTCTATGTTTGTTTTATCTTTTCCATGAGAGATAAACAATGCTGCTCAGCTTTTCCGTTTCTCTCACGATCCGGCAGAAAATGTTTCAATCTACATAGTTCTATCTCTTCCCCGTCAAGAGGGGCTTCCCCCACCACGTGCCGTTTCCCACGGGTTGACGTGATAAAAAAGAGAGTGAAATGTAAAGTGGGCGGAGTCGAAATGTCACGTGGTCTAGCGGAGACGATTTGAGAGCGAAGACATGTCATTGAACAATTAGCTGTTTCAGTCGTTTAGTTTCTCTCGTGAAATGGGCTTTGAACTCAAAAGTTTATTTTGAGGACGAAGATTCCAACTACAGTATTCCTGTCCTCGTGACAGTACTCTCTGAAAAAATTATACTTTTTTCTTCGGAACAAAGTAGGATTATCTCTACCACCACCCGACTGATTAAAATGTTTGTGTTCTCGTCAAACTGGTTCACCAATTTCAAGTTTCGATCAGAAAGTGAAACCCCCCTCTTTTTGCACGCCATTCAAATCGACTTTACACAATTTCAATTGTTGGTAAATAATCTTTATTGTTCTATCTTTGGTAAAGACGTCTTGCAGACGAGTAGCTTCCACATGAAGTGTAGTGTGTAACAGATTCTTTGGAGGAGGAGAAGATGGCGTGATCTCTTTCTCCAGCCAAACCCATTTGTTCTTCCATTCTGAAGATCTCCCAGTCTACTAAACAAACCTTGTTTACCACCTTTATGGTCACTCTTTCACACCTTTTTCTCTCACTTGTCAATTCATCACTTATCCTCTCTTATCACTCCGTGTCCCGAGAGAGAGAGGAGGAGGAAAAAAGTGACCACCGTACTTTGTACATTGGATAGGAACAAGAAGCGATGAGGTGACTAGGCTACACGTTGTTTTCTCCCCCTGCAAAAAGGCGGTTCGGGTAAATAAAGCGGGCGGAGAAGATAGAGAATGCCTGCTGATAAGACAAGTGCTAGTTTCTCCCGAGGTTAAAGTTTGCCATCTTGTACCCATATGATCCAAGCGATCAACTCCAGAAGGCGTTTCCGCCGTAGAAGAGGTAGCCTTGCCAATAGAGCGTACTTGACTTCTTTTTGCAAACGGAACACACCCGCCCATCCCCCCTAACAAACAAGTTCTCCACCCATTAACAATCATCTGTTCGGCGGCGCGGTGGTGCCTTCTGAATACTAATGCAACTGGATTGTGTTGTGCGAGAGATTGGTCATCTTCTTCTGCAGTAGTTTCTACTCCTCTCCCCCGATCATTTGTACTTTTCATCGCCTCCTCACTCTTCTCTCTAGACTCTTCTCTCTCTCTCAGAAGCTTCCTTCTTTCTTCTCCTCCACTCTCTCTGGTGCCCTCTCTCCATGTCTCGGTTTCTCTCTCGGTGTCCAGTCTGCTCCGTTTCCCGCAATAGCGTTTTGTGCAGTAAAAAAGGGTTTCTGCTCTTGGATTTTGCCTCTAAATGGGCTCTTTCTTATGAAGGCGAGTCGGGGAAACAAGAGTTTCCAGAGAGGTGACCAAACACCTTCCGATTAACTTGTTGTCATCAAACGCCTCTTTGTTTTCAGTTTTCCACTGAAAATATTGCGAAACGCTCGAGATATTAACCTATGATCATTTCCCCAGTGATTACGGTTTTTGAAGGTAGATGATTCATAGCTCACCCACTCATTTCGCAACCTCCCATTGTTCTTCCTCGTACTTTCACCTTTCCGCTCCTCCGCTTTGCAATCATTTTTCTCGATCGCCGATAGAGCACATCTGTTTTTCATAAACAACAACACAGACGATCTGATCTTTCGACTTTTACCTCTTGCAAGATTCTGCAATATGAAAAAAAATTCATTTCGAAAGTTTTTCCGAAACCAAACTTCATTTTTCGAACTTTCTCCCTCCTGCCCAACTGCCCATCATCCTGTGTTTTTTTCCAATTTTTCCAAGAAGAAACGTGATATTTCTGTGTCGCTTGTTGTCTTCTCTTATCGTTTAGAAATACGCACAGTGCGAACTATGTTCTCTGATCGGGAATCGTCTCCTCTCTCTCTCTCTCTCTCTCTCTCTCTCAGTTTCCCCGCGTCTTTATAATCATCTTTATTATTTCCAGATAGGTTTATTTAATCGGGTCACTATCTTCTCAAACGCCATCCACCCTTCTATATACTTGAATAATCGAATGTTCTAAGCCAAGCAGATGGATTACGCATATCGTATGCTCAAAAATGTCAAATATTTCTATAATTCGATTAATCCGGCCACACTTTCAGGTTTGTTTTCTTTTTTTATAGGATTTTCATCATTTTTTATTATTTTCCAGGCGCCATAGACATTGTCGTCGTTGAACAACCGAATGGAGAGTACAAATCGACGCCATTCCACGTTCGCTTTGGAAAATATGGAGTCTTCAATTACAGTGACAAGTACGTGGATATTGCCGTCAACGGAGTGGAGATTGATCTGAAAATGAAGTTGGCCGACAGTGGAGTTGCGTTTTTTGTCGAGGAGGCTGATGATGAGGTGCCAGATTACCTGCTGACGTCACCACTGCCTGAGCAGGAACAAGTTGGCGGCTCTGGTGGCGTTGAGAAGGTGTTGGCGGAGAGTGCACGGAAGCTGGAGGAGACGCAGAACGAGGATGTCGAAATGAACGAAATGGCGAAAAGCAGGTCGTCGAGTCCAGATGGTGGACAAGGAAACGCCCGGGAGCCGAAGCAAGAACAGTCGCTAAGTCAAGTGCAGCGGAAGCAGACCCTCCCATTCTCCTCCTCGGTCTTCAGTGATCGTCGCTATCGATCGCTGCCTGATCTGACGGTTCTCGCCGCGGCGAACGCCACAACAGAAGCTGCCTCGGATTCCAACAAGAAATCAGAGAAGCCCAGGAAATCGCCACGTCCATTCGTCCATTCGCATTCACAGTGCTCTCCAATGGAAAGAAAAATGTTCCACAAATCGAACGACGAGATTCTTCGGAGTCTTCGTCGCGAAACAGAAGATATCGATCGTCGTATTCCACTTCGGAAGAAGAGTCGAGTGACGTTTGAGAAGCAGCCGACACGTCCGATCAACATTCAAACGGAATACAACGATTCGGATTCGGAGCTTGATTCATCTGTAAACTCTTCCCCATCTCCCTCGCTAATCGATCAACGTGAGGCGGATCGAATTGCCGACGGAGCTCTCTCCGATTCGGAAGTGGATCGTCAACGTGATCGCAACGCAACTCCAGAGCCTCATGACGTCACAGACTGGAAATGGGGAGAACTGCCGGAGACCAGAGAGTTGAACAAGAGAAAGAAGGAGGAAGAGCAGGCGGCGAAGACTTCGCGATGGAGTTGGTTCTGGTCATCATCATCAGACGAGAAAGGGAAGGAAGCCGCTCCAGAAGACCAAGGAATTCCACTTGGAGAGCTTCTGAATCCCGCTTCGGATCCTGTCAACATTGAGAAATATCTTGGCAAACCGCCCAGTGTGTGAGTTTTCTTTTCTTTTTTTTCCTTATTCAGCATGTTCCCTACCTAACCCGAGTCTATTCTAGACGTAGCTCTCCCAGTTTCAGAACCTCAATCGACAGTGGACACGCGTCACGTGGAGTCTCTCAGCCATCATCCCCAATCTCTAATCATGACGACTACACGCCGACGACGACGCCACCGAATGATAAGACGCCGACGAGGGAGAGCGTGAGATTCTCGGCAGCCGGCAACGACGTGACTTCCACAGCCGCTACGGCTGGAGTTCGCTCTAGAGCATCTTCAGATGACATTTTGTGAGTGACATTCCTATCTAGAGCATGATTAACGTATCCAGTATCCAGAATTCATCTTCCTATTTCAGCCCACTGAGCGAAGACGAACTCGATGAGAACTTCCGTCCACAATACATGCAATCGCTTCGTTTATCATCAGAAAAGCTCAAATCCCTTGGTCTCGTCCTCGGAGCCAACGAACTTCGCTTCTCGATCACCACCAAATTCCAGGGAACGACGTGGTGCAGTTGTAACATCTATCTCTACAAATGGTATGAGCAGCTAGTGATTTCGGATATCGATGGAACGATCACAAAATCCGATGTGCTTGGCCACGTGATCCCGGCTATCGGAGGAACTTGGGCACACACCGGAGTCGCCGAACTCTACACCCGAATCAAGAACAACGGCTACAAGATGGTCTATCTGTCATCCAGAGCCATCGGACAGAGTCACACGACGAAACAATACCTGAAAAGTGTGGCCCAAGACTCGAAACAACTGCCAGACGGGCCGGTGCTGCTGTCACCGACCAGTATCATAACGGCTTTCCGAAGGGAAGTCATCGAACGTCGTCCCGAGGAGTTCAAGATCGCCGCATTGACAGATCTGAAGCAGCTGTTCCCCAGTGGCAACCCATTCTACGCCGGATTCGGAAACAGGAATACTGACGTAGTGTCCTATGAGGCTGTCGCTGTGCCGGCCGCCCGTATTCTGATCATCGACCCGAGTGGAAAGGTGAAACGATCTGATTCGTCGGGCCTCGCGTTGAGCTACAAATCGATGGCGACGGATACAGTTGACTACATGTTCCCACCGCTTTCTGTTCAGTAAGTCTTAATCCTTCAGAATCCTACAAATTCAAAATTTTTTTAGTGTCAAAGACGACGCCAGGAAAACCGAACGTCTAACGTCTGCGTGGAGCAAGCCACTGGAGCACAGTAACTTCACACATTGGCACGTCTCCCCTCACGACATCATGGACGATGAGCTTCTGAAATACGAAGCGCATCGGAAGACGTTGATTGCGACGCAGAAATTGAAAAAATAGATTGTTGTTTTTTTTTTGTTTTTCCAGCCCACATTCCAGTTTCCTCCAGAAGATCTCTTTTGTTATCCTTCTTCCCTTTTTTCCCTGGAAGATGTGCACCTCCCAAAGTCTCATATTGCTCAGAACTAGTCAATTTATCATAATCTCTTTTTGTTTTGTTTTATATCCACATCATCCCAGTTTGAATCCTATTCGCTTTTCTTCCCATCCATCCACCTCGGTA
The DNA here is from genome assembly GCA_016735795.1 of Caenorhabditis tropicalis. NCBI lineage: Eukaryota > Metazoa > Nematoda > Chromadorea > Rhabditida > Rhabditidae > Caenorhabditis > Caenorhabditis tropicalis. The sequence continues at coordinate 1,444,907 of CM028618.1, forward strand.
TTCAATTTTTGAACCCAATTTTGTTGTTTTTGTTATCAAAAATGCATTTATTCGCTTTCCCATCCCATCCCACACAAATCGCCTTTTAATTATTCTAATTTTTGTCGAGTTTATCATCATCCCCTTTGTTTTGTTTCCCGATTCTCTCTCAATTTGTACATTGCAGTCTCCCCCTTTGGATGCTCTGTATATACACCCACATCCCCGAGATTGCTTTCTATATTATGACGCTTCCATTTTTAGAAGTGATCAAAAAGAGTATAATGAACACGTTTTATAATTTTTGTTTTTTGAACTCTCCACTTTCAGACACGCAATTACAGAGATTCGTCAGTGTTCAGAATAGGAGAACATATTGTTGACGGTGTTTTAAGGGAAGAGACCAAACATCGCTGTTTTTTGTTTATTTCTGTTCTCGTCGCCTTCTCCTTCTCTCTCTCTCTCTCTCTCTCTCTCACGCATGTCTTCTCGTTCAATATGTGTGTTGAAGACAACAAAATCGAAATTTCTTCTTTTTCATTTAGGTTTTTCGCATTTTTTCAGTCGCATTTTTTTTGTTTTTCGAGATGATTTTTCTGGAACTTTCTTTTTGTTTTATTGAAATTTTAGACGCTCTTGAATTTATTTAGGCTAGTTTTATCAATTATTTGATAAAAATATCATGTTTTATAATACTTTTATCCGATTAAAATCGACAAAGTGACCCCTAGAGCTAAAAATTCGAAACTTTTATCTGATCAATCAGCTGATCGTTTTCTGTCTATTTTCGAATTTATTCTAGATCCGTCCCATGATAATTACCGTAGTCTCTCTGATTGAGCTTATCCAAGTAACAACTTTGTTGATTGGAACAATTCGAAAAGTTGAGGTGTCATGGGATAATTGAAAAGTTTAGATACATTCAAATCAGATAAAGGTCAGGATCGGATAAGAATTTCCGATGTTGTTTGGACGTTTTTAGTCACCAGAAATAGTTTTTTTGGAATTAGGGACTTTGGAAAGTGCCTGAGCATTGAATCCCGTTTTAAGGGGCTCCTGGACATTTTGGAACCGGACGTTTCGAAACCCGACCATATTCCAATGTTCAAATGTCCTGTTTTGAAAAGGGCAGATACGAGATCTTCGGGTTTCGAAATTTTAGTTTTAGAGATGTCCGGGAGCCAATCAGGGTAACATTTGGGGGTGAGCGCTGATCAGCGGAACCAAAATGCCGTTCAAAAAAGGAACACGTGGCTTCTGAATTTTTCGAGAACCGTCTTTTTTAGGCATTACGTTCCCATTGATAGTTTCCTACCTCCCTATAATAACTGAATAGCCCTTCCTCTCACTTCTGTCTAACGCGCTGATCGTTAGTTTTACATATACCTCAATTTCTAAAAAAGCTACCAACTAACCGCCAACTAGTTAAACGTTGCTCATGATTAGCTTAACAATCCGTTAGTTTACAACTTTCCTGTATCAATACCAAGAATCAAGATACAGGTCTTCAAAGTTAGTACCTTCAAAATGAGATGTCCACAACGCTAATATCCCTGTTGCTAGGTACCGTATCACAAGAGCAGCAACAGGCTATTTGTTGCTCATGATAAAAATAATCTTTTTTTTAGTTGCGAACTTTATCTCCACTTTGAACCGAGAGATCATCCTTATTATAATATTTCAGTTATATGTCAATACTCCAACCAATCTGTCAACCATGGACTACGCACTTAACATGATCAAAAACCTGAAATACGTGCATCAATCGATCAACCCTGCTACTAGATCCGGAGCCATTGACGTCGTCGTTGTAGAGCAACCTGACGGGGAGTACAAGTCCACACCATTCCACGTTCGATTCGGGAAGTATGGAGTATTCAGTTGCAGTGATAATTGTGTGGATATCGAGGTCAATGGGCATTCGATTGATTTGAAAATGAAGTTGGCTAGTAATGGAGTAGCCTATTTTGATGAGCAGGATACCGAGGACCCGGGGAAACAGAATACAGAGAAAAGGGATGTGGATCAAGCGGAAAGTGAATGTGAGTTGGAGAAGACGGAGAAAGAAAATGAGGATTTGGAGAAGAGGCACGTCAGAAAACGTTCGTCGAGTTTGGCACCGGAGACAGAGAATTCAGAAGAGCTGAATGAAGAGTGAGTTTTTTTTTTCAAATAACCGTAATAAATTTTTTATTCCAGACCTCTCAGCGACGACGATTCAGATGAGAACTTGACGCCAGCCTTCATCGAACTCCTTCGTCTCTCTTCCGATAGGCTCAAGTCACTCGGTTTGGACCTTGGACCCAATGAACTCCGCTTCTCGACCACCACTAAACTCCAGGGAACCAGTTGGTGTGTCTCAAACATCTATCTCTACAAATGGTATGAGCAACTAGTGATTTCGGATATCGATGGGACAATCACAAAATCCGATGTGCTTGGCCACGTGATCCCAGCTGTCGGTGGTACCTGGGCCCACAATGGAGTTGCTGAGCTTTACAATCGGATTAAGGATAATGGGTACAGAATGATTTATCTGTCATCTAGAGCGATTGGTCACAGTCATATGACGAAACAATATCTGAAAAGTGTGACTCAAGACGGAAAACATCTTCCGGATGGGCCGGTGTTACTATCTCCGACTAGCACTATGAGAGCGTTGAAGAGGTTTGGAGAGGGGAATAAGCCTGAGCAATTAAGCCAGAATATTTTTTTGCAGGGAAGTGATCGATCGCTGCCCAGAAGAATTCAAAATCGCGGCGCTCACCGAGCTCAAAAACCTATTCCCTAGTCCGAACCCCTACTACGCTGGCTTCGGAAACAGGGACACTGACGTCATTTCCTATAAAGCTGTGGCTATCCCCACCGCCCGTATTTTGATAATAGAACCTTCTGGAACTATAAAAAGATGGGATTCATCGAGGCTAGAGCCCAGTTACACTTCCATTGCCACTGACTCAGTGGACTACATGTTCCCGCCTCTTCCATTTCAGTAAGTTTTGGGCTTAGTTTCGGGGGTTGGGTTTCGGGCTAGTTTCGGGAGTTTTAGGCTAGTTTCGGGTCCCTACAGTAACCCATTCCAGTGTGAAGCACGATCACGTCAAAAAAGAGCGTCATACGTCGGCGTGGAGTAAACCGCTAAACCATAGTAACTTCACGCATTGGCACATTCGACCGGAAGACGTGGAAGACGAGGAGCTCAAGGAGTATGAGGATCATCGGAAAGAGCTCATCGCTAATCGAAAATCTTAATCATTCCTTTGTTTCGGGTTCTGTATATAAAGTGTATATAAAGGAGGTTAAAGGTCACATGTATAGAAAGTGTGGGGGTCAGAGGTCCCAGGAAACCTGTTGCGCAACATGAGAAATGTGATACGGTGCATCATTTGTCCATCATTTGGAAACAGGGGTCACACGTGTGAATTACGTCATAACAGTAATCGAGAGAGCTCGATAAAAAAGGGCCAAGTGAGAAAAGGGGTTTTTTTTCGGTTCTGTTGAAGTTTAGGGGCCCCTTCGAAAAATAGGGGTACCCTAAAAATAGGGGTGCCTTCAGAAAAATAGGGGTACCCTAAAAATAGGGGTGCCTTCGAGAAATAGGGGTCCCTTCAGAAAAATAGGGGTCCCTCATATATTTTTTGAGCTTATTAAGCCTGACGGGACCCCTATTTTTGGAGGCAGCCTAATTTTTAAGGGCACCCCTATTTTTCGAAAGAACCCCTATTTTTTAAATCTGTTTTTTCTAGAGTTTTCAAATTTTTTGGAACTCGGAGTTTCAGCTTTCAGAAATTATATTTTTAGGGTTCAGAATTTTCAGGTTTTCAGAATACCCTTCCCTTTCTCTCTATAATAAATAAATTATCCAGTATTCCAAAAATAATTTTCCAAAATGAATCACCAACACCTTTTCGATCTTGTTTTCTTCCGTTTTTCTCGACGTTGCAGACAGTGTCCTCTCAACGGTCAAGTGTTTTTGACGTCATCATAGTGTGTTGGACGTATTCTAGAAAGGGAAAAAGAGATAGTCATCGGTCTCTCGGAGACAGAAGAGCCAAAAGTTCAGGTGCAAACGAATTAAGCGTGACAGAAACTGGTTGCGAATTGATAAGAACTGACACGGTGGCAATAAAATGTGTTGTTTGTCTGGAATTTTGCTTCGGAGTCCGGATTCCGATGTGGACTCCGAACATTCAAAAGTTCAATTTCGACGGAGTTTCTGTCGATGACAAAATGTGTTTGTTCAGCTGAAACTGACGAGAATGTAGTTTATGTTGCGAATTAGAACTGCCAATCATGGATTTTTAGAGAGAGGTTAGGCTTGGAGACGCAGAGAAGGCTAGAGCGTCTGGCTCTCCGAGGGTATACCTTTTTAAAACGTCGATATCTCGGTTCTTAAAAAAGATACAAAAAAACAGTTAACTAGGAATATATTTAGCTTGTTGTAAGCTATATTTTTGTAGTTGACATCTTTTTTGTATTTCCATTGGGAATAAAGATATAAGTCTCTGAAGATCAGAAGGCGTCTGACTGTCTATCCCGCGGTATCCCTTTTTCCAACGGTATTATCTAGCTTCCTTGACAAGATACAAAAAAGCTGTTAACTAATAAAATATTTAGCTTGATGTCAGCTATATTTTATTAGTTGACAGCAATTTGATACCTCCAAAAGCAATTGAGATATGCGCCTCTTAAGCTGAAGCTTTATGTCATAGCTACCTGCAGAACTAGACAGTCCTGTTGCTCATGATATCCTCAAAAATATTATTAATCAAAATTTTTCCTGTATTCAGATTGCCATCCAAGATATTCAAACATTGAAACATAAAATGTGATTTGTGTTCTTCGGTATCTCCGAGAAAAGGAGAGAGAGTATCCATGAACATTTGGATACATTGATACAACCGGTTTCACCCCGGGGTTACGGTAGTCACATTCTGAACCGAAATTGCCTTTCTTTCTCATTTGTGATCTTCTCATTTCGTCGCGTCTTTCAGAAAAATTACAACGACTACCGTAACCCGGTTGTGTCCGATCGTCACATTTCATCTTTTCCACCTTCAGATACACTTCTCTCTCTCTCACTGATCTTATCCGAAGATCCTTTACGTCACAACCTCCTCGTTCATCGACAAAAATACAGAAGGAATTCTGAAATGAAGAATTTTTTATCAAGGGGCACAAATCACATTTATTTTCAGTTGTTGACGGCAAAATGTCAGACACAAAAGAAGATCAAGTGTTCAAAAAGTTTTTGGGAAGAAGAAGGCGGAATCAAAGTTCGAGAACGGATCGGCGGGAGAAGGAAGGGGGCGTGGCTTCGTGACGTCGACATCTATAAAATGGAAAAGGGCAGTAGGAATTCCTTGAATTATATTGCTGGCAAAGGATTACGGTAGCTAGATTGGTTTTTAGTTTTCTTTGGGTGCAAGTCATCAACAAGAAAGAGAAAAATTATGATTTCATATTGTTTAGGTCAAATGATTTTTTATTGACGAAAGTAGATGTGATGTTTGTAATTTGTGTTGAAAAATATTTAAACCCATGGTTACCTTTTATATGAGTCGTTTTTTGATTAACACCCCTCTAACAACCGTAAGCTGATTCCATAGGCTTCAAACGTGGATATCTCGGCTCCCAGAAAAGCTACTAGAAAAAACAAGTTATCATTATTTTTAACTTAATCAGAATTTCATTTTGTTAGTTGACAACTTTTTTGTATCTCTATTGCGAATTGAGTTATGCGCCTTTAAACATCACAGTCGCAGGAAAAGCTAGAGTCTCTCGTTGTCGGCGCCCTTTATCTCAGCTCCTAAACAAGCTATCAAAAAACTTTCAATTAATAAAATATTGCTCATGTTATTTTGCATATTTTCTTAGTTGATACCATTTTCCTACCTCCATTCCCAACAAAGATATAGCGCTTCAAAAAATACCATACCTCGAGTCACAAAAAATCACAAAAGCATTTTGCTTCGATCTGTGCTCATTGAGGTTTGTAGCCATAACTATGTCTGCAACATGCTCCCCAAAGTTTCACTCCTTCCTCCCATTGAGAATTTGTGAGAGGGGGCGGGGCCTAGAGTACTGTAGCTTCTTCACAACAGCAACACAGATCACACACAACCCATTGGGGGCCAGATGTTGTTTTCTGCGAGTGGCCTTCAAAAACTGGCCAAGTTCAGAAAATCATTTTTTTAAACTGAATATTATTTTCAGTCAGTTTTAAGGAGAGGGTGCAAAAACAAAGTCTCTTTCTGACAGTGTTATCATTAGTAATATAACATCAACATCACCCCCCCCCCCCTTTTTCCTCCGGGTATTCTTCCCTCCGTTCCGTATTCTCTAATCTAACGTTGATCATTGATGCCATTTTAGTCTTTGTCTCGAATACAAATCATCATCTCCCGAATACTTCTGGATGTCTCTGTACGAGCCTGCTGATGGTCTTCTAGGGACTCATGTCACCTGGACTGATGTGGAGAGGGAGATGCAAAGGGTGCTGGGCACCAAAGCGACGTTTGGGCCTAATCGACAGATTTCTGATATTGGCGATATGAAGGTGAGTACTGTAGGAAAAAGAGCGCAGCCGTTAGTTGAAACCAGCTTGCTAGCCTAACCAGCAGCCGAGCTAGAGCGGCTTGAAGCCTAGAGTCATGACTTCTAAGCGTATCCCAGATTCAAGCGCTTGTAACTTGTTTCACAGAAGAGGTACAAAAAAGCTGTCAACAATTGAAATGTAGAAAATATCATGAGCAACATTTTATTAGTTGACACCAACTTTCTAGCCTAGCTAGCAGCCGAGCTAGAGCGGTTCAAAGAAAGCGTCTTACCTAATTCACGTATCTCAACTTCAAGCGATTGTAGCTTGACTCACAGGAGAGATACAAAAAAGCTGTCAACAAAAAAGTTGTATAAAATATTATGAGCAATATTTTATTAGTTAACACCAACTTTCTAGCTCAGCTAGTAGCCGAGCTACAGTGCTCCAAAGAAAGAGCGTGCGTCCTGCCTTTTTTGCGTACCTTAACTTCAGGCGTCTGTAACTCGGCCCACAAAAAAGATATAAGAAAGCTGTAAACAGAGAAGTTGTAGAAAATATCATGAGCAACGTTTCTTTAGTTAACACCATCTTGCTAACTTGCCTAGCAACTGAGATATAGGCCTTTGGAAAAAGGACGCATAAATCTCGACCAAAAATCGTGTAGTTTCATCCTCCTACGATGTTTATTCATAATATATCTAAATGAAAATCTATCGTACATCGGCAAAACACTTTCAGGGATTCATGTCAAAAATCGCAATGATTCAAGCGGATTGGATTGGCGCTTCGAATGAAGACATCCGGAATCTACCCGATCGAATCGCAGTGAAAATGTCATCCGAACTTTCGCTCTACAACTTCTCGACACTTGTCTGCGAAGAGCAATGGGATGTAGAGAAGATGAAATCGATGACATCCCTAGTTAAAGAGCTTCATAACCGGGAGGTTGATATGTATCGGATAATCCAAAGAGAGCGACCGGAGTGTCCTACTGTACATGTGTTGGCACTGGAAGCCTTCACTGAACTGACTCCTTTGAAAGCCTATATCATCTCGGAATATATTCCAAATCTTCGTCATATCGAAATGAATGAGAATGTTCCTCTAGAGGATATCTGGTCGGTGGTCGATGGGATCGCCGCGTTTTCAGCCATGGGTGAGAATATGAGTGAGACGGAGAAAAGGACGACGACGATAGGGGAGATTTATATCGAGGAGGCGATTAGGTATTTTTTCGATGAGCAAGTAAGTAAAATCAGAGGGTTTGATTAAGAAAATAGAGATTTTAGAGTCCGGATAACATGAGAAGGAACCTTATCTCATTGCTAGGCGTGGCTTACGAGGATAAAGTGGAAGAGGCAATGGATATATTCGATTTGATTTGTGGAACCCCGGAGATTCAGAAAAACTATTCAAGGGTTTCGGAATTTCTAGGTAACCCCTATTTTAAGGGCAGGTTCAACCAATAATTTCAGGACACTCTCCGGTGCTAATGCATTCTGATATTTGGCCATCGAACTTATTGTTCTCACTCAACAAACAAAATAAGCTGGAATTCAAGGCACTCATCGATTTCCAGACTGCGTCTTTGAGCAGTCCGGGTCTAGACATAGCCTGTCTCATGGTCACATGCCTATCGAAAAAGGTACCATTTTGGGGAAGGTCAATTGATCAAATACAATGTCTCTCTCTATCTCTTCTTCTATCTCTTCCGAGAGTCTAGTCTAGGGGGAAGGAATTATTTCGGGATGAAAGGGAGAGCGGGTCATAGATAGAGTGTATAGATAACAACAAATTGAGCAAAAGTTCAAAAGAATAGGGGTTTGCATCTTTGAATGCATATAACTCGATTGAAAGGGGAGATAGGGAAAAGTTGTCAACTGATGAAATATAGCTCTTTCTAATCTAAATGTTTTATTAATTGACTGTTTTAAGATTACTTGTCTAAAAAGCGATATATGGACTTTTTAGAATTGCTTTCAATTTTTGTCATTGAAATTTATACTGTTTTTGAATGCGTATAACTCAGCTACGAAAAGAGATACAAAAAAGTTGTCAACTCATAAAATGTAGCTCATGATATGAACAATATTTCATTAGATGATACTTTTTTGATAGCTGATCTGGAAATTGAACTAAACTCTTTTCAAAACATCTTCCAAGTTTATCCGAACTTGACCCCAAACAAGACGATTAACACGCGCGGACCACTCTAATTATCTACCTCCCACAGCTCGCCGACGACTGTTGCCCCCGTGGCGCAGTCGGTAACGCGCTTGTTTTCAGTTCGGCAGCTCGCGGGTTCAAGTTCTCTTACGTTCATTTCAGGATCGCCGCTCCTCCAAATCAATTCTTCTCGATCGATATTACTCCTCTTTCTGCAAAAGTCTCAAATCCCCCCATTCGATTCCATATTCTCGAGAACAACTGTCCGATTCCTACGACATTTGTTTCCCGGCTGCTGTCATTCTAATGCTTCCATTCATCCTTTCATTCTCTTTGAAACTCGGAGACAATGTCAGTTTCCCTTGGCTTTCCGCGATTTCATGCTCATTTTCAGATCCCCGAAGAATCCGTCGACAAATTAGCCGGGATAATCGAGGAGCTGGTCTCGATTCACAAGTCGAATCTCATCAAATTCCCTAAATTTTTCGCATAAATTCGTTGTCTCCTTTTATTTTTCTCAAATTCACAGATCAATATGAAGAAATGGAACAGTGTTGTGACAGTGTGCAAAAACATATAAAATAACATCAAACTAATAAAAAATTTGAAAAATCTAGAAGCAATTATTTCTTGGCCTTTTTGGCTTTCTTCGCCGCTTTTCTCTCCGCCTCCTCCTCTTCAGCCACCTTTTTCTTCATTTCCGGCGTCAGAATATTCTTCGGCCATTCGCGAATCCCCTTCCCTTTGATCGACCACAAACGGGCGGCTCTCTCCGAAAGAGATCCTCCACATTTGAGTCCTCTGTCGGTTAGACCACTCTTCAGATGTTCCAAGCCGAGAAGTTCAAGATCTTCGGCACTGGTGAAGTCGGCGAGCTCAATCGGACCGTATTCGCATGGCGTTTTCTCGTCGATCTTCGGCAAATCATCCACGTTTGAGGCGCTCTGAAAGAAAGAATGAATTAGGAAGGGATGCTTCTCTATCACTTACATCAAGACGCGGACGTTTCGCTGGCTCCTCTGGCTCCTCCTCCTCTTCCACCGGTTTCTCCGTGCTCGTTCCCTCTCCACGATCCTTTTCCTCCTGCTTCTTCTCCTCGAAATACTTGCGAATCGCTTCCAGCTCCTCTGGATCCGGCTCATTTTCAGAATCATTCTCACTATCGCTCTCGTCTTCCACTCGCTTCTTGTCATCTTCTCCGATTGTCGGTGCATCGATTTTCCGTTTTCTTCCTCCTCTCTCATTGAAAAGATCTTCCAGGTCGCTCTCTTCCTCATCATCCTTATTTTCAGACATTCTGGATTTCCGTCTCTTCTCCTTCATCAAAGCGAATCCTGCTTCACATGCGTCTTCAGTCTTCTCAATGATCTCCTCACGACGAGAAAGGTATTCCTGGTCTTCGAACTTGTGTTTTGCTGGCCCGGCAGTCAATTTCTCCAGTTTTGCTTTCCTCTTTTCCTTTAGCTCTTGCTCCTTTCTCGCCTGCTTCTCCAGATATCTCTTCAACTTTGCCTCCTCATCCACCGACGCCATTCGTCGTCCGTTCAAATCTCTCATCATCAGCTTATTCGTACTTTTATTGACTCGAAACGATCGGAGCAACGATCCGAATCCTCCTTTTCCACCGCGAATTCTCAAATGGAACGAGTATTTGACCAGGGAATCTCCATGATATTCATTTATGAATTTCTGAAAATTCTCCACAATTTTTCCGTTATGCATCACGTAATACGATTCAGCTGGGAACTTTGTTCGAATGTATTCCAACGTTTTGTAGTCGTTCATCCAGTAATACGGCTTGTCGGGGAACGGACGAGTCGGCGGCTCCTGTTCTTGTGGAAGCGGTGAGTCCAGCGACATTCCCTCCATTTCTTCGTCAACATCGAATGTGTAATCGTTGTCGCTGCTATCAGAGGGAGCGATGGAGCGTCCTGACATCGAGACGACGGAAGACGGGCGGATCATTGGGCGTTGGCGGTGCGCGTTGTTTCTCGGTGGAAGGTACGGATGGCAGCGTTGTTGTTGATGACGTGGCTCTGCGCGGAGAGATGGTGAGCGCTCTGAAAAAATAAAATTTGTGAAAGAAAGGAGAAAAACTGTTTTTCTGAAAAAAAATTTTTTTATACAAATTTTTGTAGAATTTGGGTATGTTCCTTTAAATGGGTTTCGCAGCGAAATCTATTTTACAGCATTTTTTGTTTTTTTTTAAATAGATTTTTTTGCTTTTAATTTCGTTTTTCTAATAAAAGTTATTATATTTAATTAATAAATCAAAAATATAATTAACTAAGCAGATAACCCGTAACGAACCCGGAAGATTCGCCTGTTGAGCGTCGCGCTTTCGGTCGTTTCGTCGCCCGACGCGGTCATTTTGCTTCGCCGCATTCATTTGGCACTCTTCGTGCATTTATCAGAGAGCTGAATGAACGCTTCAGATAGCACACAAGTTCCGCTTTTTGCTGAAAAGTAAAGAAAATCGGATATGACCGAATGAAAGAGAAATTTCAATAATAAAAGAAAGTGTCATGCAAACATTATTATTCAGCCGCCTTCTTCAAAAAACATGGTCAAAGCGGTAAGACTGAAAATGGAAGAAGACGAAAAAAAACATGGCAGCGCGTGGAAGAAAGGGGAAAAACATTGGAAATCGAAGAAGACACACTGGAGGTGGAAAAGAAAAGCAAAAAGACCGGCCAGCTGATGAATGGTGAAAGAGAATGCGAATGGGTGAAATTGAGGGGGAGGGTGGCAGAGAAACTAAACAAAACTAACAGCAGTCACGTGGCCCCCCATCGGACTACTGTACTTGGGCACAAATAGGTACAAAGAGAGCTTTTTTAAATTGATTTTCAAGAAAAAATGAGACAAGTGAAGAAAATGAGATGAAAAGAGAAATAATTATAGTTCTATGCTATAGGCGACTTGTTGCTGATCCCCGGCTATCAATTCTTCGTTATTGAACTCAACCACTTCTTCACTGACGTAGTAGAATGAATGATACTGTTCTGGATGATGATAACGTGGAGCAGAGTGTTGTGGATCTGAAGATTAATAGATAAAGATCGGAGAAAAATCGTCGACTTACAAGGAGGCAAGGGTCGAACCATTACAGTCTGCGGCAACGGCATTTTCGGTTTCTGAACTCCTCGTTTTTTAACAATTTCCGCTGCTTCCTCTGCCTCAACCTTTGATTTTTTAGTGACAGGCGGCCCATCGGATTTCGCGGGATCACTTCCTTCTTTCAACTCCTGCTCTCTATTCAAGTTTTCCTCCGCCTCCTTTTGCTGCTTCCATCTTCGTCGTTTACTGACTCCGTGAAGAAGGGTAAGGCAATTGGCGTCGAGGGTTCGTTGAACGAGTTTCTTCTCTTTTAAACTCAGTTGAATTGGTGTCGAAGAAGCGGCTTCCCGCGCGAAATCGTGGATTTCTTCGTGGATTCGAGAGCTGCCTGGTTCTTTGTCTCCGTGTTGCTGAAATAATTTACTTTGAATCAAGACACTGTTATTTAAATTATTTACATGAACAAATTCGAGTCTGGCTCTATCGAGAACCGCGTCGACGGCGTCTTTTCCATTGCAGAAGTGTTCGGCGTTTAGCGGTCTCTCGGGATCCTCTTTAATTATATCGTTGTCGACCAGAATCAGCGGAACTTTTCGTTTTAACTCGGCTCCGAGATTCCGATAACCATTTTTCACTTTGGCGCACGACACGCATTTCCACGAAACTAAGCCAGCGACCTGAAAATAAACTTTTTGTAAAAAATGTTATATTTAGAAAAATTACCTTGTATCTAGTGGCAATCATGAATTCGTAGACTTTATTCCGATCCTTTCGACTTGTGTAGACTAGGACTGGATTCTTGCGATGGCGTCCTGGGACGTAAGTCGCTGGACCAAAATTCTCTGTTGTCATCTGAAATGAAAAAATTGAATTAAACATCAATTTGAGCATTTAAAAAATTTATTTAAGAAAATAATATTATCAAAAATTCATTGCTTTTCCAGCAAAATTGATTGAAAGAGTCGAAACGAAAAAAACAACAACCCTACGACACTCCGTTATACCGCTTTCGCATTGTTTATCGTAAAAATCCCCCGGCATGGCCTAGAATCCCAAATAACGAATTCTAGTCTTCAAATTTTTTCCGCCCATTTTCGCTGCCTATTTTCAGAGTTTTTCAGCTTTTCCATTGACTTTTTCTCAAAAATAATGTTATTTTTGCATTCTGCGTTTATATTTTGATATATTTAGTACGTTTCCTCATTGCACCGCCAGCTATTTTTCGCTCAAAAACTCGTTTTTTGATTCAAAGCTTTTAAATCAATATTCAGGTGATCTGCCATCAGAAGATGTCTTTGGCATCGAATGTCATGCTTCAGGCATCTCGCCTCGGGGGAATCGTAGCCAAGCGTGGTGGAGCCACTGGTTTGATGGTGCACCGGGACACGAAAGAGAATAATTTGAACGTGAAGTTCAAGTTCACACCGGAAAACGAGGACAGAATCAAGGCTATTATGGATATTTATCCAGAAGGACACAAAGTAATTTTAACATGAAAAATAATTTTTAAAACAAGTTTTTGGGTTACAGGCCGGAGCGCTCATCCCACTTCTCGACTTGGCTCAACGCCAGCATGGTTGGCTCCCAATTTCAGCCATGCATGAGGTCGCAAAAATTCTGGAAGTGCCAAGAATGCGTGCTTACGAAGTTGCCACTTTCTATACCATGTTCAACCGACAACCAGTTGGAAAATATTTCCTTCAAGTTTGTTTTTTATTATTTTCTGAAATTTAAAATCGTGCTTCTTCAGGTTTGCGCTACAACTCCATGCATGCTTCGCGGAGCCGAAACCATCACAGAAACGATTGAGAAGAAGCTCGGTATCCATGCTGGAGAGACGACGAAAGACGGACTTTTCACATTGGCAGAAGTCGAGTGTCTCGGAGCTTGTGTCAATGCGCCAATGATTCAAATCAATGATGACTATTTTGAAGACCTTACACCGAAGGTAGAGATTCAAAATTATTGAAAAAATCTATATTTTTCATTTTACAGGACGTACACGAGATTCTAGATGACCTTAAAGCCGGTCGTAAGCCAGCCGCTGGTCCACGATCGGGACGTCTTGCTGCCGAGCCTTTCGGAGAGCTCACTTCCCTTAAAGAAACACCTCCAGGACCAGGATTCGGATTGCAGGCGGCTCTCAAGTAATCTGGATCATTGATGTTTGTAGATTCAATCTTTATCAGCTCTCCTTCGTTTTTTTTAACAGCTAATATACATTTTCGTTTTGCGATTTAGAGTAAAATTGTATTTCAATGTATTTTTTCTTTTTCTTTAATAATTATTATCTATTTTCTTTACCGGTTTACTCCCGGACATCTATCTTAACCATGTTCTCAATTATTTTCCACTTTTCTTACTCGTTTTGGTTTTTAAAAAGTTTCTTTACAGATGGGTAGAAAAAGTATCGCGACTCCAGCAAAGTCCGCTGTGAAGCCGACCGAGGAGACTGCGAAGACTCCAGCGAAGTCACCGAAGACAAGATCTCAAAAAGCTGCTGCAGGACTCGCCACTCCAGCCCCAAAAACCCCGGCTCCAAAGACTCCGGCTCGTGCTCCAGCCACGCCAGCTCGTGCTACGAAGACTCCGGCCGTCGCGACACCGGCTCCAAAGACCCCGGCTCGCGGAGCTAAAACTCCAGCTGCAGTAGCTACACCAGCTCCAAAGACGCCAGTTCGCACTGCGAAGACTCCAGTCTCGAAGACTCCAGCCAGAACTCCAGCTAGAACACCAGCCAAGAAGGCCCAAGTCATTCCAAGTAGTGATGAGGAAGAAGAAGAGGAGGAGGAGGAGGTGAAGCCAGTAAAGAAGGTTACTGCCTCGAAGGCAGTCGCTGTGCAAGAAGAAGAAGATTCAGAGGAAGAAGAATCTGATGAGGAGGAGGAAGAAGAAGACGAGGAAGATGAGGAGGAAGAGGAGTTAGAAGTCGTGAAAACAGTTCCACCATCAAAAGAGGTTCCAAAGAAAGAGGAGGAGGAAGATTCAGAGGAAGAAGAGGAATCTGATGATGACGAAGAGCCGGCTTCAACACCGAAGAAGGCTTCAACTCCGAAGAAGGAGGTGAAGAAGGCTTCAGTAGCTACACAAGGTGATATTCAATCTGCTAAAGACCAAGCCGCCCAAGCTGTCAGTGCTCTCAAGAAGTATTTCGCTGATAAAAATGATAAATCTCTGTTCCCGGATATCGATTATGCTGTCAACTTGTCTGTCACCTATAAGAAACCCGCTGTTACCACTGATCAAGGAAAAATTCAAATGTAAGTCTGTTCAGGATGAATTAACCTTCAAATCATAATTTTTCAGTCAACTTCCAAACTCGACTCGCACCATCAGCAACACTTCCGTCTGCATCATCATGCCAGATTTGGATCAATCTGATGCCGCAAAATGTGATTTTGACGTCGACAAACAATCCCGCGAATGGGCCGAAAAGATCGAAGTCGACCACGGAATCACTTCGGCTCACATCTCCAAAATTCTGACAAAGCGGGAAGTGGAGAGAATTGCTCATACTTACAAAGACAAACGATCTCTTGCCTCATCCTACGACTTGTTCCTCGTCGATGGACGTGTCTTCACATCGGTTAAATCGAATCTCGGAAAGGAATTCCACAAAGTTCACAAAACGCCACTTCCATTCGCCTATCAGAAGCCACTGAGCACTACCATTGAGAAGGCATTGGCTACTGTCGTCTACCCATTGAAGAGATATTTGGTCAGAGCGTAAGTTTCCTGAATTTTGATATTCTGAATAAGTTTTTTGTTTCCAGCGCTGTTTCTGTCGGTCATTTGGGTCAAAGTTCCGCTGATCTCAACGAGAACATCAGCACAGTTCTTGACAAGATTGCCGAGAAGTGTCCAGGAGGATTCGCGAATATTCGCAACATTTATATGGCCACCAGCAGCGGCAAGCCATCTCTTCCAATCTACACCGATGACGGATCAGCAACCGAAATCCGCCTCCCAACCGGATCGGCTCGCGATAACAAGCCACTCATTGAAACTTCTGATGAATGCTCCACACTTCCCGATGGACTCAAACTCGCCGTCCGTAAAAACGCTCGGATCCGTGTCCTCAAGGAGGATACTGAAGAATCCGTCCTCTTCCCAACTGTCAACGACGAGCACTCGGTTCGCGATAGACTCAAGCCGAAGATCGATCCGGCGAAGGTGTTGAAGAAGCGTGAGAGACGACGCAAGGGCAAGCAGATTGTGAAGAAGCAGATCAAGAGACGTTTGGAGAATAAGAAGAGAGCCGCCGAAAAAGAGACGACCAGTCAAATTGTCACCAAGAAGGCCAAAACCACTGCGTAATCTGAGCAATTGTTATTTAATTATGCTGTTTTTGTTGTTACTGTTATCCTCCTACCCCCATTCCCATTTTTATCCAATCATCGTTGTTTTTTCATTTTGTTTTCTTCTGATTTTGTTTTCCATCGACTTCCAATAAAATAACCTCGTTGATTATTTTCTGTAAGAATCCTCTGGTTCCACACCATTATTATTTCTTTTTCTGCCTTTTCCTTCTTTTTTAATGCCCAAACTTCAGATGAGCCTACCGTGGTACCATCTGGAGCGACCGGCTCGAATGACACTCCTCCGAGTGTACTACACAGTCTGCGCGCTCACCTATCCGACGTACGTGGCAATCAACTACAAAAGCTACATTCCAGACAGGGCGCAGGTAGCTTTTCTTTTGGAATTTCCTAGAGGATCCAGGAATTTCAGGTACTTGGAGGACGATCGCTGCGAGACGAGGTGCTGAATCCGAATCACATCAAACAATAGATTGGAAAAGATTCGCAATATTTCTGTTAATACGAGTATCTCTTTTTCATTTTTCTTCTCTCTGTTAGGATCTTCTTCTTCTAGATTTTTAGTTCTAAAAATAATAAATAACTAAATATTTTATTAGGAATTAATAATTATGAATACTCATTCATTAGGAATCCATAATAATCAAGTAAATATTTTATTAGGGATTGATAAAATAATTAGAATAGCGATAGAGTCCCCAAACCGGTTTGTTCGGATTATACCCGTAATTTGGGTAATACGGAATATTATCATCGTAAACGGTCGGCAGATTCTGTTGACGAAACAGCCGATCGTAGAAGCCGGTGCGAGCGAACGCGGATGGCTCCCCGCGGAAAAATGCCTCGCGATCTTCTCGTTCTTCCACTGGAATTGCTCAGTTTAAAAGGAAAAAGGGAAATAACTTACGAATCTCCTTAGCCGTTCGATCATGCTCACACGGCCACGTCTTCCGGAAATTGACCCTTTCCGGAAGACACATCCTTCCCGGTGGCATTCCAACGGATATTGCCACGAGAAAAGAGAGTACGAGAAGCGAGAGACGCAGAGATGTCATTGATTAGGTGATATTTATAAGAAATGGGAAAATGAGAAGGGAGGATAGCAAAAGAATCGAGAGAGATGAAACAGGAATTTTTGGGGGAACAGGAATCCCGGGCACCCGGGAAAAGAGGGTGAAGCAGTCGCGCTCTATTGATAAATTTGATTTGGCTTCCTAATTGAGGGACTTTTTTGAATTTGCGCGTAAAAAATTACGTGAAAAACTAAAAAATTCGAGATTTTTCGCGTTAAAAAATATATAAAATTTAACGTGAAAAATGTGAAAATTCTAAAAAAAATTTTTTGACGCTCTAATTTAAAAAATTCACAAATTTTGAATTTGTGCCTCAAAAAATACAGATTCACGCGGACAAAAAAACCTTAAAATTCAGAAATTTTCGCGTCAAAAAATTAGTGAAATTCAACGTGAAAAACCTAAAAAAATCCCGATTCTCAAGATAAAATTAGAAAAAATTCACGAATATTGAAAATTCGAAAAATTCACGAATATTGAAATTACGCATCAAAAGTTACGTAAAAATACAGATTCACGTGAACGTAAAAATGCGAAAACATTGGAATTTAATGTTTCATATTGACGCTAACCTTCAAACCATGATGTCTTCGGAAAAAAACATTACCCAGAAAGTATTACAGTAGGAGCAACTCGATTAAATAACTAAAGTACACCCTCTCCCGAGAGTTCTTGTTTTTCAGACTGCGTAGGATATACCGAACTTTAAGTGGTAAATATCTATTTATCGCTTTCTAAGACTCCCCCGCCTTCAAAGAATTATCAATGTACTCGACCCTCTTGGCGGCACGATTTCTGGTTTTTCGATCTCGATATCCTTATCAAAAAATTCAACGAGACTCTGAGTAATCGAAATGAATGGGTTAGTGATGATACCTTTTTAGACCCTAGATCATACGTTGTCCCCCTTTCACATGAAAACTCATCTAATCCCCCGAGAGTACACGCCCTCCTATACCTACCTAAAATACATAAATACTCACGTAAACTCCTTCAAAATCGCTTCTGAATACCCAAATTAACCCTTTTATCCCGAAAAATCGCATCTTTTGATACTTCCGTGTTTTCCCAAAAAAGGGGTTAATCACTCGTCACTTGGTTTTTTGCTCCTATCCAACCTCCCTAAAAAACCTAAAAAACAAAAATACCATTGTTTTATCCGTCGTCAAAGATCCTTCTATTCATCCGAAAGGCTCCTATAAAAGCATCCGAATAACAAGAAAAAAATAAAAATGATCGACCCAATCTCCCTATTCTTTCTCACCTTCCACACCTTTGCCGCAGTCGTCGGATGCGCTCTCAACGGAATCGTTCTGTTTTTAGCTTTGTTTCGAACCCCAAAGGTAAGTAGACAACAGGGTACCGTAATCCTCGGGATCTCTAGACTATCGCGGCCTATACCACCATCCTTATCAACTTTGCTGTGACTGATTTCCTCGCCTGCTTCACCGATTTCTTCATTCAAATGCGTCACATACCTGCCGGATTCACAATGGCCTACATGTCACGTGGACTTTGTACCCTAGTCGGACCACACTTTTGCTATTTTATGTAATCTAACTGGGGTTTTCTCATAGCATAGATTTCATCAGGCAAAATTTCGAAACCAATTTTTCGTATCACAGCCGTGAATAGGGTTCGAGCTTGAATGTTTCGAATTTTTTTTTGAATTTTTCGAAATTTTTTCTGAGCAGTCTCACAAAATTTGAATGCTCGCCATTGTGTGGAGCTTGTTATAATCTGTCATTCATTTTTTTGATCGTCAAAAAATTTCGAGTCTAAAGAAAGATATAAGCCGCTGAATTTATCGCGGCTCCGAATTTCTGGAGGCCCATAACTTTCTCGAGACTTGAGGTTTTTTGATTATAAAAAGTTCAAATGGTAGATTTCTAAAAGCTCTACACGATAAAATTCTCGAAAATTTTCTAGCATAACTCCGAAAAAAGTTATGATGGTTTTTGGTTAAGCCACTTTTTCTTTTGTAACTTGGCTAAATGTGGTTCTGAAAATTTTAAATTACACCATTTTGTAGAAAATTTCAACAGCTACCATATGTTTTTCCAATCGTCGGAAAACATTCATTCTGAAAAAAGTTATAGCCGCTAAACCTCCATTCCCCTTTCAGATACAGTATCAACATCTCTCTAGTGGCTCACGGCCTCTGGTCCCTGCTCCTCGGGTTCTCCTATCGCTACTATATCCTCTTCCATCCTGCCCCCACAAGAAAAATGTTGATCATTGCCATAATGCTCATCTCAATTCCTTCCTTAATCCAAATGGTCACATTCCTCTGGGCAGATGATGATCCAGTGGAGATTAAGAGAATTCTGATGGACCGATTCCCTGATTATGAACTCCAAAATGCCACGGTCTGCGGAACAATTCATATTCTGGAGTTCTCTGCTCTATTCACAATTCTTCACATGACTTGCCCGATTACTCCTGTTTATATCACTATTTGGATATTAAGGAAGAAGATAATCCAGAAGTTGGTGTCCAATTCAAAAGATATGTCGGCCAAAACCAAAGAAATGCATAAGCAGCTTTTGAAGGTAAAGATTACTGGGATCAACTAGGGACATTTATTTTGAAGGCCCTCACATGGCAAGCACTGATCCCCGGCTTCTACGGAATGAGTATCGTCTCCTACGTCATCGGTCAATTCTTCTTCAACCACCCGGTTTTCGAGTACACAACACTCACCGGTTTTCTTTTTATGCCAGTTCTCTCACCACTATCTTGCCTCATTTTTATTCAAATCTATCGGAAACGAGTTCTGTCATGGTACGGTATAAGGGGTCCTTTCCCTAATAAGTAAGAAGTTTTCAGGTGGTACACAATAATCGGAAAACCGATACCGGAGGAGTGGATTTCTGTGTTGAATACTACAAAAATGGGTGCAACTACTGTAGCGCCTTCAAGTGTTGCTCCACATTCATCGGAAACCAAATCGAAACATTGATCTTTATTTTGGAACTTTCTTAATTTTGTTGATGAAAAAAATTCACTTGAATTTTTACGATTTGAAAAAAGTTGACTAAATAAAAAACTGTTTTTTTAAAACTCAAAACACGCCCCTTTTTCAGACACTACTGAAAATGATTAGGAGATCTCAGCGACGTTCCAAGAGCCCTATTTCCTGGTAAATGTCTCGAGCCTCCGCTCTCACACTTCTGAAAACCCCGGGGAATAGACCCTAGGTCAAACCTCCGGGGTTTTTTTCCATTTTTCTCATCAATTTTTCGTCATTTTTTCGTAAACTTTTCGTCATTTTTTTGTCATTTTTTTCTTCTTTTTTCGTCAAGTTTTCGTCATTTTTTCGTCATTTTTCGTCTTTTTTTCATTTTTCGTTTCATTTTTTGTTTTATGGCCACGAAAAAAGTGAATGAAACAAAAAATGAAAAAAAATTGACGAAAAAATAAAAAAAATGACGAAAAAATTAAAAACGACAAAAATGACGGAAAAACGACGAAAAAATGAAAATTTTTCGCAGAACCTGGATTCGGTTTGGTGCAAGCGGATAATTGCGTTGATCGCGCATAGCTCATAAAAAACCTACAGTAATTTTTTTCAAAACTTTAAAAATTGGACATTTGAGTTTTATGGAGCACCGGGTCCACCGGGCCGCCCTTGGAAACATTTTCATTTTTGAAATTTAAAATCGTCTGAACGTTCCATAATACTCATTAATTACTAACATTCAAATGAAATTTTTTAACAGGTTAGAATCTTATTTTTAGATTTTTAAAATATGAATTTTCAATTTATGTGTCTGAAAAAATTTTCAATATATTTGAATTTAAAAAATTATCTTCAGATTAATTTTTATACCATTAACATTACTCATCGGTTCAATTATTCTATTCCTGGCGCCGTCTTCTAACCATCGTAGATTAAGCCCCCCGGAGAAAATGGATTGCGGAAGGATTTTAAGAAATGACAAGGTCCCTAAAACTCAAATTCAACAGCTCATTTCTAAATTCCAGAGCTACATGTACCGGTTCGTTGGGAAACGTCGAATCAAATTCTCTCCAGATAACACTCTGGATATGTCTTGTAGTTCAGTTCAAAACAGAGTCATTCCGAAATTCGAAATGAGACAGTTGAAAGTGGGCGTGGTCTTCGCTCGAAACGTCTATAAAGACTACGAGTTTCTCGAGAAGCAAGTCGGAATGTCGTATCATTCGCAGAACTTTTTTTGTTTTTTTATCGATTCGAAGAGTGACAAAGAGTTCAAGTCAAATATAAGGAGTCTTGGAATGTATAGAGAACGTTGTTGTTTTGGATGGTAAGGGTTAAGGTGGGGGGCTTAAGGTGGGGGGTATAAGGGGCTTAAGGTGGGGTTAAGGGGGGGGGGGGTAGGGGTGTAAGGTCGGGATAGGCTAGAAACGGCTCACAGGCGGGTATACGGTGGTCCGAAAGTGTTGTTGACGGGCTAGCAAGATCTAGCTGGGCGTTATTGAAGCCTCTGAACCTATCTGCTGGTCTATATCCCTGAACACCACCCAAATCTCTCAGCTTCAGTTTTTTTGGCACCCGCTTATTTCCTTTCCGCCACCCCGAACCCCTTTTTGTTTCAGAAGAGCTCTCCATTGACTCCTCTGGCCACAACACAAACTGGGCTCATCACAGATGCATGGAAAGAATGATTCAGTTCCCCAACTGGAAGTATTTCATCTTGATGCAGGTTGGCCCATGACTTTTTTGCCCCTCAAAAATTGATTTCTAGAACCATGACGTTATTGGAAAATCGGTTTACGAGATTTCGAGAATATTTGAGATTTTCGGTGGGGCTAACGATGTGGACATTGCGAAAGGAAATATTGTTGAGAGGTTCCGATGGGATTTAGAGAGTTTGGACTTGTTTAGAGATGGTAAAACTAAAAAAAAAGAAAAACCTGAGTTTTCGTCTTCAGGAAACCATAATTCAGTAAGAGAACTTCGAATAGTGAAAGGCTCTGTGCAGGGGTCTCTATCTCGAGAGGCAGTTGATTGGATTGTGAATCAAGTGAACCCGATGGTATTTTTTAGCCGATGGAATCAAGGAGTAAGTTGTTAAATTATTTTTCTGAAGACCCCCCGCAAGGTTTGCTATTTGAAATTGCGCTTTAAAATTTTTTTGAAGATGGACAAAATGGTCGGACGAGTCGGAATGCGAGAGCGGTTTCGTGAGACATAGTGTCTGTGTGATTGGCATCGAAGAGTTCTCGAACATAGCGCGGATGCCAAATATTATGTTTAATAAGGTACAGTAACCCGCTAATCTAGGAAAAAAGGGTCTGTTTAGATGATGCCATCATTCGACAATTCCGTCATAGAGTGTACAGCAGAACTCCTCTATAATCGAACCTTCTTGGGCCAAGACGACTATCCGTTAGAAGAGGAGTATTATTCCAATATGATTAATGTAAGATGCCTGCAACTTTTCAGAACATCAATGAGCACACTAAAAAATCTAAATCGGCCTTGAAAAATTTTTTAAAACAGGACAGAAAACTGTCCGAAATAGGCGCTAAAATCCCTGAAAGTCCTAGTTACGGGCTGAAAAACGGTCCAACTTAGCCTAGGACTTCCATACAGACTTTCGTCCGTACGGTCCAGCCTAAAAGAGGTCTTCTGAATCGTCGATTGAAAGCAGGTGATTTCTAAGCGGGAAATTCTGAAAATCCCGGCGTCTTTTTTCTCCATTCTGCCTTTTTAGATTCTTCTAAACCTCTTCCATCCGTTAAGCGCATGTCCGATCTGAAAATTCTCATTTTCCATTTGAGTCAAGATTTTGGGTTAACTAACCTTGGCCATCTCGTTTCAACCGGCTTGTCATTCAAGTCGACTGCTGAACTCGTCCGACCAACCTGGCTACTCTGACCGTACCATCTTGATCACTGACCTAACCATCCGAGTCCCAAGGTCTTGTTCGCTGTCCCAGTCGCTGTCCCGGTCGCTCACCCTCCTGACTGACTGAAAATTCTCATTTGTCATTTGAATCAAGATTTTCGGTTAACTTACCTTCGCCATCTCGCTTGAACCGGCTTGCCATTCTAGTCGACTGAACTCGTCCGACCATCCTAGTCGCTGTCCCGGTCGCTGTCTCAGCCATCCTGGTTGCTTCCCAATCACTAAAAAACCCTTAGAGTGTACTTCTTAGCCACTCTGGTTGCCCAGAGTGTTGCCTCTTCTACGCCACGGAGAGGCGAAGTACGTGTAGAAGGTCGAACTTAATGCCGCTTCACACTGAGGAAACAGGCTGGCTCCATAGAAAAAGTCATGCCGCACAGGACTGCCCGATTGGCGGAGCAACGGAGAAGACACTTATGTCGCTTCAGGCTATTCCCAGAAACAGACAGCTCGATGGAATGTGGTGCCGCTTCAGGCTATTCCCGAAATCTAGGCTTGAGCTTTTAGAGGAGAGGACGAATCTTAGTGCCGCTTCACACTGAGGAAACAGGCTGGCTCCATGGGAAAGTTAGGCCGCTCAGGACTGCCTGATTGGCGGAGCGAGGACCGGACACTTAAATGCCGCTTCACACGTTGGGAAACAGGCTGGGGTTCTCGAGCAAAACCTATGCCGCACAGGACTGCCCGATTGGCGAAAAACGAGAGAGAACCCGACGAATGAGGGAAATCTCGCCTTATATAGGCAAAAGGGGCGGGGCTTAGAGGTCGCGCACACGGGGGTAGGTCAAACGGAGAACAATGGGTATACCCCAGGTCTCGTCTGCGTCTCCTCGGTCTCCACGCTCTCTGTGGATTGGGTTGTTGTTATTCTCAGTTTCCCAGAAGGAAAGATTTTTGAATAGACTGTAACTCGGCTCAAAATGGTCTGTTTACTTTCATTTATTGATTGAAATATTATAAATTTCGCAGCAGGTCTGAACGACTGAAGAAAAAAGCGACCCAAAAAACTAGCCGAGTTATAAGAAAAAAAAGTTTAAAAAAAACGAAAAACATTCTATTTCAAGAAAAAAAACTGAGCAAATCCTTCTCAAAAAATTTTTAAATGGGCATTTCAGGTACTGTACCATAAGCATAATTTGGAGCCGACGTACAAATTGAACTGCACCCCGAGTTATGTGAACTGGAAAAATCGGAAGAAATAAAATTGATATTTTGAAATTAACTTTTTTACTAGTCGACAGATTTTTGGGTCCCTTTTTTTCACTGAATCAATGGATAGAAAACTTATTTTTTTCTTTGGAACTTTAAAACTTACATGAGACACTTATTACCTGGGTCGTACCAAAACCTAGAGGTCTAAAAACCAAAACCACTTTGCAAAATAATTTTTGATCAATCTAACAGCCCAAACCACAAAATTCTTATCTAAAAAACTCCCCACGTTTTTTGTTCCTACTAATTCTGTTATCAGCATCCCCTCAACTCCACTTTTCTCCCCATTTCCATTCAAATGAACTATCTTTTTCTCTTTTCTTTCCTTCTATTTGGAACCTGCAAAGCGGGTCCCCGAATCAACTGTTTCCCTGAGCCCAACGCTAACCAATCTCTTTGCGAGTCTCGTGGATGCATTTGGAACCCAGTGACGTCTGAGGACGGAGCCCCTTGGTGTTACTTTAAAGACGGAGTTGGCTATAACCTTGACTCGCAAAATGGATCAGTCTACAATCTTCGGAAGAACAATGGCCCTAAGAATCCATGGGGAGCCGATTTTCAGAATATTCAGATAAGAACCTCTAGCATTGGAAGTGTTCTGAATGTGAAGATAGGGTTGGAGGGAAGGTACGAGCCACCTGTGGATTTCCCAAGAGAAACCCCAATCGTCGGATGAAATATTGTCTTTCTCGACGTTCTAATCTCAAATGATCTTTTCTCATTCTCCGTGGTTCGTCAGAGTTCGAATAGAAAAAAACTATTCGATACATCAATTGGAGGTCTCATTTTTTTCTCTGATCAATTCATTCAAATTGTCCACGTATCTTCCAAGTGAAAATATGTATGGATGGGGAGAAAATACTCATCAGAGCTTTGAGAGGTAAGTCATTGAATAGAAAATAAAATTTAGATTTTCCTCAATCAGCACGACTTTTCACAAAATACTTGACATGGGGCAATGTTCGCCCGTGATCAACCTCCAAATTCTGGAAGTCTAGACACTCAAAATCTCTATGGAGTTCATCCATACTATATGATCTTGGAACCAGATGGCAAAGCTCACGGAGTTTTAATTGTGAATTCAAATGCTCAAGAAGTGACAACTGCTCCAGGACCATCTCTCATCTACCGTACTATTGGAGGAAATCTTGATATGTATTTCTTCCCAGGACCAACTCCCGAATTAGTCACTCAACAGTACTTGAAATTCATCGGAAAACCATTCCTTCCAGCCTATTGGGCATTGGGGTTATCAGTTATCTAGATATGGGATATCAGGGGATTGGCGGAGATGAAAACGAGAATTCAAGCTGTTCGTGATGCTGGAATTCCAATTGATATCGGTAAGAAACGTTAGGTATTCCGGAAGAAAAAACAATTAATTTCAGGAGTTGCTGATATTGATTACATGCAAAGATACAAAGATTTCACAACTGGAGATGTTAGTTTTCATTTTACATCTAAAAAATACATTTTATGATTTTAGAATTGGTCTGGATTCGGAGACTACGTGAAGACAATGCATTCATGGGGAATGAAACTCATTTTGATCTTTGATCCTGCCATCGAGGCAACATACGAATCATTCCAGAGAGGAATGGCTGCAAATGCAAAATTCATTGAATGGGAATCCAAATCTCAAGTCCAAACAGCCATTCAAAACCTCTATCCGATGGCAAAAGATACTAAAATCATGTTGGGAGTCGTCTGGCCAGATAACCACGTGGCATTCCCTGATTTCTTGGATTCCACAAATAACACTCAGAATTGGTGGATCAGTGAATTCGTCAACTATCAATCTCAAGTCGCTTTCGATGGAATTTGGATCGATATGAATGAACCATCGAACTTTCGGAACGAATCAAGATCATCCATGGTATTTCGATAGTGATGATCATCCAGATGATGCTCCGCTGTTTTGTCCGACAAATGGGACGAATCGCTGGGAACTGCCACTATTCCAAACCCACGCGGTATATTATTATGGGGGAAATGAGAACGTAAGTGGCCCAATTTTTTTAAAATGTCATCTGAAAAATTTAGAACGCCTACCTCTCCTCAAAAACCCTTTGCTTGGCCGGTGTCCAGAACAACGGAACGTTTAGATTCTACGATGTGAAGAACCTTTACGGGCTGACAGAAGCGATTCATACCCAGGCGGCGCTGATGGAGGTGACTGGGAAGCGTGGTGCGGTGGTCTCCAGGTCGACCTTCCCATCAGCAGGACGCTATGCAGGGCATTGGTTGGGAGACAACACTGCGAGGTGGGAGGACTTGCGGACTTCGGTGATCGGAGCACAGGAGTTTAATCTTTTCGGAATCCCATTCGTCGGCTCAGATGTCTGCGGATTCCTTGGCACTTCGAACGAGGAGCTCTGTCTTCGTTGGCAGCAAATGGGCGCTTTCCATAGTTTCTTTAGGAATCACAACACTCTAGGCGAACCGGCACAAGACCCTGCTGTCTGGCCAGCGGTCGCCACAGCTACCAGGATAGCTAACCTGTTCCGTTATCAATATCTTCCCTATCTGTTCAGCCTTCATTTTCTGGCTTCTAGAGATGGTCTTACTGTAGTTCGACCCGTTTTCTTCGAGTTTCCAATGGACACTGCCACATTCGATTTAGGGTATCAGTTCATGTGGGGATCGAGTATTCTGGTGGCTCCAGTTGTCTACCAGGGCGCAGTGACCACTAACCTCTATCTTCCAAATGACGTCTGGTACTCCCTTTTCGATTATAAGTACGGTAGTCAAATCGATTCGGGATACATCACCGTTCCCTCTCCGACCACTTCTCGGATCCCGGTTTTTGTCAGAGGAGGAAGCGTCATTCCTAGACAGACCCCTACTACAACTACCACAATGAGTCGGTTAAACCCATTCGAGTTGCTGATTGCTCCCTGTCAATTGGGAAAAGCCGTTGGGGTACTGTACTGGGATGATGGAGAAAGGATAGTCAACTCTTTCGATTCCCATGACTATCATCAACTAGACTTTAGCTTCGTCTCGACTAGCAGTGGAGCTTCACTGACAATAACGAGGACCAGAAAAGTGGGTTAAGCAGGTGTAAAACACAGTATCCTTTAATTCCAGGGCTCCATTACTCTCCCAACATTGGATATAATTGAAATCTTCAACTACCCATCACCTCCCAACTTCCGTTCCTTCCTTCTCAACGGACAGTCCGTTAATATCAACGTCCAGTCGTCTACTTACTCTGGAATCACAAAGACACTCTATATTTCAACAAAGTCACTGATTAACCTGACGTCAGCGGATGTGATCACTTTGGAATGGAACAATGTATCGAAATAACTTTGGACTTTGTGAATTTCACCTGTCAATTATTAAAAAAAAGGTTAGCAGGAAATGCTATCAGAACGAAGTTTATTTTGCAGAATTTACGACTGTTGCTGTTAAAATAAAGTGTCATAAGGGAACCTATTGATCTGACAGTTAAAATAAAATGTCATAAGGGAACCTATTGATCTGACAGTTAAAATAAAGTGTCATAAGGGAACCTATTGATCTGACAGTTAAAATAAAGTGTCATAAGGGAACCTATTGATCTGACAGTTAAAATAAAGTGTCATAAGGGAACCTATTGATCTGACAGTTAAAATAAAGTGTCATAAGGGAAACTGTCGATCTTACAATTAAAAGTACAATTTGGGAGTTCGAAAGATGAAAAATTTCTGTACGAACTCCAGCTTTTTGTTACTGATCAAGTTCTCTTCTTTGATACCCAAGAGATCTAACGAAAAAAAGCATTTGGAACCCAAAATAAATCAAAAAGACTAATCAAAACATAATGTCACTCCTACACACTCTCATAAAATACCATATTTCCACCACCCCCTTGACATTCTCATCTTCAGCTGTCTTTTTATAACGGCAAATGTTGAAAATAATCTCGTACTAAATCGTGCTGATTGGATTTTTTTATTCGAATCGAATTAAACTTTTGGCCCTACTCTTGAAAGTGTTTTACTTTTTGATTTCTCTCCCTCTGAAGAAAAGAAATAAGTCAAAATTGCTACTCAAAACAATAAGACAAGTGTTCCGCCGGAAGAGTTTCCGGAGTTACCAGCGAGTGCTCTCATGTCACCTGCATTCTTTTATTTCGCAATTGCTTCTTGTTTTATTGTAAGTACCCGGATGCCATTTTAATACAGATTCCTCTATTCAGATAAGTATTTTCGGTTCGTCAATCAACTTCTATTTATTCTACAAATTTCTGAAAAGAGACGGAAAAGCGAACGGGTTTCAGAAGATTTGTCTAGTCAAGACATTTCCGAATTTTATGATTTGTTTTTCATTTCTTTTATGGGTAGTGCCGACGACTGCAATGAACTTGACATACTCTCAATTACCGTATAGACTAAATAGTATCATTGGATGTGCAACCGGATCATGGGCTTATCTTTTCAGTAAGTTTTAGCTTCAGCACAGCCAGAAGAGGTCGGATGAGTCTTAACTTGGTACTTCCGATTATGATTTAAGTTAAACCCCAGTTTTTTAGACACATTTTCCGAGCGAACCCTGGTTTTATTCATAAACCTTTGAGAGTAGCGTCCGATTGCTTACCCGAACTGCCTTTCCATCCCGGGATTGTAGACTAAAGGGCAGCCCATGGACTTTTCCTTCAATTTTCGGTAGATCAGGACCATTTGAACTTTGTTTTACTAATGTGCCTCATCTTTGAACTCGGCGTTTGTCCCGACCAGTGTCATGGGTTAACAGGCTATGCTTTCAAGACTTACTTAGGGTACCTTCCATTGATACGCTCAGTTTCAAAGTAACATTAGCTCAAACTTCAGCTAAAATCTTGACCTAGACTCAAATTTAATCCATCCTGGAATCAGAATTTTTAAATCCCTATCAGAGTTAATCCCTGGAACCTTCTAGCTCCATTTCTCCAAGTCAGCCTCTCCTGCAATCGATTCTACGTCCTCTACTTTCCATTTGGAATCAAAATTTTGAAGCGTATCCCAGTGACTAATATCTCAATTAGTTTGGCTATTCTCTTTTTAACATGTTATTCTTCAATCGGATTACAAGGTATAACAAATTTGATTAGAAGACCAGCAAATCAAAACTAAACTACAGATACCTGTGGCTATGTGTATGATCCAAACTTCTTCACATGGAGGGGAGAGGGTTTTCCGTGTTCAGATCAGTTGGTAGAAGTCGCCCTTTTCATGATTTTCGTGTTGACATTCACTTCCAATTCATTCAACGTGGCAACCGGAGCACGTCTTCTGGTTAATAAGATGGTGGGGATGAATCGAGAAGAAGCGAATCGACGGAGAAAGCGATGGATGATAATGTTCACTCAAAGTGTCATCCAAGACTGTTTGCATCTGATAGATATAGTGAATGCCACGTGGATTTGGAAATTGAGCGATGAGCTGTGGTTCCAATTCTTGTTTTCGATCCTCTCCTTTGTTGTCATTTACACTATTGATGGGTAAATCTAGAAGCTTCTGTCCTAGCATCCAAAAAATTGCTTCCAGAGTAGTCATGTTCATTTTCAATGCGGATGTCCATCCGGCTTGGTTCAAAAAGTTGATAGAAATTAAGCGAACGAAGAGAAGCAATGTGATAATAGTTGCTTCGAAAGCCTCTACTTCGAACACTTAGGTTTCGTGGGTTTCCTGGTCAGTTTCTTTCCTAGATCAAATACCAAAATAGCTTGTGACATAAATGTTTCTTGACTTCACCTGTCGATTTTCAAAGAACATAGCGAGCAAAAGAAAATGCTTCCAGGATGGAAGTTAGTTAGCCGAATCCGATTTCTAATAATTTTTTTGTTCATTTTTTAATCGAACGCTTATTTTTGAGATAGGGCTTAACAATTTTTTGGATAAGTGAATTTTTTGGTAGCTTTACAATAAAGATTATCTTAGTACATAGGCTAACATAGCTCCCAAACCGTTACAACCTCTAACATAAGGGTACCCCGATCCTCCGGATCAAAAAGTCCATCAAAACATGGTGTCACTTCTACCCACTCTCCTAAAATACTCTATTTCCACCCTCCCTATCCCTGTTTTTCAGCTGTCTGTGCTGCTCCTATTGAAATTGATCAGACATCGCATTGAATTGGATTTTTTATTCGAATCGAATTAACTTTTCGGCCCTTAACCTAGATATTTTCTTGTTTTCTGATTTCTATTTCTCTGAGGAAATAAGTCAAAATTACTACTCAAAACAATGAGACAAGTGTTCCACCGGAAGAGTTTCCGGAATTACCAGCGAGTGCTCTCATGTCACCTGCATTCTTTTATTTCGCAATTGTTTCTTGTTTTATTGTAAGTACCCGGATGCCATTTTAATACAGATTCCTCTATTCAGATAAGTATTTTCGGTTCGTCAATCAACTTCTATTTATTCTACAAATTTCTGAAAAGAGACGGAAAAGCGAACGGGTTTCAGAAGATTTGTTTAGTCAAGACATTTCCGAATTTTATGATTTGTTTTGCATTTCTTCTATGGGTAGTGCCGACGACTGCAATGAACTTGACATACTCTCAATTACCGTATAGACTGAATAGTATAATTGGGAGTTTGGCAGGGTCATGGGCTTACCTTTTCAGTAAGTTTATTTTTTTTCATAATCGGAACAGGTTTATTCTGTTGTTTGATAGCTATCTCCTCGTATTTGGGGCCCTAGACAACATTCGGAACCCGGTATTCGGGTGAACTCCTGTTTGAAGGGGTCTATTTTCGAATCAAAACTTAGTTTTCCTGGTCTAAAAATGACTTCTAAAATGCTATGAATAGTTTTTTCCCTGTACCCGATGCATTTTAATTGTCCAAACCGGTTTCTCACTATTAGACCAGAATGTCCTAGTAAGGTACTACTAGTATGGTATTCATCTAAAAAATCTGGGAAAATTGTTCCGCTCTAGCGTGACTCACGCCAGCTTAAAAATAAGGCTCTATTAATATAAGCTCAACAAATTCCAGCTCCATTCCTCCAAGTCAGCCTCTCATGCAATCGATTCTACGTCCTCTACTTTCCATTCGGAATCAAAATATTGAAGCGTGTTCCAGTTACAAATCTCTCAATTAGTTCAGCCATTCTCATTGTAACATGTGTTTGCTCAATTGGATTACAAGGTAACACAAACTTGATTAAGAGGCCACTGAATTAAAACCAAAACTCCAGATACCTGTGGTTATGTTTATGATCCAAACTACTTCACATGGAGGCCCGAAGGTCTTCCGTGCTCAGATCAGTTGGGGGAAGTCATTATTTTCATGATTTTTGTGCTAACCTTCACTTCCAACTCTTTCAACGTGGCAACCGGAGCACGTCTTCTGGTTAATAAAATGGTTGGAATGAATCGAGAGGAAGCAAATCGACGGAGAAAGCGATGGATGATAATGTTCACTCAAAGTGTCATTCAAGACTGTTTGCATTTGATAGATATAATCAATGCCACGTGGATTTGGAAATTAAGCGATGAACTATGGTTTCAATTCTTGTTTTTGACCCTTTCCTTTGTTGTCATTTACACTATTGATGGGTAAATCTAGAAGCTACTGTCTTAGCTTCCAAGAAATAATTTCCAGAGTAGTCATGTTCATATTCAATGCGGATGTCCAGCCAGCGTGGTTCCGAAAAGTGATTCAAATGCAGCCGACTAGAAGTAGTAATGTGATAATAGTTTCTTCGAAAGCCTCCACTTCGAATACTAATCAAATGTCTTGATGTTGTTCTTTTTCAAATGGGTTGTTATGCAATAAATTTGTTTTTCCTCGGTGGCTTTTTCTAGAAATAATTTGTGAGCATAGTAAAAAATTGTGTAACGCTAACCAGACGACCAGACACTCTAGCTTCCTCTTCGTCTCTCATGACATCATAAAGCGTTCCAGAAAAATTCCAATTTCTCCATTTTCCAGGAGCTATTTTCTCCCTCCTCCTCCTCCACACAAAACCTCTATGAATCAGTCAGACACAAGCGGCCCTAATTGAATCTGTCAAATCAATCGAATTCTTAAAATAAAACTCATTTCCTTAATCGAAAGCACGTTTTTTCTTCTTACTTTCTGCTATTTTTCAAATCAAAATTCTACAAACCACGACTTCTCCACCAGTTGATTACGACTCTGAGGTCATCGAAGAAGATGGATTCTCGGAGGGATTCTTCGCTTTCGCTATTGCTTTTTGCTTTATTGTAAGTATTTTTTGTCGGAAATCCCAGGAAAAAAAACTTGCAGACCAGCTTCCTCGGCTCAATTTGCAACATCTTCCTTCTCATAAAATTCTCGACTCAAAACGGGTCAGCCAACGGGTTTCAGAAGATATGTCTAGTGAAAACTATTCCGAATCTGATCGTCTGTCTATCCTTCCTTTTCTGGGTCATCCCACTGACTTCCCTTCGTTTTACTTATGATGAAGTCTCCTATTGGATGAATAGTCTGATCGGAGGGCTCGCAGGAACATGGGCATACCTCTTGAGTTAGGTTGAACCTCTAATATAAGGGTATAGATACGGTTTCAGCTCCAATTCTGCAAGTCTCCATGTCCTGCAATCGATTTTATGTTTTATATTTTCCGTTTGGAATCAAATTGATAAAAAGAATCCCAATGAGTAACACGGTTATAGTTTTTGCAGTTTTTATTGTTACAGTAATATCGGCTTTTACATTGCCAAGTGAGCCCCCCCCCCCCCTTTTCTCTTGAATCCAGTGTGTTTCAGAAGGGTGTGGATACGTGTACAACCCAGAATACTTCCAATGGATACCCGAAGAGGATCAGTGTGCAGAAACCTTTTCTAATGCAATTATGGTGTCGATATCCACTATAACATTGACCTCCAATATATTCAATGTTGCCACAGCGGCACGTCTTCTGATGAGTAAAATGGTTGGCATGACAAAGCAAGATTCGTCGAGGAGGAGGAGAAGATGGATGATCATGTTTGTGCAGGTAGCTTTTTTTCTTTTTTTTTGAAAAAAATTAGATTGTCGGAGGTTTATTCAGATATTTGTAACCAAAAAAAAACGAATTCGTGGCAGTTTTTCTAAATAAATTAGTGTATAAGTTGTACCCGGAAAGGGCCATTTTTCGGTTTTTTCCCAATTTTTCAATTTTTAAAAAATTTTTTAAAGGAAATTTTTTGAAGAAAAACTATCAAAAATTTCCTCAAGAGGACTTTCGAAATATCCAAAAAACCCCGTTCAAAATTTTTTCTCAGAGTGTTGTCCAAGACTGCCTCCACCTAATCGACATAATCAATGCGACTTATATCTGGAAACTGAGCAACGAACTGTGGTTTCAAAACATCTTCCTCACGTTGTCCTTTATTCTGATTTACACTTTGGACGGGTAAAAAAACAAAAATTATTCAAAAACTATTTCAAAATTTCAGGTTCGTAATGCTCATATTCAACTTACACTTCCTACCTAAATGGTGCCGACGGCGGGTCGATAAGCAATCGAGTATCATGGTTGTCACTTCAAGAGTGTCGGTTTCAAATGCTTATTGATAATGATCATTTTGCATTTGATAAAACTTTTCTTCCTCATTGTGAATCATTGCGAAACATTCTCCAAACCATCGCCCTCAAATTGTCGGCTGCTCGTCTACACTTCCCTATATAAACCCCCTTAACTAGTGACTATTTCACTTCGGTCCGGAGTTGATGGGTTATCTATTAAATGATTCTTCTCCTGCTTCCAATTCCCCGCCTAACCCCATCAACACCAATTTGACCGTTGTTTTGCTTTTTTTTTTAGAAAAAAGCAATGTTCAAAAAATCCCGGAAAAAATCCCGGAATGCATCCGACTAGAAGTAGTAATGGGAAAACAGTTTCTTCCAATGCCTGAACTTTGAACGCTAGTCAAATGTCCAGATGATGTTCTATTTCAAATGGGTTGTTATGGCATTTGTCTGATGAAAGGTTACAGCAACCTTTATCGAAAACATAATTGCTATCATTTTTGGTTTTCGGTACATAAAGAACTCTATTCAGTTTGCTCCTTCTTTTTTTTTTTAGAAATTTTACGATGTATTTTTATTTTTTCCATCTATATGGCGTGGTATTCATTGTATTTTTTGAAAGCTACATTTCATTTTTTCTTTTTCTTGATATAGCATATAACCGATATATCCGCGTTCAAAAACACCAACCTAAAAAGAGAAGGACATCATAAAGCGATCAAAATCCAGAACAATACCAAGATTAAACTTCCCGCCTTCCAAGCTATTTTCTTAGTCAGATACGGGTGAACCTAATTGAATTTGTCAGACAATCAAATCCCAAAAATAAAACTCGTTTTCTTGCACATTTTGTTTTTTTTACTTTCAGATATTTTTCAGTTTAAATTATCAAAACGGCGACTTCTTCACCAGTTAATTACGATACTGATGTCATCGAAGAGTATGGATTGTCCGAGGGGTACTTCATTTTTGCCATTGCATTTTGCTTCATTGTAAGCGGTTTTTTCTGAAAATCGAAGAAAATTAATTTATAGACAAGCTTCCTCGGCTCCATTTGCAACACCTTCCTCCTTTTAAAATTCTCAACTCAAAACGGGTCAGCCAACGGGTTTCAGAAGATATGTCTAGTGAAAACTGTTCCGAATCTAATCGTCTGTCTATCCTTTCTCTTCTGGGTTATCCCACTGACTTCCCTTCGTTTCACTTATGATGAGGTCTCCCATTGGATGAACAGTTTGCTCGGACAGCTCACAGGAACATGGGCATACCTTCTAAGTTAGTTGGGACCTTTAATACCAGGGTAAAGAGAAGGTTTCAGCTCCAATTCTACAAGTCTCCATGTCCTGCAATCGATTTTATGTTTTGTACTTTCCATTCGGGATCAAACTGATAAAACGGTTCCCGATGAGTAATACGGTTTTAGTTCTTGCAGTTTTTATCGTTACAGTAATTACTGCATTAACGTTCACGTTGTCAGGTGAAGGCTGTGGATACGTGTACAACCCTGAATACTTTCTATGGTTACCTGAAGACGAAGATGGTCAGTGTGCGGAAACATTTTACAATGTATTCATGGTGTCGATATCCACTATAACATTGACTTCTAATGGATTCAATATTGCCACAGGAGCACGTCTTCTGATGAGTAAAATGGTGGGCATATCAAAACAGGAATCGTCGAAACGGAGGAAAAGATGGATGATGATGTTTGTGCAGGTAGCTTTTTTTCATTTCTCGAGAAAAAATCTAGTTTTTTGGAGGCGAAATCTCGTATATTCTTTATCGAAAAAAGTTTCCTTTTTTGCAGAGTGTTGTCCAAGACTGTCTCCACCTAATCGATATAATAAATGCGACTTATATCTGGAAACTGAGCGATGAGCTGTGGTTTCAAAACATTTTTCTCACGTTATCCTTTATTCTGATTTACACTTTGGACGGGTAAACAAACAAAAAAATTTAAAGATTAGTTCAAAAATTCAGGTTCGTGATGCTCATATTCAATCTGCACTTTCTTCCTAAATGGTGTCGACGTTTGTCCAGCAAGCAATCGAGTATTATGGTGGTCACCTAATGATAAAGTTTATATTCTTTTTGCATTCAATAAAAATTCTCTTCCTCATTCTTAACCCTCTAATTGTCGGCCGCCCGTCTACCCTTCTCTATATAAACCCCCTTGACTATTTCACTTCGGTCCGGAGGTGATGGGTTAACTTTCCAACCAAACACACAAAACACCTTCCCCCATCAACACCAATTTGACCGTTGTTTTTCTTTTTTTTTCGAAAAACAATCTTCAAAATGTTCCGGAATCAAATTCCCATGCTTTTGCTTACTTCTCCCTTCTGATTTCAACTTTTTGCTTCACTGAACCCCCCTTTTTCTGATTCTTCACAGTCCAATTGGCTGCTTGGAGACAGGAGAAGGCATTCGTGTGAAGAAGACTAAAGAATGGAGTTGCCGGCGAAAATGAATATGAATTATGCTTTTTATATTTTCTCATTGCTTATTATTTTAATTGTGAGTCATCTTTATACTTTTTTGGAGCCAAAATTAATATTTCCAGATAAGTTTAATAGGATTCACCGTCAACTTTTATTTCATTATAAAATCAATTTTTCGAAAATCCGAATCCACTGGATTTCAAAAAATCTGCATTTTTAAAACGGCCAATAACCTGATCATCTGTACAGTATTCCTTATTTGGGTCCTTCCTGTCACTTTTTTTGGGTTCAAGTATCTCGAATTAAACTATGTTGCTAACAGATTATTCAGTGCTATCTCAGCTACATGGGCCTATTTTTTGAGTAAGGTGCCCTTATAATAAAGGTACAGAGAACAAATTCAGACTCGATTTTGCAAGTTTGCCTAGCTTGCAATCGATTCTACGCTCTGTATTTCCCATTTGGCATCGCTATCTGGAAGCCGATTCCCATGGCTAATATTTCTATAGCTATCGCAATAACTATCACCACCTTATTGTCTTTTATCACATTTCCAGGTACTCTTTATCTTTTTTTTTCTAGAAAATTATTATTTTTAGTCGGGTGTGGTTATGTGTACGGCCCTAACTTCTTCATATGGAGAACCGAATTCCACGATTGCTCCAAAAAAATCGGTGTCATTTTCCCTTATGTAATTCTCGGAACAACAATCACCACAAACTGTTTTAATGTGGCTATCGGTATCAGGCTTCTGGCCAGGAAAATGAGCGGAATTAGGGAGGAAGAAGCCAAGGAGAGAAGAAAACGATGGATGATAATGTTCACGCAGGCATGTAATCTTCGCTTTTTTTCTCTTTTTCATAACTTCTTTTCAGAGTGTCTTCCAAGACTGCCTTCAACTCTTCGACACCCTCAATTCCTACTACATCGTGTTAATCAGCGACGCCACGTGGTTCCAATTCCGTTTCGTCACCTTGTCACTTGTCACAATTGCAATGTTGGATGGCTTGGCGATGTTTGCATGTCACTCGGATATTCATCCAAATTGGATCAAGAAGTTGGGAAGAAAAAGAAAAGTGTCGAAACCTGTGTCGGTAACGTTGAGTGCTTGTTCTGTCAATAAATTATTTGATTGAAAAAAATGTTGATATAAGTCGACGACACGTGGGTAGTTTGATTGATGAATGGCAATGGGAGATTGCATAGGGTTGAAATTCTTAGAATATGTCCTGTAGTTTAATTTTCGGTCGGGGCCCAAGTACATACCGCTGCGTGCCCAACCCGGGTAACCTAAGACTACGGGTCACCTAGAATCGAGGTGGCAGTCTTAAGAAACCCATTTCAAACTTCAAAACTTATAACAATTTTTATTGCGAGTCTGGTTTAGTTTACAGAAGAGTCTATCGAGTCTGACCCTTGAGGTTACCCTTACCCTTTCAATGGGTACACACCCCGGGTACCAGAAGACTACGGGTCCCCATAGGCATCAGGTTACTGTACTCAGATTGAGAAATGAAATACAGTCCAAACTTAAAAACTGATTACAACTTCTATTTCTCGACCGAGTGTGGTTAGATTAGGACCCTATCGAGTCCCACCTTGAGGTCAGGGCTCCCACCCCTCATCCTCCA
This sequence comes from Caenorhabditis tropicalis, assembly GCA_016735795.1. Classification (NCBI taxonomy): domain Eukaryota; kingdom Metazoa; phylum Nematoda; class Chromadorea; order Rhabditida; family Rhabditidae; genus Caenorhabditis; species Caenorhabditis tropicalis. The sequence goes on from CM028618.1 coordinate 1,482,678, forward strand.
TTTGGTCCTACCCCGAGTGCCATAGAGTGAGGGGTGCCCGCGTTTTGTGCCATTCTAAGCCGTAACTTTATTTACATGTTTTTCTGAAACTTTCTAAAATAGGCCAAGTTGAAAAAATAATACCCCAAACGATGCTCCTTTAATATTATACTATAGCTACCCATCTAGGTGCTCATTTTGACTCGGATTGCCTCGTATCGAAAGGTCACAGACAAGAATTTTTGTCCTAAAAACAAGTCATTTTGACCTCATTTTCTTCCTTTTTAATTATAATAGAAGAAAAATAAAAGTTCCAGTTTCCTTATAGTGAAGTCCTACTGTCACCCGGAAGCCACACCTTCTCAGGGTCACCTGGTTACTACAGAACCCCTATTTTCTCCTCATACTAAGGTCACATTTCCACCTGTATTTCTATTAAACGAATTATCTTTTTCGGAAAATTTTTCAACTTCCCTATCCGAAAAAACAAAAATCATGACGTTTTGTAGAGGTGTGTCTCGTTTCTTTTGTGATTTCCCACGGATGTTGTAATTCTTCTGATTCAACCTAGGGTCCATACTCCCATGATACGTGCCCTTTCATTTTAATTTTCAGACATGTATTGGCTTGTCTCTGCGATCACTTTTATGGTAGTTCCCTGTATTTTTTAAGCGTTTTAATTATTTTTCTTGAAGATTACGGTTCTCGGAACAATCTCAAATGTCTTGGTATTTTTGGCTGCAATGCGAATGAGTTCTATGAGTAGTTCTTTTGGAATAATTACCAAAAATCAAGCGATTTGTAATACGATAATGTGTCTCATCTTCTTGCTTTATGTTTTTCCAATGCAATTAAGGTAGGGGCAAAAAAGTGTCGATCAAGTTGGTGTTAATGGGAAGGGGGTACATTTTCTCCTGCAATAGGTGAAATAGTAAGGGTAACCCATCAACTCCGGACCGAAGCTGAAATAGTCACTAGTCGAGGGGGTTTATATAGGGAGGGGTAGACGGGCGGCCGACAGTTTGAGAGAGACTGCGAAAGGTTCATAGGCAAACATGGCTGGAATGATAAGAAATTTCCAATGAAAGTGGGCATTCACTACGACGCGAAATTGCGAGACAGGCTGAAGAAGTAACGTAAAAATAGTTCAGACCAGTGTGTCTTTTCGAGAGCGATTCGAAAATTTTCTCGAAAAATTTCCTGAAAAATTATTCGAAAATAATTCGAACGTTTTTTGAAAAATTCTTCTCGTGAATTTTTCGAAATTTCTTGGAAAAATCTTTCGAGAACTATTCGAAAAATTTTTTCGAAATTTCTTCGAAAAATCTTTCGAGAATTATTCGAAAAAATTATTCGAAAAATTCACGAGAAAAATTCTTCGAGTATTTTTCGAATAATTTCTCGTGGAATTTTTCGAAAAACGACCAGAAAAAGTTTTTATATCAAAAATCTTTTTTGAAATGCAAAATTTTCGAAAAATCGCGAAAATTTTCGAAATATTATCGGAAAATTTCTCGAATAATTTCTCAAAAAGGTTTTGCGACAGACAGGCCACCAGCAGATCGTGGACCATTCTAGCCTAATTAGCTAGTCACTTTTCCAAAACCACTTTTTCCAGTGACTCTGCCTTTCTAATAAAGTACTCTCATATCCTTGGCCTTGCCGCAATGAGTATCTACGAAGTCTCAAATCTTCTACACCTCCTAATTGCTTTCAATCGTTTCTGTGCAGTCTTCTTTTCTACCCACTACGAAAACCTCTTCTCCTCGTTTGGAACTATCATAATGATCCAAGTAGTCTGGATTATTTCCTTCATTCTCTGCTCAATATTCTACGAATTCCTTGGATGCTACTTCTCCTATGATGACGTGTCATGGACATTCGGATTCTTAGCGTCTCCAAAATGCGAGCAGCTTACCTGGTACACTGACTTTGCTCTAAACACTACGCTCATTGTTATCACCCTGTTTATCAATTTGCTAACCGCCTTCAAAGCAGGAAAAAATAGTCGAATGTTGATGAACGCCGCCGGAATTCAGATGTCACAGAGGCAGAAACAAAGAGAGATGGGTTTCATAAAGCAAACTTTTTTTCAAGGAATCTCGATTTTTGCCGGGCAGTTTACATATTATCTGGTTGCTCCTTTTCTGACTAATTCTGTTTTGTTGTTTCTAGTAGCGTCGCTATGGGCATTCATGCATGCTGTTGAAGGGTAAGGAGCGTCATTGTTACTAAAATTCAAATAATAAAATTTTAGAGCAATAATTTTCGCTTCCAACAAAGAAATGCATGAGGTTTTGAAGAAGCGGAAAAGTGAGTTTAAAAAACAGATTTTTTAAAAATTGAGTTTTTTCAGAAACAACTTCCTCTATTGTTTTTGTGTCCAGCTAAATGGAAGAACACCTTGTTATAATTTATTTGTTAGCATTTTACTACTAGTTAGTCTGTTATATATTTTTCTACAAGTAAATACCGTATACCAACTCTAGGAAGAGACGCACAACAAAAATTCTCTGAGCCTGAAGTTCCAGGTGGACTAGAACGGTCTAGATCATTATAGACTAAGTTCTAACTTTTTAAAAAGCTTGGATTCAAAAAATAGTGAATTTAATTTTTTATATTAAAACTGTAGACTTACTTGATTTCCCATGAATAAACTGTTTTGTCAATGTCAGAAAATTTGGATGATATTCTAGCAATATTACATTTTTCTGGAAACATATGATTACTTGACCCGTTATTTTTTTAGAACCCCCCAAAAAATAGACCCTCTAGTTACTAATCAGTGATCTGCTTCAACAAAAAACGTCATCTGTCAACATTTTTTTCAAAAAAAAACTATGCTCTGCTTTTTTTCTCTCAAAATAACATTTGCAACTTCCATTTTTTTTCCTGACTTTACATGACTTTTTTAAAATGAAACACTTCTATTCCCACGACTAGAAAGATTTCAATTTTTGTTCTCTACACTCTTTATTGTCCTTCATTTTGTTCAGTTAATCACCTATTTTTAAGAGCATGTACTTTCCGGCTGACATCAGTTTTTGGCAGTTAAACCAATGGGGGGGGGGGTCAGAAGTAATTGCTTTTTCAGGAGGTGTTCGTTTTTTCTACCCACTTGACTCAAATAAGCTCCGCCCACTTTTATCAAACGAATTTTGGCGGAAAACCCCGATTTTGGGCTTTTTTTCATTAAAAATCCCTTATCCATTAGGCTCCGCCCACTTTTCAATTCAGATTACTGTAGAAATCTCTCTCTATTTTTGCAGCGGAACACCGCTATCCCGTGGAGGAGACGCCACAATAACCCGTTTCCGTGGCAACATGATCCGTCCGAAACGAACGACAAATATGACGAAGGAGAAGTTGGCTGACATTGTAATGCAACTGGAACGAGTCAAAAATGGGAATTAATTATGAAGCCCCGCCCACTTTTGACTCCGCCCCCTTTTTACTGGTTTAAAAAAAAAAATTTACATTTAATGCTTCTCCTGATTTGCTGGTACTCCCCCATCCCTCCCCAACGCATAGTTTTCTTTTTCTGATGCTTCGCCCCGCCCACTTTGGGCTCCGCCCCATTTTTTATTTATCAATACCAGCTGATTATTAATTAATGATTAAATATTTAAAATTCCAGATTTTTCGGGTCCCACCACGAAAACTACAGTATCCCCCGTTGGGGCTAGATCCTAAACTACAGTATTCCTTGTCAATGGAAGCTACAGTATCCTAATACAGTACTACAATACACTACAGTACCTACTACAGTATCCCTTTGGACTATAGTCTTCAAAAAAATTTAATTCTATTTTCTAGGTACCGTAATCCGGATTGCGGTATCTAGAAAACAATTTTAAAATTCCAGGTTTTTTGGATTCCAGGTCCCACCACAAAATCTACAGTATCCCCCCGTTGGAGCAAAATCTTAAAACTACAGTATCCCTTGGACCAAAATCCCCAAGCTACAGTAACTCTGGCAAGGATAGACCGAGGTCCCGAAGCTACGGTACCCCGTTGTAACAAGTGTCCAAAACTACAGTATCCCCCGTCGATGATGAACGGAGGACTATTTCATAGATACCGTAATCCAATTTTAAAATTCCAGGTTTTTCAAAATCCGAGTCCCATCACTACAGTATCCAATTGTACCAACGTTTTTGAAACCTCCTAACAATTCCCATTTCCTAGATACCGTAATCCGGATACGGTATCTCGAAAAAAAAACATCCGGATTACGGTATCTAGGAAAAGGGATTTTAATTTAGGATTTAAAAAATATTTTTTCAGTTTTATCGATCCTCCCGTCTTCCACGTGGCATCTCTTCCGATCGCCTTCATGAATTCTGAAATCGAAATTAGTGCCAATGAGCCATTCTAGAACCTCCGGACATTCTAGAACTCTTCAAAACACTATTAAATGCATTCGATTTCAGAACGTGGACACTTCAGAACCGTTTCGAATATTTGTATCGGTAAGTATCGGTTCTAGAACGTCTAGGGACATTCTAGAACTGTCTACAGACGTTTCGAAACGGTTCTAAAACCTCCTAAAACCCTCTAGGGACGGAATCTAGAAACACGGACTCCAAGTATCCTCCTCCCCTGTCTTTCCGACGTTTTCTGATCCTTCCGCCCTTCCACGTGGCACCTTTTCAGGACTTTCCGATTGTCTCCGAGACATTTCAGAACCGTTTCGAATTTTTGAAACCGTGTACGGACGTTTTGAAACGGTTCTAAAATCTCCTGAAAAACCTATATCATAAAAAAAAGAATCTGGAAGGTAAACGAGGAGGGACGGACTCCTGGATACTCTCTGATGCTTCAGATCCTCCTCCCCTAATCATCTAGACGTCTTCTGATCTTCTAGAGCTTCCTGGTTGGGATCATCCTCCCCTGGCTGGATTCTCTTCCGAGTCTTCTGATCCTCTTCCCTCTTGGTTCCTTTGATCCATTGATCCTCTTCTAGTCGTATCTTCTTTCTGCTCTTCTCGTTCCTTCTCCTCTATCCTCTGAATCGACGTCTTTCGTTTGATTCGTGATCGCCACCAGATGATCCTTCAACGTCTTCTTGAATCCCGGAGACTTGGAGATCCGTCGCCCGACCACGTTGCATGTGACAAAGGCCGCCAACAACTTATCTTATCCATCATCCCGTCTTCGGATTCCTCTCTCCTCCCTCTTTGAATAGCTTATTGTAGGCGGTTTTAAGCCACGCCCCTTCTTGGAGCATTCCCCATCCTTTTTCTAAATTACAGAAAATCCGTTTGCTTCTGAAATTAAAAAAATTAAGTTGTACTTATCCCTCTCTCTCTCTCTCTTTCACTCTAGAGAGAAGAGGGTGAGTCTTGGTTGTATTGAGTCGTTCCTCCTCCCTTCTTCTTCACATTCTTTTGCCTCTCCTCCTCCAATCGTCTTCTTCTTCCTTTCCAACTTCATCGTCTTCTTATCCATTTCCGATTTGAGTCGTTTGTATTCGTCGCTTCTGGATTCCCCATCCAATGGCGATGGACTCAGCATTTTCTCTGGAAGACAGAACATTTTTTAAAGGGGAGAAGAATGAATCTGAGGATCTGATGGTGTGATCCAGAATGATCTAGGGAAGGTTTTGCGGGGGCTTTTAGAGGGAAAATAGAGGCTTTCAAATCGGGGAAAAATCGGATTTCAATGTGGCTTTTTGAAATAAAACGAGATCTGATGATCTGGGTGGTCAGGAAGGTGTCGGAAACGTTTTCGAGGACTAGAAAATATCGGAAAAAGGGGTTTTCGAGCCGGAAATTATCAATAAAAATTCTGAAACTGACCAAGTAAACTCAGCATCCATTTCTCTGCGGTTTCTTCTATCTCCTTGGCCGCTCGATTTTCCGATTTCTGGGGCGCCTCGGGCTCCTCTTCTGACTCTTCCTTCTCTTCTTCGCCCCTCCTCCATATTATGAATCTTGCTATAGCACATCGTTAGAAAGAAGCATCCGCTCGAGATCCGTTCGCTTTTCATTATTTTTCGGCAAATTGAATCGCTCCTTCTCCCTCTTTCTCCTCCTTCTTCACACTCTTCTGCGCCTCTCCTCCTCCTCCGATCGTCTGCTTCTTCCTCTCCAATTGTCTTCGTCTTCTTATCCATTTCCGATTCGAATCGTTTGTATTCGTCGCTTCTGGGCATCCCCCACCTGGTTTCCGGCGATTCCGATAACGGCGATGATTAGAGAATCTGTAATAGAGAGGGAGGGGGAGGGATCACAAGAAGAATGGATGAGGGATCAGAAGGAAAGGAGGATCAAAGGGAGGAGAAGGGTGGGGAAGAGGGCCTGGAAGATTCTAGGAAGAAATCAGAGGATCGGGAGGAGGAGAAATCATGGACGAAGGAAGAAGGGAGGATTCAGGGGAGGAAGAAAGGGGCCGGAAGGCCTCCCTGGAGGTGGAATAGGGGGAAGAGGAGGATCTGATGGTGAATGTGGGCTGGAAAAGAATCAGGAGGATCAAGAGAACATCCAGATGACGAGAAAAATAGGGATAAACATTATTTTCGGTGGGAAGCCGCTAAAAATAAGGGTTTTGACCCGGGAAAAAATCATTTTCACCCGAAAACCCGGCTTTCCGTGGGGAAACAAGCATTTTACGATAGTTTTGACTAGAAAACGCCGCCTCGAAAGGTCTCGAAAAGGATTTCTAACTAGAATACCTTTAAAAATCGGTTTTTCTACCGGGAATAGTCATTTCTCGTTGGGAATTCGTCTCTTTTGAGCTTGAAAACCCCCTTTACAATAAAAATATGATCAGAAGAAAATCCAGATGATCTGAAATAGGAGAAAATCGGGTTTTCGGGTGCGAAAACTCTGAAAATAGTGTTTTTGACCCGGGAAAAAATTTTTTCGCTTGAAAACCCGGTTTTCTGTGGGGAAAAAGGGATATTAAGCTAGTTCGAGAACTAGAAAACCCCAGTTTTTCATGGAAAATCCATTTTTTCGGTGGAAAAAGTGAAAAGTGATCCAGGGGAGGATGAAAAAAGCCTCTCGAAAACGATTTTTGGCTAGAATACCTTTTGAAAACCGGTTTTTCAGCAGAAAACAATCGTTTTTCGTTGGGAATTCGTTCGAAAAACCCCCTTTACGATTAAAATAGGGGATTTGATCTAGAAAAACGGGGTTTCAAGCGGAAAAAAATGGGATTTCAAAGTGAGTCTAGAGGATTTTTGAATAAAAAAAATTTGATGTTCGAAAGAGAGAGAAAAAGATCGAAAACTTATTTCCGTCCAGAACTTATGGAAAATAGGGGGGTTTTGAAGCAGCAACTGGCCGGAATTGATGGAAATTGACCAATCTGGCGGTCCTGATGATCCTCTGTCGCCTCCACGTGGCACCGCCCTCCAGCCTCTTCTGTCTCCTTGACACACTGCTCTCCGACCCTCTTGAGATCCTGTTCTCCTGATCCGTTTGATTCGTGATCGCCACCAGATGATCCTTCAACGTCTTCTTGAATTCCAGAGACTCGGAGATCCGTCTCCCGGTCCTTCTGATTCACGTATCCACGACTTGTCGTATCCATCATCACGTCTTCTGATTCCTCTTTTTTCCATTTCGATCCTCCTCCATCTTCTCCTGGATCCACGTCTTCCTCTTTGAATAGCTCATCGTTGGCGGTTTTAAGCCACGCCCTCGTGAAATTACATCCGCTTGGGCTCTGCAGAAGCGATTTCTGGAACATTTCGTATTCTTTTTTGGCTGAATACTCTTCGATGGCAGTTTGAATAGCGCTCTCTCTTCTGGAGAAGAGGCGAGTCGATTGGTGTCGTTCCTCCTCCTCCGATCGTCTTCTTCCTCTTTCTTCTCTCCAACTTCTTCGTCTTCTTATCCATTCCCGATTTGAGTCGTTTGTATTCGTCGCTTCTCTGTATCCATCCCCACTTGATTCCCGGCGATTCCGATGACGTCGATCACAGCATTTACCCCTTGGAATAAAGCGGGAGAGGCTGAGATTATGGAAGATTCAGAGGGAGATTCTTTTCCTTTCTTCTTTCAGGAAGACTGGAAGGTGGGGAGGAAAAGGAGGGAGATCCGGAAGATTCTGTGCAGGAATCAGCGGATCGGGAGGATCTAGAGGAGGAGGATGAGGAGGAAAAGGACCAAAACGATGAAGAACGCTCTGGGGAGGTGGAAACAGGGGAAGCGGAGGATCTGATGACCAAATTTGGGGAGGAGGAGGATCGGAAGCATCAGAAAACCGGGGAAAATCGGATTTTCAGTGGAAAAACGCCGAAAATAAGGGATTTGCCCCGGGAAAATTTTTTTTCGCTTGAAAACCCGGCTTTCCGTGGAGAAAAAAGGATTTCACACTAGCTTAAACTAGAAAACCCCGGAAACGGCTATTCACATTTAGAAAATCAATCTTTTCCGGTGGAAAAGTGAGAAAGAGGTTCAAGATGATTCAGGGGAGGCGAAAAAAGTCTCGAAAGAGATTTTGAGTCAGAATTACTTTGAAAATCGGTTATTAGACCGGGAAAATCAGTTTTTTCGATGATAAAAAGTCTTTTTTTCAATCGGAGAACTCCCTTTCGCTAGAAAACGGGAATTCAATCTAGAAATTCGGGTTTTTGAGCGGAAAATCGAGGAATTTCAAAGGGAAATTAGGCATTTCAGAATAAAAAGAAATCGGATGTTTTAGTGGATGAGAAAAGGCTCAGAGGCTGATTTCCGAGTAAAAACTGCCAAATATGGGTTTTTTTAAAACGGAAAAATTGTCAAAACTCTCCAAATAGGACTCATCTGATCTTTTCTCTTCTCCCTTGACCCGTTTATTTCCGATTTTCTTTTTTCTTTTCTCCTCGATCTTCTGAATCGTCTTCCTCTCTGAATAGCTCATTTCGGGTGGTTTTTGACCACGCCCCACGGAAGCCATTGGGATTCCCGGAGCATTTTTCTTCCTTTTCTCGCTCAATACTCTCAAATCGTTGCGCCGCGTCTGGAAAAATGACGGGATGACGATGAAAGGGTGGGGGAATCAAAAAACGCAAAGTTATCCAAAACATGGCATAATTTTTGAACTGAGCTCTATGCGCCGAGTTCAAAAAAGAGACTCGATAACGTAATCCCCGTGCTATTTCGGATTAGGGTTTCGAATCAGGAAAATTGAGTGGGAACAAAGGGGAAATGGGGGAAAATCGAGAAAAGTGAGGGGAAGGGGGGCTTAGGCGGCAAATTAAATTTTCAGGTCAAAAAAAAAAGAAAAATCTGGAGTTTACGCGCGTTTTTTCAGTTAAACTCCAGATTTTTTGGCAAATATAAATATAGAGATAATTTTTAAATAAAAACATTACAATTTATATACTTGCCACTGAAAGAGTGGCACTGAAAAACAAACCAAATCTCATCACAAACAACACAATGAAACGTTTTCTTCGAAACATTGATGAAGCGGGGAAAGGGGGGAAAGAATGTATTTAACTTTCCATTGGATTCTGTGACGAGGAGTTTCTCTTTTTCTCCACGGATTGTTCGTCGGCGGCTTTCTCCGTCTCACTGTCACTGAAAAAATCGAAAATGAAGCTGTTTTGTTGCGAAGTGCGAAAATACCTCATCTCCAATCCAACTTTGCTCTGAATCATTAACAAATTCTTCTCAGCTCTTTTGACTTCTCCTTTCATTAGGGTGAGCACTTTGGCAGTCACTTTCTTCAGTTCGGAAGAGTGTTTTCTCGAGAAGACACTGTCCGGATTAGTTTCATCGAGTTCCAGAAGCTTCGAAAGCGTTGAGGAGATCCGATTAAAATTTGTGATGTTTGGTGGCTCCTGAAATCCGTATTTTATTTTCAAACCAAATTTTCTCAAGATGAAAATTCTAGGAGTTGGTTTTTCATTCTTCAAATCAAAGGTGACGTGTTTGAGGTCGAAAAGGAGTTCTTGGAGCGGAGAAAGGTGATTTTGGGTGGTAAAAACAGGGGTTTTGGTTCAAAAAACAAGTTTTTTTTTGAAAATTTCTAGTTTTAAATGTGGAAAATGAAAAAAAAACGAACCTTTGACAAATCCCTTAGGAAATTTTTGTAGGCACACGCGACTCCGACGTCTTCTGAAATGTCACACGCGTGTAGAATATCGTGTCGAGTGGGCGGTATCATCACTTCGAGGACTTCTTTCGAGGCGACCTCCGCTTTCAGAGACATATTATTTAGTAGATTAGCCATCTCTTCATCTTGAAGATTCAATCCAATCTTCGTGTTGATCTCCGGCGTCGTCACTGTCATCTTGCGATAAGAGAGCGGTGGGGAGAGCTCTAAGGCTCTCGGTTCCTCGAATTTCTCGTATTCAATCAAAACGGGCTCAACGACAAGTGGTTTTTCAATTCGAATCGAAATAGCGGCGAGGACGTTGTTGAGGATTCGGATGCCGTTCTCTTTATCAACTGATGTTACGATAATCATCAAACTCTTCGTCTCGATTGATATCTTCATAGGTTCCGCATCGACTACTGGCACCAAGGATATCAGTCCATTCTTATCAGCGATTACCGGGTAGACAGGAAGATTTTGAATGAGTTGAAGGAAATCTGTCATATGGCTGTCAGATGAGTACAACGTCATCAGCTCATCCGCCGTGTGCTCCTTCGTCTGATTTAACGGACGGAATTTGATTACGTTTGAAGCTTCGGCCCGATATTCAAACGGTCCACTCATTTTGTCCAAATCCTGTGCTGTGATGAAATATTGCATTCTTTTCTTGCCCGTCTCCTGGTTATCAGCTACCAATCCATTCAAAAATCTGAGAGATTCCAAATCTAATGAAATCTGGCGAACAATCGCACCGGATAAATATGGGTGGAAGACCGATGCATTCGCAGCCACATTTATCTTCTCAATCGACTTTGCATCTAGGAAACGAAAGTCCGGGAATTCGAAGTGTTGCTTGAAGATTCTCATAGCTCTGGAGAGCCCCTCTGAACTCAACAAATCGTATCGTTTGTCGATTTTGTAAATCTCCTGATCGTTGAGATCCTCGCCGACCGCCGTCTCTCCGTGCTTCTTGTCCATATGCTTCTTGTCCATAGATTCTCTGCGATCCTTTTCCACCGCCGTTTTTTCGGATGTCTGAAAGAAAAATTGGGTTATTCAGCGAAAAATTAACAGAAAATTATGTTATTCTTGCCATAAAAATAGAAAATAGAAACTGATATGGTTTTTTGTCCGGAGAAACCACATTTTCATCATTTTCAAGCTGCAATTATGGTTTTTAGTTTTGGAAAAGTAGGATTTCAATGTTCAAAGAAAATGGGTGTCTTTTAGGTCGAAACAGAATTTTCAAAAAGAAAAATGGTGATTTCTCGGGCGAAAATAGGGTTTTTGAGCTAAAATAAAATTTTTTAATGAGGAGAATGCAGTTTTTCAGCGGGAAGTAGAGTTTTCGGCTCGGAAAATTGTGGTTTGCAAACTATGGGTTTTTGAAGATGGAAAAAGATTCGGACAAGGGAAAATAGGAATTTTCAGATTGGAAATGATTTTTTTAGTCTGAAAATCGTATTTTTTTATTTAAAAAACTATTTTCATGTCAAAAAATTATTTTTAGTTATTTTATGTCGAAAATGTGGTTTTTCTGGCGAAAAGTCGTTTAAATTGTTATTTTTTAATATAAAAAAAATAAAAGAAACGTAATGGCGTACCACTGGAGTAGTTGGAGGAAGGTCTGGAGCATTGAAACTTGGCGGCAACTGCTTAGATGCAGTGGTTGTCTTTTCGTATTCGTCCGGAGCCTGAAAATAAATATTTTTGAGATTTCGAATGGGATTTTATGTTTTTCAAATGCAAAATGGGTTAGCAAACGGGACAATTTAATATTTTCAGGTGAAAAATTATAGAAAATAATGGTTTTCGCCATTAAAATTGCTACTTTTCTGTTGGTATTCGCTGGAAAAGAAGAAACAAATTTTTTTTCTTGAAAATAGCATTTTTCCATGGAAAATTTGTTTTTTCAACCTAATAATCGCCGCAAATATTATGTTTTCGCATAAAACCGCTTAGAACTATCTCAAAAAAGCACTTTGTCTTTTTAAAAAAACCATTTTTACCGTATAAAATTCTTCTACAGAACCGTTGTTCGAAAGTCGCTGATTTTCGGACATTTCTCTGGAATATTGAGATTATTAGCCGTATTTTTAATTTAAATTCGAAAATAGCAAAGAAAAACCACGGAAAAAACAAAAAAATTCGAAAGATTTAGCGAAGAATAAGGTGAATAAATTTATTCCTCAGTATACGGTATTTAAGGCGCATGCGATTAATTGTCCATCGGGTCTCGACACGATCTAGTTATTTTTGACGAATTTATCAATTTTTCTTGTATAATATTGTTCCTCTTCAATTAAAATTTTAATAATTATAACAGTTTGGTTCGAAGTCATTGTTTCGTCTTATTTTTCTGATTTTTGACGCTGAATAATTTTTACAAAATTGCAAAAGCATGCTAAGAAACAAGAAATGTTTAAAAATAAGAGCGAAAACAAGCGGAGAAAATTTTTCGGAACGATTTTGTGATTTTTACTTTATGAGAGATCATACGGCCTCGCCTGAAGTCGCAAAAGTGAATGGATAATTATTTTTCCTATATTTTTTCAAAGAATGTGCGTAAAAGGCAAGAAGCAGGTTTTGAGAGTAAAATCACGGGCATCCTGGAGCCAACTTTGTTTTGAGAGTAAAATCACGGGCATCCTGGAGCCAACTTTCCCAATTAGTTCAAAAATGGTAAAAATCCGTCGGATAAAAGATGAAAAACTGCTGAGAACACACACACACACACACACACACAAAATGTAACTTCACGTATTTTCGCAACTCAACAGGAAAAGTACCGATCGATAGTAAAATGAACGGCGACAAAAGCAAGAGGCCGATTGAGAAGGGAAAGGATGTAGGGCAATTTTGGTTTTCTGGTTGAACTTCTCAGCAGACTAGCCTATCCCCATGTGCCCCCGATGTGTATCTCCCACGCTACGGATAGGCGAAGTACTTGCAGGCGATGGTTTAGCTAACTTGTTATTCTGATAGGGTTAGTTGGAAAAGCTGATCAGAACAAATGCGGTAATTCTAATAGGGAGTAAATGAAAACAAAAAAAAGTAGGGAAAATCGATAGAAGGCACCAATGGAGAGAACGATAATGAATGTCTGAAGAAAAATTGACTACCTGTATAGGGGTGAAGCAATGGGGCTATGACTGAGGGGGTTGTAAACATATGACAACCCATTAAGAAAGATGCGAGGAAAAAAAATCCATAAATGAACAAAAGGTGGAGAAAACAATGGGGTTTGAACCGTTATGTCTTCATTATCCCAAGAGCTAACTTTCGAGAGAGAGAAAAAGGTAAAACCACCTTCGCAAGAGGAGATTCCTTCTGGGAAGAAATAACAACACAGAAAAAGGTGAAGAAGGCGTATAGAATGAGTGTGACTCGGCTCAAAATGTCTTGCATCTTCAAGCGCTCATATCTCATTAGCGGTTAGCGGTATCGAAAAAGTGCCAACTAATGAAATGTAGAGAATTTTAAGCTGAGCATTTTCAAAATATTTAATTCTGTATTAGAAATAGATTTTGAGAAGAAAGTCACAAGGTTAAGATTCAATCTCCGGAAGAAAAAACAAGGTTTTATAAATCGATAACTAAAAAATACAAAAAGTGACTACAGTTTCTCTTGAACAGTCATTATTCCATCAATGATCCGAACTTCCTCTACAGTCAACTCCTCCTCCAAATCATCGAGTTCTTTTATTTCTTCAATCGATATTCCTACAGTAATCATCTCCTCTTCCAACCAACGTTTTCTCGCCAATCGGCCAAGAATACGGTATTCTCGAGTCCATGCAGGCACTGTGCCGCCTCTCCTGAATTTATGTGGTTCATTAGCATACTGAATCGAGAAGTCGAGCACATTTCGTATTTGAGGTTCAGTGTGTTCTATCAATTGAATTGTCAATAGAATTTGATTCTCAGTTGAATTCGATGCTCTGAAAACTATTTCTTTTTTCTTTTGATCAATTAATTATTGCTAATAATCCTCTAAATAAAAAAAAGAAGCAACTAACATCAGATAAAATGGTTTTTCGGATCGGAAACCCTTGAGAACAGTAATATCCTTCATCAATTCAGATATATTGATATCTTTGTAATCAATTACTAGATAAGTGAACATATTCTCATCACAGTTGATCCAATATTTAATAAATGTGTTCAGATCCTTCGTAGTGAATCTATTTTTCCCGAAAATCGGTCGATAGAAGTTTCTCATCGAGAGTAAATCTTCGAGACTTATCCATCGAGCATCACCATACACTACTCCAGTGAAACGAAAGGCCTGAAATCATTGATGTAATATTCTGCACATTTTTTTCTGATAAAGTGGAACTATTCAAAAGAAAACTCACATTCGGATGTCTATAATCCAATGGAATTTCGTTATCCGTGACCGAAATATACTGAATCGTGTTCTCCTTTCTCCATTCCATAATTGCATCCAACTCGTTTCTTTCTACTGTTCCTCCATAGAAATGCACACCTGTCAAGTTCGCGACGCACGGATAACTTAGGATTTTTAGAATCGGCGTCGGTTCGGTCTTCAGAGTTACGCATAAATTGGTCATTACACACGGAAGAACCTTTTGAAGACGTATGAACACATTGAAAGTTCTCTCCATCATTGTCCACTTCTCGTCTATCCTGAAACACCGTATTCTTTCACTGAATTTCTCTAGATAACTAACCACGGTTTCAATTCTTCCACTGAAATATAACCCGGCTTTTTACATTCTGGTTTGAAATGGTTCATACACAGTACCCATGTTTTTGTGTCGATACCGATGAAAGAGGTGTCGCCTCGCAATTCAATAGTATAAACCGCATCTAGAGTGCGATTTTTGAACACCCACGCCAGATAGTTCTCCATTTTTCGAGAGGAAAGAGCCAGTTTGATTCTGAAAATTAATGAATGTCCTGGAAAACCCTTTCGGAGTACTTACCGCTCCCCAATAGACATCAATTGGATAATTTGAATTTTTGGAACGTCTGGGAGTCGAATAAGGGGGAATTCCATATTAAAATCCAAAGATTTATTGAGATCTAAAAATCAATAATTGGTGGTTGTTCGAAGAAGAAGACAGTGAGGGGACTCACTGTATTCACTCAACACGTGGCAGATGGGATAGAGTGTCTGTCTTGTCGTCATAATCTCGAATGACGGTCCATTGTCTCTATTCAACGAACCATTCTCAATCGACTTTTCAGCGACTCCAACATTATGTTTCTTTCATTTTGCCCTCCGCACATTTCAAAAAGAGACACTAAACTCTGTGGTGGAACTTCCAAAATGATCAAGCCATGGGTATTATTTTAACTAAAAAAGTTTATTTATAAAAAGACCTGTTGCGAAATTGATTCAAATCTGAAATTGAGTATGATTGGAACATTTTGAGCTGAGTTACACCCATTATCTTTTCTTGGGAAGGTGGTTGTTTCTCTTCTCTCCCTCCCTCTCCAAAATATTCTTTCGGGATAATGATGATATAGCAGTTCAGGGTAAACATGAATTGGAAAAGAAACTTATAAAGGCTAAAAGTTTAAGCTCTACATTTTTTTTCAAAAGTTTATGGAAGTGGAAAGTATATAATCGATTGATATTTGACACTTCAGAATTGTTCATTGTCAGAAAGAATTAATTGTCACGAATGTAGTTATTTTTATTCGATAGAGAACGATCTTTTTCTAATATCTCTCTTTCCTCATTATGTTTTTGCTCGCTCTCCAGTAAAAAAACAAGGTTTTATAGATCACAGAAGATGCAATAAAATGGTACAAAAAATGATTACAGTTTCTCTTGAATAGTCATTATTCCATCAATCATCCGAACTTCCTCCACAGTCAACTCCTCCTCCAAATCATCGAGTTCTTTTATTTCTTCAATGGATATTCCTACAGTAATCATCTCCTCTTCCAACCAACGTTTTCTCGCCAATCGCCCAAGAATACGGTATTCTCGAGTCCATGCAGGCACTGTGGCGCCGAATAAGGCTCCGGGACATTTCGAAACCAGACATTTCAAAACCGCGACAACTCGAAACCGCGACATTTCGAAACCGCGACATTTCGAAACCAGACATTTCGAAACCGCGACATTTCGAAACCAGACATTTCGAAACCGGACATTTCGAAACCGCTAAAACAGATGTTTAAAACTAGCGCTAAAATAATAAAAAATGAATCCAAACTCATCAAATAAGGTTTAACAAAGCTCGTTTTAACTTTTTAATGCATAAAAACCACATTCTGTTGATTTTTAAATTTAATTGCTGCAAATAATAGCTCAAAATTATTTAAAATTAAAGAAATTAAGAGTGTTTGAAACAACAACATAGAAACAAAATCAAAATTGACCTCCGGAGATTTTATGTTTTCGGAACGTTTTTAGCGAAAAATTTTGAAAAATGGAATTAGTGATCAGAATGTGATTTTTAGGTACTAAAAAGTTAAAACGAGCTTTGCTGAACCTGTTTTGATGAGTTTGAATTCATTTTTTATTATTTTAGCTCTAGTTTTAAACATCTGTTTTAGCGGTTTCGAAATGTCTGGTTTCGAATTAAGAATTTTGTCTCTCAGAAATCTTTTGAAATTTTATCAGGAGTACCACAGGGGTCTGTCAGTGGACCCTTCCTGTTTCTCATATATTAGGTTGATTCATAAGTCCTGAACATTTTTTGGTTCGACAAACTTTTTGTGTAACAAGTCGAAAAGCTTAAAAATCAACGAGATTTATTGCGGACTAGGATTGATTATTGTCCACTAACGTGTCCTTAATTTGTTGACTTTCTCTTTACAAAACTCTCGGAACTGGCAGTTCAAACATGAAGTCATCATTTTTTTGATATGGTTTTTGAACTGAATTTTTTTTCATAAAAACGACGATCGAGATAGTTAAAAAAATGGTGGTTTAAAGAGCTAGACTAATACTTTAAATTAGGCAAAAAGAAATAACACGGACAAGTTCAACGAGTTTGAAACACACCGTTTCAAGCATGGTCATGAAGGTACCAAATGGAATCAGACCTTTTGCGTTGTCTCCAAAGTGGAGATTCACCGTGGATCTGAGCTTTACTGCATGAATAGACCAAGTAACTATCATAACAAAAGTGCAATCAATTTGCAGATCTTTTTACCTATCTCTCTGATGAAGCCCGTTTTTGATTTTCTACCGAATTTTCTAATTAAGCGCATGAGCTGCGAACTGGTCTGTTCTGAGAAACTCGACACCTTCCTTACAGTAATTATGGAGTACCCATTTATCACTTTCCATAATGACTTTGACAAAAAACTCATTTTTCGGAACAGGGTGAACCGATGAAAACAGCCGCTTACCCATTTAACCTATATGCTGAGAGCCAAAACAAGTACTACGAATCTTTCAAGTTTTTCTACTTTCCTAACCGTTGTCATTCTAAGTTTTGTTGATTATTAGTTAGTATAATGTATCCTTATTAACTCACAAAAGAATAGGATCAAAACCTTTTCACCTTGTTTCGCAACTACTCCGAGTATAAACACATAGCACATAGCTCTCACCGGACGGACACAAACAACCATGGAAATCTCTCGTATTTTTAGTTGATGAAGGCAAATGTTACTATTAATTTTAAAGGATGTTTGTCCCTCATTAATTTTCATCTATCAAAGATTAGTTCTTATTTTCCTTGAACAAGATACGGCTATAATAAACAGGCATAGTAAAAATGCGACATGGTGATGTTGACTGGAAGTGCCATTTCTCCGTGTTCCGACAATTGGGAAAGACACCAATTAGGTATTCGGTAGAGGTTGATACAGCTATCTATGGGGCAAAGAGACAACTGTTTCCTTCCAAGCCTTACAGAAATATAGAAGCAACAACACAACCATCACAAAATGTTCAGGACTTATGAATCAACCTAATATATTAACGACTTGATTGACTCATTTCCTACTGACGTTCATGTCACCGCCTTTGCTGATGATTTAAAAATTTTAAGCGATAACCCCAAAAGTCTCCAAAAAAGCATTGAAATTGTTGCAGCTTGGTGTGATGTTTGGAAACTGCAATTAGCCGGTAACAAAACTGCTGTTCTCCATGTTGGTAGAAACAACCCTAAAACCCAATACTTTCTGAATTTCTCCCCCATATCCCCGGTTACCACCATGAAAGACCTAGGAATTCTAGTGGATGGTGATCTCAAATTTGAGAAGCACATCAATTTGGTAAGCAACGCAGCTCTTTATAAATGTAAACTTATTCTCAAATCCTTTCGCTCCAAAAATGCCACGTTTTACTTCAAATTATTTAATGTATATATTAGACCCTGACTTGAATACGGTTGCGAAGTCTTCCACCCTTCTACCAATGATCTCTCTAAAAAACTAGAGGCCCCACTGAGGTTTTTCTCCCGTAAAGTATTTCAGCGATGTAACATCTCTTACACGTCTTACATTGATCGTCTCTCTCAATTTAGTCTCCATTCAATACTCCATAGGCGCGTCTTGCTCATACTAAAAACTTTTTTTAAAAATAATTACCCATGAATACCGTTTCTTCTCGCGGCCTCTCTCATAACGCTTTCTTGCATACCCACCTTGCGCTATGGAATCGCGTAGCTAGTATGATTACAAAAAGGTTGTCCAGTGGCAGTTTCGACTCATTCCTCATTCGACAAGTCCCTACCATTTCATAATCTTTGCCAATAACCCTTGATTATTCTATTATTTTCCCCCTATACCCCCTGACCGCTTGGCTATTGCTGGCCAATCGGTCATTGACTTTTTCTTCTTTCTTAACCCGCTATCTCTCTCTCCCTCTCACTTTGCTCAACCCGGTTCAACTTTCTTCTTTTGCTGAGTTTTTTTGTGAGCATTATGATTGCCCATGCCCTTTTCTGTTATATCCTTGTGCGAAGTTTTGAAAAAGGAATAAATAAATAAATAATGTGACTTATATCTGGAAACTGAACAATGAGCTGTGGTTTCAGAATATTTTTCTCACGTTGTCCTTTATTTTAATTTATTCTTTGGACGGGTTAATAAATCTTTTTTGTTTTGAGGACAAAATGAAATAATTTCAGGTTCGTGATGCTCATATTCAACTTACACTTCCTGCCTAAATGGTGTCGTCGGCGGTCCGATAAACAAACGAGTATCATGGTTGTCACTTCAAGGGTGTCGGTTTCAAACGCTTATTGATAACGACTTAGCCTTAAATAAAAACTTTTCTTCCTCATTGTTAACAATTGCGAAATGTTCCGCAAGCCATTACCCTCAAATTGTCGGCCGCCCGTCTACCCTTCCCTATATAAACCCCCTTGACTAGTGACTATTTCACTTCGGTCCGGAGTTGATGGGTTATCTATTAAATGAATCTTCTCCTGCTTCCAACTCCCCGCCTTCCCCCATCAACACCAATTTGACCGTTGTTTTGCTTTTTGGAAAAAAAAAACAATCTTCAAATAATTCCGGAACTTTTTTAAATCTCCGCCCTGCGTGGTTCCGAAAAAAAAACTCAAATGCAGCCGACTCAAAGTAGTAATGTGATAATAGTTTCTTCCAATACCTGAACTTCGAACACTAGTCAAATGTCTAGATGATGTTCTACTTCAAATGGGTTGTTATGGCAGCTGTCTAATGTAAGGTCACAGCAACCTTTATCGAAAAAATAATTGCTATCATTCTTGGTTCCCAGTACATAAAGAACTCTATTCAGTTTGCTCCTTCTTTTTTTTTTAGAATTTTCATAATGTCTTTCTATTTTTCCGCCTATTTGACGTGGTATTCATTGAATTGTATCTTAGTTTAGTCACTAAACTTTAGTGGCCTTCCACAATGTGAACACACTAGCCTTTCTTGCAGTTCTAATGACACCATAAAGCGATCAAAATCCAGTAAAATACCAAGATTAAACTTCCCGCTTTCCAAGAGCTATGTTCTCCCCCTTCTCCACAAAAAAGCCTTTATCAGTCAGATACGGGTGAACCTAATTGAATTTGTCAGACAATCAAAACCCAAAATAAAACTCGTTTCTTTAATCGAAAGCACGTTTTTTCTTCTCACTTTCAGCTATTTTCCCTTAAAATTCTCAGAACGACGACTTCTCCACCAGTCGATTACGACACTGATGTCATCGAAGAAAATGGATTGTCCGAGGCGTACTTTGTCTTTGCTCTCGCCTTTTGCTTCATTGTAACCAGTTTTTTTTCTGAAATTGAGAAAAAGAAACTTGCAGACAAGCCTCCTCGGCTCCATTTGCAACATCTTCCTCCTCATAAAATTCTCGACTCAAAACGAAGTAGCCAACGGGTTTCAGAAGATATGTCTAGTAAAAACGACTCCGAATCTAATCTAATTGTTTGTCTATCTTTCCTCTTCTGGGTCATCCCACTGACTTCTTTTCGTTTTACTTATAATGAGGTCTCCCATTGGATGAATAGTTTGATCGGACAGCTCTCGGGAACATGGGCTTACCTTCTCAGTTAGTTGGGACCTTTAATATAAGGGTATAGATACTGTTTAAGCTCCAATTCTGCAAGTCTCCATGTCTTGCAATCGATTTTATGTTTTGTATTTTCCATTTGGGATCAAACTGATAAAACGGTTCCCGATGAGTAATACGGTTTTAGTTCTTGCAGTTTCTATTGTTACAGTAATCACTGCGTTTACGTTTACATTGCCAGGCGAAGGGTGCGGATACGTGTACAACCCTGAATACTTTCTATGGTTACCCGAAGACGAAGAGGGTCGGTGCGCTGAAACATTTTACAATGTATTTATGGTGTCGATATCCGTCATAACGCTGACTTCTAATGGATTCAATGTTGCCACAGGAGCACGACTTCTGATGAGTAAAATGGTGGGAATAACTAAACAGGAATCGACGAAACGGCGGAAAAGATGGATGATCATGTTTGTGCAGGTAGCTTTTTAAAATTCTGTGCTCCTACATCCAAACTTCGTTTTGCAGAGCGTTGTTCAAGACTGTCTCCATCTCATTGACATTATCAACGCGACTTATATCTGGAAACTGAACAATGAGCTGTGGTTTCAGAATATTTTTCTCACGTTGTCCTTTATTTTAATTTATACTTTGGACGGGTAAACAAACACTTTTTTGAAAACTGAGGAATAGGGCATCCATGCGGGCGTCGACGACGCCCGCCCGCCCGCCTCTCGCCCTCGCCCGCCCGCTCGCCCGCCCGCATCTTGCCCGCTGCCGCAGTTGGCAACTGGAGCCGCATGTCCCACCGCGCGGCGGCGCGCGCCTGTGGTGCAGCGGCAGAGGGCGCGGAAGGCAGTTTTGCACTGTTTGGATCAATTCCTCCACCGCCCAATTCTTTTTGCTTTTTCAAGTGAATAGTTTTCCAGAGATTTGAGAGCTCAGGGACTCATTTAATGTGAATTTTAGTCATAATCGAAGACAGAAAGTTATAAAAACAACATTTTTCATTAAAAAAAGCAAATATTTCTATTTTTCTGCTAGTTTTCGACTGAAGCGAACTTGACAGCAGAGCTATTTTCTGAAATTCAACTAAAAGATTTTCACTCGGTCTCAGAAACCTATTTAATACTGAATTCACAGTTTCAACTGGTTTTCTCTGTAAATATCTCAATTAATTAACTTTTCTACTGCTTTTTCTTTGAAATATAGTTGGAATGAGCGATTGGATGATTATTCCTTCAAAAAAATATTGAAATTAAAAAGCAAAAACAATTTGACTTAGGGTGGGAACGAACCAGCGAGTATCATTTACTGCGGCGCCCTCTGCCACCACACCACATGCGGAGAGAGGGCGACAAACGGGCGGGCGTGCGGGCGCAACAGCGGGCGGGTAGGGCGGTCGGCGGGCGACTAGGGCGCCTCACTCTCCTCGCCCGCATGGATGCCCTACTGAGGAATAAAACAAAGTTCAGGTTTGTGATGCTCATATGCAATCTGCACTTTCTGCCTAAATGGTGCCGACGTCTGTCCAGTAAACAAACGAGTATCATGGTTGTCACCTAAAGAATTTCGGCTTCAAATGCTTACTGATAAAGATACGATTCTTTTGCCTTCGATAACAATTCTCTTCCTCATTGTTAACCATCTCCCTCAAATTGTCGGCCTCCCGTCTACCCTTCCCTATATAAACCCCCTCGACTAGTGACTATTTCACTTCGGTCCGGAGTTGATGGGTTATCTATTAAATGAATCTTCTCCTGCTTCCAACTCCCCGCCTTCCCCCATCAACACCAATTTGACCGTTGTTTTGCTTTTTTTTTGGAAAAAACAATCTTCAAAATGTTCCGGAATCAAATTCCCATGCTTGTTTACTTCTCCCAACAGAGTTCTGATTTCAACTTTTTGCTTCACTGAACCCTCGGCTTTTTCTGATTTTTCACAGTCCAATTGGCTGCTCTGAAATAAGAGAAAGCACATGTACTCGTGTGAAGACTAAAGAATGGAGTTGCCGGCGAAAATGAATATGAATTATGCTTTTTATATTTTCTCGTTGCTTATTACTTTGATTGTGAGTCACCTTTAAACTTCTCTAGAGCTGAAATTCATATTTTAGATAAGTTTAATAGGATTCACCGTTAATCTTTATTTCATAATAAAATCAATTTTCCGAAAATCAGAATCCACCGGATTCCAAAAAATCTGCATTGTTAAAACAGCCAACAACTTGATTATCTGTACAGTATTCCTTATTTGGGTCCTTCCTGCCACTTCTTTGGGGTTCACTTACCTTGAACTCAATTATATCGCTAATAGATTAATCAGTGCTGTCTCAGCGACATGGGCCTATTTTTTGAGTAAGCTGTCCTTATAATACAGGTACAGAAAAAGGATTTAGATTCGATTTTGCAAGTTTGCCTAGCTTGTAATCGATTCTACGCTTTGTATTTCCCATTTGGCATCGCTATCTGGAAACCGATTCCCATGGCTAATATTTCGATAGCAATCGCAATAACTATCACCACCTTATTGTCTTTTATCACATTTCCAGGTACTCTTTATTTTCTTTTTCGCTTTGAAAAGTATTTTTAGTCGGGTGTGGCTATGTATACGACCCTAACTTCTTCATATGGAGAACAGAATTCCACGATTGTTCCAAAAAAATCGGTGTCATTTTTCCATATGTAATTCTCGGAACAACAATCACCACAAACTGTTTCAATGTGGTTATTGGTGTCAGGCTTCTGGCGAGAAAAATGAGCGGAATTAGAGAGGAGGAAGCCAGGGAGAGAAGGAAACGATGGATGATAATGTTCACGCAGGCATGTAATCTTCGCTTTTTTTCTTTTTTATATAATAACTAAGGATGGCTTGGTGATGTTTGCATGCCACTCGGATATTCATCCGAATTGGATCAAGAAGCTGGGGAGAAAAAGGAAAGTGTCAAAACCTGTGCCGGTGACGTTGAGTGCTCATTCTGTTAATAAATTATTTTGATTGAAAAAAGATTTTCTGCTATGACACGTGCCTAGTTTGATTGATGAATTGCAACCTGGAAATTGCATTGAATTGAAATTCCCAGAATTTTTTCCTGTTGTTTGGCTTTCGGTCGGGACCCCAGGTTGCTACCCGGGCCGTATCACTGGGTACACATCCCAGACGCCACAGGAATCACGTTGTTGTGCGCAGTTTGAAGAAACCCGCTTAAAACTTTAAAACTTGTTAGAATTTCCAATTTCGAACGAGTCTGGTTTAGATTGAGACTCTATAGAGTCCCACCCTTGAAGTCAGCGCCCATACCCCCAGATTGAATTCTCAGATTGAATAATTAAATCCAGTTGAACTTTTAAAACTGACAACAACATATAGAAACTTATCTTACGAGTCTAAATTCTATTTAAACTGGAGGGTCCCACTATTAAGGGCAGGGCCCCACCCCTCCTTCCATTGGAGAAACATCCCGGATGGCGTAGGATTAACGGGTGCCCCGCTAGCTACCCGAATAGACAGAAACTCCGATCTCTGCGTTTTGAAAAGTGAAATACAAGCATTTTTGTCCTAAAAACAAGCCATTTCGACCTCATTTTCTTCCTTTTAATTATTATAGAAGAAAAATAAAAGTTCCTTCTAGCAAAGTCCTACTGTCACCCGGAAGCCACACCTTTAGGGTCACCTGGTTACTATAGAACCCCTGCTTTCCCCTTAAATCAAGGTCACATTTCCACCTGTATTAAAGTCTGGGCAAATTACCTTTTTCGGAAAACTCTCTTCGACTTCCCTATCCAGAAAACAAAAATCATGACGTTTTGTAGAGGTATGTCTCGTTTCTTTTGTGACTTCCCACGGATGTTGTAAGCATTTTTATTCTGATTCAACTAGCTCCTTGAGTCCATTTTCTCATGCTCCGTGTCCTTTCATTCTAAATTTCAGACATGTATTGGCTTGTCTCTGCGATCACTTTTATGGTAGCTCTGGTTTTAAACTGCTTTCAATAACTTAGTTTTTTAGATAACAGCTCTCGGAACAATCTCAAATGTCTTGGTATTCGTTGCCGCCATGCGAATGAGCTCTATGAGTAGCTCTTTCGGAATAATTACCAAAAACCAAGCGATTTGTAATACGATAATGTGTCTCATCTTTTTGCTTTACGTCTTTCCAATGCAGTTAAGGTGGGCAAAAGAGTGTCGATCAAGTTGGTGTTGATGGGAAGGGGTACATTTTCTCCTGCAATAGGTGAAACAGTAATGATAACCCATCAACTCCGGACCGAAGCTGAAATAGTCACTAGTCAAGGGGGTTTATATAGGGAGGGGTAGACGGGCGGCCGACAGTTTGATAGAGACTGCGATTGGTTTCGAAATAGGCAAACATGGTCGGAAAGATAAGAAATTCTGGAAGAAAGTGGGAACTCACTACGACGCAAAACTACAGACAGACCGAAAAGTAAACATGCTGCAGACCTGCCGCGACATGCGCCGGACAGGCCACCAGCAGGTCCTGGACCATTCTAGCCTCCTTAGCAGCCTAGACACTTTTCCAAAACTACTCTTTCCAGTGATTCTGCCCTTCTAATAAAGTACTCTCATATCCTTGGCCTCGCCGCAATGAGTATCTACGAAGTCTCGAATCTTCTACACCTCCTGATTGCTTTCAATCGCTTCTGTGCAGTTTTCCTATCTTCCCACTATGAAAACCTCTTCTCCTCGTTCGGAACTATCATAATGATCCAATTAGTCTGGATCATTTCCTTCATCCTTTGCTCAATATTCTACGAAATCATCGGATGCTACTTCTCCTATGATGACGTGTCATGGACATTCGGATTCTTAGCGTCTCCAAAATGTGTGCAGCTTACCTGGTACACTGACTTTGCTCTAAACACTTCCCTGATTGTTATCACCCTGTTTATCAACCTGCTAACCGCTTTTAAAGCAGGAAAAAACAGTCGAATGCTGATGAACGCCGCCGGAATGCAGATGTCACAGAGGCAGAAACAAAGAGAGATGGGATTCATAAAGCAAACTTTTTTTCAAGGAATCTCGATTTTCGCCGGACAGTTTACATATTATCTGGTTGCTCCGTTTCTGACTAATTCTGTTTTATTGTTCCTAGTAGCGTCGCTATGGGCATTCATGCATGCTGTCGAAGGGTAAGGGTCGTTGTCAAGAAACGAAAACTTCCTATACTTCAGTGTTATCATCTTTGCGTCCAACAAAGAAATGCATGAGGTTTTGAAGACGCGGAAGAGTGAGATAATAAAAAATTGAACTTTCGAAACAAATTTATTTTCAGAGACAACTTCCTCTATTGTCTTTGTGTCCAGCTGAATGGAAGAACATCTTGTTATAATTTATTTGTTAGTATTATAATCTGTTATCTATTACACAAGTGAATACCGTATACCAACTCTAGGAATGGTCGCATATCAAAAATTATCTGAATCTGAAGTTCCAGGCGGTCTAGAAAGGTCTAGATCATTATAGACTTGTCTCTATCTTTTTTAAAAGCTTATTGGGTTTGGAAACTTGTTATTTAATTCATTTTTGTTTAATTTCAAGACTATACTTACTTGATTTTCCAAAAATAAACTATTCCGTCATTGTCATAAAATTAGAATAATATTCTAGCAATATTACATTTTCCGGAAGCATGAGTATAGCTATTTTGCTTTTTTTCAGAGTTCCTGCAAGAAATTTTGTTTGTTTTATTTGTAGTCACTGGAAAAAATGTAGCATCTATTTGCTAATCAGTCCTTAACAAAAAACGTCATCTGTCCACATTTTTTTTCAAAATAAAATAACTAGGCTGTGCTTTGTCTCAAAATAAAACTTGCAACTTCCACTTTTTCATGACTTTACATGACTTTTTTGAAATTCAAAAAAAGATTCCCACGACTAGAAAAATTTCAATTTTTGTTCTCTACACTTTTATTGTCCTTGATCTGGTTAAGTAAATCACCAATTATCTGAGTGCATGTACTTTCCGTTTGACATCAGTTTTTGGCTGGTAAAAACAATTAGAGAAGGGGGGGGGGTCTGAAGTGATTGTTTTTCAGGAGGTGTTCGTTTTTTCTAGGAACTGGTTAGGAAGAGGGAGTTGTGTGTCGTGGTCAGGGTAAACAGCATAACAGCAGCTAACAGCAGAGCGCGTTTAATTAATTTTTCTGTCTAACTGAACCTCCAGATGAATTGTTTTCCAGCCAACAAAAGCCAAAATTTCGTCGTCTCAAAATGAAACCATGGACTTTCCGGAGCTCCCGGCCAGCGCTCTTCTATCTCTTCCGTTTTTCATCTTCGCAGTTGTTGCCGTTTTCATCGTAAGTTGCCAATTTTTCCCGTTTTCTATAGCCTTTTCTCTGCAGATTAGTCTACTCGGATCCACATGTGATGTCTACCTATTCTATAAATTCGTCACAAGAAAAACGAAACCCAGTGGTTTCCAGAAGCTATGTACAATCAAATCGATAACCAATTTCATCATTTGTTCCTCATTTTTATTCTGGGTTGTTCCTGTTACGAGTCTCTCCTATACGTTCAGTCAATTAAATCAGTTTATGAACCGATTCATTGGAATCATGGCTGCCTCGGGGGCGTATTTTATGAGTGAGTTGCGATAGAGCGCATTTGATAGATGAAGGAATTTCAGACTCTCTTCTTACGGTTTCAATGTCTTCTAATAGATTCTACTCGTTATTCTTCCCATTTGGTATCCGTTTTCTAAGAAGGATATCAGTCATCAATTGGGCTATCACTGTCTCTATGTGTCTTGTTTCAGCATTCTCCTTGTTTTCCGCCCGAGGTAACCTTCCTTCAGGATAACCCCTCAACCCAGATTTCCAGATGGTTGCGCGTGTGTCTACGACCCGGATATATTAATTTGGAGGGGAGAAATATCAGAATGTTCGGATATGCTTATGTCCTATATTCCATTTTTTGTATTCGGTACTACTATAGTCACTAATTCATTGAATGTGGCTATTATTATAAGGCTGTTGATGGAGAAAATGACTGGGATGAATGTGGAAGAGTCGAAGAGGCGGAGGAAGCGTTGGAAGATTCAATTTGTTCAGGTAACTTAGCTACTGGAAGGTTTAATCTTGCGTGAGTCTGTTAGTTCAGACGTGTCACCGTTGAAAGTACGGTACACAGTGGCTAAACCGAAAAGTCCCTGCAAAACCTTAGGTAGCCTCAAAGGGGCGTGGCTTAGAGTCCAAAACCTAAAAACACCCTTACAGAGTGTGACGCAAGACTGTCTCCAACTAATCGACATCATCAACTCCTATTACATCGCGAAACTAAACGACTTCCTTTGGTTTCAATTCCTCTTCGTCACCCTCTCCTTCCTCTCTGTCACTGCAATCGACGGTTTTGTCATGTTCGTCTGTCAGTCGGATGTCCATCCGAAGTGGATTAAGCGGAAGAGAACGGGAAATAATGTTCTGAAAACTACAATTTCTTCCACACATTTTCATTGATTAACTTTGTTGAGCAATAAATGTTCGTTGCTCTAGATAGCTACAGTAATCTACCAAACCGAAAAATGCAGAGCACGCCTCCCCCTCTAATAACCTCTAATAAAAAACCTCTACTAGACATTAGTTCTAAATCCGTCCGCGTTTTCTGAGCCACTAATTGAACCTAGACCAATAATCTGTTGTCACTTGTGTTTTTTCACCACCATAGATTACTCCAAAACGCACAATTTCATTTTCAGAGTCTCGAGTATTAACAAGGTTTCTGAGCGCCACTTTTTGCACGCGAAAATCACTTCTCGCTTTTCTTCGCTCAGAAACTCCAGTCTAAACAGGATTTCGTCTTCGCTCAATGAAACATTGGTAATGCTGGAGCTCCCGGCTAGCGCTGTTCTACCCAGAGGGTTTTTCATCTTTGCAGTTGTCGCTGTTTTCATTGTAAGCTTCCTTTTTTCCCGTTTTCTAAAGTCTTTTCTCTGCAGATTAGTCTCCTCGGATCAACGTGTGACGTCTACTTATTCTATAAATTCGTCACAAGAAACACGAAACCTAGTGGTTTCCAAAAGCTATGTACAATCAAATCCATAACCAATTTCATCATTTGTTCCTCATTTTTATTCTGGGTTGTTCCTGTTACGAGTCTCTCTTATACCTTCAGCCAAGTGAATCCAATTGCCAACAGGTTCATCAGTATTCTAGCTGCCACGTCAGCATATTTTATGAGTGAGTTGCAATAGAGCGTACTTGCTAGATGAGAGAGTTTCAGACTCGTTCATCTCAATTTGCATGTCCTTCTACGCGTTGTTCTTCCCATTCGGAGTTCATTCTCTTCGTGGGGTCCCTGCCACTAATTGGGCTCTGATTATCTCCTTTTTGATTGTTATGGGCTTCTCTTTTTTCATGGCGCAAGGTAATATCCTGAAGTGTTATCCCGAAAACTTCGCTTCTCAGACGGCTGTGCGTGCCTCTACGATCCGAATACATTCGTTTGGAAAGGGGAAGAACACGCGTGCTCGGATATGCTTCTTCTTTATATTCCATTATTTGTTGTCGGTGCTACAGTAGTCACAAACAGTTTCAATGTGGCGTGCATTGTGAGATTGCTATTAATGAATAAGATGACCGGGATGAATGTGGAAGAGTCTAGGAAGAGAAGGAAGCGTTGGATGGTCATGTTTGTGCAGGTAACTGAAAAGTGGGGTACTGTACCTTGGTAGGCAGGATTTTTCAAAGCTGGAGAACATGGGTTTTGGATTGAGCCACGCCCTTTTAAAATGAAAGCTTGAGTATTAGCCTTGGGTAGCCTTAAAGGGGCGTGGCTTCAAGTCCCAACCCCCTACTACCGCAAAACCTTGCAGAGTGTAACCCAAGACTGTCTCCAACTCGCCGACATTATCAGTTCCTATCAATTCTGGGACCTCTATGACTACCTTTGGTGGCAGTTCCTCACCGTCACCCTCTCCTTTCTCTCTGTCACCGCAATCGACGGGTTCGTCATGTTTATCTGTCAGTCGGATGTCCACCCGAAGTGGTTGAAGAGAATAACAAAAAGCAGGTCGAACAGCGTCCCTAACAATACGTTGTAATGTGTTTTGACCCAACCCTTCTCAGAAATCTTAATCATGATACCTCCACCTGCTTGTTTGTCCATTCCATTTCCTTGTGTGCTCCCCCTGAAAATGCTTGTACATTACCTAGAAATCTCAACTCTTTTTGTGGTTTCTCTTATCGGATTTCTTGTAAACTCAATATTCATTTTTAAAATGCCCATAAAAACCAAAAAATCATTAAACTCATTCCAAAAACTGTGTCTCATCAAATCCATCTCAAATGCACTCATCTGTCTTTCTCTTATTTTTTGGGCGATCCCTCTTTCCGTAATTCGAATAGATCATATCTGGGAAGGACTGAATATCACAATCTCTGAACTATCTGCCACTGGAGGCTATATTTTTGGGATCCTATGCCAGATTTTAATGGCTGCTAACAGAGTGATCTCTTGTACTTTCCAATGATGAGAACTC
The DNA here is from genome assembly GCA_016735795.1 of Caenorhabditis tropicalis. Taxonomy (NCBI): domain Eukaryota; kingdom Metazoa; phylum Nematoda; class Chromadorea; order Rhabditida; family Rhabditidae; genus Caenorhabditis; species Caenorhabditis tropicalis. Next base: position 1,512,615 of record CM028618.1, read on the forward strand.
GAATGCAAAAGATTCCAACCACAGCTATATCTATCCTAATATGCATTCTGATCTCTTTATACTGCAGTATATCCGAAGCACGTGGCCCCTGTTTCCTTGTCTTTCATCCGGATACTCTCGCATGGAGTCCAGAGCTTGCCACATGCATGGACTCTTTGGATGAAATTCAATTTTCAATTATCATGACTTTGACTTTGATATCCATTGGTTTCAATGTGATCGCCGTCTTCAAACTGATCTACGACAAGGTCTCCGGAATAACCGATTCTCAGAAGCTTCGAAGACGGAAGAAATGGATAGCAATGTTTATTCAGAATGTGATTCAAGATGCATTGCATTTCATTGACATGGTTAATTTCACTCTTGTTTCCAAGTTATCCGACGAGGAAGTTTTTCAATTTGTGTTCGTTAGTCTTTCGTTTGCAATGATTTATTTTTTCGACGGGTGAGATTTATCGAATAACAAAATAATGAGGTTTTTCAGAATAGTCATGTTTCGTTTTCATGTTTATGCTCAAAAAAAGAAAGCCGAGCGGAAGAAAAAGATGTTTGTGGTGGCTAAAGGCTAATGGGGTTTGGAAGGCGGTACCTAGATGTTTTTTAAACCATGATTCTTATAAAAATATTTGTTATCCAGTTTTCAATTTTAAAAACTTGCCTGGTCAAAGTTTTCCGATAAACAAATTATTTATTTGCTGGTCACTTTGAAGCTGAATCAACACATTGCTCATTATAAAAACCCGATGAAAAGTCTAACCGATATCATCTTTTCATCATGAAGTCTTCAATTATTATTATCATTCTGCTATCTGGGTAAGTTTTTTTTATCCCGATAATCAAAACGACCCAAGATTCTAGTGCCCTTGGAGAAGTAACCGAGGAGACCGAGAAAATAGTGGAGGACGCCGTGCTAAGAGCCCTGGACTCGATATCCGCGAATTCTGAGAAGGAAGCGACGTCCGAACACTTAATTGTCTCGCAACAGGCGAACAGCGAGTCGAAGATTGCTCAGTTCACAGGGGAGGTGCTAGAGGAGGCAACGAGGATTCTAGTGGAGGAGTTTGGAATGGTTAGGAAGCTCCCGTTCCAAAATTTAAAAGCAGCTTTCAGGATATTTTACCTGTCGTTAATGAAGTGATTAATAAATGGAGAAACGAGGAGTCCGTAGAAACCGAGACCACAACTCCTTCAAGATCCAAAAGAAACGTGGTGTTCCGTTCAAAACGGCAAACGGATCGACGTCGAAGATGCTTCTCGCCGCCAACCGATTGCAATAATCGATTCCAGTAGGATTCCTTTTGAAAATAAAGATTCTACATTCCATTTTCCAGTACATCCACTCGAGCCATCACAGGAATCTGTAACAATCGGCAGAACTCTGACCTCGGAAATTCCGTGTCCCCTCTCCGACGACTCCTTGGCGCCGCGTCCTATGCCGATGGCTTAGGGAGGATGAGGTTTCGAAGTGTGAACGGAGTAGATCTTCCATCAGCCAGACTGATTTCAAATCTCCTACACGACGACAGAAACAACCAAGTCTTCTCTCCAAGCATCAACCATCTTCATATGATCATCGGCCAATTCATTGCTCATGATGTCATCTTCATGCCCTCCTCGGTTGCACGTGATGGAGGAACTCTAGACTGTTCTATCTGCACCGCCAGAGCGTCTCCTAACTGCGCTGGAATCCCAATTCCACGCAACGACCCGTATTTCAAAACGTCTTGCATGAGAATGACGCGGGCTTTGAATGGCCAGGAAAACTTCGGTGTCCGGACTCCTATCGGCCAAAATAGTCACTTTCTGGACTTATCGCCAGTCTATGGATCTGCAGACTGCGAAGCGGAATCTGTCAGATCGTTCCGTGATGGGAAGCTGCTAACTTTCGATGACCTTGGGTACACCCTGCCTCCCCAGAACCTAAACGACTCCAACTGTCAATCTTCTGCCCCACTTCACTGTTTCACTTGTGGAGACTTCCGGAACAGTCTCCATCCAGCTCTTATTCCAGGTGATTCAGCTTGCTCAGCTTAAAACCGATCTATTTTCAGTCCACACAATATTCATCAAAGAGCACAACCGGTTAGCCGATGAGGTTCGGGCCGCCCGTCCCAGGATGTCGGATGAACAGATCTTTCAACTCGTCAGGAAAATTATGATTGCCAAATGGCAACATATAGTTTATAACGAGTACATTCCGAAGTATCTTCCACGAAGAACCATCAGAAATTTCGGGTTGACCCCTATGAGAAATGGGGTTCATCGAGGCTACAGTACCTCTCAGGACCCGTCGATTAGCGCTGAGTTCGCTGGAGCCGCATTCCGATTTGGTCACAGTCAAGCCAGATTCGATTTCCCTAGACTAACAGAAGCCGGGAGGCCAGCTGGAAACTTCGATTTAGGTCACGATATTTTCTACGCCGATCAGAATTATTTGGCGGGGATCGGGGGATGGGAACCGATTATGAATGGGATGGTCAGGCTACCTGCAATGAAATCTGATAGATATTTTTCCTCTGGGATCAGGAATCAAATGTTCGAGATTCGAGGAAGAAACGGGTCTGGAGTGGATTTGGTATCGATTAATATTCAAAGGGGCAGAGATATGGGACTATTTCCTTATGTTCAATACAGGTAGCTTCGTAGGCCTTTAGTCTCTAACCTTATCTTCCAGACAACTTGTTGGTCTTCCTCAAGTAACTAACTTTGCTGACCTGAACACCACATTTTCCCAAGAGAACATCCAAGCATTGAGGAACGTGTATTCTGATCCAGCCGACATCGACCTATACGTCGGGATCATGCTAGAAGAGCCGCTGGCCGGTGGTCAACTGGGACCCACCGCCTCGTTTATGATTGGAGAGCAATTCAAAGCGCTAAAGACTGGGGATCGGTTTTTCTACGAGTCTATTGCACAAGGAACCGATAACTTGAATCAAGGTGACTTTTAGCTACCGTATCCTATATCCTTTTGATTTCAGAAGAAATAAACGAGATCCGGGAAAACGTGTCACTGGCGAAGATGATTTGCACGAATATGGAGTTTGCCGATCGAATTAACTCGGATATTTTTGATCAGTGAGTTGAGTTTCGCCACAAATCACACTCGATTTATTTTCAGTCGGAGTCGCCAGGTGGCATGCTCGTCGCTTCGAGAGATCAACATCGAGAAGTTCCTTCGATAGTATGTAGTTTGTAAATATTGACTTTTGTGAGAAATCAAGAACCGATTTGATCTGTCTGTGAGAAACAAGTTGGCAGTTTTTAATAGCCAAGGAGCCAGAGAGCGCTAACCTTCTCTGCGTCTCTCAACTTTAAAGCGGGATATCTCCGCTGCCAATCAAAATATTAAAAATGTGTCAACAAAGAAACTGTTCAGTTTTTTTAGAGCTATATTTTATTAGTTGACTGCTTCTTTATAGCTTTCCTGTCAACCTAGATACAAGCTAAAACATTTTTCGAATGGGTAAAGTTCATTGAGATCAAAGCAAAAGTCAATACAAAAACGAAACTAATGAATACAGTCAGTGGTCTCTCCACTAAACTGATTCGCCAAGTTCAATGTTCCAATATCGTAATTCGTAGAAGACCCGGATCCCGAGGCGACTGCGTAGTCCGGAATATTGATTGTCAGTTTCTTGGAGCACAATCCGTTGTAGTTACACTTGTGGTAGATATTGACTTTGGGGTCCAATGTGAAGATCTTGGTGTAGGATCCCGAGACACGGAATGTTCCGTCGTTGGAGGTCTTTGTGGAGTCGAGTTTCGAGTCCCAGACTGAAAATAGACATTGTTATAGGTAAAGGGGATAGTTCTTACTCGTTCCATCCTCGTACATCTTCACAAGAACATTCCGGGCGGGTTGTCCCTGACAGACGAGTCTTCCGGTGACGGAAATCGTTTGGGTACTTCCCACTACATTGAGGACAGCGTCAGCGAACTGGGAGAGTAAAAGAAGGGAGATGATGAGAGTGGTAGAAGTCATTTTTGGATTTTTGGTTGAATGAGGTTAACTCTGAACGTTTTTATAGTCGGCGCAAACAGAGTTCGCGGGTAAACAAGTCGACAGTGGCAGTGTCAAATTGGACAAACAGAAAGGGGGCTGGGCTCACATGTTTAGTCTTTTTTCAATATTTGTGAGTCACAGAGTATTTTATAAAAGTGAAATCATCCATCAATTCATCACAATAATATTGCTGATAGTCATCTGAGATGTTTGAACCCCTCTTGGCTTCTTCTCAAATGAGTTGAAATGAAAGCATAGCATAACAAGGCCGTCTAGGGTGTAGACTAGGGCAAAAAACAGAGGACCAAAGAGAAAAGTCCAGAGAGGGGTGGAGAAGATTCTAGAGGTGACGTTGTAGTTTGTGATGTCGATTAGCTGGATGAAGTCTTGGATTACGCTTTGGATGTACATCGATTGCCATTTCTTTCGACGCTTGTTTCGTTGGTCATCGCTTAGCCCGGTCATCTGGAATATTGAAAGGAATTGAGGAGAGATGAGATTAGCACAGCTAGCTTGGACCCTAGCATAGCTAAGCTAAGACCAGCTGAGCTATTATAGTATCAGTTTGGCTATGCTAGCTGACCTAGCTATTCAAATAAGCGAGCCTTATCTAGCTTAGCTTGTCAACAAAGGATAAAATAATACCATCCGCCTAGCTATTTTCATACCTTATCTTTTAGCAACTTTGCCAGAACCGCTAAATTAAAACCATTGGCTAGTAACGCCAAAACACCGATCGCCACAAAGACGACCTGATCCATGGTATCCCCACAACTCTCTAGACGCTCCGGGATAAAAATAAAGTCTACTGGGTCATAAACCAAGTTGCAATTCGCTGAAATCCATTTTTTCCTAATTTTTGGGCTCATTCTGACTCACTCAAAATAGTTAACACAATAGGAACAGTCGAAATAAAAGAGCATCCGATCACCCCCAGATTAGTGAATGGGAACTGCTTGAGCTTGGAAAATGGGAAATAAACGATACTGAATCGATTGATAGACATGCAAACTTGAATAAGGGGAGCGAAAAAATAGGAGAAGATTCCGAATATATTGACGATTAGCAAGTTTTGAATTTTTGGAATATCGGTAGAGGGTTTTCCGGAGAATGACCACGGGGAGGCCCAGAATGCAAACATTGCACTCATAATTATATTAGGGATGGTTTTGAAGAAACATAGCTTTTGAAAACTGGATTTGTTTTTTAATATAAGAAGCTTGAAAAATAAGATAGTGTTTAGCAGAAAACCAATTAGACCGGCCTGGAAACCTTTTTTAGACTTCAAATTTTTTCTTACTTACCCCAGCCAACAAGATAGCGTATTGCATGGTCTGTACTTTCAAGGAAATCCAAAAAATCCAGGCTCAAAAATAAACGAGGAAAACGAATTATTTCGATTTCAATTCGTCAGAAAACTCTGTTTTTTATTTCTTGACGTCGTTCTCAGAATAGGAGGAGAGGTGTTTTTTGAGATTGAAGCGAATGATTTATAGATTCATTAGTTTTGTTGAAAAATAGACTTTTTGGGTTCAGGGAGAGTAGGTTTCGGGATGATAATGAAAAAGTGAACTTTTAAATTTTTCCGGGAGCTGATGAAATATGTAAACGGGAAACTAGATGTCTAAAAAAATGCCAGTTTCATGCCACGTGGCGTGAAAAAATTTTAGTTTGAAAAAAAAAAATACAGTAACCCAAAAAAATGAATAAACTGTTTATTGAAAACCCATGTCAAAACTAAACACTAGAAACAACCGTGCTCCATACTTTTCTACGAGTACTTATTTTAGAGCAACATAATGCATGCCCAAAGTCAAAATACAACATAACCGCCCCATCGAAAGCATAAATAAACACAAAAGAAAAAGTTGTGAAAACAAATTGCCAGAGCGTAGAATCAACTAGACGAGATATAAGATTAAAGTTCAGAATATCGAGAACTTGTAGGAAGTCTTGAATCACACTCTGAATGTACCTCCACCTCCATTTCTGTCTTCGTTTGCTCTGTTGTTTCACACTGATTCCAGTGATCTGAAAACACGCACTATCTAGTTTCAAAAACACCAATTTACCTTCTCTTTCATCAGTTTTCCAAATATCAAAAGGTTCATTCCATTTGACAAAAACGCCATTGTTAATACTGAGTAAATTACCATTAACCTCAAGCCAGGGCCACATTTTTTCAAGTCATCCGGAAGAAAGTTTCCATATTCTGGATCATAAATCATACTACATCCAACTGAAATAAAAATATTTCAACTGGAAAAAAATGAATCTGACTCACAAAATTTTGGGACAATAACCGGTAAACTTGCCAACAGAAAACACACAAAAACTGCTAGATTAGTGAATGGGAACCGAGAAAAATTGGATAAAGGGAAATTGATAAGGATGAATCGATTTAGAGACATCACAATTAATATAAGAGGAGCCAGATAATAGCTGAAGACGCTGACAAGTTCAGCCACCGATATATTGAATCCTCGGGGAATTTCAGATGTCGTGAAGTGGAAAAACGATATTGGGGTGGTCCAAAAAGAGAAGGTAATGCAGATGATTAAGTTTGGAATCGCTTTGAACAAACAGAGTTTGTGGAAGCTGCTCATAGACTTTCTTTTTGAATTTTTGAGTAAGTTGAAAACAAAAGTCAAATTTAAAATGGTTCCAATTAGTCCGGTCTGAAATTCGTTTCGGATTGACAGAAATTGAAAAAAGCTTACCACAAAAAGAGAAACGATGAAACCAAGGAGCATTTTTTGATATGAATGAAAACAAAAATGAGTGTGTGTCTATGAACCCGGGTGGTGATCATTCATTGAGGAAGGGGAAACTCTCAGACATGACGATGTTTGTGAGAGATCTCTTAATGCAATGAACCGGAATAAAATATTTGTTCTTTTGCAAATGTTTCAGAAGATGGAAGGAAAAAATAAGACAGTTTAAATTTGAAAAAGTGGATTTTATCATCAAGTTCTATAGTATAGCTTTGGTTAATACATTTTTCCATTTAACTGTTTTTTGACATTTCAGAAATCAAAAACAATTCATCTTTATCTTCAAAAAAACTATTGATCGAAGAAAAAATTCAATAAATAATTGATTAGACTTGGATATACCATTTTCCTCTGGTAGTTCCATTTCGTGAAGGTTGACAGGTTTTTACAAAAGCACATGCTCTCAAGTTCACGGCCACAGTCTCCAGTTTCTCCATATGTATCCAATCTCATAACTGATCCAAAACTTGTTTTATTCTTTTTTTGATCATATGTGATGAGTGTCTGGAATTGGGCATAACTCGGAGATCCAGTTGAAACAACAATATCGTAAAAGTGGTTCGGTTTGGTTTGGTTCAGGAAACCGTGATGAAGAAGGGAAGTGACCTGAAAAATAGTTATAAAATGGGAAAAAAGAAAGAATTACCTCTTGAAGCTGAAACCGTTCACACACGGAAGATAAATTTTTGTCGTCCAACAGCTTGTTGATGTGATCGATGAACCCGTGCCCAAATCGGTCTTTCAAATTTTCACTGAACATAAACTGACAGTTTTAACCACATTTTTGGAACTCACTCATCAACTTCTACCTTTCCCACTTGACAAATACAGTACTCCGGAGGTATCGGTAGACGTCCGCAGGTTCTCAGAGTATCCGGTTGACGACGAAGAAAAGAATGACCTCTTTCTCCAGCCACTTCGTCAACACTTCTATTAGTGAAATCGGATTTCGGTTGGTACTAAAAAAGGCTTTTCCCTTCTCATAAATCCATTTAAAACATACTCTCGCTATATCCAAAAGTGTGGATCTTATATCGAAAAGCGTCTGGAGCTTCTTCGAATTCTCTCTCATGACATCTAGAAGTTCAGGAGTTTTTCTTAGTTTTTTTGGAATTGAAATAGAGAAATACGGGTTATTCTTCTCGAAAATTCCGATATCAGTGCGTAAGAAACCGCTTCCGCTGAGTCTCAATCCGTGGTCACCCATGAATAGAACAAATGAGTTGTCGAACTGCAAATTAAGATGAGCGATTTCAAGTGAGAGAAAGAATTACCACTTCCATATTCTTCTCGAGTATTTCGTTCATGTGCTTATCGACCCTCATGAACCCATTAACATGATCATGTCCTACAGTACTGATCCATGACCATGTGAATTTGGGTTGGTCTGAAACACAAATTGAAAAAGGGCGGAGCTTAAAAAACATTTCAAACCTTTATAATTATCCATAAAATCCTGAAAATACTCAAAAGCTGCATGGTATATCTCTCTGCATAAATCCCCTTTCAAATGTTTTCTAGTCTTCGATGTTCCTTTTTTCTCATAAATAAAGAAAAAAGGGGTGCATGGTATGGTGCATTGGAGCATCTTTGAATCCTTTGCAATCTGGCCAATTTACCATTTGATCTTTCCAGTCGTCAATCATAAAAGTCTGAAAATTTTAATGCGTACGCTTCAAAAAATAACTTACCATATATCCCTGATCATTGAAATCGTCGAAAATTGAACCATTCAGATATGTATTACAAAATTGTTTTTTATCCCAGTCTACCGGAATATGGGCTCCTCCAAAGAATTCTCCACGGACTACCTTGATAAGTTTTCCTGAATGGAATGATCCTTTCATTTTCGGGTGGATGAACTAACCGAACCATAAGGCCAACCCGTTTGGCCGACTATTTTCCCCAACTTTGTTGATAAATGGAAACTCAACTGCTTCGAGACGATTGTTCAATGTAGATAGAGTTTTAGTGAACTGTCTAAAAGAAGAAATAGATAGATCTAAGGGAGGTCCCTACCGTTTCGCCTGTCCAAAAGACATCGAGTCAAATAGGAAGACAAAGACATTTGGAGGAGTGGTTTTTGGTGGTGGGACGGTTGGCTTTCTATTAGGTCAAGCCAAAAGTTTTGCATCAAACAGAACACATTGTTTGAATATAATTTTATTCATTTATTTTCAATACCAGTTAACATAATATGCACCATCATGATCAACAGTCTACTGCCAACGGATAGGTAGCTGTTCGATTCCCTTTCGGTAGAACTCCCGCAGCTTACTATCGAAAATAGCTTAATGCTCGATTTTGAGATGGTCTTCGTCTTGAAACTCCTTTCTGTCTAGGAAGTGAGTGAGAGAAAAAAACGACTAATAATCAGGAAGTATCATGTCCGGAGAGTACGGTAAATAGAGTAGAGTTGTCCATCCTAGTTCCGGAATTTTCTGACAAGTCATCTTCGCGACACATGGTCAAGAGGTATCGTGGAGCAAGTGAACTCGACCCTTTTTGCCTTGCTTTTGTCAGAGACTTTGGTCGATTGCTTGCAGTAGAGGTCTGTTGTGACTGTTGTATTAGTTGGTAAAAGTTCTTAGTGAACCGACCCTTCCACGCTTCACCAGATGCTCAAAAGTGGGATTTTGGACGTAACTCTCATCTTGGTGTTGGAACTCCAGAATCCCCAGGTTTCAGCCATTGACGTATATAATGATAGTTGACGTAGAGTGTCCACTTTTGATCCCACATGATAACTTTAGAGAGTCTCACTCCCTTCCCTCTGTATGACAGACGAGAAGATGTGACATCCACTCTCATCATTGGCTGTGGAGCCAACAGAAGTGATGTCCGCTAAGTTGGCATTTTCCAGGGAAACCAAAGCTCATGAAGATAACTATTAAGCATACTTTGATAGTACTCAAGCTTGTTTATAAAATCTACAATCAATTGTCTAGGGGCCTCATTAGCCAGCGCCAATACATCGTTTTCAAATAACAACATAAGTCGATTACTATGGAAAAATCATTTGATTCTGGCTCTCTAACCTTGAGATTTCGGAACAAACTGACAACTGTTTCATTATTAACAGTATTGGGACCTAACAATATACTAAAAGATCGCCATTATGTCTCCGTGAAAATTGAAATCGGGGTTGTGCAAAATTAGCTATCTGAATTGCCCTCACGTTACTAGCCCTAGTTGGCTCCTTGAAGCTGTCACTGAGCTACATTTTTATGTATACGTAGTCTATATACTGTCCCTCATATACTCCAAACATGAAATGTTTGGGATGCTTCTCGAAATTTTTAGACAAAAAAGAAATTTTGATGCAAAACTTTTGGCTTGACCTAATATAATAAATTATCTAAACAGCTACCGTATCTTTTGGTACTCACTTCGGGATAATTTGAGTATGAATATAACCATATATTTCTTTTTCGCCTTCCCAACAAACTGCTTCCAAGAATTCACAGTCCACTGGACCCGGTTGCATCCATTTTGAATGGTTCACATGCATGTCGTCAATTGTATAAAAACACCTGAATCTATAGTTGAAAATCTCCAGAAAAACAAAAAATACCTGGCAGAGCAATCCTTCCCTTCCTCCAAAATTCTCCATTCTCCATTCACCAACTCCGTGAATGGTTTGAAACTCCTATCGCAGTTCTTCGTCGGATCGTAATCATAGTCAACGTATTTCATGATTTTCGGATGGCCAAGTCATAAACTGGGAGAGCGCACACATTCATATAGTTGAGAGTCGTATCCGAATCGCGGAATATAGGCTCTAAACTTAGCTTCGTTCAAAATAAAGCTTCCCCAATTAAAATTCACCTTCTGACTGAATTTGGGCCGTTTCCCTTGAATCCATGGTTCCAAAAATAGAGAGAATCACTTGAAGAACACATCCAATAATTAAAATTGAAGCGAAAAATAGTTTCAACTTTTTACTTGATAGTAATTGATACATTTTCGAGGGTAAAATTTGAAATGACAGCAGATTTTTTTTAATTATCTGTCGATCCCAAAAGCCACGTGGAAACTGCGAAGCTTCCCGGAAAAAAGTGGTTCACGTGTTTAATTCAGGTCTCGTCAATTTTTCAAAAAGTTTTGAACTAAAAAATTCAAACGCGGATTTTTTTGTACTCTGCGTGGGAAAGTAGGCATAAATATGTGTTTAAAAAATTAGAAAAAAACTGCTGTAAATTTATCTCAATTTTTTTATCCTTAATTTAATTTCATCATAATCAAGAAATCACTGAAACAATAGTGAACATATTCTTAGTCGACGCTCCCTTCGACTGCAAAAACTTTGGGTGACACTCCGGATGAAAATGGAGCATGACTAATCTAAAAAAAATATTTTTCTTTTTTTGGAAAATCAAACTTGCTAACCCATCTAACGCGTAAATAAGAACAAAGGAAAGTGTCAAAAACAAGAACTGGAACCACAGATTATCGGATAACAGATAGATATAAGTGCAGTTGATGAGGTCAATCACATGGAGACAGTCTTGGACAACACTCTGAATTTGAATAGGTTCAAAAAACTTATTTGTGGGTACCTGAATAAACATCATAAACCTTCGCTTCCTTCGTCTCAATGAGTCAATTCGACTTATACCCATTCCAAGCGCCTGTAACCTTTTTTTTTGAATTTTTTTGGGATTTTTTGGACATTTTGGGATTTTTGGGATTTTTTTGGACTTTTTGGACTTTTTTGGGATTTTTGGGATTTTTAAATAAGAAGAAAATTACATTGCAACACAAAAGTTTCGCTGCTGTTATCACATTCAAGCTATTTGACATGATTGCTAGCCCAAATACAGAACACATGAGAACGTCCATTTGAAATTCCGCGCAAGGATTAGGCTCAGGGGTCCAGGTGAATAGTAGAGGTACATAAATATACCCGCAGTCTTCTGAAAAATAATTTTTATTTCATAAACTAAATATCAGATACCTTGAATTCCTAGAACCGTGTAGGTGAACGCTATGATTACCGCAATAGCTACTGCCAGAGTTGTCAGGGATTTTTTGTCGACTAGACTCTGTTTGAAAGGGAAATAAAGAACCAGACACCGGTTTATAGACATGCATAATTGGATCAGAGGGCCTGAAATCTAACCTTGAAGTCTTAAACTCAAAAAAAAAATTACCCATAATATAAGCGCCAACCCCGGCTATCTGTCCGATGATCACATTTGGAAGACGCGCTACTTGCGAGGAGCGGATGAGGGATAGGGGAACGACCCAGAAGAGAAAAGAGGCGCAGACAATGATATTTGGGATGGTTTTAACAAGGCAAAGCTTTTGGAACCCTGACCAGCGTCCTTTTCGAAGAATGAACTTAGTCATAAGGTATATGTTTAGTAGAAACCCGAATAGGGAGACCTGGAAAATAGGGTGCTAGGGTCTGAAAAAAAATCTCGAAAAAAAAATTACCGTAAGCAAAATAAAAGTTGCTAGGCCGGGTAAAGGGAAGTCTTCCGACATCATGGAGCTATTATTCATTCGGAGGGTCAGAAAATACGAGGAGGGGGGTGGGGGTTATATGAAAGAACACTTAACTAGATTTCCAAGAATTTATTTTCTTTCAGGGGGGGGGGGGGGGGTGACACAGAATAATAGCGAGATGATTGACACCCTTTCTAGAACTTTGCTGTGAAATTATTCGGGAACTTTGTAGTTCTTTACAAATAATTTTTTCTAGGTTTTCATTTAAAAAAACACAAAAAAAATTTTCCATAACGAAAAATTTATGCAACATTAGACAATTCCCTTGGAATCGAATGATGGGATGAGACATTGACCACTCCCGTTTTCGAAGTGTGCCGACTGTTTCCAATGGTTCTAAACCACTTTGGTTGGACTTCCGGGTTGAAGTACAGCATAACAATTCTGAAACATTGCTCAGATTAAAAACAGACACTGAACTCACCCATCCGCAGCATGAATAGCGAGAAATGAGTAGCAAAGAAAGATATATCGAAACCAGACTTGGTCGCTGAGCTCAAAAAGGAATATACTGTTGATAAGGTCTGTTAAATGGAGGCAATCTTGGATGACACACTGAACGAACAGCCATAGACGCTTTTTCCGGCGACGTGCCGCATCGGCTTGACGGATTCCGGATACCTAGACTTCATAGGATTAAAGGAGGACTTTCATTAGATGTAGTTTTTCATTCTGAACACTTTTTCTGTTGACAACTTTCTCTGAAAATGCCTCTAAATGCCTTAAAAACCGCTTTGAAAACGTGATTGGGGTGGAAGAGTTTTTTGGCAACCTCGGCCACATGGTTTTGGACCGCCCCAGTCGCTATTTTTCTCATTTTTTCGGAGTTAATGAGAAGATATATTCGATAAAAATCTAAAATTTCAAAGAAAAAAGAAAAATAGCGATGGGGGCGGTCTAAAACCCCGTGGCCGAAGTTGCAAAAACTCTTCCACCACAATCTTCATTTCAAACCGGTTTTTAAGGCATTTAGAGGCATTTTCAGAGAAAGTTGTCAACAGAGAAAGTGTTCAAAATCAAAAACTACATCTAATGACAAATTATTGATCTCCAGTTCAGTCCTACTTCCTCTTCCCGGTTCCCACCTGAGTACACAGGAACTTCATCGCAGTTGCCACATTGAAAGAGTTCGAGGAGACAGCGAGGATTATAATCGACCAGAAAACAAGAGTTGTCATCTGATCGGCACACTCGGATTCTTCCACTCTCCACGAGAAAATGTCAGGGTCATAGACATACGCGCAGAGCTCTGAACCCATAAAAATTACTCATTTCAACCTGGAACCCTTACTTCTCAAGCCTAGCAGCGTATAAGTGATTGCTAATCCAATGCATATCGTAATCGCACAATACGTGGCATACGATCTTTTCGCTTTATGCTGTCGAAATGGAAAATAGATGACAAAAAACCTATTAGCAGCCATGCACATTTGAATACTCGCTCCTAGGATATAGGCCCCACCACTAGCGATTTGTCCGATGAACACGTTGGGTAGATACGGTACTTTGGCATAGGTTAAAGAAAGAGCTGTCACCGGAACAACCCAAAAGAGGAAGGCTCCGCAAACGAAAATATCCGGGATGGTTTTGACCATACAGAATTTGTGGAAGTCACTGAATTCTCCGGTGCGGCGAGAGAATTTTAGGAAGATGAAGACGCTGACTAGGACTCCGATGAAGCTGGTCTGAAGGATATATCTCGGTTCTCAGAAAAGATAGCAAAAAATTGTCAACTAATAAAATATTGCTCATGTTAAGCTGAATATTTTTTTAGTTGACAACTTTTTTGTATCTCTAACTAGAACGGAGATACGGTGCTTCAAAATAAGCATACTTACCACAAGCATGGAGAGAACTGCGAGAAGAGGAAAAAGAGCAAGCATTCTGAAATTTTTGTGACTAGAATGAAAACCGGGAAGAAAAAGAATGAAGTAGACGAAAAAAAGTGTATTTTCTCATGGAACTTTCCTTTCGGACAAGTTTTTTTTTCTCATGAAACCAGTTTGATCAACTCAAAAAAAAAGTCTGAATTTATTTTCCTAGAAAAAACAAAATATACATTTTAAAAAAATCCAAAAACATCAGTACATAACCGTAGTGACTTTTCTATCCCCATGGAAAGTTGGCGTCGCAATCGTGACAATTTTCGATGAGGTTTTTCGACCTTTCCCATGAAGACACTTCGGATGGACTTCTGGGTGAAAATAGAGCATGACAAAACTGAAATAGACAAGGTTTTGTTGATTAGGTACGGTTGATTACCCGTCGAGAGCGTGAATCAGAAGAAAGGAGATGGAGAGGAAGATGAACTGGAACCAAAGAGCGTCGTTGAGTTTGAAGATGAATATACTGTTGACAAGGTCGATGACGTGGAGACAGTCTTGGATGACACTCTGGAATATGTTCAATCTTCAAAGCGGTATATCTCCATTCCCAGAAAAACTAGAAAAAAATTTTTAACTAACAAAATATTCAGCTTGTTATGAGCAATATTTCATTAGTTAAAAACTTTTTGCTATCTCCCCTGGCAGCAGAGATATCGCTCTTCAAAGTAAGAGCGCACACAGCCAGACACTCTAGCCTTCTCTGCGTCTCTCCGTTCATACATCAGTGTCTAAAGTCTACTCGGAAGTAAGTCTAAAGTTCACATGGTTCTAGATGACTACCCGACTACATGAGAAACAGAAAATTCTAGTTTTCTAGTTTTTTCCTCGACTTATTTACCTGTGTAAACATCAACACCAGCTTCTTCCTCCTTCGATGCGTATCCGATTGGCTCATTCCACCGACCTAAAAAAAAAGAAGTTGATTTTGCATTTGAAAGCATTTTCAAAAATCAAAGATCTTTTCGCTTGAACAAATTTTTCCAATTATCCGTGAATAATCACAAACCTTATCAACAGTCAGCTTAAAAGCAGTCGCTATATTCAGGGTGTTGGTCCACGTGGCAATAGCCACTACGGTATAGAAAATCAAGGTAGACATCCCTGTCGCACAGTCTGTGTACTCCTTGTCCCATGTGAAAGTGGATGGATAGAATACGAATCCACAATTGGCTGGAAAAATAAAGGATTAAGGGAACCAAGGAGAGAGGCTTACGTCGGAATCCAAGAGCCGTGTAGAGAACAGCTATTCCGAAAGCGCCTATGATGGCGATTCCGGTTAGGGGGAAGTCGTTGACTCGGAGACGACGGGTGGCAAAGTATAGGGCGGCGAAGCGGTTTAGAGACATGAATAGTTCCAGGAGGGGGCCTGGAAAGGGTTACTGTAGGGTTACTATAGGTTAACTGTAATGGGGCTATTCACGCTGTGTGAAAAAAGGAAAAAAAGGAAAAAATACCGAAAAATAGGAAAAAAATCCTATAAAAATGGGAAACAATCCTATAAAAATGCAAAAAATCCTATTTTTCGGTATTTTTTCCTTTTTTTTTTTTTTTCTCACACGGTGAATGGCCCCATAAGACAGAAGTTTTTTTTGGAATTCCGATTTTTTTCAGGTTTCGGATTTAGAGTCCCGGAAAAAAAGTTTTTCAAGGTTTCAAATTTCGAGCTCCGAATAATTTCTTTCGGACAACTCTGCTACAGGGTTACTGTAGTATAGGATTACGGTAGAATTATTTTAGAATTATTTTAATTTTCTTTTCGCAGTCAAAAAACGTTATTTGAGATTTCTTAATTTTTCCTTCCAGCAAAACACAAATAATAATTTTACCAAACCACTAACCAGTAACATAAGCTCCAAATCCAGCCACTTGCCCGACGAAAACATTCAAAATTCTCGGAATATTCTCGTAATCCGGTTGCAGAATCGACAAAGGTACAACCCAGAGAAAAAACGAAGCACAAACTATCGAGTTCGGAATCGTTTTCACTAGACATAGTTTATGAAATGCACTTGCTTTTCCGGGTTTATTGGAGAACTTTCGGAAGAGATAGATATTGACGAGGAGGCCGAGGGTGCTGATCTGGAATAAATAGGGGGTTACACCTGCAGGGAATTGTTCTTTGGAGTTGTTCTAGATTTTAAAAATGCTGACAAATAGATTTTCCCAGAAAAAGTAGCTTTTTTGTTAGTAAAGGTCTACATTCTTAATTTTAAAATCCATGAATAGCTTTGAAACTTCATCTAGATTTTTCAAAAAATAGTTTAGTTAAGGGGTTTTTTTTACATTCTAATTAAAAAAGAACCGTTTTTTTAATTAAAACTAAATTTTGAAACCCCTAAACCATTTCCAACCTACCGTAAACATGGAAACAACTGCCACAACGTGAAACAAAAC
Organism: Caenorhabditis tropicalis; assembly: GCA_016735795.1. Lineage (NCBI taxonomy): Eukaryota > Metazoa > Nematoda > Chromadorea > Rhabditida > Rhabditidae > Caenorhabditis > Caenorhabditis tropicalis. The sequence goes on from CM028618.1 coordinate 1,529,186, forward strand.
CGACATTAGCTTCGAGTCGGGAATAAAAAGATTTTCTTCTCCCGACTGGACTTCCGCCATAAATTGAGTGAGTCAAGAGCCGTTTAGACCAGATGAAATATCAGGGAGGCTTTTGACGTGTGTGAGAGGGAGGCAGGTAATTGGATTTATCGCCTTTTAGTGCTTTTTGGGGTTGGACTGGTTGGAATGTGGAAACATGTGATTAAAATAAATTATATATTTATTATCTCAAAATTCAAAATATAGATTCCTAGCTGACTGTCGAAACTTTGGACAAGGCCACCACCCGAATCAGCGATTTCTTCCTCATCGCTTTCCTCCATAACCATTTTGGATGGATTTCACTATGAAAATAGAACATTACACACCTGAAAATCCATTTTTTATTCTAGAAACCCTTTAAAACTAACCCATCCAACGCGTGAATTGAGACAAAAGAAAACGAGAGACATAGAAATTGAAACCAAGCGGCTGGGTTCATTTGCCACGTGTAGGTGCTGTTAATCATGTCGAATACATGAAGAAAATCCTGGAGAACACTTTGAAAATAGTTGATCAGATATCGCTTTCGACGGTTTTTCGAGTCGGTAACGCTCATTCCACCGACCTGAATTTGATTAGGAATTGGAAGTGAGGGAGAAAAATAACAAAGGGGGAATGGGATTAGGTTTGTTCTTGTTTTTTATGCAAAGCTCTTTTTATGCAAAGCAATCCAGTGCTTTTACGTTTACGGTTTTTACGAATTTTACGGTTTTACGGCTTTTTTCGTAAAATTTCTATTTTACGAATTCGTAAAAAAAAATTTCCGTAAAATCGTAAAAAAAAGTTAGGTAGAATTTTGGTACTCTGAAGGTAAAATTCGTCGCTGACTGCGCTCACCTTATCAAAAAGAAGCCTTCCAGCTGTCGCCAAATTCATTGAATTCGAAACAACAGCACATCCAAAAATCGAATACAATAATAAATCGTACTGAAAAACTGCACAGTCCGCTTCTTCAGACAACCATTCCAGAGTTTCCGGGAGGTAAAGGAATCCACAATTTTCTGAAAACTCCTCGCCTTCCATATTTAAGAAACAACAGAAAAAACTCACTCGGAAGACCCATAACAGTGAAAACCACAGCAATAATAAAAGCGATTCCAATAGAAACCGCAGTAATGGGATACCGATCGGCCTTGATGATCTGGATGGCAAAGTACAACGAAGAGAATCGATTAGTAGACATGCATACGTGTAGAAGGGGTCCTAAACAAGATAATGACTCACTTTTCCAAGAAAAACCAACCGAAAATATAAGCGCCAGCGCCTGCCAACTGGCCAACGAACACATTAACACCCCTTGGAACCTTGCTATTTTTAACCCGTAGACTACTCAACGGAACAGCCCAAAACAAGAAACAAGCGCACACAATTGCATTAGGAATCGTTTTGACCAAACATAACTTATAAAATCCGCTGACAATTCCCCGTCGCGTACTGAATTTACAGAATAGATAAGTGTTGAGAACAGTTCCGAATAGACTGACAATTAGCAGGCTTCCATTAGCAACAATCAGAAAAACGAGTGTTGGCATATCCGGGAAGGTGTTATTGAAGTCTTGGGCAAGGCGTGCTAGACCAGAGACTTGAGTTGATTACATCCAATTTACGTTGACTTCCACGCGTTTTTTTTTCGGCAGAATGATTTATTCTCAACTTTGGACTTGGGAGTCGAGATTAAAAGAACAATAAATTATTTTTGGGACTTCAGTGTACATAAATTTTGAAAAGGTATCCATGATCCCAAAATAATCACAATTTCCTATGACGAACATGTTTCAGAATGTGGCAACAAAGGAATTTCGATTTCAATCTAATTTTTTTCTGGTTTTTCCTAAATCTTTGACTCTATCGATCTTTCATCTACAATGATCTCTTGATCGTCAATCTACACTTATCATCTCAATTAACATACCAATTTGACTTTGAAATGAGATCGTGGCGATTGATATTCTGATTTTTCTGTATGCATACACAGTATTTATTTGAGAGCTCATTCCCTTTCATTGTCATACTCAATGTCGAAAATGAGAGGTAAGTCCCCTAGATCCAACGACTGAACTGGAGTTCAATAAATTGTCATTAGATGTAGTTTTTCATTCTAAACATTTTTTCTGTTGACAACTTTCTCTGAAAATGCCTCTAAATACCTCAAAAATCGCTTTGAAAAAGGTGATAGGGGTGGAAGAGTTTTCCGGAACCTCGGCCACGGGGGTTTTTCGGTGTTATTTTTCTCATTTTTTTCCGATTTTATGTTTTTAATGTGGATGTTCTTACATAATCGAAGAAGAAATATTTAATAAAGAGAAAAATAACACCTAAAAAGGTGCAAAACCCCCCGTGGCCGAGGTTTGGGAAAACTCTTCCACCCCAATCACCTCGACGTTTTCAAAGCGGTTTTTGAGGCATTTAGAGGCATTTTCAGAGAAAGTTGTCAACAGAAAAAGTGTTCAGAATTAAAAAATACATCTAATGACAAATTATTGAACTCCATTTTAGTCCTCCTTTAATCTAAACTTCAGAAATATCATCTATCCGTCGGGGTCCGCTATACCCATTTCTCTTCGGATGCATACTCTTCTTCATCTTGACATCTTTCTGGAATCGGAAGAAGCAGTTTGAGAATTATGAAACTGAAACCGATGACGATGTTGTTGTGAAAAAAGAGGCAATTCAAAAGGAGGCATGGGATACTCTAGACGGAATTGGATACAAGTTTGCAAAGGAAAAAGAAATCGAAATGGATCCTCGATTCGAGAAATTGAATAAACTGTCTGCTTGTGATTTGTCAGTTGATAAGGTTCCATCGAAGATCGATATTCCGAAATTAATGGATTCGTTTCAAAAGTGTATTACTCCGATTGTCGAGAAGTGGAGGGGTGATTTGAAATCGGTATATTTGCAGAATTAGGTGCAGTAAAAAATTTTTTTTGAGATGAACACAAAATGGAGTCGAACTTCCCCATGCGACTCAGTTTTCGACGATATTGATATTGTTCCGATGTCTAATTTACATGAAGTCAAATGGACCATTCTACCTACTTGTGTGAGTTTAGATGGAGTTTTGGAGAAGGGAATGGGGTGCTTTTTTGAATTACATTCGAATAATTCCTAAAAATATACTTTTTGTCAGACTGGAAAAATTTGGGCCCGCCCGGCCCGCCAAGACCCTAGCTCGGGGGTCCGGGGAGAAAAAATGACCCGTTTTAAAACCAATTTTTCGACCTTTTTTTGGCAAAAAAGTGTTCAGAATGGTTTTTCTTTAACGATGTTCCAAAATTTCGCCAATTTAAGATCGAAAATCAACAAAAAGTTTTCGGTCAAAAATTCAAAAATTTTCGATTCTGAACTTCCTGTGGAACACCGGGCCGGGCCTTGACAAGTCTGGTTTTTGTAAATTTGGAACGTAAAATGCATTGCTCAGGGTATTTTTTGAAAGAATTCAAGCCTTTCTGCCTTCAGACACTTTTATTTTATTCCAGAAAGAAGAGAATGTGATGTTGACCCTTGGTATCGGACATGACACAATGGCAGAGGAGAAGCTGAACAGGGTAACCCTCAAACCCATATCTCTCAGACCTCATTCCACATTCAGACTCTTCCCAACACAAAATTCTACGGAGCAGACCCGATCATCGAACCGAATCGTCAACTGTACACTGCATTCGGAAAATATTTCCCATTCGCAATCGGCAAAAACCCGGGATTCACAAAGTTTCGAGTGCTTCCAAATCAGAATCAAAAAACGCGGAAATACGAATTTCAAGATGTGACAACAATTCCATTCACCTATTTTCTATCCGATATTCTCGGATTGAAACAAATCGATATTGCGTGGATCGATATCGAAGGCGGCGAATTCGAGTTTCTCGATCAAATTCATCGAGACGGATTGATGGATCAGAAGGGAATTTCGATTTGTCAATTCAATTTGGAAGTTCATTCGAAATTCAATCCTCCCGGCGCTCAAGTCTATCATGATTTCATATTTCAAGTGCTCAAAGAGAAAAGATACGTGTTCTTGAAACCAGCTGTCACAGACGTCGGAGTTCATCGAATGTTTTTGATTAATGTTGAGAATGAGCAATGTGTTCGAAAGTTCCTTCAATAACTAGTTATCAATCATTATTAGAACTTTGTCTTTCAATAAAAAGTTAATGTTCAAAGTGGGAAACTAAAAGCTTCTTATACTGCAAGGCGCCTTCCCTGAAGATGGGCCGCGTGGCGCAGTCGGTTACAGCCTTGTTTTTGGTTTGAGCAGTCGAGGGTTCGACCTTTTTGGGCGCTTTTTCTTTTTTTTTATTTGCTTACAATGGAAAAAGTCAAAAAAATAATTAATTTTTGAAAAAATAAACTATTCGCGTGACCTTCCGATGAAATCAGATAAGATTTCCAAACAGATAAAAAATCCAAAATAATTCAAATCAGTATTCATTTGAACATAGGAACAAAGAATGATCAAACAGGCTTACTTTCTCATTCTCCTTCTTCCTCTCGCTCAATCAGCGGCCGAACGAGACTGGAGTTTCCAAGAGATGTGCGAATTCTATCACGGACAGTATACCCCAAGAGATGGTTATGCAGTAAGTGGAATAATCCCGACACTTTCATATCAAATATCCAGGCACTAGGAGGCGACACGTGTAAACTATCGTTCGCCCAAGCCACTTCAGATGAGGAGTCGGCTATACAGTACTGCGAGACCCAGGTACCGTATCACATCAACAAAGCAACCCCGGGGGCCAGGACAACTTGTGATGCGGAAGCCACGTTGATTTGCGATTCCAACTGGGTACAAATGTTCGGAAGGTGTTATAAGATCACAAAGAGGCTTATGAAACACGAGAAGGCTGAGAAGCATTGTGCCGCAGAGAGAAAGGGATCGACGATTGCATTTCTGCATAGAGAGGCCTTGCCGTTCAGGATTAAAGGTAAGGGGTAGTTGGGGTTGAATAATAAGGTTTAATTAGTTATATTTCAGTTTTTCTAGGCACATTTGATTAGTTTTGGGTATAGTTGCAACCTTAAGGCTCACCCTCCACCCTAGAGTTAGGGGAAGGGTTGCGGCCAATGTCCCAGGCAGCGGGGTGGGGTCCCAGAAGTTTGGGGTTAGATAATAAGGTTCAATTAGGTTTTATTTCAGTTTTTTAGGCCCTTTTTATTATACTTAAGGTACGATTAGTTTTGGGTATAGTTGCAACCTTAAGGGTCGCCCTTCACCCTAGAATTAAAGGTAGGGTTAGGAAAAATCCCAGGCAGCGGGGTGGGGTGCCACAAGTTTGGCGTGAGATAATAAGGTTACAGAAGTTTTATTTCATTTTTTCTAGACATTTTTTATCAGTTTTGGGTATAGTTTCAACTTTAAGGCTCACCCTCCACCCTAGAATTAAAGGTATGGTTAGGACCAATGTCGTAAGCATCGGCGGTGGGATCCAGAAGTGTTAGGTGAAATAATATGGTTTTATTTTAATTTTTCTAGACATTTTTCATTTTTTCCATAGAAAATTGCAAATTTATTTTTATAGGCCCATTTTTGAGGTTCCCCTGCCGCAGTGAGGGTCTTACTTAAGCCCCCCAAAGGCGGGGCACCCTACCCAGAACCCTTAACCAAAGGCTTACTGTATATTCAGACTACTTCACCAGCGTCTCCCGATTTTGGCTAGAGGCCAGTGAAACAATGACTCAAGATTTAATATATGACGTGAAAGGTGGTCATCTACTCCTAGCCATCGATGGCTACCGATACAACCTTCCGAATATCGCCCTCGCTCGTGTCTCACCTGATGAAACGGCGATGGCTCTGTGTGAATACAAACCTAAAATGACACAATCGGAGAGTAGCAACTTGTTAAAAAGACTCGGAGAGATCTACTATCCAACTGTCACCACCCCTAACGGAGTATTCGTAAGAACCGCCAGCAGTCTGACGAGAGCGGTGGACAATAACTTTGCCGAGAACGCCTACTGCTCAAGAATGATGAGACCGTTTATTCCTGGCGGACAAGCGCAGTCGGCAATTCCAACAAGAGACTTTATTGATGAAGTGATTCGTGTGAATGAAAATGAGAAGAGTCTAATTGTGAGAACATCGGCGTTCTCGAGAAATTCCAAACAATCTGAGCGTGAATTAACGACTTGTGTTGCAAGTCAAAATCCGATTTTTCAAATATTCTTATCCGGAAAAGTGAGAGATTAAAATTGAAAGAAAAGAACGATGAAGTTTACAGGATAGTCAACCTGTTCCGCTGATAATCGGGAAAGACGCGTGGCAGAAGGGTGAGCCGAAGGAAGTGTGCGATGCAGCCACGTGGAGTTCTGGGATTGTTTTGAGGTTTGTACTGGGGAAAAGGGTTTAGATTAGTCTTGGCTCTTGAAGGAGGACTGAACTGGAATTCAATAATATGTAATTAGATGTAGTTTTTCATTCTGAACACTTTTTCTGTTGACAACTTTCTCTGAAAATGCCTCTAAATGCCTCAAAAACCACTTTGAAAACATCGAGGTGATTGGGGTGGAAGAGTTTTTCGTAACCTCGGCCACGGCGGTTTTGTACCTTTTTAGGTGTTATTTTTCTCTTTATTGAAAATTTATTTTTCGATTATGATAGAACATCTACATTAAAAACATAAAATCGGAAAAAATGAGAAAAATAACGGCTGTGGCGGTCACAAAACCCCCGTGGCCGAGGTTACGGAAAACTCTTCCACCCCAATCACCTCGACGTTTTCAAAGCGGTTTTTCAGGCATTTAGAGGCATTTTCAGAGAAAGTTGTCAACAGAAAAAGTGTTCAGAATTAAAAACTACATCTAATGACAAATTATTGAACTCCAGTTCAGTCCTCCTTTAAAAGTCTAGGTTTATAGGGGTGCGCCTCCCCAATAAAAACGTATCCTTTTCAGTCATAGCGAAGATCCTGGTCTCGAAGCGATGTCAGACGCCCGTTACGCCCCATTATACTGTCAAAGTATCACGGAAAACTTCAAGTATGGAGGATGTCCCGCGGGTTATAGTATGTTCCATCGAAAGCAGCTGGGACAGAAATGGTGTCACAAGTTTATAAATGTAAAACTGAATTATGATGACGCACAGAAGGAATGTCAGAAGGAGGGCGCTTTCCTTTCCGGGTTCACATCACAGGAGGAGTATGCCTTTATGACGGGTAATCTGAAATTGAGCAATCTTGCAACAATTTTTTCTTACAGTCCTTATCGGAAACATTTACGATCCGAGGTTTGGTACAGAAGAAACATGGGTTGGAGCAAAGCGCCGAGAAGAATGCAATGTTAAGGGAGCCCAAGGGAAAATCCCAGGATACGATAGAGATCCGAATAGCAGATGCTCCCGGAACAGAGTTTTCGAATGGCAAAACGGCGTCGCACCAAATCCCATGGTGGCCGACGGTTTGTGGATGTCTTGGTATGAGCCGAATTACCAGGCTGAGGGAGAGATGTGCCTCGTGATAATGAAGACGACTGCACAAGCAGTGCCAGTTCTGAACGATCTCTCATGCGCACATCTTCTGCGTCCGATGTGTGGAAAAGAGGCGCCAATTATTTTGGCTTAGTATCCCCTACATTTTTGATTCTAACTTTGGTTGGAATAAAGGGTTTTTAAAGGGGTATACCGCTAATTCTGAAATCGCTCAAAAACCATATGAATCGATTCAGCTCGGGGAGCCTGATCGAAGTCTAGTACTTCATTTTCTCTAGAAATGCCTGTGAGCTGAGATATCAGCGCTCAAAGTGCCAAATAACAGTGCTTCGTTGCGCTTTTTTCATTCTCGTTGCGCTTGAGATTGCCCTCGTTGCGCACGCGAAAAATGAATAACCCCGTGAATCTTTTTTTGGGGTAGAATAAAGAGGCATGAATAGTGATAAGAATAGTGGAAAAGTCTCTGGGAACATGAAAAATCCTGAATCGGACGAAAAAATTATCCATGAATCAGCTGACAATATAGGTCATCATGTAACATAAATGTCATACTGGTCTGATCCAGATTCACGCGTTTATTCAATTTTTTGCGTGCGCAACGAGGGAATTACCGGAATACCCCTTTAATGGCGTATTTTTCATTCGAGAGGAATTTTGATTCTACAAATTTTGTTAAATGTTAGGTGATGATTCGATCATTTTGAGCCAAGTTATGGCTTTTCTACAAAAATACACCTTTATTTTTGAACATTAACTTTTATTTTTTGTCATCATTCCCTCAAGTCATCGATTTCAAAAACACTTTGGAGAGATTGAGAAAACAGATTTCATTAGTACATCGTACGATTTTTGCGTGAGGACGCTTCAAAATTCTTTTTCAAGAGGAGTTTCTCTCGGAGATTGTTGAACTAGATCAACACACAGAATACAATTCTACCCTTTTTTGTGTTTAGTTTGGTACTACCTCTGCAGAATTTTTTTGGAATTTTATTTGTTTTTTTTTGCCGATTTTTTTATCTTTTAGATAATATTTTGTCCTTATTTCATGAATTTTTTGAAATTTTTATCAAACTACAGTAACCGACGGTTTCTCAAAATTAAAGGTCTGAAAGTCACGGGATTCAGTTTCAATTTGCTCCAAAATTTTAAAATCGAATTTTTGGAAATAATTTCAAATCCCACGAAAATTGAACTCAATGTTCAAGACCATTTTTCCAATCCAATCAAATCCGGAATACCCAATAAGAACCTTCTTTTCTGAATTGGAAGCCTCAGTTCAATATACGGCGGATCAGACTAAAAACATCTTGGGAGTGCTTTTTCTCGGGTACCTTGCGCTTTATCTGCCCTCAAAAGCGATCGAGAACAAATTCAATTCGGTCAGTGTATGTAGTCTGCAAAAAGGGGGTAGATTAAATCTTCGGGAGTACTGTACTATTTTTTATATTATAAGAAGCGGCTACTGTACCGATCTAAAGTTTGAGTGGATTTTTGGGCCAACTTTTGGTAGATTCCCCCACCGGAACACATACAAATTGTCTGAAAATTTTACATCGACTTTATTATCACATGAATTCCATTCTGTAGTTGACTACCTTTGGAAAAATCATTTCTAAGGTATGACTCTTTAGAAAAACCTTCATAAGGTTCAGTATTCCTCAGTTTCAGTGAGCCCAGAGCGACTCTTAGAATTTCCTTGATGGTTGATGAAAATTCTAGACTATTCCAATACTTCGGTGGCACACAGTGCTTGATGCTCAAGGTAGCTTGTTCATACGGAATGCGGCTATTTTTTTGCTCGGTACTGTAAGTGGCACTCTTTTGAGTTATTCGCCGGGGCTTCTTTGAAACACCGAGCTATTATAGAAAAATGCGGTTCAAAACAGTCCCATGGTGCACATATTGTGTACCCACTGTATCCCCTAGTTATGAAGTCATAGTTTGCGACCAAAGTAATCCAAGTGTTCCCTAGAATCCCTATATCTTCAAACTTTCTCTTAAACCCAGCTTGTCTGTCGAATTCTGCAGATTTCAACAAGATATCGGGGCAGGAATCGCAACAAACAACGTTCAGATAAACGAAAAAGCTGAAAACTTGAAGGGAATGGATCAGACTATGTTTGAAGACGTCATTTTAGACAGGAAATTACAGTGAAGGGATTTATTCAGATAAAATCACGGAAAAACTGAAAGTATGAAGTTTCATCATTTTTTGTGGAAAATCTGAAATCCAAGGTCACCAAGTTTTTGGTCCTCTGTCTTATGACTATTCCACGAATCCATAATCGTCATACGGTGTGTGCATAGTTTGATCCGCGGCCGGTGAATCGAAATCTAATCTCCGTGTCCCATCTCTCTACGATTTTTGAATGAATGGACGTTTGTATATTTCATTGGCCTTTTGGACTGATTTCACGGTATTATAAGAAAATTGACGAGTTTTGGATGTCGATTCTTATTTTTGATTAGGAAAAAAGATCGATAGATCGTGTTTTGGTTGTGGCAAGGAATTAAAGGAGGACTGAACTGGAATTCAATAATTTGTCGTTAGATGTAGTTTTTCATTCTGAACACTTTTTCTGTTGACAACTTTTTCTGAAAATGCCTCTAAATGCCTCAAAAATCGCTTTGAAAACGTCGAGGTGATTGGGGTGGAAGAGTTTTCCGTAACCTCGGCAACGGGAGTTTTGTACTTTTTAGGTGTTATTTTTCTCTTTATTGGAAATTTCTTTTTTGATTATGAAAGAATGTCTACAAAAAAACATAAAATCGGAAAAAATGAGAAAAATAACTGCTGTGGCGGTCACAAACCCCGTGGCCGAGGTTACGGAAAACTCTTCCACCCCAATCACCTCGACGTTTTCAAAGCGGTTTTTGAGGCATTTAGAGGCATTTTCAGAGAAAGTTGTCAACAGAAAAAGTGTTCAGAATAAAAAACTACATCTAATGACAAATTATTTAACTCCATTTTAGTCCTCCTTTAAACAGTGTAGCCTACTAGCAGGTCATGGATACGTCACAGACAGAGTAGGTAACGGGCTAGTCACTGGTAGGCCACGAAAAGCTTTGATGTCTAAGTTTCATTCTTTTTATTTTATACATCAATTCCATTCATAACTGCACGTATCGTTCTTGATTTTTCGCTCATCCGGAGATCTCTCCGGAGATCAAACGTGGATCAAAAGAATATATCAAGTAGTCACCACTGCACTATTCCTTTTACTTCTCGGCTCCGCATTTTTATGGAAAAATAGCATGACAAATCTAGAAAAAAACTTGTTTGCCATAAAATAAATATTTTAGAGTACCCATCCAACGCATGAATAGTTAGAAGTGACATCGAAGTAAACAGGAATTTGAACCACGTGGCATCACTTAAATTGGATATAAAATTGAAGTTGATCATGTCGATGATATGCAAACAATTTTGGATGACACTCTAAAAACTGGGTTACTGTAGTTTCCAGTGAATAATACCTGAACAAAAAACTTAATTCTCTTGTTCCGTCTCCTAGCTATTTCCGAACTGCTAATCCCATCCACTTTACCGAAACATAATTTCAAAAAAGTGACTAAATTCAACGGGTTTGAAATCACAAATGTCGTGTAAATTGTTCCAAGGATGATATTTTCCATAAGAATAGCACATTCCGTCTCTTCCGGTCTCCATAGAAACGTCTGAGGATCGAAGACAAAGCCGCAGGAGTCTGAAGTAGAGATTGGATTTTCTTGGCTCATTTTTCAACGCTTACTCGGGATCAATCCAAGTAGCACGTAGACCATGGAGAAGAAAAATATGAATAAGATAACAATGTTAGCGTTTCTGGAGTCCCTACTGGGATAATAGATAACAGAAAATCGGTTAACCGCCATAAACATTTCGATGAGAGCCCCAGCCACATAGGCACCGAATCCGGCTACCTGCCCCACGACCACATTAGTAAATCTAGGGACTTCCGGATAATTTAAACTAAGAAAGGTCAATGGGACGACCCAGAATAGAAAAGCTGAGCAGACAATTGTATTCGGGACGGTTTTTGCGAGGCAATAGGTCAGAAAGCCTCCATCTCTTCGTTTTTTCCAGAACCTCCAAAATAAATAAATATTCACGGCGATTCCAAGTACACTGACCTGAATTAAAGGGGGTTAGGTGCTGAAAAAGGGATGAACTTACAATTGACATTGAAATAACATAGGGAGAGAAGACCATTGTTCGATAAATATATTCTGAAAAGAATCACGTGCTTGTTTTCGAAAGTACAAGCTGATAATAAATTGAATTCTCTGGTGAATGTCCCCGTTGCATAATCTAATCAACAAATTTTCTGAATAGATTAGAGAGCAGTATTAGTTCAAGGTACACATTATTTGGAAAAGTGACGTGGTTTCTGGGTAAAAGGGTTCCTAGAAACAGAACACAATGGTTAGAATGTGAACTTGTTTGTTTTCATGCTTATCCAATTTCCATGGTAACGTGGATTTGATTTGACTCATTTCCTTGTAAAGGGTTCAGTCTAGCATATTTTAGAAGAATAGAGAACGAAAACAGAATATTTTTAAGATTAGGTATCAGGTGAAAAGTTGGTTTATCGAATCGCTAGTATTTTTAGGAATTAGAAGTGCATATTTGTTCGAGTGGAGTTTTCTAGGAAAGAACTATGTAGATGGAATTGAAAAATAAGTTGGTTTGAATAAATTTTCCAGCTATTCGTAATTTTCCGGTTATTTGTTACCGTATTCACTTTGGCTGTCGGTTAGTGGTGTCGAATAATCTCTGAAAAATTAGATTCAAAATTAAAAAAAGCTGACTGAAAAAAAATAAGGCTTAATTTCTAGAAACCGTACTCAAAACTTTTTATTAGCCATTTAACATAATAAAACTATACTTAACCTGGCTTCAAAGCTTTGAAAAGAAAACAAGCTGTACTTGCGGAACTAAAACAAGTTTCAAAATGACCGCTCAAAAAATCTGAAGTAGTTTCTCAAGTATTTCTAGCCTATACTACAGAAAAATGCACCTGCCAGCATAGCAGGAACCTACGTGAATTTTTAAATTCCACTCGTGTTTTGATCTTGGGGGTACTGTAGTATTAAAAGACCGGTCAAAATATTTTTTTGGACTGCGTACAAAATTGAGAGAAGTCAGCATAATTTCAAACCAATCCGCTTCCAGGGATACTGTACTATCCGAAACGTGCATTCTTACGAACATCAGTCTACATACAAAAACCTAGCCTAATCGGATCTTCTGACTTCTTGTTTTTCCCATTTCATGTGATTCTGTTTCATATTCCCCACCGTTCTCCCAAAATGCATTGCATCTAGAACGGCAATCATTTTTGTTTTACAGAAGGTTCAATCTACATACACATATAAATGCACTCGGAAAGAAGAAATAGGTGGAAGAACGACGAACCGCCTTCCAAAAGTCCGTCGGCGGAGATCCTGCGAACCGATTAGAGTCATCTTTTTTGGAAAGCCATCCCTTGATTGTTTCTCTCATTTTGGTCTTTTCAAGAGACCTCCTCCACTCATTCATTTTGATCCCTTCTCTCCACTTTTCCATCTTTCAATGCTCGCTGTTCAACGTATGCAACCCGAATGTATCCTCTCATCCGCTTCTTCATCGCCAGTCGAATGGATTCCCGAGCTTCTCGAGAACTGCGCAGTATGTGGTGATCGAGTGAATAGCGATCGGCTTGGCTCACCGGCCTGCCTTGGATGTATTGTTTTTTTTCGGAGATCGATTATTCATTCTGCAAAATATCGATGTTTAAGAGATGGGAATTGCTTGATTAATTATGGTAAGTGATGATTTTTTGGCTAGGTTGTAGTATCACCGGCCAAAAAAATTATCACCGGTCGAAATGGAACCGGCCGAAATTTAGCCGGCCAAAAAATAGCCGGAACGGCGATACTACATCCAAGCTGATTTTTTGGGATACGGTAGTTTTAGTGTTGCGCTCTCAACTTTAAGCTCTCATATCACTGCTCATAGCAAAGCTCTCAAAAAGCTGTCAACTATTAAAATATTGCTCACATTTAGCTGAACATTTTGTTAGTAAAAAAATTAATTGTATTTTTTCTAGAAATTGAGCTATAAAGTTTCAAAGTTAGGACCCCTGCGCTCTATTAACGCAACTTCCAAGTACGCTATCTCAGCTGCCAGAAGGCTTATCAAAAAATTATCAACTAATGAAATATTGCTCAGATTAAGCTTAACATTTTATTAGTAAACAAATTCTTTGTATCTCTGCTAGAAATTGAGTTATAAAGTTTTAAAGTTATGATCCCTGCGCTCTATCAACTTCAAAGAGCGCTATCTCAGCTTCCAGAAGGCTTATCAAAAAATTATCAACTACTGAAATATTGCTCAGATTAAATTAAACATTTTTTTTAATTAACATAGTTTCCTATCTACTCTACACTCTACAAACCACTCCTATTTTTTTTTCAGAATTCCGTTCCTCTTGTCGATTTTGCCGCCTGCAAAAGTGCTTCCAAGTGGGAATGAAAAAGTCTGCAGTCAAACGCCGCGACTGTATTGGCCCCCGCAGACCATCTCCTTCATATTCCGATCCACCGATTCTCTACCCAGAGGGAGAAGTTCATTTGATCGATCGATTGATTAAAATCCAAAATCGAAATTTCGAGAATCACAAAGAACTCAGTGTATCATGTCCGAGAAGAGCAACAATTTCGGATGTAAATAAAATGTTTAAATGGAGTTTCAATAATGCAATCGAATGGGCTTCTCAATTTGATCCCTTCCAAAAATTGACAAATGAAGCGCAGAAATGTGTCCTTTCGGAGTACGGTGTCGCTTTTTTGGTGATCGATCAGGGATTCAGAACTGTGAAATCAAATGGATGCTGGATTATGCAAAATGGAACATATTTGCATTCAGATTATCATTATGGTCAGGCAGAAGACGTTATGGAGGCTGATTATAAATGCTTACGGTAATTAGTGAAAGGGAAAATATATATAAAAAGTAATGTTTCCAGAAATCATTTTGAGTTTGTCACAGCGTTGCAAATCGGGATTCAAAAGCCATTTGAAGCTATGGATATTGATAAATTTGAGATTGCAGCACTAAAAAGTTTGCTGTTAGTCACACGTAAGTTTTTTTGAACTACAGTAATCCCTGATCTGACCACCCTTATTCCAGCATCCTTCCCAAAACGAAACATTTTCTCCGACTACCAGGAACGAATGACAGCGCTCAAAAACAAATGCTTCACAGAACTAATGGACTATCTTAGCATCCACTACCCGGAAACCCATGTCGAACGCTTTGGATCCCTCATGCTAATTCTTGGAGAGATTCGAACGGCTGTAAAAATGATTTATAATCACTCGAAAGTGTCTGATCTATTTGATTTCCGAAAGTTTGATCCATACGTTCGGAGTTTCTTGTCAGCTTAATTTTTTGAATTTTTGTGTCTTTTTTATGATCTCTATCCATGTTTTATTGTGAAGCTTTAGTTGAATCTTGAAAAATAAAATTTTTAGTTTATGGTTTTTTCCGGATAAAAAGGCAAAAAATAATTTTCAACTGTCGAAAAATTTTTTAAAAATAAGTTTTTAACAAAAGAAGCTGATTTTACCGGAAGAAAAAATTTTTACCGGATGAAACTGATTTTTTTAAAATTAAAAATGGGGCTTACTAAGACCTTTGAAAGAATTTTGAAAAATTCTTAAAACTCCTACAAATCCAATTTTTCTGAAAAAAACCTATTCTTGAAGTCCTATACCTGGTTACTGTAGAGAGCCTACCGTACCCCTTTCACTTCAAAAATTGTTTTCAACAAGATTCTAATCCGCCTATTGTTCTCTCTTCTCGAAATACAGAATCAAACAATCATTATTCCTATTCCGTCGATCCGGTTCTGATGAATTCTGTATTCGGGGGAAGCTTCATCTTCTCCTTTTCTCCGTTTGTGAACTTCGGAGAGTACGGTAGATTAGATTGAATCTTTCGAAAACGACGTTTCGCGTACATTTCACCTATTTCGAGTCGTCCGAAACGTCGATATCTGATGTACAGTTGGACGGGATTTAGGCGAAGAGTTCAACTGTTTAGAAATGCAATTTTTGTTTTTAAGGAGGCTGGAAACAAGAACAGAATAATCCTGGAGAAGGTTATTAAAGAATTCTGGTAAAATTACTCTGAAAATTTTTTTTTCCAAAAATCTCAAATCAGCAATTCTGGTGGTTTGATCTTGTACCGTCGGTTCAATAATTGGGTGAAATATCGGACGCAAAAATGGTCGGAGGACACAGAAAAAAGCTCTCGAGATGAGTTTGTTAGATTTGAAAATGTTGTCGATCTGTATAATAGTATCGAAGATCAAATGACGTAGGAAGAAAAAAAAACTTTAAAAAAGGAGAGGGTTCTGTAAAAACTAGTATAACTATTTTTAAATGAGAGTTACAAAAAAGTTGTTAATTAACAAATATAGATCTTGTTATGAGCAACATTTTTCTAGTTGACAGTTTTTTGATATCTCTTTTTTCAAGCGAGTTATACGCTTTTGAAGTTCAGGGTGCAAAAAAGGATTTGTGCGCATCTGATTTTTAAACGCGCATATCTCGACTCGTAGTAGAGATACAAAAAAATGTTTAATTAATAAAATATTAAGCATTTTAAGATCTTTATTTTTCTAGTTGATCATTTTTCCATATCACTCATGACAACTGAGATATGAGCTTTTGAAGATAGCAACGAACCGAGACGCAGAGAAGGCTAGAGTGTCTGACTGTCTGCGCGCTCTCTAGCCCCCACCAAGCCAGGTTTTGCTATAACAGAGTAATTCTGCCCCAAGTTCAAATTTTTTTGCTAGCTTGGGTGCCATTCTATTAGAGACACATCCTTATCTCTCCCTTACTTTCAGCTACACGCCATCCATTTATCATTTCCAAAAAAAGTCACATAAAACTGTCTAATGTGTAGTTTATCGTGTAGCCAGTTTATCACTATAAAAAAGAGAGATAGCAGAAGAGATAGTGTTCATTTTCACCCATTTCCATTACCTCTCATAATTTTTCAGAAAATGTCACCGGTGGCCAAAAAATGGCCATACCCGAAAATCGATCATTTTCCAGGGAGATTCGAACGGTTTTCTTATCGGACTTATGTGAGTTTAAGGATAGATTATTTAGAAAGCTTTAATTTCCAGAACTGGTTTGAAAACCAGCTATGGCCCATTCGTCCGGTCCCTTTTCTGGCTCTGATCACAACGGCGACAGGGTACCAGCTCAGAAATTTCGAGACCCTTGAAGTCCATCGGATTCTGAAGCCTTTAGCAATTTCAGTTGGATCTGTGTACACCTCGGTCTTTTTCCTTCGTCAATTCCTAAAAATCTGCTATTTTTCCTATAAAGGATACCTGAAAGAGGACCCAAAGAAGCCGTCTTTTCTGACAATGGCTTGGGGAGCCCTTAGAAAAATCCTCCTGAAAATCGCACCTCCCCAGTTATCTTCTTGTGATCTTTTGCTTCCAAAACTTCCACTTCCGAGTCTAAACGACACAGTTCAACGGTACACTGGCTCAATGAAACATTTCATGTCAAAGGTATGTTCTTTGGTAACTTCTTCAATACTTCTTATCAAAAGGAAGACTACGCTGAACTGGTCGACAAATCAACCGAGTTCGTTCGCTCCGAAGGACGAAAACTACAGTTTTTCGCGTGGTTTCTTCACAAATTCAAAGAGAACTATGTCACAGAATTCTGGGAGAAGTATATTTATTATGCGGGGAGGTACCCTTTGCCGATCAATAGTAGCATTGCTCAGTGTGTCATGTACGGAGAAAATGATCTGAATCAGGTGTATCAGGTGGCTAGACTACTTTATATTGAGACGCTGGCCAATTTGTCTTTGGATCGACAGAAATATCTAGCAGTGAGTTTGAAAAAAGGGAGAAGAGGACAGAAATCTCCGGGATCAGCCGAATAACGGATTTGTAGATCAGATAACGAACAACCAAACAAAAAAACATTGTTTCAGGTCGGCGATGGGCTCCTTTCCACGCGTCACTACCGTAATATTTATAATGGGTGTAGGGTGCCGGGGAAGGAGTATGATCACTTCCAGTGGAACCCTCCGAGTCGACATGCTCTTTTGGTTTACAGGGGGACATGGTATAAGGTGGAGACTTTTGATGCGGATGGGAAGATTTATAGTGTGGAGCAGTTGGCAAAGTGAGTTGGATTGGAAAGAGAGAGAGAGAGAGAGAGAGAGAGAGAGAAGATGAAAACGAGCGATGGTCAGGTAGATAAGAGGGGCGCTACAAACCATATTGAATAAGGTTTCTGACGGAGGGGTTTTAAGGGTACCCTTAATAGAAGCTCAGAATTTTTAACGTTTAGGTTTTGAGGTTTTTTTTCGAGGGGGGGGGGGTTAGGTTTAGGGGTTTTCGTAGGTTTTGACCTTTAGGGTACCGACCATAGTTGTAGGTGCCTTGCGACAACTATGGTTCCGGCTAAGTTTTGAAAAATTGGCTTCCCAAGTGGGGTACCCTCAAAAATCAAAAACTAGCTTCGCAAAAAAAATTTTTTCGAGACCAATTTTTTTTTCGAAACTTCAAAAATTCCGGCCCCAAGGTTACACCACCTCTCTAAAACGACCCTCCCCAATCAGATCCGCTTGGTTCCGTTGACCTCGAAGATCTCAAATTTCGATCTAGTTCGCCTAGTTGGTACATTGGCTTTTTGATCTTTTGCAGAATCGTCGCTGAAATTTTGAATCGAAGGGACAAATCTCAGGGATTCCTTTCGAGAATCGGAGCTTTGACTGCTGATCGAAGAACCGAGTGGAGTGTTAATCGACAGAGATTTTTCTTGGATAACAAGCATAACAGGAGGATTTTGGAAGTGATCGAGACGGCTCAGTTTGTCGTTTCCGCTGACGAATGTGATGATTGGGGATCGGAAACCACTGAGAAGGCGTCAAAATACATGAAAGATATGTTAACTGGCGATGGGACGAATCGATGGTTCGATAAGTCTATGAACTATGCGGTATGTGCGAACGGAAGGGGCGGAGCCACCGGAGAACACTCCCCTTGTGATGGAGCGGAACTTGATCATTTGTGTGAGAACTTTTTGAATATTGACAAACAGATTTTGGAGTCCCCGAGTCGAGAGGAACAGGAAAAGAGGATGACAGAAGAAGAGAAAATAAAATTAAAGTTAGGAGAGAAGCTGGAGTTTGAAGTGGTCGATGGAATGGAGGCGGAAATCGAAAGATGCTATGGAGAACATAAAAAGGCGACTGAAGACCTCCACATGCATTCTATGATATTTTTGGATTTTGGAAAAGGGAGACTGAAGAAATGTGGAGTTTCGCCAGATGGATTCGTGCAAATGGCTATTCAGTTGGCTTATTTTAAAGTGAGGATTTTTTGGTTTTGGAAATTTTGTTTTTCCGGATTATTTGTTGAAGTTATGAGAAAATTATCAATTATAAAACTGTTTAACTTGTTTTAAGCTATATTTTATTAGTTAACACTTTTTAGATATCTTCTATGGTACCTGAGATGAAAACGTTTGAAGTTATGAAGCCCCGAAGGCGACAAGAAAGCCTTATCTGTGGGATGGTGACTTTGAGCGCGGATATCTCAATTCCTGGAAGAGATACTAAAAAATTGTTAACTAATAAAATATAGAGCTTGTTATGAGCTATATTTCTTTAGTTTACGCTTTTTTGATATCTCTTACGGTAATTGAGATGAACCCTTTTGAAGTAGTGAAGTGCTGGAGAGAGAGGGCTCTCTTTGCAGAATGATATCTTCAAGCACCCATATCTCAGTTTCTAAAAAAGATACAGCAAAGTTGTTAATTAATAAAATGTAGAGCTTATAATGAGCAATATTTCAGTAGTTGACACTTTTTTGATATCTGTTCCAGTAACTGAGATAAACACTTTTGAAGTTATGACGCGCCGGAGCAGCAGAGAAGGCTCGCTGTCTGCGCTCTCTCTGTTGAATGCTATCTTTAAGCACCCATATCTCAATCTCTAGAAAAGATACAAAAAAGTTGTCAACTAATAAAATGTAGAGCTTATTATGAGCAATATTCCATTAGTTAACAACTTTTTTCTAGCTCTCCCTAGAAGCAAGTTCCACGTTTTTTTACAGGACCAAGGAAAATTCACAATGAGCTATGAACCCGGATCAGTGAGATTTTACGCAAACTCAAGAACAGAAACCTTGCGTCCGGTGACCTCTGCATCTTGCAAATTTGTTAATTCTATGATGGACGAGACCGAAAGTGTCCGTTTTTTTCAAATTTGAAAATAAAAAAGCGGAATTTTCAGAAGGAATCCAGACGCAGATTGCTAAAAGAGGCATGCGAAGCACATGTTGCTAATTGCAAGGAGATAATGCTTGGCAGAGGGGTTGATCGTCATCTTTTTGTGCTTTGTGTCTTGGCAAAAGGACTAGGGTACTCAAGCCCATTCCTGGATTTCTACGCTAGCCAGAAATGGCTTCTGAGCACTAGTAATGTGAGTCACTAGTCTGGCAAATGCCCTATTCTCTTTCCAGATCCCTAACATGACAAACTCAATCGACGAGGACTCCTCTATCAACAATATAATGCTCGGTGGCTCATTTGGAGCCGTCGCCCAAGATGGATACGGTATCTGCTACAGATTCGGAGGAAATCAAGCGATTCCAGTTCACATCACCTCTTATCACTCGTCGAGTCTCACTGACTCTGATAGATTCGGGAAGCACCTGAAAAACGCTTTTCATAGTTTGGCTGACTTATTTGATTGATTTTTCTTATAATAAAGAAGTGGTTTGATCATCGATGAACAAGAAATAAACATGTCTCCCCCCATTCCGGATTCTCTTTTCTTCTCCATTCCCCCTTATCAAATTGCCACAATCATCATTTGTTGGTCATTCACCTCGTTTTTCTTCTTGTCCTTTTTGATAGAGGAACAAAAATATGTATAGGCTAGAGAAAATGAACCCTTGAGGTTTGTTAATCAGGTTTTTTTTTTGCGAAACTGGGGTTTTGGAGGTTTTTTTTAGGGTTTTATGGTAGTTGGTAGTTTTTAGTAGTAAAATATGGTTTAATTTTTAAAATTTTGCTGTCACTTTTTCATTGCAAAACTAGCAACTTGCCGTAAGTGGTTAAGTAAGCGGTAAAGGTTAAGACTTATAAATCTGCTGAACAATAACCACAGTTAAAATAGGTTTATCTCAAACACCATAAGGAATACTAAGAAAATGTCAACTGACAAAATATTAATCATAAAATGAACAATATTTTATCAATTGACTAGTTTTTAATATCTTTAATGGCAATTGAGATATGAGTCTTTAAAGTTAAATTTTGCTGAATCTGTATATTAAGTTTCAAGCACAGATATCTCCATTCTCATAAAAGGTACAAAAAATTGTCAACTAACAAAATATTGCTCATTTTAAGTTCTACATTTCACTAATTGACCACTTTCTTATATCTATTCTGGAAAGTGAGATATAAGCGTTTTAATCTAAGCTTTCTCTGCGTCTAGAGCTTGCTAGCCAAAAGACAAGAAATTGCTATTTTTTCTTTTTCAATTTAAAATTCCTTCTAGACTTTCATTTTCAGCTTAATTCCAATCTATTTTATAAAAAAGTTGATTAGTTTGTTCAATATACCAAAACCAGTTATTTGCCTTTTTCGTCATTCTTCACAAGAGTACAATACATTTCGAAAAACCCCTCTATTCTTTGTATTTCGATGCCTGTTCTATGTAATTTCGAAACCACCTCCTCCTCCCGAAGTCTCTTATCGGTAGCTTTTCCACGTTTTATAACTATCAGTTCCCGATTCAATCATTTTAAGCGGTCTCTTGTGTTCTCTTCCACTTTTTTCACCACTTTTTTCCTTTTTCAGATGGCTTCCCTTAACGATTTCGCTGGAAAATGGAAATTGGTCCATTCTGAAAACTTTGATGAGTACATGAAAGAGATCGGGGTTGGTTTGATTACCCGGAAAGCGGCCGCCCATTTGAAACCGACACTCGAGATTTATTTGGATGGAGACACGTGGCATATCAATCAATACTCGACTTTTAAAAATACAAAGTTGGCGTTCAAGTTAGGAGAGGTAAGCGGTTTTAGTAAGGTGGCGATGAATTGTATTAAAAATGTTCCTAACTGATAATGAGGTTATGTCAAAGTTTGAAGAGACGCAGAGAAGGCTAGAGCGTCTGGTCGTCTGCGCTCTTCCTATGTAGGGTGGCTTCTAACGTGGATATCTCGGTTCTCGGAAAAGATACAAAAAAGTTGTCAACTAATAAAATATTTATTTTATTATGAGCAATATTTTGTCAATTGACAACTTTTTTCTAGCTTCACTGGAAACTGAGATATATAGCTTTGAAAACTGTCTACATAAAAACCGTCATTTCAGAGGCGCTCAAAATTCTAACGCAGATATCTTGGCCGTTTGTAAAGATACAAGGAAAATGTTAATTAATAAAATATTTATTTTATCATGAGCAATATTTTATTAGTCAACAACTTTTTTCTAGTTCAACTGAGAAGCGAGATATAAAGGCTCAAAGTACAAGAGCCTAATGACCGACCAAATTTTGTGATTTTATCATTCCCCGACGGTCACAATTTTCAAAAAATATAGTGAAGTTTTAAAATGGTCTGACCATCATTATCAAAATTTATTTTCCCGACTCTTATCACCATCTTCTCGTCTAATTGTAAAATTGACTCTTTTCCAGGAATTCGTCGAGAACAGTCCAGACGACCGTACCTACAACTCGGTGCTCACTTTCGAAAATGGAAAATTAGTCCATCGCCAAAACAAAATAAAAGAGAATCACAAGAGTTCTGTTCTTTTGAGTTGGTTGGAAAACGGAAAATTAATTCAAACTTATCAATCTGGAGATGTCATTTGCCGTCGTGAATTTGAGAGAGAATGAGGGATTGGAATTCATTGGAAAAGTTTTTCGTATATTTTTTTAGAATGAAGATTTGATTTTGATTCAGTTTTTTTCAGTGATAAAAAAGGGGGGAGGGAAAATCACTTGGAGGGGGAGACGAGAGTGCAAGCGCGCTCTATTGGACTGGAGAGGAAGGAGGCTAAATGGAATGGAATAGTAGGGTGTTTAGAGCCTTTTTCTTCGTTTTTTTTAGGGTTTCAGGTACTGAGATAGTTAGATTTTTATTTTTTGAGACAACTTTTCGAAATCATTGAAAGTTTTTTGCAATCTTCAAAAATTTCAAATTTTCATTAATTTTTAGGAGATACATTTTTTTTTAGGAAATTTTTTTTTCAAATTTTGATTTTCCAGATACGATTTTTATACAATCATTTCAACATCTATATATTACATTCCATCCATTAATAGTCCAATCTGCCAAGATGGCCCCTCACCCCCCCCCCCCCTTATATAGGTTCTCAATTTATGGCGGGGTGTCAGTAGGTCAACTTTCTGTACTCGAAAAAGAGTCTGGTCTGTTTTTTCCTATTATTGATCGTCTTGTTATACCTTTTTTATACCCCGTTTCCAAAAAATTCTGAAACAATTTTTCCAGAATGGCCCCACTAAAACTAACCAACCTAGACTATGGATGTCTCCGGAACATATCCAAAAAATCTGAAGAAATGTCACTGTAAGTCCATTCTTCCCTATTTTTCTCCAAAAACCCCTTTTTTCCAGCCTAAACCTTGCCATAGCCCTCAACAGCACCAAATCGGAATTCCTTCCTGTCAGGGCGAAAATCGAGTACATAACTCTGAATATTCATAAGGATTCCTGTGTAATCGAAATAAAATTTGGAAAAAGAAGAGAAGTTTTTTGGAGAATTTCAAAGTTATATTGTGATGGAAGAAGCTCAGAAGGCACGCGTGACACGTTTTATTTGGGAGGAATGAAAGTGGATAACAGGTGAGGTTTTGAATAATGAATTTATTTCGGTTGTCATTTGAGATAGCAGAAAATAGTTAACTGCTGAATTATTGCTCTTAATATGAGCTATATTTATTAGTTAAAATCTTTTTGATATCTCTGAAAACAAGCAAGCTACGCGCATTCAAACTACATATACCCCTAGGTTGAGAGCGCGGTGCAGTCTAATACTTTGAACCCTTATAACTCCGGTTGCCAATTGAGATATCAAAAAAGTATAAACTGATAAATTATTGCTCATTTTAAACGCTAAATTTTATTAGTTAACAACTTTTTGATATCTCTAAAAACAAGCAAGCTACGCGCATTCAAACTTTGCATACCACCAGGTTAAGAACGCCATGCAGTCTGTAACTTTGAACCCTAATAACTCAATTGCTAATTGAGATATCAAAAAAGTACAAACTATTGAAATATTGCTCATATTTAACGCTACATTTTATTAGTTGACAACTTTTTAATATCTCTAAAAACAAGCGAGTTACGCGCGTTTAAACTAAACCACTAGTCAGAGCGCAAATGGTGATGCAACTTTAAACGCTTATAACTCGGCTATCATTCAAGCTATTAAAAAGTTGTCAACTAATAAAATGTTGCTCATATTAAAAGCTATATTTTATCAAATGAATGTTTCTTTCTAACACCTCTGCGAAACGAGCTACGGTGCCCCAAACCCCTAAGCTAATTAATTTCAGACGCCTGCTGCGAAGGGACAAACACGTGATATACTCTCACTGCCAAAACGATATTCTTGTGTGTCAAAAGCTAATCGAACTCATGTTCACCGTCTATCTCCCAGATGAATTCTGTATTTACATCGCTCGAAAGTGCAATATTTCGAATATACTCAATTTGAAAGCCCTCAACCAAGTCCAAGATCTCGTGTTTGTTGTCTATTATGAGCTAAGCGACCAGGAATTTTCACACTTCAATCAGAAGGTTCATCCGAAAAAATCGCTGACTCTCAACTTCTTTGGGTACCAGAATCAGAATCATGGATGTGAAATGAACTTTGATTATGACCATTTGGAATTGGTTACTGCCGAATGGATGACCGAAGAGAATTTCCTTCGAATCGATTGTCGACGTGTACAAATCGGAGTGACAAGATTGACAAATGAAATTCTGAATAAATACATAAAGAATTGGGTTTCTGGAGGGAATTCCAAGTTGGAACGAATGAGTATTCACCTTGAAAATGGAGATTTGGATCGAATTTTGGATGGAATTGAAACAAAGTGTCTAAAAGAAATCAAACAGGAAAAGGGCATGTAAGTTACCGTAATCTTCTATTAAATTTAAAAAAAAAAGAATTTCAGAGAGTACAAAGCGATTGAATTTTTTAACGATGAGCTTTACATAGACCTTGCAATGGAGTTTAATGGATTCTCTGGACGGCATTTTACAAGAAGTGATGGGAAAACGGCTACGGTAGAATTGAAACAGAACAAAAAACTGTACTTTGTGATTTGGAATGAGAATACGGTGAAGATTGTATAATTAATTTTTTTTTCGATCTAATTTTTAATATAATAATAAATAATTTAAAGAAACCTATTGAAGAAACTTTCTAACACATTGCTCATTCTCAACATTAATCAAAAACATTCGATGAACTCCGACGTCTGTGACAGCTGGTTTCAAGAACACGTATCTTTTCTCTTTGAGCACTTGAAATATGAAATCATGATAGACTTGAGCGCCAGGAGGATTGAATTTCGAATGAACTTCCAAATTGAATTGACAAATCGAAATTCCCTTCTGATCCATCAATCCATCTCGATGAATTTGATCGAGAAACTCGAATTCGCCGCCTTCGATATCGATCCACGCAATGTCGATTTGTTTCAATCCGAGAATATCGGATAGAAAATAGGTGAATGGAATTGTTGTCACATCTTGAAATTCGTATTTCCGCGTTTTTTGATTCTGGTTTGGAAGCACTCGAAACTTTGTGAATCCCGGGTTTTTGCCGATTGCGA
This sequence comes from Caenorhabditis tropicalis, assembly GCA_016735795.1. Lineage (NCBI taxonomy): Eukaryota > Metazoa > Nematoda > Chromadorea > Rhabditida > Rhabditidae > Caenorhabditis > Caenorhabditis tropicalis. Next base: position 1,554,573 of record CM028618.1, read on the forward strand.
ATGGGAAATATTTTCCGAATGCAGTGTACAGTTGACGATTCGGTTCGATGATCGGGTCTGCTCCGTAGAATTTTGTGTTGGGGAGGGTCTGAATGAGGGATTTTGAATAGGGGGGTTAGGGTTTGAGTCTTACTCTGTTCAGTTTCTCCTCAGCCATTGTGTCATGTCCGATACCAAGGGTCAACATCACGTTCTCTTCTTTCTGGAATAAGTGAGTGACTTTTAAAGGTAGAAAAACTCGTCCAACGTTTTGCAAAAACAACCCTGAGCAATGCATTTTACGTTCCAAATTTACAAAAACCAGATTTGTCACGGCCCGGCCCGGTATTCCACAGGAAGTTCAGAATCGAAAATTTTTGAATTTTTGACCGAAAATTTTTTTTGTAGATTTCCAATCTTAAATTACGCGCATTGGCAAAATTTTGGAACATCGTTAAAGAAAAAACAATTTTAAACACTTTTTAGCCAAAAAAAGTCAAAAATTGGTTTGAAAGGGGGTCTTTTTTTCTTCCGGGCCCCCGGGTCCGAATTTTACAACTCTGACAAAAACTATATTTTTTGGGAATGGTTATTTGATTTAAATTCAAAAACCCCCCATTCCCTTTTCCAAAAATCTCTTTAAACTCACACAAGTTGGTAGAATGGTCCATTTGACTTCATGTAAATTAGACATCGGAACAATATCAATCTCTTTAAAAACCGAGTCGCATGGAGCGGTTTGACTCCATTTTGTGTTGATCTGTAAGATGATGTCAGAGCTCTCGACTAAAAGGTCCTATAGACACTCCCATAATAACAGAAAGTAGAACTTTGGTCTCTATACGGGGTTCGAGGACCAAAAAAAAACTTGGAGGACCCGATGGAACTTATCGGACCGGTAATAAATGTAGGAAAACCTAGAAGCAAAATTTATTATGAGCAACATTAAAATAAAAATTTTTGAAACTATCGAATACAGTTTTTGTACAGTTAGCTAGAGGTCAGTGTGCTTCACCGGTTAGAATTAACCGGTTAAATCGGTTTTCGGTTAATTAACCGGTCATTAACCGGTTAAAATTAACCGGATTTAACCGGTTAATTATCCGGACAAACAAATTTTAACCGGTTAAAATTAACCGGTTAAAATGAACCGGTTAATTTTAACCGGTTAATTTTAACCGGTTAAAGCTAAAATTAACCGGTTAACCGTCGGTTAATTAACCGGTTAAAATTTCGCTAAACAACGCGGCGCGAGCGTAATATTGGAGTTTCGTTGTTTTTGTTTTTCTCAAGATTTTTGCCGATTTTTACAAAATTATATAGTTTTCTTCGTATTTTCCTCCGATTTTGAAGGATTTTCACTAAATTGAATAGTTTTCTATTTTCTCCCGTTTTGAAGGATTTTCACCAAATTAATTAGTTTTCTTCGTATTTTCCTCCGATTTTGAAGGATTTTCACTAAATTGAATAGTTTTCTTCGTATTTTCTCCCGATTTTGAAGGATTTTCACCAAATTAATTAGTTTTCTTCTTATTTTTCCGAAATTTCAATAAGTTTTCTTATTTTCAGCAAAATGTCGCCACCGGCGAAAAAACGAAGAAAACCGAAGAGCGAAAATCCTTGGTTTGGAGGTTTTTCAAAACCTGATGACTCAAGTGTCTCTTCGATTTCTTGCACAAAATGTAATAAAACTATATCTTGCTCCGATGGCACCAGCTCGTTAATGTACCATGTGAAATACATACATCCCAAAAGCTACCAAAAAATTCAAAAACAGGTAGTTTTCTTTGATGAGAATGTCAACAATCAAAATAATTATAGGCAGCTTCAAAAATCAACTGGTCTCCATCGATTTTGAGAGAAAAAGCGGAAAAATCTCTTGGAAGGTGGGATAATAAAAAAACAGTCTTTGACAAAAGTTTCAGAGCGCTTGCTTGTGGATTAGTTCCTTTCCGCTTCTCAGAAAACAGAGATTTCAGACGTTTTGTTGAATATGTTCAAAAATGTCCGGAGCCATTCCGAACTCCGAGCGCGTCGAAAATCCGTCGCATTATGGGAGATCTCAACAATGAGCATCTGAACAAAGTTAAAAATCAACTTAAAAATGTTACAAATGTTACGATTATCACGGATGGATATTCAGATTTGCGAAGAGACTTTCAATTTTATTCCTTACATGTCAGCTTCGTCGATCCGAATTTCAACAGAAAAACTATTGTGAGCCGGCATTTTTTAGTGAAAAACATTAATTATTTTCAGTTTTGTGGAATTCAAGGAACCAAGGGAGGAGATGCCGTTTCTATTGGAGAAGCTCTTTGTGAAATGATGGAAAAATTCAACATTCAATTTACGGACTGTTCAGCTATGACTTCTGACGGAGCGAGCCCGTTGGTTTTACTTGCTAACTCACACAATTTAGACAGGTACTTATAATTGTCATCTCAATTATTGCATAAAGCTGTTACAGAGTTCACTGCTCGTGTCATCTTCTAAATCTCATTATCAGTGACTTTGCCGGTAATCGAGAAGTGAAAAATATCGAACGAAGAGTTCAAAATTTTGCTTCACATTTGGCAAGGACAAAGGCGGACAAGGCGAATCTGAAAGCAATGTTTCTTTCGCGAGGTGTCACTTCTTCTCTTCCACTGCCACTTCCTGCCACAAGGTGGGCCGGCCTGCACATTATGCTCCAGCAATATCTTGAACACGTAAGGAATAATTGGATTTTAGTTCCAAACTTACTAGTACGAAAGTGCAGTGAATCTGTCTCAGCTTCAACGTTTCTTAGTAAAAAAAGAAGAACTAAAGAAGATTGAAGAGATACGTGATATTCTGAAACCAATTCATACTGCAATCTTACGGGTATGAAAGAAAGTCTACTTGTTGAAGTATGATGTTATATTTCAGCTGGAAAGAGATAATTCCTATGCGTCTGAGACGATTCCGGCGCTTCGATTCGTGCAATGAGCAAAAGTTCATCCAAATTTTTCGTGCCGTGAGCAAAAGTTCATCCAAATTTTCAAAAATACTTGGGGATTTAGTAGTTAAAAGATTGAATGAAGCACTAGAAAATCCCCGACTACTTTGCACAATGGCAGTCGACCACCGCTTTGCATACATTCAAAAATGGATTACTCCGAAAAGCTGGACACTGGTGGAGTTGGATCTCGAGAAATACTTAAAAGATGAGCCTCTCAGTGGAAAATCCACTCCGTATACTTCGCCAAATGAAGAAGATATTGAAGAATTCATGAATAGTTCTGTTGTCAGTTCTGAATCAAAATCAGATAAAATTCAGGTAATTACTTTCCATGATTATAAATCAATGAGAATTTTAGTCAGAACTTCTCCGATACAAGGCTCTTCTTGACACAAACCGCCCAAATTTCGAGAATCCTCTAGTTTTTTGGAGAGGAAACGAGCGAAATTTTCCTAAGCTATCTCTAATCGCTATGGAACTCTTGGGATCTCCCGCGTCGTCTTCTGCATCTGAAAGACTTTTCAGGTATTGCGATTTCTCAGTCATTATTTCATAACTTATTACAGTAGATGTACTGATATTCTACGACAGACCAAAAGAAACCGTGCCAAATTGGAAACACTAAATGAGTTGCTCACCATCAAAGAGCTGACTAGATTGGAGTAGGATTATTTCTATAATTTCTCATCTTCAAATCTATATTCTAGGAGCGAGGGAGAAGAAAATGGAACAGACGATGATGAGTTTTTCGCTGATTCTGACGAAGAAACATCAGATGAAGAGCCAGAGGAATCCGATGTGGACGACGCCGAAATGAACAAGCGATATTCAAATGAGACTGTGTCGCCACTTTCAGAACCTTCATCTTCAATTACTGATACCTAGAGTCATAATTAATAATTATTTTTATTGATTTTCTTGAATTTAAGTTGACTGTTAATTATCACGAAGCTTTCTTTACTTTATCCCGAAATAAAAATGTTTTAATTTCACTGTATTAATTCACTATATCACTTTTGCGACCTGGAATATGATTTTATATGATGTTCTTTACCAGTTAACCGTCGGTTAATTTTAACCGGTTAATTAACCGGTTAATTTAACCGCAGCTTTAACCGACGGTTAACCGGTTAACATATTTTAACCGGTTTATTAACCGATGGTTAACCGGTTAAAATATTTTAACCGGTTAATTAACCGGTTAACCGGTTAAAAGTTAAAATTAACCGGTTAACCGTCGGTTAATAACCGGTTAATAACCACTTATCCGAAAGCCGTTTAACCGGTTAATTTTAACCGGTGAAGCACACTGCTAGAGGTGTTATTTTTCTGATTGGTCCTTTACTGGGTCTGGTAACAGACATTTTTTGATAGCGTTCATTGTACCCCTTTTAGAAAGTCCGTTTTTCCCTTACCGCTTTCACATCGTCTCTCCACTTCTCGACAATCGGAGTAATACACTTTTGAAACGAATCCATTAATTTCGGAATATCGATCTTCGATGGAACCTTATCAACTGACAAATCACAAGCAGGCAGTTTATTCAGTTTCTCGAATCGAGGATCCATCTTCACTTCTTTTTCTTTTGCAAACTTGTATCCAATTCCGTCTAGAGTATCCCATACTTCTTTTTGAGGTGGTGCTTTGGTTTTCTTTACGACAACATCGTCTTCAATTCTAATATTAGGACTTGGGCTTTCATATTGATTTTTTCGGTTCCAGATAGTATTCAATGTGAAAAAGAGTAAGCATCCAAGAAGAAAAGGTACCAACGGACTTCGACGGATAGAAGATATTTCTGAAAAAAAAAGAAGTTTAGCTCTAGAATTTGAGAATTCCTCATAGACTCACCTCTCATTCTAAAAGCACCAGTGAATTGAGTAACCGAAAGAAGGGTTTGGTCACATCCTTTCGTCAATTACACATTAGATAACGTTTTTAACACTGAGTAAACATGAGAATTCAATAAACTTCAGGACAAAAAGGAGTATTTTTTAAACCGCTTTTCGACACTTTTTCTGAAGGAGTTTTGAAAATAGTGTCCTTACCTAAAGGCTCAGTATCAATTGACGTTCAAAACAATACCTACCATCTACTTCACTATTTCAGATCTAGAAGTGACCACTTATCTCATAAATTCAATGGTTGTAGAGAAATTCGTGATGACTCCCAGATTTGAAAAAGCGAATTTCTTAGTTTAGTTTATTGAAATCAGAATATTAACAGAAATACCAATACCATGAACCAATATTGGTTTCGAATGCCAACACTGTTTGCAAAATAACTACATTCGTGTACAGCAAACCGTCGAATCGCCTCGATTTTATTAGAAAGTCAAATCAGTATGTTGATGAAAATGATCTGTGGAAATATATGATCGAAAGTCATGAGGATACGGAATCTGGAATTTATGGAATTAAAAAATGGAAAAGAGAACAGTATTAAATACATTGGAGTTTAGAGAAAATCCAAAGAATAGCTTTCTGGAAGCTACCAGCGCTCGACAACAATCAGGACTAGAAGAGTTTGAATGAGCGTAACTCGCTTGTATTTAGAGATATCAAAAAAGTGTCAACTAATGAAATATTGCTCAGATTATTTTAAACATTTTATTAATTGACACTTTTTTGATAACTCTGCAGGCAAAGGAGATATGATTGCTTGAAATCGGTGTCAATCGAGAGCGCAGACATCCAGACACTCTAGCCTTCTCTGCATCTCTCTAGCGTGTGTCTAAAATTTTGAGCCGTTTTATCTCAGTTCCCAGACAAGTTGCAAAAAAGTTTTTAACTAAGAAAATATAGAAAACATTGAGATGTACATTTCATTAGTTTATAACTTTTTTGTATCTCTAATATGAAAAAAGTTACATTGCTTTGAAAAATGTATACATTTTTTGGGCTTTTTGATTTTTTAATATTCAATCTTTTTTATAAAGCTAGTTTTATAAAGCTAGTTTTTTCATAAATTTAGCTCTATAAACCTAGTCAAAAACCAAAACTTCAGGTTTATTCCCCTTCAAATCACAAAAGTCCCATTTTTCATAGTGCTCTTCAATAAGAGGTCTTTGACCCCCAGTGCCCCCGGAAACGACACCAAATCCCTTCTGAAAAGCGTAGTTTATGTTCAAAGTTGTGCTTCCCCCAACCAAAAAAAAACTTTTCACAAAACCAATTAATCCTCTCTCCCCGACGACACAAACTGTTTCGATTCATCCCCCGACCATTTTTCGAAAAAAAATATGAATCATTTTCCAACTTCAAAAACACTTTTTTGCGACCATGAGAATATGATGGTTTTCTATTGAATTCTGATAGCAAATAACACAAACGATTGAGTGGGTTTTCAGAATCTCTCGATTTTCAGGTATACTGGTCGCTTTTCGGTTTTTTTCAAAACTTTTTTCAAAAAAAAATCACAAAAAAGTTGAAGCAATTATTTCGGATTTATTCGTTGCTGTGTGAATCATTAAAATCCCTCCCCCTATTGTCCATTTCCGATTTTTGAAATTGCAACAAAGAGTCATGGGTCAAATGTGTTTCTCGGAAAGGCTGCGGCGGCACAAGTGGAACCCAATTCTAATGAGTGCAAGAGATATCCCAATTTCCTCGAGCAAACAAAAAGAGCCCCCTCACTTGTGCTCTCTTTCTCCTTTTGGAGATGTCTTCTGAAAACGAAGGATTCTGATTTCTATTCTAGAGCCCCCCCCCCCTCGTGGCCCCGTTTTTCATCATTTCTAAACAGACAGAGTTTTGTTTTCTTTCTCATCATTTTTCGGATCTATGGATTCGGAAAATTCTTAGATCTCTATTTCCATTCGTTTTTCCTCTGAAAAAATTTCCAATTTGTTTAACTAGGTTTTTGCAACTGAAATAGTTTTTTTCTTGTTTTAAAAAATATCCTGAACCCAAAAATCACGTGTTTTGACACAAGAGACGCAGAGAAGGCTAGAGTGTCTGGCTGTCTGCGCTCTCTCTGTACACCAATTTCAAACAGTCATATCTCGCTTGCTTGCAGAGTTATCAAAAAAGTTTCAACTAATAAAATGCGTGAAATAATCTGAGCAATATTTTATTAGTTGACAGTTTTTTAATATCTCTAGAAACAAGCGAGTTACGCATCTTCAAACTCTACTATCAATCGAGAGAACGCAGAGAGTCAGCCGCTCTAGCCTCTTCTTTTCTCTGCGTCTCTTCCTGCAACTTTATATTAAAATGTCCAGATGATTCAAATTCTATCAAGAAAAAAATATTGCTCATGATAAAATTCATTAGCTAACGAGTTTTCAGACTATGATCAAAGATACATCTTATTATTTTCTCACATTTCAAAAATTTTGCAAAGCATATTTGCATTCCCAGAACCTCTCTCAATACTTGTTTTCCTGTTTTTCATCTTCGCAAACTCTTATTTTCCAGCAATGGACCAATTCATAATGGAAGGGATCATTGGTCCAATGATGCTACTGGGTGCATTCGGAAACCTGAATGTGATTGTGGCGGTGGCCAGAAAGAAAGTGTTAAGGACTAAAGGAGGTGTGTTTTCCCTTAAATTACAATGAAAATTTCAACTTTCAGCAATGCTCGTCTTCGTTTTGGCAATTTCACATTTCATTTGTAATATTTCCGAATTGAAAGTGCTCATTTTCAGGCTCAGGTTAAAAAAAATTTCTTTCTTTCTTAATTTTCAAAATTTCAGGTTTCAAACCTTGACCGGACGGGAATGCTTCCTTTACAATGTACCGTACTCCTTTTCAGTTATGTTTCAATCCTCCCTTTTCTTATCAATGGCTCTGGACCTTTGTTTTTGTATTATGCTCCCGATTAAGTAAGTTTTTGATTCCTAGCCCAGTAACCTGGTTTTTTAGACATATGCTATGGCCCAAGACCAAATACATTCTGATCATGTGCATAATGCCCACCTGCTTTGCCCTCATCGTTTTTTTCCTCAATTTCGTCTTTGTCACCGACGAAAACGCGCCGTATTGTGCATTCATGTTGAGTAAGTTCTTCGTTTTTTGCATGCATTTGTGTTCTCGGTTTGGTTTGTAGTTCGATCGCCAAAAAATCAAGTGGTGAATGATTCAGCTATGGATGACGGCGTGTTCGAGATCATTTCGACGTCGGTTGTTGTTTGCAATGTGCTCACTTTTCTTATTACGGTTGTTTCAGTGCTGATTGCGATTAGGAAATGTGAGTTTGATTTTTAGGCTTAGGCTTAGAAATTTTTTGGCTTAGGCTTAAGAATTTTTAGGCTTAGGCTTAGAAATTTATAGGCTTAGGCTTAAGAATTTTTAGGCTTAGGTTTAGGAGTTTTCATCCTTTTTGAAGACGAGTTATAAGCGTTGGAAGAGACGAGAGCGCAGACAGTCAGACACTCTAGCTTTCTCTGCGTCTCTCTAGCGGAATGCTTGACTTTGAACACTAATATCTCACTTTTCGTTAGAGATAAAAGAAAACGGTCAACTGAGAAAATATTGCTCATATTAAGCGCTACATTTTATTAGTTGACAACTTTTTTGTATCTCCTCCGGGAAACGAGTTATACGCGGTTGAAGTTGAAAGTGAGGTACCTAAATTCAAACGCCCATATCTCGTTTGGCCTGCTAGCTATTAAAAAATTGTTAACTAATAAAATGTTGCTCATATCAAGCGCTATATTTTATCAATTAACAACTTCTTCGTATCTCCAGCGGTCGCCGAGATAAATAGCTCTGAAAAAAGAATTTCAGCGCAAGACATGAGAAACCATCGACATTCGACGGTAACCAGAAGGAATAGCACAGTGGAAGAACGACGGAAAGTAAGTTGCCTTCTGGACATCTGGAATATCAAATTCTCCTCTTGATTCCAGGTTTTCCGCTCCACATTCTATATGATGGCGATATACATCTTCTCTTGGATGATGTCATCCATCTGCTTCCGCATCCTCTTTGCCTATTTCGACGATGAACAAGATATCGCCAGATACATGCCATTCCTTGCTATCATCACAATGCCAAACTTCTGTCAAGCCTTTTTCGTCACCTATTTCCGATCTCCACGATTCCGAAAAGCGTACCGGGAGCATTTTCATTGGCTTTCCTGTGGTTGCCTCTATCAGGATGTGTTCAGTCAACCCGAGACAAGAGGAGGAGAGTCTGGAAGCAAACCAGATAGTGCTACTAACCCCCAGCCACCGAGTGAGCCGATAGAAAAGAAGCCGAAGGAAGGGGCAAAGAAGACAGTGAGGATATGCGAAGGAGAAGTGATTTGATTTGGAATTTGACTTTTTAACCGATCTCATTGTACATTACTTACATTTCATAAAGTTTTCCACAATTAAGATTTTTTCTAGTGCACTCTTCTAGTTTAAGCCCCTTGACATATTGTAGCCTTAAAACTCGGTCCAAAATCTGGAACGCGCCAAAAAACTGGGCCTTGAAAGGTTTTTTTTGGAAAGCGCTCTAGATAAGACTAAAAAATATTCAAAACCTTAAAAATAGGTTTTCGCCCAGAAAAAGTCTGCCAAAAGCATTCTCGAAATCAAAAACCAATTCAAAACGGATCTGAATTTACCCACAAGCTTATACTTTCTAGTCCCCGCCCCTTTTTCGTATGCTGAAGCGGAATTAGCATCCTGTGTACTTTTGTTGTCAGTGTAGCCTTCCCGGAAGGCTCCTTATCTATACGGAACTCGAAGCCTGTATAAAAATACGCTAGAAGAAGGCATCACAACCAACCATGTTCCAAAAAACAATCCTCCTCTTCGCTCTTGTCCTTCTTGCCCAGGGAGCCCCTCCACAGATCCTCAAGAAAGCTCACGGAGCATTCTGTCATCTCTGCGAGGATCTTATTCGGGTATGATTTTTTTTTTTAATTTAAATTTTAAAAATTTATGTTCAGGACGGAAAAGAAGTCGGTGACGTGGCTCTCGACGCGTGGCTTGATGAAGAAATCGGAACCAGATGCAAGGATTTCGGACTCTTGGCTTCAGAATGCCTCAAGGAGCTGAAAGTGGCTGAGCACGATATCTGGGAGGCAATTGATCAAGAAATCCCAGAAGACAAGGCTTGCAAAGACATAAAATTGTGTTAAAAAATGTGAAAACAATAAATTTATCCCGATTATAATATCACTACAAGTTTTCTAAGCAACAGCAATGATTTTCTTGAGCAATAGTCTCATTGATTCATCCGAAAACTTGCGATAGTACTTGAACGCGCTCTTCAATTCGCTGATCGTGTTCAATGACTTCAACTTCTCGGCGATTACGTCTTGCATTTGGAACATGTCGGCATACTTGAGAGCCAGAGCGTCGTCCACAACAGAATTCATTAGGAAGTCTCTGCATTTTGTCTTGAACTCATCGACACAGTATTTAGTGGCCAAATCGTTCAGCTCCTTGATCTCTTCCACTGGAAAACCAGATTTAAAAGTGCATAAATTAAAAAACTAACAAGTAAACTGGACCGGAATATCATTGACAAACTTGATGAAGACATGGAAGACCTCTGGATTCTCAACTTCTTCGATCGAGTACTCATTCTTGTTTTTTCCCTCTCCTTCCCCCTCGAAAAGCGTTTTGAAAACCGACGATTTCCTGGAGAGCGTCTCCTTCGACACATAAAACTTCTCCTTTCCAACCGTCAAAATTGCATCCGCATTGGCAGTTTTCACAGAGAAATCCGCCGTTTTCAGAATCCCTTCCGAGTTCTTCACTCCAATTTCCACCTCAAAAGTGAGCTCATCGTTAAGAAGAAACTTCTCGAGTCCTCCTTCAAGGCTAATCGTTCCCGATGAGCTTTGATTCTTGTCTTTGTTAAAAATAGCCGATCCTTTCTTGCAAATGCTGTTCTTCGAGTCCTCGTGGTTCACAAGACGAACGATGTGGTCGACATCGATGTGCCAGTCGTCGGCGACAAGCGCCTTCTTTTGATCCTCCAACTCACATTTCACAAATATTTTGAGCACTTCTTTCTCCTTTTCATCTTTCACTTTGGATACTTGAAGAGACCAGGAAGCATCCCCTGAAGTCTGACTTTTGCTTGTCGGCGATCCCATTTCGATGTCTTCCATCGAGAAATTGCAACGGAACATCTTCTGACCGCATGGGTACGAACCTGAGATACCGTAATCTTGACGGGGGGGGGGCGGGGAGTTACCTGTCAATTTATGAGACGAACCCCAAAGAAGCCAACTCATCGTGTAAATCTTTGAGAGATACTGAAGAAGAACTGGTTTGGTTTGCTTTTCCAGAATGCCACGTGGCAGGGGCGACCCCGGGCCACTAGGAAGGTCAAACACGTATTTTTTTGAAGAGACGAAAAAATTAAAATTATGACAACCAGTTTATTCGAATTTTCCACGTGGAGAAAAAAAAATTCTCAAGCAAAAGAGAGCAGCTTCTGGGCGAGTTGCTTGCGAGTTTCAATCGACAAATTCTCATATCTCTTGAATTTTTCCTTCAATTCATCGGCACTCTTTGCCGAATCGAGAGCATTCGTCAGCAGGGTCTTCAATTTGTGCTCATCGGCAATTCGAATCACGAAATCCGTGTCGATTTGCCCAGTTTTAAGAGCGTATTTCAAGTATTGTTCACACGAGAGTTTGAGTCCATACGTGTCGAAACGAGTGGAGAGGCGCAGAATCCAGTCCACGTTGCATTCTGAATCGGTATTTTGCTTATCGGTAAAAACTAGTCAAGCCTACTTTCAATGCGAATTGGAACGGCATAGAGAAACTGGAGAAAATCGTTAAACTCGAGGCTATCGAGATTGTGGAATTCGATTTTGTCCGTTTTGGCGAATTCGACAGAAATGACCGGAGAGTGAACGGACACAATCTGAAAATTGTTGATTTTTTACCGGTAATTTTTTCAGAAAAAATTCAGAAAACTTTTCGGTAAGCTATTTCGGGATTTTTCGAGAATTTTTATCGATGGATTTACCGGTAAAAATTTTTAAAACCATTTTTACCAGTAAAAATTCGAAAAAATCAAACGGTTAACTTCCTTACTGAAAACTGACGAACGAGAAATTGGTTTTTGTTGATTTTTTACCGGTAATTTTTTCGGAAAAAATTCAGAAAACTTTCCGGTAAGCTATTTCGGGACTTTTTATTGGTGGATTTACCGGTAAAAAATTTTAAAAAATTTTTATCGTTGAAAAATCGGAAAACTTCCCTACTAAAAACCCCTTACCATTTTATTAACATGAAAAACTGTCCCATCAACCGAAATAGTTCCATCCGAGTACTCTCCCTTCTCCAAGAAATTAAAGTACTTTGCCGTCTCAAACCCGATCACCTTCTTCACCCCAACAATGACACGGAAAGTGATACCTCCATTGACCACAAATCCACTATCCTTCTCGAGAACCTCATCGAGTGAAGTGAACGTATTCCATCCACAATTCTCCGCCTCTTCGGACTCGAACGAGAAGTCCATTTGACGAGCCACCGACTGTTTCGGTCTCTCCGGATTCTCGAGAACGATGCGAAACTGTCCGAATGTCTCCCAGGCGTTGGCGACGTCGACTGGAGTGCAGAAGAGGAATGTCGAGAGGTATTTCCCTTTTGGGGTCTCATTCAGACACACGTTCAGATGCCAATCGATATCTCCGGTACCGTAGAGCTCACTGTTCTTTCCGACAGTGTCCAGGTTCTCCAAGTCATTGAGAACAAATTTGAATTCGGTCCGTCCGAATTCGTAGAAATCTGAATAGGAAAATTGTGAATAAAACGCTCAATAAAAACCGACCCTCAATCGTTTTAGACATCTTTTCGCTGATTTCGATTTGAAATTCAAAGATTCAAAGATTAATTCAAAAAAAAGTGTTGTCAAAGTGCCACGTGGCAAGTCTAGAACTTTCTGGAGAAATGGGGGCACGTGAAAAATAGAAAAAAAAGAATAAAATAATTTATTCAAAAAAGGAACGCAACTGTTTTTACTCTTCGTTTTGAGGCTCAAGGTCTCAGGTACAGAGTCCGTCTTCACATCCTTGAGGACATTTGGAGCACGTGACCCCTTTCTCAAACATTTTTCCGGTCAACTCAGAACTAAAATTATAAAAGATTTAAAAGAAAAAACTCTTTTTGAACTCACATATCTCCAAATTGACACAAGACGCTAGTCGAACAGTCAGGTGGCCTGATACACCCAACTTTGGTCATCTGAGGCCAGAGAATCGTGTAGAGGGAGGTCCACTGGTAAACCTCGTTGCTCGACTCCTCAACACTAGTCTCCCCAAACATATCACCCAATTCAGCTAGTCCTCCAGCCATTCCAAGGAATAAATCACCACCCACAAGAGGAAATTCGATGGTTCCATTCTCCGGACACCCGGTTTCATTCAAAGACTGGGTGAGCTCGTCATCCCAAACCAGTTTACTCATCGATGTCACCTCTGCTTTCAACGAGAATCTGCTTCTCGCCCCATTGAATTCCTTTAGGACGTGTGCCTGAAACTCTTCTTCCGTCTGAGCATTCCAGTCAAAAGGGCTTTCGATGCACATTGAATCACGGCATTCACAAGAGTCACATTTGTCAGCCATCTCGAATATCGGTCCGTCTTTTTGGGTTCTGAAACTGGTTTTGCGGCTCTATAGTAAAATTGGGGTCCCTTCGAAAAATCGGGGTCCCTTCAAACTTCGTCAGAAAAATAGGGGACCCTTCAGAAAAATAGGGGTCCCTTTAGGCTTAATAAGCTCAAAATATATAAGGGACCCCTATTTTTCTGAGGGGTCCCCTATTATTTTTGCGCAAATCGAAGGGACCCCTATTTTTTGGGAGACCCTTATTTTCGAAGGGACCCCTAAACTACAATAGAACCGTTTTTACTAGGTAAACCTTAGGTATGCTGACATACCTAGGCCCCAGGAAGCAGATTAGATTGGTTTCTTCCCCGGTACCCTGACAGAATTTAAAGGCGCATTCAACTCGAGTCAAATCACTACGGTAGAATTCATAATACTTTGAAAACTCTTCAGTGGCGTTCGCGGGGTCCGCTCCATTTTTTAGGATATGATCGGTGAAGTTTTTAATGTTCGTGGTGACGTCATCAACTGAAATAGGTACCGTACCCTGTTTTTGAAAACTTTGGTTACCTAGATAACCGGTGGGACCTTGTGACAGCCTCAATCGAATCGATCCATCCACGGAATCACATGAAGCTTTCGAAGCCATCCAAGCCAGAGAAAGATCCCATTTCTAAACTCCCCATTGTCACAACTCTTCTGAAGCACCTACCAGCCACCGAATATCCGCCCCAATTCTGTGATTCACTAGTTTCCTTGCGCCATTTAAGCTAGCCAACACCTCCGTCGCCATGGTTTCTTCATTCGGAGCCTCGGCCACCAACGTGTACTCTAAAGTGGCACATTGGACAATAAGAAAGAGGAAGCTGAATACTTGAAACAACATTTGAAATGATAAGGGGGAGAAGAAATGGGAACGAGTAAAAAAAACAAGGCTAGGTTATTTTATAAAAAATAAAAAAATAAAAAAATAGGTACTATCCACGGAAGCTTTTCTCCGCTAGTTTTTGTTGTGGTCTCCGGTTTTTTTATCGCCTGGGGAACCCCTAGACACAATTCGTTTCTGCATCCTTTTTCACATAAAGAGCAAGTGCTCCCTGATCTGTAGAGAGTCGTTTTTCTGGAATTTAGGTTTTTTTCTGGATAAAACAGTTTTAAATCGGTAAAAACAATAGTTCTTAACTAACCTATTGGGCCCTCCAAATACGCAAATAATCTTCTGGCACTTTGGAGCATGAGCACACCCAATCTTGGTATTATCCCATTGATACGGAATATATAATTCTGATTCTTGCCTCCTGACGCTCTGTTTTGAGCTGAGGAACCTTTCCGCTAGCTCTTTTCCCTGCTCAGCTGGAGCAATCGGTAGGTACTCTAGATCAAATCGGACTGCAAAGCCAGGAAGACTCTTTCCACAGTTTTGAGCAATCAGGGAGGCATTTCTTTGGAGCAAATGGTTCCACGTCTGAAAAAATATAGTTGTCCAGATTTTCTTAGCCTGATTACCATTTCATACATGTTACCAGCGTAAACCCTTTCAGCAAATCCCCGCCTTCTCGAATTCCAAACCCTGACAGCTTCTTTTTCTAGGTTACCAACGGAATCCGGCTCTTTGCAAATCCCGGAACATGACTTTTGACCATTTCTGAATTTAAAAAAGTATAGGTACAGTGAAAACAAAATAACCTTGGTCCCAAGAAGCACAGATTATTATATAGGCCCTGGTTGGGTAGAGAGCACACTTTAAAACTGCATCCGATTCGGATGTGTTCCGGGGAAAGCATTCTTTCCTGATCGGGGTCAATTGAAGAGGAATTGAAGTTTTGGAATAGGCTGACTAAAAAGAGTCATTAAGGGTTGTCAAGGTGGAAGTCTAGCCTAAGCCTAAGCCTAAGCACGACAAAGTTTTTAAATAGGCTGACTGAAAGGGACTATTCAAGGGGTTCGAAGTTAGGCTTAGGCTTAAGTCTATGCTTTAGGCTACTCACTTCGAAATTCTGTTCTAGTTAGATCCATTGTCAAATTGAATATAACTTTACTAAACCCCTCCACTTTCAAATCCGAATCATCGCAGTTATCATCCGTTGCTCGCCGAGCCATTGTCTCCAGCGACTCGTCTCGATTCTGAAACCTATTTTTAATGGTTCTACCACCTTTTTACCCACCAATACAAACAAATCCGCGCCCATTTCTGCTGAAATATTCTCTCTTCTCTCGTTTAGAAGTTGAATGAGGGCATCACCCCGAGAGTATTCTTCGTCTTGAACCAAATCAAATTGACAGTTACAGTAGGCGAAGAGGAGGAGAAGGGTCATCATTGGAAACATTGTAATTGGTGTTGTTAAAATGAATAGTTTTTAGAAATGATTTTTTTTGTGAGTTCCGTCAAAAGGTTACGGTTAAAAAACAGGAAAAAAAAATACAAGTTTATAGATCAGTATAACGGTGGGTAACAATAGTGTAAAGAAGGAAGAGGATGATTCCGAGGGTCGATAAAAGGCAGAGTAAGACCCCGAACTGCTTCCAACTGATTCCACTAGACATTCGAGTAGTTTTGCTTCTTTCCTGTTCTTCGGCAGTGACTTGTCCTTCAGCAACCGATTCAATGGCTTCCACAAGGTTCACTTCTTGGCAGAGTCCATCGAAACATCTTTCAGGACACTCTCCGCAAAGTACACCGGTTGGAAATGTCATAGGCTTTCTGGAGGACCTGAACAACCATTTTTAGAGGGTCTTTATCACAGAATCCTTACCAATCAGGACCAAGAACACAGGCATACGAGTAATTTTGGCAGGTCATTGGAACACAACCGAATTCTTTTCTTTGAGGGGCAAGCATTTGCATCGTGGAGTTCCCGAAGACCTGAAAGCCGTCTAGGTTTTCATTAAGCATCATCCAGAGTGCTCCTAGAGGATCAAGGGACCTTGGATGCATATGGAAATGGGTTCCTTGGAAGCCAGAGTGATCGGGGTCACAGACACGGCCGAGGAAGGTGGCCAGTTTGACGGCTTCGTCGGACCAGGTCTGAAAATAAGTTGGACGTGTCGGCCTAATATTTCTGATTTAAGAGGTTAAGGTATAAAAATAATAGGTCTCGGCAAGCTTCTCACAATGGAATAACTCAAAGCTCTGCAGTGGTAGCAAGCCAAAAAATCTTTCGTTTCAAAAAAAAACTGCTCAGTTTTCGGCTAGTAACTTTTTTCAGAGCAATGCTACAAAAGTGAGAATAACACCATCGTGTAGAGCTCATTTAGAGCTATCATTTCCACTTTTTGATCATCAAAAAATCCTAACTTTGAAGGGAGTTACGCCCCTCGGAACATACCAGCTCATACATCCCGGTGGCATTGAACGTCTTCGCCAGCTGCCTTCTCATCCGATTCCATTCCATCATATACCCCCGGAATTCATCTTTTCCCATAGAAGAGTAGTCGATTGGCTCCTCCCGACACAAGTTCTCGAATTGCTCATCTTTGACACAATTCCGGTTTTCCAGACGGTCCTGAGCGAATTTTCTGCTATCGAAAGCGCAGAAGAGGTTGTTTCCGGAAGAGCAATTCTTAAAAGAGCACCCGATTCTCGATCCGATATCTAGATGAAGGCTAGCCGATTTGCCCCCAAAGATAGCGATGGTGGGGAGGGGATTCAGGGAGAACGAGTCGGTGTCGTTGAGCTTCTGAAGGACCTGTGCCACGTCATCTATCTTTACGAAGAGCTCCCCATTGGAGATCTCTATAGGGCAAGTGTCGATTCTTTCGGTTGCGTACAGTTCCAGAGAATAGTCCCAACTCTGAAATTCTCATTTTTCATTTTCATCGTCCCTGTTAACTGCTAACAAGAGCGTAGCTAGTGGAATCGCCATCCAATAGATTCTTGATTTGATTCAAAGCGTCGACCAAATCGTTCTGATAGGCAGTCGTCGTTGAGAAGATCAGAAGAGAGGCGAGAAGTGTGGAGACGTTCATCTCGGATGTTTTGGATTGAATCGGGGGAGGAGGAGCTGTGTTGGGGATGGTCCATTAACCTCGGACTGCCCCGAAGTGTCCTGGGGGCGGGGCATTGGGTTCAGGAAGTTCGAAATCACGGGGTGTGATCGTAAAATTATGACGCAGTTGAAAAAGTGATTTTCTTGAGAACGGTTCGAAATTTTCGATAGTTTTTCTGAAAATTTGCAAGCGGGGGTTTATTCGGATCCTGAATTCCATGGTATTCATTATTTTCCTCCGAAAATTTTTCGGTTTTACCAAAACGTCAAAAAAGGGGGAGGTTGTATAATTATGACGGTTCTATTGTAGTTTAGGGGTCCTTTCGAAGAATAGGGGTCCCCTGAATAAATAGGGGTCATTTCAACTTGAGTAAAAAAAATAGGGGTCCCTTCGATTAGCCTTAAAAACAGAGGTCCCTCATATATTTTTTGAGCTTATTAGCCTAAAGGGATCCCTATTTTTTAAGGGTAGCCTATTTTTCTGATGAAGTTTGAAGAGACCCCCATTTTTTTACTCAGGTTGAAGTTACCCCTATTTTTTTAATGGATCCCCTTTAACTAAAATAGAGCTAAACCTATTTCCGCTAGAAACTGAAAATACAGAATTTCTTTTCTCCGATAAATCCCATGAAACACTCAGAATTTTAAATGTTCAAGGACTTTTTGCGATGGAACGCGCTTTCTGGTGTGGGCTGCGCATGGCGTTCAATGTTGTACCACAAGACTGTACCAGATGGGTGCCACGAATTGGTCGTTGTGGTGTAGAGAATGGAGGCAGTTGTGGTGGACATGGTCCAATGAGGGGTGCCTCATATTGATTCATACTCTGTTGTTTTTCTCTTCTATTCCTTTCTTTATGTTAAGTGGAACCAAAACATTTTTATAACTCGGGAAGAAACGTTTCCAAATTTAATAAGGTTACTGTGGAACGCGCTTTCTCGAAGTTTTTGTGACAAGACAATATTCTTTTCAAAACCCAACAAAAGAAAACCATTCTTCTACATCTATCAATCTAAAAAAAAGTGTAACGATGACTGGTGTCTCCTTCGTCGTTTCACTCTCTCTCACTCTCCTCCTCTCTCGCCGAAAAATTAACGAGCATTTCTTTTTTATCAACCCAAACGTTTCGAGAACTTCTAACACTTTTCGATCTTTTATTTCTCTTCAAAACTAAAGTTCATTGGGGCGCGGTTGCCGCATCACTGACTTTTTCATATTTTTCTTTACAAGATGATATCAGATCTCACCACCACCCGCTGCACGTGAATATGAATCATGCCATATTTTGTGTATTCCTGTTCTCTCTCTCTCTCTCTCTCTCCTCCTCTAGGTCTCTGTGTAGCCTCGAAGATGTGTGTCTTCCCATGTACTTTGCGCTCTCGCGTCTCGTCCACTGATTATTTTTTCTTTTGCTTCCACTGATTGTTCCCATTGATAAATATCATCTCTTTTTCATTTGACCCGCTCAGTTTTCCCGATGCAAAATCCTCGGGAAAAAAGGCGGATATTGCAAACGCGCTCCACCGCACAACTAATAAATATTCGGGTATACCCGGGTAGTGTGCCCTGTGGGGTCCCCAACACCGAAAAACTAACCCTAAAATTTAAAATTGAAGCCCCCTTCCCCCAAATAAGAAAAAAACTCCCCCCATATAGGAACCTGCCCCAATTAACGTATATAATTTTGAAGCCAAAAAAACATGAACCCGCGAAAAAAAAATGTGGCGGAAAAAACACGTGGCAACCTGAGGGGCCGTGTAGACTCATTTCTTTCAGTTTTCATTTTTGAACTTTCGTCTTCGATATGAAGGTATGTGGGCCCTTTTAGCACAAAACCCGTGGCCGAATTCGGTAGAAAACTCTTCCATTCACCCCAATTACCTCGACCTTTTCAAAGCGGTTTTTGAGGCATTTAGAGGCATTTTCAGAAAAAGTTGTCAACAGAAAAAATGTTCAGAATTAAAAACTACATCTAATACGCCAATTTTTTGAATTTTATTTCAATCCTCCTTTAGGCAATAGGGGCTTTAAAACCCACACTTTGACCTTTTTTCTCTCGACTTTTTTTTCCATTTCTTTATAATTTTCAACTAATTTTTTTTAGTTGTTCAAAATGGGAGGAACTCAAAATGGGAAAGCCGTGGACGCTGGAAGGTTTGATTCAGACCCCCTTCAATTATATACTGATAACCCCTTTTTAGTGTCAAAAATGTGACGATCGTTGGGAGGCCAATCAGCAAACTGGATCAGTGCCCGAAGCCGGCGTTCTACGTATTCTGGCTCGTCAAACTCAACATTCTGATGATGCTTCTGGGCGCCACGGTGGCCAGTATGTTGGATAAATGGGGGATAGTGAAGACGAAAAGAGCGAAAGGAGACCCGCGAACAGAGGTATCGTTTCGATGGTGTTGTTCTTTCTTCTCACCACTTATCACACTTTGATAAGCGGAATGCGGAAATCACAAACTTATCAGTCACAAAAGAAATATTTCAGGACTTCCCGCCACTTGGAAACAGTTTCGATGCCACGTATACAGACCATATCTATCGACAATCGACGGATGTTGTAAACCGACCGATTAGCGGCGTTCCCGGAGCTATTGTGAGGCTCAAGGATCGATATTCTGATGATCATGGATGGACACAAAAGTTGGTCTTTGAAAGCTTTTTTTAAGCGTTTTATCAATTTTTCTAGTCGAAAATGGATTTTTATCAGTTTCCCCCGGCGAAATTCGAACTTTTGTCGCTGAAAAAGGCTAAAAACATTTCGGCTCTATTGAGAATAGGGGCCCCTTCGAAAATTAGGGGTCCCTTCAAACTTCATTAAAAAAATAGGAGACCCTTCAGAAAAAAAAGGGACCTTTCACCAGTCATCACTTTTTTAATAAGCTCAAAAAATATATAAGGGACCCCTATTTTTAAATTGAAGCCTGAAGGGACCCCTATTTTTCTGAAGGGGCCCCTATTTTTTCGGGGGCCCTTTTTTTCGAAGGGACCCCTGTTTTTAAGGTTACCCGAAGGGACCCCTATTTTTTGGAGGCCCCTATTTTTCGAAGGGACTTCTATTTTTTGAAGAGACCCCTAAACTACAGTAATATTTCCAGATACACTGGCGGCGAAACCGAAGTGATTAATCTTGGCTCCTACAACTACCTCGGCTTCTCACATCGTTCGGGAGTCTGCGCGGAAGCCGCTGCTGCACACATCGAGAAATATGGAATTAATTGTGGAGGATCCCGTCAAGAACAAGGAAACCACCTCGTGCATCGATCTGTCGACCGGACGATCGCCGATTACCTAGGTGTGGAGGATGCGATCGTGTTCCCAATGGGTTTCGCCACGAATTCAATGAACATCCCATCGCTTGTCGACGAAGGCTCTCTGATCCTTTCGGATCGTCTCAATCACGCTTCCCTTGTCACTGGATGCCGTCTTTCCGGTGCAAAAACCGTCGTTTTCAAGCACAATGACGCGAAGGATTGCGAACGAAAACTTCGTGACGCCCTCTGCCAAGTCAGTCCAAACACCGGAAAACCGTACAATAAAGTGTTGATCATCATCGAAGGAATCTACAGTATGGAGGGAACCATCGTCGATTTGCCGGCGTTCATCGAAGTGAAAAAGAAGTACAATTGCTATCTGTTCCTTGACGAAGCACACAGTATTGGGGCTGTTGGTCCAACTGGAAGAGGAGTCGCCGAGTATTGGGGATGTAATCCCAGAGATATTGATGTTATGATGGGAACTCTTACGAAGTCATTTGCGTCGGCTGGAGGATACATGGGCGGCTCAAAGGTAAGAATAGCTGATTTTGAGCAGAAGAGAAAAAAAAATTAAAATCAAGCAAACCAAAATTTTTAAAGCTGAGCAAGCCTATTTTCTAAAAAAAAAATTAAAAAAAAATTTTTTTTTGAGCCTAAAAATCCTATTTTCAGAATTAAAAAACCCCACTTTCTAAGCAAAAAAGCCTATTTTCAAAGTCAAAAAAGTCTATTTCTACGGTCAAAAAACGTATTTTCAGAGCCAGAAAATCCATTTTTTAGCAATAAAAAACATGTACCTAATTTTTGGCCGGGAAAAAAAAACTAAAATCAACCAGAAAAACTTTTCAAAGCTGAGCAAGCCTATTTTCAGATTTGAAAAACCCACTTTCTAAGCAGAAAAGCTTATTTCAAGGGTCGAAAAACCTATTTTCAGAGCCAAAAAACCATTTTTAACAATAAAAACATGTATTTCTGTGTATTAATTTTCCCATTTTTCCAGAAAGTCATCGATCACATTCGTCGATATTCAGCTGGAACTGTCTACGGAGTCACCATGTCCCCGCCTCTCATTGCTCAGGTTGAGACGGCTGTTTCGGTACGAATCTCCAAACCCCGCCCCCCTCTAATTCCTATTTTCAGATAATGTCTGGAAGAGACGGAACAGATATCGGACGACGAAAAGCTATCCAACTACTCGAAAATTCGAGATATTTCCGAAAGGAATTGCGTAAACGTGGATTCCTTGTCTACGGAAACAACGACAGTCCGGTGGTGCCGCTCATGACTTTTTATATCACTAAAGTAGTGTAAGTGTCTAGAAATCAGGATATTTCTCAAAAAATAAGGGTTTTTTCAGTGAATTCTCTCGGCGAATGCTGAAACATAACATTGGAGTGGTGGCTGTCGGCTACCCGGCCACGCCCCTTTTGGAAGCACGAGTACGGTTCTGTTTGAGTGCCGATCACACCAAAGAGCACTTGGATTATGTGAGTTTTTGAATTTTAATTTTTTTCTTTGAAATTTTTATTTTTAGATTCTGGAGGCTCTTGTAGAAGTCGGCGAGGAGACGAACACGTTCTACGGGAAAAAAATCCACGACGAGTAACTGTTCCATTTTTTGTCATTATCTTCTTGCCTTTCCCCCCTTATTATCTAAATTCCCTATTTAGGATTTTGCACATTCCCTCGCTTCCCACCCGGCTATCTATTCTATATTATATTCTGGATTGTCATCATCATCATTTTCTAGGTGAACAATTGACATGACATGTATTTTTCCTCCCCTGCCTTTTCAAGACGCTCAATTTTATGTACCACATGTTTATTATATACTCCGCTTTTTTAACAATAATAATATTAAATCTTCACAAACTTCATATCGTAGACAACACATCTCTTGGCATTGCTAAACGGAAGAACTTCTTGAGTCGAAGGAATAGAGCCATGGGGATGGAAGTGATAGCGGAGGAGGAGATTTCCGATAATCTAAAAAAAATAGTATATAAAAAAACGATTATCTAAAAGAAAAAATTGCAAAAGCAACGGTCAATCAGGTGTTGATGGGAGGGGGGGTTTGTTGGCCAGACTGTCTACTGAGGGGCGGGCAAGACAATCTGACCGAGGTCTCCTAGGAAACCGTTATCACCTGCGAACAGGTGACATCAATAACCCATCAACTCCGGACCGTGCGGCCACGTCCTCGGAAAGGGGAGACTATAAATTGAGGGGTGTCGAAGCAGCCGACACCTCACGGGCGATGGCGTGGACACGTGGCATTGCGTGGGCGTGAATACTACGCGCTTTATTTATTTTTTCACGCAAAAAAAGTCGGATTTTTTTAGTTTCACTGGAGCGCATTTGCTTTTGGCGTATTCTGGGACTCACCAAATACAACTCAGCCTTTGCCAACGCCTCCCCCAAACAAGACCGCTTCCCGAGGCCAAACGGAATCACTTGCTGAATCAACTTCTCATTTCTCAAAAACCGGTCCGGATCAAAACGATCCGGATCCTCGAACACCTTCTCATTTGTGTGAAGAGCACTCAGCTGAGAAGCGATAAAACATCCAGAATCCACTGGATGACCTCCGATTACTGTAGGCTCGTGATTGATTCTCCAGAAATTCACATTTAGAATCGAGGCGTGTCTTTGAATTTCGGCAAGCGTCGCCGTGTAATACGGAGTGTTGTTCTTGTCTTTGAGAGACAACGAACGGATTCCGCCATCGGTTATTTTCATCAGTTCTTCACGGACTTTATCCATCACTTTTGGGTTATTCAAGAACCGGATGAATGCTGAGATTAACGTCATTGTAGTCGTCTCCTGACCTGTGATCCATAAATCCATCACCAGCACTTTCAGGTTTGTCTCGCTGGAAAAGTTAAAATATCTCGGTTTCTAGGAGAGCTATCAAAAAACTGTCAACTAATGATTTATTGCTCATGTTAAAATACATATTTTGTTAGTTGGACACTTTTTGATATCTCTGACATCAAGCTAGATACAAGCCGCTAAAGTAGAATGTCGTTTGAGATACGCATGCTTTCTGTGTGTTTCACTTTGAGCGCACGTATCTCACTTGTATAATAAGATATCAAAAAAGTTTCAACTGATAAAATATTGATAACAACGTGATAAATATTTTACAAGTTGGCAACTTTTTAGTAACTCAAATGGCAAGCAAGATACAGGCAGTCAAAGAAGAGGAAAACGCCGACAGGAGGGTCTTTGTCTCTCCAACTTTAAGCACTTACATCTCGGCTCTTCTGATAGATATCAAAAAATAGTCAACTAAAAAACTATTTTTTATAAAAATTTAAATATTTCAATAGTTGACAACTTTTCCTAATCTCTTCTAGAAACCGAGATATCTTCTCTTTTCCCAAACTCACTTATAAATATCACTGCCTGGATTCTGTTTCATCTTCAGCAGAAAAGCATCCACAAAGTCTTCCACATTATCAGGATCGATTTCATAGTCTCCATTCAAATAGTCTCTGGATCTTTTGACAGCATCTTCTGATACATAATCCATTATTTTATGTTGATCATTGACCATTGCATTGAAGCTTTTAGGGAAGAATCTTTTCAGAACCCATGCTGGAAGAGTCAGATCAAGTGGAGAGAAGCTTTCCATGGCTTCATCTAACATGTGCTTGAACGTCAAAAATCTCGTTTTGTTTCTCTGAAAAAATTGATTTAGATCATAAAGTGAGGGACTAGAGACAAACTTCATCAAACCGGAATCCCATCAGGATGTTATTTATGACACTTCCAACTGTCAAATCGAAAAACACGTTGACAGTTTGAACGGTGACTCCATCCTTGGCGACGGCGTCAATTTCGGAGCATCTTGCGTTCAGCTCCGCCATAATTTTCTCCTCCATCAAATCTCTCCCCATTCCCATATTTCTCATGGTTAGCATTGAGAACCGTCTCAATTCTTGCCATTTTTCTCCGTTCGAGAAGAATATTCCGTTTCCGTCTGGAAATGTTGGATTGAGGGTTATATCTCGGCTCCAAAAGAAAATACAGTAAAGTTGTCAATTAATAAAATGTAGAGCTTATTATGAGCAACATTTTATTAGTTGACATTTTTTGTTATCTCCAAGGACAATGGAGATAATAGCGTTGAAGTGAAGCATTAGGTTACAATTCTTGCTAGTCAATCTTCAAACGCTGATATCTCGGCTCCTGGGCATGATGCAAAAAAGTTGTTAACTAACAAAATTTTTAATATAAAATGAGCAATATTTTACCAATTGAAACTTTTTTGCTATCGTTAACGATAGCGGAGATAATAGCGTTCAATGTAGCGAGCAGCTCTACAGCCACTTCATGTCGATTAGCCTTCAAACGTTTATATCTCGGTTATTGGTCAAGATAAAAAATAATTGTCAACTAACAAAATGCTCCAAATAACATGAGCAATATTTCACCAGTCTACACTTTTTTATCATCTCTAACCCTGGCCGAGTTATAGGTTCAGACTCACGTCGAACATAATCCATGATCGGAGGAACATGCTTATCTGCATACTTCGTGGCATTTTTCACAAAAACCTCATGAGAGATCTCGTAATCCGTGATGTTCACATGAGGAATCGGACCCAGCCAAAGAGTAAAAACGTCTCCGTAATTCTAAAATTCCATATTTTCTCGGCTCCCCAGTTAAAAACTCACCTTTCTATAGTAATTGAGAGTCGGGGTGATTCCTCCGGTCCTCCACAAATGATATCCAATTTGATGAAGGTTCCCAATCAACGGAAGAGCCAGAGGTCCAGGGGGAAGTCTTCTGGACTTCAAGAACTGTCTGGCAGTCAGAAAAGAGACAATCGAAATGATAAATAACAAGAGAAACATATCGGGTTGAAAAACATGGTCTTCTTCTCTATTTATATACGACCAGAATGTTATCTAGACACTCAAAAAACTACATTGGTGACAAAGACGACGCGTAGTTTTTACTGATTGCAAGAAGGCAGAGTGTGTGTTATCGGAGAACAATTTGACTAATTTTTTTTTGATTTTTGTTTTTTTTAACAGTAAAAATTAATTATGGGGAGCTTATTTTTTAGTTTCTCATTGAGAAATCGGCAAAAAAAAATTTTTTAATAGATTTTTAATTTTGCTTTCTGATTGTGCAGAGACCAAAGGTCGAACTTTAAACGAGCCTGACGTAGAGTTACATTTGTTTGTATACAAATGTAATAAATGTAAAGACGTTGTGTAAGGGGTAAATGTCGAAGAGAGTAATACAATTCTAGACCCCATAGACCTTGGTCCAGTCTCACTTTTCTTCTTTTATGAGTTTTTCAAGACTAGATATGGTACTTTGGCTTTATTTAGAGTTAATCTGATACAAAATATACGTTTTCCCTTATAAAATAGGTCACAGATTTTTAATTTACCGTTATAATTTTAATAGACGGGTGCCCCCTTCCAAGCTGCTTTTATCTCGGTTTCCAATAGAGATATCAAAAAGTGGTCAACTAACAAAATGTAGTTTTTAATATATGGTATATTTTGTTAGTTGATCAATTATCAATATCTCCATTGAAAACCGAGATAAAAGCAGCCAAAATCGAGTGACGGGGGTGCCGGTCTATTAGAACAAACACGGTAATTTTTTCCTTAAATTCTTTTTGTCTCAAATACAGTTTAGTCGGGTAGCTCTTAGAAATAATTTTAAACATAACTTTTCAACCAAAAAACAGGTTTAATTTAAAAAATCCAATGAATTAGTTCCTTTTAGCCGATATTCCCTCTTCCCAAAAAAAATTTTTTCTCATCGGAAATGTGGTATTTCACTACTATGTTCAAACTCCCTTTTTTCAATTTTTTTCTCTCTGTTTTTTTCTTATTCGCTGTCTTTTCTTATCCCAGACCAATCCTTTATTGATTTTTGTTTTTCCTACTCGATGTCTCCCGCGCATATGCCCAGGAGCAAGATTTGACCTATCGCGCGCGCTCTTTCCAATTCTCACTCTTTCTCTCCACGATCTCTTTCGTTCTCTTTTACTGTTTTTGTTTTGCTTATGATACACAATTTGTGGTCCTCCCTCGTGAATTGTTTCCAAGCGACCTCTTCTTCTCTAGGCATCCTCCAGGGGCCAACGCGCAGCTGTCGTCCCCTCTTTCTCTCCTCCTCTCATTATTCCATGCATTCCACTCACTAAACCCTTTTCGCCTCTAGTCACACTCTTCTTGTCCCTCTCTTTTCACTCCTTTCGCTTCTTTGCAACATCTCGCGAAAAAAAAGAATCCATATTTTTCTTTCATTTAGAATATTGAATTTATTTTCGGTTTTTTAAAAAATTGATTTCTACTTTTTCTCATGGCGCCGTAGAAACAAAAGAATGAGTCAGAAAATCGTAAACATTTCGAATTTGATTAAAAAATATTAAACAATAGAATTCTACTATTACAAAAATCTCCTCCTAGCTTCTCTATTTTAAAAATTTTCCGTTTCACGAAAATCTCTTTTCACGTTGCCACGTTTTCCCTGCGTGGAAAGCCCTCCGTAAATCGACACTATTCAAATTTCGCGGGCGGTTTTCACTAGTTTTGCCCTTAGCCCATACTCCTGCCAAGCCACGCCCCTTTTGTGCAGAGTGCGCACACTATCTCATTCACTCAGTCAATCAGTCATTCCACCTCAATTAGCCTCATTCGTGTGCAACAGTCGTCTCATAGACTGGTGACCCCTCTTCTCCCTTCTCTCATCGATTTACCCCTTCTACCGTAATCTGACCCCGTTTTTTGATTCCTTAATCCGATCCTTTTTTCCAGACTCAAAACTCTAAATATGAGCTATAATAATCGTTACAACGATCGTCGAGACGACAGAAGAGATGACCGTGGCCAGTACAATGACCGCTATGACGACAGAAGAGACGGAAACGAGAGCCGTCAAAGCGGATCCGATAGATCGCAGTATGGCGGAAGTCAGTATGGAGGCTCACAACATGGAGGATCCCAATACGGTGGCTCCCAGTACAGTCAACACAGTGGTGATTCTCGTCGTGGCGGTAGAGGCGACTACGGACGCGGAGGATCCCGTGGCGGAGGACGTGGCGGTCATCAGAACGGACGCGACGATCTCTCTCATCAGATGGGACGAATGAATATGAATTCCAATATTTATTCCCAACATGGCAACCCAAGATGCCCAAGACCTGTTCCTCAAGTTGGGGACCTCGCCGGCTCAGCTCATCAGCCACGTATGCCAATCCCAAAGAAAGATCTTGCTCATAACACGCAGAAGTTCGCCGAGCGCCCAGATAGCTGGGTGTACGATAAGAAAGCCGTTGGAACGAAGACCACTCTTCTAACCAACCACGCACTCGTTCATTTGCCAGAGCAGACTGTTCAGTTGTACTGCTACAACATTGAGATTTTCAATAACAAGAAGCTGGTGAACAACAGAGAACAGGCGTCCCCACTGTTCCACGCTTACGTCAGAAAGTTTACCCGTGATTTTCCAAATCGTCGGGATTATGTCTTCAACGACGTGAACATTCTCTGGACGAGCTCCAGGTTGCCGAAATCCGAAGGAAGAGTGGGCGACAATAGATCCTGGATGATGTACAAGTACACCACTCGTTTCGACTTTGGTCAGACAATTCGGGAGGATCAGGATAAGCAGCTTCTCTCAACTCTTGTCGATGCTATCGCCACCGCTAGAGTTAGATCAGGGTATGTTTTATTTCTAGAATTTAAAAATAATATCTTGGATTTCAGCTGCCCAAAGTTCACCGTCTTCAAAAGATGTATGTTCATGATTGGTGATGGCACAACCGACAATCAGATCGAAGCGCCACTCTCATTCCCAGTTGGTCAAGGACTCGACGCCCGTTGCGGTATCTCTATTGGAGTCCGTATCAATTTGAGAGCCGGAGTCACCGCCTGCTACGATATCTCTCACACGATCTTCAATCGTCCTGGATACCCATTGATTCGCCTTCTCTGTGAGCTCATCAACGCGGGGCCAATCAGCGATGAGGAATTCGAGGAGGTTTGGGATGAGCGTCTTCGTGGTGCAGTTATGACAGAGAGAAACTTCAACGAATTGGACAGAATTCTAAAGAAAATGAAGCTTCGTTACTCTCTGGAGACTGCCGTGAGCATTGATGAGAACGGAAAAGTGATTGTCAAAAAGATCCCGAGAGATCCAAAAGATTTCAAGTACTATCAGCTCACGGCGACATCTGCTCAAGATACCACATTCCGGGACGACAAAGGTAAGACGTGGTCGATTGCCGAGTACTTCTTGGAGGTCTCCCACATTCGTCTTCGCTACCCGAACCTTCCGTGCTTCGTCAAGAAGCCATCGAAGCAGAATACAAGGTTCATTGCATTCCCAATGGAGTTCGTCAGCTATGTGACGGATGCAGTACGCTATGAAGGAAATCCGGGCGATCGGATCAAGATGGAGATGATTCGCCAATCGGCATACACTGCCTCTCAACGACGCGCTCTTCTTCAGCATATCATTGAGCAGAAACCAATCGCTGATGTCCCCGCAGCAATTGACAATAATGATTCGTACATGAGAAATCATGGTTTGTCGATTGAAAAGGAGATGTTGAGTGTCAAGGCTACCATTTTGCCACCACCAACAGTCGTCTATGGAGAAGGATCCAAGTTCACTGATGTGCATCATATCGGAGAATGGGAAGCCATAACCCACGACCCAATTCGAAAAGTTCTTGAAGGATCCGTCTATGTTCGGAATAAGGATGGTCCGCAACTCAAGAAGCGACTTCTTTGCTCAGTTATTCACATTTCGTCGCCGGAAAATGGAAAGACTGAGATTAGTTATGATCCGTGAGTTTTTTTCTTCCAGGCCATTTTAATTTTAATTTTCCAGCGCCTGCTACCATCGTCTGATGAATGCAATTGAGGAGGCCGGACAGCCAGTCGCCTGGGAGAACTACGAGGAGAGATACGCCGCGATGCACGGAGTTCTCAACTACTGCCAAGGAGCCGACGACCCATACGTCATTATGGAATTCTTCCAAAACATCAAGGCTAACATTGACAACAAGTATAAGCAGAGTGAAGATGAGGTTATCATCCCATTCGTGCTCTTGGTCTTCCAAATCAAGTGCTCGACTCTGAAAGGTCATCGGGATCAGTGGGATAACGACTACAACTTTATCAAGTACCTTGGAGACAGTGAAGTGGGAATCTACACACAAGGAATTCTTGCGGAGAACTTGTGCGCTATTAAAGTGAGTTTCAGAAGCACTTGGCTTATTCAAATTATTTTTTTCAGGAGACCCCAGCTATCTGCAAACTCACTCGTCTTCTAGTCGAGAAGATTCTTGGAAAAGTGGGAACAACTCACAGGAAACTCGAGCGAGAGGGTGATCACAAGTCGTGGACCAAGCTCACCGACCCGAAAAGCCCAACCCTCGTCCTCGGAGTCGACGTCTCTCATCCAAGCCCCCGAGATCGATTGGAGCATGACATTCGCAAGTTGTCAGTGGCCACCGTCGTCGGAAACATTGATTTCGACTGCACCGAATACCGTGCCTCGTCCAGAATTCAAGATGCTGGCGAGGAGAACATTGTCCGGTTCCGAGAGGAGATCACTGCTCGTCTCAATGCGTTCATTCAGAACACTGGCGTCCGCCCGAAGCATATTGTTGTGTATCGAGACGGAATTTGTGAGGGAGACTTCCAGAGGATCCTGTACGAGGAGCGCATCAATATTGAGCAGTGCTGTGTGGACATGGACCCTGGATACCAGCCAACGATCACTTATATCGTTGTCTCAAAGCGTCACCACACTCGATTCTTCCTGAAGGATAACGCTGAGGGACACGAGTCTCAAGGATTCAATGTGCTCCCGGGAACCCTTGTTGAGGATACGGTCACCACAAAGGAGTACTATGACTTCTACTTAACCAGTCAAGTTGGTCAGTTGGGAGTGGCTCACCCAACTCACTACTACGTTCTCCACGACACATGGAAGCCGATGGTCTCCTTCTGGCCTACCGTAACCCACGCGCTCACCTACATGTTCTGCAGAGCGACTAGTACCGTATCCCTCCCCGCCCCGGTTCTCTACGCTCATCTCGCCGCCAAGAGAGCCAAGGAGTGTCTCGATGGAGCATGGACTGTTGCTAGGTTAGTTTTTGGATTGCTCAGTTTAGTTTCTAAGTTATTTATTTCAGATTCCGCAACATGCAACTCAGCGTCGACAGTTTCCACGACGTCAACAAGCTGACCCAGGCGATCAATATCAACGCCCAGTTGGATGGAATGACTTTTGTTTAATCTTGTTATCTCTGTACCTTTACCTCATTGATTATTGATCTGTTTGTTTATTATTCCCTTCCCAAGAACTCATAATATTTATCTCGAATAAATTTCTGAAATCACCAATTTTTTTGATTCCAGGGGAGTCTTGGGGGAATTCCAGAATGACGCTTGACCCGGAGCTATGACTCATTGGCGCCTTTGCGTCTTCGGAAAACAAAAAGTGACGATTGGGGTTTCCACAACAGTCTATTATGTAATGATTCGAAAGGCGAGTGAGGTGTCACGTATGCCCTTATCATAAACCCCTCTCTATTTGCTCATCTGTATAAAAAAGTGACGGAGCGGGTGCAATGAGTTGCCAAAATGCTGGTCTTTCTATTGTTTCTAGTCTTGATTCCCTCTACTTTTTCCTCGAAACTTCTCTTTGATTTGGATAAAATTGAGGTGAGCTAGAAAAAAATCAGTCCAATTAGAGGTTTTAGGGAGCTTTGGTTTCAGAGCAACCTTTCCCCATTTACTAGCTTTATAAACTACACAAACGTGTCTCCACAATGTACAAAAGACATGAAAACCTGGATCCAGTCTATGGAAATATTCGGACAAACTTCCTCAGAATGCCTATTTTACAAAAATTGCTCAGCATCGGTTCTGAAGGTCCTAGAGGAGAATGTCTATGCGGGGCAGCGTGAGTTAGCTCTTCCAGGGGTACTGTAACTAGCAAAATTCCAGAATACGATGCCTTTGGGAAGATACCATCTCCAGGTCTCCTCGAGATCTCTCTTGTTTTTGATGGAAGTTATCAGGAGTGTCGACGGATAAGTGGAGTCAAATACGAGACCAATTACTGTTATGTTTTATTGGTCCCCGGAAGAAATGCGAGCTGTTCTGGGGGAAATATCAATAATATTGGGTCATCGGTGGCATTCCGAAGAGCCGTCTGTATGCCGAAGTCATGTGGGAGTGGGGATACGGTAGATCTGTATAATCAATTGAGTGTGCTCCCACTGACAGCCTGTGCAACGTTTTGTGCGCAAAGGGATGTACCAAAAGACTCGGCGTTTTGGGGTTTTTCGTAAGTAGTCAAGGTTTCCAGGCGGCTAAATTTATTTTTCAGAGCCTTTATGGTAGTCATAATAAGTATCGTAATCCTCGCCACTTCGCTTGACTTCCTCCAAGAGTCTCTGTTCTCCATCACAGCCAAGTCCATTGAGAAAACTGGTAATTTCCGAACCAAATTCCCTTCCAAATTCAAAAATTTCAGTTTCCCCAACCCGAGCCCTTTACTCCTTTTCCCTCTGGACAAACGCTGGCGCTATTCTCAACGTCTCCCCCCAACCGGCCACTCATATCAAGTGCCTTGACTGTATACGTGGCTTATCGATGGCCTGGGTCCTTTCTGGACACATGCTCAATTATTTCGCTTTTGCAGGTAACTTCTTTTTTCATTTTTCTAAAAGAAAAAAATATTTTTAGATACTCTCATGCCTATAAAATCATTCGCTGATTACTTCGCCGACTACTTTTTCATGAACGCCGTCTTCTCCGTCGACACATTTTTCCTGGTCTCAGGGATTACTGTGGCCTATTCATTTTTTAGAGTAACCACTTTTTAGCTTCCTTTTGATAAAGACAAACTTCAGATGAAGCCCACTTCAAAAACTCTAAAGTCTCCTGCCACGTGGATACTCTTCTACTTCCACCGATACATTCGACTGACTCCTCCCTACATGATCTTCATTGGTTTTTATGCTGTCTACGCCCTTTATATTCAGGGACCGTTAGCTGCCTCTTTATTCAGTGAGCAGCTGAAAAAAGCTCTTTGAAAATTGAAAATTCAGATTTTACCGTACTCCAAGTAGAGGCTTGCAAGGCGTCTTGGTGGAGGAATTTGATCTATATTAATAATTTCGATAATGGAGAAAATCCGGTAAGCTAACAAAACCTTGGCAGAGTACCTCTTGTTTCCAGTGCTACGGACCCAGTTGGTACCTGGCAGTGGACACTCAGCTATACCTCGTGGCACCCCTTCTCCTGGTAGCCCTCGCCTGGAAGCCTCTAGCGGGCCTTGTGCTATCTCTAGCAGGATGTATTGGAAGTTTCATAGTCGTTTTTGTACTCTACCAACAATTTGATATGCCAGCCGATTCTTTTACTGCAGAGTGAGCCCCCCCTCTTCCAGATAAAAAAAAAAGAAAATCTTTTTCAGTAAATCAGGAAAATTCAACTTCTACATTTACGAAAAACCATGGATCCGATGCCCGCCTTATCTTTTGGGGATTCTTATCGGCTATTTCTTGGCAAAAAAACCTGCCCCGATGAAATTGCATATCGGTGCAAAACTCGCCTTGATGTTCTTCGCAATAGGCCTTCCGTTTGCCTGTCTTACAGCCAATATGGGCTATGACCAAGGAGACCATTGGAAGTAGGTTTAGCAGATAGCGCTACCTTTCTAAGCCCAAAAAAACCTTCAGCTCATGGGACAAAGCCACTTACTACAACTTCTCTCGATTTCTATGGGCCGCCTCCATTGGCTACATTGTTCTAGCGTGCCACTATGGATGGGCGGGTCCCATTGCCAACTTGATGAACCATCCCATCTGGCAGCCTTTGGGACGTCTCTCATACTCCGCCTATATAGTTCATCTGATGATTGTCTATTATTTTTTGAACGTCGGGGCGAAGCCCCTTCATTTTGTGTCCACGTGGCAAGTGGTGAGTTTGGGGTTACGGTATGCGGCCCAGAGAGGAGGGGCCCTATGGGCCGTGATGTACCCCCAGAGGCAGGGTAG
Source organism: Caenorhabditis tropicalis (assembly GCA_016735795.1). NCBI lineage: Eukaryota > Metazoa > Nematoda > Chromadorea > Rhabditida > Rhabditidae > Caenorhabditis > Caenorhabditis tropicalis. Next base: position 1,588,355 of record CM028618.1, read on the forward strand.
GCTAATCTGAGGGAACGGTATGTCCCGAAGCATTAAAAAATCCAGACTTGTGAAATTTGGGCCGGGGCAAAATTCTTAAGGTCCGGCCCGGCCCGGTGGGCCCGGAAGTAAAAATGACCCTTTTTCAAACCAATTTTTCAAAAAAAAATTTTCGGTCAAAAATCAAAAAATTTTCGATTCTGAACTCCCAATAGAATACCGGGGCTTTCGGAACGGGCCGGGCTTTGAAAATTCGGTAAAAGGCCCGTTACAAGTCTGAAAAAATCTGTTCTGCCAAGCCAATGGTCAATTTTCAGTACGTCTACTACATATTGCCAGCTACCATTCTAACCTACACATTCGCCTTCTTCTGGAGTTGCCTATTCGAATTGCCCATTGTCAAGTACTTGGTTTTCAATTTATCTCCCAACAAAGTCCCTTTCAGACTCGAAAAATTCCTTCTCGAAATCCTAATGAAAAAGAAAGTGGAAGCAGAGAAAAACGAGACCTGGAAATGAACTTTTCTTTTGTTTTCCATAATAAATGTATTTATTAATGCCACCAGACACCGAATTCCGAGGAATACCTCGACTGGCGTATGAGTCCCCAGCCAATTCGGCTATACGAGTTGCCAGATAACAAGCGTTATGGTTACCTTCGGCATGATTCCCGTCTTGACACAAAAACTATCTGCTCCCTTGTCCTTGGCTATTAATACTGTACTTCTTCAACTGTTACTCTACAAGTCGCCAAAAGAAATTGGGATGTATAAGTACCTTTTGTGTTTTATTTCCGTTTTCGAAGTCATTTTTTCTTTTCTAAATGTCGCTCTTCAACCGGGAAGTTTAGCAGCTCAAGGGCTCCTTTATCTAGGAAATTTCAGGATTTTTTCAGTCACAGTTCAGTTTTCCTTGTGATCGCTAGAACTGATAAACTGCATTTTCCAATTGGTCTTATTTATATTATGAATGCGGTTTTCTGCGGAATGTTCGGAATGTCAATGGCAATGTTCGCTCTGCATTTTGTCTATCGATATTTGGTGGTCACTGGGTGAGACGAGACTCTGGAAAAACATAGAAAAAATAGTATAAATCGATAGAAAATCGAAAGCTGATCTTTTTTGTCTCTTGAAGTTTTTCTCTAGCTCTTCTGGTTTTCGAGTTACGGGCCCTTGAAGCAAAGGGAGAGAGCGCGGAGAAGCTAGAATGTCTGCGTCTGTCCACTAGCTGTGTATCTCTAGAAGGAGGGCAGCTAGAGAAAAACTTTTAACTAAAAAAATAAGCAGAATTTTATGCTAAACATTTTTGTAGTTGACTATTTTTTGATAACTTCAAGGAGAACTGAGATAAGCTTATTTTAGCAAGCTTTCAGAAACCCCTATATCAAAAAAATGACGTGGCAAAAGCTAATGATCTGGTTGATGATCCCAATGTTATATGGAGCTATTTGGATTACTGTAATATTGATAACCCTGAAACCCAATGAGCCAACTGATGAGATTTTAAAGTGAGCATTATTTTTTTCAACTTTTTAAGTTAGGGTTCCAGGGAATTTTTTCTTCCGGGTAAAGACATGATCATTGACGAAATAGTTTATATTGGGCCTAATTATTATAAAATAAAGGACGGAGAAGAGGTGATCAATTGGAATTCTGTATTTGGAATGTTGATTCTGGACTGCATGGTGGTATGTTTTAATGCTCAGCTTTCCAAAAATAAATATTAATTCAGTTTTCATCAGTGATAATAATTGTGATCTTCGCCACAAAATGTTTCAAAAGAGTCAAAGCTCTCTCAACCTGCTTCAATCATTCCAAAAGCTACCGAGACCTTCAATCTCAGCTACTTCATTGCCTTGTTGCTCAGATTATAATTCCTGCTACTCTCATGCAAACACCCGCTTTTCTTCTCGTCACTTTCCCCTTCTTCCACCTGGGAAATCAGTTCGCCGGATCTTTGTTTTGTATCACTGTTTCCTTGTATCCAGTTCTAGACCCTCTTCCAACTATGCTCATGATACAACATTATCGGGATGCGTTAATGGGTAAATATAAATAAAAAATAATCCAAAGAACTGAGGGTTTTCAGATGCTGTGGTTCCGAATCGAAAGTTAGCAGCGGGTCAGAGGAAGAAGAAGTCGACAGGGACTACGACAACAAACGTGGCAAAGGTTGATTCATAGGAAGCTCCGCCCACTTTAATACTGTTTTTCTGACTTGTTCTTTTTCATTTTGAGCTTATAAATTTGTTTTTCACTTAAAATTGGACCACAAGAGGCCAAAATTAGGGAGCGCGCGGTGCAGCCCTACCGGACACTACCTCAGGGTCAGCGCGCGGAGAAGCTTACCAGTGACTTTAACCTAGGCTCACTTTGAAGCGCAGTAACTTAATTCTCCTTAGAGACAATAAAAAAGTGTCAACTAACAAAACATAGCTCTTTTCTAATTGAGCATTTTATCAGTTTACAACTTTTTTGTATCTCTACTCCTTATTGAGTTATTAGCGTTGGAAAATAGCCTTATAGAAAATGTTTTTCGAATTTCAAAAAAAAATTTATTTTTTCAAAGTTATCACCAAAATAACAGACAAAACCAGTTATTTACGTGACATTTGAAAAACAAAAAACTTTCAAAAATTCTTTTTCAATTATCAATTATCCAAGTCTAGCCTACACGCGATGTTAAGTAAGTATCGAAGCTTCTAGACACAAAAAGTCACAAAATTTATCAATTCTGCCTCCTATAAAAAAGAGTTGATGTTTATGACTCCCCTCTTTATCCAGTTGCCCGTTTTCTTACTCTGTCTGCGTCTCTTCCAAAGACCACACTCTCTCGCCTTTTCTCCATTCTCTCACGTATAAAATTCCGTGGGAGTTTCTCACGATTTTCTTCTATTTTTTTTTGAATTTCAGCGATAAAAATGGATTTGGAATGGTTTGCCATTGGAGCGGGGACTGTTGTCCTACTGTATATCATCTATCGATTCCTTCAAGTTCTTCTGAATATTATCGGACCGTATGTCATCTTCCAACCGATTGATTTACATAAGAAATCAGGGGCTTCATGGGCAGGTAATCCCATTTTTTTTGGGTTTTCAAAGAAAAAAAATATTTTTTAGTTGTAACTGGAGCCACTGACGGAATCGGCAAGTCCTACTCCTTTGAGTTGGCTCATCGTGGATTCAACATCTTTCTGGTATCTCGAACCGAATCAAAGCTTGAAGCGACGAAACAAGAGATTCTGAAGAAATATCCAGATGTGGAGGTTCGCATCGCCACGTATGACTTTACGAATCCATCGCCCGCAGCTTATCGGGAGTTGTTGAGTGATTTAAATGAGGTCAACATCGGGATTTTGATTAATAACGTTGGAATGTTCTTCGAGTATCCAGAAGAGATACATAAAGTTGAGGGAGGAATTGAGACACTGGCCAATGTGGCAATTGGGAATGTTTTGCCGCCGACGTTGGTGAGTTTGTTTAAAATAGGAATATCTCAATAGGGAGGGGAAATACAAAAAAGTTGTTAAATAGTAAAATATAGAGCTAATCAAGAGCTATATTTTGTTAGTTGACACCTTTTTGAAATCGTAAACGTGGACAGAGATATTAGTCTTCAAAGTTACGGGTAGCGCTGAGGCTCTGCCCTACGGTGTTTTCAAAGGCGCATATCTCAGTCCCCAGAGCAGATAGAAAAAAGATTTCAATTAACAAAATATTTAGTTTAATATGAGCAATATTTTATTAGTTGACACATTTTTGTTAGCTCTAAAGATAACTGAGATATCTGCTTTCAAACTATTTTTTTTCAAAAAAAAATTTTTTTTCAGCTCTCCGCTGGGGTCCTCCCTCAAATGGTTGCCCGAAAAGCTGGCATCATCGTCAACATTGGCTCAGCGGCCGGAGCAGTGCCCATGGCTAAGTGGTCAGTCTACTCGGCCTCCAAAAAATATGTCTCCTGGCTCACCGCCACCCTCCGGAAGGAATACGGTCACCAGGGGATCATTTTCCAAACGATCACCCCTCTAATGGTTGCCACTAAGATGGCCGGCAACCCGAACACTTCGTTTTTCTGTCCGGATAGCGATTCTTTCGCGAAATCTGCTCTGAACACTATCGGAAACTCTTCAGACACAACTGGCTATATCACTCATCAACTGGAATACGAGATGATGAACTTGGCACCTGAATTCATTTTGGATATGGCTGTGGCTAGATCCAGTGCTCAATTGAAGGAGGCTGCTTTGAAAAAGAAGGAGAAGAGCTTGTTAACATAATTATTTATAACCCGACTATTCGTTTTAATATACTCTTATGGCAGTTTGTATACTTGAGTGTACATAAATTTATACAGAGATCCATCCTTTTGGTTTTCTTTGTTTCTTAGCGACAATATGGTCTTCGAAATTGTAGAAATTGGTTGGTTTGACAGTCTCAACCTCTTCCTTCTCTTCTTCTTCCTCTTCCACATCCTCCCCTTCGTTCTCTCTCAATTCATATTCCAATGGGGTGAGAAGATCCCGGGGTAGATAGCCAAGGAAGTCGGGGTCTAAAAGGAGCCTGATTTTTGAGGTTTAGGGGTCTAGAACTTACATCGCAAACCGATATATCTGGTGCATTTGTGATCAAAAATCTTCTTATAGTTCTTTGGAACTCGGACAATATGGTATCCGATCACTTTTTCTGCCTTCTTCGCCTCATCGATCTTGTTGGAGTCGACGGCGACGGAGTAGTTGTAGCAGTCATGAGAGTGCTCGTGGCGGAGGCTCCCTGGAACCAATTAAATCAGTAAAAGGGTCCAAAAGCTTCGGAAACTTACACCACGCATAAAAAAGATCAGGAACCTCTCTTTCGACGACAATCGACTTCACATCCTCGTCTCCGGTCACCAAATTCACAGAGTCTTCATCGATCTCCCATCTCTTTTTCTTGTTTAGAGAGTAGACAACGAATGGCTCGAAGTCCTTGATTTCGGATGGGGTTTCGTTGTCAAAATGCTCGATTTTGACAAGGGCGGAGAAGGTGGGAGCTCTCGAAATGTAACAGTCCATGAGACGGTTTCTAGCGTGGTTTTTTTGGTCGCGTTTCATGATTTTAGCTGGAAAAATTATTTTATTGGGGGGGAAGAGGAAAAAAGGAAAAATTTGAGGGAAACAGGCGAGAATCGGGCTATAAAAGGCGTCAACTGATGAAATATTTCAAAACGTTTTATCAATTGACAGTTTTCTGCGAGAACCAAGAAATCACGAAATCAGACGCAGGGAAGAAAGCAAACATTCGTTTGGGGGCGGATATCTAAACGCTAGTGAACGCTATCAAAAAATTGTCAATAGATGAATTATAGCCAATAAAAAGGTCTATATTTTGATAGTTAACAAATTTTTTGTAGCGTTTACCAAGACTGAGCAATCCGGGTTTGAAAACTCTAATAAGTCCAGGCTTTAATTTTTCAAGGGCAGATATCTCAGCTCTGGTGAACGCTATCAAAAAATGTTTGACTAATAAAATATAGCTCTTTAAAAGTTCTATATTTTCTTAGTTAATCACTTTTTTATAGCTTTTAATAAGACTGAGCAATTTGCATTTGAAAATACTAATAGGAGCTGGCCCCATGTTTTAGGTTTTCAAGAGCGGATATCTCAATTATAGTAAACGCTATCAAAAAATTGTAAACTAATAAATTATAGCTCATAAAAAGCTCTAAATTTTTCTAGTTGACAACTTTTTCATAGCTTTCAATAAAACTGAGCAATCTGCGTTCGAAAAGGGGCAAAAAACAATTTGAAACTAAAAAAGGAAAAGTAATAAAATAAAAGTAACGATAGTTCACCTCAAGTTATATAGTGGGTCAAGAGAAACGTTTGGCAAATGGCAGAAAAAAACAGGGAAGAAAATGGAAAGTTTCGTCTTTGTCGTCGTCGACCAAAACGTGACACAAATGATTCGTTTCGGGAGAAACGTCAGTGTTATTTATATACCTCGTGGTGTCACGCATTTATACATACACCAATCGAAAGTTCAGAGAACCGACACAACAAACTGACTCATGATCTGCCGATTCACGTCATTTATGAGAGAGAGAGAGAGAGAGAGAGAGAGAGAGAGAGAGAGGAGGAACACACAATGAGTGGCAGAAGAGAGAGATAAGAGAGTGCAGAGAAATTTCGCAATGTTGACTAACAAATGGGGATAGTTGCACATTTAGGGGAATGATAAGGTTGCTTAAAAACGAACATTTCTTGCCGAAAATTCCAGAAATTCATCATTTCACAAATATTTGATTGAGCAACTATGGAATCTGATCACGAATACTTCTGGTGGGTCTCTCGTTGTTTATTGTTTTCTTTCGCCTTCTGGTGTTTGATCCCCTTGTCTAAAATTCTCCGGACCCCCCTTTCTTCTCATCGTTGGTGTCTAGAGGATCAGAGAGTAGTAATAGTTGTAGTCTTCTGAAAATAAAACCAAAGTTACAAGTACACAGAACGGGGGTCTTGTGACCTATTAGAAACGTTCAGGAGAGTAAGCCAGCTGACCAGTACCCACGTGACCTAACAAGGGGGTGGCAGGGTAAAGCGGTCACGTGGGTTGTCGGATGGCAAGAAACTGCGGGATTAGGTTTTGAGATTGGATTAGGTTTCAGGGGGTCTTAGAAAGTCATTGAAAAGTTTTAAAAAAAGGTAGACCCAAGCCCAGGTCAGATTTAAGGAGGCTCTGAAAGTTCAGAATCGAAAGTTTTCTAATTTTTTACCGAAAATTTTTTTTTGATTTCCGATATTAAATTACGTGTATTGGCAAAATTCAGGAATATCTTTAGAGAAAAAACCATTTTGAACCTTTTTTAGCCAAACAAAGTGGAAAAATTGGCTTGAAAAAGGGTCATTTTTTATTCCGGGCCCTCCTGGCCGGCCCAAATTTTACAAGTTTGATTTTTTGCACATTTTTGGAGCTCTGATTTTTTTGGATAAATAAAAATGTTATCTGGATGATTCCCTGGTCATCTAAGCCAGCTAGAGAAAATTCAGAGGTGTCTCTAACAATGGAGTTGATTTTCCAGTCCCGTTCAGAATTTTCTATAAATTTCAGTGATGGTATGTTTGACCTTCCTTTTTTGAATAGTCAAGACTATTTTTGATTTTGAATTTTGAGCTTCTCTTTTGACATTTCTAATCTTGACCATTTAAAAGAGGAAGGCCGAAAATACCATCTCTAAAGTTTATGGAAAAATTTTAAGCGGCCTGGAAAATCAACTCCCCTGGTAAGGGTGGCATGCCAGTTAACTGGTAACCCATTCTGGGCACCGCTATTTTTTTCCGGGATTCGAGTTTTGAAGGTTTTACCGGTTTCCAAATTAAAAATATTCTGATTCCTGTAAATCCTGGTTCACTGATTAGAAAAAACCACCGGGTACCCCTAGCGTACATGTTTACTACCCTCTGGTCCAGATGATCAGTCCTCTTAAAACACAAAGAACAACCTCGAACAACAAACACCGACCATCTGACTGTCTCTCCGTCTAATTTTCTCATCCCTCGTCTTTCAGGTCGAAGAACATTGCCCCAAACCAGTCTCAAAATCACGATAGGAACCGAAACGCTGAACACACTCTCGCCCATTTGAAGGATAAGTCGGGAATAATAAAGACTTATCATGTTTGGGAAGGAGATGACCAGTTTACAAATAGGTACTGGGAGAAGCTTGATCGAACTGAGATGAGCAAGGATATGAAGCCATTTGTGATGCATTCAATGAATAAGAGAAGGAATTGGGAGGTGGAGGATTTGGATTCTGTCGAGTTTATTGGGAAGATCCAAGAGATGCATAAAGGGGAAGATGTGATGGTTTTGGAGAGAACTGCCATCAGAACTTATCCTTGGAGAAGTAAGGCTTAAAATCAGGATCTAGGGAACAAAAAAATTTATTTTCAGGTACCTTCCGCTATCAGTTCTATTGGGATCATTATAAAATTCACACGATGCATGAGCTAGATTCATATGTCGATGGAAGACCATCCTATAAGAAAACCACTTCGAATTGTGTTTTCGGACAGCATCCACATCATTTTTTGGCCTCTAACAGGACATCTAACAAGGAGGAATCGGAGAGATTGAAAAAGGAGAGGATAGAAAATTTGGATAAGGAGAAGAGAACTGTGGTTGTGTATCATTTGATAAAGTCACCAGAGAATTATATGGAAATGTTCAAGAAGGAGTTTGGAAAGGAGAGCAATCATCCATCTAGGTGTAAGTATATCTAGGGCATGGGATGGTATTAGGGAAGTAAAAAAGCGTCTCAAAACTCTGAAAAACAGATTTTGTACCTATTTTTTACCGTTTTTAATAAAATTATTGCCTTCTAGCCTCTCCAAAACAAAAAATCCCTCAATTTTTCATTCCAGGGGCCGCTCAATCCTATTGGGAAAGGAAAAGGAAGCAATTCATGGATTCTCAAGACCTCCGATACGATGATTTCACTGAAGATGACACAGAAATCACTGAAGATTTAGATTCTGAAAATGAGAAGGAGATTCCAAGATTCTACAAATTAGAGGATCATTTAGTCGATAATTTTGTGATGGTAAAGAAGAAGAAGAAGAGAAAGAAGATTTAGTGTGCAGTTTGTTTTTGAATTTTTTTTCTGTACATAAAGCTTTGGGTTATAAACTTTTTTATCAAACTTTCCCATCTTTACATCTGGCTCTGGCTCACTATCAGATATCATCTGCATATATTTGTAATCATTTTTCTGGATATCCAGATGAGTACATGCAGATACCATCAGGATGACTAAAAAATGATGATAATTCAAGGGGCGGAGCTTGGGTACAGTAGGAATGGATAGTAGAAGAATATCCAGATCATTCATCAGTCTGATTCATCAGAATGCTCTCCATCTACCTTCTATTCTCCCTATTCTCTATGGTCATGGCCACCGGGCATCTTCGTCTGGAACTGACTGCTTCCAATGATTTCACCCTTCAACTCCGAACCCCCATCAGTCATCAATCACTGTACATGTCAATGGGAAACACTCGAGTTCTGAGTTTCCATCCGAAACCTTATCAACAGACTCTCGGAATTTCGTTCTCCGAAAGAGGAAGTGGTGGTTATACCCATGAATACGAAATGAAGACTACTGGAACTGTCAATCAACAGACATTTGTATTCAGTGAGACCGTTCTTTTGGTTTCATCTTTCTTCGAATGTGATGTTGGATTCATTGGAGATCATTGTGAGGAGAGATCAACTACTACCACCACAACGACCACTACCACGACAACTACGACATCTACTACGACTAGTACCACCGAAACCCCATCCAATACCCAACCGACCGTCTTGATCAATCAACAGTAAGTCTAAACCAATCCCTTCCAACTCAAATCTTCCATTTCCAGATCATCTTCCTCCACTGACATCATTCTCTGCTCGATCCTCATCATAGTGATCATCGTACTCCTGACTCTCATCATCATCGTCTTCATGGCTCTTCGTCCACGTCAACAGAATATTTACATTCAACCACAAACTCCAATTCCACCGAAGAAAAGTGTTCACATCAAAATGGACGATTCGGGAATTCATTCATCTCCAGAAAGTATCAGATACACTTCCACTCCTAATAGCTCTCTTACTATTCAATTTTAATTTTTTCTTGGTTTTTTGTGTTCTTTTTATTCGAGTATTTTGTTTCGAAGAAATAAATTTCAAATCTGAAAACTTATGTTCGTTTTCTTTGAGCAAATGCACTAAAAAAAGATAAATTATACGCAGTACTCCACCAGTAAAACTTTCTTTGTGACAACTCAAACCAGGTGTTCCAGTCAATTTTCACTGAAGGAGCGATGTTTGTTCTGCTAGTTTTTAACGATGAATCTCATGTTCAAAACTTGAAATTTAGAACCCAACAAAAAACCAACTTAATTATGTTGAAAAGTGTTTCAATGCTCCACAGTATCTGGTTTTTCTTTAAGAACGACATGTTCAATGATTCCTTCTTCTGGATTATTGTCCCATTTATGATAGACATGTTCTCTGATCATATACGAATCGACAGTGAAAATGCAATAGAGATCGACGGAGAAGAAGAATGAGGCGACCAGAAGAGATCCACATTCTAGGTATCGAGTCTGTAAAAGGTTTGTGAATCCATGGTTCTGAAGTTGATCAATAAGTCAAAACTTACTGTGAATTGCAGAACTATCACCGTCAATAAGACATGGATGATTCCGATGACAACCACATATCCATTGACTCTTTTGTACGGCATTTGATCATAAGGAACTTGAATATAATAATCACACCAGAAGCTTGAGAATCCACTCATGGAAAAGGAGGCTAGTACAAAAGCTCCCTGAATATAAATTTCGATCTGAATTATTATGTTAACAAATAATTTTTAATACTTCTCGAGCTTACATCTACACCCTTTTCCTGGAGTATAATTAGACTCAATGTGAGATAAGAAGAGACTAATAATCCGATAGCTCCAGCCTTGAGTGTGTATATATTCTGTTCTTTGGGACAACTCACTCGAATTGGAAGGAAAAATATGAATACCAGCCAGTAAATTAAAAACAGTGCTGTTTTAATTGTGTTACTGTCCTCGTACATTATAAATGGAGTTCTGGTCCAAAGGAAAGGGAAGACGTGCCAATAGACGATGTTGGAAAGGAATGGGAAGACAGAAGTGTAGTTACAAGCATGTTTCAGAATAAAATAAATAGGATCGATGAAAAATATCCAGATATCTTTCAGGAAATACACCAGTTTATCTTTATCTATGATCACTGGTAGAGCGAACATGTGAATGGTTTTGTAGGCAGAATGGAACGTTTAGGGATAAGTATTTAGTGAAAAGGACACAGAAAGAAGAACCGAATACACGTATTGGTCACAGATGACGTCAGGGTGAACCCGCGATCAACCTCGCTCAACAGACACCTCTTCCCAACAGAACAGTACTCTCTACGTCTCTTCTAGAATACCAATCCCTCATCGTTTGGCTCTGTGAGTTCCACAAATCTTCAAAAATGGATATATAAAAATGAAGATAATTCAGGACGGGCGGAGTCTGGGTACAGTAGCATTTGGCATGAAAGGAGAAGAATATAAAAGATGTTCAATTTCAAAAGATTAAATTTTTTCGAAAATCACTGAACTTAAAAATTGTATATAAATTAAAAGATTTATAGTTTCGTGGGTTAATATTGTGAAAATAAAGTTAAATTTTTTAACATTTCCCGTATAGATTAAATTCTACATTTCTTATATCCCATCGAATCGTTTCAGGTTGTGTTTGATTGCTCTTATATATTGTTCCAGTTCTTCTGTAGGACTTGTCCTGAAGCTAATTTCCTGTTTTTTCATGCTATTCTTGACAATTTGAATTTGCTGATAGGCCAATTCGACTTTTGGCAACATATCCCATTTCGCCAAGCTTTTTCTCGCTATCTCCAAACGAGTTTCTTCATCACATTGATCCAGCACATCCACATGCTTAACGTCCCATAACGTCGAGGAGTTATTGTTTAAGAATGCTCTCACGATATCAGGATACAGAATTCTCGGCCTCGGCTGAAAATCGACGATGGCCACATCCTTCGTGTCTCCCCACATCCCTAAAATAATTTTTTTTCTAACAAAGTAAGGTTTTAAACTTTAGATAATAAAAAACTGACCACAATTTTGGGGATGCAAATCGCTGATCTGCAATATTGTTCCCAGCAACAGGATTTGTACGAGAATTTCTGCAGAAAGTTCTTCTTCCTTTATTTTCGAGAGCGGTATGAAATTTTCGTTCCATTTTGTGGCAATATACCTGAAAATTAAACATTTAAACCACAGAAAGATTCAATACTATTACATGGAAGTTGTATATAGGTTATTAGGAATGACGAATTCCGCATGAGGGCCGACTTGAATAAGCTCCAACAACTTGTAACCAAATAGCTCCTTGATGTCTGGAGGTTGTCCTACTGTCGAGTCGCTTGAACTTTCGAAGTGATGACACCTAAATATTTTTTGAATTTTTGTGAATTAAAAAAAACTCAACTTCAAATTATATTTAGTCTCCTCCTTCTCATTGTGAAGTTTCACAAATACCAAAGTATTGTTTCGCGTGCCTCCTAGATCTTCTGGTCTTGGTTCAAATCGGCAAATGAAGTCAGAATCATCCTCAGCTCCCATTTTAAAGTGCTTAGCACGGAAATGGTTTTTCGCAGCTTCTTTCATCAGTAACAGGCTTCCATCTGCGTAGGATGCTATTTGGTTATGGTTTTTCAATTGGAAGTCGTTAAAGGTGATGTATACGTCAAAGAACCCTTTTTCCAAGAGCCGGTTGTGAAGTCTGACCGCTTCGCGAGCGTTCCGAATCCTATCAGTACCAGATATTGCAGATTCGACTAATTGTTCATACTTAACCCACCAAGCAAGATGCGAATGAAGCTTAAATGGTAAGGGGTTATGGGAAGGGGTCAAAAGTATATTAAAAAGCACATATTTTGTGAGTTTAAAGTTATCCGATGGTGTTGAAACTTTTAGACAGTGCATTTAGCAACTACAGCAGTTTTTGGAAAAGTTTTGGGCTCATTCCTTCCTATTTCGGCCCCATAATTTAAAATTTAAAATAAAAACGTGAAGATGGGTGTTCTGAGAAAACGTGGTAGTTGAAGAAATTTAATCATTCGATTTCTATGAAAGTGACACAGAAAAATCTTTTTCTTTACTCCAAAATAGGAAATTTTGAAATTTGCACCCTATACTATACATAACATCATTTTTAAAAGATTTAAAATAAATTAAAAATAAAAAATAAAAACCACTTACTACAACAATCTCATCGTCGTTCTTAATACCCCACTGTTCGAAAGTGGACGTCAAGGAGAGAATTTGCTCTCCATTGTGAAAAAGTTCTTGATAAATGTCGTCAATATTGAATACCTTCTTTACCACCTTGCTCAGATCAGAAATTGTGTCCTAGAATGAACATTAGTTAAAATATTTATTTTAAACAAACCTGAGCATTGAATAAGTACGGCTTCTTCTGATGTGAAACTTTCTTCTTATCTTGTAAAATCAGAACAACCGATATTTCCATTGTTCTGGAACTGAAAACAAATAATATTATCAATTCATGCAATATAAGAACAGGAAGTCCCTCTTCTATTCATAGAAGTTAATGGGAGAACGCGTTGACAAAAATTTTTTTTTTCAATAAATGTATTAAATTTTTATGTTATTTTCCTATTAGCAAATGTTTGAAAAAACCGTGACGCGACCGCAACGCACGTTTCAGAGTGTCTCTGGATTTAATGAGTACATTCATTTTCAACGCACCCTGCTATTGATCCATTCCCCTATCCTCCCCCAAAATGTCGGGTATTTTTAAACGATTTTTGTCAATATCAGCTTCCCACTGGGCTATCTGTACACCTATGACCCTCGTACTATTCACGTATATAGATTCTTTCGGAATCGGAATTCTCTTTCTAATTTTTTTTCTCTTCATCATCTACTTTTCATACTTTCTGGTAATAATATTCATGATTCGGAGGGTATCAAAGTTCGATGAAAGTGATCCGGCCAATCTTTTTAAAGCAAACCGATGGAAAATGACACTCGAAATCGTCGGAATCATTGTTTTTTCTATGTCTGTCATTGCTATCACTTGGAATACTTCAAAATTCGTTAGTTATCTTTTTAAGACCCTGATTCCCTTTAATTCCTCTTTTTAGACAGTAAACACATATTTTTTCCTCATATCACTCATTTTTCTCCTAATACTACTTGATGGAGAAGGATTGAGATTTGGACTCGAATACAACATTCTCATTTATGTACCATATCTTTGCGCTCCGTCGGTTTATTTTATATTGCATGCCTACAGTAATCAATCGGTGAGTTTTCCTTTTTCTTCAATTATTTTTCATTTTGAATTAAGGATCAAGCCATTTTCGTGACAATGATCTGTGCCCAAACGATCATTATGTGCCTGATTGATATCTTCTTGGTATGGAGATGTGGGATGAAACCACTCTGGTTCTGGCTCATGATGACAGGAAGGGATAAAAATGTTCTGACCGTTGATTCATCAATATGCTTGATTCCAGTCACCGGAGGAACCTCTACCCACCAACTCATCAATAAAGGAACAATAAAACTCATTTACAAAATCGAGTCGTCGAATAACGATGATTACCATATCACTCCAGTTTTTGGATTCATTGATCGATTTGAAAAGAAGGAAATCATCATCACTCGTACAGCTGGAGAAGAAGAAGATGACGAGCTTGTTATCCATTTTGCGGATGCAGCAGCTGATGCCACAGATGCTTGGATTGAATCCCCCGATTTCACACCACTCGGAAGAGTCACCATTACTCTACTGACCTACAGTCCATTAAAAATGAGAGAAGAAGATAATGAAACTGTAATCTGAATGAAACGTTTTTACTTTACCCTCTTGTATTAAACATTGAGCTAGACAAACTGAATTTTCAATTCGCATAACAGAGTTCATCAACAACACAATCAATAATTTTAAATTTATTAAAACAAAAAAGAGCACATTAAAATTGAATAGTCAAAGAATTATTAGGAGTGGAGGTGTATCTGATACTTTCTGGAGATGAATGAATTCCCGAATCGTCCATTTTGATGTGAACACTTTTCTTCGGTGGAATTGGAGTCTGTGGTTGAATGTAAATGTTCTGTTGACGTGGACAAAGAGCCATGAAGACGATGATGATGAGAGTCAGAAGTACGATGATCACTATGATGAGGATCGAGCAGAGAAAGATGTCAGTGGAGGAAGATGACCTGGAAATTGGAGATCAGAGTTTGAAAAAAGGTATAGAGACTTACTGTTGATTGATAAGAATGGCTGATTGGGTAGTGGTTGGAGCTTCAGTGGTACTAGACGTTGAAGGAAGTGTTGTAGTGGTCGTGGTCGTTGTGGTGGTAGTAGTTGATCTCTCTTCACAATACTCTCCAATGAATCCGACATCACATTCGAAGAAAGAGGAAACCAAAAGAACAGTTTCACTGAACACAAATGTCTGTTGAGGGACAGTTCCAGAAGTCTTCATTTCGTATTCATGGGTATAACCACCACTTCCTCTTTCGGAGAACGAAATTCCGAGAGTCTGTTGATAAGGTTTCGGATGGAAACTCAGAACTCGAGTGTTTCCCATTGACATGTACAGTGATTGATGACTGATGGGGGTTCGGAGTTGAAGGGTGAAATCATTGGAAGCAGTCAGTTCCAGACGAAGATGTCCGGTGGCCATTACCATAGAGAATAGGGAGAAGAGAAGGATGGAAGAGAGCATTCTGATGAGTCAGACTGATGAATGATCTGGATATTCTTCTCTTATCCATTCTTACTGTACCCAAGCTCCGCCCCCTCGAATTATCATCATTTTTAGTCATCCTGATGGTATCTGGCTCATCTGGTTATCCAGAAAATGATTACGAATAAGGGCAGATGGTATCTGATATTGAGCCAGAGTCAGATGTGTAGATGGGAAAATTTGATAAGAAAGTTTATAACCAACTTAGGAAAGTTTCAGAGAAGAATTTTGAAATCTGTACACAAACTATTTCGTAGAACTGAAACGACATAACAAGTAAATGAGTATAGCTGTGGAAGACGTCATTTTTAATTCTGAGCCGTCTGTGATTGATCACGAGACAACGAAGTCATCTTCGAACTCATCGGGATTTCCACCTCAACAGTCGAGCCTCCTTTGCATTTTACAATCCACCGTTTGAATGTTTGAATCTCCTCTAAAATTACAAATTTCTATTTTTCCAAAAGCATAGAGAGAACTTACTCCAAATCGCGTCCCTATAGTTTTTGATAATAAAAAAGTTGGGAAGAGGATCGAGAACTGGATACAAACAAATGGTAGAGAAACAAAAATCTCCAAAAACTTCCATAGACATATTGAAAAACGAAGCAATGAATCCAATTGAAGCAGGAATATGCATTAAGACAACTGGAATTAGAGTTTGAAAGACCAATGCATAGAATAGTTGGGATTGAAGTTTATTGAAAGAAGCAGACTGGGAAGCGGGGTCTATTAATTTTTTGGTCTCCACGTAACATTTGTAACCGAATATGAAGATTATGGCAACAGATGCAACCTGGAAATAAAGAAACTGAACATAGGATCAGTGAGATGATCTTAAAATTGCAATTATCATTATGAGAATTCCAATTGCCGATTTCCAATTAATGTAAGGGTTTCCATCTGCTCCAATTGGCCAGAAGTAAACGCCAGTGTAGCTAATGTCAGTCAGATTTATTCCAATTAAGCTCAGATGGTATTTGCTGGAAATGGGTTCGAGGAGGCTCGAGAGCACTCAGTAACTTCAGAAAATATACTCCAGCGCGCTAGTTGAATCTGTGCTCTAGTTTTAGAACCCTGGGGAACTTACACTAAAAACTTGTCAGCGGCTTCAAATGGCGGTGTTAAATACCAGATTATCCATAACCAACATATTCCGATTAATATTGGGGAAATCAATAAACCAAAAATGACTTGCCAGTGATAATCGTTGAGTATTTTGTTTCTGAACCCGTTTCATTACCTTTTTCTTTTCGCAGAAACCACTTCCTTACCCACTGACAACCAAGTATCTGTATATGAAATGAACCGCAAAAACAGCCATTGATATTCCAAAGAAAACGCAAAACCAATGACAGAAAATATCGGAGAAAAAGTTCGGAGCAAGAGTTTTTTCGTTATAAATTACAACGATGAACATTGATTCTTTTGTGAAAATTGTCTGGAAATTCCAAATTTTTCTATTTTCGAAATAAGAATTACCGGCGCCCCTACTGCATCAAGAATCGCATATAAAATCTCAAAAACCGAGATGTAAATCATCAGAATTTTATATTTTCCAACTTTCGGATGTGATTTAAAAAGGATAAGTAAAATCAGAAGGACATTGTTGATGATAGCGATGGATGAAGTGATTCGAGGGTAGATAGTATGTGGAGATGTCATGGTTGAGTGACTGATAATAAGAATGAGCTCTGCGAAACAGAATTTATTATTTTATCGTAGACTCCCAATGGATTGTGATAATTGGAAGGAGGGGGAGGAGAACTGGAAAAAGAAAAACAACTTGTAGATAGTGGAGAGGATGCGAGACAGTTTAGTATACTCCCAATGGATCATGACGAGGAAAGAAAACGAAAACAGATTGAGTTCCGAGAACTAACCATAGTTCTTGTTTTGCTAATTCTTTTTTTTTCATTAACTCCCCTCAAAACCTCCGTTTCCTAATTTTAAGGGGAGTTAATGCCAACGGAGGGTACAGCAAAACAAGAACTACTGGTTAGTTCTCGGAACTCGATCATGCTATTTTTGTTTTCTTTTCTTATTACGATCCATTGGGAGTATACTAAATTGTCTTGTGGAGCGTATTTTCACTATCAATTTCAACTATGCCATCCTCCCCACTTACGATCTACTCTCGTATCACTTCCTCTGTTGCTATCATCAACAATCTCCTTTTGATTTTACTCATCCTTTTCAAATCGCATCCGGAAGTTGGAAAATATAAAATTCTGATGATTTACATTTCAATTTTTGAGATTCTCTATGCGATTCTCGATGCAGTTGGGGCACCGGTAACTCAAAAATAAAAACATTAAAAGAGGGAAATTTCCAGAAAATTTTCACAAAAGGAGCAATGTTCATTATTGCAATTTATAATGATAAATCTCTTGTTCCGAACGTTTTTTCCGAGATGTTTCTCGATTGTTTTTGCGTTTTCTTCGGGATTTCAATGGCAGTTTTTGCGATTCATTTTATATACAGATACTTGGTTGTCAGTGGGTAAGGGAGTTATTTCCCAGCAAGAAAAAAAGTAATGAAAAGAGTTCAGCAACAAAATATTAAAAAATTATCACTGGCACGTCATTTTTGGTTTACTGATTTTGCCTATATTAATTGGAATATGTTGGTTATGGATAGTCTGGTATTTAACACCGCCATTTGACGCCGCTGACAAGTTTTTAGTGTAAGTTCTCAGGGAGCGAGATTGTGTTTATTTTCTAACGATACTATTTTTAAATAAATCAAATCATTGTGTTCGCAAACCTCCTCAAACCTATTTCCAGCAAAAACCATCTGAGCTTAATTGGAATAAATCTGACTGATATTAGCTACACTGGCGTCTATTTCTGGCCTATTGGAGCAGATGGAAACCCTTACATTAATTGGAAATCGGCAATTGGAATTCTCATAATGATAATTGCAATTTTAAGATCATCTCACTGATCCTATGTTCAGTTTCTTTATTTCCAGGTTGCATCTGTTGCCATAATCTTCATATTCGGATACAAATGTTATGTCGAGACCAAAAAATTAATAGACCCCACTTCCCAGTCCGCTTTTTTCAACAAACTTCAATCCCAATTGTTCTATGCATTGGTGTTCCAAACTCTAATTCCAGTTGTCCTAATGCATATTCCTGCTTCAATTGGATTCATTACTTCCTTCTTCAACATGTCTATAGAAGTTTTCGGAAATATTCTCTTCTCTACCATCTGTTTGTATCCAGTTTTAGATCCTCTTCCCAACTTTTTTATTATCAAGAACTATCGAGATGCGATTTGGAGTTAGTTCCCTTTTTGTTTATTCAAAATGAATTCTGGGTTTTCAGAAGAAATCCAAACATTCAAAAGGTGGATTCTGAAATGCAAAGGAGGTTCAACTGTCGAAGTGCAAACGGCGATGACGTCATTGTCTCGTGAACAATCACAGACAGCTCAGAATTGATGAGGTCAGCAGTTTGGTAATTTAAAAATTACAGTTTTTAAAATTTTTTTCTGAAACTTTTACAAATATGTTTCCACTGTCTTATCAAACTTTCCCATCTACACCATTGGCTCACTATCAGATACAATCTACACACATTTATCATCATTTCTAGGATATCCAGATGAACACCCACAGATACCATCAGGATGACTAAAAAATGATGATAATTCAAGGGGGCGGAGCTTGGGTACAGTAGTAGTGGGTAGGAGAAGAATATCCAGATCATTCATCAGTCTGACTCATCAGAATGCTCTCTTCCATCCTTCTCTTCTCCCTATTCTCTATGGCCATGGCTACAGGACATCTTCGTCTAGAACTGACTGCTTCCAATGATTTCACCCTCCAACTCCAAACCCCCATCAGTCACCAATCACTGTACATGTCAATGGGAAACACTCGAGTTCTGAGTTTCCATCCGAAACCTTATCAACAGACTCTCGGAATTTCGTTCTCCAAAAAAGGAAGTGATGGTTATACCCATGAATACGAAATGAAGACTACTGGAACTGTTAATCAACAGACATTTGTGTTCAGTGAGACTGTTCTTTTGGTTTCCTCTTTCTTCGAATGCGATGTTGGATTCATTGGAGAACATTGTGAGGAAAGATCAACTACTACCACTACTACGACCACTACAACTACAACACCTCCTTCGACGACTAGTACCACTGAAGCTCCAACCACTACCCAATCAGCCATTCTTATCAATCAACAGTAAGTCTCTATACCTTTTTTCAAACTCTGATCTCCAATTTCCAGGTCATCTTCATCCACTGACATCTTCCTCTGTTCGATCCTCATAATAGCAATCATCGTACTTCTAACTCTCATCATCATCGTCTTCATGGCCCTTCGTCCACGTCAACAGAACATTTACATTCAACCACAGACCCCAATTCCACCGAAGAAAAGTGTTCACATTGAAATGGACGATTCGGGAATTCATTCATCTCCAGAAAGTATCAGATACACTTCCACTCCTAATAATTCTTTGACTATTCAATTTTAAGATTTTTTTTGTTTCAATGAATCCGATTTTCATTCAACTGTTTTCTGTATCTACATAAACATAATCTGGTATTCATAGATCCGTCGTGAGTTCAATTGAACTAAACTTTTCGAACTTCATCATGTTTTCCCTCGGTTTCTCAGAATCTAGAAAATCCATAGGGAATAGGCCATGAAAAACAATAATTTTTGTCTAGCGAAACTTTCATTACTTCCCTCAAAAATATGAATTTCGTTCATACCATCTACCCAAGAATCACTTCCTCCATCGCTATCCTTAACAATGTCCTATTGATTATTCTCATCCTTTTCAAATCTCATCCGAGGGTTGGAAAATACAAAATTCTGATGATTTACATTTCGGTTTTTGAGATTCTTTATGCAGTTTTGGACGCATTAGGGGCACCGGTAAAACTTAGTTTTCGAAAAAAAAAGAAAACTCAAACCTGGAGTTCCAGGCAATTTTCACAAAAGGAGCAATGTTCGTTGTTGCAACTTATAACGATAGATCTCTTGTTCCGCCCGTTTTCTCCGAGATGTTCTGCGATTGTTTCTGTGTTTTCTTCGGGATATCAATGGCTGTTTTTGCGATTCATTTCATATACAGATACTTGGTTGTCATTGAGTAAGGAGGCATTGCGAAAAAAAAAGAAGATAACTTGAGTTTAGCCACAAATATTTAAAAGATTATCATTGGCACATTATTATCGGATTGTTATGCTTTCCATTGTTTGTCGGAGTTTTTTGGTTGGGGTTGGTCAGATTTTTCATTCCGCCGTTTGACGCTTCTGATGAGTTTATAGTGTGAGTTGCTAGGGCCTGAATTGCTCATTGTATTAATTATTGCGGCTCTTTTTCTGGTTGGTTCTGATTTTTGAGCAGTTTTGGGTAGTATAGCAACTTTTTAAGAGGAAAACCAACTCAAGAATAAAAAAGTTTCCAGTAAAAACCATCTCAACTTAATTGGATTAAACCTTAATGATATCCGGTATGCTGGCGTCTATTTCTGGCCTATTGGACCAGATGGGCAGCCCCATATTCATTGGAAGTCTTCAATAGGAATATTCATAATGATCATTGCTATTTTAAGTTCTTTCCTCTGGTCCTGACTTCAATTTTATTTTTCCAGGTTGCATCAGTCGCCATTATTTTTATATTCGGTTACAAATGCTATGTAGAAACCCATAAAATGATAGAATCTGCTTCCCAATCCGCTTCTTTTAACAAACTCCAATCTCAACTTTTCTATGCTTTACTTTTCCAAACTCTTATTCCAGTTGTCCTAATGCATATTCCTGCTTCAATTGGATTCATTGCCTCTTTTTTCAATATGTCTTTAGAAATTTTTGGAGACATTTCGTTTTCTACTATTTGCTTGTATCCAGTTTTAGATCCTCTTCCAAACTTTTATATTATCAAAAACTACCGGGATGCGATTTGGAGTGAGCTTCTTTTTTGTTTTCTGGGGAAAGTTCGAGGTTTCAGAAGGAATTCAAGTTTTCAAACGACGAGTATTACAATGCAAAGGAGGTGCGACAATAGAAACCGAGTCGGAGATGCATACAATATTTCCGAACCTGTCGCACGCTGCTCAGAACTGACGTCATCTGTCTCCCATTCTCTGCGTCTCTTCTAGAATATCTTTCTCTAATCGTGTGGTATCCATCCTCATATCCTTTCGAACAGAAATGTGTAACGAAAACCTCCTATTCTTTCTGAAAAACAGCTGGAAATTCTTCATCAATCCTATATATTTTATCCTAAAAAATGCCTGTAATTACACTTCTGTTTTACCATTCCTCTCCAATATTGTCTACTGGCACGTCTTCCCTTTCCTCTGGCTTCGTTCCCCATTTATTTTTTTCAAGGAACCAAATGACCTTTACTTTTTGCTTTTTTTAAATGTTGTCTTCGGCCTGTTGCCCTTTTTTGCGGTGCGATTATTGAATGAAGAGGATAAGGATATCATACATATGAGGATCGGTCTAATCGGATTGATTACTTCATGTTACATGATTTTGGGTATACTCAAACTCAATGAGTATGATAATGTAAGTTCGAGGAAGTTTATTACAAATAAAAAAAGGTATTTGAAGGTAGGACCAGCAACTCTTATCTTATTCATTGGGGCCTCTCTTTCAATGGGAATTTTCTCGAGTATGTTTGAAAATGTGTATATTCAAATTCCTTATGATCAAATGCCATTCAAGCGAGTCAATGGATATGTGATTGTTATTGGAGTGCTGCATGTCCTGTTAGCAGGATTGATCTTCCAGTTTACAGTAAGTTTTAGATTCTTTGGACCAAAATATCTATTTTTTTAGACTCGATACCTAGAATGTGGATCTCTTCTGATCGCCTCATTCTTCTTTTCCGTCGATCTTTATTGCATTTTCACTATCGACTCCTACATGATCAGAAGACAATTCCGTTATAAACACGATTCTATTTCAGAAGAAGGAATAATTCGTCATGTTGTACTCAAGGAAAAACCTGTAGAGCTGCCAGTAGAACAAGAAATTTAGATTCATTTTCAATGAAAAGTTTTAAATAAAGAATTGTATTGCCTTCTATAAACCCTTGGTTCCCCCGACTCACTAGTCAGCAGGTACAACAGATCAATTACAACCGCCCAGACGCCTTCTTTGACCCCTCGGGTGAACAGTGCTCTCTGTGTCTCTTCTAGAATACCTATCTCTCATCCTCAATATCCATCCTTATATCTTTTGGAACAAAAATGTCGGATAAAAAAAACTATTGTATTTCCTAAAAGACAGCTGGAAATTCTTCATCAGAATTCTTCTCAGACTCGCTACATGGAATGTGGATCTCTTCTCGTAGCCTCATTCTTCTTCTCCGTTGATCTCTATTGCCTTTTTACTGTCGACTCATATATGATAAGAAGACATTTTGATTATAAATGGGATTCTACTCCAGAAGAAGGAATAATTGAGCATGTTGTACTTAAAGCTGTAAGACTGCACATGGAACAAAAAATTTAGTTTTTTTTTGTAAAATATTCTGAATAAAAAATTATACTGCCTTTTTATACCTTTGGTCATTTCATTTTTCATTGCTGGCTCCTACATGATTAGAGAACATTATCGGTAAGCTTCTACTTTAGAAGAAGCAGGTATCATCAACACGCTGGATTTTTATATCTACTTAGCACTGTGTCAACCTTGTTTCAATGAAGCTCACCCTTTTCAAAAAAGAGTACGCATGAACCAAAACAAAACACAAGTCTACCAAACCCATTTGGGAATTCTCTCCCCGCCGTCATAGCTCACATTGATCTTTAGATTGCACTCTAATTAACGTCATTTCCATGAGTCAATAGCCTTGTTTTATTTTGTTCTAGACTAGTGATTTCCGAACTACTTTCTTCTGATCCCATTCACATTCAAAATGAGCGCTCGCTCGGTATTCCAACATGTTTCTGGTGTTATTGGAGTTCTAAGCAACATCCTTTTGATAGTTTTAATCATCAGAAAATCTCCAAAAACTCTGGGAAGCTATAAGATTCTAATGATTTATATTTCAATTTTCGAGATTTTATATTCTATTCTAGATAGTCTGATAGTCCCTGTAAGTCAATATTTTTCAAAATATAGGTAGATTTTATAATAATTTTCAGAAAATGTTCAGCCATGGCTCAGGAGCTTTGATTATTCTCTCGACTCACGAAGCATGGCTACCTAGCTACCTCCTGCTGTACGCTAACGGTAAGTGCTCTTATATTAGAGTAATCTAAATGCCTTTCAGTCCTTTATTGTACCTTCTTCGGCACCTCAATGGCAGTTTTTTCCGTCCATTTTATCTATCGTTATTTAGCGGTTTCTGGGTGAGTCATTCTTGGTCTAGACCTCTTAATCTGACCCATTCAGAAGCACTTTAATCAAGCAGCACAACAAAAAACTGATCATTTTCCTTCTCCTTTTCCCAATTATCTTCGGAATTCTCTGGTACATTTTGAGTTTTTTCACCTTGGGTCCTTTCGAAGAAGCCGATTTATTTATCAGGTGATAAAGCTCTGTGGATTAAAGGAACTTTTAATTTCTAGAAAGTACTATGACCAAAATATCCAACTATCAGATATCTATTATGTCGGTTATTATTATTATCCAGAGGACTCTCAAGGGAGGATATCGGTTAATTGGAAGGGAATCGTCGGAAGTGGAATTCAATCGTTTTTCATTGTGAGTTGCTTTTTTTTTGCTTTTTATGGGAGCGAAAGTTCTTCGAAAATACATTGAAAATTTTCTACAGTAACCCTGAATTTTTTTCAGTTTTTGGGGTTGTCTAGAAAATTTTTACATCAGAAAAAGGAAAACTCTTGAAAAAGGAGTCTCGGGGAAAAGTTGAATATGCTTGACAACGGTATTTTCAAATTGAAAAATCTAATTTTTCATAATTAGGCTCCGCCCCTTTAGCTCCACCCACTTTGTGAACTTTATCGGAATTTCTAACGGTAGTTTTGAACTTCTTTTTGGAAGAACTCTGTCGGATCCTAAACCATCAATTTCCAGAACGTTTCCTTTGGTCTCATCCTATACTTTGGTGTCAAATGTCACCGTATCACTAAATCTCTGTCAAAAAACTCCTCGTCTTCTCATGTCGCCCTTCAAAATCAGTTATTCTACGCGTTGGTCTTCCAAACTGTTATTCCAGTATTCCTAATGCATATTCCATCGACAATCGGGATATCGATTTGCTTTTTGAATATGTCGAAAGGGTTTTTGGGTGAAATACTATCATGTACTATATCCCTTTACCCTGTTTTTGATCCTCTTCCAAACTTTTTTATTATCAAATCATATCGAATGGCGATAATCAGTGAGTCTATCAGAAATAAAATGAAAAAAAAAGTTCTTTCAGATTCGATTCGAAAGTTTTACAATTTCATTTGTTGTCGAAAACAGCCACAGATTATACAAGTTCAAAGCAGATTCAAAATGTCAAACGTTTCGAAATTATGAATTTAATGATGTCGAACTGACAACAGTCACCTTCCTTTTCTTCTTCAACATTCCAAAAACCCATTTCCGAAATTCCATGTTGCAAATGAAAATAATCATTCTGAATTTTGTTAATTCATTTGGAATCCAATTCAGATGAATTCTGACAACTCACGGATCGAAAACATTGAAAACACTAGTGGAAAATGAGGTAGTCCAATAGATTTTCCAGTTTTCAGCCATTTCTGGCATCAGATTTCTGCCACCTCTATACCAGAATCCACGGAATAAAAATAGGAGTCCTTGAACAAGAACCTGGCTGGCGAAGTTGATCTCTCGCCGTTTTGCTTCCGCGCTTTTGGAGTTGAATATTTTTTTCTGAATATTTGGATTAAGGAGGTTAAGGTTTTTTGAATTCAAAATTAGTAAGCCCCGCCCCTTTCCTTACATTGAGCGTCACTAGCATCACCAATGTAGCCACATCGACTATGACAATAGCAGAAGTGGGAATAATCTGCGCCGAGATAAATGTGATAAGTTGAGCTCCACAATTCTAAAACCAATCTTCAAAATCATTTCTAAAAACTAGAAACCTCATTTTTCAATTCAGAAAAATACCATCCGGATAGATTGAATCGGTAGGTGCATCCCTCTATAATTACCAAATTCTCAGTGGTAAAGATCCGAAAAACTTACGAAAAACCATCAGGTTTATCCCAAAACCAAAAGGAATCAACCATCCAATAGCCAGAATTCCAATCAGATATTTTTCTCTAAAAATCTAATTTTTTTAAAAATTTTTTTTGAAAACAGATGAACTGACTTGAACATGAAACTATAGGCGATTGGAAAAGCGATTGCACAAAATCGATTGAAAGAGATTAAAAAGAAGCTGAAGAGAATGATATACAACATGATCATTGTGGTGCCGCCGATCAGGTTACTGTACTCGATTACTGTTTTTATGTCTCTGGAGATTTAATTTTATTTCTAATTTCTTTCGTAGACTCACAATGTTAATCCAAAGAAAAAGACAATGATACAGGCAGTACAAGGGATAAATTCCGCTAGATTTTGATTCAAGACCAGTATTCCAAATGAAGATTTCATTGATGGGATACGGTAGCATCCCATTATAACGAGGATCATGAGGCCATCGGCGAAAATGCTTATCTGAATTTCAAAGAGATTCTGGGATCTCCTTGTTATCACACTTACCATCGAAGCAATGATTCCGGTTAGAAAATTGTCGATGGTCATTTTCAAGAATGATTTCACAAGTTATGAATTTTGAACCGGATGGACAGTGGGCGATAATTGTGGGAGAGTTAGTCAGAGGTTCTCATGCTCAAAATTATGAAGAACGAAATTCATGAACCCAAAATTTTGGTTTTTTGTTATGGATCTGCAGTTTAGTTGAGAAATTCAAAACAGTCTGGACTGTACTACTCTGTTGACTATCTTCTAGATGAATATACCCTTATAGCTGAAGAAAAAGCAACCCTTTAATCATTTATTTTTCTATAAAAATAATTATTCGATCAATTTTATGCTGAACTTCGAGGGTGATAGGTTTTTCCTCGACGTTGGGACCAACATGACGAATGATTCCTTTTTCTAAAGTAGACTCCCATTCATAACGACAATGTTTTCTGATCACATATGAGTCGACAGTAAATAAGCAATAGAGATCGACGGAAAAGAAGAATGAGGCCAAGAGAAGACTTCCACATTCCAGGTATCGAGTCTGTAAAAGATTTGCAGTCGTGGTTTCTGGAATTTAAGACTTACTGTACATCGGAAAACCGTTTCTGCTAGCCAAATATGAATGATTCCAATGACAATCACGTATCCATTTACCTTTCTAAATGGCATTTTATCATAAGGAATTTGAATATACGCTCCATCCCAAAGACTTGAGAAAACCGCCATTGCACTGGAAGAGACATGAAACCAAAATAGCACGAATGCTCCGGTCTAAAATGCTTTTTAAATTAAAACTTTAAACGCTCGACTCACATTTTGTCCGTCCTCAGAATATGCAACTGAGTATAAAATCAAATAACAAGACACGATTAGAAAACTAAGACCAATCCGAACAGGAATTATGTCTTGTTCTTCTTTTCTACAACAGAACCGTCTCCCAAAAAACGAAAAAAATCCAATCCAAACGTTTGATAAAATTAGATTTTTCACTTCTTCAGAATCCTCAAATAGTAAGAATGGAAGTCTTATCCAGAGGAAAGGGAAGACGTGCCAAAACACAATATTGGAAAAGAAAGAAAAAATTGAAGTGTAGTTACAGACATGTTTCAGAATAAAATAAATTGGATTTATGAAAAATATCCAGCTGTCTTTTAGAAAGTATTCAGGTTTTGCGTTAACCGACATTTCTTTTTTTTTGTAAGGAAATGTGGAAAGATGTTGAGCCGTGCGATTAGATATTGGTATTCTAATAGAGACGCAGAAAGCACAATGGCATACAACTGTTCACCAGGTCACGGATGACGTCAGGCCGGTCGTAATAAATCTGTGGGTTTGCTTGCATGCTTAGAAAGGGTAATGAAAAGAGAGTAATTTCATAGGTCCTGCCAGTACAAAAACATATTATTAGTACCGGATAATTACTAATTTGCGTAGAAAAAACTTTAAAAGTCTGAAAAAAAAACTCGCGTATAAGAACTGGCCATGGTTCGCAAAATAATTCGTACGGGACAAAAAAGATTTCGAAAAATGCGCATAGCTTGCTTTCAAAAAAATTGCTTAATTATTCCGGTAGGTTGAAAAAAAATTCCGATCCTTAACCAACGAAGATTTAACGCGCAAAATATATTTACAGTGCCGGCCATAAAGGTATTAATAATCGGTCTTTTCAGTTCAAAATGGTCAACTTTGGGCTTTTGTAGAAAAGTGGGGGAAAGTGGTATTGTTCTAAATTTTTTAGGGTTGTTAGTTGATAGTTTGAACTGCATTTTCGTAGTAGAAAACTTTTTTCTAAAATCATTTCTAAAAGCTACACGGCTCGTTAAAGAGAAAGACGCTGAAAAACACGATTTTTTGCACTGAAATCGACAAAATTTCAGTAACGTTTTCTTCAACGAGCCGTGTAGCTTTTAGAAATGATTTTAGAAAAAAGTTTTCTACTAAGAAAATGCAGTTCAAACTATCAACTAACAACCCTAAAAAATTTAGAACAATACCACTTTCCCCCACTTTTCTACAAAAGCCCAAAGTTGACCATTTTGAACTGAAAAGACCGATTATTAATACCTTTATGGCCGGCACTGTATGTTGAAT
Source organism: Caenorhabditis tropicalis (assembly GCA_016735795.1). NCBI lineage: Eukaryota > Metazoa > Nematoda > Chromadorea > Rhabditida > Rhabditidae > Caenorhabditis > Caenorhabditis tropicalis. The sequence goes on from CM028618.1 coordinate 1,616,432, forward strand.
TATATTATAGAAAAATGAGAATTGTAAGTAGGTCAATAATATGATAACATTCAAAAAATGTTAGTTTGAATTTTCAAGTTGTAAGAAAAGCGCACGTGTCGAAGTACACCGGAAAAAATCAATTTGTAGCTTGAGGGGTATCGAGTAGTGTGCAGTATCACGAGAAATTCCCGAAAAGTCTCGAAGTCTCATTCATATCAAAGAATCGGTCTCGTCTCGTCTCGGAAAATCTCAGTCTCGAAAGGTCTCAGTCTCGTCTCGTCTCAGTCTCGGTTCAGTCTCGAAAATTTCATTTCTCGAAAAAGTCTCGAAAATCTCGTCTCAATCTCGTCTCGTCTCAATTAGTCTCAAAAATGTCACGTGAATAATTTTTTTCGAGTTTTTCGTGAAACTTTTGACAAATTTGTGTAAAAGCGTTGTAAAATTTGCATTGTAGGAGCCTTTTATTGTATCGTATCGTTCAAAAGTATGTAGAAACATCGTGTTTTCAGTCGGTTTTAGGCTATTTTCGAAGGTTTCATGCGAAATTTTGAGTTTTCGATTGCTCTGAAACAATTTTCATGTAATTTTTATATGAATACACCGAATGGACCCCATTTTTCGAAGGGACCTCTATTCTACAACAGAGCCATTTTTATTGGACCAGTTCTGGAACACCTGAATTTCTCCCATTGTCAGTACTAAAATGGTCAAAAATAGGGCGTCTCCTAGAACTCCAATGAAAGAAATTTACATATTTTTTGAAAATTGTGTGAACATAAAACTCTTTTCCAATAGTAAGGTCTGTTCTAAGCCTCCAAGTATTTTTAAAGCAATCGAAAACTCAAAATTCCGGCGTGAAAGCTTTGAAAACAGCTTAAAATCGCTAAAATCAACTGAAAATTCAATATTTCTACATACTTTTGAACGATACGACACAATAAAAGACTCCTACAATGCAAATTTTACAACGCTTTTACACAAATTTGTCAAAAGTTTCACGAAAAACTCGAAAAAAATTATTCACGTGACATTTTTGAGACTAATTGAGACGAGACGAGATTGAGACGAGATTTTCGAGACTTTTTCGAGAAATGAAATTTTCGAGACTGGACCGAAACTGAGACGAGACGAGACTGAGACTCTTCGAGACGAGACGAGACTGAGACTTTTCGAGACTGAGACGATTTGAGACGAGACGATATTGAGACGATATTTCTTGTTTCTCGGTGTAATTATGATTTGAGACTGAGAAAAGTCTCACGAGACAGCACACTAGTATCGAGTGCATCAAAAATAGGCTTAAAGGTAGTTCAGTGGCCGTTTCCCTATTTAGGAGTTACAGTAAGAGAAAGAGGACTATTTGAAAGATAGGGAAGGAACGGGAAACACTTAATTTGTTAATTTCTTGATAATTTCACGAACAATATACTCAATTCGGGCGCCTTTGTTGTTTTCATCGTAGGCCTTCTGATACATCTGGATGCTTGCATTTCACACGGAACGATTCAGTTGGTTTCGGGAGATTTACGTCCGATGGAACCAATTTCTAGATTAAATTAATGTCCAATTCATGTTACTCGTCCGTCTTGATGTTTGGCAAACTCTCCAAAACAGCCAAAAAACTTTTCTTCTCCAGTGTTCTCAGTGTTGACGCTAACACAAAATAAAGTATCGCGACCTACCTGTGGAAGGGAAAATTCGTAATTTTGGTCACATAGTTCTTTTTCTGTTACAAATTTTTAATCCTTATAAGATAAGAATTGTTCATTTTTAAAAAGAATAAAAAGATAAAAATAAATAACCGTTCAAATCTCGAAAATTTAATTTTCACTCTGCTTTCTCTGATTTTATGTTGAAGCCTCTTGAGCAGTTCCATAGCATATTGAGGTCTTCATAAAATTTGGGAGTATCTTCCTCGGTGAGTGTCTCCTTCAAATGGTTCCGGATATGTCTTGCCTCCAAATCCTTGTCAACTTTGAATCCGTTTTTAGCGAGAATTTCATCTATTTCTTTCAGTTCTACCTTTATTTTTCTGATACGGTTGATAGTTTCTTTCATGTCTTTACGGCGAGCCATCAATCTTCTGTGCGCTGTAGATTCCGTGTCTATTTGACGGATCTGAAAACATATTTGAACTTTTTTTTGGAATAATCTACTTACCGTCATAAGAATTGTGGATATCAGCTTAAAAATAATGCTATACCAGCAGACTCTTGAAGAATATTCACGAACCACCGATGGGTAGAAGGATGCGAAAATGAGAACAACACCAGCGGCAATGACTTCCACAGTGGCCGGGACAAAATATAGTTTTGAATGTTTATCAAGGTAGTGGTTGACCATCTTCGGCTGTTCGAAAGCTGAAATGAGATCTTTTTATAATTTGATTGATCGCTAGCCTCAAGTTGACCGGCAGATAATACGGCGTTTTAAAAACGTCTTTCAAATCACGGTTCGGAAAGACAAACAACCGTAAATACTCTAATAGACTTGCATGCAATACTATTGTTCGTTGAGCCTTTCTGGGGGCAATACTATTAGGGGCGCAAGTCAATTAGGGGGTGAAACACTATTCTTCGAATCTCAAAATATGAGAGATTTTCAAAGAAAAGGGCACGGTTTTCAGTGAAAAAGACAAAATTTTTGGAGAAAAAAGCAAGTTTTTCAATAAAAAAAAGTAAAATTTTCAGCAGGGCAAGACGATTAGGGGGGTGCAATACTATTGTTCAAATCCTTTTTTGGGGGCAATACTATTAGGGACGCAAGTCGACTATGGTATTTACGGTAGCTCGCCGGTCAATCATAACAAACATGATGTCCACTCACCGTAAAGGGAAGCCATAGAAATCCTTAAGGCGGTCACCATGCCATGTGAAACTGAGAAAAGGTAGACGAGGCCAGCGCATGCGGCTCCAATGATAGATAACGCCTCCTGAAAATCAAAATAGGCATGCGTACTTCTTTAAAAACTCACTTTTGCTTTAAAAGTAATCAGGAGAGCGATGACTCTTATTGTGATGTGGTAAGCCACGATAAACCTGGAAGAAATATCAGTTGAAGTTTTACATGAGCTTTGTTTTTTTCGGGTGTTACGGGAGCTTCTCCGCAGGGTTTTAATGAATAAATGAAAAATTGAATAAATACCATACATGTGAATTTCTTGGCCGGGCTGGGCCGTCATTTTCAGAAAGTGGGCCGGGCCGGGCCGAAAAATTTTCAACTCGGCCCGGCCCGCGGGCCGGCCCACTTTGAAAAAATTACTTTTTTTCTGTTTTTTTCAACGAATTTCGAGAAAACTTTTCGTATTTTTCGTATTTTCAGTTTTTAAAATTGCTATTATTTGGTTAGCAAACAATTTAGTACTGTTTTATTACATTTTTAGTAATGTGTTTCAAAAAATTTGCTCTAAAATTCACTGGAAAAATTTAACTAACTTAATTATTCATGACAGCGGGCCGAGTGGGCCGGGCCGGGCCAAAGCGGGCCGGGCCGAGCGGGCCGGGCCGGGCATTCACATGTATGATAAATACCTTTGACCTCCACCACTGTCTGCCAACATACTTTCGTGGAAACATGGTCACAGCTTATTTTAAAGACGACACTCAGTCCCGGGCATTCTGACCCCTCATAAATGAGACACTGTTAATTGTTCACATTGGGGATACCTCTATCTAAAAACTCGTCTACCTCTGGTTTATCTAATGATGTCTCACAAGCAGTAGTTTACTGTCTTCAACCTGAGTCAAACGTAATCAATAGGTTTTTTTCTAATTTTTTTCTATTTTGATAATCGAAAATGTTATTTTACTTACGAGATTCCAGCTAGTAGATTTTTCACGTCGAGTTTGAATCTGTCGTTTTCCGTAATGAAAACCTCATCGATGGCGAAAGTGTAGAATGAAAAAACGACCATCATTCCAGCAAGAGTGTCAATTGTGCTGCTCCACCAGCTGAAACTGGATTCCCAAGGTGCTGAAAAAAGAAAGCATTATTTGGTTCATAAGCTTGATAAGAATTCATTCATCTACTTCTTATAATTGATATTCTTTATACGAAAACTCGTCTAACTCTGGTTTATCTAATGATGTCTCACAAGCAGTAGTTTACTGTCTTCAATTTTGATAGTTTCTGGGATTATTGGGCGATAGGTTCATGTCTAGTTCTAAAGAATTACGGTAGCTAAAATAACCAAAAAGTTTTAAAACGGCAAATAATTCGAGGGGTACAATGATTCGGGGGTACAACGGGGTACCAATGATTCGGGGGTACCATGTTTATGATTCGGGGGTACTATTACACGAGGGGTACCATATTTCAGGGGTACAATAACAGGGGGGTACCATGACGTTATGATTCGGGGGTACCAATTATAGTATTCGGGGGTACCAAAATTACGATTCGGGGGTACCATAAGTAGGACTTAAAGCTACCAGAAATACAAACAATATCAAGTTGTTCTATCTCAATGTGTCCAATTACTACTGTAAAAAATAGCAAAAACTGTAAATTTGAAGACATATTCATCTTTTAAACAGAAAGTGTAATCGCGGATGAATGCGATTTAATTTGCATGTTTTCATCATATTAATTGTTATTTTTTGTCAATTTAATCTAAATAGAAAACCATCGTATTTCTTTTTGTTGAATACATTAAAACCAAACAGAGTTTCATATCTATGATAACCGCCAAATTTCACGAACCACACCTCTGCTGATCAATGAGGAGTTGAATTGCGGAGAGACAAATGCAAAGAGCAGTGCCAAGAAGAAGAGAGAATAATCTGAGGGCGCAATGGCGAGACCAAACGGCCGCAATGTCTATAAGACAGAAGAGAAAACTAAGTGAACAATTGAATGCTGATTTTATAAATTTGTTTATTGAATAATCAGAAGTTGTGAGAATAATCTATTCAAATAACCGAGTATATCATCTTTCAATTCAAATGAAACTTCGGAGCCGCTTCAACGCAATGAATATCTGCTGAACCATCGGCGTCGAGTAGAGAGATTACACCATAATCAGAGAAAAGGAGAATCGAATGATCGGAATAATTATTAGCAACAAATAGCTTTCAGCAGTCAGCGATCAGATCAATATACACAGAGAGCTGGGGAACAGTATAAACCTAAAATCACTCACCGTTTGATCCGAAGTTGTGAAAAGTATTAATTCGAATAACCGAGTAATTCATCTTTTAATTGGAATCTTTTGGAGCCGCTTTAACGTAGAGAGAATTGGCTGGAAATAACGGCGGCGAGCAGAAAGATTATACAATTTGCCAGAGAGAAAGAGAATCGAATTATCGAAAGAATTCTCAGCAATCAATAATTTTCAACAGTCAACGAACGATCAATTTACACGAAGAGCCAAGGGGTGCCTGAAAACAGAATGATATAAAAAGGAGAGAACATATTCAATTTCGAGGAAAAAACGAGAAAAAAGCAAGAATTTATCAATTTTAGGCCTAAAATAATTATTTTCAACAAAAAACGGAGCATTTTTCCTATAATATTCACGTAATTCAATTAAAACCTCTGAAAATATGAATAAAAAGTCAAAATAGGTGAAAACAGAGAGAAATAACACGAGAGCGTCATTTTGCAATTAGTTCTCCCATGCTTTAACATTTGATACTCAGTCAACGGCGCCTGTCGCGGCGAGACCCACTGTGTGGGGGCGATTTACGGTAAGGCTGAAAGTGGGAAGAAAACAGAAATTAACAATATTTAACGGATATTTCCGTTATTTTATAAGGGAAAAAGTAAAATTGTGAAAATAGGTAGAAAGCGTTGTTATTACCGATTGAAAAACAAACATAACAAATTATTTAAAACAAACAGAGCAAATAACTCAAAACGTGAAATCTAGTCTTAATAATTTTGAAAGAAAACTATAAATTTTCAACAGATCATGCCAGTAGAAACTTATTTTTCATGATATTTCAGCTTTTTGGAGGCACAACGTTTCTTTTGTGCGGTTAAAAGCAATTGAGTCCGTGCTTGAATTTAAGTCTTGTGTATGACGCCTTTTTTGTCTTTTGCTGTTCGTGTTGTTTGTGGAGGCAAAGAATTGGCTGAGTCAGTACTCCTATTGAACTCCGGAATACCATTTTTCCACGATATCTGATAAATCATTCAGAAACATATCTATTGAGTATTAAATTCACCTCGTGATTGGATAGTCACTACTTGAATCCAAGTCGACAAATTTGGACGAGTGGCCTGATACACTTATTTCATCGGACATCGATACATTTCCCATTCCGTCGCCATTTTCATTCAAATTTACAGCATCCATAGTGATATCGGTATCCAAATCGTGCACCTGACTTACAGAATCCATTGAAACTCCAATTGATTCATTCCTCCGAAATCCATTAAACGATTGATCATCCGAATCAATGAGTCTTCCATCCAAATTCTCATCCAGTTCCTGATCACTTGATCGAATTTCTTCTTCTACATCGGTGACAGAGCCAGGAATTCGGAACCTGAACAAAAAATGCACAATATTCAACCAAAATGTTAATCAACCTTCTAACTGTTCGATCGTCGTTGTTGTGAGAGTGAACCGAATATTTCCTGTTTGGAAAACGACGAGATACTTTTCCATCGTTGGCACTTCTGGAGATTGCTTTCCTCGTCAAATTTCTATGATTTTCCTCTAGTAGTTTGAAGAAAACTTTGCAGTTTTTTGAGACATGTTGGCGGCAGCAGCCAATCTGTAATATATGTTTAAAACGGACAAAAAAGGTAACTTATTACAAATGGTGGCAAACAGTCGCAGGATGTTTTGTGCAAGTGGAATCAGAGCATTGACCGAACTTTACATCCACTCGTACAAAACTTTTATTGTCTCTTTCCACAAGAGCCTCGTTCTCGCTAGTAAAAATTACTTTTTTTTTTGAAGACATTCTTAATTGAGGACTTTTCGTCGAGACCTGAATTCATCTTCGTTAAAGAAAATAGAATTGAAACAAACTTCTCAAAATGGATCCTGGAATTTCCATCACATGTGGAATTGCAAATTTTTGAATTCCAGCTTTAGAAAGAGAAATTGCTCTTGTTTGAGCAGAAGATGATAACATTGGTTTGAAATCCAAAAGCGAATCAATCCACTTCCATTCTCTACAATCGATCGACAAAATTTCATCCTTCTCTTCTGTAATGCAATAATTTTCTTACTTGGAACACAATGCTCAGTCTTACTGTCAATAAATTCCATGAGTTTTAAACAACACTCCTTCCCATTTGTTTTACGACCGAACTCAATTTTGATTTTTGAGTTGATGCATTCGATACGGTTTGTTGTAACATAATTCAAAAGTATACCCGCATTCAGTCTAGTTTTCAATGAATGTGTGCGAAACAATTCGTTTTTTCTAGACAAAAGCCATTCCATTTTGTGTGACGATAGATTCAACTTTTTAATTTCCTTTTCCATCGATTCCATATTGAAAACGTTGAAGATTCCTCCACGAATCACTTCGCCTTCAACCTGAAACGTTCATGTTATCAAAAAACTTTTTCTGGTAGCTGACTCTTCCAAAATTGCTTCGATTTCACTTTTTCAATTTTCGAGTTACGATGGGCATCTTGATAGTTCTGTCTTCGATGAACCATACATCTCAATTTGACAGCCTTTGACATGCACTGAATCTGAAAAGAAAGGATAACAAAGAAAAAATTACAGTTTAGTACATTGGAATATGTAGAAAATGCTTCTTCTCCATCAACAACTAAGGAAGGAATGCTCTTTAACTGTTTTGGGTCTACATCCAAAACGAACTCTCGATACATTTGGAAAACTTGTGATGTGCAAAAGAATGTTTTGTAGTGCTTATCATGAAACCAAGCATTACATGTCTCCACTTTCCACTTCCGATTGTTCTGAAAAAATGCTTCTATTAGAGTTTTGGATCATTAAACTAACACAAATCTCGATAAATCACCAGTAACCACGGTTACAACAAGATCACAGAGATCAAACGTGCTATCGATCTGCATTTGACCGGCCATCTTTGAAATAATTCCGCTATTTATTGAATGAGAATGACTATCTGAAGAACCACTTCCGTTAACAAATTCAGTTGAACATTTTACCCATGAAATCATTCAATTCGGTTTGACTCCAGTTTGAACATGTTTTTAAGGACTTTCTGTACTCCATTACTTCTTCAGACAAGGGCAAGTTTCGAATATAAACACTCAGCATATCAATGTCTATATAAATCAAACCGAAATCTTTTCCTGAAAATTTAAAATGCCATACTCATTCAAATTTCAAAGTCCAACCTTTGGTGAAAATTTCTATACCAGGCTGGCCGCTGAGCTCTGCTAACGACTCAGGAGTTGTGACACAACTTCGACCCCGATTTGTCTTCACAGTGTTAGGTTGGTGCTTTACTTGATTACGAATCTGTTAAAATTCACAATACATGATTATGGCGGCAAAAGTACCTGTCGCTTTGAAACTAATAGTGTCTTCCTTTTTCAGAAAATCGTAGGCTTTATTAACCGTTCTACCATCTAATGCAGTTTGAATCTTGAGACAGTTGTCAACTGAAATCTATTTTTTCACTTTAATCTAAACCAAATCCTCACGGGTTAATCTCGAACTGATTTTTTTCAGTTTTTCATAGTCTACTACTCCATCAGTTGAAACATAAACTTCATAAAAATGTTCTTCGTCGCAGGGGCAATCGTCTGGAAAAAAGCATTTCAGTTAGTTTCAAATATTGGGTACAAAACAGACAATCTTTCTGAATTGGTCGTTCACCGGAGACTGAGAAACAGTGTATTTACACTTTTTTCTCCATATTCCACAATCCTAGATCTCGGACGTATTCTGGTCTCTGAAATGAATCCACCGAGTACGAATCTTCCCCAATACTAACTCACCTTTAGATTTTTTCCACCAAATCAAATTATCTGAGAATTTCGAATCGTTTTTGAATTTCGCATATTTACAACAAGCTTGAAAAAACTCAGGTAAAACGAAATCTTCAGGAGACGACGTTGTCAGGCTGAAAACTTAACTCATTTATTTTCGAAGACTAAATCACTACCAATTGTCTACAATCTTTTGATAAACACTTTCTCCAAATGCTTTGAATGGAGGTCCAGTTCTCCAGATGAAATCCCATCAAGTACTGAAAAATGGTTTTACAAATATTGAGAAATAACTTTTCACCAGGTGAAAAATCCAAAACAGAGACTTCGCCGTAGTCGGTTTCTTCACCAAATTCTGTTGCTTCTGATGACAGAAGCTTTTTTCCATTCTCTTTGGAAGGAAGACCCATGGTTTCCGCGTCACTCTCGTCTTCACTAAACATTTTCTCCTCTCTGAAAAAATCCGAAAAAGTACAGCTGCTTTCTTCTGAAAAGCCTTTTTCAGCACCACCTTATAATCACTCTACTTATTTTATCCGTTCTCTCTATTAAAATAACGGAAATATCCGTTAAATATTGTTAATTTCCATTTTCTTCCCACTTTCAGCCTTACCGTAAATCGCCCCCACACAATGGGTCTCGCCGCGACAGGCGCCGTTGACTGAGTATCAAATGTTAAAGCATGGGAGAACTAATTGCAAAATGACGCTCTCGTGTTATTTCTCTCTGTTTTCACCTATTTTGACTTTTTATTCATATTTTCAGAGGTTTTAATTGAATTACGTGAATATTATAGGAAAAATGCTCCGTTTTTTGTTGAAAATAATTATTTTAGGCCTAAAATTGATAAATTCTTGCTTTTTTCTGTTTTTTCCTCGAAATTGAATATGTTCTCTCCTTTTTATATCATTCTGTTTTCAGGCACCCCTTGGCTCTTCGTGTAAATTGATCGTTCGTTGACTGTTGAAAATTATTGATTGCTGAGAATTCTTTCGATAATTCGATTCTCTTTCTCTCTGGCAAATTGTATAATCTTTCTGCTCGCCGCCGTTATTTCCAGCCAATTCTCTCTACGTTAAAGCGGCTCCAAAAGATTCCAATTAAAAGATGAATTACTCGGTTATTCGAATTAATACTTTTCACAACTTCGGATCAAACGGTGAGTGATTTTAGGTTTATACTGTTCCCCAGCTCTCTGTGTATATTGATCTGATCGCTGACTGCTGAAAGCTATTTGTTGCTAATAATTATTCCGATCATTCGATTCTCCTTTTCTCTGATTATGGTGTAATCTCTCTACTCGACGCCGATGGTTCAGCAGATATTCATTGCGTTGAAGCGGCTCCGAAGTTTCATTTGAATTGAAAGATGAAATACTCGGTTATTTGAATGAAAAAATGTTCATAATTTCTAATCAAAAGGTGAGTGATTTCAGACTTTAAATGTTTCCTCCACTTCTGTCGCTATCCGACGAGTTTTACTCGTTTTTTGGCCGGTTAGTTTAAGAATATTGAATCAATCTTTATTGCATTCTGTTTACAGGTTGCCGTCTTGCTTGGCTCTATGTGTATATTGGTCTGATCGTTGACTGCTGAAAGCTATTTGTTGCTAATAATTATTCCGATCATTCGATTCTCCTTTTCTCTGATTATGGTGTAATCTCTCTACTCGACGCCGATGGTTCAGCAGATATTCATTGCGTTGAAGCGGCTCCGAAGTTTCATTTGAATTGAAAGATGATATACTCGGTTATTTGAATAGATTATTCTCACAACTTCTGATTATTCAATAAACAAATTTATAAAATCAGCATTCAATTGTTCACTTAGTTTTCTCTTCTGTCTTATAGACATTGCGGCCGTTTGGTCTCGCCATTGCGCCCTCAGATTATTCTCTCTTCTTCTTGGCACTGCTCTTTGCATTTGTCTCTCCGCAATTCAACTCCTCATTGATCAGCAGAGGTGTGGTTCGTGAAATTTGGCGGTTATCATAGATATGAAACTCTGTTTGGTTTTAATGTATTCAACAAAAAGAAATACGATGGTTTTCTATTTAGATTAAATTGACAAAAAATAACAATTAATATGATGAAAACATGCAAATTAAATCGCATTCATCCGCGATTACACTTTCTGTTTAAAAGATGAATATGTCTTCAAATTTACAGTTTTTGCTATTTTTTACAGTAGTAATTGGACACATTGAGATAGAACAACTTGATATTGTTTGTATTTCTGGTAGCTTTAAGTCCTACTTATGGTACCCCCGAATCGTAATTTTGGTACCCCCGAATACTATAATTGGTACCCCCGAATACTATAATTGGTACCCCCGAATCATAACGTCATGGTACCCCCCTGTTATTGTACCCCTGAAATATGGTACCCCTCGTGTAATAGTACCCCCGAATCATAAACTTGGTACCCCCGAATCATTGGTACCCCGTTGTACCCCCGAATCATTGTACCCCTCGAATTATCTGCCTTTTAAAACGGCCGTTAGGAGGCAGAAAAAGCTCTACACTTGTGTCAGTATGAATCTACAGATGTTTAATTGAATTTAACTTGAGCTGATGTTGAAAACTCACTTCGCAGGGGAACACCGTCTTTATCAGTCGATGGAACAACCAGCTCCATATCGATATCAATTCTTGTGGGAACATGGTCTTTGCGAATCACATCAAAATCTGATTTCATGTTCAGTCAGCAAGTTTAACCTCTTAAATGAAGTTTAGATTATTTTGGCATTGCATCAGTACAAAAAACTTTCGAGTTGGAAGAATAGAAGATAGATACGAAGGATAGAAAATAGAAAGAACATTATGACCATAAACGAATGATGCCCACACGCAGTAGTGAATGAATGAAGGTCCTTATATGTCGATTGTTTGACTTGTTTTTTTGGTCATATAATAGTAAAACTGGCACGATTGAGTGTTTATTACGACAGTCTCCTTCCCAGAAAGAGACAGAACGTGTGGCTATCTATAGTAAGATATGGATTGAGCAGGTGTCGGGTGGGTTGCATATGCAGACTATATACACTCAGCAGTTGCAAGGAATATAAGTATAAAAACAGTTCGAGATGAGAATACCGCATGGATGAATTGAAAGAATATGCATCCTCACAAAAGAATGATAGAGAACATTATCATCGTGGTTTCTCCAATCAGGTTACTGTAATCGATGAGTTCTTTATGCCCCTGAATTAGTATTTATTTTCGAAAGCTTACACTTACAATCCAAAAAACACATTGAAACAGGCGTTGCAAGAGTTGATTACGGCTTAGTTTTTATTCATAACTAGTATTCCAAAAGAAGATTTCATCGATGGGATACGGTAGCAATCTGGCCTTGGAATCATTTTTGTTTCTGCAGGGCTTAAATAATATTCAATTGAAATGTCTTTGCACTCCAGAACTTACTCTGATCTCCAGATCCTTTGCTCTGATCAGGCAACAGAGATAGTCCTGAGCCTTATTTAGCCTTAAAATTTATTATTATTGTTATTATTATTATTATATTATTATGTATTGCAAGTGAAAAATTTAGGAACAGGCTGGAGTCTGCGCCATAGGTTCTGGACTGTTCTATTATAGTTTTTTGTTGAGTTGCGTAATGAATCGGTTACCTGACTAACTTGTGTTGTGACTTCTCCTCCCCCCAAATCCAAACATCTACCTATTTTGACTTCCACACGTCATCTAATGACTAAAACGTCTAATCCTTCTTCCAACGCACAGCCTCGTCACCCTCTTCTTTTGTCAAAAGAAGTTCCAAATCTTCTATATAATGATGAGCTAACTAGGAAATATCACCTAAACATGGCAGTGTCTCCCTATCTTCGAATCTGTCAATTCGCATGCTTCTTCATCGCCATTTTCGCCAATACTCTCCTCCTCTACCTGATCAGAATCCGTGCTGGGAAGTCGTTTGGCAGGTATCGAATCATGATGATCTCTTTTTCGATATACGCTTTGTTTTACGCAACTGTAGAGATTTTTACTTTACCTGTAAGTTTCTAGGGGAATTTTGGAAAAAATGGTTAGAAATTCAGGTAATGCACCTCCATGGAGCCGGCGTTTTATTCTACGTGAATAGTGTGTTGAAGGATTATTTTACCGCCGGAGTTTTCATTTCAAGTAAGGAAAAAAGATAGGGAAAAGGGGTTGACCAGATGGTTTCAGCTCTGTATTGTGGGTCATTTGCATTTTGTATTTCCATGTTGGCAACTCATTTTATTTTTCGGTATATCGCGGTTTGCAAGTGAGTTTGAGGGGTGCTTAGAAACTGGGACATTCGGAAACTGGATGTTTTAGACGGCTGCGCCGCGGTAGTTCGGCGCAGCCGACATCTCGCGGGTTCCGCCGCCCACTATACTTGTCGGGTAATACTGACGAAAAACATATACTGTCGAAAAACAGCTCTAAATGTTTTTAAAGTGAAAATTTTGGAAATCTGAAAAAACGGGCATCATCTCGGACAAATTTTCTATCGATCTATAACATATAAGTTTTGTAAAAAAAAAAGTTCAAGGGCAAATCCGCTAGGTCTTGCGACCAACAGACACACTCCCAAAGACAGACAGAATCTTCTGATTGTTATTGGTAAAGATTTATCTCAGTTCAGAAAAGACTGATTCAGTATTTACCAGTTCCAAAACTTGCTCAACTCAAAATTCCCATATTCAGGAACAACAAACTCTACTATTTCGAAGGGTACAAAGTCTACCTCTGGTTCCTACCCCCATTTGTTTTCTTCACCATCTGGGCATCGTCAATCTATTTCAATTTTGGACCAACTGACGCCAAAAGAGACTATTTTCGGAATGTGACAATGGAATTATATGATGAGGACATTGATAAGATTGCGTTCATCGCTCCGCTTTATTTTGTAAGATTTTTGGGATTGATGAGAGGAATTTTTAATTTTTAGACTCGCGGAGAGGATGGAAAGCGGCAATTCAATGTTCTCGACTTATACGGAGCATTTTTGAGCTGCAATATTATGGTGAGCAATCTCGGGTTCTTTTAAATTTCAAAATAATGTTTCCAGAGCTTGTGCTTCACGACTTGCATCGTTTGCGCCTATAAAACCTACAAAAAACTCAACGATTTCTCCATTCAAATGAGCAAAAGGACGCGATCTCTTAACAAACAACTATTCTGGACCCTGGGTCTCCAAACCCTTCTTCCATGTCTTACTCAATACCTTCCAGTCGGTCTTGTCTTTATCCTTCTGTACCCCTTCCCCCACCTCCTGTTCACCTAACTCCGCTTTCCAGACCCGAAAAAATGGCTCTATTCAAAGGAAACCGAATATATTTTCTATTCATCCCTCCATTCACCCTCTTTTCTATCTGGGCTGCCTCTATTTATGGGAACTACCGACCGAATGAGGTGAAGAGAGAGTTTTTTCGAAGGGTACTGAAGGATTTATATGAGGAGGATATTGATCAGGTGGCATTTATTGCTCCGTTGTATTATGTAAGATAAGATGAGCAAGATGGAAAAAAATAGAAGTTTTTAGACTCATCAACCAGATGGAAATCTTCTTGTGTCTTCATCCTCCCTTTATTTGAAGTCGAAATCGGGAAGTATATCAATTTCGTCGGGGTCACTTGTAGTTTATACCCTGCTCTGGACCCTCTCATCGCCATTTTTATAATTGATCGATTCCGGAATTATTTGCTGAAAAAGGAGACGTCAGCGGCGAAAATATCGCAGATTTCGACGTATAAATCTCAAGGAGAATCCTCTTTGATCGCATGAATCATAATTTCTAGTTATTAACAGATCTTTTTACTAAAAGCATTTTCTATTATTTCCTTTTATCAATTTGAATTTCTGATTCTTTTTCCAAAAACAAATTTTGAATAGATTTCCATTCCTCGAAAACTTATTTCGTTCACCGTCTATTCAAAGAAAATGTAATCCCTTCGAGTATTTTATAATCCTTCTAACCCTTCCAACAAAACAAAATTCATTCGAAACACCAATGCTCTGGCTACATATCATCCAATATTCTGGCTTCTTTTTTGCCCAAATAACGAATTCAATCTTGGTTTATTTAATTCTGACGAGAGCCGAGAAACTGTTTGGAACGTATCGTCATGTCATGTGCACTTTTGCAATGTACTCTTTGGTTTATGCGTGGATCGAGGTGTTCACTCAACCGGTAAGGATTTTTCTTTGGATACTTAGTCTTAGGCTTGGTCCTAGTGTCCTTGTGGGACCAGGACCTTTCTCAAAAACTAGAAATTAACTGGAAATCAGCTACCAAACAGCTAGGCGCAACTACAGTACTGGCCATAATGATATTCCGCAAGGGTTTTTTGCCCCTATCTCTTCGGAAAATTATCGGATCGACTTGAAATTTTTAGACAAAATTTTAAGCGCTTTTTTAAGTTGATTGGACAACTAAAAAGATGAAATTTCGAAAATTTTCATCATGGCCAGTACTGTAGCTAGCAACTAGGCCGCGACACGGACTACCTTGCTTGTCGGGCCAGCCATTGAGAGACCACCAGGTTTGGTGTGAGCCAGTTGGTCTTATCGATACTGTAGAAAATCTGGTAGCAACTCAGACACGACTCTAAGCCAGCAAAACCAAGCCTAACCTGAAATAACCCTTTCTAGGTAATGCACATCAAAGGACCCTGTTTCATCGTATTCATGGACAGTCCACTGAAATATCATACCTGGATTGGAAATATTATCACCTGTAAGCCCCCTAGATTTTTTTCTTTACACACTCCCTCTTTCAGGCCTCTACTGCGGCTCATTCGCACTTGTGATTTCCCTCCTTGCCGCCCAATTTTTCTACCGCTACGTGGCAATGTGCCGCCCAGAACTGCACCCGAAAATCGAGGGATTCAAACTCATCTACATTTTCATACCCTGTCTCATTTGTTTTGTTCTCTGGTTTGAATTCGTTTATTATGGAATGGCAAATACTCCCGAGAAACAGATTTATATGAAGTTAGGGGGTCTAGACTCACTTTATTAGATCATAAATCGTATTTCAGAAAGGAACTAGAGACTTATTACGGGGAAGACTCGACACGAGTCGCCTTCATCGCTCCGATGTACTGGTCGGTTGGGGAGGATGGAGAGAAGGATTGGAAGATCGGAGAAATTATTGGATCCGCTGGATGCGTCTGTATCATAGTGAGGTCTTTATTAGAAGGTCACCCATAATATTACTGTTCAGGGGGTCTGCTTCTCAACAATTCTTTTTTGTGCATCGAGTATCTATTTCACTATGAAGAATGCCAGGGGTCATATGAGCACGAAGACTTTGGAATTGAATCATCAACTATTTGTCACCCTGACTTTCCAGGTACCGTACCCCCTGCTCCCTTTATCTAAATATATTTCAGACTGTCCTTCCATTCCTCATGATGTATAGCCCAGTTGGCTTGTTGATAACTCTTCCACTATTCGAGGTCTATGTCGCCAGTATCGCTAACATTGTTCCGGCAACTCTTGCAGTCTACCCATCCCTTGAACCCCTTATTGCCATGGTTTGTATCAAAGAATTCAGAAAGACAATGTTTTGTGAGTTCTCAATAGTTTTAAGTCGGCGAATAACAATATATTTCAGGTGGCTACCGTAAAATCTCTCCGCGTTCGACCAATTATGTGACAACGAGTTCAGGGGCGATACTCTTGACACTCTAAAAGTGAATTCATTCTGACACCAAATCATAAAATATATAATGTTTTCCTTGAATAAATTAGATGTAGACTTTAATTTTATTTAGACGGAGGTAGAGGTTTGGACGACTGAGATACACGTGGAAGGCGCAGAGAAACCTAACCAAATTCTGGCTTTGTATGATTCAGAGAGATTTTTGAGAATTGGATCTATATTCAATTTATGATATTCTGTTATATTTCAGTCCTTTTTCAATGAATAATAGAGTGATTGACTTTGAAAATCTGCTCAGATAACAGAACGTGAACTAGAACACTAACGGAATGAATAACCATACAGAGCCCTAATTGTTTATACGGTATTCGAAAGCTATATATTTTTTTCTTCTTATTCACCAGTCTGACTCACATTTGTCTCTATTCAAAATCAAATTCTATTCAACAAAAATCTGAATGTCAGCTCAGTTTTGTGTTTTTGAGAATTGTGTTTTGTATAGAACATTTTATTTCAACTTTACTATTTTTTACAATTCAAAAAATTTACAAATATTGTTCAAATCGAATTATCTTCTTCCGAAAATCTCATTACCCTTCCCTTCCTCTCAAAGTAACTGATGTGATTCCATTTTCGTGCCGATACTATGATCTGGCTGCATATTATTCAATACTCTGGCTTTTTTCTCGCCCAAATTACGAATTCGATTTTGGTTTATTTAATTCTGACGAGAGCTGAGAAACTGTTCGGAACGTATCGTCATGTCATGTGCACTTTTGCAATGTACTCTTTAGTTTATGCGTGGATCGAGGTGTTCACTCAACCGGTAAGAATTTTTCTTTGGGTACTTAGTCTTAGGCTTGGGCCTAGTGTCCTTGTGGGACCAGGACCCCTATGTCTGAGCTAATTTTCGTATGATTACTGTCAAAGACCTAATAATTGCCCAGAATTTTAAGCTACCTCTGACAAGCGAAGTCTAAAATAGCTTTTTCCCAGACTTGTAAAATTTCGGGCCGGGCCTGGGCAAAATTCTCGAAGCCCGGCCCGGCCCGGAGACCCCGGAAGAAAAAATGACCCCTTTTCAACCCAATTTTCCGACCTTTTTTCGGCTAAAAAGTGTTCAAAATGACTTTTTCTCTAACGATATTCCTTAATTTTTCCAACGCGCGTAATTTAAGATCGGAAATCAACAAAAAAAATTTCGGTCAAAAATTCAAAAAATTTCGATTTTGAACTCCCAGTGAAACACCGGGCTCGGGCCGGGCCGGGCCGGGCCTTGGAAATTGGCGAAAAAGCCCGGCCCGGCCCGTTACAAGTCTGCTTTTTCCAGGTAATGCATATCAAAGGACCCTGCTTCATCGTCTTCATGAATAGTCCACTGAAATACCATAGCTGGATTGGCAATATTATCACTTGTAAGCTCCCCAAACCTTTTTCTTTATTCTTTCCCTTCTCAGGCCTCTATTGCGGTTCATTTGCCCTTGTCATTTCCCTCCTTGCCGCTCAATTTTTCTACCGCTACGTAGCACTATGCCGCCCGGAACTGCACTCAAAAATTGAGGGATTCAAACTCATCTACATATTTATTCCTTGCCTCATTTGCTTTGTTCTTTGGTTTGCATTCGTTTATTACGGAATGGCAAATACCCCGGAAAAACAGATTTATATGAAGTTAGAGGGTCTAGACGAATTTTATGACATTAAGAATTTCATTACAGAGAAGAACTTGAGACCTATTACGGGGAAGACTCAACACGAGTCGCCTTCATTGCACCTATGTACTGGTCGGTTGGGGAGGATGGGAAGAAAGATTGGAAGATCAAAGAGTTGATAGGATCTGGTGGATGTGCTTGTATCATTGTAAAACCTAGATGAAAAGACATCATAAAAATTATATTTCAGGCAATCTGCTTCTCGACTATTTTATTCTGCGCATCGAGTATCTACTTCACAATGAAAAGTGCTCAGAGTCATTTGAGCACAAAGACTTTAGAATTGAATCGCCAACTATTCGTGACTCTTACTTTCCAGGTACAGCACCCCCTGCTCCTTTTATCTAATCTATTTTCAGACTGTTCTCCCGTTCCTCATGATGTATAGCCCAGTAGGCTTGCTAATAACTCTCCCGTTGTTCGAGGTCTACATCGGAAGTATCGCTAACATTGTTCCGGCTTCTGCAGCATTATACCCAGCCCTGGAGCCTCTGATTGCCATGTTTTGCATTAAAGACTTCAGAAAATTTATTTTGTGTGAGTTCCCAAAGTTTCATTCAAAGTAAAAATAGATCGGTTTTAGGTGGCAATCAAAAAATTTGTCCGAAAGCGGCGTCGTATACAACAGCGAGTTCCGGAGCAATTATTTAATTATTTTATTAGAAGGGCACCAAATAAAATAAAGATTTATTCAAAAAACTAATCCGGCTTTCACTTTCTTGGCAATTGGACGCATAACCTGAATAAAATTGGTTTGAATATGGCCTATAGGGGTTAACTTACATGAAAAGAGCAAAGAAGGCTTTCGTCGACATTCATAATTGCCGCCGAGTTGTCAAACTGTCCACAGTAGTGTGGAGCGGAGAAGATAGTCACAAGCTTCTTCTCGGCAAAAAACTCATAACCGTCCTGAACGACTTGATGAGCTCTGGCGATCAAATCGATTCCCAGAGCCTCGCATTGCTGTTTGACAACATTCGGCCCGAAAATATAGGAGACGCCTCGAAGATTCGGTGCCCAATCAGTGATAGTCATATCCGGGTCACTCCAAAGAAGATCGATGTGAAGAGAAGGGCTAGGGGGATCCATTGGACGAACCAGCTCTCGGAGCACATTCAGACTTGTCAGTTTGGGAGAAAGGCCTCCGTGCATACAAAGAATTCGTCCGGAGATAAGTCCAGTGAATGGCATTGCGGCGAACGCCTCTTGAAACGCTAACCAAAGCCTTGTGCTTGAATATCGTTTGTTGCATTCTTCATAGAAACCGTAGACTCGATTGACAGCCGGACACTCGTGGTTGCCACGTAGCATGTAGAATCTGTCGTAGAATTTGATTTTATAGCAGAGGAACAGGGTGATCAGCTCGAGGTTCTGGCGACCTCGGTCTACGTAGTCGCCGAGGAAAATGTAGTTGGATTGTGGAGGGAAGCGAGCAATGTTGAATAGACGGATCACATCTGAAAAGAAGCTACCGTAACCCAGAAACCACCCCTCCTACCTGAATACTGTCCATGAACATCTCCACAAACTTTAATCGGCGCCTCGACCTCCACCAACGGCGGCTGATCCAAAAAACTTTTCTTCGCCAACTGACACAACGCTATCAAATCTTGCTCCTTGACAGTTTTTGTCAAACTTTTCTCCGGATGGCCGACTGTTAAAACTTTGACGATGAGCTCATCGATATCCAGTCTTGATGCATAATTTTCTGAAAAGCTAAAGGACTAATTTTTCTAAACTAAGGAAGCTCACCGTCTAAATTTTTATAACCTGAAGCCATTGCGTATCGAAGATTGAGAATTGATAAGAAAATTGGAATGAGGGGTGGAAGAAAAATTAATGAATATGAAGGTCACGCGGAAAATCGAACGAGGTTCATAGAAAAAAACGCCCGTGGTTTTGTGTCGGGGGCTTAACGGGATAGTATCAATGAGATCTTGTTTGAAAGTTTTTAGATCGGTTTTCCTCGAACTTTGGTCAAACTACAGCCAGTCTTTGGTCGGTCCTTAGTGAAACTTTTTCTCTTGACCCGACCCTAACCGGTCCTTTCTACGGATTCTGGTAGAATCTTGGTTTTTGATAGCCTCTTGATAGTTTTGAATCCACTAAATGTGTACTTCGACTTGATTCCTTACCGCTTTTTTCAAAATTTTTTTTTGCTCATTAGGCTCAATAGACGCGTTATTTCTAGGTGTGTATAAACATGCCCCTTTTCATCTTTTAGGTCTCATGAACCTTCTGATTCCGTTTTCTAGTCGAATGAACAGAAAAAAACACATCTGTCACTGAACTTTTCGAGATGAGCTCATCTCACAAGACAGAAAGCAGACAATTCGTGACGCCAATCGAGATCATTGTATTGTTTAAATTCAGGATCACCATTAAAACACAGATGACTCATTATGTAGTCGATCCGTTGTTTTTCGTTCCGGGATCCTTCTGATTTCTGATTTCTGATATGTATGATCATTTGCCCTTGTCATATCCCACAAATCAGATTTTATTCACAGTGCTATTGTGCTACGTCAAAAAATAAAAAAAACAAGCTGTCTAACAATAGGATATTTCTTCCAGACTTTGATCCCTTCATGTACCGATCGGATTGCTCTGTTCTGCACTAAATATTTTGTTGTATTTTTCTCACCAGCACAATTCTGATCTTACAATTTCCAGTTTTTGGTTTTGAAAAAAGGCCAGAAGGTTCTGTAAACCTAGAGCTAGCGAAAAAGGGTGGGAAAACTCTAGTTTGACGTATCTGATAATATTTTTCACTAATCTGACTCATTTGAATGATATCAAAATATATCCGGGTAAGAAAAAACGGGTAATCCAAAAAACAACGCTCCAAAATTAGCTCGTGTTGGCAAAACAAAGAAGCTCTAAACTTCGTTTCTAATTAAAAATGTCTGTGTTTTAAATAAAGGACGCGTGTGGTTTGGATATAGGTCTAGAAAAGTTTGAAAACAGGTCAGTATCTGGGTTGAGGTGTTTATGGGTCGCTTGGAACCTTCGGAACCAGGATCAGGAAGCTAAGTAAAGCGGGAACCTTCAGTATATAAGAAAATTCAAATTCCAATTCTGAAAATGAATTCGTAGTGTTTATTGAAAAAATGTGAAAAAATCACCGGGAACAAAGAGCTACAAACTATTATTGTCTTTTTAATTTAAAGGTTTGGTTCGGTATGTCAAGATTTTTTTCAGGGCCTGTATAGAAAAAAGTCACGTAGGTGTAGCCTAAACTCAAAAACCTATGTTCTAGATCAACGCCATTGACTAACCTTAAGATCAATGGGCTCAAATCATTCAGACGAAACGTGGTTCAATGAGCCGATGATTTGCACACAAAAGTAAACTTTGAACATTTCAAAAAACATTTTGTTTTTGTTTAAGACAAGAGACAACCCAACACATCTCCTCCCGTCCGTTTCATTTTGTCTCTCGCTACCCTAGACTCTACTTCCTTTTCTTCAATGATTCATTAAGACACAGGTGATTTCAGATACTCATACAAAATCCCCACAAAGACTACAATCGTTCTTTTCTCCCCTCCCCTCTCTCTCTCTCTGCTGGCCACGAAAAGAAACGCCTCCGAGTTGTTCGAAAGTAACCAGTCTTCCGTTCTCTATGATGATGTATCAAATCCTCCACTCTATTCAATTCCTTAGTTTTGTTGCCTCTCAATTCACAAATGGTTTTTTGCTATACCTTATTTGGACGAAGGCTCGAAAGGTTTTCGGCGCCTATAGCTATTTGATGGCCTCGTTTTCAATGTATGCAATTATGTATAACTATGTGGATATTATCACTCAACCTTTGGTTGTCATTGAGAAACAAATGTATGTGGTTGTGAATCATGGACCAATTCGACATGTTCCCGGCATTGGTTTCGTTTTTACATGTGAGTGGGATAGCGGGAGGGTGCTTGGTAGCTGGGGTTGACCTAAAGGGGCCTTCGATATTTATTTTGGGTCTAACTTTGGTACTGTCATTGTTGTAACCTTTGATTTTCCCCTTGCTGCCTTTCAGATTAGCTTAAAGTGCTGCCGTTAGCGTTGGTTTTAGCCTACCCGCTAATTTTTGCGCTGACATTCCGCTGCTTCATTTGAGACTACACCTTGGTCAACCTTTGGGCCCGCATTTATTGCTAACTTTAGTGTTTTACCTATCAACCTCGGGACCTTTGGCTATGCCTTTTTCGTCGCTTGACCTATAGACTAACCTTAGCCCCCCCCCCCCCTCAGGCCAAGGCACTACCTGCCAAAAATTCCAGACTCATATATTCCAGGCCTATTTGGATCTTCATTTGGACTATGTATCTCCCTTCTCTCTACACAATTTTTCTACCGTTACCTGGCGGTTTGCAGGTAACCCCCCCCCTCGTCTTTTGAACTCCCTAATCCCCAAACCCCTTTCCAGACCTAAATCCCTAACATATCTGGAAGGACGTCGCTTCGTCCTTATCTTCTTCCCCGCCTGTTTCGTCTCCGTCATCTGGTTCTTTTTTTGTTATTTCGGATTAAGCATGACTCCTGAAAAACAAGCAATGCTTGAAATCCCATTCATGGAGGATTTTGGCGAGGACTCGCGGACAATGTCGTTTGTAAGCGGTTTGTTTTGGAGTGTCGATTCGAACGGACAATCCCATTGGAATATACCCGATTGTGTTGGCTCTCTTGGATTGGCAGCTCTCATGGTAAATATTTTTGTGAAAATTTGTGTGGTTTGCTATAAAAAATAAATTCTAGATAATTTGCTGCTCGACAATTGTAGTTTGCGCGGTGAAAACATACAAGAAAATGAACGACTCGAGCAATTCGTTGAGTGATCGGACCAAAGAGCTCAATCGACAATTGTTTGTCACTTTGAGTCTTCAGGTAGCCTTTCTGATTGTTTCCAGAATCTATCTTCTGATTTCAGACTCTTCTCCCATTCACTTTGATGTATGGCCCTGTCGGATTGCTCTTTCTATTCCCAATGTTCCAAATAAAAATGGATATCCTTTCAAGTTCAGCTGCCGCGTCTACAGCCATTTATCCAGCTGTCGAGCCACTAATCGCCATTTTTTGTATCAAAACGTTCAGGAAGTCGTTGATTTGTTATAGGAGTTCGGCTAAGATTTCTAGTGCAGCTGCTTCAACGATAAGGAGTTCTTGACTGGAATCTGGATTTTCTTGAATGAAATTTTTGTGTATTTTTCAATGAAAATGGGTATATTTTTCAATTTTCTGTCATTTTTTTGTGTTTTTCAATTCTAATAAAGTTATTTATTGAAAGTACAAATCCTGGAAAACAGATTTATTTCCAATAGTTTATTTCAATGATCGAACGGCTTGATTGCAAAATGGAAAAATACAAATTGGTTGGTGCCACGTGGCTTTTTCTGTCTTTATTTTTTTAATTTTTAGAATCCAGATACATAACTCTCTAAAATAGACAATGCAAAGTCAATAAACTACTTAAATAAAAAACTACAGTAAGCCAAAAATATTTTTCTCATAAAAGTGAGCCTAACTCTGGGCGGTACCATTTCTCAAGAAATTTTCGAGAATTTTTCTAGAAATTTCTCGAAAAATCAACGAGAAAAATTTTTCGAACAATTTTCGGAACGATTTCCCGAAAAATTTCTCGAAATGCTTTCGAAACGACACACTGTTTCGAAAGTGCCCCCTCTAACCGAAACTATCTGTCCCCCATCAACAAAGAACAATTCGACCGCAATCTTCGGTTTTTTGATGCCACTGTTTGTTGTTGATTCTGCACCTTCTTATTTCACGCCTTCATCATGTGAAGACAAAGGAGATGATGTCACCTCCCCTTCAAAACAGGATTCTCGAATTCTCGAAGTCAATAAACAAGGTCAACAAGATTATAGTATAATTCGGAGAAAATTCATTGTCTAGGCTAACAAAAAGAAGACAAATAAAGCATTATGTACACGAGATCACCATTTGACGATTTGAACCAGCTTGTTCTTCGGATAGTTTCGGATGCCGAATTTGCGGAACTCGTTGAACACCCAAATCCAGATTCCGACGATGACCGGGACGAGCCAGCACTAGAAAAAAGATAGAGTTATTAAAAAAAAAGGGAATAGGGTACATACCTCCCATGGTGGTGGCTGAGAACCGAAGACATACTGTACTCCGGGTACAAAAGTGAAGAGACAGATGAGCAGAAGGTCAATGATGACTGCAAGGATAGCTACGATGTTAGCCATTCCATGAACGAAAATCGATACACGACGGGTCAAACACATCCACAAATGCCAAGCCTGTCCAATGACCACAGCGATATGGAAGGCGGCGGCTGCCTGCGCTGCCATGTAAACCTGTTGCTCAGCGCTCAACACCACTCCGCTGTTCGTCGTGAAGTTCGAGGCGCCCACTTTGAAGTGTTCATTAGCAGAGAACGCCAATTCCCATGGGTTGATTCCATTGAGATAGTAGGAGAGAAGATAGGAGACGACTCCTCCGACAGATATGAAAATTGACATGAAGAGATAGGTGTAGGTGATTAGTCCTTTGGTGACAAGATGTGTCTCCTTCTTTCTCGGGGGTTGCAGCATGATGTCGGCTTCAGGTCCTTCGTAGGCTAGGGATACAGCTGGAGGGATATCGGTGATCAAGTCGATGGATAAGATTTGAACGGGGGTTAGACCCAGAGGGAATCCGAAAAAGAAGTTGAGCATGACTGGGACGAGTTCGGGCCACATGTGGGTCATTGTGTAGGCGATTGTTTTTCGGAGATTATCAAAGAGAAGGCGGCCTTCTTCGATTCCGGCGACGATAGAGGAGAAATTGTCGTCTAGCAGGATAATATCGGCAGCCTGCTTTGCCACGTCACTTCCGGCTAAGCCCATGGCAACTCCCACATCCGCTTTTTTCAGAGCTGGAGCATCATTCACCCCGTCACCGGTTACCGTCACACATTCTCCTCTCTTCTGACTCTCGGTCACAATCATCAACTTATGTTCAGGGGTTGTTCGAGCAAAAACAATATAGCGATGCTCCAGAAGGGCATCCCATTGCTTCTCATTCAATCCTGGAAGTTCTGGTCCTGTAATGACCGCCCAGTCCTGTGAATTAGTCCTTCGGATCACTTGTCGATGATGATCGAGGTTGGTGACCTCCTCCGAGTCAATCATTCCAATTTGGCGGGCGATCGCAGTGGCAGTCGACTTGTGATCTCCGGTGACCATGTACACTTTGATTCCGGCTTCCTTGCAAGCCTTGATAGCTCTTGGGGTATCGTCTCTCGGGGGATCCATGATCGCACTCATTCCAAGGAAATCCCACCCATCCATGGGGACTGTGTTAGACTTCATTGAGAAGGTGGAGGTGGCTGGAGCACGGAATTTCTTGCAAGCGAATCCAATTACACGACATCCTTCGTCTCCAAATGTCTCATAGGCTTCGTTGAAATCATCGAGTCTCTTTGCATTGAGCTCCATGGCTTGTCCATCGATGTTTAGAGATGAGCAATGCTTGATGAGCACTTCCGGAGCTCCCTTGATCATTAAAATGAACTCGACGTCAGCATTCATCCTCTTGCGATCTTCTAACTCGTTCCAAGTGTTCTCAGTGGTTGCCAGGATCAAATGGAACTTTCGAACGGAGTTAAAAGGGACTTCAAAGACGACATGGAAATTATCTCGGACCTCCTTGGCATCCAACATCCCTGATGCATAACGAAGAAGAGCCACTTCCGAAGGGTTTCCTGAAATCAGCATTTCCTTGACTGGCTGGCATCGGTACACTGTCAGATCCAGTTCCGAGTCACTGCAAAAACAATTATTTTTTATTACCGGGGGAAAACAGGCTACTTACACTCTTGGCGGCCGGACTTTTGTGGTCAAGTTGCTTTCGATTCGGGCCTTATTACAGACACAAATCACCGATAGAATATCGGAAAGCGGAGCGTCGTACCATCCAAGGGTGTTCATCGCGTTCAGATTCCTTTTTTTCGTTGTACGTCCAGTATTTTCCGGTCTAGCACTGTTATAAGTGTTATTGTACCACAAATCTGTGACAGTCATACAGTTCTTGGTCAGCGTTCCAGTTTTATCAGATGCGATTACGGTAGTCGCTCCGACGCTGTCGATCTTCTCCAGCTTCTTCAAGAACACGTTTTTCTTCGCCATTCTCCGAGCGATAATCGTCAGTTCGGTGGTTACTGTAGTCGGGAGTCCTTGAGGAACATTGGCGATGATGACCATCAAAAATCCGGTGACAAATAGACGGATCACATCATTTCCTCCATTGACGATGAGTCCAATGGTGAATATAATAGTGGCCATGGTGATAGCCATGATGGTAATGAACTGCACAAATCTCTCGATTTCGGTCTCAAACTTGCAATTTTTGTCTTTCTGTCCCAAAGTCAACGAAGCGATTTGTCCGATGACAGTCTGCTCTCCGGTACGGATCACAATACCGTATCCCTCTCCATCAACACAAAAAGATCCGTTGAATGCGATGTTGTAGGACTCAAAAATCGAAGTGCTTTCCGACGCTGTCTTCGAATTAAATTCCAGTGGCTCCGCCTCCCCGGTGATCGAAGAAGTCTCCAGGAAAAAGTCAGTGCATCCAATTATTCTCATATCAGCTGGAACTTTGCATCCGGAACGGACTACCACAATGTCCCCGACAACGAGTTCTTCGGGATTTAGCATTATCTGAACAACCCAATGAGCCATGCCCTTCTATTAGAGGGACTCACTTCTTTTCCATCTCTTATCACTTGACACGAGGTTGGCATGAGGGTCTGGAAGGCTCGGACGACTTCGACTCCCTTTTTTTCTTCGAAAAATGAAACGACACACATGATAAAAACAATTGCCACGATGAAAATTCCAACGTAGAGATTTAGAGCGTCACTGGAAATTCAAGAAAATGATTTTAAAAATACCCTAAGGTACTCACGTTGGATCATAGATGTAGGTCAAGAAACAGAGAGCCGCCGCGCCGAACATGAGCACCCAGAGAAGATTCCTAAAAAGAGTTCTTATTTTTTCAGTCAGATAAAAATGACTCACTTGAATTGTCTCACGAAAAGCTCCATATTGCTGATCACTTTTGGCGGCGACAACGCATTTTTTCCGTCGGTTTTGAGCTTATGAGCCGCTTCTTGCTTACTCAATCCCTTCGATTTCTTTGGCTCCACAATGTCGATTTTCGATTGGAAAAAACGCTCGGAAAGCTGAGCAATGTGTAGCTGATGCTCCACGAAAGATCTAGAAGCTTTTGGGTAAAAGGGTACGGCATCAGGGGGGCTTACGCTGAAAGATCCTTGTGAGTCGCCTCCTTGGAACTGTTGTTCTCCGAATCGCCGGCCGCACCTTGACGACGACGGCGAAACAGCTGAATCACCCCAAGAAGGAATCCTGGAATTTTTATTTCAGAAAAATCCTTCTATTATAGCACTTACCCATTTAGAAATAAGACGAAAACAGAAGTGTTAACCTTTCACATCGTCGTCTTCTGAATATATACCTCTACAGTAGTCGTGACATCACTTCTTCTTCTCGCCGGCCACGCCTCCAATGTGTCTTCGGTTTGACCATTGGGAAAGACCAAGAAAGAACAACTGTGTGTGGACGAGGGGAAAAGGGGGAGGATCATTTTAGAATGAAGTTGGACGATGGTTTGATTTTTGGCTAGAGGTGTCTAGAAGCTAGGGGTTAGGGTACCGTTTACCTTGAACTTTAAGGGTTTAAAAAAATTTTAACGGTTCAAAAAAATGTAAGGTCTTAAAAAATTTGAAGGTTAAAAAAATTTAAGGGTTTCGAAAAATTTAAGGGTTTAAAAAAGTTAAGGGTTCGAAAAATTTAACGGTTTCGAAAAATTTAAGGGTTTCGAAAAATTCAAGGGTTTCGAAAAATTTAAGGGTTTAAAAAAATTTAAGGGTTTAAAAAAATTTAAGGGTTTCGAAAAATTTAAGGGTTTAAAAAAACTTAAGGGTTTGAAAAATTTGAGGGTTTTGAAAAATTTAAGGGCTTCGAGAAATTTAAGGGGTTCGAAAAATTTAAGGGGTTTTGGAAAATTTCAGAGTTTCGAAAAATTAAAAGGTTAAAAAATACGAATATTTTTTTGTGAAATGAATATATCTTTTTTAGGTTTTTTTTCTTCTACCAGATGGTTTTCAAAAATAAACCCCATTTTTTGGTGGTCTTTCTTTCTTTTTTTTTGGCAGAAAAGGTTACATATAGTTTTCCGATGTACTGTACTTTCCATATTCCAAATCGTCATAGTTTTTTCCCTTTTTTCCAGAAAACAAAAAAATAATCTAGTTTCCTCACCACCTTCCCTTATCTGCACTCGGTATGTACCCACCACCTGAGACACGTTTTCAAAAATTACACTGTTTTCAATTGTTGTCTATATTTGCCTCCCTTTTAACCTTGATAACAGCAAGAAACAGAATGTTTCGATAATCAGGGCTTTGTGGGATTTTGTTGTTAGAAAGCTAACAAAGGGTTACGGTAACGGGTTTTGTTAGAAAGGAGGTTTAAGACCTATTACAAAGGAAACATCGCACAATAAAAAGAGGGCGCAGACAGTCAGACGCTCTAGCCTTCTCTGCGTCTCTCACTAGAGATCTGTAACTTCTAGAGCGCATAAATCCTTTAGAACCAAAGATTCAAAAAAGTTTTTAATAGAGAAAATGCTCAGCATAACAAGACCTACATTTCATTAGTTGAAAATTTTCTGCTATCTTCAGCCTAAAAAAATTTATATTCATTTTACAAAACAATATGCGTATTTTTATAGTGCAAAAACAGGATCTTCCAATTTCCCTCACACTCAATCATTTTTTTGGAATCTCGGATGTTTGATTTTCGCGATGAACTCGAAATGACAACAATTTTGGTTTTCGGTTCCATAACGTTTTGCAGAAGAGAGAGGGTGTCAAAATGTACTCACAGCTGATTGAGAGAGAGAGAGAGAGAGAGAGAGAGAGAGAGAGAGAGAACCATTTTTATAACTGATAGTGATATCATTTCTCTCTCCTTCTTGTTCTTCTTCGTTTCGCTGTGCGCGAAGAGTGTGAAGATTAGACGGAGAATAGATCAGATTTGATTTTGACGTCATCAGAATGAAATGATATCATTTGTGAATGTTTTGATAAGAAGAAAGGATTCGGAAAGAGAAAACGAGGAATTCATATCGGAAGTTTTTTATTCGTTTTTTAAGTCGTTAAAATTTCTGGCCGAATTTGTTGAAAAACAAGACTGAAATTTATGTTTCAGCCACTGATGTTAGGGAAGTGGAATTGAATTGTAAAACAAATAATTTTTTGAATAGCTTTTCTCTAACTATATCTTATTTTGAAAATTATTTGCGACTAATTAAAATGTGTTAAGAGTGGTTCCCAGGGGCGTCTTACAGATTAGAAGTCGGTCCCCCGCTCCTGGTGGGCCCTGCCCCTACCCTAAGGGTATAGAACACCCATTTCATTTACAACCTTTTGCTGATAAAAAAGGCACTTTCCTCAAAAACAAACTAAACAACCCTCGTTTTTTCTGATTCCTCCATTTATTTTCTAGCCTAATGACGATGTATACCTCCGTTTTTCCCAAATTGCAGAAAGAATGTTTGCTAAGTGCTCAAACATCAGCCGGAACTTTTATTTCTGACCCAGTGACGACTGGTTTTTCAAACCATCGAAGGAATGGGAAATGGAAAGGATACTTTAGGTATCCGAGTGGAGGGAGGTTTCTGGAAAAATGCCAGGCTTCTCTGGCCTCTTGAGCTCTGTCGGTACAGAACCCCTTATCTTCCTTCTACAAAAAAAACCAAAAACTGATTGGAATGCTCAATAATTCATTGTGGAAATACACACACAAAGACAAGAATGAAATTAAACGTCGAATTTGTCGAACATTTCGTCGATGGTGTAGCAGTATCCTTCATAGC
Source organism: Caenorhabditis tropicalis (assembly GCA_016735795.1). NCBI lineage: Eukaryota > Metazoa > Nematoda > Chromadorea > Rhabditida > Rhabditidae > Caenorhabditis > Caenorhabditis tropicalis. The sequence continues at coordinate 1,646,585 of CM028618.1, forward strand.
AGACGGACTCGTAGTCGCATTGGGTGCTGGAGCGGCAGCGTCTTCCACGAGCCAAGACCGGAGTCGAGATGGCGATGAGAGCGATGAGGAGAATGATGAGAAGTTTCATGACGAAGAGAGCAGCAGACGAATCTGATGATTTCTCCACGAATCGAGCGCCTTTTTATAAAAATTCGCCCTTGCATAATAAGAAGGAAAATGGGCGGAGTTGAAGGGAAATTTTAATAACGGTCGTAAAACCAGGAATTTCATGGGAATATTATGCAAATTAAGGTGGGCTGAGTCACAGGGATACTGTAGGTTTCTCGTGCTTTTCTTTAACGGGGAGAGGATCAAAAAACCATGTCCTTTGACTCAAATCTCAAAGAAAAAAACCTGCACTCTGCAGAGAAATAATTGCTCTAGTTGATCAATTCCTCAGAATTGGCAAGAGGAATTCAGATTAAAAAAGAAAATTGATTTCTGAAAAAAAAAAGTGGTTCGTTTTAGTGATTTCACTTTATCCTGGCGTCTTCAGGGCGGATAGGTCTTTATTTCTCGTGATGTGTAATGGTTTTTCTATGGGTTTTCATCTGGACCGGAGAAGCAAATCACAAATATACTGTACCCTAAATCTCCTGTTTTGAAAGTTCATCTCTTTCCAAAGTTTCCCTTCACTAAATCTCGAATTCATTTCTTGTCATTTCTGAAACTTCGCATTAATCAATTACGCTTGTTATTACTCATTAGGGATAAGGTTTCTGTTTTCTTTTTTCTTAAAAATAACAACTTTTTGTTTTTTTCAATGAATAATGAGGAAGCTTCTTTTTTTTCATTATGTTTTTAATCAAAAACATGGTTTTTTGATCCACTCCTCTTATGCAAGAGTATGAAAAACTACAGTATCCCTGTGACTCAACCCAGCTTAATTTGCATAATATTCTCATGAAATTCCTGGTTTTACGACCCATATTCAAATTTCCCCTAAACTCCGCCCCTTTTCCTTCTTATTATTCACGGGCGAATTTTTATAAAAGGGCGCTCGATTCCAGGAGAAATCATCAGATTCGTCTGCTGCTCTCTTCGTCATGAAACTTCTCATCATCCTCCTAATCGCTCTCATCGCCATTTCGACTCCGGTCTTGGCTCGTGGAAGACGCTGCCGTTCCAGCACCCAATGCGACTACGAGTCCGTCTGCTATGAAGGATACTGCTACACCATCGACGAGATGTTCGACAAATTCGACGTTTGATTTCATTCTTGTCTTTGTGTGTGTATTTCCACAATGAATTATTGAGCATTCCAATCAGTTTTTGGTTTTTTTTGTAGAAAGAAAATAAGGGGTACTAAACCTACAGTACCCGAGAGGCTACTGAAGCCTGGAGAGATATGGGAGTTATTAGGGAGATCCAAACCGTCAAAGTGGGGTCACTCGGATTTTCTTGATTATCCGAGTAAGAAAAAAGATAAGGGGTAATGTACCGATAGGTTCTTAGATAGGTACCACCTGGCTCAAACTGTTCGCCTCGTTGGGTTTGGCCCATCTAGCAAACGCGCTCCAAAGAAGTTATCAATCATTTTGAATAAATGTGAATCGGTTCATCAACTTCTAATCTGATGACGCTGTATTTGGCCGTTTTTTTCAAATATCCATAAAACTTGCAGAAGTAGTGTTCTCTGAGTGGTCATGGTCAACAGCCGGAATCTCTGAATTGTGACTCACAATTAGTGACAATGAGTTTTATTTTCTGAAAGGAAATTAATGCGATGAAGGTTCAGGGCGCCGAGCTCTGTTTTTTAAGCTGGTTTTTTGTTAAGCTAATCTGAAAGTGCCGCATATCCGAAAACCTGTCGGGTGTTCATAAGTCTAGGGCAAGGTTCTGACAGGTCTGACAGGTGTGGGACCTTTGTCTTTGAGTGAGTGTTTCCATAATAACACCTTAATTTCACCCTATAACAGCCTTCTGAAAAAAAAAACAAAACACTGGCTGGAATGCTCAATAATTCATTGTGGAAATACACACACAAAGACAAGAATGAAATTAAACGTCGAATTTGTCGAACATTTCGTCGATGGTGTAGCAGTATCCTTCATAGCAGACGGACTCGTAGTCGCATTGGGTGCTGGAGCGGCAGCGTCTTCCACGAGCCAAGACCGGAGTCGAGATGGCGATGAGAGCGATGAGGAGAATGATGAGAAGTTTCATGACGAAGAGAGCAGCAGACGAATCTGATGATTTCTCCACGAATCGAGCGCCTTTTTATAAAAATTCGCCCTTGCATAATAAGAAGGAAAATGGGCGGAGTTGAAGGAAATTTTGAATAGTGATCGTAAAAACAGGAATTTCTTGAGAATGTTATGCAAATTAAGGTGAGCTGAGTCACAGGGATACTGTAGCCTTTCTATAAGGGGAAAAGATCAAAAAACCATGTTTTCGATTCAAAAAAAAAGAAAAAAGCCATTCTTCCTCATTAGTCACAGACAAAAAAAAACAAAAAAGGTGTTCCTTGTTTAAAGAAAAAAAAGGAGCGTCACCCTAATCTCTAATAAGGAACAGCTCATTCATATCTCAAAAAATGGAGATCACCTTGAAATTTTTCCTCCATTTAATCCAATACGCCGGATTTCTTTTCGGCCAGTTTACCAACGCCACGCTCCTATTTTTGGTCCTCACTCGCGCTCAAAGACTATTCGGAAGCTATCGAAATGTGATGGCAGCGTTTGCGTCTTACTCTTTGGGATACACGTGGATCGAAGTGTTGGCGGAGCCAGTTAGTCATTACCTGAAGTTAAGGGATCCAAATACTAGTTCCAGGTAATGCACATAAAGGGATCCATGTTTATTGTGATGATGGATGGTCCCATTAAATTTGATATCGCAATTGGTAACATATTGGCTGCTCTGTACTGCGGATCATCTGCTTTGTGTATTTCATTACTCACCGCCCAGTTTTATTATCGTTATGTGGCTGTTTGCAAGTGAGTTGGCTTAAAATATCTCGAGAAAATATATCAAAAAATTGTCAAAAAATTTATCTACATATTATTAGTTGTTATCTTTTTGATATCTTTCTTGGGAACCGAGATATCGTTGATTGAAAAAACATACCAGCCTCTCCAGGACGCCTGGTCTACTCTGTCACGTGTATCTCGCTTGTCGTGAAAGCTACTGAAAAAATGTCAACTAACAAAATATCAAGTACATTTAGAGCATCATTTTATTAGCCGAAAGTTTTTTGATACCTTTCTCCGGAACTGAGATATACCTTATCTTGCAGAGAGACCCAGATTAGGCTAGAGCGTCTGACTATCTGCTATCTCTCTCTGTGGGGGGAGCATTGTTTTGAAGCGGTTATATCTGGGCTCCTAGAATAGCTATCAAAAAATTGTCAACTAATAAAATATAGCCTATAACATGCTGAACATTTCTTTAATTGACAACTTTTTTGTATCTCTACTAAGAAATTAGATATTTAGCGCTGAATTTCGGCATACTACTTCTTACCGCTATTTTGATTTTTTTGCCTTGAGTTATTCCACTGGACAGTTTCAAGGGAAATAACTAAAAAATTAAATGATTTCAGACCGGACCGCTTAGCTAAGCTAAAAGGCTTAAAATTGTTTCTCCTCTTCATCCCTTGCCTTTTGTGTTTTGGTGCCTGGTTTTCGCTGGTTCATTACGGAATGCATAACACCCAAGAAAAACAAAACTTTATGAGGTGAGTATCATCTTATTACCAGACAAACAGTTATTTTTAGAGATGTAATGCTAAAAAACTACGGGGTGGATCTTCGAAACGAGTCGTTTATCGGACCAATGTATTACTCATATGACCAAAATGGGAAGTGCCATTGGAGATGGCTGGATATAATGGCTTCAGTGCTCTGTACTTGTATTCTGGTACCTGAAGGCTTAAAAATAACAATAATAGATTTTTTAGTCCACTGGTCTGTCCCTAATCGGATTTTGTATTTTCAAGATCTACACTAAGCTAAAGGACGCTGAGGTGTCAATGAGTGCCAAGACAAAAGAGCTTAACAGACAGCTCTTCGTGACTCTATTCTTTCAGGTATGCCCTTCTAATAGGGGTCTCCCAACTAGAGAGTTTTACAGACAATTCTCCCTCTCATCATGATGTACGGCCCTGTGGGTGCCTTCATAACCCTTCCATATTTCGAAATCGAGGTCGGTTTATTGGGGAACTATGTAGGCGCGTCAGCTGGAACATATCCGGCAATTGAACCATTGATTGCTATATTTTTTATCAAGGATTTCAGAAATGCTGTTTTATGTGAGTCAGAATTCAAAATTTTCGAAAAAAAAAGATTTTATAGGCCTTGCAAAGCGAAATATCCCTTCGAAATACATCAACAACACTTCTCAATCCAGAGTCTCCAATATCCCATCCACTTCTTTTAATTGATGTTTTTTGAATTTTTTGAAATAAATTCTGCAAACGCGCTCTATTGAACTTTTAACAAACAATACCTTCCATGTTTCAAAAGGACGTTAAAACTAGGTATCTAGATCCAGAACGATCTATTTTAAAAGATCATTTCGCTTATCTGATCCTGTGTGTCGTTTTCCTTTTCCGTCTCACTTTCGCCCGCATCTCCGAAAATTTTCATTGTTCTTTGTCAACTATTTCCTGCTATTTCCATGTTTTTACGAAGGCATTCCCGGAAAATATTCTTTTTCGTTGTCATAGTCATCACTGGATGTTTACTAGTCAGACCTCACATACAGTATGAAATCCCGGTCCCTCCTGAGCCTCTTCCAACAACCACAACTCCCAAACCCATCCCGACTTATAGGATGAAAATCAGTAAAAAAGATCGTGAGTCGTTTACAAAATTAAAAAGTGATACCTTCCATCTTCAGCGAGTACTGTATTTGTGGACATTGGAGGGGGACTAATGCAGATGGGAAGGTTGCAAAAATCTATAAACTACACGCGTGCTAAAGAAGATGACCCGAAGTTCATGATGAATTCGTGAGTGAACAAGGAAGTAGAGGTCTAATTGTAGTGTTAAGGACAACTTGTCGAGTGGAACCATGGAATAATGTGCATTCCGATCAGCTACCGTACCAAGAGTATCACGAGTATTGGTTACGAATGAATATTAGTAGGAAAGTGAGTTTTTCGACAAAAAACTAGAAGAATAAAATTTTTGAGACAGTCAGGGAATATTTAGTCATTTGGAAGTCAACGAAAATTTTTTGATTTTTTTCTATAATAATTGACCGTCTCTAATTATCCGAAAGTTCCTAACCCCTCAAATCGGATTCCAAAAGAAATACTCTTCTTGATCTGCTACATGATACCACTTTTCTTCCAGAACTACCTCTACCACACCACACCAAGCCCCCTCGCCGCATTTGTCCACCCTGGACACATTACAGTAACCTTGACAGCAGAAAATATGTTTGGGTACCCAGATCCCTTTCTTATCAATTACTAAACCTCTTATTTCAGAAAAATAGTATACTGCCGGTATTTCGATTGTAAACGAAAAGAGATTCCGCATGTTTTTGAATCGAAAGTATTTCCTGAGTCAACTGTTTATTGTGGAAGACGCGTTGGGGCCAAGTTTGTTTCAGTCACTCAAGGAAGATTTGATATCCCTGAGATACCAGTTCGAATTCAGAATAGGGTTGATGGTATAGAAACATCACTTTTTTTCATATTAAATATCAAGATTTCAGGTCCACAACACTATTTGACAGTCTGCATGGCAACAATATATGGTCCCGAACCCAAATTCATTCAAATCGTTGACTTCATTGAACACCATAAACTCCACGGCGCCACATTTTTCCATATTTATCTCCGAAACGCTTCTGCTTATGATAGAATGCTATTAGACGACTACGTGAGAACAGGAGAAATCGAGTTGATTGTGTTGAATGATCACTATTGGAGAGCCGATTACATGTGGCATATGATGCAGATTAATGTGGGGATTTTTTGGTTAGAGACTAGAGAACCTGGAGATTGTTTCAGGATTGCCACATGAGATCAGTGGGTTTCTCGAAATGGACAGCTATTTTGGATATCGATGAGAGAATCGAAATGAAGAGAGGTCGTAGAATTGTGGAGTTTTTGGAGTGAGTTATAGCTCATAGTGGTATGGATTCACCTTATATACACCTTTGTACCCGTTTTCCTTATCGTACTATTTTCAGCGCTGTCAAAAATCCGGACGTGGTGAACCTTCAGTTCAGGGTCGAATGGGTTCTCAAGGATACCCTCTCTCCCGCTAGATACGAAAGTGATTGGCAAATCTTTGAGAATCTGGTATTCCGAAAGTTCCATAACACCTCAAGAGCTCATCCGTGGCTTCAACCGAAAACTATAGTTCGGCCTGAAAGTGTAGGTTAAAAATCTAGGTACGGTAGCCTAGAAACTCTATATTCAGATCGCTGCAATGAACATCCATAATCCAGATGCGGTCTACCAGGGTCTTATCAAAATCTATGTCAGCAAGGAAATAGGGGTCATTAGACACTATAGAAACCTCGAAGGAGGCTCATTACCTAGAAACAATCAAAGGATTTATAAAGTTGGTCCTTATTCATTGACAGATGTTGATCCAAGTAGGAAGATCCAGCTGACAGATGCGGTAAGTTCAGCCACTGGGTTACTGTAGCAAGCTCCTGATTTCAGTGCTTGCATCGAGTGAAACAAGTGTACGATACGGTCACCTATCCGTGTATAATGATGCATAAAATGTATAGACATCATGGAATGAACCACACTTGTATGGAGGAACAGCTGAGGCAGAATGACACATCCAGACCGCTGTAATAATTTTTTTAATAATGTAGAATAATAAATATTTTTATCTCTAAACTTTATTTTTGATACGGTTTCCGAATCTTCAAAAGCCCATCAGATATCTGATTCCACGCAATCTCATTATCCATCTCCGTCCCTCTCATTGTTCTCTTTCGTTTTCGAAACATTTTCTGAAGTTTCATTCCGAATCATGACACAATTCCAGTATTCAAGCCCATTTTTCTTATTTAGAAGGAATTATTCTAGATTTTTTATTCTTGTTTACGTACTTATTTCCGGATACTTGTTAGTCAGACCTTTTTTTAACCGTACCCCGAAGCCTATAGCCCAGAAAACAAACTACAGTATGACAGTCAGTGAAAAAGATCGTGAGTTGAATTATTCTAAACCTAAGAGCTAAAATAAAATCTTTTTAGCCACGGAAGTGTACGTGGATATCGGAGGAGGGCGAATTCAAATGGGGAGGTTGCAGAGTAGTGTGAATTATACTCGTGCTGAGGAGGAAAACCCAAAGTTTTTGATGAATTCGTAAGTGGGAAAATAGTTGGAGAATAGGTAAAGTTTCCAGGACAACATGTCGAGTGGAACCATGGAATAATGTGCATTCAGATCAGCTACCGTACCCTGAGTTGCATGAGTACTGGATAAAAGCGAATATCAGTAGAAAAGTAGGTTTTTATACCGGGAACTAGTCAACGATTTTTAAAAAAATTTCAGGACTACCTATTCCACACCCAGCCAAGCCCTCTTGCTGCCTATGTGCACCCTGAGCATATTACAGTAACCCTGACAGCAGAGAATTTATTTGGGTACCCGGAACCCTTACTTTCCAGTTAACAATCTTTCTTTCCAGAAAAACAGTATACTGTCGGTATTTCGACTGTAAACGAAAAGAAATTCCGCATGTTTTCGAATCGAAAGTGTTTCCTGAGTCAACAGTTTATTGTGGGAGGCGAATTGGAGCGAAGTTTATTTCGGTCACTCAGGGAAAATACGATATCCCAGAGGAACCGGTTCCGATTCAGAATAGGATTACAGATGGTACAGAAGCTATTATTTTCAAATCATTATCAAGGTTTCAGGTCCACAACACTATTTGACAGTCTGCATGGCAACAATATACGGTCCCGAACCAAAATTTATTCAAATCGTCGACTTCATTGAACACCACAAACTCCACGGCGCCACGTTTTTCCATATTTATCTCCGAAACGCTTCTGCTTATGATAGAATGCTATTAGACGACTACGTGAGAACCGGGGACATTGAGGTGATCGTTCTGAATGATCATCATTGGAGAGATGATTTCATGTGGCATATGACGCAGATTAATGTAGGGATTTTTGGTTAGAGTCTAGAGAACCTGGAGATTATTTTAGGATTGCCATATGAGATCAGTGGGTTTTTGGAAATGGACAGCTATTTTGGATATCGATGAGAGAATTGAAATGAAGGGGGGGTCAGCGAATAGTGGAGTTTTTAGAGTGAGTTTTAAGGGGAAGGAATTCAAAAAAAACTATGTTATCCCACTAAAAAAAGTGAGCCAAGTTAGAATTTGATTTTTCCAAAAATGGTATGTGCTAAAGTTTTCAGTACTGTCACCAACCCGGACGTCGTGAACCTTCAATTCAAGGTTCAATGGGTTCTCAAAGACGTTTGGTCTCCTGCCAGATACCAAAACGACAATCAATTTTTGGAAAATCTTGTATTCCGACGGTTTCATAACACTTCGAGAACTCATCCGTGGCTTCAACCGAAAACTATAGTTCGGCCTGAAAGTGTAGGTTAAAAATCTAGGTACGGTAGTCTAAAAAGTGTCTATTCAGATCGCTGCGATGACAATTCACAATCCAGATGCAGTTTACAAAGGGCTCATTAAAATCTACGTTGGGGATGATATAGGGGTCATCCGACATTATAGAAACCTCGGAGGAGGATCATTGTTGAACAATAACAAACGAATTTTTGAAGTTGGACCGTATTCTTTGACAGACGTCGACCCGAATATGAAATTCCAATTAACTGAAGCGGTGGGTCTATTATTTGAAACATAAATACTGAAAAGAGTGTTTGCAGTGTCTTCATCGAGTAAAGCAGGTCTACGACACCGTTCCAAATACCTGTGAGCAGAAACAAATTGCTTATGATAAGCATCAATTGACACATCCTTGTATGGCGTATAAAAATTGATTTTTGACGGGTTTATAGTTTTTTTTAAATAAATTTTTTTATTATAGTGATTACTGTTTTTAGAAATGTGATTGTCAATGGAGCACATTTACATTGAATGATTCATCGTGTAACTTGTACTGTAGTTAGTTAAAATTAATAAAATATATCCAAGACTTCATTTTAAATGATCAACTCCATTTTCCGATTCCCTGCCATCCGCCGGCCATTATCTGATCCTTAAATCAGATTTTTTCATCTCCGTTTTCAACAGGCTTCTTCTTCATTGTTCCTTTTCATTCTCGATCGAATCATTTTCTGCAGTCTTCGTTTTATTTCGTTCCATGTCTCCTCAACACTCGTTCGTCTTCCTTGTTCCAAGACATTTCTGGAAACTTCTTATTCTTATTTCATTGCTCATCTTTGGGTATTTATTGGCTAGAGTTGATTATGATTATGTTCCGAGACATAAAATGGCCAGATATGATATGGAAGTCAGTGAGAAGGATCGTGAGTAGAGGCATACTATTTTTTGAGGGTAATCGGTTATTTTCAGCCAGCGAAGTGTTCATTGATATAGGTGGAGGTACGGTTCAAATGGGAAGGATGCAGCATGATAACTTCACTTATGTTGAAGTAGACGACCCAGCTTATCAAATGAATTCGTAAGTTAGCAGAAGAAAAAATAGTTCGAAGGAATAGTTTCCAGGACAACATGTCGAGTGGAACCCTGGAATAATGTGCATTCGGATCGTCTACCGTACCCTGAGTTGCATGAGTATTGGTTGAAACAGAATATTAGTAGAAATGTGAGTGGATTTATTTAGAGGGACCCCATAAGTCATACCAAGGCTTTAACTGTCACAATTCGCCGATTCAGGAACACAGATCCAATTTTTAACGCTGTCAGTGTTTTAGCCATGTCATTTGGATTTTTTTTCAATTTTTTGAACCTTGAGGTCGAGTATTTATAGGGAGCCGTAATCCTAGACTTCTAGATTTAAAAGCGAAAAATAATTTTTTTCACAAAAAACTCAAACCATTGCAAAAAAATGACCATTGCGCATTGGTGCCCGTGGTACCGCCTACTTTACCGCATACGTTCCAAACCCAACTTTTCAGGATTACCTCTACCACAAGACTCCAAGCCCTCTAGCTGCATTTGCCCATCCTGAGCACATCACAGTCACCCTGACAGCAGAAAATATGTTCGGGTACCCAGTCTCTCACTTATCAATTACTAAACCTTCTTTACAGAAAAACAGTATACTGCCGATATTTCGACTGTAACCGGAAAGAGATTCCGCATGTTTTTGAATCGAAAGTATTTCCTGAGTCAACTGTTTATTGTGGAAGACGAGTTGGAGCGAAGTTTATTTCGGTGACCGAGGGAATGTTCGACCCTCCAGAGACCCCCGTACCTGTTCAGAATAGGGTTTCCAATGGTACAATCAAAATTTTGGTTTTTTTTAAATAAAAACCGCTTCAGGTCCCCTTCACTATTTCACCGTTTGTATGGCTCCGTTATACGGTCCCGAACCGAAATTTATTCAAATCGTTGATTTCATTGAACACCATAAGCTCCACGGCGCCACATTTTTCCACATTTATCTCCGAAACGCTTCAGCTTATGATAGAAGGCTTCTAGACGACTACGTGAGAACCGGGGACATTGAGGTGATCGTTCTGAATGATCACTATTGGAGAGCCGATTACATGTGGCATATGATGCAGATTAATGTAGGGATTTTTTGATTTTTAAAGTCACAGAACTCTTTTTTTGATATTCAGGATTGCCACATGAGATCAGTAAACTTTGCCCGGTGGACAGCTTTTTTGGATATTGACGAAAGAATCGAAATGAGAAATGGTCAGCGAATCGTGGAATTTTTAGAGTAAGCCTTGAGTATCTGACCCAAATTTAAATTGTTTCCAGCACTGTCACTAATCCAAACGTAATGAACCTTCAATTCAAAGTCGAATGGGTTCTCAAGGACACCCTCTCTCCTGCCAGATACGAAAGTGATAGTCAGTTCTTCGAGAATCTGGTATTCCGAAAGTTCCATAACACCTCAAGAGTGCAGCCTTGGCTGCAACCCAAGTCAATTGTTCGCCCGGAAAGGGTTCGTTTTTTTTTGTTTTGGGGGTTCAAATCATCGATTAAACCTTTTTCAGATCGGTGCAATGACAATCCATCTTCCAATTGCAGTCTACAAGGGACTTGTGAAAATCTATTTGAGTTCTGATATTGGAGTGATCAGACATTATAGAAATGTGGATGGCGGGGCGTTACTCAATAATAATCAGAGGATTTTTGAAGTTGGACCCTATTCTTTGACGGATATTGAACCGAATTTGAAGTTTAAGTTGACTGATGCGGTAAGTGCGAGAGACGCAGAGAAGGCTGCCTCTCTGCGCCCTCTTTTTCATAATACGTTTTCAAACGCCGATATCCTTTTTCCTAGGGGAGTTATCAAAAAGTTGTCAACTAATAAAATGTAGCTTATAACAAGATAAATATTTTATTAGTTGACAACTTTTTTGTATCTCTATTCCAAAAGGAGTTATAGCCTTTTTACCAGAAATAACTATTTTCAGTGCCTCCGCCGAGTGAAACAAATCTATGACACCGTGCCAAACTCGTGTGACGAAATGCAGAGAATGTACAATCACCATGGCCTAACTCATCCATGCGCTGAACAAAATTCAACATGAAATAATGTTTCAGGGGGAGATCAAGTCTCATCCTGATTCAAATCTCCGATTCTATCTGCTGTCTTTTCATATTCACCCTTTTTGTCTCTTTTTGCGGGTATTTTTTCTACGTTTTTCTTTTAACGTCTATTGGAAAAAAATAAATAATTAATTCAAGAAGATGTTAACGGTTATCAGAGAAACACAACGGAGTCGGAAGGGAAGAGTGACTTGTGTTCTTGTGGTGGTCATCGTTTTAGCCGTTTTGCTTTGCTTTTCGTTTACTCGTGAGTTTTTACTAAAGGAGGTCTGAACTGGAGTTCAATAATTTGTCATTAGATGTAGTTTTTGATTCTGAACACTTTTTCTGTTGACAACTTTCTCTGAAAATGCCTCTAAATGCCTCAAAAACCGCTTCGAAAACGTCGAGGTGATCGGGGTGGAAGAGTTTTCCGTAACCTCGGCCACGGGTGTTTTGTACCTTTTTAGGCGTTATTTTTCTCTTTATTGAAATTTTCTTTTTTGATTATAAAAGAACATCTACATGAGAAAATAACGGCTGTGGCGGTCACAAACCCCGTGGCCGAGGTTACGGAAAACTCTTCCACCCCAATTACCTCGACGTTTTCAAAGCGGTTTTTGAGGTACTGAGAGGCATTTTCAGAGAAAATTGTCAACAGAAAAAGTGTTTAGAATCAAAAACTACATCTAATGGCAAACTATTGAATTCCAGTTCAGTCCTCCTTTAAGAGGTCTCAATGAAAAATCTTAGCGCTTACTGTCTTCGGGATCTTCTAATACTTCTAAAAATACCAGATTTAATTTCCAGTTCAAATCTCAAAAGAGCTGACAGGAAACAGTGGCGCCGACGATTTTCTGGATCCTGAAGCAGATAAATTGTAAGTTTTTTTCGAAATGAAATATAAAATACGATTTTTCAGCCTTGAATGCCCTATCGATGTGTGGAATGCGATAGAAACAGGTGGAGTTCCATTTGGAGACTTTGAAGTGGTTGAGAGATGGAAAAAGCAGAGAGTGGTAAGCCCAACTTCTTAAATTCCGTCCCCAAGGTTCGAGATTCCAGAACAAATTTCATCCGACAGTGCTAAACGCTCTCTTATTTGACGACTACATAATGGTGCTAATCGACACGACGAACATGTCCGGTCGGCACGTCGTCTGCCGATACTTTGATTGCCTCCGCCGCGAGATTCCCAGCCAGTTCGAGTCGAAAATCTATCCGGAATCGGTGGTTTATTGTCCGCGACGTATCGGTGTTCACTGGATGACGATCACTGGGAACACGCTCGAAAAACCGACGCGGCCGGTGCCCATCGAGAATTCGTCGTTGTCGACGTTCGTGCAGGGAAATGGTAGTGTGATTTTGGATTCGAAATAAATTTTTTTATTCTAAAATTTTTTTTCAATTTGTACATAAATAACCGTAATAGAAGTGACTGGGGTCTCAAAAAACCTGATCTAGAATTCAATAGATTTCCTGACGATCGCCTCGATCGCCTTCTTCTCTAAATAGAAATCCGTTGACAGACTCACAAACCCATCGTAGTTTTTAATCACAGGGTTCACGAATTTTATAGTATCCTGAAAAACAATTCAAATCCACAACCCCTTTTTTCTCCGCCCACCTGCATCGGAAACCTCGCCGCTTTTTCGACGGCCGCACTAAGTCGCGGGGCGATAAACGTTTTGGAAAGCGGCGAAAGTCTCGCGATCGACGATTCGTCTATTCCACGAACTGCCGAACGGTGTAATCGGACGTTGAATCTGAGGAAAAGCAGGAAATATAGTCGAAAATTCCCCAAAGACTCACCTGTTCAAGTTCATTTTCGCATTGAGGCTTTCGTTTGTTGGAGCGAAAGTTATATCAGCTTGACCGTTGATAGAGAATACGAGGATCTGGGAACGATTACGAGAGTTGTTGTCTGGAGTTGCGTAGGTTAGAATTCTATCTGGAAATCAAAAAAAATAGGCGTTGGTGCTAAAATCTGATGGTACTTTTGATCTCTACTGCCATTCCATCTCTATTGAACATCACATACGGAAGACCGTGTGGGAGAATGGCAAAAGAAGTAGTTGAATCCGGGTATAGCTGGAAAAATAATAATAGTGTATGGTTCAACGCTATTTTCGAAAAAATGCAGAGTCGAGAGACGCAGAGAAGGCTAGAGTGTCTAACTGTCTGCGGTCTCTCTGCTGGTACCTAATTTCAAGCGCCTATATCTCGGCAGCTAGAATAGCTATCAAAAAGATGTCAACTGATAAAATATTCTACTTAACATAAACAATATTTTGCTATTTAAAAACTGTTTTATATCTCTGTTAGAAATTGAGTTATAAGCCCTAGAAGGGTAAAGACTAGTTCTCTCTCCTAGTACTTATTTTCAAACGCAGATATCTCAGCACCCAGTATGGTTATCAAAAATAATTTAACTAACAAAATATTGCTCATAACAAAACCAGTTTTTCTTTAGTTGACAACTTTTCTCTATCTCTGCTACAAATTAAGAAAAAACTCACTTTTCCAATTTCCGGAATCAAGTAACCAACACAAACAAAAGTCTGATGCTTCTTCGACGGGCACTGTGTTGACACGAAACTCTTCATCTCTTTTGGCAAATTGGATTCATCGATTTTAAGAGCCAACCGATTGTTTTGATAGGCGTGATAAAGCATACTATTCAACAAATGATCAGATACATAAAAATGAGCCATGTGATCGGATAAAGGCTCTCGAAACATTTGTTCCATTGGTCTTGGATAGAAAGGGGTTTGTTCGGGTAAGCCCTCAAAGTGGATTTCTCCTGAAAAAGACGGTTTAGCAGAGTTTTGAGAAGATTACTCACCCCACCTTGATGATTAGTTTCGATGTAGTCCATGGTGATTAGGGGTTGAGTTATCTGACGATTATCCACGAACATACCCTTTGCTAGATGGGAAATGAACCTGAAATCAATTATAAGTCACTGAAATTCAAAAAAAAACTTACATATTCATCACATCATTATCCTCTTTTTTCATTTTCGGGAAATAATCCTCCAGATTTATTCTTGTAATGTATTCGAATAATTTTGATATATTTTTCTCAATCAGATTTTGAAGTCGACTACAAAAAATCTCGGGAATTCGTTGTCGCACAGAATCATTTATCATTGGCTCAAAAGTCTTGACGAATATTCCCATTGGACCAGTTGGGTTCAGGGTGATGTGGCTATTTGCGATCAAGGCTGAGCAATTTCTGACCTATAGAATCTAGATTTTTATCCCAATTATTAGGGGATCCTACCACTGCATTCATCCTTCCTGTCACATCTGTCAAAAGTTCCGTTGTCAATGCAACCGTCATCCCGGTAATCGTGCCCACCAGACTTCCCTCTACCACAATCGGCACCGCATTGGCAGTGAACTCAGATCCCAATCTGAATATATATTTTTTAATAAAAAAAATTTTTTTTTTCAAATTATCGTTTCGGATCAATTGTCTTTTTGATCTGTGTGTTAACATACCCGATATCCAGGTTCTCCAATCCCAGAACGATGTGGCGCGGTGGCAAAAAGTTGAGAACCGACACCTAAAAAAGATTGCGTTTCGATAATTCATATCCGTATCAATGGCGGCGGCAAAAAAATTACGCAAAGCGAGAGAGATAAGGGAGAACCGGTTGGTCAGAAGAAAATACCTGTGGGGATCGGTAGTTTTTGACGTGCAAGTTTTTCAGATTCACAATTCCGTTGATTCCGATTTGAGAGAATGGCATCGATGTGGAGTAGCCCTGGAATAGGGGGGAGGTTGTTTTTATCCGAGGAAGGGCAGGAAGAAGAGATGGTTTAAGCCTAAGCCTAAGTTTCTAAAACCTTGTTTTGATAGTTAGCCTAGGCCTAAGCCTAAGTTAGCCTAAGCCTAAGTTAGCCTAAGCCTAAGCCTAAGTTTCGAAAACCTTGGTTTGATAGTTAGCCTAGGCCTAAGCCTAAGTTAGCCTAACCCTAAGTTAGCCTAAGCCTAAGCCTAAGTTTCGAAAACCTTGGTTTGATAGTTAGCCTAGGCCTAAGCCTAAGTTAGCCTAAGCCTAAGTTAGCCTAAGCCTAAGCCTAAGTTTCTAAAACCTTGTTTTGATAGTTAGCCTAGGCCTAAGCCTAAGTTAGCCTAAGCCTAAGTTAGCCTAAGCCTAAGCCTAAGTTTCGAAAACCTTGGTTTGATAGTTAGCCTAGGCCTAAGCCTAAGTTAGCCTAACCCTAAGTTAGCCTAAGCCTAAGCCTAAGTTTCGAAAACCTTGGTTTGATAGTTAGCCTAGGCCTAAGCCTAAGTTAGCCTAAGCCTAAGTTAGCCTAAGCCTAAGCCTAAGTTTTGAAAACCTTGGTTTGATAGTTAGCCTGGGCCTAAGCCTAAGTTAGCCTAAGCCTAAGTTTCCAGAATCTTAGCTTGATGGTTAGCCTAGGCCTAAGCCTAAGTTTCGAAAACTCACCTTTAACTGCGAAATGTAGTCATTGAAAATCTGAACTCCCACCGTCTTAATATGATTTGCACCTTTCTTGGTTAGCCTCATCCGAACTCCCGGATTCCCTGAAACCTTTTTTCATAACCCCATAACCCCTCTTACTAACCTGGATACCGATACCATTCCTTCTGCACATTGACCTGACGAATCGAATCCACCGATAGCACTGACGCAATTAACACCCAAAAAAGTTGCATTATACAAAGAAACCAAAAGGAATCTGGGTCAAAGCCGACGAATTGTCCTTCTTCCCTCCTCTTAGTCTTCTCAAACTGTCTGCGTCTTATCACATCTCATCAACTCGTTTATGATGGAGGGAAGGGGGGAGTGACGCTTCGGATACCTGAATCCACACATTTCAAATTGGCGCGCTCAATGACCGTAGAAGGGGAGAGACCACGTAATGAATCATCCGTGACGAAGACGTTGTAATGTCCACTGGAACATAGTAACAAGTGGAACTGGAGGTCTCACGGGGTGGCTTGACTAAATGGGGTAGTAGATTTAAGATTCCGAGGGGGAGATTTTCAGATTCGCAAAAATGAAGGCTCAGCGTCCTACTGTAGTACCCTTTTTTTTAATTCCGGATTTCCAGAATCCCTTAAAGTGCAAGATTCCAAAAACTCCACTGACTACAACCTGGAATTCACCTGTTCCTGATTTTTTGACTTTTCAAATTTTTTTTTCGATATTCTGCAAGAAAGTAACCATTAACACATCTCCTTCCAGGTATCAAAATGTATTTTGATTTCCGTTTTCAACGTCACCTCCTATTTGATTACATTCGAACTCATTTCCAATCAAATTACTTTTCTCCAAGGGTACATATAAAGAGCCTTTTCGGTGTTTTCCTGAACTTTGTTACTGAACTTTATGGAGTGCAATCTTATTATTAGACTAGCGTTCTTTCCGGATTATGGAGAGTTCGCTGGTAATTTGTTATGTATTCTATTTGATTTGACAAGGTGGGTTTTTTGAAATTATCTCAGTTGGCAATGAAGATGTAAAAAAGGTGTCAATTGAAGAAATGTTGCTCATGATAAGCTTGATATTTTATCAGTTGACACTTTTTTGATATAGCGTCTGAGAACTGAGTTATCGGCGTTTAAAGCTATGTACCGTTTAAGAGAGCGCAGACAACTAGACACTCTAGCTTTCTCTGCGTCTCTCATAGAAAACACAATTTGCTGAGTATCTTGCTAAGCGATAGAGCTATTGACAGAGTTGTAAGCTAGAAAACTTATCAAGAGCATCACTTATTTCAGAGCCCTGCCAACCACACTCCTTCCATTCGAACTTTTCCTCCAAATCATTTCCGTCTCCCTGAACCTCTTCCATATCCTAGTCCTCCTTCAAAAACCAATGAGATCAACCCCCACTGGAATTTCTTTAATATTCATCTCTATTTTCAACATCGGATCATATATCTGGCCGATCAAAACAAAAATCGACACAATCTACCAGCTAAAAACTTTCCCCCAGACCCTCGGATACACTCAAGCGGAACTGACATTCACATTGATTCAGACAATATCATCTCGATGTTCCAGATGGTTCAGTTTCGGAATGGCCGCATTTCAGACTAGAAATGAGCCAGGTGGTCCTGGATCTGCATTCAAGCTCATCCTTTTTCTTATCATTCTGAATATTCCGATTTCCGTGTTTAGCTTCTTCGAAAAGGAAATTGTGATTGGCTCGAACCCATTCGCTTCTCTTACCAATTCAACTAGCTCCATGTATTTTCTAAACTACACTAATGTATTTTCCAAGAACGAAATGTATATTTCAAAAGCTTATAATCAAATAGACACATTTTTCTCTTTGGTAGGCCTATTTTTCAAGGATTAATCCAACTTATGTCTTCAGTTCATTCCAATTCTCCTTTTACTAATCATTTTCTTCGCTTTGCGAGCAAAATTCAAGGAAAACGAAAAGAATCGACAGAGAGATTCTATTCAGACAGCGGCGATTTCTACGGAGAACTCTACTAAATTAGTATTTTATTTGACAAGGAATTTATTTATTTCCGGGATTCCTATTGTGATTTTGAAGTTTCTTTTGAGTTTTTTCGTTAATTCTTTGGGGATGATGTGAGTTTTTAGCGATAGAGCGCAATTACTGACTCAAAATCTAAGTTTTCCAGAAACATTTTGACAGTCTTCTTATTACTTTTTGGAATCATCCATGTTTTTGTTATCATATTGAACATATTCATTTGTGTTTTTGTTTCCAAAGAGTATCGAGCATCGGTGAAAACATTGTTCTCTTGTTGTGGGAACCCTCAAGGTGAGTCATTGGTTTTATTATAAACATAGCATTTTTTATAATAGATTGATCACTTATTAGCACTCGGTTGAATGAAGCATGTCGAAGTGTACACTTTTTTGGCACCTGGCGCCAACTTATTATGAACCACCCAACACCAAGTCGCCTCGCCGTCCTGAAACAATTCATTTTTTGGAGAAATTATGGATTTCTTACCGAGTAAACTTTCGCGGTGTTCACAGTGTTTACATAGCCAATCTGGGTGAAAAAATTTGGGAAGTTGAGGTGTAGTTTAGACTCACTTGCTTAGAAATTTGTCTCGAGTCATGGACACTGTACCGTTGGACTCGCGATCGGACGAATGATTCCTGGAATTTTTTTGGGCTGATTTGCTTCGAAATTAAGGATTAAGAAGTCTGGATCTTTAAACTAAAAGCCAAATTTAAAGCTTCAGTCAGTTTTTTAAGTACTAGGATTTATCGCTGATCTCGGCACTTAGTATTCAGGAAAAATCCGGGTAGTCTACCCGACTTAGGCCTAGTTTTTAAAAGCTATTTTTGGAAAGTTAGCCGGAAAGCTGACTTATCAAGCAGTTTAGTACGTACCTGACTCTTTACGGCAATCCCTTTCTCGTCCTTTGGCCATAGTCGCTCCCACTGAAAAAACGTTTTGATTTTTCTGTTAATGTGGGTCCCGTTATAATGAAAATCGAGGTTGGCCCTTCTGAAATCTCTGACTGCACCTTTATTAGGGTTACCGGTCAAAAAAAGCTTCAATGGGGACAGTTCTTTCAAAGGGGCCGACCAGGGGCGTGCTATACCGAAAAAAAAGGAGCCGAATTTTTTAACCGTTTCTTGGAAATTCTGGGACGCTCAAAAAATTCGAAAATTTAAAAAAAAACTCTGGAATTTTACTGGAAAATCTGGCTTTTCGGAAATCCCAATTTCACAAACCCTTGGTACCAACCCAGAAGTAAGCCTTACCAACTCTCTATACCCACTCACCTTGGTCCGAAACTCGGCGACTGGAAATTGAATATTCGACGTGACAATTTGTGTCCCTTCTCCTGCGACCATATTTTTTGCCATCAAAATTCTTCTTTTCCCTCCATGCTTCTCTTTTATACTTGTATGCGTCATTTCTTTTTTGAAACAAGAGAGCTCGCATGTTTTTTTATTACGATTCTATGTCCTTTGTTATTCTATTGTCTATGGCACGGATGACGTGGCAGCAGGAGAGGAATGCGACTTCTAATGAGATTTGCTTGTTTCTCTCTCTGCAAATGCCAAAAAGTGTCTCTTAGCCTTCTTCCCCTTCCTCCTAATCCTCTTCGCATCGAGAAGACGACAGAGAGAAGAAGATAACGGGAACACATATAATTAGTGTTATGTATCTGACCGTACAAGGGGGATACCAGTTAATAAACTAGTTTTTGTTCTCCTCTTCTGGCGAAGAACAAAAATGATAGGTTTTCAATAAAATTGATATGATAAGAGATTGGATGAATTATGAGCGAAACGATTGGAGAAGCTGGAAGTCAAAATGTTTGGAACTGGTTTTTTAGTGGAGGAAATTGAAAATTAAGAATTGCGGAAATGTGAAATTTTGGAATTTAGAAGCAAAATTGATCTAAAAAATTGTTTTGGAGGGGAAAAGCTCAATTATGAAAGTTACAGTATGAAAATCCAGAGTCCTCAAATTCAAAGCTATTTATCTAATTTCCCAGTGAAGATACAAAAAAGTTGTCAATTAAAAAAATGGTTAGCATATTATTTGCTATATTTTATTAGTTGAAAGTTTTTCTGTAGCTACCCTAGAAGCCCAGATATGACCGCTTGAAAACAATGCTAACCCCGCAGAGTGACCGCGCAGACAGTCAGACACTCTAGCCTTCTCTGCGTCTCTCTAGGGGCAGAGGGCCGCGGAGCCTGTCTCAGGGCTCATAAAAAAGGTATAAAAATCAAAGTTCGATAAATTAAAGTATCTTAAAATTACAGAAAAAAATACTAAAATTCTAAAATTCTAAAAAAAAAAAGTCAACTTCCAAATGTTTAAAAAATTATCGCTTCAGGATTACGGTACCTATTTTCAATTCTAACTAAAACAAAAAAGTAGCAAGCTCTTAATCCAAGCCTATCACCTCATAATTCATTCATCGCCCTCATTACCCGGTTCAACTCTTTCTCCTTCTCGTTCACCCACTTCGGCGGGCGCAATGTTTTTCCAAAAACAATCGGGTCATTTCGATAGAGAAAAAGAGAATACTGAGTGGAAAGAGAGTGGAAAGTTGACGAAAAACTGACGAAAGTGAATTGTTATCATCTCCAAGAAAGTTGACGGTGACAGGGGAGAGATGTGTTCGGAACGGAGGAGGAGGGGGGGATACCAGTAATGTCGGGGCGGTACAGACACTCCAAAAGCGTTGGATGGGATATAAAAGGAATGCGGCTTCTGCTTGAAAACCATCATCACTTGATCCAATCCAGATCAGGGAGATCCAAACAACCAGCCGACATGGACTCTTCAGACGGCCGTACCAAGGCCTACAAATTCGTTGCCTATGCCGCTGTGTCATTCTCAATTGTGGCCGTTCTTTCGGTGGTGCTCACACTACCAATGGTCTACAATTATGTGTCCCATGTTCGCCAACAGATGACCCATGAGCTCTCCTTCTGCAAGGTATCCTTTCTTTTTTTGATATCCCCCTTATCCCGGTTTTTCTAGGGCTCCGCCAAGGACATCTTTGCGGAGGTCAACTTCATGAAGACGCACTCCGGCCCAGCCGCTCCAGGAAACCGTACCGCCCGTCAATCCGGATACGGACAGCCAGAGGTCAACCCATCAGCCAACCTTCAATGCGAGGGATGCTGCTTGCCAGGACCACCAGGACCAGCCGGACAGCCAGGAAAGCCCGGAAAGCCAGGACGTCCAGGAGCACCAGGACAGCCAGGAATCCCAGGAAAGCCGCCAACTGCGCCATGTGAGCCAACCACTCCACCACCATGCAAACCATGCCCACAAGGACCACCCGGACCACCAGGACCACCAGGAGCCCCAGGAGACCCAGGAGAGGCCGGAACCCCAGGACGGCCGGGAACCGACGCCACCCCAGGACTTCCAGGACCACGTGGACCACCAGGACCACCAGGAGAGGCCGGACAACCAGGACCACAAGGAGACCCAGGAGCACCAGCCCAATCCGAGCCACTCACCCCAGGAGCACCAGGAGAGCCAGGAGATGCCGGTTAGTTTCTACCTTCAGATCTTCCTATCAAAAATCCATTTCTGTTTTCAGGACCAGCCGGACCACCAGGACCACCAGGAGCCCCAGGAAACGACGGACCAGCTGGGCCACCAGGACCAAAGGGATCGCCAGGACCAGACGGACCAGCTGGAGTCGACGGACAAGCCGGACCACCAGGACCACCAGGACAAGCCGGAACCCCCGGAGAGAAGGGTATCTGCCCCAAGTATTGCGCTCTCGACGGAGGTGTCTTCTTCGAGGACGGAACTCGCCGCTAATCGGTGTCTTTTTCTCATTAAATGTGCAATCTTCATTCATTTTCATTATTATTATTTATTCGGTTTGGTTATTGACAAAAACAGAAAATAAATATTTTTCCACTGGAAATTCTTCTAAAGGAAACTGATCATTCCAAAAGTCACAATCATCAAGGCAAGGGTCAAGGGGAGAATCAGGACAAGGAACAGCTTCTTGTTCTTTCCTTTCGTATCCTGAAACAGATTTTTATAAAGGTTCTAAAATTTTTCTTAAAAATCAGTTACCATTGGTAGCTTATCACATCTCGGAACCGTCGCCGCTCTCGACATACAATGCTTCGACACCCACGAACTCTTCTGTTTTAACTGAAACCAAATCTCTTTTGGCCACGCCCCCTTTTTCTTTCCACTTACTAGCCTCGCCACATTCGAAAACGTCTCCGGGTTCTCTCTAGTCGCAAAAACCTTCCATCCGGGTGTCATGAGGATCCTTGGATCATCCTTACAGGGCAACGTCCTCTCCAAGAAATTGATACGTTTCCGGAACAAATAACCTGTCGCATGACGCAATTTCGGGTTCAAATGGCTCGAGTCCTCAGAGAGTTTTGTTCGTCGAAGCTTCTTCAACTCCATTCCTTTCAGATTACAGTAGATGAGAGGAGGGTGCATTTTATTGATCTAAAGCGATACAAAATATGAGAAAGCAAAGTCTCCATACCTCTTTAATAATAGGTACCGTATCCTGGAGCTCAAACCGCCCATTCTCCTTATACAGTAACTGTTTCCGTCTCACCAACTCCTTCCATTTCCTCCGCGCGAATTCCATCTGCGCATTCCGTCGCGTGCTTTCTCTATTCTAAAAATTCTCCTTAATCTGAAGTGTCATAACCGTTTACCATGTCCCCCATAAGATTCATCCGATGATCGCGCTCCTTGCTAAGACGACTCCAGTCTCGTTCGAAGTCAAATGGGGTGTTCGAGGCGGCCGACGCGGCACTGTCACTCGAGTATCCGTCGACTGGGGCGAGAACAGGCGCTCTTCGCGGGATGCGGGGGATTGTGAGCTGCAGTTCCTCTTTTTCGTTGTCTGAAATTTTTTTAGCGTCAGAATTAGCACAGGTATTCCAAAAACTGTGGTTTGAGAAACACTCAGTGGTCCTAGAATTTTCGCTTTGAGCTAGCGGCTCGGATTTTGGGCTATCTCGACTGATGACGTTAGGCCTAAGTTAACCGCATCTAAAAATAGTGGGAAACTTTCATTAGACTTGATGCTCAAAAACGGATCCATTTTTCAGCCTTGTCTGGAAACCTTCCGCAACCCACCCTAGAGCATACGGTACTTAGCCCCCCCCCCCGCCCCGTAAAAAATTAACCTCACTACTACCCGCGGTTCTATTATAGTTAAGGGGTCCCTTCGAAAATAGGGGTCCTCCAAAAAATAAGGGTATCTTTAACTTTAGTAAAAAAAATAAGGCTCTCTTCGAGTAACCTTAAAAAACAGGGGTCCTATTAGAAAAATAGGGGTCCCTTCGCTAGGCCTAATAGAACAAAAAAATAAGGGGCCATTCAGGCTCAATTTAAAAAATAGGGGTCCCTCATATATTTTTTGAGCTTATTAAGCCTGAAGGGACCCCTATTTTCCTAAGGGACCCCTATTTTTTCAAGAGACCCCTATTCTACAATAGAGCCCTACCCGCTCCCTAAAACTTACAGTTCACCACCGAAATAGCTGGAAACTGAGTGTAGCGAGACTTCCGGACTCGAATTAACAGAGGGTCTCCGTCAGCCTGCAATCAGATTCTATTTTTGAACCTCTCAGCCCTCCAAACCTTCCGAATCACTTCATCCTCCTTGGCTAAATTCACTCGGAACCCTTTGAGCACTCGGCAGAACTGCACAGAAAATGCAAGGTGAGAAGGAAGGAAATTGAATTCGCTGAACAGATCCTGATTCGATCGCCGACGCCAAGGCATCTCCAAATGACGGTTGATGACTGTTCGATTGAGCCTCTCTCGGTTAAATTTTACAAACATCGGATCCTGTCGACACTTCAGACGATCTTTCACCCAATCGCTGTTGTGTCTCATGAATTTATTAAACCTCCCCTTCACCTCTTTCTCTTTTAATTTGCATTTCTCATTGAGATTTTTGACGAACAAGCTAGTCATCACCGCAGCATCCTGCCTTTTTCTCGTTATAATTTGACCGAAATACGGTTGAGAAAATTTCTGAAACTCTAACAATAAAAAAGAGACTTTTATAAAAATCACCATCATTTTCGCAACCAAAACCCTCGGTGATTCCATCATTCGTCTCCCATAATTCGAGTATTCCGGACGCCATTTTCCTCTTAATTGGAACTTTTCTCTCCGCTTTCTCAGCTCAAAATTCATACAGACTGCCATTCTGAAACTTCTTGATATTCAAATACAAGGGCACCCTGCTAACCCTGCTAATCGAAACGCATCCGTGGCTCTTTTCCGTCTTCCGAGCATTGCTTCATAGTGAGATGCTCTTCGGAAAATGTCGTATTTCGTGAGATCGTCCAGGAAATTGTAGCATTTGTACAAATAGTAAATGAGTGGGGTTGTAGGCCCTTTTATGGGCGGAGCATAGAGAGTGGAGGAGAATGGACATGGCATTCCGACTTTGCTAGAAATTTCCGATTAACTTAGATATGGGTGATCTTGGCTTACTGTGCAGGATTATTCATAATCTCTCCGGGAAGATCTATTTTCAAAAAATCAGGATAAACCCCGCCGAGTTGTCTCAACCCGATCGCAAACTTCCTCTCGAATTTCACAGCCACAGGCCGTTTTGATATCATCATCGACTTGAACGGCTCCCTTCGAAGACGTACCGGAAGCATCAGCTTCTAGAATATTTTTTTTTTCAAAAAATTTTTCTAAAAAATCGGTTTGAGATAAGAAAAAAATTCCGAACCTTTTTGATTTTCTTTCCCCCTTTTTTGTTCACATTCTTTTTGTTGATCGGTTTTACGATTGATTTCTTCGGAGGCGTTTTATTCTGGAAGCCAGATTCCACCGGTATAATCCAGGCAAAAACTCACATTCAGAACTTTACTTTTCGACGTCATGGTGTTTGAATTCAGAAATTTTAGGAATAATTGAAGAGGCGTGGACTTGATAAACAGGAAAAAAAATAAAGTTAGGGTTCACGGTTCAAGAAAAATTATCGTATTTATTCCACCCTTGACTTTAGCTGTTTTTATCTCCGTTCCCAATGGAAATATAGAAAAGTGGTCAACTAGAAAATTTTTTTTATGAATATAAGGTATATTTTTTTAGTTGATTACTTTTTGATAGCTCCATCAGGGACCGAGATATATTTTGCTAAAGTTGAGTGAAGGGGAGCCTATAGTCTAAAGACGCTAATTGGCTCACTAGGGAATGACCTGAGGGTAAGTTGGAGCTTTCAAGTAAAAAGTATACGGTTGGATAGCTAATTTTAAGGGCTTTCATAATATGTATTCACATTTTGCTGCGGTTCTCTGAGAATTCAGTAAATTCGCTCCGAACTTTCAGTATTTCCAGTACAGTACTATATTTCGATTCATTCCAAGACAAAAGTTGACTTGTGAAACCGGTTTTACAGTATTTTTTTGTTTGATTCGTGTTTAGGGAAAGTAGTATAACTGTTTTACAAATTTTCTTGAAAATTTTTCTCGCCGAAATTTTTTTTAGTCAGTTTCTTTCATATTTTTCTTTCATATTTTCTCTCTTTTCCCTTTAACGGAGTTATCGCATATATTCTTGATTCCTGAAAATCATTTTCCTCATAGTCCCCCCTGCTCCCCTTTTTCCGATTAAACAAAATGTGCTTTTCCCATCCTATAAACATCCCCCCCTTTCTCCACTTGATTGAATTCCAATCCCCCGCCATCATCTACCATATTTCATAACAAAAGATAAATCTAAACAATTTGTGCCTCTCCTCTCGGACCAACATTTCGCAATTGGATAAAAGATGAGAAGAGATAATATTTTATGGTTGAAGGTATTCGGAAGAAGGTAGACGTCCCCCCGGAAAGCGCGGCCATTCGGTCGGTTGCGCATACACACACGTAGACGACGTCGCGATTTTTATCGTTTCGCTCTCATCCCAAGGTTATGACCGCCTTTCTTGGCCTTCCCCCTCTCTTTTCGGTTTGTATTTGTGTGTGGTTGTGGAAGAGAGAGGCCGCCCGTCTCAAGGAAGGTGCCAAAACGGTTTGTCATGTGAACAACATAGGAACGGTGGACCCCATCCTTCAAGGACGGCTCTTTTTGATCGATGGGAAGGAGGAGGGGAGCGGAGAAAATAAAATTTGGGGAGACTTCTTCGGATTAGGTAGGATTACCGCCAAGGGTACCTAAGGATCTGAGGGAGATTGAGGGTCTATCTTGGTACCCGGCGGGTACCCTGGGGGCGTTTTTAGGGACTACAGTACGCCGAGCTTATTACCTAAAAAATTCTGGATTTTTTGATACCTACAGTATTCTGAGTCTAGCCAAGTTTCCAACCTACAGCCCTAATTCATGATTTTTGATGTTTTCAAATTTGGTCATCTCTCCTAAATTAGCTCGAATTTTCCTTTGCCCTTTGCCAAAAAAGTGCATTTTTTATTCTAAAAAACTAGTATTTTTCAGTCAACTTTTTAGGCTTTTTAAGGCTTTTTTTCAGTCAACTTTTCGTCCCCCTCAATTCCCTAATTCTTTCCCCTCCGATCTAATCCCTTTGTGGAACGAGGACACGTACCCTCTCCTCCTAGAATCCGTACAATGCGATTGCATCTTTTCACAAAAGTTTCGCGTCAACGTCGAATAGGCAGGACATTGCACTTTTCGATAGCATCTCTTTTCTTCGAGAATCGATTTGAGATTGAAAGAGAGAGAGAGAGAGAGAGAGAGAGAGAGAGAGAGAGAGAGAGAGAGAGAGGAGCGAATCAGTTTTTACATCCCCCCCTTCATTCCGCAATGTCGGTTGACCGTGAAATGTGAAAAACGGACGAGATGGGGGGAAAAAAGTAAAAACGAAACCATTTCACTTAGCTATGTACTTTGACCGTTCCTCTCTCGTGTCGATTGAATTCCTTTCGGGAACTTTTTCCTTCTCGATGACCTTCTAGATTAGAAGAGAGTTCTGAAAGGTCTTGCAAATGACGGTGTGGCGGAGTATACCGATAAATCTTTGAGATTAGAATCTATCTGTCATCAAAGTTGGAGACTTGGGGCACACACACACACACCGACACCGAATTAGAGGAAGACTGATAGCAATCTTTCCAGTTTTTGAATTTTGTTTTCGACTCTCTCTAATTTTGGCTGCTGACACATCACGCGATGTAGTTTGGAACATTTCAAGTTTCAGGAATTTGTGGAATGAGGAACTTCTAAAAATCCAAAGTCCAGAGACCATAGCCTTCTCGGTAAAGTCCTGAGCAACAGGGTTACCAGAAAATTTCGGTTAATTTTTCCGGAAAAATTTTTCCGGAATTTTTCCTGAAAAATGCATTCCGGTAAAGGCTCAAAACTATCGGTTCCGAAGGGAGAGCCTACCCGGCTACCCGGCTAATTTAAGAAGCCCAAAAGAGCCTATTTTTCCGGGAAATAGGTGTCCGGAATCTAGGAAAAGTCAGGAAGCTAGAATTTCGTCCGGGAAAAAACTAGCGGTTTGGGCCGGTAATTGTCCGACAAACCGGGACATGCGCGGATATGTGACCTATGTTCGGAAAGTGTCGGGCAAAAAAACGGCAAACGGTTTTTGTCAAGGATTTGTCCGGGAGATAGCTTCACACCAGTAAGAGTCCGGAAAACCTGGCTTCCGGCAAAAAATCCAAAAAAAATAGCGAAAAAATGCCCGGCAAAAAATCCGACGAACGGTCCGGTAACCATCCTGAAAAATTGAGCCCCACCAAAATCAGACTAATTACCAACAAAAACCCGACAGCCCGTTTTTCGTGGGTACCTCCCAAAAGACCCATCCTTCGGCACCCATCAAAAAAACCGTAAGGGCTCCCCCCACTCGACCGGTCATTAAAGAGTCACAAACATCCCCTCACATACCGACATACTCTCTATTTGCGGGTGGCTCCACTTTCAATAGGTCACTTGCCCCTACCCTGAATAGGGGTCATTGTACTCTCTGCATTCATCCGTCTTTTTTAATTACAACCTTCCCTTTCGACTACGTTTTCCCGGAGGTTTCCCGAAGGTTTCAATGCGAGGGTGGCCTAGATTCTAAAGTTAGGCCATCTAGATAGTCCTATCAATCTAATTTATGGGCCTATTGACAGGTCATTAAAAATCTTGTTACCTTTCCCCATTTTCTATACGGTTCGTTCCACTGTGCAAATATTTGGAGAGACCCTCCTCTCTCAGGGGTCACTTCCGCCATCACCACTCGGTCACTTTTACTATACTAGACGAGTTTTTCGCCCTTTTCACTATCAATTAGTCTCTTTTCGCTCTCTAATACAAAAAACGATCCAAAAAACCAAACATGTAAACCGGTTCATTTTCGTCGTCATTGGGGGGGGGGGGGGTCACATGAATTCGGAAATCAGAGATCCCGGCTGTTAAAAGAAAGTGCAATTAGGGGAGGCTTCGGGGGAGATAAGGGACATCCGGAATGTGGATTTTCTGGATTCTAGAAAAAAAATCCAGAATCAAAAACCCGAAAACCTAAAAACCCTATCCTTACTAATTTATCCTAACTATAAAATTAACTGAAACTATAAAATTCTGAACTTCCGATCCCCATGTCCAGACTTCCGATTAACCGACTATTTGTCTCCGTGATCCCAACCTGATGACGTATATATGTCATCTTGCGCCTGTCCCCTTATCACCCCCCCCCCCCCCCTCTCACCCCCCTTGCCTATCATTTTAACACAGATCACCCCGTTTCTTCTCTAGAAACATCGGGTTCAGGGGGGAGGGAGAAAGTGCAACATTGTTGTCCAAAGTTCACTCAATAACAACATGAATCATAAGGGAAGGGGGAGGTGTGTCCATGAGAGGGGCGTGTCCAGTACCAAGGACACCCCTCACCACCTCTCGGACGGAATAAAGGAGGAGGAGACGCCCCCGACGAGAGACACCGTCATCTCATTCCATTCCTCCCGATCTTCTTCTCTTCTTCTTCCAATTATTTTTCCCGCATCTTCCCTTACTTTTCTGTTTCTTTTGTAATTTCCCGATTCTTTCAGCTCTGATCTCGGCTAAAGATGATTGCCTAATGGAATGGTCTCTGCCACGCCGGAGAAGGAGTCCCAAATGCCCGTGTGGATTCCTTGGATGGTGTGCAAGATGCCATGATATTGTAAGTTTTTTTGGATAGTTATACAGTACTCAATACGTTACAGTAATCCGGGTTATTCTAGCGGTTAGGTTAAGCGCCCATTTTTTGAACCAAGCCCATTTATTAGGTACTAAGCCTCCAGCCACTCAAGACTCTATAGGTTACCGGCTAGAGTCCTAAGTGTCTACAGTAACCAAGCCTACCGTAACCTAAGCAGACCCTTAACCTTCTCAGGTTACCAGGCCATAGAAACCCATTTTTTGAACCAAGCCTAGAGGTTCGGTCCAAACCCTCCGATTAGCAAAGGCACTTAGGGGCCTATAGGTTACTGGCTAAGTGGCTACTGGTCTTAGTAAGCAAGACTACCGTAATCCTGCTAGCCCTGAGCTACAGTAACCTTTCTTGGACTCTAGGCTCTAGTTAGGCGCCCATTTTTCGAAGCAAGTCTAGGGTTAGGTCCAAAAAATTAGCTTAGCCACTTAGGACTCCAGCCGGTAACCTATAGGCCTTAGCGAAACTCCACCTACCATACCCAACCTACCCTACCCAACCTACCACACCCCACCTACCATACCCAACCTACCATACCCAACCTACCCTACCCAACCTACCGTACCCAACCTACCCTACCCAACCTACCGTACCCAACCTACCCTACCCAACCTACCATACCCAACCTACCGTACCCCTTATTCCAGACCTTCAATCATCCCGGACTTCCCGTCAAAACGAATGGGCCCTTGTCTCCGCCTAGCCTTCTGAAAATGCCCGTTCCAGTCGTCTACGCTGAGCAAGATCGTCTTGACATCTTCCATCTCATCGTCCAACCCGAATCATCTCATAACGAAGGGGTTACAACCTGCACACGTCAGCAATTTCTGTGATACAAGAACCCATATATAATCCCATTTCATTATCATATCCCCCCTTCTTTGCAAAGAAAGAGAGGAGAGTCATTTTTATTCTCAGTTCATCCTTTTTACGTTTCAAGTACTAACCTTCCCCCATTGAGATCACCTAAATACACACACAAAGACAAATGTTATTTTTTTGAATAGCTCTCTAACAATATTGGTTCCGCGTTTGGCCGCGCACAAAAAGAAAAACTTATTAAGAAAAAAAAACAACACATTGCATGTCCTGAAAGCCCCCCTTCTATTCACCATTTGTGCCTTACAGTCTATAATAAAGCAGATATATTCACAGTTTGTCATTTCACAGGAAAGCATAGATAAGGAGACCATACAGAAAATCATACATAATTTAAATTCTTCAGCACTGCTGCTTTTTCCGTGTATATAATCTCTGGGTAGAGGTACGGGAACCTTCGGCTACTTTTTAGCTTATACGAATGGAACGAATTGACGAAGAATAACGGGCGGTGCCATTTAGTGTAGCTAGTCTCTACTTCGGTCTTCAATTTGTTGCAATAGGTGCCCAGGACGAGGAAATCAAAGTTCTGAAGGTCTTCCGGCTTCAGATTCTCCGTTTTGTTGTATCTGTAATTATGGGAATTCTAAGGGGAAGAGGATTAGAAGGGACTAATTACTATTCCAAGAGGGGGATTAGTAATGACAATAGGTTAAACGCCCCCCCCCCCCTTATGGGAGAATCCAAAACTCACGTCCATGAATCATATGCATGAAGGAATCGATTGACTCCTGTTTGGGCGCACGCATTATCAATATACACTGTCACGGGCTTCCTCGCGTCGAATCGATGTTGGAATTGTAGGTAGTTGAGCGCATCGAATCCCGGGTAGTTCTTCGAAGCGATTAGAAGAAGAAGTCCGGTGCCGAGGACGTTGGCGATGAGATGGCAGACGACGCCGAGGTAGAGGCAGAAATGGAATATGGATTTGCTCTTGTTGATGAACATTCTCGCGCAGAACACCGCGGCGGCAAGGGAGAACATCGGGATGACGTAGATGATGAATCGGAGCTCTTTATGGGGGAGGAAACTGTAGAGGAAGATGAAGAGGGTGGATGGGATGATGAAGTCGTAGAGGCGGCGATCGACGAGAAGTCCGAGGGGGACGAGGAAGATGGAGGTGAGAAGGCAACGGGGGAGAGCCGAGTAGAAGTACCAGAAGAAGGGTTGGGTCTGAAAAATTGAAAATGAGGGGGATAACAGGGAGGATATTCTTACTCCATATTCATGACTTCGATTCTCGACGACGTTGAAGAACAAGACTTCACCTTCAGGCCACACAGGACGTCCCCAGAAGTATGAATCGATTGGGATGGATATAGCTGGAATTCCTGTTCATTTTTCTATTGTTTTATCCAATCCCTTACCTAGACACGTGGAAGCGATTCGAATTCCATTGGAAACCGCTCCATCATACCCAAACACCTTCATATGTCCATACCACATGTATCCAAGGAACAGAGGTCCGAATAGGAGTACGGTATCGACGCGGAAGAGGAAGACACAGGCGGTCGCGTACCGAACAGCACTCTGATAGTTGCCCTCGAATAGTCTCACGAATACAATCATGACGAGGATTAGAGCAAAGGAGTTGGGAAGTGGGCGTGACATATAGAAGATGTAGTGGAATTGAGTGCACATGATGATCCGGAGGAACATCGCCACGTCTCTTCCGAAGCATCGGGAGACGGATCTTGCGAAGTAGAGGAATGCCATCGTGTTCATTAGGCCGAGAGTTGCGCGGACTGAAATTCAGAATGCGTGGGGGGAAAAGGGGGCAGAGGAGGATACCTAGGATGAGTTGCCAAACTTTAGGGATCGCCCAGAACCGGAAGATGAATGACATTGGGGAGGAGAGGGCAGCGAGGAAGAGGGGTCCGAGGAACGTTCGTGGCACGACTCCAGGGAACGTCGAGTGGTCATACTGCAATTCGGAGGGGTCAGACTAGAATGATAGTGTCAAAAGATCAAAATGGCACGTAGACGAACAACCTTGAAGACCTACACTTCGCTAAATTGTTGCCGTGTCTGCTATATAAATAACCATTTTTGGGTTTAATTTCTAGAAATGCTTCCTATTCTTCTTGCTCTCCTATTCTCTTCTTCCATCGCTGAGGAAGGCCCAAAATGCGAAACCGATGAGTTTATGAAGACTTTTGGGTGTATTGGAGTACGTTTTCTTTTTTTCTCAATTAAAAATCAATAACTTCAAGGGTTTATCTATTTTCGTGAGTAGCGTAGACTCCTACAATCTAACCGTCGAAGAAGATCGGAAGAAGTTCACATCGGCTTGCAAGGAAGCGTCGGATTGTTTCGGCGACATTCAGTGTCTTCACGCGGATCGTTTGAAGCTATTTCTCGAGACTTATTGCGGATATTCGACGTTTTTGGAGACGGATTTCAAGGATTGCAAGGAGAAGTTAGATGGGAGGAAGGAGTCGAAATGCCAGAAGGATTTCAAGGCGTTTTTTGATAATGTAAGCGTTTTTACGGTGCCAGAAAAATAATTTTTTATGTCGAAAAACCTCAAAAAACCCCAGTTTTTGGGGAAATAGGCGGTCCAAAAATATTTTTTTAAAAACTCGGTTTTCGCCAGAAATAATTGAGTTTTAACGCTAGAGATCGCTGAGAAAAAAATACTTTTTCCGCTGGTCCGCTGACAGAAAAAAGCTTCAAAAAACTCGTTTTTTGTTCGAAATCATCGAATTTTAACTTTTTCACGACTCAAAAACCCATTTCCAGACCATGACAGAAGAGGTAAAATGCGGAATGCTCGACTCCTCCTTAAAATGCGTAAAGAAAGAAGTCGCCGATGTTTGCAGTCCAAAAGACGCCTCCAACATCGAATCGTATTTGATAAAAATGTCCCAAGGACTATCTTGTGATGAATTACCAAAGAAATAAATATGTCTTACATTGCTCATATTAGTGGGAAGATGAAAAAGGAGATCGTGGGTGGCCTGGATGTTGAACGATTCTTCGACTTTGGTGCTCGGCGCCAGAATGATATGGACAAGACTGACGATGATGACAAGCCATTCTGTTCCCTCCATTTCTGAAGGGGATTAGTTAGGAGATAAAAAAAACATGATTAAGTAAAATTAATGATTAAAAAAACATGTTAGAGAGAAGGGAAAAAAGGAAAAAATAGCAAAAAACAATTCATTTTCAACAAAAAAAACTTTTCTAAAAAATTTACAATATCCCTAAAAATCTATCTCTGATTCTCTATCAGCCTCTCGATTCTCTCCGCCTCCTCCTTCGCATTCTCCACCACTTTTCTCGCATTTTCCGCCTTCCTCTTCGTTTTCAACACATTGATCGGTTTCGTGTTGGGATTCGCACAGATCGATTCATAAGAAGCCACCTTCGATTCAAATTGCTCTTGTCGAATGACAGTTTTCTCCAATTGCTTCCGGAGGCTCTCAAGGAACGCTGCTTTGGAGTCAGAATCGATTCTAAGCCAAAGGGTGGCGTCGTGTCCTGGAACCGGGCATGCCATGTGATCCTTTTTGACGTCTTCCGTCACTTCTCGACAAACATTCTGTAGTTCTAATCCGCAAGTTTGTGTGACGTCGTCGGCAAGTCTCCGGAGATCAGAAGGTGGCATTTCAGCTGGTTTTGTCTCCAGAATCCCAGAGAAAACGAGTTTCTGAGACAACTGAAGCTTCTGTCTCGTGGATCTGACTGCCGACATCACTGCGGTGATCATCCGCATCCCATCCTCCAGCTCCTCATTCCTATGGAAAATGAATAGAGAGGGCTTGACGACGTCGAAAAGGATAGATCCAGGCTCCCGTTTAAAAATCCTCTCATAGATATGCTCACTAACGAACGGCATGAAGGCGTTGAGCTGGACAAGGGTCGGTTGGAGAACGCGTTGAAGTGTGGATCGAGCCTGACGGATTCTCTGGATGTCGTTCGACCAAAGCGCTTGTTTCGTGGATTCCTGGAAGAAAATGATAAAGGAGAGATGGATTTTGGGATAGGTTACTAGATAAACATCACAAATATCCGCGGTAATGAATTTGTGGAGGGTGGAAAGGGCTAAATGAAGAGAGAACTTGGCCATGTGCCCATCAACAGCGGATACTGTACTTGAGAGCCTCGCCATTATCCATTCGTCCTAAAAAAATTCTCAAAGTTTTTAGAACCTTTCTTCCTCTTACCACAAGCCGATCCGAATCGACATCCTTGATAACTTCCGATTTCTCGGCCAATTGCTCATAATAAGCTGCCAAATTCCACAGTTTATTACAGAAATGAAGGCCATCCAACGCGAGATTTCCAACGTCTAGAGGGATGTCACTGGCAAGAACATCATATTTCAGAAGGGCGAATCGAAGGGCGTCTGGTCCACATCTGGAGATTCCATTCGGGAATCGTTTTGTCAGATCCTTCACTGCATTCTCGATTTCTGGCTCTTCTAGAGCACTTTCCTTGACCTTTTCCACCATTTTCTCGTAGGTGATTCCATCGAGAACATCCAACGGATCGATGACGTTTCCCAGGGATTTACTCATTTTCCTTCCTTCGTTATCCCTAACCAATCCATGAAGGACTACTTTCCCAAATGGCGATTCTCCAGCGAGTTTCAGATTCAAAGCGATCATTCTGGCGACCCAGAATCCCGAGATATCCCATCCGGTTTCCATTACATTCAGGGATGGCGTCTGGATGGGGGAGCCTTCTAGCCACCCATTTTTCACTAGGGGGACTAGGGATGAGCTGAACCACGTGTCAAGGACATCCTGGTCTTGCTGGATTTGATCTCCGAGTTCTCTCCGAGCTTCTTCTTCATCTGAAGTCACAATCCATTGATTTCCACTGTGGTAGGCCGGAATCCGATGCCCCCACCAGAGCTGTCGACTCAAACACCACGGCTCCTGATTCTCGAACCAATCTATCAGACGATGAGATTGATATTCCGGGAAAACTTGGATTTTCCCCGTCCGAATCGCTTCAGAAGACCTCTCGAACATATCCTTACAATCTAGAAACCATTGCTCAGCTAGACGAGGTTCAATCACATCTCCAGTTCTAGAGCAGATATTCACCTGCGCTCCTTCGTGTTTCATTAGTCCCTTGTAGTTTTCTCCTAGGATTTCGATCACTTTTTCTCTTGCCTCGAATCGATCGATTCCGATGAGTTCTGCGGCACAATTCTCCATTTTTCCGTTCTTATCAATACAAGAAAATTCCTCCAGCTTCTCATTTGATCGATTCCAAATCTCATAGTCCAGGGGATCGTGCGAAGGAGTTATTTTTAAGGCTCCAGTTCCTTTTTCCTGAGAAACTGCTGAATCTGTGATGATTAGAAGCTTCCGTCCAGGAGTCACCGGAGACCACACTTGTTTTCCATGGAACTTTGAATATCGGTGGTCATCCGGGTGAACAGCGATGGCTACATCGGCGAAAAGAGTCTCGGGGCGTGTCGTTCCTACCTCAATGAATTCTGACTCAGAATCCACGAGTTTATATCGAATTCGATGCATTTGTCCGAACTTTACTTTTCTTTTCTTTCCATTAGCACCAGGGACACTTAAAAATGAGT
Source organism: Caenorhabditis tropicalis (assembly GCA_016735795.1). Classification (NCBI taxonomy): domain Eukaryota; kingdom Metazoa; phylum Nematoda; class Chromadorea; order Rhabditida; family Rhabditidae; genus Caenorhabditis; species Caenorhabditis tropicalis. The sequence continues at coordinate 1,682,295 of CM028618.1, forward strand.
TTGATGGCACATCGACTCGATTAACTTCCTGAGAAGAGAGAGTGGATGACAGGGAAGGACACCAATGAACCATTCGTTTGCCACGTGTAATCAACCCGTCTTTTCCCAGAATACAAAACGCTTTTGTGACCGCCTCGGAGAATTTTGGATCCAATGTATAGTAACTTTGATTCCAGTCAAGGGAAGCGCCCATTCGACACAGCTGCTGACGGATTTCCGTTGAGCATTTCTCACTCCATTTGTGACACTCCTCCACGAATTCCTCTCGAGACATTTCCTGCCGTTTTCTCCCACTTTTCGCCAACATTTTCTCCACGACAACCTGAGTGGCGATGCCGGCATGATCGAATCCTGGAATCCATTCTGCACGATTTCCCTGATTTCTCTGATGCCTGCAAATTGCATCCTCGACGGCCACAGTTAACGCGTGCCCCAAATGTAGCTTCCCGGTGACGTTTGGCGGCGGAAGAACCATTCGGAATAGACTTCCTGCAGAAAATCGAAATTTTTAGAGAAAAAAAAAATTTAATTTCAAACCATTTTTTCTATAATTTGCCGCTGCAAATTCCGTCCGTTGCTCATAGTTTTGCGTCACTTCGTCGATGTTAAACGAGCTGCAATTGAATTTTATCTTCGATTTTCTATTTTTCATTTTACCTACTACTTTCTCGAGTGAACACTGTTGGAGAGAAGACGTTGGATCGATTAAATAGTGCTAATCGATTTAATTTCCCCATTTTTGAGCCTAAAACATGGAAAATAAGAGAATTTATCGGGAAAAATTGATTTGGAATTTTTTGTTTTAATTAAAATAATGCAAGCGCGCTCTGTCGAACCGACAAATTGGAGGGAGATTCAAATATCGATATTTCATTTATTTTCGTTTTGTCTCATTTTTTCAAGAAAAGAACCAAAAAATGAGATAAAATTTATTCATTATTTACAAGTATATTAAATGTATCAAATTCCAATTAAAAAAAACTATTATTGATAAGCTCCATAATTCGACGCCGGCGAATAAACATTCTGATCGAAAACCAAGGGGGTTCCATTCGCTTCCACTACATCCATCATCTTCGATTTCTTTGCTTTTTCCAAAAAGAAGCTGTTCGTTGTGTCAATGAACTTGCAGGGTCGGATTCCGTTCTCAATGGCCATTTTGGAAGCTCCAATCTCGAGTTTTTCCCCCAAGTTTTTGCCACGATGGCCTTGGAAGACATGAAGATGGGCGAATGCTCCGTGAGTTTCCGAAGAGATAAATCCGGCTAATTCGTCGCCTTTTCGCACGCAAAGCGATGGGAATCGACGTAGTTTTTCTCTGGAAAACGGTTTTTTGTAAGGGGAACGGAATGGTCATCGGTTAGCGTCCGCTTTTTCGGCTATAACTTTATTCTGAGCAATGTCATACAACATTGAGTTACACCATCGTGTAGAGCTTAATTAGAGCTATCATTTGCTTTTTTGATCGTCAAAAAATATTAATTTTGAAAGAAGTTATGCCCTCCGAAAATAAGCACTACTCACTCGACAAGCTTCGCATTAATCGAGGATCCAACAATCTGCGAGACGTCTTCAACTGAATCCGGAATATTAATCGAGTATCCATCAGGCAATTCCCCATCATTATAGTGTCGATATTTGAACATTTGACTCTCGTTCATTGCAAAAAAATGGGATGATTTGTTTTGCACTTGCGCCGCAATTTTGTTTTTCGTCATGTATTTTTCAATCTGCAAATTCCTTTTTTTCTTATCAATCCGCTTCCTTCTTCCTCTTACCGCCTTCGTATAGCACTTTTCGGCCACTGTCGATGGGGTTTTGGAGCCGGCAAATAGTCCGTTTGCCTTGCAGAACTCATCGAAGACAGCCAAGAAGTCCTCCTCTCGGAATTTTCCGTCATGCGTCAGAATCTGACGGTCTCTAGAAAAGGGTACAAAGGTCAGAGGGGAACTGGTTTTCGAGAGAAAGAGAGACTGTCATGGAAATGTTTGATCTTATCAACTACATAATGATCGCGATGAAAACATTAGGATACGGGTGTACCCTTAGGTGTACTTGAAAACGTTTAAAAACAGTGTCAGGTGATTTCAGTTCGAATTTTATTGGTAGTCTATCCTAGTCATGTGAGGTTTTTAAGGAGTCTAGTTTCGAGGTTACATCTTAGTTAGGAGTTTAGATAGAAAAAAGTGGTCAACTAAGAAAATATAGAACTTATTATGAGCAACATTTTATTAGTTGAAAGTTTTTTGATAGCTCTTTTGGGAGGCGAGATAGGAGGGCTGGAATAGGACGACGCTATGTTTGATTTAACGCGGTCTATCTCAATTTCTAGGAGAGTTACAAAAAAGTGGTCAACTAAGAAAATATAGAACTTATTATGAGCAACATTTTATTAGTTGAAAGTTTTTTGATAGCTCTTTTGGGAGGCGAGATAGGAGGGCTGGAATAGGACGACGCTATGTTTGATTTAACGCGGTCTATCTCAATTTCTAGGAGAGTTACAAAAAAGTGGTCAACTAAGAAAATATAGAGCTTATTATGAGCAATATTTTATTAGTTATAAGTTTTTTGATACCTCTACCGGGAACCGAGTTACAGTACGCATAAAGGAAGCCTAACTCAGTGACCCTAATCTACCGCTTTTTCAAACCACCGTATCTCGATTCTCAAGCAAGTTACAAAAAAGTTGTCAACTAAGAAAATATAGAGCTTATTATGAGCAATATTTCATTAGTAAAAAATTTTTTGATAGCTTTGCTAGGAATCAAGATAGGATCTTCAGAAAAGAGACCTGCCCCGCTACCTCCGCTCTACTCTTCAACGCCACCTATCTGAATTCCCAGAAGAGATACAAAAAAGTTGTCAACTAGTAAAATGTTCAGCTTTTTAAACTCTACATTTTATTAGTTGACAACTTTTCACTAGCTTTTATGGGAGCTGAGCAATAAGCTTTAGAAGATGAGCGATGTGCGGCGCGCTATCTCTGTAGCAAGCTACAATGACACTTTCTCTCCACTCACTTTTTCTCATAAACATTCGTCATATTAGCCATCCAATATGTCGTCCCATTCAAATTCTTGGAATAAAGTGCAGTTTTAGTGGTCGGAAAAGTGCCGTTGATTTCGAATTGAATCGGATGATACATGAATAGTTGACGTGGCTTTCGGAAGTTTTCGACGACAGTTTTGAGAGCATTCTGGGTTGTGTAGGCTTTCATTGTAGCCGCCATGGTTAGGTCTATGCTCTTGTTCTTTCTTTTTATACTGCAGGGATAGGCTCCGCCCATTTCAAAGATAGGACGTATGTGGGAAAGATAACTGCGAAACGCACGTGGCGGGGACTGTAGAAGATGAGAGAGAGAGAGAGAGAGAGAGAGAGAGAAAAGTTTAACATGATAAAGGCAATCTTTGAGGATGATGAAAAGGAGGGATAGAGGCATCTGAAGTTTGGTCAAGATTCTAAAGTCCAAAGGTCATACCATTAGTTCCAGAATGTTCCAGTTCTGAAACGTCTTTTTTCCATTTCTGTCCCAGATATCTGACCTGATCAAGTCTATAAATCTCTCCAAATTCGGATCCAAATAGTAAAACACTGAACCTTAATCAAGAAGACACAAATATTTTGTCGTTTCGAATTTTTGGTTTCTTCTTCTTCGAAACGTGTCTAATGGTAAATCAATCAGCAAATTATCGGTCTTTCGGACGTTGTTACATCAGCGAGCGAGATGATGATGATTTGGAGAGGAAAATAAAGAATTTTTGAAGATGCCGATGTTTTGATGATTTCCCCCAAACAAACGAAAGATGATGCAAGGCGCGAAATTAGGAATATATAGTTCAAAGATTTTCTCGTGATCTTTTATCTGTCGGAACATCCGAAAGGGGTCAATTTGTATCAATGATCTTTTTTATTGGGAACGTTTAAGAACCTTTGAACTACGGTCAACACCTCCAAATGCGCATTGTCCGCAGAGCCGGTGTTTGCAGAATGTGAATTTACGAGCTGTATTTTACCTGACGCGCAAATTTTTTTCCATAATATTTTCGATTCTTAAAGCGAATTCTGGGATTTTTATGCTGAAACTAGGCTCGAAAAAAATTCTGGTTCCACAATGCTTCGCAGAATGCGCTGCATATCCATCTTCTTCCAAAGAAAGTGAGTTTTTTCTGCACTTTTTTGTATAAATAAGAATTAATTAATTTTCTAGGTTCAAAGCCTCTGGAAACGCTCCCATATGCTGATTATATCAAGAAAAAGTTTCCGGAAAAGCTGGAAATAATGAATCAACAGATTGAAGAGTTGAATAAGCAGAGAATAAAATGCAAAAATGTTTGTTTTTTTTTAAATTTCAACAATAAATAAAAAATATTTTCAGAATGCAAAAGTGCTCAGCTTTTTTAAAGATCTCAACTCATTCATTCTCAATAAAAATGCCGTGGAGCTGCTTCCCGTTGGCTCAATGGTCACCAAATTCGTCAACAAACAATCGGATTTCGACTTTGTGTTCCTCCCGAAACACGACGACCAACGACTTCGATTTCTCCGAGATTTCCATCAGAATCCCAGTTTTAAACAGTAAAAAAGCTTAAGATAGCTCTAAAAAAATTTAAAAAATTTCAGGAATTTCATGACGGTCTTCGCGAAATTAATAGCCCGGGAAAGCGAGAAGCTAGGGGAGCCGGTGGAGAAAGTAGTGGAGTTGCCACGCATGAAAGTTCCATTGCTCATCGTTCGATACGCTTCGGGGCTCAGTATAGACATTCAGTTCCCCGAGGAGAATTATCACGCATTGCGAAACACTCATCTCATGAGAATGTATAAAGCGGTAAGAAAAAATAATTTTTTAAAATTAATCTTAATTTTCAGTGCGATAATCGCTTCACTTTGCTATTCCTTTGGCTCCGCGCGATTTGTGATAAACTGGAAGTCCGAAATAGCAAATACGGACTACTCTCTTCCTATCATCTTCTCCTACTCGTCGTTCATTTTCTCCAAGCCGAACAAGCACTCTCACCGTGGCCCGTGCTTCCAGTCCTCGCCAAAACTCATTCTTCCCTTGTCACATGCGATCTTCCGATATCAAAAGTTGCAGAACTCGTCAAAGCAGAGAATCCTTTCGACGGAGAATTCTCCTGGAAGTCTCACAACAAAATGGCGATTAGTGAGCTAATCGTTCGATTCGTCGACTATTATTCCCATTTTAATCCTTCGAAAGAGGCGATTTATATCGAGAAAGGGATGGCGTTAAAACGGAAGCAAGTATTCGGCGACGTCCGACTTCAGATCATCGATCCATTCTCCCCCATTTCAGTCTGCAGAAGCCCACATGCTAGCTCAGCGTTCTTCGCCGCAATTCAATTCATAAGGAGACAATTTAAAAATGGTCAACTGCTAGCAAGCCTTCCAGATGTCCCCGAAGCCTCTCAGTTCCTTCGCGAACATCATTTTTCGCCGTGGAGAACCCAAATGTCTGACAAAATCATTTTGTGATTCTTTCTCTTGTACCGGTAATTATAGATTTTATTGTTATTCACATATAAATTAACTTTTTTTGGTTTTTTTATTTACAATTTCGACTTTTTCTTCTTATCCTCCACAAACTTCTTCGCCCCTTTTATACTCTCCGCCAACACTTTACAGCTCTCAAACTCGTTCGCAAAACTCTCCTCTTCAGTGTGATCCAACGAGTAATACGTGGAATCCCGGTCGGCCAACATACACATTTCCGGATGCGAAGCGATTAGTTTCCCAAGCATCACTGCCTCATCGATCACTTTTCCCTCATCGGCGATTCGATTCACAAGTCCCCATTGAAGAGCCTCCCCGGCGTCGACTTCTCTTCCAGTCAATATCATATCGAGAGCTCTTCCCAACCCAATGACACGTGGCAAACGAACGGTTCCACCGTCGATTAACGGAACGCCGACGCGCCGGCAAAAAACACCGAATTTGGCGGAAGGAGAAGAAATACGAAGATCAGCCATCAAACTCAATTCCAAACCACCGGCGACAGCGTATCCCTCAATCGCCGCAATCAACGGTTTTCGCAGTTTCATTATCGACGGACCCATATATCGATATTTATCGAAAAAATCCTCAGAAACGCTTTGATGCTCAGCTTTCGACACGGATTCCAAGTCATATCCAGCACAAAAAGTGCCTCCTTCCCCGTATAAAACCGCCGTTTTCATTGAGGGATCACTGTTAAATTTCTCGAAAGCGTCGATTAATTCGAGAGCCGTTGCGTGGTTTACACAGTTCTTTTTCGCGGGGCGATTGATTCCGATGAGGAAAACTGGCCCTTCTTGACGGGTTTTTACTGGAAAAATTAACTTTTTTGTTTAAAACACACATTTTAAAAATTACCAAGTTGATTAGAAGCCATTTTGGCTAGAGTAGAAGACAAACGAGCGATGGAGGACATTCGGCTACACTGTTGTTTCAAACAACAACGTGTGCTAATCAATCAACTGTCTGCGTCTCTTCTTTTCTCTCTCTCTCTCGCTCTCTCCTTCAAACTCAAAAACAATGAAATCTTTATTCTTTTCATAATCCTTTTCGTAATAATTCAAAAAAAAAACAAAAAGAAAGTAATTAGGTTCTATCAATACAAAAAGTGAGAATTAGAATTGCCCGTTTGGATGAAATGCCAGAATGGAGAATCATCACCACTCGATTTTCAGATTTTTGTACAAATGTGACCGACGAGAGAACTTGCTGCGACTCATCGATCCAAGGGTGTCCACTGTGCTCAGTACCTGGAAAATAGGGATTGGCTTGATTTATAAGGGATATCTCGGTTGTGGAGGAAGATAGAGAGACGTCATTTTCAAGCCTCGATATCTTTTTTCCCTGAATAGGTATAAAAAAGTTGTCAACTAACAAAATATAGAGCTAATCATGAGCAATATTTTGTTAGTTGACAACTTTTTGATAGCTAGAACTGGAAGCGAGATAGGAGTGAAAGAATGAGGCGTAGAAAGTGGCCCTGCTGAAGAAGTGCGTAGCTTCAAGCCTCGATATCTTTTTCCGCTGATTAGATATAAAAAAATTGTCAACTAACAAATTATAGAGCAAATTATGAAAAATATTTTATTAGTTGACAACTTTTTGATAACTAAACCGAGAGGCGAGATAGAAGCAATTAAAAAGCAGAGATTGCGCAGTCATCCTCATTTCTCGCTTCGAAGGACCGTATCTCAATTGCCAGTGAACTTTTTTAAAATTTCTAACCAATAAAATAATCAGCTTGTTATGAGCAACATTTTATCAGTTGATAGTTTTTTTATATTATTTCTATGAGCCGAGATATAGCCGTTGGAACTTTATATAGTTGTGAGATTGTTTTTCGACTGTCAAAATTCCAGAATGGGTTCAAAAAGCTAGCTTCGACGATTTTTAGTAAGATGCTAAAAACCAACCTCATCAAGTTGCTCTTTAGTATGAGCCGCCGAAATACAGAATCGTACTCTTCCCTCTGTCATATGTGTTGCAGGGAATGAGACAACTACACATCCAATGCTCCTTGCCAACATTTCTCTTCCATAGAATCCACACATGGTTGGGAAGTAGATGAGCATTGGAACAACTGGAGAATCATTGCTTCCGTAGACAATGAATCCCATTTGTTTCAGTTTCATTCGGAAATAGTGAGAGTTACGGGCGAGTCTCTCAATTCTTTGAGCGCCGTCATTGGTTCCATCTCTTCCCATTATAATCGACATTGATGTGTAGATTTGTTGAGCGATTGGTGGAGACATTGGCGAAGAGTAGTATCCGGTTGGACTGGCGACACGAAGATGGTCTACCGTACGTTTGGATCCAGCGATGTATCCTCCAGCGGATCCGAATGATTTTGTGAAGGTTCCCATGAGAATATCCACGTCTCGAGGATCACATCCCCAGTATTCGACGACTCCTTTTCCAGTTTTTCCCATTGCTCCGATGGAATGAGCTTCGTCAAGGTAGAGATACGCATTGTATTTCTTTTTGAGAGCAATGATCCCAGGAAGATTACAAATGGATCCTTCCATTGAATAGATTCCTTCGACGATAATCAGAATCTTTTTGTAAGGACGATGAGTCTTCGGATTACCGTAGGCAATAGAATCCCGGAGGATTTTTTCGAGGGATTCCATGTCATTGTGCTCGAAAACTTTGGTAGAGGCTCCGGAGAGACGGCATCCAAGGATCAGAGAGGCATGGTTGTATTTATCGGAAATGATGAGAGAGTGTTTGTCGACAAGGCACGGAGCATTCATAGAGTTCGTGGCGAATCCCATACTGAAGCAGATGGCATCCTCGACTCCCAGGAATTCGGCGACCAGTTTCTCTAGCTTCGCCTGCGATATACTTCTTCCTCTTTCATGGACAGTTGTACAACAGGAAAGGCCTTCTGAATCGATACTAGCAGCAGATTTATCTGCACACGGACCAGCTGATTGAGCAAATCCCAAATAGTTATAGGACCCAACATTGATCACATTCGTTCGGGTACCCGGGTACTCGTATGTCCAATTTCCGTCATGGGAAACGCGGTCGACTAGGTCGACAGTGGCACCCGGTACACTACAGATCGGTCGCTCGAAAACGTCTCGCACTTTAATGTAACAATTTCGTTGATAAAATGCCTCGAAGTCGCTGAACAATGGCACGAAGTCCTGGAAAAAGTGGAGATCGAATGATGAGGTGACACACACTGATAGTAATGTGTACTTTGTGACTCCCGGGGAAGCACTAGATTCTAGGTGGCAAAACAGGAAGTGGGGAGGGTGGAAAGTGGCAGCAGTTGCTTTTTTCGTGTTTTTCAGTTCAAAATATGGTTTTAATCGGTAAAGTTACCCTTTAGATGTTTAAAAAGTCAGAAAATACGCTCCACTGCACTTTCAGACAAAAAACATTTTTTTGAATTTTAATTCAAATATATATTTTTGTAATTTTCTGATGAATTTACCATAGATTCTAGGTGGCAAAACAGGAAGTGGGGAAATTTTTTTCGGTGGATTTATCGGTAAAAATACGTTAGAAAATACGCTCCATTGCACTGTCAGACAAAAAGATTTTTTTTTAATTTCAAAAAAAATTTTTTTCTCAATTTTCTGAAAAATTTACCGGGCAAAAAACTATTTTTTACCCCTCAAAACTCACCTTCATTTTCTGATTTTCCTTACTCGACAAATCCTTCACAAACCCGAATCGTGTCACATATTCTCGAATATGGGCAAACAGAAATAAGGCGAACCAAGCGATATAGACCTTGAAAGTGGTGAATCTTCCAATCTGAAACCTTCTCGAAACTTCTTTTTCTTCTATTAGGGTGATCCATAATTTTCTAAAAAAAGACCCTAATAAACCCTAACCCTAAAGCCTAGCCCTAACCCTAAACCTTAACCCTAACCCTAAACCCTAATTTCCTTCTAAAAAACCTGGTTACCTGCTCAAACTCATTCGGAGCTCGATTCCCGATGTCTCCATAGATATCATGATTCGAATCGGTTTCCTCTGATCCATCGACGACTTCAGTCACCACCTCCTCCTCCTCCTCTTCATCCTCCTGATTCCACGCGCATTCCAGAATATGTGTTCGCTTTTTGAGCTCACTGAAATCTTGAGATTCTTAAGCGTAATTAAAATAAATCAACCTGCTTAGATACTCATCTAGACACAAAGAATCGGCGCGACGAGACATTTTTGCAGAGAATGATACAGAAAACTGTGTGCGCTTATCACTAGGGAAGAATACAATGAACTCCGTTGACGGAAAGATCGAAACGGAATCGGAAGACACACATGAAAAGGGCGGTGCGAAACATGTGTGTGTCCGGGTTTTTAAGGAAGAAGGGGGTACGGTAATCCAGAAAAAAACTAAAGGGTGTGTTCTTTTTTTCTGAATTTTTTAGAATTTACTACCGGTAAATGTACCAGAGAAAATGCATTTTTGACAATATTTTTTTGGTGAACCTCGAGAAAAATTATCTCAAAATCTACTGGGTACCCCAAGACCAAATTCCAGAACTTTCTATTGGACCAAGTCAATTTTGGTGAACCTATAGCCTTTTTTCCAGTTAAACTTGATTAATTTATCGATAACTATATCGGAAATTTTTTTTCAATTTTTTTCATTTTTTTTACCGGAAAATGGACTGAAAAACCCATTTTCACCGTACTGGTGAAATTCAAAAAAAAAATTTTCTACCTGACACTCCAAAACATCCCCTATTTTTAACTTCTGAACCCCTTGATACCCTTTAACCAAAAACCTTCTGTTTCAACAAAAATCAAACGATCACAATGTGCTTTGTGAGCAAATATTGAGCTAGTCTGTTGGTTTAAATGCCAATTACTTGATTATGAGTCATATTAAAGCTCTGATTAGCTGATTTCTCACTTCAGAATGCCCTTCTATTATAATAAAATATATTTCGAAATCATCATCTTCCTAACTATTTAGTATATTGTCATTTTGCGTGCCTCATCGCATAATTTAGCGATAAGAAATTGCAGAAACGACGATAAAATACTCACTCTTGTTTCGCAAGATCACTAATCACAAGAGGCGACGCTTTTTTCTCGGTGAACGTCAATCGAATCGGTAGTTTATGAAGGAATCGAAACGGTGAATTCCGTTTGGACACCACCTCCGTCGTCATCTGGAAATGGAGGGGAAAATGAAATACGTCACAGGGGTAACGAGAAGAGATTTTTGTAAAGGTCACGTCAAAAAGGCTAGTTATAGCTCTTTAGTCAAGGAAAGATGAAACTATTCTCGAAACAAGAGCTTATGAATTTTTCATTAGGCTTTTGAGTCAAAGCATTTTTCTTGTTGAAGGAAAACTGAACTGGAATTATATTTTTAATATTTAGATGTAGTTTTAAATTCTGAACATTTTTTCTGTTGACAACTTTCTCTGAAAATGCCTCTGAATGCCTTAAAAACCGGCTTGAAAATGCGGAAGAGATTTATTCGGGTGGAAGACTTTTTAGTAGGCTCCGGGGTTTTGGACCATTATTTTTTTATTTTCTTTGAAATTTTTTTGGGCTGATAATGAAAGAATTTATCCAATAAAACATATAATCATAGAAAAAATAGGAAATTTCAGCAACGGTGGTCAACAAAACGCGTGGCGGCCGCTCACGGAAAACTCTTCCACCCAAATAACTTCGACATTTTCAAGCCGGTTTTTAAGGCATTTAGAGGCATTTTCAGAGAAAGTTGTCAACAGAAAAAATGTTTAGAATACGAAACTACATCGAAATATGAATTATTGAATTTTAGTTTTTATTCCTCCTTCAAATCGGCATCATCAAAAAAAAATATCTCTATATTGTAATGCAAACGCTGCGTTTTCCCGTTCGCTGGCAAAACGGTGAAAAAATTAGCATAAAAAAGATCCCACGCGTCCTTTTCCTTTTGTTGGAAAGCTACACAAAAAAAAGAGAGATACGGTGTAATTTTTTGGATGCTCGGAAAATCATATTTCTAACTAAAAATACAGAAATTGGCATGACTTCTAAAACTATTAAAATCCACTATTCTATCCTAAAAAATTCAAAAAATGCCATCTTAAAATGTCTTCTACTACATTATATATACATATAATTCCAGCCAAAACCCTTTTTCTGAGTCATTTGGCAGGAAAAAAGTGATAAGACACAAGGTACGCACTAGGTACACATACGTGTTTGGTAAACAATGTTCAGGGCAAATCGAAAGAAGAAAATTGTAGAAAAATGGGTGGTGAAACTTGTTTGAGGATCTGGCAGTGAGAGCAAACAACGGTTTTTGAGGTTTTCTAGAAGGATAAGGGGCAAAACAAGAAAAAAGAAACTTCGAGACTTGTTTTCGACGCGTTGCGAATGGTTACCCTTGTATTAGAGGGGGACTATTCAAATCACACTTTATGGCGCGCGCCGACTATAAAAGTCATAGAGCACAAGCACAAAGCATGGGTGGTCACTTTCGGGAAGAGAGAGAGAGAGAGAGAGAGAGAGAGAGAGAGAGAGAGAGGATGAGTCTCGGCGTCATGGTGATGCATTTCGAAATGACGATTAGTGTGTGTGTGCTCTTGTGGTTTGTAGTCAAAGGGAGGTCTGGCTTCGTGCCATAAGTTTCTCGAGACCTTAGGCAATAATTTTTTTGAAATTTGAATACTTGCAAAAGAAAATTCTGGATTTTTTTTGCTGAGCCTACTGGGCACCCTATTTTTAAAATGGCAGGTCAAAGTACCACTAGCAGAAAACAAACATTAAAGTGTTCGGTTGAAAAACAACATGATGTCACTAGCCGCCTACAGTATTTTTTTCGGCACCCTAACTCCAAGTGGAGCCCCCTAAAAATGACAAATCTTCTTTTTAAAAAAGTGCCAAAAGGCAACATTGAAGAAAAGTGGAGGTTAGTACTGAATGGAATCGAAGAAGAGAGCAACGCACTTGATTCGCAAAACGACAAATGGGCACAAATATTTGGATACACTGCTCCGTTGGTCGTCGCGGAGCCCCCCAGCGAGAGAGAGACAGTTTATGAGCATGAAGATAGAAAGAGTTAGGAGGGTTGTAGCCTGTGTAGTTGTAGGGGAACTTTGAAAGTTCTCGAACGGATAGAAGGTTGAACTGGTTTTGATGTGGAGGTGCTATGGCCCTTTTGGAAGTGATAAGAACTAAAACTAAGGTTTTTCTAAAACAAGAAAACTAAGAAACCTTGATTAAATAAACAGATAATTTTATGCAGATAGTCCTGATTAAGGGAGACCTTTTTCATCAACAAGTCTTTGATCTTATTAGGGAATGACCAGAATAGGGTTTGATAATTCTGTTCAATACCTATACCGGTTCAAACGGGACCCTTGGGAGACCTCAGAACCGTTTTTAATTTTTACTAAGGTTCTCTAGGTTTTGAGAAAATTCGACCTGAAATTCCAGTACTGATTCCTGAAGGATCAAGGGATCACATACCCAGTCATTCTTTTTATTTCCAACTCTTTTTCTATTGACATTCCATTTGTTTCATATCTTTATCCATATAACTCTTCTCTTTGGTGTATCATTGGTTTAATTAGCATTTTCGAAAAGAATAGGAACTGCGAGGGTCAATATACAGTACTACAGAGTGACCAAAAGAAAATCGACTGGGTTAGTTAATCGCCTTCCAAAAACATCTGTCTTTAGTTGTCTCTAAAACCATTTCTCCCGACAGAACCACCTTGTGAACCCCATATTGATCCATTCATTTCTGAAAATGCGCGTATTCAATATTTTGGTTTTCTGTTTTAATGTGTCTGCTCCTTTGATATTGAATTTTATCCTTTTTACCTTAAAAAATGTTCATATGGATGCTACTCTCAAAAGGGGAATCGAAGCGTACAAACAATACTTTACCGCTGCTCTTCCTTTTTTGACCATATTGTTATTTTTGTTAGAATGGATGAAAGACAAGAATGATTCTGAGAATGGTTACACTGAGAGGCAAAAGATTGAAAGTGATTTGAAAATCTGTTTTCTACTAATGACATTCTTCTATACTATTGCCCTCTGCGCTTCATATTTGCCACAATTCCAATCAAAAGTAAGTTCTAACTTTTCGAATTAATTACTTAGTGGAAGATATTCTGAATTTCAAAGAGCGATATATATTTATTTAAACATACGTACGTTTCCAGATTTCTGTATTTGCTGAAACGATTTTTTTATTTTAATTTTCAGGATTTAGTGTCTTCGTTGGATGTTTTTCTTATCTGTGATTATTTTTTCTTGTATAGTTTTCTGTGAAATAGAGGAATTTTTCAAGTGTCAATTCCATGGAAGTCATAAGTTCATTCCCTTTTTTTGTTGTCTTTTGGCTACCACAAGCGGCTATTTCTGGATATTATTATTACTCAACTGGTGGTTTGATGAGTGACAACGACAGAAAAAAATACAATGGTTTCTGAGATTTTGTATCGAAATGATGCTGACTACATCTTTTACAATGTATTGGATTTCTTCAGTATACGGGTTTGTTTTGTATGGTGAAGATCTAGAAGAAAATGAACAAGAAGTAGTGGTAGAATCAGAATCCGATTCATCAGATGAAGAAGAGACAGAATCAAGGTGAGTTGGATATCTTCTCTTCAGAAAGACAAAACCGTTTATTTCAGTTACTACGAACTAAAATGCGGAATCTGTTTGAGAGATTACAGTTCAAATTTAAAAAGACGAATGCCACGAATGATGAAATGTGGACATACAGTATGCTATGGGTGTGCAAAGAGACTAGAAAACATTGAAGACGCTATATGGATAACGTGCCCGTTCTGTCAAAAAGAAACTCTTGATGATAGCAAAGATCTTCCAAAAAACTACATCATTATTGGATTATTGGAGGAAATGAAACTGTCGGAGAGGAGGAAGAAGGAGGTTTCAACACAAACAAATGATTCTTTTTAATATGTAACTTTTCTTTGATGTTTTTTGAAAAAAACGAAAAGTGAAGAAAAATAAATTCTGAAGACGTCTGAATAAAGAATGTTTATTTTCCATGACCAGAAAAATTCAAAAAGTAAAATCTAATTTATTTCATCAGGAAAAAAACAAGAGAAAAAAGAAATCAATCCGATGACCCGAGGCAATATTTATCAGTATCACAAGTATAGGTTTCACACACATACTTGCTTCCACCAGTGTACAATCCCGTATTCTGCCAATACGTCTGATATCCGGATTGAACATTCTGAACAGCCGACATCGAAGACGACGCAATTGGATATCCTGAACCCCAATTCGTATAACTCTGAAGTGCTGGTTGTGGCCACGTCACTGGCTGATCCCAGATCCACGTTCCAGCTACCATACTCAATCCGATGTGATAGGTATACGGTTGAGCGAATCCGGAGGTGTTTTTGACGGCTTGGAGTACGAAATCATGCTTGGCTTGGTTGAATTCGTTGACCAAATAGGCGTTTCCCTCTTTTCTGTTACGACAATTCATCTGAGCAGCACGCCAGTTGGCTGCGATTGTGATTGGTTGAACACAGATTCCGAATGGATTGGAACCGATGTCATTGAATGAAGTACGGTATTGAATCCAGTCATTCGGGCAGAAACAGTTGACTGAAAAATGGATGATTTAGAAGCAAAGTTTCCGATAAATTGACTCACTTTCTAAGATGGCTTGTTGAATTTCCTTCAACAAATTGTTATCTTTATTCGTGAAATTGTATCTGGGACTAGCAATAATTCCAAGTTCTCTCAGAAGAGCTCCATCTCCTCGATCATATGCGACAGTGATGATCTTGATTCCAGAAGACTTCATTCGTTCTGCCACGTGTGCCGGATCAAAATCTCCTGATTTTTGATAAGAAGAAGCGAAAACAATCACCGCCTTCTTGTAGTTTGCCCGATTACTTCCCAATTGTCCATCATCAAATACCTTTTCAGCCATTGCTAATCCATTAGCTAAGAATGAACTTTCAGTACTGGCGACTGCCGAAAGATCTGGATATACATTACTGTAGACGTCATCTAGATTCTGGAATTTGTTTAGATCTGCATTGGTGGACGCTTTAGAGTTGTAGGTGACAAGTGCGAGGCGTGTGGATCGAGGATCTGTGTAGTTTGTTCCGATACGAGTTCCTGAACTGACGATACGCATAGGGTGGCGGCGACGTCTCCAAGACCGTCGTCAGTCATTCCTTTCGAATTGTCGACGACGGCGACGATGTCTAGCCACAGGTTTCCGAGGTCTTGACCGCATTGACGATCTATGTATGAACGGGGATCGTAGTCAGCATGACATGCTGGAATTCGTTTTGATTAGAGGAAACTTCAAGTTTGTTTCAAAAGACCTTACCAAAAACACCAATCAAGAATAAAAGACAACTAGTTTTGATCATTTCGAAGAAGAGAAGAATACTTTTCCTCATCCCAATAGCCTCCTTTTATAGTATCTTCCTTCCGTAATTCCTTCAAATGACGCTCCTCCCCATTATTATCAGTTATCATCACAAAGTCCTCTCTTATCACTCCTTCCCCTTTTATTTCAAAGGGCATATAACTACAGTAACCTTTTTGACGTAACATATTTTATCTTCATTTCGTGATCATTTGTTTCTATGAATTCTCTTCTGTTTCCTCCTCTTTTCCTACGATAAACCATCATGAGTCTCATGATAAGAGCAATTGTTGACTAGGAGTTTCGAGAAATGACGAATCCAAAAGACCAAGTTTTCCAAAGAGGAAGAAAGATGAATTCTTCACTTACTTAACATCCTGTCTACTAGAAACATTTTCAGATCAAACAACGACAGCAGAGCACATACATATAGCACTGTCTAATGAATTTGAACATGATGAGCTTAAAAGTTTCAGAATCTTTTCTCAAACAAGTCTCTTAGCTGAATTCATAGAAATCATGAAGAGTGTCTTTTCAGTTTGCCTATTCCGGAATAATGAAGCTCATCAAATCTCCGATAGCTGATCATCGAATTATTCTGCATTTTCTTCTCTTTATTCAGACAAAACACTGAAATGTATGTTAACGTGGCAGATAAACAGAATAGTTAATGAAAGAAGGATCTAGAAAACTTCAGATGGAAGTGCCATAGGAAAAACACTGAGAAGCAACCAAGACTGCCAATAAACGGAATAGAACAATCACAATGTTCATTTTTTTTTAGAAATTAAGGATACTCAATTTTCCTTCGAAAAAGTTGCTTTTCAACTTTTTGCTTGACTATTTTTAAGACCACCTAGTCACAGCTAGTGACTAATTCCTACTTTTTCCTTCCGGCAATACCTATAAAAATGTCATAGTTGGTAACATAAATAGCGAAGACAAGGATGAAGTTTTTCTTTCTGTGTCATTTGAACTGAGGATGTTGCCAATATGCGTTGTGATTAGCAGTTCTTTTGAGTACTATACAGTAATCTCTTTCGTTCGAGTTTTTTTACTTTTTCGTTTGCCAACATGTCAATGGTACTATTATAGTTTTTGAATGCTCATCTAGCTTTTTGTGTACTGTCATGTGTTCTGTGATGCGTATAAGAATCATTTTCCGCCAATCAAAAACGTTGAAAAATTACAGTAATACCGTTTAGCACTGCCTTCTTTTTTTCAATTGTACTAAAGACACCTTATTATAATAACTAATCGAGTTTAGATTCATCCAAATCTCTTTGGATCGGAAGTGGAGACTCGTTGTTTGTGGAGACTTTTTGTGGAGATAGAACTCGTTTTGTTTTTCATAGGTTATTCTAGAAATTATTCAGCGTATTTCCCATTACAGGAACTCAATGTTTGTCGCTGAGCAATTTATCGGGAATAACTTTGAATACCTGAACTTGGTGACGACTATGCTGCTGTTTTTGTCAGAAATGAAGGATGCCACAAACAGCTGAAACTTATGCCGTCATTGAACTACCGGAGAAACTGAACCTGATGGAAACAAACTTACAGTTAGCGTAACAATAAAAACTGCGTTACTGATTTTTTCTTCTTCAAAAGAAAGCATATTACCTAAATGTCAAGAGTGGAATTTGACACATTTGAAAGATTATTCATAAGGTAAAAGAGAACAATTTTATAAGAAACAATTATGTGAAGCTAACGTTCCTTAAAATGACCGGAAGATTTAACTGAACGAGCTCAGATGCTCTTTATATTTTTGAAACTTTGAATTTTTTGTTGTTATGTTATCAGAGTTTCTAAGTCGTACAGTTCAAGTAGACAGTATAGAGGATAAGAATTCGGGAAGTTCCTGGTGAGCAAATGGAGATGGTGATTGTGGTTGAGTGAAGTACTAAAGTGAATGGCTCGAAGATATTCGTAGAAACGTCACAATATTAGCTGAAATATGTAAAGAAGCTCTTTTTTGAAATATTCAGCTTCAGATTTCTGAAAAGCTTCCAAATACGATATCGTATACATATGTGAATGCTTGAAGAAGATCTGGAAGATGATTATAAGTGACTTCTGAACTGTTTTCAATGGGATTCTGTAGCCTTCGACATTTTCAGATTTTATGTTATTTTCATAACCCAGTATGAGAATTTCATGACTGCCATTTTAACCAACAAGATTTTTAAAGTTAACATGAAGAAAGTTCAGAAGAAGTCCCAAGTTTCACCTTTCAATTTATAAACCGAGTAACAACTACATTTATGGAACTACACATACATATGGGTATTCTCCTTTGTCATTGTTTGATCTGGATATGATTCCAGCATCCAGAGTCGACAGGATGTTAAGTAAGTGAAGAATTCATCTTTCTTCCTCTCCGAGAAACTTGGTCTTTTGGATTCGTCATTTCTCGAAACTCCTAGTCAACAATTGCTCTTATCATGAGACTCATGATGGTTTATCGTAGGAAAAGAGGAGGAAACAGAAGAGAATTCATAGAAACAAATGAGGGAAAAAGATCACGAAATGAAAAGTTAAGCCCATAAAATATGTTACGTCAAAAAGGTTACTGTAGTTATGCGCCCTTTGAAACAAATGGGAAGGATTGATAAGAAAGGGCTTTGTGATGATAACTGATAACAATGGGGAGGAGCGTCATTTGAAGGAATTACGGATGGAAGATACTATAAAAGGAGGCTATTGGGATGAGGAAAAGTATTCTTCTCTTCTTCGAAATGATCAAAACTAGTTGTCTTTTATTCTTGATTGGTGTTTTTGGTAAGGTCTTTTGAAACAAACTTGAAGTTTCCTCTAATCAAAACGAATTCCAGCATGTCATGCTGACTACGATCCCCGTTCATACATAGATCGTCAATGCGGTCAAGACCTCGGAAACCTGTGGCTAGACATCGTCGCCGTCGTCGACAATTCGAAAGGAATGACTGACGACGGTCTTGGAGACGTCGCCGCCACCCTATGCAGTATCGTCAGTTCAGGAACTCGTATCGGAACAAACTACACAGATCCTCGATCCACACGCCTCGCACTTGTCACCTACAACTCTAAAGCGTCCACCAATGCAGATCTAAACAAATTCCAGAATCTAGATGACGTCTACAGTAATGTATATCCAGATCTTTCGGCAGTCGCCAGTACTGAAAGTTCATTCTTAGCTAATGGATTAGCAATGGCTGAAAAGGTATTTGATGATGGACAATTGGGAAGTAATCGGGCAAACTACAAGAAGGCGGTGATTGTTTTCGCTTCTTCTTATCAAAAATCAGGAGATTTTGATCCGGCACACGTGGCAGAACGAATGAAGTCTTCTGGAATCAAGATCATCACTGTCGCATATGATCGAGGAGATGGAGCTCTTCTGAGAGAACTTGGAATTATTGCTAGTCCCAGATACAATTTCACGAATAAAGATAACAATTTGTTGAAGGAAATTCAACAAGCCATCTTAGAAAGTGAGTCAATTTATCGGAAACTTTGCTTCTAAATCATCCATTTTTCAGTCAACTGTTTCTGCCCGAATGACTGGATTCAATACCGTACTTCATTCAATGACATCGGTTCCAATCCATTCGGAATCTGTGTTCAACCAATCACAATCGCAGCCAACTGGCGTGCTGCTCAGATGAATTGTCGTAACAGAAAAGAGGGAAACGCCTATTTGGTCAACGAATTCAACCAAGCCAAGCATGATTTCGTACTCCAAGCCGTCAAAAACACCTCCGGATTCGCTCAACCGTATACCTATCACATCGGATTGAGTATGGTAGCTGGAACGTGGATCTGGGATCAGCCAGTGACGTGGCCACAACCAGCACTTCAGAGTTATACGAATTGGGGTTCAGGATATCCAATTGCGTCGTCTTCGATGTCGGCTGTTCAAAATGTTCAATCCGGATATCAGACTTATTGGCAGAATACGGGATTGTACACTGGTGGAAGCAAGTATGTGTGTGAAACCTATACTTGTGATACTGATAAATATTGCCTCGGGTCATCGGATTGATTTCTTTTTTTTTCTTATTTTTCCTGATGAAATAAAGATTATTTTATTTTTTGAGTTTTTTGGCCATAAAAATAGTCATTCTGTATCTTCTGAACCTGTTTTCCTATTCGGTTGGTTATAGTTCTTCTTCTGTAACTGTGGTGTATAATACTTCAAACAAGACACATTGCATTATCAAAATCATCAAAGTATGGGGGTTCAAATTAAAAAGAATCACTTATTCGCTCTCAAACCGCATTCTTCTTTCTCTCCTCCGACTGTTTCATTGCATCCAAAAATCCAATTAGAGTATAGTTTTTCGGGAGATCTTTGCTTTCCTTGAAAGTGTATTTTTGACACAATGGACATCTAATCGCGCTATTCTTTCGAAGTTTCTTCGCACATCCAAAGCATACTGTATGTCCACATTCCATCATTCGCGGCACTCGTTTCGCCGAATTCGAACTGTATCCTTTGAAGCAGATTCCGCATTTCAAATCTTCGTAACTGAAATTAATTATTTTTTCTGAAGAAAAGTTAAACAAACTCACTTTGATTCTGACTCTTCTTCATCTGATGGATCGGATTCTGGCTCTACTTCCTCTTCCTTGAGTACTGCTTGAACTCCGTTGTCCAAAGCGATTCCGTACTTTGAAACGATCCAATAAATGGCAAATTCTGAAGCCAAGAACAGTCCGTAGCCTAATCTCAACAAAAATTGCAGATTCCTGTCGTATTCACTCAAGCCAACAGTAGAGTAATAAGAATATCCAGCTATCGCAGTTAATGGTAACCCAATGATAACAAAACATAGAATGTATTCATGTTTTCCATTGAAATGACATTTGGAAAATTGTTTGATAGTGAAAATAGGTCGACAAGTGAGCATTCCGAACCAGATGAAACAGAATCCGCCATATAGAAGAGCCTAAAAAGGTGTTATTTAAATTGCTTTTTGAAAAATCAAAACTTACTTTGGTTTCGAACTGAATAAAATATGAAATGCAGAGGGGAATCGAATAAAAAACTATGATCAGCAGAGAAGAAAGTTTAAAATTACTCTCATTCTTTTGCCTTTCCGTGTAACCATTCTTCGACATGTACGCTTTTTTCATCAAACTCACAGCTTCTAGCAATAATGTCTCCAAACCAAAACAACCGAAAACGTATTTTATATTATCTCCAGTTTCCTTTTCGAGAGAAGAATCATATCCAAAAAAGCGGCCGATGAGAGCGATTATTCCAGAAAATATCGCAGGGGCCACTCGATTCATCATTAAAACCGAAGTATTGAACTCATCTTCTGCAGGCATTCTGTAAAAACGAATCGATTAATGAGAAAAATGGTCAGAGGTTGTGCTGGAAACGCTTCTTCGAAAAAGTGCGCTTCGAAAAAACGATCGAAGATTCAAAGGAGCATTGTAAAATGTTTCGCTTGGGTCTCGAAACGAAAATTGAATTATTTTTATTTACCTAAAATTTATTGTTTTTTCTGCATTAATGACTGTTTTTCTTCGATTTCAGGTGAAAAATACAAATATTTATTAAATTCCTTAACAAAAAATTGAAGAAAAGCGACTTGCTGTAGCGAAAAAATGACGAAAAAATAACACTGTCAATTTAAAAATTACAGTAGTTTAATTTTCACTGCGAGACCCAAACTTGACATTTTGCAACGCTCCTGTAAATGCGGTGAAATCTGGCGAGTCTGTACGCAACACTGTGGATCCAAAAAAAACAGGAAAAAATAGATAAACTAAAAAAAATAAATAAAGTGATTCGAGAGCCCGAATTCAGTCATCGAAAAGTTTTTTTTAAAGAGCTTTGCTATCATCAAAAGTGTATTTTTTTTGACAAAATGGACACCGGAATGCTTGATTATTTCTTCCGAGTTTCTCCCAACATCCACAGCATACTGTATGTCCACATTCCATCATTCGTGGTATATAACCTCTCAAGCTAATCATGTACAGTCTCTACTATACAGTGACCAAAAAAAGACGACCCGCATGGGTAATTAGACATTCAAAAAACATCTGGAGAGCCGAGATCCCATATCTCGACAGAAGGTGGTGTCCACCTAACATCGTATTATTCTATGCAGTATTCTCTTCAAAAATGTCTTCACAATACTGGTTCAATACCTTCGTTCAAATATTCAGTGCTCTGATTACTGTTCCATTGTTCTTCGTGTTCCTTATTCTGTTATGCTTCGTTTGTCATGATGATTCTCTTGATGATGAACTTTTATCATGTTTCAAATACCTAATCGCTGGTATTTTTTGTTTTTTTGCTTTGTTTGTTTACTCGAAATGGAAGACATATCAGTACATGTCACAAAAATTTTTCAACTTGGAACAAAAAATGGAATTTGATTTGAATGTTGATTTTCTACTGCTGACAGTTTTATATTCTATTCCAATTTGCGCTTCATATATCCCATATATCCATATCTCAGTAAGTTTTTTTAGAACACAATATTTAACGGATATTTTTTAGATTCCTGTAGGCATTGGATTTTTTTTAATCCTCTGCGGACTGTTGCCATCTAGGCTTATTCTCGAAGAAGAATTGTCCAAGTGCCGTTTCCGTGGAAGTCATAAATTTTTTCGACGTTTCGTTGTCATTTTTTCAACCCAAATTGCAATTGCTCTTTTCTCCTATTACTCATCTGAAGATCTAATCCGTAAACGCGACAGAAAAATATATTTGTTTGTGAGAATTTGTGTCGGGTTGATGTTAGCTTTGGTAGGAACTATGTATTGGATCATATCCGAATACGGGCTTGTTCTGGATAGAGAACCTAAAGCGGAACTCATTGAAGTGAAGGTCGTGTCGGGATTCGAGTCATTAGATGAAGAAGAGTCAAGGTAAGTTGGTTATCTTTTCTACAGTAATCAGAAGTCATTTCAGATACGAAGAACTGAAATGTGGAATCTGCTTGAGAAGTTACAGTTCAAATTGGGAAGAACTAATGCCGCGAATGTTGAGATGTGGACATACAGTATGCTATGGATGTGCAATACAACTAGGCAGAAACACAATTTATTGCCCATTTTGTCGGAGATGCACTCCTGAAACCAGCAGAAATCTACCAAAAAATTATACCCTAATCGGGTTATTAGAGGAAATAAAACGGCTGGAGAGCAAGAAGAAATAGGTTTTATGATTTTAAAATTATTCTATTATAATAACATTCCTTATTTAATGTTACTCGTCTATAAGTGTTTTATGAAAAAAGTTTATAAAGGTATGTATTTAAATAAACAAGAAAAAAATGAAAACACTATCAAAAAAGAAAAAAAACCATAAGAGAACCAAGGTGTTTGTTTTCCACCATACCACTGGAAAGTCGTGAGCGATAAAACGCAAACGATGAAAAAGCCGGACATGAAGTTCTTCCCGTATTTTGGCGGCACAAATGAATTCGCGATGTCGGCTGAAAAATTAATTATTGAGAATCAATCTTCTGAAAACAAACTCACCGACAAGGATACCGTACACCAGATCTTGTAGAACAGTTGCTGTCTTTGTGTCCACCAAATATAGACTCCAAACGCGCTTGGGAATCCGAGAACACTGAAAAAGAATAGTTTTTTTAGGAAACCAAAACGTTTAGTCTTACGACGAGCAGGCGATGAAAATGGTCGCAAAGTGCTGCTCTGGGGAAGTGTTGTTCAGCTGCTTCAGGCAGTAGAGAATCGTGCAAACTGAAGTAACCAGGGCCGGAATGAAGAAGGCGGAGGAAAAGATGGCACCAAAAAGCTTGGGGGTCTTCCAGCTTTTTGTGCCGATCAACGCCATACAGTTCCGCTTTTTACTGCTCCCGGTGGCATCAGGTATGCTGCTGATCTCATTTTTGATTATTCCAATGCATTCTTTACACTCATTGATCAAATCTTCCTTGTCGTTGCGGTCCTTCTTCAGTTTGGTGTTGGCTCTGGTACATTTACTGCTTTGTGATTCCAACTGTACATTTTTTCTCAATAACGTCTCATTGTCGTTCGCGTGGTGGGCTGGTTCCAACTGGTTGGCCATGTCAGCTGAAAAAAGTTTTTAAAACTGGCTGCGAGCAATATTCTCACTTATAAGGGTTCCAAGAATGAATATTCTCCTTTTTCCATTGTGAAACTGGCAAGAAACCCAATCAAGATGACACCCAAGAACACGAGCCATTTCACTTTCTGAAATAATACAAAAAATGAGTTAGGGTCAAACCGAAAAGCGTATTTACCTTGCGAATGGCTTCATTGATGTCACATATGGCACCACATATAGAAGCGAAGCCTAGAGATCCGAGGCCGTTCAAAATGAGTGGTGTCTAGTGAACGTTGGTGGAAACTCCGTTAACTTACTTGATACATATGAACAAATTGGAGATCAGGATCCATAAAATCGAGGAGCGGGAAGCATTCGAGTTCTCTGTCCAAAGAGCGCGACAGTTGTACCTCGTGGCGTTGAGGTCTCGGTCAAGTCGGTCAATGAGTGCCACGCATTTGTTTTTCTTGGTGGCGGCCAGAAGGATTGCATCGAAATCTGAACATTTTCTGTTTTCGCAGTCTGGGGGCGGTGCTGCATCCGTGACATTTCCAATAGTAATAGGCTCTACAGTCGCCGTTGTCGTCATTTCTTCTGTCGTGGTAGCCGGTACAAAGATGATCTCGTCATGAACATGGTACTGACGCTGGAACTCCACGAGAATTGGAACCTCTTCTGAAAATAATAAGAATAAAAGGTATTGAAAACGTATATGGCTCAAGTTGTTTTATTTTGTTAAAACATTCACTCACTGTGAGTTTCATTTTTCTCATCGGCCTGCCCACGGTCGCCTCGTACTTGGGATCTGCTTGTTTCTGTCGCCATGAACAAAAGCGCTCCGAAGAGTGTGAAGATTTTGAACTTTACAAAGCTTGAGGCCTTCTCTAGAAACATCACATATATTTTTGGACGGAAGACAAAAATAAGAAAAAAAACAATTATTAAAAGAAAAAAAACATAGAAAACACAGAAAACTGATAGTGAGTCGGAATTATCCAGGAAGCTTGTTCAAAATGCTGATTCTTGCACTGCGTAGGAAAAAATGAATATTTTTTATTCTCAACCAGTGTATCCTTTTCAAAATAACCGATAAGAAGCGCAAAATTTTTTCAAAAAATTAAAAACTTTTACTAATGTTGCGCCTAATCTGCAGTCATTTGCATCTTCCCCGAAACATATTTTCATCGATTAAATATATAATTTCTCGTTTAAAAAATTAGAAGAAAAAATTGATCCAAACCCCCAAAAATAATTAAAAGCTGAAATCTAAAAACTAGTGAAAATCCCGAAACAAAAAGAGTCGTTACTGCGTACTGCAGATTTACTACAGTAATCTCTGTCTACAGTAATCTCTCAAGAAGAAAACCATTATTAAATTGTCAAAAACATCATTATTGAAAAAAAATATTTAAAAAAGCAACAAAAAGTATGTAAAAAATTCCGTTTCTTGCGAGTAGATCAAAAATTTTCGATGAGACAAACAAACGAAAATTTTCGTTTTTGAAGTAGATCAAAAGTTTTCAGAGTGATTTTTAAAACTTTTTAATTGAAAAAAATTACAGTAGTGTTTCTACTTTGCTTTTGCATCTATAGAAAAAGACCTGCCCCTTTTTGAATGTCACAAAAGTTGTTATGAAATTTAAGCTAACGTAATTGTGCGTTTGATTTGTGAAATGTTCATTTGAGTAAACGAAACTTTAAATTTTTCAAACAGGATTCGATGCACGGGATTCGCGAATTGATTCGGCATATCGCCTAGAATCAGGATCAGTATATGGCTGAACTCTTGAATTTCTGAGATGCAACGGCAACAATGACGGGGGCATTCCTTCGACATAAAGTGTTTGACGAACTATATCTGTGTTCCGTTTGTTACACAATATATATGAGACTTGAATCAAAACAGGTGTAGATATTAAATCGAAGAGTAGGAAGAATATAACGTGCTAAAAATGATTGTATTGTTTGAGTACCGAGTTCTGTTGTGTAACTTACATAGTACCATACAAGACCAAGAACAGCAATTAATACAAGCGCCCAGCAATGTGTCTGAAAAATTGGCTCTCTAGAAACTTGGAAAAAATTTCTGGCTTACCACTTTGAAGCAAACGATTGAAAATGTTTGATAAAGAATAAAATCATGAGTGGTTCGCTGAGAAATTTCAGATAAGCTCGAGAGTTTTTTGACTTTCAAATATATCGGAATGTACAGTAATGAGGAGATGATAAGAAGAAAAGTGACAGTGTAATATAAGATCTGAAAGCAATAATAATAAAGATATCGATATAAATGAACTGACCGAATAAGCGATCGACACAAGCGTTAAAGAAGCGTTAAGTTGAGAAACAGCCCAACAGAAAAATGAGATATGAATTATCGAAAGAAGAAAATGAATGCAAAAAGTTGTCCAACTTTTGCTCTGTTCACACATTTTCAAATAATTTTCAATGCTTCTGAAGAAAAATAACAGAAATCTTTGAACAGATAACACCGAGATTATGAAATTAAGAGATTGCGTTAAAATAACCATCATGAGAAGCAGTACGAATATTAATATTATTAGCACTATTCCTCGTGTATTACACGCACTGTTTTCACAAAATGACATTGTCGTTTTGAAATCATCTATTGTTAATTTAGCAATCACAATAAGCGAAATTAGAGCCACTAGAAGTATATAAAAGTAGCAAATCGCTTTATGAAAATGAGCAATGATGGGGTAGATAGCTAGCTGGAATTTTTCATACAGTTATAAAAAAAAGAGTTGACCTACCGTTTTGTCTCTCTCACGATTCGCTTTATGAACAGACAGATAAAACGGAAAAAGCAAACCGAGTAAGAAAAACATTGATGCCAATGTGAAACCCATTAGAATGCCTGACGATATTCCAGTGTAAAAAAGAAATGAAGATTCCTCAGTTGAGTTTTGCATTTCAGATATTTTTTAGTTTTGTAGATGACTGTGAAAGGAGAGAAAACCACCTGCAACACTTCGATTCTGAGAGAATTGAGAAGTTTTATATTCGAATTTCAATCAGGTGTTTTGAGTTTAATTGTATATAATATTCACCAGTTTATTCGAGTAAACAAAGTTTTAAAATCTCTCAGGATTCGATGCACGGGATTCGACATCTCGTCTAATATTCGGTTCAGTATATGGTTCGACTCTTATCCTTCTGGGAAACGACGACAACATAGATGGGAGAACTCCATCAACGTAAAGGGATCGACGAACAGTATCCGGGTTCCGTTTATTACACATTATATATGAAAATTGAATTATAACAGGTGTAGAAATTATATCGAATAGTAGAATGAAAAGAACATGCTGAAACTATTATAGTTATAATTTTTGAGTACTGTATTAGTGACTTGCAAAGTAAAATTCAAGATCAAAAACTGCAATACATATAAGGGACAAGCAATGCGTCTGAAAGAGAGGCTCTCTAGAAACTTCGAGAAGAATGTCTGGCTTACCAATTTGAAAGAAACTATTGAGATTGTTTGATAAAGAATAAAATAATGAGTGGTTCGCTGAGAAATTTCAGATTCACTTGAGAGTTTTTTGACGTGCAAATATATCGGAATGTACAGTAGTGAAAAGATAATAAGAAGAAAAGTGACAGTATAATAGAATTTCTGAAAGCAATAATAGTTTTAATTGATATGAAAGCACTAACCGAATAAGCTATTGCCACAGGCGTTGGAGAACCGTGAAGTAGATTCTCAGCACCCCAAAAGAAAAATGTGATATTAAACATAAAAATAAAAAAATATATGCAGAAAGTTGTCCAACTCTTGCTCTGAACAGGCATTTTCAAATAATCTTCTAAGTTTTTGAAGAAAAATAACAGAAATCTTTGGATAGATAACATCGAGATTATAAAATTAAGAGATTGTGTTAGAATAATCATAATGAAAAGTAGTATGAGCATTAATAATTTTACCACTCTTTCTTGTGTACTACAAGCCGTGCCACAATAAAATAACATCGTTCCAGTAATATCTAATGTTGATAACTGAACCAAAATAAGCAAAACTATTGGCACTAAAAATATATAAAAACAGCAAATCGCTTTATGAAAATGAGAAATGATGGGGTAGACAGTTAGCTGGAAATTTTCTCAGAGTTTTGGAATAAAAATTGACTTACTGTTTTGTCTCTCTCACGATTTGCTCGATGAGCAGACAGATATAGCGGGAAAAGGGCTAGCAGTAAGAAAAACATTATTAGAAATGTCAAACCAATCAGAATGGCTACTCCAGTGTAGAAGAGAAATGGAGATACCTCAGTTGAGTTTGTCATTTTCGATAGCTTTTGAGATTGGTAGATGACTGGGAAGTGAGAGAAAAGCACCTGCAACATTGAGATTCTGAGACATTTGGAATTGGAATTTTGAGCAGGTGTCTTCAGTTAATTTTAGAAATCACTGAAGTTGAGGTTACAAATTCCACAGATGCCGTTATGTGGTGATGTGGAAAAAATTTATTCTTACAAGATTTTTATTTCGTAAATTGACACTAAACGTTTTCGATTTTTACAGTAATCTACAGTGACCCATCAAAAACGCAAGGAGTTTTCTGTATTCAAACCGGCTTAATAAGAAGCCATTCAACTAAAAGACATCTGAACGTAGTTCTTATAAGTATAAGAATACGGTATAACTTCTTCGGAAAAATCACCCACACAACCTTCCTGTAATTTTTTTTATCAAAATGATTTAACAATTTGTTCAGATGCATGGTGTAGAACTCGCCTAACTTTATCATTTTCACTCCTTAATTATTAAAAAATGTCTAGCCTGGAAGAAATTATTGACCGGCCAGCTGACAGTATTCAATACCCTATACTGGCCAGATGTTTCTGTGACCAATTAATCCACGTAACCTCTTCGCAGTGGTCACCTTGTGCAATACGATCGATTTATTCAACGAGTATTTTTCTTTTTTTTTTGCACCCCAAAACAAACATGATAGACGGTGGCACGATTATTAATTATTTTCTCGTGGTGATATTTCTGTTAATCTATGACTGTACAGTACTTTTCTATTACGGTCTATCCTTCGAAAAGATACTAACGGCTTGTAGCATAATCATTTCTTTCGTTATTTTACTATTTTCTTTCAACAAGTTTAAAATCAAAATCAATAAATCTGACACTGAGAATGGTATAAACGAAAGAGATAAATTGGAAAGAGACATGATAACTGGATTGAAAGCAGCTGTAATTTGCTTTTTCATTCCAATATTATTATCTTTTTTTCTACGTATTAATGCTTGTGTAAGTGACAAATGGGTGTTCATCTAGATAATTGATTAAAGATTCCAGATGTTTCTTTACTGTGTTCATGTTTCGATATTCGCCGGTCACTGCATAATGTTCTATTTCGTTTATTCCAACTTTTTTAAGTGTGCTCCCTATGATCACAAGGAATTTGAAGCCTGTTGCGTAGGACTCATGATAATACAATTTGTTTTTTGTGTTATTTATTTTGCCATCACTACGAAGTATATAGATGAGTTCGAAAGATTTTCCGAATTAGCCTCGAGATTTGTTCTGGGCATGACGTTCACTCCAACTGCAACCATTTATTTATTTATTCAAGAGAAAGGATTCCGGATATTAAATAATGAAGAAATTTATGAATTTGATAGAATACGGGTAGTAGAAAGACCTCCACAGGACTTGTCAGATTCGGAATCATTAGACTTGGAGATGGATTCTTCCGCTTCAGAATCACCAGATGATGAAGAAGAGCTGAATTTCAGGTGAGTTGCAATTAAAAATAATTCTAAAAACTTTATTCTCCAGTTACAAAGATCTGAAGTGCAGTGTTTGCCTTGAACAATATAGCTCGACTAGAAAAAAGAGGATCCCAAGAATTCTGAAATCATGTAGACATACAACCTGTTATGGGTGTGCAAAGAAACTCGAAACGGCAATGGAAATGATCAGTTGTCCTTTGTGTGGAAAATATACATTTGAATCTGCCAAGGATCTCCCGAAAAACTATCTTGCTATCGGATTGATGGATGAAATAAAGTTGTCAGGGAAATAAAAAGGAAATTGATTAATGTTTCTTATTTTTTGATTTACGGAATGTGAAATAAACTTTTTTTGTGTTTTGGCGGTAAAATAATTGTTGTCTGAGATTTGATCTTCGCGGGCGGGAGAATAATTTTTTTCTGCTTCTCAAAAATATTTTTCCGCGCTAAAACTGAAACTGACTTTTTTATCATTTTTTAAAGACGATTTTTTTCTTTTTTTTCGCGCAAAGCTTTTTAAAATAAGCGCTAAAGGGGATTATTAATTTTTCAGCAAGCGCGCTCTATCGCTACAGTAAGACCCAGAGTCTGTTTATTTTCTTAGACCACAAGCTGACAATGAGTTAATTATTTTTTCCTCTATTTTTATTCATTTTTTCAAAAAAAAATCTAGCGGAATGCCGTTTGTTTCTCACACTTGTTCGCTGCGAGTGATATTGGAAACCGAGCCACGCATCAGGAAGAAGCGCATTTTTTGGGCGAAACTTGCGAATTAACTGTAAGTTCTAGCTCAATAATTTTTTTGGGCTTAAGAAAAAATCAGGATTCAAAGCTGCGCAATATTGTCTTCGGTTTACTAAATTTACCGTTAACTAAAAAATTTATCTCTGCAAAGTTTGCTGAACCTGTCAATCAATTAACGATTTCAGCGCGCAGGTTGCGTCATTCTGTGAGAAAACCGTTCCTTTTTTCTATTTTCCTTTTCATTAATCCCGCAGAAAAAGTTTCCTTCGCAGGGCGACTCCGAGAAATCATATGAGCCGACGTTTCTGGAATCAACTGTCCTGCTTATCTTCAAGTACATCGAGACGGATATCAGAGGCTTCCTAGTCGGAGTCATCACAGGTTCATTCATTTCCGTCGTTGCTCTTTGTTTTTGGCTCTGGCGAACGACTCCGAGAGAACGCCGGAGATGCCAAAGATGTCAGGAAGTGGGAGAAGCTGAAACCGAAATGGAGGCTCGGATTCACAGAGCGCTGGTCGAAAACGCTTCCACGACTGTCATCAACCAACAACGCTTGTCGCGTCGAACTCTTCTCCAGAACGCTCAAAGACCTCACGAAAAGTCACGAGAAACTCCAGGATGAGAACGGTCGTCTGGAGAGAGAAAACAAGATGCCGTCAATGAAAGTACCAGAAACAAGGAACTGGTCGACAAATGCAAGGAGGAGTTGAAGAAGATCAAGAGAAAGATCAACGGCATTGAAGAAGTCGGAGGACGCGATCGGAAAGCAGCAATCCTATTACAGATCGATGGCCTCCAACAGGCAATTGGATCACCATCCGGAAGTGATTGGCTTTCTCTGTGGAATGACTCCAAAGGATCGCTTTTCCTCGTCTTGATCTCCACCCCTCTGCTTTTTGGGGCGCAGCTGAACAATGTCCCAACTGATAGCAGCTTCGCGAACACTTTGGCGAGTTGCATCAATTCGCTCGGATTTGCCAGTGCTTGCAGCAATCTTTGGGACATTGGAGACTTCCCACACAAGGTAAGAATATCAATTAAAAATGTCGATGAACATCTAATTTCAGAAGTATCCTGCTAGTCGGTTATTTTTCTTGTTTGTATTGTTCATTGGAATCATTGCCTCAGCTATGCTTGGTCCAAACTGGCAAGTCATCGTTTACGGTACAATCATCGGTAATATAATATTATTTTCGCCAGTTAAACAAGATTTTCCGTTTTCCAGCTGATGTCGCTGATTTAGTGAAGCCTGCCGAATATGGAAAAATTCTGAATGCTGTTTGGTTTTTTGCTTGTGTCATTGCGGTGAGCGTTTATCGATGCACTGGCGAGCCCTGGAGAGCGATTTTGATGAGCGAGAAGGGAACCGTCTACGTCATTATAATTGCCTCTTTGCTTTCATTCATCTATAGGTGAGAATTAAGAATATTTACAGTGATAAACCGGATTTCATTGCCTGTTATATATTTTTCATTATTCAGCCGATGTTCTCAACTTCGTGAAGCCTGAGGAACATGGAAAATTCGTGGCTGCTCTGTGGTTTTCCTTGTGTGTCTTTGGATTCAGCGTTCTTCAAGTATACAAGGGACCACTTTCGATTGACAACAAACTCATGTTCTCAGCCATTGGATTGTTCTCTCTGATTTCACTCATTAATGGTGAGAATAATCTGCTGATTCACTTCAAAACAAAATCACTTTACAGTGCTCGTTGCTTCCGGATACAGACGCAATCACATTATCATCACTGCCGGTCTCATGTTCCTATTGTGTCTCATCAGTATTAGTATTCTATTTTTCTCATCATTGTTGCCGTCAGAATAACTCATTTTTTATATTTCCCAATGTTTCTCGTTTGACTTCAATCCCAGTTTCTCAATTTATATCATTTTTGTACTGTTATACACATGGGTAGCTTTTCATTGTTCTCGCCTATTCCTTAAAATAAAAACTGGTTGATCTCAATTCCTTTATAGCTGAGAATCATAATAATCAGAAAAAATGAACAAAAAAACCAAAAGGAAATAAAGAAAATATTCCTATAATGATATAGGAAAGTCAGATTGTAAAATTTCGAAATTCGGGTGTTTTAAATCAAAAACAATCAATTGTTTGTGTTGAAACTTCCTTTCTCTCCGACAGTTTCATTTGCTCCAATAATCCAATTATAGCATAGTTTTTTGGAAGATCTTTGCTATCATCGAAAGTGTATTCGTTACAAAATGGACATCTAATCGCACTAGATTCTTGAAGTTTCTTTGCACATCCATAGCATACTGTATGTCCACATTCCATCATTCGCGGCATTCGTTTCTCCGAATTTGAACTGTATCCTCTCAAGCAGACTCTGCATTTCAGATCGTCGTAACTGAAATCAAATCTTTTTAGTATTTCTGAAGAATGAATTTCTAAATTACTTTGGTTCTGACTCTTCTTCATCTGATGAATCTGATTCTGACTCTCTTTTTCCTTCTTCTTTTCTTCTTCTGTATTCTGCTTCAATTTCACTGAGCGAAACGAATCCACATTTTGATATAATCCAATACATTGCGATCACTGCAGTCAGAAGTAACCCGTTAAAAATTCTCAGAAAAAGTTCAGTTCCTCTGTCGGATTCACTCATCAAACCATCAGTTGAATAATAATAAAAGACAGCGAATGCAGTTTGCGGTGACCAAATGACACCGAAACGTAAAATAATTTCTAATATTCCAGGTAAATCGCACTTGAATGAATCGTTCTGGCATGCCGCATATGAACACATTCCACAGAAGGGGAAGAACATTCCAACGAATAAATAAACCTGAAAACAAACCATTGAATAAACTGTATTACATTTCAGAGTAGCTTCCACTGATACATTATTTCAAAAAGTCATCACTTACTCCGGATTGGAAGTATGTAAAATATGAAGCGCAAAGGGGAATGGAGAAGAAAATGGTCATTAGTGTGTAACCAACTTTCAAATCCAATGCAATCTTTTGTCTCTGAGTGAAACCATTTCGAGAAGCATACTTGCTCATCATCCATCTCATAAGTGCGAAAAAAGGCAGAATCGAAATAAAGAGTAACATCAATAAGAATAAATAGTATAGACTCTCTTTATTTACTTTTTTTTCCTCGGGAGTGAGATTATTATTCGGAAAGTTCAGAAGGAGTACAAACCATATGAACATCATAGGAAGGCAAAAATGAAAACTGAGTAAGAAATCATGGATGGAACCAGACTGTACCATTTTCAGACGATATCCTGAAAGAGACGCGATCAATAATTGAATACAGACTCTAGAGAACGAATGAAAGAAAGAAGACTAGTATGGGTTATTTGAATCTCAAAAAACATCTGGATAGCTGTCTTTCTCACTACAGAACCACCCAGTACACCGTCATCCATATTGATCCATTCGTTTTCGTCACAGCCTTTTTCCAAGAATGTCTTCACATGACATGTTCAATGACTTGGTTTTTTGTTTTAATTTTCTGGCTGCTATAATATGGACTTTTATACTTATTATTTTGAGCAATATTTATGACGATGATGATCTCAAGAAGGATATCAAAGTATATGGTCCATACATTAGTGCTTGCTTTTTTTTTGTGGCATTATTACTACTTTTGCTGAAATTGATGAAGGAGAAGTATTCAACTGTGAATGGTTTCACTGAGAGAGAAAAGACTGAAAGTGATTTGAAAATTTATTTCCTACTTATGACATTATTTTACTCCATTCCCCTTTGTGCTTCATATTTTCCATATTTTCAATCAAAAGTAAGTGATAACTTTTCAAATTGATAGTTCAGTGGAAGTTTTTAAAAGCGATATTTTTTTTAAACATACGTACGTTTCCAGATTTCTGTATTTGCTGAAACGATTTTTATTATATCTGGATTAGTGTCTTTTGCGCTTTTTTGCGAAGAAAAACGGTTTTTCAACTGCCACTTCAATGGAACACATGAATTCGTTTCATGTTTTGTTACCATTTGGATACCACAAGCTGCAATTGCTGTTTTTTATTATTACTCAACTGGTGGTTCAATGAGTGACAACGACAGAAAAGTACAGCTGTTTCTGAGAATTTATATCGGCTCGATATTGACGGCAGCACTGGCCATGTATCGGATTTCATCAAAATACGGGTTCGGTTTGGAAAGTGACATTCAAGCAGAGCTTAGAGCAAAAGAAGAAAAAGAAGAAGCTATGTCAGAATCAGATTCATCGGATGAAGAAGAGTCAGGACCAAGGTAAGTGGGATATCTTCGCTTCAGAAAGACTAAAAAGATAATTTCAGTTACACAGAACTAAAATGCGGAGTCTGCTTGAGAAGATACAGTTCAAATTCAGAGAAACGAATACCGCGATTAATGAAATGTGGACATACAGTATGCTATGGATGTGCAAATAAACTTCGAAAATATACTGCGATTATATGTATGTCCATTTTGCCAAGAATACACTTTTGAAAATAACAAAGATCTTCCGAAAAACTATTCGATGATTGGATTATTGGAGGAAATGAAGCTGTCGGAAAGAAAGAAAGAAGATGTTTCTGAAATAAAAATCAACTCGTGATAACTGCTTTCAATATTATTTTTGTGTTTTTTTTTCATTCTGAACACTTGTTTTCATCAAGCTCACATGCCGTTTTCCATTTATCTTATCGTTTTTTTACTGTTCAATTACATTTTTTCATGACATAAAGTTAAGAAACGAAATACAGAGTATAGAAACCTTCACTGAGAGCTTCGATTTGGATTTGTACCTAACAAATTTCACAGAATTTCGTATTTACCGATAGCCATCTCTCTTTTTTCTTTCTTACAATTAGATGCACAAGGATCAATAACTGTGTACAGACTCTTTTACAGAGTGACCAAAAAAATGATTCATAGTGGTTAATAGACCAACATCTGGAGACCTGCTACTAAGATCATTTCTCCTTACAACACCACCCTATATACCACCACCCATATCGATCCATTTGTTTGTAGCATTCTTTTCGGAAATGCCTTCACAGGACACAGTGGGAGCTTTGGTTCTCGGTATTCATTTTTTATGTCCCGTGTTATCAATTTACATATTTATCATTCTGGTCAGTATTTGTGATGATGTTTCTATCGAAAAAGAATTTGAAACAACTCACCCATACTTTGTCGCTCTTCTTTTCTTCGTGACATTATTGATAGTTTTTTTGAGATGGAAAACCGAAAATTATTTATCTGAAAATGGTTTTACTGAACAACAAAACATTGAAACTTATTCTAAAATTTGTTCTCTACTGATGACAATTTTCTATTCAATTCCTCTGGGAGCTTCATATATTCCATATTTTCAATCAAAAGTAAGTGATGACTTTTCGAATCGGTTATACAATAGACGCTACAGGATGACCCATAATTACATGTAATAGTTTTCTAAATGTACGGGTAATTATATGTCATCCTGTACTCGAAATTTCAGACAGCAATACAATTTATTCTTTTTTAGATTCTTCTTATCGCCGGATGGTATTTCATGGTATATGGAACTATTTCTTTGTTAGTTTTCTCCTTTAAACGGGTTCCCATGTTCCAATTCCAAGGAATAGATGAATTCATTCCGTGCTTCTTTGTTATTTTGCTATCACAAACTGCATTCGCTCTCTTTTATTATTTCTCCGATAGTGGTCAAGTGAGTGACCGCGACCGGAAAGTACAATTGTTTCTAAGATTTTATATCGGGTTGATGTTGTCTTCAGCACTTTCAATGTATTGGATTATATCAAAATACGGGATTGTTTTTGTCAATGAACATCAAGCAGAGCTTAAAGAAGAAGTCGAATCGGAGTCCGAATTATCAGATGGAGAAGAGTCAGAACCAGAGTAAGTTTTCTATCATTTCTTGAGAAAAACTAAAAAGCTTCTTCTAGATACGACGATTTGAAATGCGGAATCTGTTTGAGAGGTTATAGCTCGAATTTGAAGAAACGAGTTCCGAGAATGATGAGATGTGGACATACAGTATGCTATGGATGTGCAAAGAGACTTCGAGAATATAGTGCGATTATATGCCCATTTTGTCAAAAATACACTTTTGAAAACAACAAAGATCTTCCAAAAAACTATTCGATGATTGGATTATTGGATCAAATGAAACTTTTGAAGAGAAATAAAGGAGATGTTTCTGAATTTGAAATCAGCTCGTTGTAATTATTCCATTGGATTTCAAAATCACTTTCTTTTTTGCGTGTTGCTCATTTTTCCTAATTTTTTTTTTGATTGTTCAATTTGCACTTTTTCGATAAAGAATAAAGTTTCAAAATGAAATACAGACTTTATAGAAACATTTACTAAATATTGAATTTTGAAGCAAGAAATTTATATCCTACCTCTCGATGGTCTTCTTCGATTCAAAAAGATCAATAACTGCATATACTACAGAATGACAAAAAAACAACCCATATGAGTAGAAGACTCTCAAAAACATCTGGAGCCCTGTCTCTAAAATCATTTCCCCCCACAGAACCACACCGTCATCTTTATTGATCCATTCTCTCTTCTTTGCAGCCGTTTTTCCAAGAATGTCGTCAAAAAACACGATTAATTTTTTGATTTTTTGTTTTAATTGTCTAGCTCCTTTCATATTTCTTGTATTATTTTGTCATTTTCGTCATGATGAACCTCTCAAAAAGGAATATGAACCGTACTTTTCTGGTTGTATTGGTTCTGTGCTCTTGTTGCAACTTTTTTTGAGATGGATGATGTTCAAATTTATTATTGAAAACCGTTGCACTGAGAGACAGTGGAGTGAAATGGATTTGAAATTGGGTTATGCACTAATGACAATTTCCTATTCCATTCTCCTCCTTACTTCATATTTTATACATTTCCAATCCGATGTAAGTGTTAGTTTTATAGATTGACCGTTCATTAAAAAATATTTATTTTCAGATTTTTTTCATCGCTGTATTTAATTGCTTTCTTGGCGGAATAGCTTCATATGTTCAGTTTTGCCATGAACATCTTCCCATGTACGACTTCTCCGAAATGGGAAAACTCATTCCATGTTGTGCTAATATTTGGTTTCCACAGACTGCATTTGCTGGCTTTTATTATTGTTTAACTAGTGATTCGATGAGTGACAACGACAGAAGAGCTGAACTTCTTCTGAGGGTTACTAATGGGTTCATGTTGGCTTCATCACTTGCAATGTATTGGATCATTTCGAAATACGGTATCGGTGGGAGCAATGAAATTATTCCTCTTCAAGAAAATGAAGATGAAGAAGAAACAGAGTCAGAATCCGAATCATCGGATGAAGGAGAGTCAGAATCTGATTCCTCAGATGAAGAAGAGACTGAACCACAGTATGTTTGTTATCTTTTCTTCAGAAAGACTAAAATGTTGATTCCAGATACAACGAACTAAAATGCAGAGTCTGCTTAAAAGGTTATAGTTCAAATTTGGAGAAACGAATGCCGCGAATGATGAGATGTGGACATACAGTATGCTTTGGATGTGCAAAGAAGATAGAAAAACAAACAATATGTATTACATGCCCTTTCTGCCGTAAAGGAACTTATGAACATAGCGAAGATCTACCAAAAAACTATTCGAAGATTGGGTTATTGGAGGAAATGAAACAGGAAAGAAAATGAGTTTGCTACACTTTTTTTTCGAAATAATTATTTTATTCTATTGGATTTCAAAGACTTAGATTTTCATCCAGCTCACATGTTATCGAGCTTCCGTTGTAATGATATTTTTCACGGCTCCGCGACACTTCGAAACCGCGACACTTCGAAACCGGTCATTTCGAAACTATGTGTCACTTCGAAACCAGTCACACCGAAACCGGTCACTTCGAAACTGCGACACTTCGAAACCAGTCACTTCGAAACTGCGACACTCCAAAAGTAGTTCACGTTTTTTAACCAAACTCCGATATTTTGGCTTGAAAATCTCCTTCGGAAAATAAAAACGTGAACTGGTTTCGAAGTGACTGGTTTCGAAGTGTCGCAGTTTCGAAGTGTCGCAGTTTCGAAGTGACCGGTTTCGGTATGACTGGTTTCGAAGTGTCACATAGTTTCGAAATGACCGGTTTCGAAATGGTGCGGTTTCGAAGTGTCGCGGAGCCTTTTTCACGGGGGTTTATTTTCCCCCCGCACGCAGTAAAAAAGCAAGTGCGCTCTACCGAGCAACGTTTGTGTGAAAACGCCGGCGTATCTCATCCGATTCAAATTGACTGTTCAATTCACCTTTTCTTCAATAAATAAAAGTTTTTTCATATTGTATAGTTTATTTTATTGTTTCCGATTCTATATGTTTTTTTTCTACATTTGACTGTTAAATATATAGAATATAAAAAAAGCAAAACCCAGACTTTTTCCTAAAAAGCTTAAATTTAATCGAGCTTCGGAAGTGTACATCTTCACAAAAAATTTGAAATTCGATGTCTAAATACCTAAAGCGAAGCGTTTCGTTTCCGTGTTCCCCTACCCTCCAGATGGCCATCTCTCTCTCCTCTTCCCCTTCGATTCGCTTCTTTCTCAGTTTCTTTCAGATCGTTTCCCTAGATAATCCTCTCATTCTTTGTCATTCTCATTGTAACTTTGGTGTAAATTCTTTAGATGGCATTGTTTCCCCCCGAAAGTTATTACTCACTTTTCGAATTTCTCTTGCGAAAGTACATTTAAAAGCTGTCGTCGAACAGCTTTTCGAGATTTTTGATTCGTGAGAACAGTCAGCTGAATATTCAAAAAACCATCTGATCTCTCCCATATTTATACATCAAACTCCACTGCAAAACGTCCAAAAGCAGCGTGCGCTTTTGCAGCAAACGCGCTCCACCGCACACTGCACATGACGATTTTATTCTGTTCACTCGTCTCTCTTCCCCTCGGTTTTCTCCCATATTTTTCCTTTTCCGTCGTTGTTTTTCATTTTCAGAGCTTCTTTTTCTCCTGTTTTTCTATTTGTAACCGGCTCTTTTCGCAGAATATCGCGTGTGTTCGCTTCTCTCCATAATTGAATTTGTGGCAATTCTCTTGGCTCTTTTCAAGCGAAAAAGCTTTATTTTAATTTACAGAATGTCAGACCCAAAATCAGAGAAAGTTCAATCAAAAACTGAAGAAAAAGTCGAGGAAAAGGTTGATGAGAAGCCAGCAGCTCCAGAAGAAAACACATTTGGCGGCTTCGGAGCGGCGAGCTCATGGCTTAATCAAGGTTCATCGTGGGGAGCGTCGTTTTTGAATTCAGCGAAAGAAAAGGTTCAGTAATTTTTTTTTTAATTAAAAAAAGATTTAATTTCAGACAATGACCACTTTGGATCTTGTCAAGAAAGATTTGAATGATTTGAGCGAAGCTGTGACCGCCGAAGTCACCGATCTCGCGTCAGCCGCCAAAGAAGGGTTCGGCACCGCCGCCAACGCTGTAAAACAACAGGCTCAGATGCTCGAGAAGCTTGTCACACCGAATGAAGAAGAGAAACCGTTGCCTGGAGAGGGCGAAGTTGTTGAAGCTACTGCTCCAGAGAGAAAAGAGGAGAAGCCAAAGTTGGAGAGTTCGAGCTCGTTGAGTTTCGGATGGATGAGCAAGATAGTGGACACTGTTGCTGACACTGTCAAGAATTTGGCGATGGAAGAGACAACGAATGGAGAAGACGAGTTCACTGAGGTTATCAAGCCGAAAAAAGACCGAAAGACGTGTCTTTCGAAGCTCAGAATCTCTGAAATTCAATCGAACGAAGAGACGTATCTCAAGGAGCCAGGAAACTCGGAGTTCTATGAGCGATGGCAATCTCGTTTCAATTTGGATGAGTATGATGGAGAAGTCAACATTTTACTTGCAAATACTCCACTTCTTCGCCAGATTTTCGCTCGCCTTGTTCCAGCTGAAGTGAACCACGAGACATTCTGGAAACGGTATTTCTATGCGATTGAGGTGGCTGAGATGGAGGAAGAGATGAACAAATCCACGTTGTCAGAGGTGTTAAACGTTGAGACTAAGTCGCCGAAGAAGTCGAAGAGAAAGGGATCATCTGGAGTCTCATCGAAGAAATCTTCGCCTTCATCTGAATCATCTGCCGTCGTTGTGGAGGAGCCGACGAGTCCATCGCAGTCTGAATGGAGTGTATGCAGTGAGAAAAATGTTATGGTTAGTTTTAAAAAATTATTATCTCTCATCTCTGAATAAGTTTCCAGGAGATCCCATCAGAAGATGAGAACGAGAAAGGCCCATTGACTCCACGACCTGATAGCAGCGAGAAGAAAGAAGAGGGATGGGTCAACTGGGATGAATAATTCTTTTTTTTACTTTTTTCCTTTTTTATTCACTTTTCTCTGTATTCCCTTCGTTAACTGCCCTGTCACGCAGCTTTTTAGAAACACTCATGGATAGCATCATTCCCGGATTTTTGGGCGAATTTATATGTATATATACTGTTTAGAGCAGTCCTTCCTTCTTTCTTGGTTTTGTAAATAAAAATGGCGCATTTTTAGGTTATTTTCCCGAATTTTCAATGATTTTCTGTCATTTTATACCTTTTTCTTCTCGTTTTTAGGAAGGACGAAAATAAACCCGGTTTCCAGCAAAAATGAGCACGGAATACGATCCATATTACGATAACGAGATGCTCGATCAGAGTCAGGCGACGCCGCAGCAAGAGGAAGACGGAAAGAGCGGACCGAAGTTCGTCGGAATCAAATTCTGCCCGGAATGGTATTTTTTGTATTAAAAACCATGGAAAAAATTTTTTTTAGCAATAACATGCTCTATCCACGTGAAGACAAAGAGTCGCGCGTTCTGATGTACTCGTGTCGAAACTGTGAGCATCGTGAAGTGGCCGCCAATCCGTGTATTTATGTGAACAAACTTGTTCATGAGATTGAGTGAGTTCCCTCCTTAGAAACCCCTCTAAATACCCTTTTTCCAGCGAATTGACCCAAATCGTCACGGATATCGTTCATGATCCGACGCTTCCGAAGACAGAAGAACATCCGTGTCCGATGTGTCACAAGAGCAAAGCGGTGTTCTTCCAGGCGCAAACTAAAAAAGCAGAAGAGGAGATGAGGCTGTACTATGTCTGTTCGCACTGCAAACATCGATGGACGGAATGATCTTTTTATATTATTTTTGGAATTTTGAATTTTATGTCGGATCTCTTTTATCATCCTGTTACAATACAAGTAATTTATTTTCCTTTTTTTTCTATTTTTAAAATTAATCTTATCGGTTTGATTCCGATTATTAATCTTTTTGATTAGCCAGAAGCCTCCTTTGGCTTCAGGAGCGTTGCAAAATATCAAGTTTGGGTCTCACAGCGAAAATGAGACTACTGTAATTTTCAAATCGTAAATGTTATTTTTTTCGCCATTTTTTGCTACAAATAGTCGTTTTTCTTCAATTTTCGTTGAAGAATTTAGTAGAAACTATCCATTGTTCAACTAAAACCGAAGAAAAATGTCCATCTAACGCAGAAAAAACAATAATTTTTGATAAAATCAAAATAATTCGAATTTCGTTTCGAGACCCAAACGTACCATTTCACAATGCTCCTTTAAATGGCTTGTGCCCCTCGATCGCTTTTTTCGAAATTAACTCGAGCTTTTCCAGATGCTGAAACAGAAAGCGTTGGGAGAAGTGCTCGGACAGGTGAACACCAGTGGAGTCGATGGAGCGTGGCTCTTCAATAAAGAGGGATTGTGTATGGCGTTCGTCGGAACCGCATCTAAAACCGTTCCGCCGAACGTGTCGTCGGCGCTTTTGGCCAGCGTATGGACGGCTCTCGAGAGAAGAGGTATACCGAAATGTGGAGATTTTTCGTTAATTCAGAATAATTTGTAACCATAAATTTGTTTTTCTAAAAATGACAATCAGCTCGATAAAGTTATAATTGCAGCCAACGATCTGAAAGAGACGATTCTCGTTCTGGAAGACGGCGTCATCGCGTTCACCGTCGTCGCCCGTTCAATGCTTCTCGCCGTCAGAGCCAACAAGAAGACGGAAGTCGGAATGGTTCGCGCCAAACTTCACACAGTCGCCGCGTATCTCGAGCAACCGATTATGTCGTTGGCGAATGATCAAGGATGATTCTAATCGCTTTTTTATTTTGATATCGGGTCATTCTTCTCCCATCCCAAATTCCATATTTTTGCAAATACTAACCGTCAATAAATAGTCTAAGCTTTTCGAATTAGGAGTGTGCAATATGCGGAGTTTGGTTAGAATTTTAATTCAGTAGAGTTTTGTTAATAAAACAATAAAGGTGAGGGACACGGTGGAATGTTACAGTCACC
This sequence comes from Caenorhabditis tropicalis, assembly GCA_016735795.1. NCBI lineage: Eukaryota > Metazoa > Nematoda > Chromadorea > Rhabditida > Rhabditidae > Caenorhabditis > Caenorhabditis tropicalis. The sequence continues at coordinate 1,724,987 of CM028618.1, forward strand.
GGATGAAAAATAATGAATTGGATTAAAAAGGTGAATGGGGACGACGTTCCGATTTGACGATCGGCGGAACCGAATGTCTCCCAGCTCCCGAATGAATTTTGTTGGAGCACGATGGGCAATAGTATTGGAGACACGACCCATCTTTACAATAGACACTCTTGTTACTGCAGACATCGTCTTCTCTCATTCGAAGAAATGACTGGACTCTCTGCTCTTGTTCTATTGGCTCAGTTTCCAGATTATATAGCGGCGGCGGAAGGAATTTATCCCAGAGATCCGGTCCGACGGCGTAGTCGACTCCATCGACGTTGAAAATCTGCGGTTTATCCAATCCCATCGATTTGGTCATTTCGAGGAACTTTCGAGCTCCTGCTTCGACTTCGTTTTCTTCTGAAGACAACTGGATTTTTTCCATTTTTGAGGGGAGATCTTCCTCTGGAGCTGGAGCTGGAGCTTCAGATGATTTGTTGGTGAATTCAAGCATTGGATGATTAGAAGTCCACATGTTAAAATCAGGAGTGATCTGAAAAAAAGCAGAATGAATATATGATTTTATTTCTTAGCTCTAAATACTTTTTTCTTTTTCTCCGATGCTTCTTTGGCGGCTGCCAGATGCTTATAAATATCAACAAATGGATTGAACCAGAGACCTCCGCACTGGTCACACCCGACATCTTCCACAACATACGGCTTGATTTCAATGATCTAAAAAATGATTTCTGATTTCAAAAATTAATTCTTATTTTTTTACCGTCTTGCTCGAATCGATATTCGCCAATCTGAGAATTTTCGTCTTCAACGCCAAACGAAAAGCCGAATCTTTTTCGAAAGTGATTCTAGCCACGTCCTTCGGATATCCGTAATCCATATCAATATCGATTGTGACGACAAGAACTTTTCCGAATTGAGAGAAAATCTCTGCGATTTGATTAGCAGTCACAATTCTCGGAAGTCCTCCAACAAAAACTGTTCGATGAATGTCGATAACTTTTGCATCCCTGACTCCATCGGCCATATAAAACGTGTTTTCTATGAACCACGGACGGATTTGCATTGGCTCATAGTAAAAGGGCAACGAAACGAAGAAACCGTGATAAGATTGATCGCAATCTCGCAACAAGTTGATAATGAAGTCTTCGCTTGTATAAACCAAAAAGAGATACGAATAGGAGGACATTGCTGACTTTTTGTAGCGGGAATCTGGAAAATTATTTTATTATTTTTTGATATTCTCCTGACTAACGATGTCCCTTGTTCTTCATTGGCCAGTCGATGAAAACTTCGCCGTATTTCGCGAAAAAATCATTTACAAGTTGGCGATTAACCGAATGAGATATTCCACCAACGAACACTTTATTCGAAACGATGCGCGGCTTATTCGGATCTCGTTTCATATGGACAATGTCCTGTACCTCATTTGCAGTGTAATCTGTTCTTATTTCGTTGTAACATGAGTTTTGTGCTGAAAAATCAGCCATTTTGATAATGAATGGTTAGATTAGCTTACGTCTGAAATAAAAATTCTCCGCGGAGTTGGTCTGGTAGTTGTTGTTAGATTCTTCATCAGAAATCACTGATGAGTTGCATTGAATAGCGTATTGTGGAGCAGAATTGCCTGAAAATGAATTTATAAGATTTATCAAAATCAGAAACTAAAAATTACAATTACAAGAAGTGCTCAAAGAGCTAGAAGCTGTTGCTGGAGGACTCGGAAAGATTTGGCCGAACTGTTCGTACAATTCTTGTTGCTTGGACAACGGCAACTGCCTGAAACAAAAGAATTGAACAGTAATTGAATGAATTTTAAACTTGAGAAGAGAACATTGAAGTTTCGCAACGTCTGAAGGAGTCAATTTGAAATTAAATGGGCAGTTGTTAGAATGGCTCTCACGACCATTTTTCTTGTAGTTTCTGTTGGACATTTTGCGCTGAAAATATAGTTATTTATTGGAAATTTTTTTAAAATTAAGGAAAATGGAAAATTCACTTTTTAAGCTTAAATTTAAATCATTCTTGAGAGTTTACCTAAAAACAGCGAAAATTTTTTGAAAAGTTGATAAAAAGTACGGTAGTTTAAAGGCGCAAGTTAAAAATTAAAAATAGGTCTCGCAACGGTTTACTTGTCTACTGTAACTTTCAAATTTGTTGATTTCCAGAAAGCCCAGTTTCTCAAGTTCTCTGTCTTTTTTCTGACGTGCTAAGCACGATCCGAATGAGGTTTTGTTTTTAAATTTTAATTAATTGATTCCGATTTTAAAAATGTAAGTGTCAAGCCTAAAACTCCATTCAAAATGCAGTTTTCACAGAATTGCAAAAATGAGTCCAAGCTTCTCGAAAGATGAAGAAATGGAAATGTGGTTGTTTCTACGCCGAAAAATCAAAAACTCGGATGATGAAAATGTCGTAAAGCTGGATATTGAAGCGAAAAGCGAGGTGTGGAAAGAGTTCAAACACCTGTCAATGAATACCAGTAAAAGTGCTGAAGATTATGAGAATCGGTAGCCATAAAACTATTTTTGAATGAAATTAAGTCGAATTCAGATTCGACTCGGTTCTAGCTCCAAATCTTCACAAAACATCGCTGAGTGCGAAAACAAAATTAGAGTTGTACTATGGCTTGAGCATTCCCGTCGAGAACACTTTCCTAGAATATCTAAGAGGAACCGGCGAGCTAGAACTAGACGATAATGGATGCATTCAGAGATATAAGGAGTCTGGAGAAGGAGGAATGGAGGTTGGAGTGAAGTTACTCGTTCCGAAAACCGAGTGTGTGGAGGAGGAAACGGAAGAGGCCACTGTCGATGAGCAACTCGAAATATGGGAGTTTCTTTACAAAAAGATTCGAAATCCGGTGACAGGAAACATTGAGCCTTTGAAGACCGCATCGAATTCAGCTCTTTGGCAGGAGTTTCAAAAAGATCAGATTTTGGCGAAGCATCCGAAGCACTATGAAATGCTGTAAAAATAATTTTTTTGCCTCTGAATCCCATTTTTTCAGATACACTCTAGAAATGTGTTCGTCTCTTCACTCTAGCCAACTCGACACCAAAACCAAAATCGAGTTGTATTACGGGCTGCGTATTCCAGTCGAGCAACGATTTCTTCGAATGCTCCAGAGGAATAGGAATTCCGAAGTGAAGGTTGACAAATGTCGTCGGATAACCCAATACACAGATGACGACGGGCTGATTCTCGGGTACACTGAGCCATCTAAGCCTCGAAGTCATGAACCAGTGGAAATTGTTCAAATAGAGGAATGTCTTCCGACTATTCCATTCACAGCCCCTGAGGAAATGTACATGTGGCTCTTCCTTCTGCAAAAAGTCAGAGATCCAGTGACCGGGAAACCGGAAAAATTGAAAATAACTCCGAATATAGCCCTTTGGAGAGAGTTTGGAGAGTCTAGAGAAAAGAAACGAGAAGCCGGAGAATACTTTTCATGGTACGAGAACCACATGTGTCATTCTCTTCACACGGCGTCACTCGTCAAACAGATAAAACTGGAATTGTACTATGGATTGGATCTCCGTGTCAATGAGCAATTCCTAAAGGAAATAGAGAACCCATTCTCTTCTGTAACCATAAAAAAGGGGCGGCTTGTGGAATATGAAGAGGTCAAAAACGATGGAAAGATATTCAGTTTGGGTCCCCCCAATCGAACAGAAATTGTCGATGAGACTCCGATTGTGTATCTATCGGATAGCGAACCGCCATCGAAACCGGCGCGTGTCAGACGATGTAAAAATTCTGCGAAAAAATGCTCTGATGACGAGGAGGATCTGGATGAGTATCTTCCTCGAAAAAAGCAACAGCCGAAGAAGAAAAGAGTGTATAAAAAGGGGAAGAGGTCGTCGACAGAGGAAGTGAGTCTTCAGGATCCTCTTAAAATTCTATTTTCCCTTTTTTCAGACCTTGACTTCAGAAGAACCTCAGTTTTCCCCGCCAAGTGATCAGCCGGAGACCAGTGCCGCCTATTATGAACGTCAAGAAGAGGAATATTATGTTCTGAGCCCGAAGCGCAACAGAAAAAAGAAGACGTTCTCGACGGAAGAGGAACGAGAAATGTGGATTTTCTTGTTGAGCAAAATCCGTCATCCGAAGACTGGGAAAGCGCAGAAGGCGAGTGTCACGTTGTCTTTGGCTCTTTGGGAGGAATTCCGAAGAATCAATGAGAAGACTCGGGATGCCACGGAATACTGGATTCGGTAGGGTTTTTAAAGGGATCTCTGGTATTTTTTTGTTTCTAGATTTGATCTCGTCATGGCTCCTGCTATCCATCTGACCCAGTTTGTCCGACAAACAAAACTGGAGTTTTATTACGGATTGAATGTGAAAATGGATGAGGGATTCCTGGAGGAATGCAAATCCGATTCGAAGATCATTGTGGATGAAGAAGGACGACTTGTGGCTTTCGAAGATAATAGAGAAGGAAGAGAGAAGTTTACGCTTGGAAATATGAAGGCAGCTGAAGGTTTGGAACTTCCGAACCTCCGAACTTCGGAAGAACCACCGGAGATGCCAAATCTGGAGCCAATGATCAAGAGAACCGGACGAAAGAAAAAAGTGGAGGAGAAGGAAGATCCAGATGATCCGGTCACTGGAAGCAAGAAAAAAGTCGCGAGAGCTCGAGCGAAACGAGCCGGTTTCGTCGTCGCTGAATCAAGTTTTTCCGATTGGGATCTGATCAGAGATGAATCATCGCCGAACAGAGAGGAATCAGAGGGAGCTCCTCCTCCGAAGCGTGTCAGCATTGAATTGGAGGATATTTCAATCAATAGAAGATCGATGAGCACGAGAAGACCTGTTTCTGATGACGAGGGACCTTCTGTGGAGGCATCGGTGTTCCTTGGACGTCTGAAAGAAGCCATTGGGGTTCTGGGGCTCCCTGAATTAGACAATCTTCAGAGAGAAATCGACGAAAAAATGAAGAATTGTGAGGATGGGGGAAAGGTAAGAGGCTTCGGAGCCGCCCGAGTTGATAGTTTCCTTCAGAGTCTTACTCTCAACTTCATGCGTCGTCTCGTGGAATCCTCGTTCGTCGCCGCTTCCATGTAATCCATTTTTTATTGCTCATAATTTATTTTTCTTGAAGAATTGCCTCTTGTTTGTTGTTAATTATTTATATTTTTTAAATAATCTGTTTTTTTTTGTTTTTTCTAGCCTGCCTTATCATTCTGAATCGTAGATTCAATTCTATATTTTATCCCCAGATAGCTCAATGGAGCATTGCAAAATGTCACGTTTGGGTCTCGAGACGAAATTCGAAGTTTTTAAATTTAATCAAAAAATATTGTTTTTCTGCATTAAATGACTACTTTTCTCCGATTTTAGTAGAAAAATGCAAGTATTCATTGAATTCTTCAACGAAAGTTGAAGAAAAATGGTTATTTGTTGCAAAAAATGACAAAAAACAACACTTCTTTTTAAGGAAAAAAATTTAGGAAATTACAGTAGTCCGATTTTCGCTGTGAGACCCAATCGTGACATTTTGCAATGCTCCTGTAAACGCGGGGCATCGATCTCGATTTCGGCATCACTTCTCAACTTCTCTCCCATACTTCCAGATGAGATCGGCTCTCCAGATGAAATTCGAATCGTTTGGCCCACGCGGCTACGCAGAATACGAGCACAGCGAGCTCCTCACCGCCGAGTTCTCCTGGATCGAAAACGACGCGATCTGGGCGTTCCTATTCCGAAAGATCCATCAACCAAACCCGACGCGAATTCAACAAGCCGGATGTGATCCGTTCAAAAATGTGCTGGTTTGGGAGGAATACAATCAGGAGACCGGGTCGCGACGCCCACTTTGGAAGCTTCGGAATCATTTTGTCGACACCCTGGCACCAAATCTACACCGCGCTGCGCTTCCCGGCGAGGCGATCATCAAACTCTATTATGGTTTGGGAATTAAAGTCAGTTCGGAGTTTCTGAAATACTTGCAAAAAAGCGCGCAAGTGAGCGTCGATCAAACCGGACGGCTTCTGATATACGATTGCGAGAGTTTGATTCTGAAATCACAACGACGTGGAAAACCGGAACTTCATGATTGGGAAGAGGAGAATATGTGGGCGTTCTTGTGTGATCGAATTCACGATCCGAAGACTGGACACGTGTTGACGCCGAAACAAATGCCGGGACCTTATATGTTGTGGAATGAGTACAGAGACAAGTACGATGTCGGCAGAACTGTTCAAACGCTGTGTACAATGTAAGCCTGAGCAAGATGACGAAAAAAAAGCATTTTCTTTAAGTTTCCGATGCGATTTGGCTCCACACATCCACGAAACGCGATTCGATCTGACGACGAAAGCGAAGCTGTGCTTTGCTCTGCGAATCCCCGTCCCGCAGAAAATGATTCCAGAGTCTTTTTGATTAAAAAAATATATATGATTCTGTATTTCATTTCAGACTCCTCAACTCGGGAACCTTGCATCTCGACATGCACTGCATCACATTCTACAAAGAAACAATGACAGATCTCGTTCTGAACATTGACGAGGCAGTCAGACGATTCGCGTTCACTGCCGATGAGGACATCGCGATGTGCCGATTCGTCTATCTGGCTCTGCTGGATCCGGTGACACGTCGCATTCGAAGGAACAAGACGATCATTAATTGCAGAGAACTCTGGGTGGAGTTTAATAAGAAGAACAAGGTGAATCGCGATCCGATGAGCTATTCGAGACGATTTAAGAATTATTTGGTGCCGTCGATGTACTTGGCAAAGATACCGAAGATGATGAAAATGGCGTTGCATTATGCGTTGGAGATTCCTGTTCATGAGATGTGGCTCAGAGAGTTTGTTATAGTCTTTGAAAAATAAAAAATAATGATTTCAGATTGAAAAAAGAGGCGATCATAGAATTGGATGACAATGGATGTATCGTCGTTTACAGAGAAAGAAAGAGACTGTATTCCGCTGAAGATGACAGCGACGGAGATGTGATTTTTGTCGGAGAGCCGGCCCCGAAGTTCCAGAAAAATGAGATCATCACGATTCAGGATTCAGAAGATGTCGAGAGTGGCGATGAAGGGATTCCGGTGCTTTCTGCGGAGAACGCTCCAGAATTCACAGAAGAACATGAGGATCTCAACGATATTCCTTTATTGTCTGCGGAGAATGTTAGAGAATTGAAATATTTCGAAAAAGAGGATTCAAAGGAAGCTCCAGAAGAGGCTGACACCGTCAAAAATGAGGATCCAATTCAGAATGAAACTCCAGAAGAAACGGATGTCAGAAATGAGGATTCAGTTCAGAATGAAGCTCCAGAAGAAGCTCCAGAAGAAAACATCCTCGGAAATGAATATCCAATTGAGTACAACGAGACTCTAGAAGACAAGGAAACCGCCGATCTTTTAGAAACACTTTTTGACCTCATCAGAGACGTTTCCAATGGACCGGCTTACCCGAATCTTGATATGACACTCACCGAAACGACTGGAAATCTGGATCCCGTAATCCAAGAATCTCCCGATAATGAAATCGATTTGTCTGATATTAAAGAAATCATTAATGATATCATTGAGCAGGTTTACTTATTCTATAAATCCGACAAAAATTTATTTTTCTTTTTTTCAGATCGAAAACGTGCTCTAATATTGCCTGCAACTTGTTGAAATTTGTTAAAAACTCGTTATAACATTGTATTTTTTGTTTTCTATTAAAAGCTTTACCTGTCTTGTTTCTGATGAATTTTGTTGGAATTCATTTTCTTTTTTTGTTGGTTTTTTGACGGATATTTGTATAATTTTTTCTAAATCTTCAGTTTTAGAAACATGTATATTTTTTACACTTTAAAGTAGGCTTTTGCATATTTGGCAACGCAAAAATATTTTTTTTATCTAGGCGGTCCGGTTTATCCATAATCGGTGCGAGACTCACTGAAAAATTATAGTCTGCGCCTTTTATTCATATGGTAGAACGCCTGTTTTCACGCTTTTCCGAATTATTTTTCTTTGCGTCGCCTGTTTTTTTCACTTTTAAAAACTCTTTCTCAGCTCTTCCCGCGATGGTTGTAATCACCGAATTGCAAAGTGAATCGGTGGAGAAAATTGTGGAGAATGTGGAGCCAGTGGCGGAGAAAACCGAGGAAGCGACTACTGAAAACAATCCGAACAACGAGGAAATGAAATCGGAACATTCCGAAATATCGGATAATTCTGAAGAGAAATTGGAGGATTGTGAAGAGAAATCGGGAGGTTCTGAAGAGAAACTTGGAGCGGAGAGCTCGGAAACCGCCGCAAAGGAATGGCATAAAGAGTGAGTTTCAGCGAGAAAACCTCGAAAAAAAATAAAATTCAGGCGATACAGCATTGTCGAAGAAACGCGAATTCTCCACTACATGCATGAATTCACTTATGATCCGGAGACAGCGGATATGGTCGAAAAGTTCCGTGGACACAGTCCGAATACCAGCAAATTCTGGCAGGGATTTATCGATGCGACCGGCTCGAAGAGACATTTGAATTCGTTGTTGAACAGGTTTTTTGAATTGGAAAATAGCTTTTTAAATAAAATTTTTATTCAGATGGCCAAAACTTCTGCGCAAAATGCACACTCTACCAATCAAAACGGAAATGAAACTGAATCTCTACTACTCTCTGAGCATCCCCATACCCGAACAATTCATGGAAACTGTCAGAAAAGAGGCGAATTTCGCAGTGGATAAGGACCGAAATCTCGAGGCTTTTGAGATGAAATCACCGGAACAAATGGAGAAAGAGCTCAACAAAAAGAAGCGTCGTTCGTCGGAAACCATTGCCGGCGGCGTCTCGGAGCCACGTGTGAAACGGGCGAAGAAGTCGTTTGACGAGACGGAAGACGTCGGAATGTGGACGTTTTTACTCGGGAAAATTACGGATCCATTGACACAGAAAGTGAGAAAAGATCAGGTGAAACCGAAGTCTGTCCCTGTGTGGAAAGAGTATTTGGGACCGGAGGCCGATGCGAAAACTGTTAGAAGTTGCGTTGGACAGTGAGTTTTATCATTGAATATAGAAGGAAAAAATAGGTTTTTAGCTACGATACAATGGCAAAACATCTCTACAAAATGCCGTTCAACACTCGAATGAAAGTGGATCTCTACTACGGCCTCGGCATCCCGGTCAACCCCGCTTTTCTCGAAGCGTAAGGGTTTCTTTTCAATTTATTCATTTTTTTTCTGGTTTGCAGACTCCAACAAAAATACGAGATCACCAGTGACGAGAACGGGTGCATTGTCGAGTACAACTCGGAACAAATTCAAGATAATTAGAATCTCTTGTACATTTTTATCTCTGTTATTCGTTTTATTCGCTTGTAAATTCTTTGAAAAGAATAGTTTAGAAGTTATTATTTCCTTAAATACCCATCATCGCCAACGTCGCATCCAACATCATATTCACTTTGTCGATTGGAATTTTCTGGAAATTATTTTTTCTATTTAGAAAAAAAAACAAAAATAGTTACCCTGTCTCCCCCGTTTTCTATTGCATTTTCTATTTTGTATCGAATGTTTTCTAGGCTCGGCGAATTGATTTTATCGACTAACGTCACCAGACTCTCCAGATACGTTGTCGCGTCGACCTCTTCATTGGCTACCAATGATTCCAGAACTTCCTCCGAGTATCCCGTCTCCATTTTCACCGCATGAGGTACCTCATCCACCATCAAACACGCCTTCTTCTCTGGAGGCTCCTCTATCGGAACATCTTGATTCCGGATCTGATAACTGACTAATTGGGGGAGATTCAGACCGCCCTGGCGAAGATCCTTGTACCGAACGATGCACGAAGACTCATCCAAATCCACGACGGCGTGCTCTAACACCCTGAATCCCTTTTTTATTATCCAAAAAACGCGGAAAACTCACTGATTTAAAAGGGAATCGTGAAGAGGAATTCCGAGAGCATAATGAAGTTTAATCTGATCGTCAACGCTGAAATTCACGGGAAGCGAAAATCCAGGCCTTCTGAATCTGAAAGAATCCCCTTTCATGATATCTACAGTAACCTTGTCCCTACCGTTTCATGAGACTTGTCGCCGATCGATCGACACCGGATTCGTCTCGATACTTCTCCCAAATCCTCAATCCTTTCGCTTTTACCCGATTTTTTTCTATTATTCCCGTAAAAGGATCGTGAATTTCTTTGAGGAGGAACGTCCACATATCGTGTTCTTCACTCCACGAAAACTGCTTCAATTGAGATCTGCGAGACATGAAGAACGGGTAACTATGAAACCTGCAATGTGCTCTCTTTTGGCCAATTATTGTCCGTTTAGCAATGGAGCGCGTTTGCAGCGGAGTGAAAAAGCGCGCGCGCTAGCCGCTAGCGGGAAATGAAAGGTATTTCGTAATTTAACGTTTATTTTTAGCATTAATCCGTTTGGTTTCGTAATAAAATATTTATCAATAAGAAGCAAAAAAGAAATTATGAAAAATTAAATTTCAACAGTTTTATGGCAATTGCAATGGTCTCGTTCATTTTGTTCTGCCAATTTGAGTTCGTCCATTAATCCAATGAACGCGTAATTTTTCCCTAATTTTTCGACGCCTTCTGGAAATAAATTTAAATTTTTTATGGAAAAAAGTCACACCTTTTTCATAAGTGATTACTTTACAAAATGGGCATTTGATAAATATTTCGTTAAATAAACAGTTGTTTTGCACACGAATAGCACACCGTATGTCCGCATTCTTTCAGTATTCTCGGCTGCTTTTTTTTCCTTTCAGAACTATATTTTTCGAGACAAATTCTGCATTTTAGTTGATTGTAACTGTAATAAAATAATAAAATATTGAAAAAAAAGAAAAAATGAAAGATAACTCACCTGAATTCATCGGTTTCTTCATCCGATGACTCATCTGAAGATTCCAATTCAATTTCTTCTTCTTTTTCTCCCCATTTTGTTATTTCATTCAACACAATAAAACGGTTTTCGGAGATTGTCCAATTCAGTGTCATTACTGACATCACCAGGAACCTAATATGAATCTTATCATTGATTCCAATATTTTTTCCTTGAAATTCACTTCATCTACAGTAGCCAAATAGTAAGTAATCAATAAAGTTGTCTGTGGTGTCCCATAGTGAATCATATAAGAAGCCCATTGTCGTAGATCATGGAAATAGCATTTGACGGAATTTTCAAGAATGAAAATGTAATTTATTTCTGAAGCGGAGAGTAAGGATGCGAAAAATAAAAAGTAGAATATCTGAAATAAGTGATTTATAAAAAAAAATGTTGGAAAAACTTACATATGATTTGGAGTCAATCACAAAACTTAGGGAGAGAGGAATAGAGTAACAGACTTGTGATGCTGTCAATCCATCTTGGAAGTCTCTTGTACAACGATCTCTTTCGCTTACATTGTTCCATATGTCTCGTTTAAGCCTATTTATTTTTTTGAAAATGCATAGGATCAGTACAATCACTGAAAAAGTTGCCGAGCAACACCCTGAACAACAAATGTATTTCTTTTCCATATTATCTTCAGTCCAAGAAATAGCAGAACCTAGTAGAGTAAATGCTAATAGAAAAGGGAATATAACAGCTATGAAAACAATACTTGCAGCATTTGTTTTCATTGTTGAAATAGAAAATAGCTGGGAAGAAGCAGATCGATATTACTATGCAAAGAGACGACCTATGAGATGAATAAGTGGGTCCCAAGAGGAACATCCCTTTATTTACCTATCTGGGTCACAAACGCAACCGTGGCAAGGTCTGAGCAAATTATTAATCAATCGACTTATTCAGGGTAGAGAGTTGGAGTAGAACTACCAGTTGCGGATAGGTAGTACTGTATCAGTAATTTTTCCGAATATTTATTGAAAGAAACAACAAAAAAGAAATCATAAAAAATTCAAATGTTAACAGTTTTATGGCAGTTGCAATGGTCTCGTTTATTTTGTTCTGCTAATTTGAGTTCGTCCATTAACCCAATGACTGCGTAATTCGTTATTAATTTTTTGATGCCTTCTGAAAATAAATCTAAATTTTTATATCGAAAAGAAAGTCTTACTGTATTCAAATGTGGTTACTTTACAAAATGGGCATTCGATATATGGTTTGTTCTGAATCCACAATTGTTTTGCACACGAATAGCACACCGTATGTCCTTTCAGAATCCTCGGCGTCCTCTTTTTCCTCTCAGAACTATATTTTTCGAGACAAATTCTGCATTTCAGTTCTTTGTAACTGAAAAAAATCAAGTATTGATGAAGAAATGATAGATAACTCACCTGAATTCATCGTTTTCTTCATCAGATGATTCATCCGATGACTCTAATTCAATTTCTTCTGCTTTTTTCTTTTCTTTTATTAAATCATTCAATACAACAAAATCGTATTTTGAAATTGTCCAATTCAGAGTAATCATTGAATTCATAAGGAGTCCTAATATGAATCTTATAATCGATTCGCATATTTTTTCTTTGAAATTCACTTCATCAACAGTAATCAAATGGTAACTGATCAATACAGCTAATTGTGGTGTCCCATAGAAAAACATATAGGAAGCCCATTGTTGTAGATCATGGAAATAGCATTTGACGGAATTTTCAAGAATGAAGATAAAATTGATTGTTGCACCGGAGAGAATGGATGCGAAAAGTATACAGTAGAATGTCTGAAATGTGTTTTTGATAAAAGAGAAAATGGTGGAAACACTTACATAGGATTTGAGGTCTAACACAAAACTGATGAGAAGAGGAATGGAGTAACAGACTTGTGATGCTGTCAACCCGATTCTGAAGTCTTTTCTACAACGATCTTTTTCGCTTACATTGTTCGCCATGTCTTTAACGAACATTTCCACTTTTATAATGGAGCAAGAGAAGATTACAATACTCAAAGAAATTCCCAAGCCAACAGCGGTTAGTCTCTTTTCGATACAATCTCGAGACGAATCAGCAAAGTGTAACAGACCGTACCCTAACAGAAAAGGGAATAAAACGGTTACAAGAACAACACTTACAGCATTCGTTTTCATTATTAAAATAGAAAATAGCTGAGAAGAAACAGAAGAAAGAAGCGGATCGATATTACTATGCAAAGAGACGACCTAAGAGATAAATATGGGAATGAAAAGAGGTCACTACCAAGAGAATGAACTCTGTTTACTTACCTATCTGGGTTACTAAGGCTAGGGACTGAGCAAATGGATATACATGTGAAAGTGGAGTTGATATTCACAATTGGGTTAAAACTTCTTCAGAAAGATAAAAAAGAGTAGATTAAGAAAAAAGTGGAAAAAATGAACTGCTAAAAACAAAGCTGTTGAATCACAAAAAATTTATATTTACAAGAAAATTAGTATAATATGAAATGAGTAGGGAATTTAATGAAGCAAAGATAAAAAGCAATATTTGACAAAGAAGTGATAAAACAACAATATTAATTATGAAGAATGCGACCGAAGTCCAGAGAACGAACGACTCGATGAGGCTGCATACCATCGCAGAAACAGAGAACATTGCAAGCCAAAAATTCATCTGCACCTTATCCACCGTCCGATCTGATTGGCCAGGTTCGCTGAAAAAGATTTGATAGAAAGCTACTGATGAATAAGTTCTCACTGATAATCACTCCAATCATCATGGAGTATGCGGTGTAGAATCCGCACATCCAATTTCACATCTCTATGACGTTTTCCGTTCCATTTTTCATCTCCTGTTCCATGGCTTCATTCGATAGAATATCTGCTGCCTTATTTCAAAATTTACTAATCCGTTCATAAGAGAACGGATTGTAATTGACCGTTTTTTTGCTCTTTTTGTCCGGTGTCCGATTTTGGCATCCAAACACTGCGATCAAGGCCATCCTGATGATCATTCGGAATATCTTTCTGAAATTTGGAATTAATTGACTTTAGTCTATGTTTTTTATTTTTTTTAATGTTATTTTTTGATAAGTTAAAAATCAAGAATACGCAAAACTGCGTAAAATATACCGCGCCAAAGGCGCGCGACAGTGATCTCGTAATAACGAAAAAAAATGTGGCGCGCAAGGTAGATCAAACTTTGCGGATAACATTTTGAAGCCGGGAATGATCAAATTTCATGAAAAAATAAGAAAAAAAGGATGAAAAACAATACATTTATCAAAAATAAACTTTATTTTGAAAAATTCATAAGGCTGGAAAAATATCAAGCTTATTCTTGAAGCAAAGCAAATACTGGAGTCTGAAAATAAAATCGACTTTTTAAGAAGTTAAAAAAAATTGAATAATTAGTAAAATATTATTTTCCCCCCTCTTAACAAATCCTCAATAAACAATTGCTGTACCAGGCTTACACCTGGTCCACCTCATGAATAATCATGAACCAATCGTGTGTTTGTAAATCTGCCCTCATCCTATTTTTCTCTCTTTTTTTTATTTATAGTATTTATTTTTCAAAATGAAGACATACATTCAATTAAGAGGTAATCCACATCTTCCCTTACATCCAGCTAAACCTAAAATTTCAGAAAATGTCTCATCTCGGAACAATTTATTTTTCATTTTGTTTCTCTTGTTTCTTTTCATTTTCATTCTTTCTCTGAACGATTCAAAGAAAATAATTGTCAATTCGGAAGTCATTGTGGATACTGTACCTTCTAAAGAGGCGGCCTGGGATACTCTAGACGGAATAGGCTATCATTTCGAAGAGGTTACACTTTACGCCTTATAAATGAAATCAATATATGTTCAGAACAAAGAAATAATATTGGATCCCCGTTTCCATATTCTCGAGAAGCTTCCAGAATGTCAGTTGACTAGAGACAAAGAGCCTTCTCGTGTAGATCCTCTCAAACTAATGAACTCATTTCAAAAATGTATAAGACCGATTGTAGAGAGATGGAGGAATAATGTGGAAGCTGTTAGTGATGGGAATAGCTTTTTTGTAAATGTGGAATCCAATTTCAGATAAATGGAAGATGGGAGAATACGGGTTGGTGTGATCGAGTTTTCAGAGATCTGGATATTGTCCCAATGGAAAACCTTCATGAGACAAAATGGACAATTCTTCCGACTTGTGTAAGTTTAACATGGTAGTAAGATTAGTGAACTTAGAAATACAGTAACCGGAAAATCTCTAAATGAAGCTATTTTATTAGCACATCTTTTTGAATAATACCGAAAATGAATTTTTTCAGAAAGAAGAAAATATAATGGTCACACTTGGAGTTGGTCATGACACTATGGCGGAGGAGAAGCTGAACAAGGTATTTCAAGTGCTTGGGGCAGAGATATGAAAAAGTAGTCAACTAGTATAATGCTCAAAATAAAATGAGCAATATTTCATCAGTTGACAACTTTTTTGTATCTCTTTTGAAGGCGGAGCTATCAGCGTTTGAATTTCTGCGTCCAAAGTTTTTTGCTGTTTGGACTTTGAAGGGCTATACTTCAGCTCTTTTGAACGATATCAAAAAGCTATAAATTAACAGAATATTGCTCATATCAAGTTCTACATTTTATTAGTTGACGACTTTTTTGTATCTCTTTCGGGGGCGGAGCTATCAGCGTTTGAATATACATATGCAAGATTTTTGCTGTTCAGACTTTGAAGGACGATACCTCAGTTCTTATCAACGATATCAAAAAGTTATTAACTAATGAAATATTGCTCATGTTAAGCTCTACATTTCATCAGTTGACAACTTTTTTGTATCTCCAATCTCCAGTTCTCCAGACTCTCCCAAACACTCGATTCTTCGGCGCAGACCCGATCATTGAACCAAATCGTCAACTATACTCTGCATTTGGGAAATTTTTCCCGTTTGCTATTGGAAAAAAGCCAGGGTTTACCAAGTTTCGAGTGCTTCCGAATCAGAATCAGAAGACAAGTGAGTTGAAGAGTTCATTCCAAAATGAAGTTGGGTTTTAGGGACATATGAATTCCAAGATGTCACAACGATCCCGTTCACTTACTTTTTGTCTGATATTCTTGGGTTGAAGGTGAGAATTAAGGAGTTTTAAGTTATATTTTTATTATTTATTTATTTATTTTTCAAGTCAACAGTAAGAGATATCTATCCTGGTTTCCAGAGAATCGACATTGCGTGGATCGATATCGAAGGTGGCGAGTTTGAATTTCTCGATCAAATTCATCGAGACGGCCCAATGGATCAAAAAGGAATTTCGATTTGTCAATTCAATTTGGAAATTCATTCGAAATTTCATCCGCCAGGGGCTCTTATCTTCCACGACTTTGTATTTAAAGTTCTCGAGGACAGGCGGTATGTTTTTCTGAGACCTGCGAGGACGGAGCCTGGAGTTCATCGAATGTTTTTCGTTAATTTGGAGGATAAGGAGTGTGTTCGCAAGTTTCTACAGTAATTTCTGTTCTAGACCCTTTAATAAAACCTATTCGCTCTTGGCACAAAGCCTGCATTTTTTTATAATACCCATCTTCATCTAGGATTACAAGCTCCGCCCCTTTTTTAATTTGATCCCTTCTAAATAAATTTCATTCAGTACACGAAAAATACAACAAAAAAAGGAAAAAAAAAAGATTTGGTGTTGAAACATGACTCCTGAGAGAAAAATGTATACGAATTCCTGAGAAACGAAATGAATTATTTGGGAGACGAAAAACGACAGATCTAGGAAAGAAAGAATTGTTGGGAGGAATTGAATGTTGAAGCGGTGGTGAAAGATTTTAGCGGGATTCAAAAAAATTTACATTCGGGTGACTAGGCTGACTACTGGGAAAAGTAAAAAAATGTACAGAATAATCATTCTTCTGGGATAGGGAGCATTGTCATTCGATCCAAAAGGATTTGGCACATGCGACGACTTTGATTTGGGATTTTGAGGTACTCGAAGAGTTCATCGACGTCCACAATGCTATCGGTTATAGCTTTTTGAATTTCTGGGACCTTATACTTGATAGCGAGCTCCAACTTCTCGATTTTCGATGGTCCTGCCTCTTCGAGAATAAAATCGACGGCTCTGTCAAGAACGTCTTGGACACGGAAAGAGCGGGCGTGTTCGACGATAAGGAAGGCGTTTTCTAAGTCTAGAAAGATCTCATCGCCATGGAGGATATCGAGGAATGAGGAGAAGCTGTCGAATTTAGTATTCGCCAATGGGATGGTGATGGGTTCGTAGGTTTGTTCGAAGACTTTGGAGAAGGTTCGCGATTTGGAGCGGAGCACCTGGAAATGGCTCAGATTAGGAAAGAGATAGGAATAAAGTGTTAATAAGCTTATTATGAGCAATATTTAATTAGTTGACCGCTTTCTAATAGCTCAAAAGAGAATCGAGATATGCGCCTTTAAAGATAAGATAGTCGCAGGGTTAGGGTTTTCAAACCCTGATAACTTAGATACCGTAAAAGATACTAAAAAACTTTTAACAGATAAAATGTTTAGCGTGTTAAGATAAGTATTTTGTTAGTTAACAGTTTTTTGATATCTTAAAAGGGAAATGAGATATGCGCCTTTAAAGATTAGAGAGGGAGGGGTGCAGTTAGATGTTTTCAAACCCTGATAACTTAGGTCATGTAAGAGATACTAAAAAACTTTTAACAGATAAAATGTTTAGCGTATTAAGAGAATCATTTTCTTAGTTGACAACTTTTTGATATCTTTCCTGGTTCCCAAGATACAAGCGACTGAAGTTTTACATAACCTAACCAAAAAGTACTGTCAACTAAAAAATTACTGTAGTTAAAACCTTATGGATAACTAAACCAGTAATATTACCTCCTTATCCACATAAATATACTTCCCACAGCAAACAATCGGATGGGTTCTAGCCGGCTGCAAAATCCACTCATCATCCATCTCTTCCACATTCTCCTCATTCATCCCTTCACTGATATCCAACCCTCTAACGGTTTCCATAACAATAGTGACCTCAATTTTCGGAAGATTTGGATAAAGACCAAGGCCATCTAGAAGGTGTTCGACTCCACCAGGGAACAGTTTTTGGATTGAGGGACCATCGAAAAAGATGGTCGGATGATCACAGTTAAACTGGACTCGCTCCTGGTATTCCCATCTCTGATCGAATTGATATTGCATGCGAAGGAAGATCGACGTGTCGACGGTCCACACAAAGTTTCCGGTTTGAACGTTGTTCCAATCGAGTTTGAACAACATTCGATTATCCGGACCCAGCTGGACTTTGTAGGAGAAGAAGCTGAAAATATAAATAAATAAATATAAAAAAATTTAAAAAAAATAAATAAAATACAACCATTTATAGCTACCAGAAAGAATTTCAAACCCACTTCATGGTCTTCTCTGCAAAACTAAATTCCGGAGTGATCAACTCGACTCCAAAGTGTTTCGGCATGATAGTGGTATCAAATCGTTCAAGAGAAGTGCTGATATCGGGTTCATGAGCGTTCACCGCAAGAGGTAGACGCTTCATTCGTTGCCAACGGTTCTCCGTAATTTCCGGAAGGGAGAGGGGTGCCCAACTGGGTGGGGCGTCCTCATACATTTTTTGTTTTTTGAGGTCACAGGCTTTGAGCATAATGGAACGGATAGTTTTGGTTTTAAGGAAACGGTTCAGGTGGAGGTCCTTGTAGATTTGGGCGAGGCCAATGGTGTTGGAGAGAACGTGCGCCTGGAAAAGGAGAGGTTGAGTAGGGGGCGGGGTACGGTAAGCCGTTGGGTAAGGGGCTGTAGGCGTTTTTAGTTATAGATAGCTAGAAATCATGATGCTTAAAAAAATCATGATGCTTGAAAAAATCATGATGCTTAAAAATCATTTTGCTTAAAAAATCATGATCATTAAAAAAATCAGGAAGCTTAAAAAATCATGATGCTAGAAAAATCATTATGCTTAAAAAAATCATGATGCTTAAAAATGCAGTACCAGGGGGCGGAGCTTACTGAACCAACCTGCGAGCCGGGTACTATCCCCGGTATGTACCCGACTGTCTTATCTTTGGTATGGACCCTAAAATCAGAGTCTGATCTGCTTCGGGTACAAAAATGGGCCGCTAACTAGTAAGTAAGCTAAACCTAGGTCTAAGCGCCTAGCTTAAGCCAGACCGTAGGTACCGTAACCTCCAGACTCGATTAGCGGACTCACGCCAACCCCCTCTACTTCGGTAAGCGCCTAGATTAAGCCACCCCCTAGGTACCGTAATCCTCTAGCCCAACCCCCCCCCCTACTCCAGAAAACTGAAACTTACTCTAAGATGCTTCAAATCGTACAAATCGGCGAACACCAACTTCTGCATCCACTCACTCTCTGGCTCATTGATCAGATAATACTCGCATTTCTGTTTGAGCAACGGGAAATCGAAACGGAAAGCCAGAGAGAGAACCTCGCCGACTTCGTGAACTGAATTTTTATGTATTACAAAAACAGGAAGTTTTTCTTACTATTGGTGATAAAAGTGCACCGGTAGGCAACCTGAAGCATTGTGCAGAACGCGGGGACACTTTTCTCGCCTCCCAACTCCTTCAACTCATATTTGCACGTTGTGGATGCATCGAAATTCTGTTCAAGATACTTTTGAAGGGCTGGAATCTCTCGGAAGATCGTTTTCGATCTGACGAAAAAATTATGGCCTTGAACACAAAGAAACAGGTCAGAGTCTAGGTATTTGTGATCGAATTGGAATAATTTCTGCACTTTTAGATTCTCCCATTTATCGAATTTAATACTGATGTCCACGTTGAAAAGCTCGTCTCCGAACTCTGATAAGAGAGATTTTCTGCTCATCAGATCGGTTATGTGGTACGGTTTATCGCTGCAGAAGTTAACCGGGTAGCTGCCTTCAGATTCGAAGGCATCGTTGAAAACCAGAATGGTCATGAGTCCTCGGGCCATCCAAGGGTCCGGTGGGCCATCACGACGGAGACGGATTTCTAGGTCGGCGTTTTTGTTGATTCGGAGAGCGCTTTTTCTGAAATTTAGCTTGTTTCGAACTTCAAAAAAGAATATCTCGGTTCCCAGAAAAGCTATCAAAAAGTTGTCAACTAATAAAATATTGCTCGTTTTAAGCTCTAAATTTTATTAGTTGATAATTATTTTGTATCTCTTCAGGGAAAGGAGTTATCACCGTTTGAAGATTAGGAAGAGAGCGCAGAGAAGCTAGACTGTCTGGTTGTCTGCGCTCTCTTCTCTGGTGGTGTCAACTAATTTTTCCTCGCGAAAAAGCTTATCTTTTTCAGTTTTATCTCTTAGAAACATTTTTTTATTCAAAAAAAAACTATTTTTTTAAAAACATCTGTCTATCCGTTCTATGATTCCCAAAATTCGCTGACCACATATGTTTACCCTGTTCTCGGTCAGCAGGTCACTTTCCATTTTTAGCATGATCCTATTGCTCAGATCAAAAACTCACGCATGGATATCCTCGAAAGCGGCGAAATCCAACTCCTGACAGACTGGTTCCGGTTTGCAAAACGAGTCGAGGTCCACATTATGATAGAGGAAATGGAGTTTCGGCTCCTGCCGGATCATCTCTGAAAATATATGAGTAATCATTGAAACGTTATCTATGAGAAGAGAAAGTGAAAGGTAAACATGAAAGGGCAGAGGAAGTGTCAATCAAAAAACGGCTGGCCTCGGAGGGGGTCGGTTAGACGGGAAGAGAGAGGGCAAAAAAGGGAAAGGGGGGTGGTGTAATAATATATAGAAACACAGATACAACACAACAAAAACCGATAAATTTGAGAATAGAGAGAGAAAAAGTGAAGAGAGTGTGGCATGATGGTGAGAAGAAGAAGAAGCGAGATGAGAGAGAGAGAGAGAGAGAGAGAGAGAGAGAGAGAGAGAGAGAGAGAGAGAGAGAGAGAGAGAAGAAAGGGCAGGAGGCAGGCTGCGTATGCAGCCGTGTATACTCTTCAAAATGAAATGAGAGAAACACAGAAGGCTCGTCCTTCTTCTCCTTCTCTCTCTCTCTCTCTCTCTCTCAGCTGGTGGCGCATTGCTGCTGGCTGCACACACGTCGTTTTAATACTGAAACAGTGCGCGAAATCGAGAGACAGGCGGATGGGAAAAGGGCACACGCTCTCTGCTCCTTCAGTCGGCTGTCACGTGATGAGCAGCAGGAGGAGAAGGAAAAATGCCAAGACTTTGGAGGAAAAAAAAAGCAAAAAAGCAAAAAAAAAATATGAGGAGGTTGGGTGGGCATATGTAGCTGAAAAGGGGTGGGTCAAGAAAAGTTCAAATATCTTAGTTTTCAGAAGAGATATTAAAAAAGTGTCAACTAATAAAATATAGCTCAGAAAACGCTGATCATTTTGTTAGTTAACAGTTTTTTGTATCGTAACTGAGAGCTGAGCAATGCGCCTCTAAAGTTTAAAAACCGAAAAATTTTAAAACCAACCTTCTAAAAGAAATATCTCAAAAACCAAGAGAGCTATCAAAAAGTTATCAACTAATAAAATATAGCCCAAAACCCCCTTAACATTTTTCTAGTTGACAACTTTTTGATATCTCTAACCGCCATCGAGAAATCTCGCCTTGAACATAGGAACTACCCAAGAGAGCGCAGACAGTCAGACACTCTAGCCTTCTCTGCGTCTCTCACACAAAAACTATCTTCTTTTTCAACAAACCTTCCCTCATCACAACAATAATTAGTTTTATTTGTGATCGTCATTGATATGCATCTATCGTAATGTTTGTTCAGGCACTCTTTCAATATTATTAGTTTTGGTTTCAATTTTGATGAAAAGGGCAGAAGAGAGTGGGGGGTTTAGCCTAATCTTTAGCCGATGGATTTTAAGGAATTCTATTCTGAGCAATAATGCCAAAGAAAAAGACAAGATCAACAATTTATTTGTTGAGAAAACAGAAAAAAAAACAAAAAAAGATAAGAAATCACAAAAACCCGTCATTTATTGACTCTCTGGAAAAAACACGTAAAAAATGAAAAATACAGACAAAAAGACTTTCAAGTACCACTCGGATAACATATTTTCGTATTTTGTCGATAGTCACACAGCGTTTCGATCTCTGTGGAATCTCGATGGAGTAGGGTGACTGGACTGGTTGGGTGGGTGAATTGGGCTCGAAAAGTTGTCCAGAGGGTACGGTAGAGCTGTTCGGGAACATCCGTTTCCACGAAAACTTGGTCAGCAGATTGAGGGTATACTCGAGGGCGATCGAGGGATAGCAGGGGTAGCTGGAATTTTGGGTGTAGGCTAGAAGTTTGGGAGTAGGCTAGAAGTTTGGGAGTAGGCTAGAAGTTTGGGAGTAGGCTAGAATGTTGGGTATAGGCTAGAATTTTGGGAGTAGTCTAGAATATTGGGTGTAGGCTAGAATTTTGGGTGTAGGCTAGAATTTTGGGTGTAGGCTAGATTTTTGGAGTAGGCTAGAATTTTGGGTTTAGGCTAGAATTTTGGGTGTAGGCTAGAATTTTGGGGGTAAGCTAGAAATTTGGGTGTGGGCTAGATTTTTAGGTGTAGGCTAGAAGTTTGGGTGTAGGCTAGAAGTTTGGGTGTAGGCTAGAATTTTGGGTGAAGGCTAGAATTTTTCGAAAAATGAACCTAACCTTGAGGGCTAGGGAACCTCAAAAATGGGCGGTGGAAAAAAATGGGCGTACCTAACCTTGAGCACATTTTGAATAGTTTAGGTTCTAGGACAGGACATTAGGCATGCGGTAAGAACACGAAGACGGTGCTCAGAGTCATTTGAACGGTCAGATTAGAGTGGTAAGGGTAGTTTATGGACGGTACCTATGTAGTGTTAGATGGTCCGCTTGTCGTACCAGTACTCTCCTACCCTCCAGGAAATCTCGCTCACACTTTCTTCGAGACTACGTTTTGTTTTCTAGCTACCGGCTCATTTTTCACTGTTTTTACCCAGTCAAGCACACAGACTCGACGAATGATAAGACTTAACGCTATTCCAAAACTCACCATATTCATAACCGCCGCCTGCACCACAATCGCAGCCGTCGTCTCCAAATAGTTCCCAGTAGGGGATATCAACAACTGTGGCTGCTTTTCCCGATCCAACAAAATTGTTGGGAACCCATTGGTAACACTCGGACGTTTCCCTCCCCTCACACAATTTGTCTGGTGTCGACAGAAGACGTCAAATGAGCTCATTGCGTTGTTCCAGACGAATCCCATTGTTGGACTGCGGCGAACGGATCCCCACCTGGAAGTTATTAAAAATGAAGTGAGAGGGGGGGGGGGGGAGACTTACGGTACTCCGTTAGTCGACATAAAATTCACCGCGTTGCCTTCCTCGTCGGAGCTCAGAATTCGCGAAAATCCGACTTGCTTTCTCTAAAAAAACCTCTTCAAAATAATATTTTCTCTTTTTTAACTCACTTTCTGCTGATCCACTTGCTCTTCCGGTTTAAAATCATTCGGAATAATCCACTCATCAATTTTAGGCTTGACCTCAGGTTCAAATAGGTCATCCCCAACGAAATGTTTCATTTGGTTGGCTTTCTGCAGAAGTTCCACAAAATCCACGTAGTACTCGAGAATGTTCTCAGGGTTCGTTGGGTAGGATTCTGGAAGATGGGCGGTACGGTAGCCGATTCTCAAGGATTTACCTGTAACATTCTTGAATAGCTTCCCCAGAATCGAAAAATGATATGGGAGATGTGGCCCCGCCAAAAACGAATTCCCAACTTCCAAACTCTCTGCCCTTGTCACAATACAACTATAAATCTCCAAGTCTTGCCTTGATATTAGCCCTCCCCGCATCTTCATCTCATCCACAATCACCTTTGAAAACATTCCCCCATAGAAATCGTGCTCTGCGTGTACCGACTCCCCTAACTGTTTCAAAAAGTGCTCGTATTCGGGATTCCGAAGGACAACTCCCTCCCTAGTCGTCTGATTCAACCAATTTCCGAAGCTTTTCTCGTGAAGAATATGGTTTTTTCTTGATTCGAACGCCTGTCCGAGTAGTCTATCAACCCGAATTCTATTGGTTTCATAGAGTTGAAGGGTCGGTTCAATTAGCGATTTCCATGGGATCTTCCCACTTCCAAACTGCTTATAGGCAGTCCAAAGAGTCGAAATCCATCCGGGGACACCCATGGAGGAGTAACCGATATGGGCGTTGGTGGGATTGATCACAAAAGTGTTCTGGTTAGCATTCTTTGGGGCACGTTCTCGACCATCGATCACAAATGTTCCGTTTTTCTTTCTGAAAAAATTTCGGCAATAAAATAGATTGATTTTAAAACCTTACTTTGAGTGTACCAACATAACCGCTCCAAAACCTGGTCCAGTGGTATGCGGATGAAAAGCTGAGATACAAAACTCGGTGGCTACTGTAGCGTCGATCGAGTTACCACCAGCTTCATAGGTTTTTCTGGAATTTTTTTGTAGGAACAATTTTTTCTAGCCAACTCACTTTCCAACCCCGCTACATTCTTCGTGATGCGAAATCACTGCGAACTTTGAAAAAATTTCCGATCGACTTCTAATCGGTCTACGATCCCAAATTATCCTAGTCTGGTTCCTAATCGGGGATACTGTAGTCGTCTCCTCATACTCTTCCACTTGCACATCATTTATATCGTCTTCCAGTTCCAAAAGTATATCGGTTTTTTCATCTGATTCCGAAGTCGTTGTGGTGGTTTCCTCAGAATCGATGTATTCATCAGGGGTGGTTGTTGGGAGAGCCTCGGGGGTGGTAGTGGGGGCTTCGGTGGTTGTCGTGGATGTTGTGGTCGTTGTGGGAGTAGTTGTCGGTGGAGTTGTAGTTGGCTGAAGATTTGATGGTAAAGGCTGGAATGTGAAAGGGAATACCTCAGGGGTGGTGGTTGCTGTTGTGGTGGTAGAGGTTGTTGTGGAGGTTGTAGTAGAGGTTGTCGTGGTCGTAGTGGTGGTCGGTGGGGAAGTCATTGTTGTGGTGGTAGGCTAAAACCCTTTCATTTAGGTTATCGAACCTTTTTTGATTTTTTGCGACAGGTCAGAAATGACCCCTAGCTTAACCGAGCTTAGCCGGGACACGTAGCACCAAAGTTGAAGGCTCCGAAATTTTTAAAGTCCTCGGCAGTTTTTGAAAAATTTTTTTTGGCAGTGTCGTTAATTTTCGAAGTTCCGTATGCTTCCAAACCTCTAATCGGCTAGTCCCGTACTTTCGGACTACGAACCCCTTGTCCCCAATCCGCTTATGGGGCGCCACATTAATGGGACAGTACTCCCCAGTTGGTTCCGAGCGTTTTCAAGGTATTTTTATTAGCCAGACCTTAGCGTAATCAATGACCTAACACTACTCCGCAATTTTTTTGCTAAAAAACCAAGACCTAACCAGGCTAACCTCTTCTGTAGTTGTGCTAGTCGTTGTTCTTGCCGTTGTTGTTGGTTCTTCTGTAGTTGTGCTAGTTGTCGGCTCTTCCGTAGTCGTCGTTGTAGACGTCCTTGTACTCGGGACAGTCAAAAAAGTCGCATTCAGGAGCAGTGGCTTGTCTGGTTCCCCCGTTTTACGATTCACAATTGGCACTATCTGCAAAAAAATTCATCACATTTTGTGGTCAAGTCAACTATGATAGTTGTCCAGACCTCTAGCGATAACAAGAAAAACTCACATCAACATGCACCTTCTCCTCCTGTTTCACCTTCCCCTTCCTCCTTGTCTGCTCCTTCCACGTCTCATCATCCTCCTCACTTTCCTCTTTTATCAGAGACGCCGCCTCTTTCTTCTTGACGTCTTCCTCCTCGATCGCCTGTTTTTGGGATAGGTAGACGTCGCGAGTTGTGAAAATAAAATAAAATAGAAGAATGGTCAGAAGAAGAAATAGGACGACAAATACCGAGAAGAGCCATGGGAGTCCCCTGAAAAATTGATAAGGGTCTGACTGAAAATTATTTTTTCTAGAATTGAAAATGTTAGGGAAACTGAAAGATTCAAAAAACTCGGAAAGTTACCGATCATCTCCATATAAATCTCTGAAATCTTTTCTTTTTTTAATTTTTCCCGTAGGAACCCATACCTCTCTCGAATATCGATGAGCTCATCCGAAGGCCGATGTCGTAGTTTACGAGGTCGCATTCGTGCGCATTCGATCTGTTGAATGAATTTTAATTCGAAAAGAAAAAAATGGAGTGTAAGGGAGGAGGATTCGAGGGGAGCACAGGAGGATTTATTGTTGCTTTGCTCTCTTTCACAGATTACACAACACCTTTGATTACGAGTGAGGGGCCAGAAGATATAGGAGTTAGTTGGGTTGGGTTGGGAGGAGAGGAGGGAGGAGAAGAAGAAATGGGTGGACAACAAGGTATAGGTAACACATCTTTATTATAAAGGTATGAGCTGGAGGCTAGTAGCTCGCTTGAGCTAACAGATCTACCTAGCTAAGGATAGCAAGGTTACCTAGCAAGATGAGTTAGCTAACTAATTGTAAGGTGCTAACTAGTTATTTCTAGCAGGGTCTTCTAGCTAACGCTAAAACAGAATTAGCTAACTAAAACTAGCGAGATGACTTAACTAGGGGGTTAGCAAGGTCAAAAACCATTTAGGTTCTGGTATTCAGACTATTCATCAGCCAGGTTACCTAGGACAAAGTTTATTTCAACAGAGGGCAGGTAATAAATTTAAAAAAGGTTAATTTTTCTAAATTTTTGAGTTAAGCCACGTTTAGTATCCCAAAAACCAGGAGACCATTCAATCACTTTGGGTGCCCTTCTATTAGAGGTACCCAGAACGTATAACAGCGCAACTGAAACTTTTGAAACTAAAATAAACCACAAAACTGGACAATAAACCCAATGAGTCATTTTTTTGGGGTACAATAGGTACCTGGCTCTTTTTTTTCAATTATCAGTTATAAAACAATAGGTACTGGCAAAAATAATAAAAACTAGGAAGTTTAATATAAAAAGTGCTGTAATGCACTGTGTGGGGGGACAAAAAACGATAAAAGTGTCCAGAGAGAGCCGTCCGAATATCACGATGTGTTGATGGAAACAACAAGAGAGGGACACGTCAGTTGGTGATGGGGCGATTCGTCCACACCAGGTAGACGAGGTCCGCAGCAAATCTCGGGAGGCCACCCGGGTACTCATAAGTTTGACATCTCTATTGACATTTCCACACTTTTGTTTGAAATCTCTGTGTGTGGGGAGAGAGATGAGACACGGGAAAAGAGGAACTACATGTGGGAAAATGAAAAGAGGAGGAGGGGGAAGTTCGCTTCCGGGAGGACAAGCTAGGGAACTCCTGGGGTGAAGGTGGAGTTTGAAATAATTGAGCAAAACTTGTGGAGACTACAAAAGTTAAAAGTTTTTAGAAGGTTCTGTGGGGGTCCAGGTTAAGGGCTTGAGTGAGGGTTAGGTGAGGGCTAGGTTAAGGGCTAGCTGGGTGCAATCTTCGGGACGACATTTCAAAGCGGTGACATTTTGCAATTGGTTCAAGACCTATACCATTTTAGAGGGGACCCTTGGGGGACCCCAAAAGTTTTTGCTGAATGGTCCTGGATTTTCAGAATTTTCGATTTGAAAATCCAGTAATAAACCCTGTTTATTATGCACTATTTTGCTCTTTCCCCGTTTCTTGGTAAGTTCGTCTACACTACACCCCTGACCCTTCTCCCCCTTATCTTTTCTTCTCCACATATGTTTTATGGTGATGACAAATTGTCCACCACCTTTATCTCGTCACCAAATCTATATCTGAAATATGATATGTTTTACGATGAATCTAATAAGTAAAGGGGGAGGAGCTAAGAGATGAAAAAACAAGATAAGTAAGTTAGAGTAACATTGGTCAGTTAGCTTCACATGACCTCTAGTCCAACTGATCTAGATCCCGCTGAGCAATTTGAGGTACGGTCTCTCTTACAAGGGAGTTGATTTTGCAGTCCCCTTCAGAATTTTTTTAAAACTCTTTTGAATGGTCAAGACAAAATCAACTCCCTTGTTAGTTTTTAGGATAACAGTTTTGGTTCAGGCACCCGATAATATCTCTCCAATTGATTTTGAAAGCTCTTTTCGATTGCACGATGAACTCTTGAATAGTATTGTCCAGCCCTTGCCATCCGTTGATACGGATTACGGTAGATGCGCTCTCTCGAATCCAGTGAGTTTATTTAGGTTTCTTTTTGAATTTTCTTTTTTTTTTCTTAGATTGGTGGCGTTTTCAATGAACCTAGCAACTTGCCAGTTCACTATTCTGCTCCTGGAAACTTTGGTAATCCGGGATTTTTAAATGGTCACATGACTTTCCATGACTCTGGTCACCCGGAAGAGACTTTCCCACAGTTCCATGGTCAATGGTCTGATAAGTCCTTCAACTACCCGAGAAATGATAACCAAGGCTATGGATGGTATCCGAACTATTCAATAGAAGGTTACAGGCTTCCCGGTTTCATTACTCCGTACAGACCTGATTATGGATCCGATCAGAGTAAGGTTCAAACTAGACTGTTAAAAAATCCCAAAAGCTTTCAGATTCGACCAGAAAAGTCGCTGAAAAAAATGACGATATGCAAGTAACAAGATTCAAAATATCCCTAAATGTGAGTAGAGATCATTCAAATTAAATCTCATGAAACCGTTTCAGTCGATAACTTTCGAATGTCGAGAGTGCAAGGAGATGTGCACTAGAAAACACACGAGGACTTTTCTTTGCGAGTAAGTCTAGTCTTCCAGGGATACGGTAGCCCTCATTTAAGAATGACCAAAATGGGGTCTGGAAATTCTACTATAGACCTATACCACTGTATAGAGGACCGTTTGGGGACATCAGAACCGTTTTCAGTTTTTTTGTGTAGTCAGATATTTTAATTTCAGTGGATGCTTCTATCGGAGCCCTTATTTTGTACCAAAAGAGTCAACTGTCATGACCGAAAAACCCTGTTGGCAATGTGGACAATCGACGAAATCTTACTTCTATGAAGTTGGAGATGGGAAGATTGAGTGTCGGTAAGAATCTAAATAAGAATCTTAGAAAGGTTTTGAAAATTCAGAAGATGTCACTGGAAAAGGACAACTCCAGCTACCGTATTCCATTGTGTGAACTGCAATGTGCAAACCGAGAAACGGTTTTCTAAAACGAACAAGAATAGGAGGATGTTGTGCAAGTGAGTCTTTAGGGAAACTTTGAGAGCTAAAAATGGGGTTTTAGGCGATGCTACTCCAGAGAAAATTGGCATAAATACAAGAAGAAGAAGATCTGAACTGTATTGTTTTCAACGGGCCATAACTTTCTTCAAAATCGATAATTTTTTACGATCAATATCTGAAAAGATAGATCTCAACGAGCTCTACAAAACGATACTATTCATTGTTCTGTATCAAATATGAGAAAATAAGTTATAGGCCCACAAAAGTATAGCTCATATTTTTGCATCTGTTTTCATCATACCACCATTTTTTTCGAATAAAAAACTTCATTTCAAAAAAAGAAAAAAATTGAGATCCGTTTACAAAACACGTGACACGTGACATAACATGTGGCAATTAAAAATCCTCCTTGACTTGTGGAGCCTCGTTGACTTGAGCAACTGGACGACGTCTTCTCTTGATAGTTGGCTTGTTCCACAAGTGTGCCGGTCTCTTCGTTCCCTTGAATCGCTCGTAGAGATTGCATGGACTGAAACTTCTATTTTAGAGGGAACCCAATATCTTTTTACTTACTTGCACTCTGGCTCTCCCTTCTCATTGCGTCTCCAGAGTTTCGTTTCACGGCATCCACAGTTGATGCACGAAGTATTGGCATGCATGGCCACTTTCTGGACTCCAGTCTTCGGAGAACGTCTCTTTCTTGGAGCTGGAGCTGGAGCAGCCTCGAAATTGTAGTCGAACATGTTCTCGTTATTCTGTTGGGGAACCATTTGACCAATTTGACCGTAATCCATGGCTGCATACTGATAGTTTGGTTGAGCAGCACCTGAAATCTCTATAGTTGACAAAGTTTTTAGGCTAAATGACCTACCGTAATACTCCATATTGTTGCCAAATGGTTGATCCATAAGATAGTTGACCTGTGGGACCATCATCTGATTTTCCCCTTGGAATTGATTGAAGACCATCTGATTCTGATCCACTGGAGCCGCCTGGACGTATTGGAAATTTCCGTCTTGGAAGAACATCTCATTTGGCATTTGAGCAGGTTGATTGGAAGAAGAAGAAGAATAAGAATACATCTCGATGTCTGATATTCAGATGAGAATGATTCAGATGAGTGTTCCAGAATGGGGTGGGTGGGCGGTGGGCGGAGCTAGTGATACGGTATACTTTTCCTTTTGAGGGTCCCGCATCGAACGGTGTTCTGACCAAGGGTATACTTCGGGTATCCTCTTTGATTTTGCCGCTTTTACGATGATCAGCGGGATTTCAGAAGGAAGAAAGTCGATGTGATTCTGATAGCGAAGAGAAAAGCTGCCGGCTTATATATGGCTAGGGACCATGAGAAAAGTATGTGTGCGTGGCGCAGCCGGTAAGAGCGCCGTTTTGTAATCCACGTGCGAGTTCGACATGTTTTGGGGCAATTTGTTTTTTTTTAAATTTTGCTTTTTTAAAAACTAATTTCAGAAGTCTATTCTCATTATTTTTTCTTTTAGACAGAGACCCTATCATAAAATCGGTGCGATCAATAGCTAAAAGTATACTAAAAGTATACTCTTGTGTGTCACTTCCAAGAGTCCACCGAGTATCCAAGGGACCGTGCAAAGTATACGTTTCTTTTGATCCCACCGACTTCCCATCTGCCGCCGATTCTGGAAAAATCTGAAAATCAATGAAACAATTCGAATTTAAGACAAAAAGTTACATTGTACAAAATATGGCAAAAAAACTGAAAAATCACAAGATATGCAACTAGAGGGAATGTGAGTCAGAGAATATACAGAAAACCAGGGATGAGCAGGAAGAAAAAAGGGAAAAAATTATGATACAGTACAATTATTGTTGCTTCTTGACTGGCTCGGCGGAGCTTGTCGGTTGTATTCTTCCTGTTGGAGGGACCGCGCCAGGGCTTCGTCGCCAGCGGTTCGAGCCTGGGAGGAGCAGGGATTGATGCGGGCGATGGAGCTTATTCTGTAAACTTATTTGAATCGTTTATTAGGTCAAATTTCGTTTTAGTTCAATTTCGTTGATTCTTCTCACAAATACATTCATTCTATGCTTTATTCTGAAGATTTCGAGTAAAAGTTGTTGAAAGAGAATAAAAACATACGATTCTGCCCAGGATGCTTGATTTCGTTTCTGGGTGGCCATGTATTCCGCCTGCTTCCTCTCGCAACTGTGGTCCCGTTCGTGGCGGTGGGAAAGGCAGTAGTTGCTTCGGCATTTTGAGCAATTCATCGCGACGAGCTCCTTCTTTCGACACTTTGGCACCGAGCACGCGTTCGTGTAGACTTTCGACTTTTTCGTTTGGCAATTGTTTTGGATATGCTCGTTGACCTGTAAACCGCTTTTTTACTGAAAATATGTGGATTTTGACGGAATTCGTTAGAAAAAAGCATTAAAAACTCACTTGAAAATCAACATTTCCGTTCTTCGGCGTCGGCACTGGCTTCTCGCAAATCGGACAAATCGGGACTTGAACAGACTGAAAAAATACATTTTTTTGATGAAAAATAAACTAAAATCTTACCACTCTCGAGCCCGTCGGGCAGTTGTGAGCCTCGAACGTGTAGTGCTCCGAGCAGTAGAAGTGGGAGCAGCTGGAGCACTTGATGGGGAGAAAGTCTAGAAAAATTTATTAAAAATCGCAGAAAATATTTTTTTCTTACCGAGTCGATTACAAACTGCACTTTCGCAGTGTTTTCCAAGGTTTGGGAACTCCGCCATTGCTGAATAAGAATTTGGTTAGTACGAGAGGCTTTATAAAGGATAGAAATGATGATAATTCGCGGAAAGATCGAGAATTTACCAGAAGGTTACGAAATTATTTGAATTTTAAAGCGATAAAATTTTTAGATATTTGTTTTTTCATTTAGAATTTTTTTTTGAAAATTTCAATTTATTGTTCAATCATTTTAATGAAAATAATCAGCTGAAAAGGTTAAAAACGTGACTTATTAAGTACAGTATGACGTCATGAGTTAAAGGCGCATGACATTTCGCAGTCAATGGGTCTCGCCGCGACGAGACGTTTTGCCTCTCCTACTCGCCCGCTTTTTTTGATTTCGTTCGATTTTTGTGCCGTCCCAAAACGCTGCCCGTGGTTTTCGGCAGGTTTCGCAATTGAATTGTTTTATTTTTTCACATTTTTAAACGCTTTTTCCCCTTTTAACCACAATTTTCTACCCATTTCTCGCACGGTGTGACGCAAAGTACTCATTCAGTTATTGTGGCGCACACATGTGTTTTATAGGGTAAAAATAAGCCGAATTTCATCAAAATTTGGCTCTCTTCCATCCGTCCATTCTCGTTTGCTACTCGTTTTCTAAGCGCTTCGAGTCAAATTAAACTTTGTTATTCGACAGCGCCGGCTTCTTCCAACCAAGAAGACGAGCCAAACGAGAGGTCTACTAATAACAAAAGATATTTATTTTCGCAGCAGCTCCAGGATCAGAAATTCGCGTTTCAAGAACATATAAAAAACAAAAACAAGATGGGAGATAGAGGATAGTGAGTTTATAAAATTATGTTTTTATAGTCAAAATTCCATATTTTCAGTTCAAGAAGTCACGGAAGTAGCAGCGGAGGCTACGGAGGCGGTGGCGGTTACGGAGGTGGCCGTGGAGGTTCCAGCGGAGGATATGGGGGATCTCGTGGAGGAAGTAGCGGTGGCTATGGAGGCGGTGGTTACGGAGGCGGTGGCTACGGAGGTGGTGGTCGCGGAGGATACGGCGGCGGTCGTGGAGGATCATCCGGACGTGGAGGTTCTAGCGGTGGCAGCGCCGGAGGACGTCTTCGTGATATCGACTGGACAGCTGAAAACCTGACCCCAATTGAGAAGAACTTCTATCACGAGAACGCAGCCGTGTCTCGTCGTGATCAATATGAAATCGATCAATGGGTGTCTGCTAACCAAGTTACTTTGGAAGGCCGTGGAATTCCACGCCCAGTTTTCGAGTTCAACGAAGCACCACTTCCAGGACAAGTTCATGAGCTTCTTTACGGAAAGTTCCAGAAGCCAACCGTTATTCAATCCATCTCATGGCCAATCGCAATGAGCGGACGTGATATCATCTCCATTGCCAAGACTGGATCTGGAAAGACCCTCGCCTTCATGCTTCCAGCTCTCGTTCACATCACAAAGCAACCACATCGTCAACGTGGAGAAGGACCATCTGTTCTCGTTCTTCTTCCAACTCGTGAGCTCGCCCAACAAGTTCAGGAAGTTTCCATTGACTTCTGCCATTCTCTCGGACTCAAGATGACTTGTCTCTTCGGAGGAGCCTCGAAAGGACCACAAGCTCGCGATCTCGAGCGTGGAGTCGACATCGCTGTCGCCACTCCAGGACGTCTTCTCGATTTCCTTGACAACGGAACGACCAACATGAAGAGATGCTCGTATTTGGTTCTGGACGAGGCCGATCGTATGCTTGACATGGGTTTCGAGCCACAAATCAGAAAGATCATTGGACAGATTCGCGTAAGTTGCTAATTGCATCATTCATTTTATCATTTTCTTATTTACAGCCAGACAGACAAACACTCATGTTCTCTGCCACATGGCCAAAGGAGGTTCGCTCGTTGGCTTCTGATTTCCAAAAGGATGCTGCATTCCTTAACGTCGGATCTCTCGAATTGGCTGCCAACCACAACATCACCCAAGTGGTTGATGTCATCGAAGAGCACGGAAAGCAAGCTAAACTCATGGAGCTTCTCAATCACATCATGAACCAGAAAGAATGCAAAACTATCATTTTCGTGGAAACGAAACGGAAGGCCGATGAGTTGACTCGTGCTATGCGGCGCGATGGATGGCCAACTCTTTGCATTCACGGAGACAAGAATCAAGGAGAAAGAGACTGGGTTCTTCAAGGTTTGTAGACATTTATCGTGTGGTCCAAATAAGATAATCCTTTCAGAATTCAAGGCCGGAAAGACTCCAATTCTGTTAGCCACAGACGTCGCAGCACGTGGATTGGGTTAGTTTCAGAGCGCCTAGAGTAGAAAGGGTCAAATTCGAGATGTCACATGTTTAGAAAGATCGGTTGCAGGAGATTCTCTTTAGTGGTTCTTCTCTTAATAATCGATTCAGTTGTTTATGACGAATTCGTCATGCAATGTGTGATTTATTTGACCCTTTACAGTCGCACCAACTTGATTTGGCCGAGAGGATTTATCGAAACGAAAACGGATGATTGGAAGCGTCTTGCTGACGCTGTCATATCAGCCGTTTGGATGTGTAGTGGCAGAGGGTGCCTTCAATGCGGAGGTGCTCTGTGAATGATATCTACACATCGGAGAAAGCGGTTCGGTGGCGCAAGCCGTATGGGTAGCCATCTATATTGGGTGCTTTGGCTTGTGCAAGCTGTTCCGATGGCTTAATCAGTCGTCGAGTCTTATCTCCTCTGCGTCCCCATTCCCAACTTTAGAATAAGTTCTGGGCTCAGGTGTGTAAGTGCGTATAGCTTAGTCTGAGAGTTGTACCGGCGGTCTCCCCTGTGATGACTGCTCTCAACTTGGTGAACTGGGTTTTGCGCACCTTAAGCCTGACGGTAGAAAACTAGAAATTGATTAATGGAATGGAGTGCTATCCGAATATCTGGATAAAGAGGAGTTTCTCGACATTTCGCTGATTTCGTTACTCGTGTTCATCTCTTGGTTCACCTTGTTGAGAGAGAAAGTCGCATCACTTTTCTAGTCTTAGTTAGGAATCAATCAATTACCTCTTTTTAGATGTTGACGATATCAAATTCGTAATCAATTACGATTATCCAAACAACTCAGAAGACTACGTTCACAGAATCGGACGAACAGGACGTCGTGATAAGAAGGTAACGGATATTTATTCGTTCTATATATTACTGATTCTTAATCATTTCAGGGAACCGCCTACACATTCTTCACCCACACCAATGCTTCCAAAGCCAAGGATCTTCTGAAGGTTCTCGATGAAGCAAAGCAAAACGTTCCACAAGCTCTCCGTGATATGGGCAACCGCAGCTACGGAGGTGGCAGCTCAAGAGGTCGCTACGGTGGCGGCGGCGGTGGTGGTAAGCGTGGATACGGTGGAAATGACAACTTCGCTCCAAAGAGACCGCGATATGACAATGGAGGATACGGTGGCAGCAGTGGCCGTTGGTAGATGGCATCTCATCGACTTCTAAACGATAATTCAGATCTCGTTCGTTGGTGTTTAATGGAAACTTTGAAACAATCTATCTATCCACATCTTTTCATTTTTATACATTCACATTCTTACCTCTTGTTTTTTTCTTTTCCCCCTTCTTTTCCTGCTTTGAGCGCATCGCTCATTTTATATTGTTTTAATAAGTTACATCTCTCCTCATTTTTTTTCTCATTTTAATAATCTCTTTAGTTTTATCTTCTATGCGTTTTTTGTAACCTGGCTGCAAATGGGAAACATATTGTTTCAAAAAGGTTGTTTTCTACTGTAAGATCTTATGAAGAAAATAAATATCATTGTTTGGCACTGAAAAGAACTGTTTTGTTCTCGTGTGTTTTGGCTGCCTTTATCCCCACCTTTCCTGTTTGCTCTTCCTCTTTTCTCTTGTTGTTGGCGCGCTTTTTTGTTGGTAGGGGGACGATCTGTATCCTTGTAAAGGACATTTCTCCTCCATTTTCTTTAAAAACGGCAGTTTCTCATCCAATTCAGTCGGTGTCGCTTGTATTTAATTCGATACGGAATCGATATGAGAGTGAGAAGGAGAGAGAGAGAGAGAGGGAGAAAGTGAGATAGGCGGTACAATAGCAGTATAGTTTGCCTCCTCTTCGCGCGGCGGCGGCGAAGAATCACTTTGTATCGCGAAGGTTTCTAGTCGTTTCGTCATTTTTAGGCCAATCTTTTTTCTTTTTCGTTTCGTTTCAAGACCCAAATTACCGGAAGCTCCTTCTCTCTCTCTCTCTCTCTCTCTCTTTCTCTCTTTCAGAGAGAACGTGTAGAGAGGGCAAACACATCGTTTTGCAAAAAAAGAGTGAAGAGTTGTTTAGTTTCATCGGGCGATTTGTTTGAATTTTGTACTTTTCCTTTGCAAATAAATTTGTATTTTTTGCGTATTATTATGTAGTTTTAAGCCTAGAAATTCTAGAAATGAATTAGAATTCTGGAGATTGAATTCTGAATTTTAGGAGCCAAAAACTATTTTTAAAGATAAAAAACCGGTAAAAACGCGTTTAAAACGTCTAAAAAAACAGAGTCATCAGGCAAAAAATACAAAAAAAAACTCTAGCCGGCTTCAAGAAAAATCGCTAATCAGAACGATTTTTGCGTATTTTTATGTATTTTTGAGCCGTTTTTA
The DNA here is from genome assembly GCA_016735795.1 of Caenorhabditis tropicalis. Classification (NCBI taxonomy): domain Eukaryota; kingdom Metazoa; phylum Nematoda; class Chromadorea; order Rhabditida; family Rhabditidae; genus Caenorhabditis; species Caenorhabditis tropicalis. The sequence continues at coordinate 1,761,227 of CM028618.1, forward strand.
TCATAAAAATAAATCGGAAAACTGGAGATTGAATTCTGAATTTTTGAAGCCAAAAATCTGCTTTTAAAGATTGAAAACCGGTAAAAACAGCTAGAAAAACTGTCTTACCAGGCAAAAAATACAAAAAAATCTAGAAAAATCTAAAAAATCTTTCTGAATTTCCCTCCAAAAAATCCTATTTTTCTGAACAATTCTACCTATAAAAAAGCCTATAAAACACCTCGCCTCAAGCACTTTTCCATCAAAAAACCACTCAAATAAAAAAAATAAAAAATGGATGTGCACCTGACCTAAGCTAATCCAATCTTTTTCAATCTGCGTCTTTCTTCCAAACCAATCATTTCCTCCTCCCTTTCCCCCATATACGCTCTTTTAACCAATTCAACAGAAAAGAGAAAAGAAGAGAGAGACAGAAGCTGAAAAGAGAAGAAGCCGCGTCCTCTCCGCAAAGCCCCCAACGCTGACGCCGCCGGAACGAGATAGTAGAGAAAAAGAGGGCGAAAGGGAGGGGAGCAGGGGGTCCTCCTTTTTGCTCCAGTCTTCTCCTTTTTCCCTTTCGTTTTTTCTGGCAGAATGCCAATACTAACGGAAGATGTCTTTCTGTTTTCTCCAAATGTCTGGAATAAAATCGTCTTGTTTTCCGTTTCGCCCAGCCAGTCGCCGCCGGGCTAATTAGAAATCGTTTTTGAGATTTTTTTTTCTTTTTTTCTACAAAATTAGGTAATTTAAAATGAAATCCTAGACTTTAAACGGCTGGCCATAAATATATGAAAAATCGGTATTTTCAGTTCAAAATGGTCAACTTTGGGAGTTCGTAGCAAAGTGGGGAAAATGGTATTGTTCTAAATTTTTTATGGAGGTTAGTTGATAGCTGGATCTGCATTTTCTTAGTGGAAAACTTTTAAAAAAAATTATTTCTAAGAGCTACACGGTTCGTTGAAAAAAATGTTGAAAAACATGCTATTTTGCACTGAAATCAACAAAACTTCAACGAACCGTGTAGCTCTTAAAAATAATTTTAGAGAAAACTTTTGAACTAACAAAATGCAAATTCAGCTATCAACTAACCGCGATAAAAAATTCAGAACAATACCATTTCTCCCCACTTTGCTACGAACGCTCAAAGTTGACCATTTTGGACTGAAAAAACCCATTTTTATGCCCAGCACTGTAGCCATTTCCCAACAACCCTTGTTTTCCATTTTCTCCCCTTCACAAGAGACATTTCGCCTGACTTCCCCTTCTCAAAAAACTCCCCTACTATTATTCATGTTCTTTCCTTTTTTCCCTTTTCTTTTAGATCTCATTCTTCTTCACAACTTCCCCTTCTTTCCACTCTTCTCCCTATAATCCTTCGTTACAGGTTATGCAAACCGAGGTGAGAGGCCAGCAGTTTGATGATTCCGCATGAAATGTGAGTTTTTCCCCTTTTTCAGGGTCTAAATTCCCATTTCCAGATGTCGCTACTCCCACTAAACACACTATCCGAGGCTGGATGCCTGTTCATCGAGGCCCGACTCCTAGGCGGTCCCGGCAACATCGTCTCGCAAATCGGGCTGACAGTCGACGCGCCAAACACTTCCATCGCCGTTTTTTGTGAGTATTTCTTTCTTTTTTTTGATGGTGAAACCAGATTCCTTGGAAGTTCTGGGGTCAGAGGAGAGGAAAAGATACTGGTTTCGCCGCTGTTTCGCATAAAGAAAAAGCCAAAGAGGTGTCGGGTTTCACACAAAAAGACAGGTCGCGCGAGAGTACTAAATTTGGATTTCGGGAGTCTTCCGAATCGCAAGAATCGCCTAGAAAATCAGATTTCCCGGCTAAAAATCTAGAGAACCTTCTGGAATCATCATTCTGAAATCGCCCCTGCTGACCTCTTGGCTCTTTTTTACACTCAACTTCTTTTCCTCGGAACGTCATAACTACTGACCAGCCGCCGTCCATCCAGCTGTACACAGAGCCACATAAACATAAAGTGGTGTCAGTTTCAACACACGGGGTCAACTTCTCCTCCCCAAACTTCTTTCCGCGAGCCATGTTTTTCCGTTCTCTCTTTGAACATCTGCGTCTCCTCTTCTCATCTTCTGGCTTCTTCCATGCTCATCTGGAGCTGTGTCAATTTCGAAAGAACCCATTCGAAATAAAAGTGCGTCTCCTCCTCTCATCAATGGAATCTGGAGAGAAGAACCAAGAAATTCCCAAACCATTTAGAAAAAGATGACGTCAACGTCTTCTGCAACATTCCGTCTTACCTCTTTTCTATCCCCCTACGCAAAAGAATAATAATGTGCTGCTGCTCACTCCTTTTTTGTTGGTTGAAGGGGGGAAGGGAAGTTGTTTTCTCTCAAGTTGAGAGAAAACACAAGTGGATTTTTGGATTTTCACGGAGAACAAGAGATTCGAAACTTCCGAAGATCATGATCCATATGTTCCCCTTCTGCTCCCTCATAGACACATCGATCATATCGCTTTGAACCACCATCTGGTTCGAATGTCACCTGCTCGCTCTCCTCTTCATGACCTCTACGTGCATTCTACTAGCCTGAGCAGCAGCAGCTCTAGTTTTAGTTCTTCTCTGTGTTTTTTTGTTCTATCCGGTCTCTGATAGTATTGTGGGAGAGAGAAGAGTAGAAGAAGGACCTGATGTGTTTCGAGTAATTCGAGAGGCGAGAGAGAGAAACCGCCGAGTTGAGTGACGGCTCCCTCGAGAGGAAGAGAGAGAAAGAAGGGCTCTGGAATCAGAAAAGGAGTGTCAGAGAAGGGAAGAGAGAAAGAAACAATGAATAGATGAGCAAAATAGAAACACTATTGTCTCTCTTTTGACTAGATGGGTCCCCCACACTTCCGCTATTCATTGACAAACAACTATGTGCCAGTTTTGACGCTTTTTGAAACATAAAAGGAGAAGAGTGATTGAAACAAGAATTTGGAGCTTAACAGAAGCATGGAAGAGAGCATTTTTAGACGGTTCGAAGCTTTGAGAAACAGTCATGGGTCTGTAGGATTCAGAAACTCTAAAGGAGTGAGAGCCTGAAAGTTCTAGAACATATGGGTACTGTATCTTTATATAAAATGGGTCTGTAGGAGTCTACAAAGCGTCTCTAAACGAAAGAAAACTTCTAGAACCTACGGGTACTGTACCCAGACTTCATACAGTATCCAGTAAATCCCAGATCCCGAATTTCTTTGCCACCGAAAAGACGCTACAAAAAGACGATACAGTACCCCAGTCCGACAAAAACAAGTTCAATCTCCTTGAAACGTCCTCAAAAAACAAACCCCATTGAGAACAAGGTCAAGCCAGAAAAAACATCTATTTCTTCTGAAACAACGATCGTCTAAAGATACCTCCTGGAAAGTTGTCTTAGTAGAAAACACAATGTTGATATCTCTCGGACACACACAACAATCCCCATGATAACGATGAACAGGTGTCAGAGATGATACACACACAACAAAACAACAAGTGGTCAGATGTGTGTATACATATATTACGCTTCTCTCGGAATATGACAAATGGTGTCGGGGGGAGACCTTATTAGTAATACCCCTCTCTATTATACACCGCGCCATTGACAGTTTCCACGGGAAGAGAGCGCCCTGCGTCTCTTTTCCTCTCGATCATAGATTGAAGAGAGAGAGAGAGACGATCGCTTCTTCTCTGTGTCTCACTTCATTCTCCACGCCCACCTCTCTCTGATTTTCCCCAACACAAGCTGCGTTTCTTCGAAGATCGTTGTCTCTAGAGAGGGGACGGGCGGGCGCCCTTGGCTCACCAGGGAGAGGAGAATTGGAGAATCACCTTGGCCTATTCTCGATTATTTCTTCTGAAATTGAACTGATTTTGTAATCTGATTCTATTATGGACGCCGCTGAAATCGAGGTGGCGTTCAATAATACGGACCTTGTTCTATCACTATTCTCACCATTTTCACCAACTAGAACCACTCTTAAAGGTGAGTCATCTGGAGAATCGGCTCAAGAATCTTCTGAATCTGAGCTTCCTCCTCTAGTCCTAACCTCTATTAGTGATGCAATTGCAATGAGCAAACAAGAAACGAGAGAGTAGGATTTCCTCTTCTTGTTAAACCGCACGTTTAAGTGTCGAAGATCTCTTTGAAAACTTTTTTTTGAAAGTGACGGTCCGATTTTTGAAATCCCCCCGACCAATTCGATGAACAAAACATGATCAGCTGTTCGAATAGAGTACACGATTTCAGAATTCATTGGGTTCTCTGCAGAAAAAATTATTTTCTGATTTTCTGATAAAACACACAATCGAGCAAACAAACTGTGCTCTTTCTCTCACAGAGAGTACTATCAAAGTTGCCTATTTCCGTAAGGTTACGTGCGTTCCCAGAGGCCTACCCGATTAGAAAAGAATCTAGGTATAATATGATATAAACTGTTATCGAAACTTCCTTCTAATTGGGCACGTAGCACTGGTCGTTGGTTCTGGGTACTGTAACTGACGCAAATCTAGGATTCTGTGATTCCTAGATGAACTTGCTATGATCTCTGAAACAATGCTCCTATTTTTCCAGCGAGAACCAGCGGAGTCCTCCTTGTCGCCGGCGTCGGATCGTTCTTCGCCTATCGAGTAGCCTCAAACCTTCTAGGCAATCGTTTCGTTTGGGAATGTCTGGATGCGCGACACATTGATCAGTTGCCAACCGCCGATCGACGTCTTCTTTATTCTTTTGTGAGTTTTTTGTTTCTGATTTGAAAAAGGGGTGTGGGGTATATAAACGAATTAGGAGAAGAGATAGGAGAAACTGTCATTTCGGATTAGTCGTCCCAAAATACAATAGCTTGCAGAAAAAGAGTCTCGATGAACTTTTGCCCAGGAATCCGTTCCGAATTTAATTTTAAACTAGCAGCGCTTTTGCTTAGCCCTCCCCGCCAGGCACTTCACATCATAATTGATGTGACACCTTTGCAAATCCCCCCATTACACCCTTCTCTCTCTCTCATAGTGAGAGAGACACCCTACTCTCAATATATAATTGTCAACTCGTTAACAGAACGATGATGAGGCGGAAGAAGACGATGAAGAGGAGGAGATACACGATCCAGCCACCGGGAAGACGATACGAAGGAGGAGGAGGCGAACAGACAGTCAAGGATCAAGGATATCTTTAGGACAGGTCAGTGGAAGAGCTTCGGATAGGGGAAGAAGAAGATAAACAGAATAATAAAAACAGAACATAAAAAGAGAAAAGAGGGTCGTTAAACGAAGCGCGAAACCGTCGTAAATTAGAGAAGAAGTTTCAGGTTTCTGTCGGTCGACTGAACCGAATACGAAGGTCGACGAGATCGCCACGTGGATTACTCGGAAGTCTTCAGGAGACACCCCATAAAAGAGCCGGAATCGTCAGCCGGCAGTCGTCGAGGCATTCGGTGGCTTCTGGACACTCAGTAGCCTCTATTCCATTCTCCTCCAATTCCTCCGTGAAATCCGCTTCCTTCCGAATCGTTTGGGAAGGATCCCAACCGGCATGGGATGATTTTGACATACCGAGCACTTCGTCCGGTCACCCGAACTCTGGAGATCAGCCAAGTGTTCTGAATCGTCTTGGACACGTGGCTTCGACGTCGAGTATGCGACGATTCGAAGATGGACAATCGGTTGGAGACTTGTGTAGTGTATTCAATGATGTTAGTAGTTCATCTAAATAGAAAAAATTCTAAAATGAATTGCTTCAGGTGATGAGCGTCACATCGCTGGCAGAAGATCCACTACTGATGGACGAAGAATATCGAGACGAAGACGACGATTCAAGTGGGATTTGGAGGAAATGTACGGCGGATAACACGAAATACATGTATCAAAGTATAGCGATAGGATCCAGTGAGATAGGATCCGAAGATGGTGGATCACCGAAGAAGAAGCATTTTTTGGAATTGTAAGCTTCCTTTTTTGAAGAAGAGCCTCCCCTATTAAAACGCTTTCAGAGGAATCGAAGATGACGAGAAAACGGAAGAGCTAACACTTCTATCACCTCCAGATTCGGAAGGCGTCATGTCGAATAGCCAGAAGAGCCGTTCCATGTACGATTCGGCGATCGGCGCTGAAATCACTAGTAGTGAGGAAGGATCGACTTGTCCGAAAAGGTTTGTGAAGGATCCCGCTCTGTCTAGAAAAGAAGTATATGAGGGGGGAACCAGCTAGAAAAGAAGTATTATGACAAACATGTTTCCCTTCGAATATAGAAAATAAGGGGAAATTGGAATAGTGGAGGGTAATTAAAGCGGAAGACTATGTTATTGCTCACGTCATATTGGAATAAAGAACGGCGGAGTAGTAGTAGTTTTCAGATCAAAAAACTTTATTTTTGTCTGACGAAAAGGAAGATATGAATAATGGAAACAGCTGAAAATGTAGTTACAGGCCCCTGATTCTGTCGACAAACTTGCTCAGAATACGAAGATCTTATTGGATTTTCCACGATTTTTCTGAAATTCCCTTCATTTTATAGTCCAAAATGCCTCTATTTCCTTCCTAATTAACTGGGAATTTTCATAATTATCTGATAGATTCCAATTCGTTTTTTCTGCAAAAAAATCCCCTTTTTTTTTCAGACATGATACAGCGAAAGATCTCCCCCACCCTCTCTACGTCATGTTTACCAATTTCCGATTCCGCCGGAAATTTGAGGATTCAAAAGGGGATTGACATTTATAAAGAGATTCTCAATTAAAGTTCAAAGGTTTAAACACACGAAGCACCTGGAACAGAGGTGGAACGTCACATTGTTTTGCTTTTTTCCCAATGAATCACAGTTTTTTTCTTCTTTTTTTTGAAAAAAACAATCCCTATGACTCGAATTTAATCAGGAACACATTGAATTATTAATGAGAATGAAAAAATATGGAATCTCATCATCCACATGCATAAATCATCATTATTCAGACTGTACGTTCTCCGGGAAGCCGATACAATGTCGATCGTCGCGCCATCGTGTGCATCTCTAGAATGGTGTGATGACCTGGATCGAAATGTGGCTAGTCGCCTTGGATTCGACGAATCCTCCTCACCGCAGCGACTCCGAAGAGCCAATCTGGATTGGGATATGGAATCAGAGGTCGTCGGAAGAACCCTATCTACCGTATCCTTCTCGCTAACCCGAGAAATCGAGCCGAAATTCGCGCCGAAATCATCTAGAGATTTGATGGTAATGGCGTGTGAAATGTTCCAACCGTACTCCCCACCATTCCGGGTATTAAAACCTCCCTTTAAACCTAGCTACAGTAACCCTTTGCAGGACTTGCAAACGATCTACCACAAGCGTCGTCTGAAGCGAGTCGCCGTTCCGAACCTTCCAGAATCCGGTGAATCTTGTGTGGAACTGTTCATGCGATCGGCTCTCTACCACAAATGCTCATTGCTCCGCGATGCCACGTGGTCGACGATTGAGAAGGTAAGAAGGGGGAGATGGATTCTTTGAAACACATCGGCGACACTTCCGGGTCATTAATTTCTAATTTTGTGCGCCCCGAAACAAGTCGGGAGAAAAAGGTCAATTGGCTTTTTACTCGGTTTTTTGGTTGTTGCCTTCTGAAGATGATGACGTCGATGAGCACTTTTGTCAGAAAAAAAGCGTTCTGAAATGAGAATATTCAGATGACACACGCACGCATAGACAGACACTCTTCACAATTCAATAATCTCTTTTGTTTTTGGGGTTGGTAGAAGCCGATTCGGTTTACGTTCGGATGAACACGCAAATTTGGAAAAAAGAGAAAATAAAAAAGGATTAAAATTATCGTCACTGAAGGAGTACTCGTGTTCCCTCGAAATCAGCTCTTTTCCGTCCCCTAGGAAGGAAAAAAGACTACGGTAATCTGAAAGAAGCGTGACACACACTGGTGGTGGATTATTTATGAAGACTCCTAGAATATTCGTTCGAGAGCAGAGCAAGAAAAAAAAGACCACACATACAACACAAAGAGATCGAAGACTTCTTCCTAATCTTGTTTCGTCGTCGTTTTCTGTGAGAAAAGAGTTTTCTTGAAGAGAAAAATGAGAAAAACGGGAGTTTGAATTATTTGGAAGATTTGGAAGGATTTTGACAATTTTTGATGAAAGGAATCCGGATTGTACTTGCTATCAGAGCAGCTGCCAAAACAGGAATATCCAATTTTAGAAAGAGAACTCTAGAACATATCAATTCCATTCCGACCCGATGCCTTCTTCTTCTTTTTATTTTGTTCTTCTTTTTCTGAAAAAACCCCTTTTTCTCACGTGCCACGACAACCACAAAATTCTTCGAAAATTTCGAAAATGGAAAAGTGCACTCGACTCTTCAGATGTGGACGTCATTTGTGTCTGCTTCTGCCCACCAAAACCACCGGTAGATTTAATTAGAAGAGCAGTGATGTGTCCGAGTAGTCAGATGACACACACACGAAATCAGATGAAGGGGAAGACAAAAAAGTGGAATTTCATAGGCTCCAATGAGTTCTACGTGACGACTGCTCATTAAGATGAGTTTCGAGAAAAAAATATATATATAGAATAAAAAGAAGAGCCACCGTAATCCTCTTCCCATCTCAGTAATTGCCTCTCTTCTGTCTATTAACCCGCCCGCCCGTGTTTCGAGATCCAATTTTCCGGCCGCTTCGCTTTTTAGACGACTCCCTGTCGACCCCCTCCCTCCAAAAAGACCTCACACGAAGGAAAAAAGGAGACATCTCTGCACAACTTTCTTCTTTTTTCCATCTTTTCATGCCTGAAGAAGAAAAAAAAAGGAAAAAAGAGTCTCTAACGAAGTGAGAAAAGTGAATGTAAACAAGACCTACAGCGAAGAATTTATGATGAAGTGAAGAGATTTTCGAGTTTTTTCCCGGGGATTTGTTGAGCAGGCAGCGAAAACGAACGAAAACACGATGGTCTTCGCACGTCACACCTGTTTTTTCTTCTACACCGGGGAACGGATGAATAGGAGGGGATTAGATGTGGAACCGATGATTATCAAAGATGGACAATTTACCTCCCGGATCTTGTTTATTCATCCGTATTCATCTTCTTTAGAAAAACGCAATTCTCTTTGCCAGAGAAGTCTTCCCGAAAGAAAACAAAAAATAATAACAATTTCGGACTTTATTCATTTCTGTTTCATCAGTAGCATTATTAGTTTATCACGAAGACAATTCCAAGAAAGTGTGGGAGAAGGAAAGGGGAGTATACATAATATCTAGACGGAGGAATTAGGAAGGAAGGAGACAGGTTAATAGAAGACTTCTGGCATTGGGAGCTTGTTGTAGTCGAGGAAGGTGGTGAATCCCTTTGGCAAGTTGCAACCGTCGCGTTTGCACAGGCACCGCATGCTCGTCTGAGATGGGTGGTTGGCGGCGTGGAATTGGAAGGCCTGGAACGAAGAGAAGTAAAAACTCTGGATTTCGGTATTCTAGAACTTACTTCTTGGAGGCACACGTTGAGAACCGAGTATCCGGGGATGGATCCTCCGTAGACGGCAAGGATGTTGGAGTAGTCGTCGCTCTCCATATCAACTCCGTTCACATAGAACTTGTTGAAGTCTTTGCTATCCGGCATGTAAGAACAGAGCTCATAGACTGGCTCACTCAGACGGTACCCCGAAGCAGGGTTACGGTCCTCGTTGAGCTCCCAACAGCGAATGGCTTTATGGAGTTGCTCACGAGCGTCTTGAACCGTGTTCTTGGCCGGAGCGTGAACCGAATAGGCGGAGATGGCGACGACGGCCGAATAGATGACAACGAAGGCCGGTTTGGAGAACATTCTTCGAAACAGAGAAAAGAATCGAAGAAGAAGTTTGAGTGGAAGTCCGAGGGGTTGGGGGGACTAGCTCGAAAGCAGCACTCGATGATGATGAGAACTGCGGAGAACGGTGCTTTTATGGCGAGCCTGAAAGGGCGGAGCCTCGTGGGGGTCTGAGAGGAGAGGAAAGAGGCGGCGCCTTGTTGCTCAGAAGATGAAGAAGAGAGCTGAGAGAAGAGGTAGAAGATGGGCGTTCTTTCTGGCAGTAGAGCCCATGTGACAGTGATAATGAGCAGATTTTCGACAAGAACTATAATCTGATCAAAAAGGGAAAAAGCATTTTGTGATAGGGCAAAGTGGGGGATCGGCAGATGTTCTGGATAAGGTTCTTAGCGTGGAAGAGTTTAGAGTGTCTGTGAGATTCTGGGCCCTGGAGAACTAGGGACTACAGTAATCCATGCCCTCCTTGTTTTTGATGACGATGCTCTCTGAACATGTGCTGCTCATTAGACGCGAAATAATGAGAGCGACCTCCGACACCGTATTCTGAAAAGTTCTTACTCGTCAAGTTCATCCCCTTTCGAGCAATGTTTCTAAGCGGATTCCGGCAAAAAGTCCTTTTCTTCTGCTTTTTCTTAGAAGGCGTAGGCTCCAAGACACATATTGCATCACAAGATTGACGTCTTATGAAACATGCGAAATAAAAAAAGGGGTTTCAAAGAAATCATCGTCTTGCACTATTAGAAGGAAACTCTGATTCCACTTGACTGAATGCGTCTGGTTTTGGATTTAGATGGAGGAATGAGTGGGATTTGATCTTTTCGCCTCCTCCTTCTGTCCTAAACTGTCTTGAAAGGGGCTGAAAGTGGCACTTGGAGTTCTCCTTTTTGCGTGTCGAGAGTCTTTCTAGCTGGAAGAGCCCCGAAAGAGCCTTCTGAATCATCGGCAAGGTTCCAAATATGTCATCGAGTTTCGATGATCCAACCTTTCTGATCTCAACGTCAACCTGCTCTCCGTTTGTATTCTGATCGCTTCCATCATCGGTGCGTGCAAAAACTGCAAACCAGAGAACCGAAACGGAGCAATGTTTCTGATCGTAGCCTCGAGAACATTCTCAGAATCGGGGCAATACGCGTTTCCGTTAAAATCACACCAGGAAATTGAGAAAGAGATTACTGTAAAGACTGAGGCAATAACAAAAAAGAATATGGGTGGCTTATCCCATGATCATCATCATAGCAGCTCGGAGGCGAATTTTATAAACAAATCGCTCAAGAGAAAAATAAGAACGAAAAAGTAATTTTTTAGAAAATGATAAACAAAAACAGAACGAATAAACTCATGAAAGAGCGAAGTTCGAATAGAATTTATTTTCGGGGAAACTAGAAAGCAACTACAGTATCCCCTGATTTCAGCGCTTCGACACCGCCATCAACGAGTGCGACTTTATGAACAAATGGCCGGAATATGAGCCGAAAACGATGCGTCGGGACCTGAAAAAACTCCACGATCTGGTAAGCTTTCTTATTTTTGTGGAAAACTTTTGGGAATCCGGGCGGTATTTGGAAATAGAGAAAAAAAATCCGGAAATTTGAAAGAAAATGCCATGTACTTCGGAAATGGCACTTTTTTGGAACATATCCGGGGACAAGTTGACTTTATGGGGCCCTTCTATAAAAAGATTTCCTGGAACTCCCCAGAGTTCAGGAGTACTGTACTTTCTCAGCCCAATCGTTTCCCACGTTTTGTTTTCCTTTTTCTCTTATTCCAAAAAAGAACAATAGACGTCGTCGCATAATGATTTTCCTCAGAAAACGTGTGGAAATACACCAAAGTCCACAGATGATGTTAGATGTTAGTAGAAATGAGAAAAGGGGGAAAAGATCATCTCCCACACATACATAAACACGAAACAACGTTCTCAAATCGGATCAGATTGTTTCTGATCCACCATCCGCAAGAAAAAGAGTCAGATTCCAGAGATCAAATCAATTTTCATTCATCTATTTCAGGCATCCTCTTCTTCTTCTTCTACCACGGATTCCGGCGGCTCATCGGATCTCGATGAGGATCATCGCAGAGCGTATCGCGTGTTAATGGTACTCGAAGCGAAACGAGCCTACGACGAACGCCTTGCAGGACTTTTCTGTGAAGATTGGTTCGATGTGGACAGTCCGGCGGATGTCTTCAGGATTCTTGCCAAAGGGGACGATGAGTTGCCTCCAAAGGTAAGGAAGAAGAAAAGGATGACGTGGACTAGGCATTAGTAAAATGACTTTTGAAAAGTAGTCGGCGCGCATTTGGGGGCATAAACCGATAAGCGATCCGATTATGTTCGAGTTTTCCAGAAGGATGTGCATTAGGAGCAGAAGAAAAAGGAGAGGGGGATCTTAGAAACTACAGTAGTCCCTCTATGTACTTTAACCCTTTTGAATAGGGGAATGAGAGTTTTTGAAATCATGAAACTGATTATTAATTCGATCGACTCTAAATTGAAGGCTTTTTGAGAGTATTATTACTGCTCTGAGTGCACTTTTTTGCTTTCTGCAAATGATGTGATAGTAGAAGATGTTTCATCAGAAGACAATGGAACGGATTTATGGAAGAGTCTGTTGAATGACGTGTGAACTCCCTGGAAGTCGTCGCTTCCAAGGATACCTTTTGAATTTCAAAAAACGTCTTATGTCTTCAGAATCCATGATTCATTTCGCATCATCACAATGTAACATCGTCTTTTTGAAACGATGCACTTTGGAGACAGATAATACACACAACATCCAAATCAGAATCGGATTGTTTTTCGCTTTCAGAGTAATGAGAGCTCTCATCACCGCGCGCGTCTACCGAATGTACCGCCTAATCTGACGAAAAAACTTTTGTTCTCCTTTTTCTATTTCCCCCATTCTATTTTTTTCGATGATTACGTAGTAGCAGAAAAAGGAGGAGGAGGAACTTTTCATTGAAAACGGAACAGAACGATAGAGAAGAATTGGTGACTGATTATTACTCAATTGTTATAAAAACGACGTGGATTACGTGGCGCCCCTGCGGAACGTCAGAGAGAGAGAGAGAGAGAGAGAGAGAGAGAGAGAGAGAGAGAGAGAGAGAAATGGATAACGGTTCAGTGAACGAACGCCTTTCTCATTATTCACAGATCACAACACACAATGGCGTATACGGTGTGACGAACCAAAAAAAGGGGAGAGCCTGCGTGACTTTTTGCTCTTTTTGGTATATTCTATAAGAGGAATGGAGAGAGCTAATTAGAGTCTAAAATAAGGTTTTTCGCGTCAGAAAGTAGAGAGTTCAGACAGGGAAAATATCTGGAAACTATACTTTTCTGACGAGAAATTGGCTGAAAACGACAGAAAAATAGCGAAAAAACTGACGGAAAAAACGCTAAAAACGCTAAAAACGCTAAAAAAATAACTGAAAAATGGCAGAAAACGCGCTGAAAATTACCAAAAAACTGATGAAAAAATGCTAAAAACGCTTAAAAATTGCCGAAAAACGCTTTAAAAACGCTCAAAAATTGCCGAAAAACGCTGAAAAATTGCCGGAAAACGAACTGAAAAAGTCCTAAAAATCCCAATTTTTCCCCAGAAATTCTCCGAAAAAGCAACAAAAATCCCCTGTCATTTTCAGATTCTCTGGAACATTCTATGCCGAATCAGCGGTGTCTCCATCGAGATAATCGACGCCCGTGTTCTCTCCGAACGTCCGAAAGTCCAACGATTCTCGTCTTCAGCCTCCCCGACGCCCTGCCTAACGTGGCTTCGCCTCGGAAACCGTCCGGTGCCACTTTTCTACATCCCCGATGATGAATAACACTGGTTTTATTGCTCTCTCTTTTTCAGTTAATTTTTCTGTATTTATCGGGTATTCATTTCCTTTTTTATCCTGCACCCACCAGGAGGTTCCCTTTCGACTCGAGGAGCTCAACAAATATCGAGATTCTTTATTTTCCACCATCTTTCCATGATTTTCTCTCTTTCCCCCGGTGCCACACTCGTTTCTTCCCTTCTAGTTTTTTGGCCGGTTAACTCATCATTCTGTATTTTTTCATTTATTACACTTGTAGCGTTTCCCACCGTTTTTTGTAGTTGTTGCTTTCTTTGAGACTCTAGGCAATTCATGTTATCATTTTTTTTTATTTCCCACAATTTTTTCTGACGGCTTAATACGTTTTGCTAAATAATTGAAAGATTTTTATCAAACACACATAAAATCTAGAATTTTCAGAATTTTTATTTGCAGTTTAAAAAAGGTTTTTTGACAGAATTTCAACGGAAAAAACTAGAAGTTCGAAGGATATTGAAGAATGACGGAAAAAGAAATTCTCGAAGAATTGTTGTCTAATGTTCACTTTCACAGACTGCACAGTTTTTCTGCATACCGTAATTTTAAAATATGACGTCATTGAAATTAGAATGAGCAATATCTTTCTCGCTGTTTCAAATTCTTTGAAAATTCTAACAAAAAATGCCTGTAAAAGCCGACGTGGAAACCATCGGAACCTACTCGGTTCTTGACAAAAAGTAGGCTTTTTCTCATTTACTTTTTTTATTTTTCGAAAAAAAAATTTCCCCTCACAGAAAGCTAATTCTGAATGCTCTTCCGCCACGTCTCAACGAGAATTTATACGGAAAACTGAACGAAGAAATCGATTTGACACGTGGAAACGAGGGATTCAAAGCTATCGAAGATTCCGAAGACTCGCTTCTCGACTATATTCAGAAGACGTCGAAACAAGGATCCCGGTTGAAGGAGATAGGAGATTTCATTGCGAATCCACGGATTCTGAACGCTTTTGCTCGTTCCGCCGAGCTGGAAATTCGAGCGATTCGACACAATGAAGTCGTCTTTTTGGTTGATAAAATCGCGGAAAAGTGAGCCCTATTTTCAATTTTGAAGAGGAAAAATGAGTTTCAGCGCTGACTCGTCGATTCAATGTCTCGAGAAGTTCAAACAATACATGACGTTGAATGAAAAAGGAGAGCCGCGAGGAGATAAATTAGAGAATAAGGCGACGACGAAAGTGGTGAATAGATTGACTTTGTGTTCCGAAAACTCGACGCTGAAAGTGGTGTATTCAGCGAAAATCGACGCAGTTGATAGAGGTTTCTTTTTTTAAAATTAAAATAAAATTTAAAAAATAAATTTCAGAAGGAAAACTAATCGAGCTGAAAACCACTGCCCTCGGACACAGTAAATGGGTCGAGAAACAATGTCTCCGTCATTATCTTCAATCGTTTCTCGCCAACTCGCCCTACACAGTTTACGGCCGCAGAACGAATTTCCAGGAGCAGATTATTCATAAAGTTAATTGTCTCTTTTCGAAAAATGGCTTAATTTTTTAAAATTCAGATTGAAAAAATCCCAACAAAAAGCATTCCGACGCAACGTGTCACGTGGAAAGAAGAAGAGTGCTTCGAGAAATTATTCAATATTCTCCAGGAAATTGAGTCGCGTTTAGAGTTTGAGGATGAGGCGATCGTTGTGAAAGTGACAAAAGATGGAATTGATTTCGAGGAAGACGATAATTGTGAACTTGTTAATCCATTGTTTTTGAGATATTTTGAATAAAATAACAGTTTATTTCGCAAGAATAAAAATGACTCACACAAACAAAAAATATTCGAGAACAAATTTCTCTTATTCATTTCGCTAAAAACAATGAATAAATCGGCGTTATTCTTTATTTTTAGAAACTTTTCTTATCAAAAGCAGGGCGTTCTTTTCAAGGTTACGGTACGCAGAAAAACTGTGTAGTCTGTGAAAGTGAACATTAGACAATAACTTTTCGAGAATTTCTTTATTTCCTCATTCTTCACTCCTTTATATCGATGTGATTTCTTTTACTAACTAGTCTTCAGAGTAATAATGCCAGTGAAGGTTAATATCGAAAGAGTTGGAACTTTCAAAAAATTCCCTAACCGGTAAGCGATACGAAAAATGCAAATCCAGCCAACCGTTATTTCAGAACAGTCCAACCGGGTGCTCTTCCTCCGCGTCTCAACGAAAGCGATTATTTGTATGGAGATCTAGACGAAGAGCTGGATTTAAGTCTCCGATCCGAAGGATTCAGAGATGTCGGAAAAAACGATAGATACCAGTCGTTTTTCAATTATCTCCGAAAAACTTCACCGCAGGGATCCTCAATGAAAGAGGTATGCGATTTGAAGAAATATCAAAAGAAAATGATTTTCAGGTCATCGGAGCCGATTTCGTTTCGAATCGCCGAAATCTGTTGGTTCTCGCCAAATCAGCGTATGACATTGACCGAATGGATATTCAAGCGTACCGTCAGAACGGCGTCATTTTTCTGTGTGATAAGGGAATAGATCGACGTGACAATGGTCCTCCATACGGATACAAATTCGAACAATACATGACACTGGGAAAAAACAGGCTGCCACATGACAAATACGAGAAAGTGTCGAATGGCTCCTGTGTTAAGGCGGTGTTAAGAACGACGCTGTCATCGGGAGAAGATCAGCTCAAAGTGCTCTATGCCGCTGAAGTCGATGCAATTGATAAAAGTGAGCGGGTTTTGTGAAAATCTAGATTTATTTCTCCTTTTTCAGATAAAAATTACGTCGAAATAAAAACGACCGGAATGGATCATGACCTCTGGCTTGAAAGAGGGAGCCTCAGAGATTACCTTCAGAGCTCTCTGGCCGGCGTTCCCTACATCATTTACGGCCAAAAACGTTCCAATACTCCATTCGTTTATGAGGTAACAGTGTCTCAATAAAAACCATCGAAAAAAATCCATTTCAGACCAGAAAAGTGTACACAGAAGACATTCCAAAAGAGGACGTCTACTGGAAGAAGGAAGGAAGTTTGCTATAAACAGCTCTTTGACGTTCTTCAGAAGATCCAATCGAAGTTGGAATACGACGACGAGGCGATCGTTGTGAAAGTGAGAAAAGATGGGCTGTCCTTTGAACCGGAGTGCTCCAAAAACTGCGTCTTCATGGATCCACAGTTCCTTGATCATTTTGATAATTAATTGTTTTTATTCGCCTAGTTTTATCATTTTTCCACTGACTTTTATCCCAAATTGTACATAACAAAGCTTATTTTTTATTCGACAAATTCGAGTTTCCATCTGTATTTTTACAGACTTGATATTTTAAATTCCTTACTTTTTATTATTTGTATCATTTTCAGAACTAATAATGTCAGTCACAGTCGACGTAAAACGAATCGGAACTTACACAAAACTCGCCGATAAGTAAGTTTTCTCTCCGTTTCTAATGACAATGAATTCAGAACTGCCGTTCCAAACGGAAAACCGCCGCGACTCAACGAAAGTCCTCATTTGTATGGAAATTTAAAAGAAAGTCTCGATTTGAGAATCGGAGTAGAGCGATTCAAAGATCAGGGATACGGAGATAAACTCCACTCAATTTGTGATTATATCCGGAAGACATCGGCTCCAGGATCCTCTTTGAAAGAGGCAATCGATGCCGATTTCGTTTCGAATCGGAGAATAATGAAGTTCATCGCCAGATCCGCCTATCGCCGGGAATCGGTCGATATTCGAGCGATTCGCAAGAACGGAGTCATTTTCTTGTGTGATAATAATCGGATAAGGTTAATTTTAGCTGCCGATTCATCTCCTAGTCTCTATTTTTCCAGCCCCGACAACTACTCTTCACACGGATTCAAATTCGAACAGTACATGACACTTGATTCAAACGGGCGTCCCCACAGAAAATATGAGAAAGTGTCGAATGCAAAATCCGGAAAAACGGTTCTCCGAACGACTATTTCATCTGGAAATGGGCAACTGAAAGTGATTTATGCTGCTGAAACAGACGCGATGGATAGCCGTAAGAGAGTCAATTAAAAAATAAAACAGAGTTTAAATTTCAGAAGGAAACTGTGTGGAACTGAAAACGACTGGAATGGATCATTCGAGATGGCTCAAAGTGGCGAGTCTCGATCATTATCTTCAGAGCTTCTTCGCCAATGTTCCTTATATTATTTTCGGACGGAAGCAAAGCCATACAGTCTCCATCGTTTATAAAGTAATCTGAATACCTATTTTGACCTCCTAGCCGCCATTTTTATTTACAGACCGATAAAATCTGGACGGATGCGATTCCGAACGACAGCGTCTCCTGGAACAAAGAAGTCTGCTTCGAACAGCTTTTCAACGTTCTAGACACCATCAAAACGTATCTTCAACGTGACGGCGATGCGCTCGTTCTGAAGATCAGAAGTGAAGGAATCTCTTATGAATTGGGAAACTCCGGATTCAATTTCCCGGATCCCAGATTCTTGAGTCATTTCCATAATTAATATGTACTTTGTTATCCTATTGTTTTACCCGCATTCATCCAAAAAGTATCAGAAAGAGAATTTTATCAATAAATCAAAGAATTATAAAGAACCCCCACTGTAATCCCCCGGATATTGCTCCCCCTGTTGTAGTTGTTTGTGTTGCCCATCGTGATTGGTCAATTCGGCACGTGGACGTCGATTCCGCTTCATGATCGTTTTATTGCACAATTCGGCTGGCCTTTGGACTCCGTTCTTTCGGAAATAGAGGGAGCAGCCGCTGGAAATTTAGTTGTATTTCGGTGAAGAGGGGAGATATGGAGAAGGTGTCAACAGATGAAATGTTGCTAATGATAAACTAAGCATTTTGTTAGTTGACAACTTTTTTTTATCTTTTGAAAGAAAGGAGATGTCCCACAGGTTTTGAGTCGCATAGATTACTGTAGTCACTCTTCAAACGCTCATATCTAGGTTCTCAGGAGAGATACAGAAAAGTTATCAACTACAAAAATGTTGCTCATGATAAGCTGAACATTTTGTTAGTTAGCAGCTTTTTTGTATCTTTTGAAAGAAAGGAGATATTAGCTGGCAAAGGTTTTGAGTCGCTTAGATTACTGTAGTTGATTTTCAAACCCTCATATCTCGACTCCCAAAAGAGATATCATAAAGTTGTCAACTACAAAAATGTTGCTCATGATAGGTTGAGCATTTTGTTAGTTGGAAGGTTTTTTGTATCTCTGATGGTTAATGAGTTACGTGCTCTCAAAAACTGTCTAGCCGCCTCTTCACCACTCCTGCTTTCTCTGCCCCCTCTTCAAGCGGTCCTATCTCACTAGCCATAAGCGCTATCAAAAATTTATCAACTACAAAAATATTGCTCATAATAAGCCGAACATTTTATCGATTAACAGTTTTCTTCTATCTTTAATGGTTAGCGAGTTACGCGCTCTTAAAAACTGCTCTCCCTCTATCCGCGTCCTATTATCTCTGCCCCCTCTCCAAGCGCCCCTATCTCCCTAGCCATGATCGCTATCGAAAAGTTGTCAACTAAACAAAAATAGCCCTTAATCAGCTCTACATTTCCCTAGTTAATACATTTTCCGTATCTCTAACAAGAACCGACTTACTTGCACTCAACGGCGCCACTCTCCGTTCGTCGCCAAAGCGTCGTTTGACGTGTCCCGCAATTCGGATTCGAGCACACCGATTTGATGTGGTAGGTGGAAGGCTGAAATTCAAAATTTAATCCTTATTTCCCTGTCTATTTTTACCTTTTTCGGGATACTTTTCCTTGGTTTCCCTCCATAGTTCTCTTGTTCCGGGATATAGGTCTGTTGGGGATACTGTACATACCCGGGGTTCATTGGTGTCACATCGAAACTTCCGAAGACCGAAGTGACTGGTGGAAGTGGTTGGACGGGATACACTGAATTTAATTATTTTTATTAGAAGGGCATCCCTTTAAACTTACCGAAATATTGTCCGAAATCCTCATATGTCTGGTCATACTGTGGCTGGGGGACAGGCTCATAGGGCATCTGATCTACGGGATTCCCGTTGTCAAAGTGCATTTGATGAGAATGCATATTCCCATTTTTGTCGATATATCCATAAGAATATGTATTCTGATGTTGTGGAGGAGAGGAAGAAGAAGAAGACGATGAGGACGATGGATACATGATCGAATGGTTCTGTGTGCGGACCTTCTTGACACAGAAGAAGAAGACAGGGAGACCGCCCATTACGCAATGGGCGGAGCTAGGTAGGGTATACTGTAGTCCTTCGGGAGATTAAGCTTAATTTTTTAAAAAGCACCGGAAGTCTGAATTTGAAGTTTCATGAACTCCAAGTTTTTCGAAAAGATATCTAAATCTTATCGATTTGTTGAACCTATCGAATCGAAAAAAGTTTGAGTTAAGATATGAAATCAATTGGATTATCAATAGGTACTATCTCGAGACTTTATACGATAATTCTTTCTAATAGTTTCTGTTTTCAAATAGTTCAGTTCAATAGGGTCTAGGCCCATACAGTTCAACCTATTTCTGGTTTTCTGCCCGGTAGCTTGAAGATTTTTAGCGTCTCACAGAAATTGCGTAATAATAAAAAATGATGTGTTATTTCAAGAACTTTGTGAATATAAAATTCATTGTTTAGGTCTGTCCTGAGCCCTGAGCAATTTTCAGAGTGATCGGAGAATTGGAAACCAAGCACCAGACTCCTGAAAATAGGCATAGCAGTCTTTTTCTATATACTTTTGAACGTTACTATAATATAAGTCACGTGACAACATTATTCTCAAAAACTAAATTGCCAATTTCAAAATTGGATTTCCCGTTATAATTGAAACTTATCTCAAGCATTCACAAGACTTTTTATGGCATAGGACCTCTTCCAAAGAGGATCCTGGCGCCTCTTTCTTCCAGATAAAATCACAAGTTGATCAGAATTTATCTCTGTACCTTCGCTTTCTGAACTGCTCTAACCTGATAGTCAAATCGAAACCTTCATTTCAATATCCATGCAAATGGGCATTTTGAAAGTTATTAAAATTAATTTCTTCTGAAAAACTAAAATTTTCGGTCAGAACTTCAATTTTAAACGACTTTGTTCAGATTTCCAATTTGCTTGATCATTAACGTTCTGAAACTTTTTCATCCGATTCCAGATTTTTTTTTCTATAGTTATATGCAGTTAAATCTCCCGTTCTCTTTTCATAGGACCCACTTACCCATTTACAACCCTTTGTGTACAGTAGTCTTTCTCATCTATCTTATCATCCTTGTCTCCCTTTTTTCGGTTTTCCATTGTCTATATTTTTTACAATCTGTCACTGTGACATGACAAGATAGTAATGAGCGATTGGGGAAGGAATTGGGTTATCCTAAAATAGAATATTGCATATATATCATGATTAAAATTTGAAAAATAACTTTGAAAAATAGATTTTCTTCCAGAACCTGTAAGATTTTCATTTCCTGTTCAAAATCTCAAATTGCGGGTCTCACTAGTCTCTCACACACTGATCAAAATTTTGTTTTAAAAAACTTCAAAGTGCCCATTGTAACATTTCACAACAACTATCTTCACCAACAAGTGACGCTTCTTCTTGCTCATACTTACTCGAAATGCTCCGCCTTCTTCTTGCTCACGCTTACATTCCTCACTTTTCACTGGAACATTCCCAATTCTGAATTTTATTTTCGAAACATGCCAATTTCTATTGATATTAGCCGAATTGGGTCCTACACTAGACTCAGAGACAAGTGAGTTTTGAGATTTTGGAGCTCTGATTCTGAAAAATTGCTCATTTTCAAAGTGATCCTGATGAAAAAATTTTTTTGAAACCTAGTCATGATTATACTCTTTTTGACCGTCTTGACTTGCTGATTCAGAAAATCAAAAAATTTTTGAGTTTGGACTGAAAATAACCGGGTTACGGTAGTTTTTCGGTTATTCCAGATGAGACTTGTACATGGCTTCAGATATTATGAAACTTATCTAAGCAATTGATTCAAGTGGAATAGACTCTATAAAAAGTTATGACTGTTTACTTTCCATAAAAATGTTTATATTTCGAAACTTTAACGTTATCAGCATGTGACGCTGATTCTTCCTCACCCTTATTAACCCACTTTTCACTGGAAAATTCTCATTCTTTAATTTTTGAAATATGTCGATTACTATCGATATTAACCAAATTGGATCTTACACTAGGCTCAGAGACAAGTAAGTTTATAGTGTCTTAGAGTTTAACCCAAAATTCAAAAGCCTTTTTCCATATTTAAATTTATGATGTTCGAATTTCTCTTCCGATCTCTATGAAAATAATATATTCGTGATCAGCAAGGCGAGCCGGTTAGAATGAGTATAATCATGACTAGATTTGAAATAGTTTCAAAATTGCTCATTTTTCAAGTCAAAAAATTTTTTCAATGTAACCTTGTCATGATTATACTTATTTTAACCGTCTTAACTTGCTGGTTCTGAAAATCAAAAAAATTTTGAGTTTGGATAGAAACTGGCTGGATTACGGTAGTTTTTTGGTTATTCGAGACAAGAACACTACGTGTATCTAAAAATCAAAAAATTGACCGGGTTACGGTAGTTTTTCGGTTTCAGGGGTGGGACCTTCTTTTTAAGCAAATTAAAGTCTTGTCCCGCCCATTTTTAGTTTGTAAACATCCTCAGATTGTTAATTTTAAAACTAAGCATCGCATAAATCTTGTCAGATTGGAGGAAGTTAGGACCCATTTTGAGCCTACTGACCCAATAATTAACACTCAAAAAATTTCAGTTCTGTGAAAGTGGACACTCCCGCGAGTCGTTTGAATGAGAACCCAAGACTCTATGGAGACCTCAAGAACAAGCAATTGGACCTATCTAAAGGAAGTGATAACTTCAGAGACGAAGGATATGGAGATGTCTTTTTTTCCTTTTCCAACTACCTGAAAAGCAAGTTTCCATCAGGAACCCTTCTGAAAGACGCCGTCGACGCAGATTTCATTTCCACCCGACAGAATCTCACCCTCATCGCAAAATCGGCCTTCGACACAAAGAAGCTAGTGGTGATCAGAGCTCTCCGTAAGAACGGAGTCATTTTTCTGTGCAATACAGCATCGGAAAACGAGAAACCGTATAGTGGGTATGGGTGTGGATTCGGATACAAATTCGAGCAATACATGACGCTGAACGAGAACGGAAAACCGTATGGGGAGAACGAGGGAGTGTCGAATGCGGAATGTTGGAAGGCCGTGTTGAGGACCACTATTAAATCGGAGACTGGCGCGGTGAAAGTGCTCTATGCAGCTGAGACGGATGCGGTGGATCGAGGTAAACCAGGAATCGGTGTGTCGTTTCGAAAGAATTTCGAAAAAATTTTTCGAAAAATTCACGAAAATTTTTTCGAAACATTCTCGAAAAAATTTCGAGAAAATTTCGAGAAAATTTTCGAAAAACGCATTTTTCGAGAAATAATTTTCCGGAACGACACGCTTCCAGGAAAAAATTTCTCGAAAAGTTCTCGAAAAATTCTCGAAAAAATTCTCAAAAAATTCTCGAAAAATTCTCGAAAATTTTTCGATAAATTTTTCGAAAAACGCATTTTTCGAGAAATAATTTTTCGAAGCGACACACTGCCAGGAATCAGATAATTTTTAAATATTGCAGATGGTAAATTCTGCGAAATGAAAACATCGGCTTATAGTCCGCAATCTTGGCTGAGTGATCAGAGCCTCCATCACTATCTTCAATGCTATTTGGGCGGAGTCTCATTCTTTGTCAAGGGTCATAGAAACAAAAGATTCATTGACGAGGTCAGTTTCATTTTTTTTTAATTTTTAAAAGAATGGTTTTCTAAAAAGTTTTAAAAATAAGTCACAATGATTCAGGTGGAGAAAATCGATGTTAGCAGTATTCCTGGAATGGGCGTTACTTGGAGACCTGCTGACTGCTTGACCAGATTGTTCAAAGTGCTTCAGGAAGTGAAAGAGAAATTGACAGAGGATGGAAAGGCTCTCAAGATTAAAATAGGGAATGGAGGAGTCACCTATGAGTCGGAGAACGGGAATGATTGCCACTTTGTGAATCAGCAATTGTTGGACTATTTTAATTGATTTTTTTTGATTTTTGAAGACCCGAACTGATATTTTTATCCTTTCCTACTCCTACTCATATTTCATTTTTTACAAATAAAATAAGTCATTTTCAAATTTTCTAAAAATCATAATCTAGACAAGCATACCTTGGTTCTGTAAACGGCTCAGTTCTGTAGTCCTCTCGGAAAAAAACCGTCATACTCGTTTTGACTAGCTGATTCTAGAAATAAAAGAATTTTAGGTTTTAGTCAAAAATCCAGTCTCATCTCCACGTTTTTCCTTTCTACAGAGTCCCATTTTACAATCCTTTGTGTACAGTAATCATCTATCCTCATGAACCCATAGTCTGTAAAAAACTTGGCACTTTTCATAGTTATATATAATTGAATCACATCTTTCCCTTTATGGAACCCATTTACAACCCTTTGTGTACAGTAGTCTTTCTCATCTATCTTATCATCCTTGTCTCCCTTTTTTCGGTTTTCCATTGTCTATATTTTTTACAATCTGTCACTGTGACATGACAAGATAGTAATGAGCGATTGGGGAATAAAAATGGTATTTGAGTAGATTCTAGGCAAAATAATTCGGGAGAAAACATTCATACAGAAAAAAAACGGGTGTGTTATCTTTGAAAAAGCATATCTTGCTAAGGAGTGGAGATACAAAAAAACGATTAACTAACGGAATGTGAACCTTATTATGAGCAACATTTTTGTAATTGACAGCTTTTCTTTATATCCTTCAAGAATCGTGATATGATCGTTTGAAGAACAACTATAGTAGTCTATGCGACTCTAGCCTTTCGCGAAACAAAATCTCCCTTCATTTGAAAGATACAAAAAAGTTATCAATTAACAAAATGCTCAGTTTTTTATGAGCAATATTTTATTTTTTGACTATTTTTTGATAGCGTTGCTGCCTACAGAGATAAGAACGTTCGAAGAGGCCTAGAAAAAAAATAGAAGAAGTAGCACTTTTCATATGAGTCTTTGAGAGCGCCTAACTCACTAACTATCAGAGATACAAAAAACTTTTAACAAACAAAATGTTTAGCTTATTATGAGCAACATTTTTGTAGTTAACAATTTTTTGATACCTATCATACCCACCGAGATAGTAGCCATTAAAGACACACATAGAAAATAATAGAGGTACAAGTCTTTGAAAACGCCTAACCCACTGACCATTAAAGATACAAAATAACTGCCAACTAGCAAAATACTCAGTTTATCATGAGCAACATTTCACCTGTTGATATCATTCCAATATCACCACTCTCGATCGAGATAACCTTTCTTCTAACCTACACACACTAATTTCCACCTGTCCAAACGGAATATGATTTTATTTTTAGAACTTGATCACTTTGGATTTCAAAAGATTTCGCAACCCAGTTATGCGACGTCGCCTTGCATTCAGAAATTCTCATTCTAGGTTTGGGTATAAAAACACGTGTCAAACGGGCTCAATTTCATAATTTTTTTCTCTGAAAATGCAGGTGAATATCAGTCGTCTCGGGACTTTTTTGAAAACCGCGGATAAGTTTTTCAAATTTTTCTAAAAATTATTTTAAATTATTATTCTTCTAGAACAGCGTCTCCAGGAGAGCTTCCGAATCTTCTGAATAAGGATCCCGGGTTGTACGGCGTTCCAACAAAGGAAATCGATCTGAAAAAGGGAAGCGACGGGTTCCAAGACGAGGGATACGGTGATCTCTACGACTCTTTCTTCGATTACATCAAAAAAACTTCACGGAAAGAGATTCCTTTGAAAAAGGCAACTACCGTAATCCTTTTTCTTAATCCAGGTATTCAGGCGGTCAACGCCGATTTCATTTCGAATCGGAGAATCTTGACAATCTTCGCAGAATCTCCATATTTCCGGAAATCGGTTGATATCAAAGCGATTCGTAAAAACGGAGTCATATTTCTATGTGCCTCATGATGAATATGAGCAACCGTCGAATAAAGAAGCGTCGAAAGCCGTTCTTCGAGCTGTATTGAATCGTGAAGATGGGCAGGAGGTCAGGGTGTTGTATGCAGCTGATATGGATGCCATCGATGAGGGTAAATGATAAGAAATTGGCTATAACAAAGATCTTTTTTCAGAAGGGAAATTCGTCGAGATAGTCTCTTCAAAATGCCCTTACAAGCTTTGGCTAAAAAAAACAGAGCCTTCATTATTACATGCAATCCTATCTGGGAAACGTTGATTACATCGTCAGAGGGCAAATAGATAAGGACAATATTGTGCAGAGAGTAAGTTGGCGGGTTCGAACCTGCAGGCCACTTCAAGTTCAAGCCCACTACCGACTGCGCCATGCGGCCGAAACTGGTGGGCAGTTTCGGAATGAATATATAAAGCTTTGAGGTCGACACCATATACACGCGAATGATTCCCGAGAAAGGAGTCGAATGGAATGCCGATTTTTGCATGAAAACGCTGTTCGAAATCCTCCAAAACATTAAGGATCATCTGAAGAATGACGAAGATGCGCTGATGATTCGTATTCGTGGAAGAGACATTTCCTACGACTTTGAGAATCCAGCCAATTGCAATTTCGTCGATCAACGTTTCCTAGACTTTTTCGACACCGCTTAATCAATAAAACACTGTTTTATCTAAATACCCGGAATAATATGAGGGGGGAAAATCGGTAATAGACACCGGCTAAAACAAATCTAGAACAAAAACTATAGACATTAATAAGCAATCCGGGGCGGTGAGACAATATTAGAACATTATTAATAAATATATATGACAGTTAGAAGGAGAGAGATTATCACGTCGACAGTGTGCCAACTTGTCGGAAAATCGATTTTCCGCTTTCGGGGAGCCGTCCCATTCGTTGCAGAACAATGTAGTCGTCGTTTTGCGGCACGTCGGCCTCCGTCGGCACTTCGTCAAACGGGCCGAGGTATCGCGTTTGCGATTTGACGAAGAACTCGCCGGGCGTCAACAATCCACGGAACAGGCGATTGTAGTCTTTCGGAATCGCACGAACTCCCGGCAACTCTGTCGGCGATACTGGGCGTCGGCGTGGGATCTGTTGAAGAGGAGGAGGAGGAGCTGCTCCATTGATCTCGCGCATCGGACGTCGTGGCTCTTGTCGCCGATGGTCGGGGACTTGTGGCGGAGGTGGCGGCGAACTTTTCGACATTCTGAACCAATCGTTTTCGCTGAGCTCGGCGGCCCGCGTCCATCCCGGCGGGAACATTTGAAACGGATCCGATGGTGGAGGCGCCGCGAGAATTTCCGATTCGATCTGAAAATCGATTTTTTTTTGTTTTTAAATATTTTATTTTGAAAAAATCGATTTTTTTTTTGTTTTTTAATTATTTTAAAAAAGGTTTTTGAATAAATAAAATTTGTTTGTGGGGGAAAACTCAAATTAATTTGTTTTTGTTCGAATTTTCTAGAAAAAAAGGGAAACTTACAGCGCGCAATTGCTCCCAACGATTCTCTTGAAGACGTTGCATTATTATTATGTCAAATGGGTGTGAGTGGGTTAGAAATAGATGACAAATCCGGTGTCGGAGGCGAGAGAAACGTCGAATGCCGGAAAACCCAGCAAAAATCTCTAAACGACGCGCCATTTTTCTGGAATTGCCGCCTGAAAAGTAGATCAAATTTTGGGGAAATATTGCGGGTCTGAAAAAACGTTTCTTTTTCAAATTTACCTTGTCATTGCTCCGCCGAAATTCTGAAAAATTTTTAAAAATAAAAAGAAACAAGTTGAAAATCAAAAACTGCCGTAACAACACACAAGAACTCTTTATCCAGTTCAAATTAAACGAACACACACGCAAGTAGAAAATGAAAATGAATGGAGGAGGAGCAGGAAGCGACTCAAATGAGCAGAAATAGGGGGGAGAAAAGCTGCAAAATGGGAACAATAAAAAAACTAAAACAGAGCAATTAGGTGGGGGCGACTCGAGAATTCTGTCACACCGAGGAGGAATAGATAATAAAAGAAGACTTTCTGTGGGGAAAAGGGGAAACAGAGAGGGGCGAATCAAATTGGACACAAAGTTTAAATATATATGTGAAAACTCTCGTCAAAGTAAGACAGAAACAGTTTCTGTGTGGGGGAGAAGAAATGGTATCACGGTTTCGTCTCAGAATCCATTGGATCTGTGAGAAAATCGTGGTGAAAACGAAAAAAAGTTAAAAAGAGAATAAAAATGTGTAGGAGGGGGAGCTGGTTATCGATTGACATGGATAAAGAGGGGGGAAACGAGGGGAGGAAAATGATTGAAAAAAGCAATATATGGATTATTAGAACGAATTGAAAAGCGCTCAGTTAATAACCACAAGTTGTCCGAAAAGTTCGGAGAGAAGACGAGAGGCGTTGGCCTTCGAGAGCTCGACTGGCTCGGTTTGACACTCGGCGTTCTTCATGATGACCGGCTCGGTGGCGGTGTGCGCGTCGTTGGTTCTAGCCATCATCGTTTGTTGCATCGAATGGATGGTCGACGACATGAGCGGCTTGCGAAGATGTCCCTGGAACTGATAGAATCATGAGAAGGGGGGTTTCTTATAGTTTTTTGATTCATATCATTTCAGTCTCTGCCCGTCACTCACCGCTAAGCCAAGAGCGACTAGCCAGGAAGGCGGCTGTTGAGGAATTTGATCGGTTAACTGCGCCTAAACAGTCATAATGACTAAAAGGAATCAGCTGATATCGACGATAACAACACGCAGAACTAAATCAGTCATGCTCATGCTCCACTGAAATGCGCTCTCTCTGGACCAACCGACAAACCCCGAATTCATGCAGAACCAGACATCACGATATATGGGGGAGAATCACTTACCTCATTCTCCGAATCCGGTGTGTGAGACAACGATCCGGCGTCGATTGGCTCTGATGGTGGTTGAGAGTGCATCTGGCCTCCCATCGGTGGACCACCGTTCTGGTTCAATTGATGAAGAAGTGGCATCGGAAGGAATGATGGGAATCGCATTGGCATCTGCTACATTCGGGGATAGTTATTATTCATTAGATTCGAACTTACTTGTGGCGGGAACGTCGGAGGAAGTCCAGGCGGCATCATCATCATCGGTCCTCCGTGAGATCGGCTAGCATTTATCTGATTGGCTGACGCCTCGAACGAATGTACGGGTTGGCTGAACGGATGCTGAAAAAACTATATTTAGAAACGAATTCCCGAGAGATTCTCCTCACAGTTCCGAGCAACTGAGACCACTCGCCAAGGGTGCGGAAGTTCTGCTCGTTCTCTGTTCTCAATTGGAAATCATTGTTGAAATAGCCGCCTTTCAACCAGAAAAGCATATCCTTCGACAGATACGGTCCGTATGTGTCGCTGTCTGGTCCGTAATAATACCATTTCGTCTCGATCTGCTGGCCGTTTGAGTTCTTGTGCATGATTATCTGCGGTCGTCGGTGAATCGCCCTGCAAATAACTGGTTTGAGAAAGGAGAACCGGGAAACGAGATACGAAAGATATACGAAGGTACATATGACCTTAAAACGAAAGAAAAAGGAAATGAAAAGATTAAAAATGAATATTTTTGAATTGAAAAGCAAAAAAAGCAGAATCAATCCTCGTCGAACCATCGCTCTTCATCGTCTCTTTCTCGAATAGGATCTGTCATTACACCTTCTTCGCACTTCGAATAGTCGTAGAATCTGCAATTTCTTTTCTTCGAAAACGTTTTAGGGGGTAAGTGAGAGTGGACAGGCCATCGATTACGAAAGTGAGATGAACTGGTGAGAGGGGGAAGTAATAGAGAACGTCGAGAGAAAAAAGAAGACCGTGTTCCGAGTAATTCAAGGTCATCTTTCAACGAAAAGTTATGATTAAGAGGAAAGACACACTCTTTGTCTTTGCCCGCCAGAAACTTTTGCTGCATAAACGCTTCGAATTCATGACGTAGAACCTGCTGCGTGTCGCTCTCGTCGAGCCCATCGTATTGATCTGCTTCCTGGAACAATATTCATTGAAAAAGCAACATTTCAAAAATTCTTCTTACAATCTTCGATAACCGTTCCATTTCTTTCCGCATAACTTCAATTTCATCTTCCTCTTTGGCTTCCTTCTCCTCTTTCTTCTCTTGCTCTTCTTCCTCTTCCGGCACAAAATCATCTGTACGACTTGCCACGTGAGCCATGAATCTTCCAATATGATCTCGACCTCCATCATCTCTCCGTTCTGACTCCCATTCCCTCTCCTGAAGCTTTCGTCGTTCTGCAACCTCCGAACTATCCTCTAGACGATCCATTAGCGTCGACCAAGTGCATTCGGACTTGTCACGAGAAACCGTCGGACGAATGTGTTCCATTCTCTCTTAAAAAAGGTTATTGAATTAGAATTCTCGAGACAAATGAATACCTTCTTCATTCAAAAACTTTCCAATCATGGCATCGAACAAGTACGGTTCCCGTTCTCTCATTTTGGCATCGGAGAAGAAAACGCCCTCTTTCAACAGGTCTTGCATCGCGTTGTATCGAAGGTTTCGTTTCTAAAAATAAAAAATGTAAACTTGAAATTGCCCATCTTCACAAACCTCTTTCTCGGTGACATCTTTCCGCCGGAGAACTTGATTCACGATTCTCTGAACCACAAAATCATCATTTTCAGCGAAAATATCACAATCTACAGGTTTCAGGTATTTTTGATACCTAGAAATTGTAGGTTTTACAGGAAGGACGAAAATCAACAAACCTGGTGACAAAAACGGATAGTTTATTCGAGAACAGCGCTTTCAGAATTTCAAATTTCTTTTCTTCTGTTAAGTCGTCATCTCCTCTTTGTTGATGCTCAAAAAACGCTTCCTTATCGGAAATTATACGCGAGAAGAGGCTTTCCATCTGAAAAATTGATTTTAGAGGAAATTTTAGGCGTTCAAGCGAAGAATAGCTTACGAAACATTAATAGGACGATGTAGATTTGAAAATCGATTAAAAAACACAGAAAAAACGAGCAAAAACGACCAATTTCACTGCTAAAACGTAGAGAGTGTCTAGAAAAAACGCAATTCGTACGAAGTTTCGCGGGTCCCGCCTCTTTTTGCATGGTGCGGCGCGCGGTTTTCGCAACGTCCTGGCACACTTTTCTTGTTTTTCCTCTTTTATATTTACACGTCTAATTTCATTTCTCGTGCAGAATGACTTGTTTCGTGACTGTTGGGACTACATTGTTTGATGATTTGATTAATAAAGTATGTGAAAATGCTGAAAACCTTTAAAAAATAAAAAAAATTCAGGTTTTAAGTGAAGAATCTCTAGAAAACCTGAAAAAGATTGGCGTAAAGAAGGTTCTTTTACAAATCGGAAAAGGAAATTTCGAGCAGAATGTGATAGATCGAGTGTTTGAAGGCGTCGTTGCTGATGAAGGTTCTACGAGTTTTGGAGGTCTTGAGATTGAATATTATCGTTTCAAGCCTTCAATATGCGATGATATGGCTGACGCTTTTGTAAGTAACAAAACTATTTATTTATCTCTTTAAATTAAATATTTTCAGATAGTAATCGGTCACGCGGGCGCTGGAACCTGTCTAGAAGTGCTGGCTCTTCATCTTCCCTTCATCACCGTCACCAACGACAAGTTAATGGACAATCATCAGGCGGAACTCGCAGTTCAGCTCGCCGACGAGGGATATCTTCTTCAGTGTACTCCCGCGACGCTTCCCGAGACTATTCTCAACGCAGGGCTCTTCTCACTTCGACAATTCGAGGCGCCAACAAAGAAGTTCGTCGCCGAGCATATCAAGCAGATTGTTGGCGTCGGAAAGGTCTAATTTGTACATATTCGTGTAAAATAAATTATTTCTTTATTGGTAAAACATTCCCACTTCCTCGGCGGAGTCTAATTGAATTCAATCATTCTATAAACATTTCAGGGACTCCATCAAAAACCGGAAATAACTTCAGTTCTAGCCTTTAGACTTTCGATTTCTCTCTCTCCCTCGAAACCCCATAATTTAGAGAGTGACCACTCGGCTCATTCTTATAAATACAGCTGAAGTTATTCGTTGTTATTCCATTTTCCATTCTCCCCATTCGGTTTATGCAAGACGGTGTCCCTGGCTATGAGCTAGTGTTACATTTATGCACTTGTATTAGTATTCCGGTCAACTTGCTAGCCATTTTTTGTATTGTTACTCAAACGTCTAGCGCCATGAAAAAGTACAAGTGGTATTTGTTGAATGTGCAGATTTGGTGAGTTTCTTTTTACTCGGCTTCTAGAAGAGATACAAAAAAGTGGTTTATTGATAATTTTTGCTCATGATAAGAGCTACAATTTATTAGTTGACAACTTTTTTGTGTCTCTCACGATAGATGAGTTATGCGGCGCCGAAGCTTAAAGGCAAGATTTTTTTTGGCGCAGCTTTTTCAAACGCTCATAACTCTCTTCCCGGGTAAGCTACAAAAAAGGGGTTAATTAATAATTGTTGCTGATATTAAGAGCTATATTTCATTAGTTCACAACATTTTTGTATCTCTACCAGGAACCGAGATAAACGGCGCCGAAGTTGGATGACATGATTTTTAGGCGCCGCTTTTTTCAAACGCCCATAACTCGCTTCCTGATAAAGATTTCAAAAAGTTGTCAACTAATAAATTATTGCTCATAATAAAAGCTATATTTCACCAGTTGACAACGTTTTTGTATCTCTATCAGGAACCGAGATATTCCACGTTGAACAAACTTTGAACTTCCTCCCCATAAATGACGTCTTTTCTGAATGACGTTTATTGACAAAAACCTAAATTATAGGTATACTTTGCAAAACTGAATTCACTTAAAACCAAACTGTCTAGCTCCCCCCACAAAACCAAAAAACTTTAAGGATCTTCCTAACCGATCTAATCCTATTCATCCTAATCGCTCCCCGATTCTACTTCCCTCTAATCGCCGGCACAATGCACGGCTTCTTCTTCCACATCGGTGTTCCCTATGAAATCCAGACAATCATCGGATTCGGAACCGCCGTCGGAATGCTCTCCGCTTGTATTCAAGCGATTCAGTATCGACACAGTCAGATTGTCCCTCCGAATAGTGTGTTGGCAAGGAATTCCCGGATGAAGACGTTGCTCAATGTAACTAGATATGCCCTGTTTTGTCAGGTGTCTGTTCCAGCTGTGATAACAGAGCCCCGGAATCAAATCGAAGCGAAAATGAGAGTGGCGGAGGTAAGCGCGCGGGGTTTAAAATTCAAATCGGTCTGGAACTCAATAATTTGTCATTAGATGTAGTTTTCAATTCTGAACACTTTTTGTGTTGACAACTTTCTCTAAAAATGCCTCTAAATGCCTTAAAACCGGCTTGAAAGGAGATATGTCTATGGTGGAAGAGTTTTTGGAAAAATCGCGGCCAAAACCCACGTGGCCGAAGTTACAAAAAATCTTCCACCATAATTATATATCCTCATTTCAAGCCAGTTTTTAAGCTATTTAGAGGCATTTTCAGAGAAAGTTGTCAACAGAAAAAATGTTCAGAATGAAAAACTACATATAATGCTTAATCAGAAACTCCAGTTCAGTCCCCCTTTAAAGGCGCAGAGCTCGATTCCAGAAATACCCATTCCACCCTGACTTTTTCTTCGATCCTACCGTATACCTACTCCAAGAGACGCCTTTTTTCGTCTTTGTCCCCGGATCTCTTATCATTATCTACGTATTCATCGAGCTCTCATTCTACATCCTCCAAAGCTTTCGCCAACTCAATAAATCCGTATCCCATATGTCTGAAAGAACGAAAAAACTCCAGAAGAAGTACTTTATTTGTATTTGCGTTCAGGTAAACACCCTCTTCAGCTGCCCCCTAACCCCCGAGTTCAGGTGCTTGTCCCATGTCTTTTTTGTATAATTCCAATCGGGTTCTTATGCTTTGCAATTGTCTCCGGGTACCATGTTCAGTGTAAGCCTTATACATTTACCTTAACCTTCGAAACCCCTTATTCAGTTTGGAATGACATGGCAGTTATCATATTCGGTCTCCATGGAACTTTCGCCACTCTAGTCATGCTACCTCTCTATCAACCCTACCGGAAGTTTTGCAAATCTCTGATTTTCTGTGAATTCCGCCCATTTTCGAAAGTTAACTCTTTGGCTGTTATGTAGTTTCCGGGTATGTGGAAAATAAATTATTGGTTTTCATATTTTTTTTTTGGAATTGAGAATTTTAGGTTTTCAATAGGCTTTTCTGCAGGACCTTTTCCTGAATCCCGGGGTCTAGATTACTGTAGTCGCTGAACTCGCATATCAGATATACCGTACCTGACTCCACAAGTGACCCGGCCAGAAGGCAAAATCCACCTTTTTCCAGTCAAGTTCCAAAAATTCTCATTTTTTTCCGGAAAACTTATTTTCCTAAATCCCTGGGTCTAGATTACTGTAGTCGTTGGCACACAAACCTAGGCATACGTTGAGGTCTAGAACCCGGCTCATTTTTTGTATTTATTTTTCCCAGATTACTTTTTTTCTGAAGTTTTAACGACACTCTATTAAATCAAAAAAATTTCAGAATCCAAAAATTAAAAAAAAACCTAACTTTTTTTTGGACCAAAAACCCGGGATAAAGGGCTTCTTGGTATGTGGAAAAACAAAGATATAGCGGTCCAAAAATAAAATGCCCTTTCGATCATGAGAACCCCTCGATTTAGATGACACATAAATCTCTCTCTCCTGCCTCTCAGTATCACGTATTGTGCACTCCTCCTCTCTCCGCTCGCTCTCGCACTTTATGAGGCCCCCCTCCTCCTCCAAAACCGCTGCGTCTCCTTTTCCTCCTGCTCATGGACTTCCAGAAGAGAGATAGATAGACGCAGGGTGTCAAACGGGTCTTTCTTCGTCGTCTCTTTCTCCACGACATGTGGCTTGTTTTTTCGGGTGGTCGAAAAGCATGACTTCTTTTCCATTTTATCATTGTATTTTCAGACATGAGTAATAGACCGGAGGGGGTTCAGGGTTCGGTGGTTGGTTGGGTATGCCTCGATGAGATTCCGTTTATGGGAGAGGTGATCTACACAATTGGACACTTGAAATGGTATGTGCCTTTAAATAAAAAAAATCTATATCGGTTTCAGGTCAGTATTACCAAGTCGTTCGTTGACCCATGGCTACAACGAAATCTTGTTATCCACTTTGCAACTAATGCCTTTCGAGCAAATCCACGTCGAAATGGAGATCTATGCACCGCAACATTGGCCAAATCGAATGACGTTCTGGCATGTGTTCGACCATCAACGCAACTCGTTCTGCATACCGTACTCTGCCAATGAATCGTAAGACAACCCCCCAAGAATGAAGGTATACCGGGTTTTCTAGGGTGCCCGACGAGATAGTGGAGCCACGTGAAGGGGATCTTCAGAAGGGGAAGCCAGATGGTGCCTACCTTCGGATAGCGTTGAATCCGAAGATTTGGAGATATCAAAACTGGCAATTCCCGTTTCCAGACTTGGTTTTGAAGATTGGAAATGAGGAGTTGTATGTGAATAGAAAGGTATTTAAGGGGTACCGGAACCAAAAAACCCAAAAAAAAAATTCAGATTCTCGCTGGTGCAAGTCGCTTCTTCGTCTACATAATGGAAACTTCGCGGGTCAAAACCATGAAAGATCATGAGGTACTGTATTTGAGAGACGTGTCATTCGAAGATCTCTATGACCTGATGGGATGCATTTATCACGGGTGGATGTTCTACAGTAAGCTGAAATCTCCAGGTTCCTCCCTACTAATCCAAGGTGTTTAGGACATCGTATACTCGAACTACAGTATGTCGCAGAGATGTTCGGAGTGAATATAGACGTCAGTTATACGGTTAGCTTCGAGGGTCGGACTTCAATGGAGCGAGTGGCGTTGATGGCGTTCGATCTGAAATATTCACGGCCCGGAATTGAAGTTCATCAGGAGAGCCATCAGAACCGAGGGGAGGTGGCCGAGAGAGTGAGCGTTTTTGGCTCTATTGTATAATAGGGGTCCCTTCGAAAAATAGGGGTACCCTTAAAAAATAGGGGCCCCTTCAACCTGAGTAAAAAAATAGGGATCCCTTCAGAAAAATTGGGGGCCCTTCGCTGGGTAATATAGCCTATATAGGACTTCAAGAAAATAGGGCTATTTTTCTGAAGGGTCTCCTATTTTTTTACTCAGGTTGAAGGAACCCTATGTATTTTTTTGGGGGACCCCTATTTTTCGAAGGGACCAATAGAGCCTCTTTTTTAAAAAATTAGCTTACTAAAATCTATCTAATTTCCAGGCCTCTGCTAGTCGCCACGTGGCAAACAGTCCAGCGTCCAGCTCTTCTCTTTCTTCCATCAGTTCTGACTCCAGCCGCACCACCCCTGTCGAACGACCAACTAGAATTAATTTATCCGAACCGCAAGAAGAGCCTATGGAGCAAGACGAATCGGAATCCGAAGACGATGAGCGGCTGAGTGTCGACTCCAGCAACCGTATCAAACTCCGCGACGCCGCCCCGCCCGTCTACGTCGGTTGTGAGAGAACGGCGGTGAACCATAATCGAATGTTCTACAAATTCGTGTTCGAATACTATCCCAATGCCCGGAATAATTACTCGGTTGGCTCCAAATTCTCTGTTCTAACTTGTTTTGGATGCTGGGATTTTTATTTGTATCCAAAGATGGTCAACTCTCAAAAGTTCCTTGCCCTCGGGATTTATGGGACTCGGTTTAGTCCATCGTTTATTAATGATGTGATGTTTCTGATTCAAGTTCAAGGGGGAAATCGGAAACCGACTAAGAAAGTGCTGCAGAAAGTGATGTCTTTGCAACAGAACACTCTCGGCTATCCGAATTTTTTGCCGTGGAGCGAAGTTGAAAACTATTCGAAAGACGTGGAATCCATTGTGATAACTGTGCAAATGTCGACTGAGATGACGCATTTGGCGAAGCGACCAGAGATAAATTACGATTCGTTTCCGGGAAGGAAAGACGTTTTTTTGAGAGTCGATGGCATAGTTTTTCCGGTTTCTAGAGATGTAGGTTTTTGGTCCTACCAGGCCTAGCAAAGGGACCCCCTCAATGTTTGCAAAAAAATAGGGGTCCCTCATATATTTTTTGAGCTTAAGCCTGAAGGTACCCCAATTTTCTGATGAAGTTTGAAGGAAACCCTATTTTTTGGGGGACCTCTATTTTTCGAAGGGACCCCTAAACTACAATAGAACCTTCTTTTTTGTATTCACTTAGACTCCGCCCCTTTTCCAGGTCCTCTCCGAAGCGTCTCCAGTTCTCAAAGAAATGTTCGACAAGCCATTTCTCATCAATCGATCGCAAATCTACGATCTCAGCCTAGTCACCTACTACGGTTTTATGGTTTTCTTGGAGTACATCTATAATCGGAAAACTAGAGTCAAACGTAGGTTACGGTACCTGGATAGCCTGAAAAAACTCTTTAGGGGCCGACTACATCCATCTTTTCCATCTGGCACGGAACTTCGAAATGCACGATATCACGGACCAGCTGGTCAGAGATCTTGTTTTCTATGAGGAGTTGAACGAGATGCAAGCCTTGTATTTTGCGATTCAATTTAAGCTTAAGAATTTTATGGTACAGTTCCTAATTTATTTTTCAAAAACCTCGTAATTTCAGTACAAGTACCGTAGTCAACTGTACAGTGTGCATCGGAGTCCGACGACTTCGCTTATCCGGAACAGACCGGTGTAAATAAAAAATTCCATGAAAAAATAAATAATTTATTCATTTTTCTTTTCGTTTTGCGGGGGAATATTGAGAATCGGTACCCTCCAGGTAAGAGGTGGATACCGGAAGTACAGGAAAATTGTGAATGCACTCGTGATTAAACCAGAGAGGTTGGCGACCTGAAAATCTCTTGGATCGAGTTAATTAAAACTTTTCTACCGTACCACAATGAAATAATTTCCGGTGACAAGTCCAAAAACAAACCATTGTGCCATGAGTGCAGCTACAGCGAACTGCATAAAAGCCGGGATATACTCGGTGGTTCCCATGTTAATGGCTCTTCTCTAAAACCCTCTAGTCACAAAGATCTAGATAAAATACTCACAATCTCATAAATCCTTCCTCCTAGCCCTAGAATCTGCGCACCTGCCGCTACCGTACCCATAGCCGCATTGGTATTCTCTGCATCCTGAGAGTCCACATAAAGAAATGCACACTTGATGATAGTGATCGCGGCAATCAGTTGACCAATAAGGTATCGCTAAACAATGATGTTTTTGGTTTCTTATCTTTTATAAATCACAAAAATTATGATTTCATACCCGTTTCGGTTGATAATAGGCATAGGCGGAAATGTAACCGCTGAGTACTGTCAAATTGAACGAGTTGATTACGATGTTCGTCCAATCATTTGTCATCCATCCGTGACGTAGCCAGAAGGATTGGCTGAAGAAAAAATTAAAAAAAAAATTTGAAAAGCTTCGGCTACAACTTAGCCTTAGGCTTATGCTCAAACAACTTCGGCTAAGACTTAGCCTTAGGCTTAGGCTTGAAAAAATCCTAAAACTTAGCCTTAGGCTTAGGCTTGAACAGCTTCAACTGATACTTAGCCTTAGGCTTAGGCTTAACCTTCCCAACTTACATGATTAACGGAATAATGAGCACCACTGAACTGAACCCTTCCGCCGTGCCTCGCTTCTTCCAATCAAGAACTAAGAATATCGGTAAAAACAAAAATGAACATGAAAAAACGGTTAGCCAAGCCTTGAATACTGTCAGATACATTTTTAAAAAGTGAGAGCTAATCGAGAATCAACACAAGTATAAATAGGAGAGAACGAATCACATCTGTGATTCGATGTTCTATGATTTATGCGAGGTGATAAGAAAAAAAGAGGGAGAGATTGTTGGAAGTGAAGAGAATTAGAGGGGGAGAGAGACAGTAGACGGGGTTTACCTAAACACAAACCATAAATATGACACAATGAGTAGTACGGGAGAGTTGTGAAATAGAGAGTGGTCTACGATCAAATGGATCATTTTGCATCATCTATTTAGTGGCATTGATGTCTCTGCTCGAAGACTTATTTTCTTAGAATTGGCTTTTTTATACTCTCCGTGGGATCTTGTAACATTTTTGAAATTCCTACAGTAAGACCTAGATGCCCAAGGATTTGTTTTCTTCGGAAATTTTATTTTATTGACTACTTTGGTAATCTTGCCTCTATCAATCTCCCACTGTTCTAATCTATTTTTCTTTCTTTTCTATTTCTTTTATTTTTTTTGGGCTCTTAAACATTTTCAATGTCCCAGAAAAATATAGTTTTTTACACAATTTCCAAGGCACCATAAAATCTGACTCACTCAACTTTAGCAAAATTTATCTCTGTTCCCAATGAAGATACAAAAAAATTGTCAACTAACAAAATGTACTTCACATTCATA
Organism: Caenorhabditis tropicalis; assembly: GCA_016735795.1. Taxonomy (NCBI): domain Eukaryota; kingdom Metazoa; phylum Nematoda; class Chromadorea; order Rhabditida; family Rhabditidae; genus Caenorhabditis; species Caenorhabditis tropicalis. The sequence goes on from CM028618.1 coordinate 1,800,205, forward strand.
GAAATATTTTATTAGTTGACACTTTTCCCATACTTTCATTGGGAACATAGATAAATGTTGTTAAAGATTAGAGTTACAGGTTTTACGAGATCTTCGAAAGTTTGACAACATTCTGAAAGTGGCAGAGAACGATCAGTTGACATGATCATCAACTTTTCAAAACTTGTATTTCATACTTTTTTAATTAAAAAACTTACAGTGATTACTCACGCCCAACCCTGTACCTCTGTATTTTTCAGATTTCAGACTTATTTACAATCGCTCAACTTTAGGTTGCTCAACTTAACCAGCATTTATCTCGATTCCCAATGAAGATATTAAAAAGTAGTCAACTAATAAAATGTTTATCTTAATATGAAGTACATTTTGTCAGTTGACCACTGTTTGATACCTCTATTCTGAACTAAGATAAAAGCGGCCAAAGTTGAGCAACCCGGGGAGCAGCATTTTTGGGGGTTCACGGTTTATGGATTACAGGTAGACTAACGAAGGCTAAACCCTAAATGAATTTCAATGCAAACCCCCAGAAGATACCGAAGAACACCTTCAAAAAACTACCATGAGCATTTTTTTGAGAGTTTAAAAATCCGAGTTTAAAATCAGTGTAATCCGATGTAATGTCTGTGTAACCTTTTTGTAAAATCCGTGTAATATCAGTGTAATTCTTCTCGTCGCCTTGATTTTCATGCTCTTTTTTCAATTTTTTTGGGAAAAAACCTAACTATTCAGGTACTCCTGGGAAACTGTTTACTGTAATTGTGTATTTCAATAAAATCATTTATTCACGAACTATTATTACAACTTACAAATTACAATGACTTTCTCACAAATCCATTCTCGGCTTCGTGCTCTCTTCCCTTCACAAAACAAAACCACGTGGCATGTTTATAGGCGGGGAGGATCAAGAGGAGATACAGTACCAGGTTAAGGCACACGTGTTTAGAGCATCCGCGGCATTTGAAGAAGACAGCTAGGGGCTGAAATATCTTTGTTCACGATGGAGATATCAAAACGGGGTCTACTAATAAAATGAAGAGAAATATGTGGTTAACATTTTGTTAGTTGACAACTTTTTTGTATCTTGGCTTGGAGCCGAGATATCTGGACTGTTAGTAGGCATACTGTAGCTCTCAAAAAAAAGAAACTAACCGGTAGAACAACCATCAAAATAATCATAATAATCCTATCGTTATCCGTCTCCAAATAGACCGCCCGTTCCGTGGGAACAGCCACTTCCATTCTCACTTCGGACATCTCAATTGCAGAAATTTTGGAAAACTGAGGAATGAGAGACGAATGAAACAGGAATCACCTTTTATATTTACTCCTGTCTTTTGTATATTTGCTCCCCAACCAATCTCTCAAGATCAAAATGTTGATTTTAGTGGTAAGGATGTTGAAATGGTGTTTGTAGAGGGGGAAAAACCAAAGAAAGTTCACTATAAATCAGAGAATAATGGAACATCGACATCAATAGACACAGATTTTTTAAAAGCGAACTCTTAAAATAATATTTAAAATGATGTTTTTAGAATAGTCAAGAAGATAAGAGAGTCACAAACCAAAAAAACCAAAACGTATATAAAACACATGGGAATCATAAAAATTATCACAAAACATAATGGTTTGTGGTTTTATATAATAATTTGAAATTATGCAGGTGCTTTCTTACTGTGGTTCTATAAAAAAGGCCAAAATAATTATAGTGTGCCCAAATTATCATGGGCCCAAATGAAGTGTGCCCAATCTGAAATTGTTTGAGTCAAAAAATTAAAAATAAATTTTTACATTTTTAAAATTTTTATAATTTCTGCACCACCCAAAAAATAGTTCGGGCCCATGATAATTGGGCCCATGTTAATTTTTTGACCCATATTATTCAATATTCATGTTATTTGGGCCCATGATAATGTCGGTCCACGATAATTTTTTCGCCCCACCCCCTTAAGAAAACCGAGCCCATTTTAGTTCAGGTCCCAAACTTAAACCCCTTTTTAAAATTACTCTTCTGGGCAATCAAATTCTTATAAATCAGAAAAACTTCAAAAAAATACTAAAACTTCTTTATTCTCCAAACTGCTCATCATGCAGATGTTCTCAACGGGAATCATAAAACTGAATCCCATATCCAACAACAATGACATAAAGTATCGGCGATTTCCCCGTTGCAATGTCGCTGAAACGTTGATTCGTATCCGGCAAATTGATCGGGATGAGGTCCGATCGACGTTTCGGTTTTTTGGTGGAGTAATAGAAACGCGAGTTGTTGATGAGGTCTCTGAAATTTATTATAGGTACCCAGGGGTTCATTTCAAAAAAGACACCTACTTATAATGCGTCAAACTTTTAAGTATCATAGAGAGACGAGATGATTGGGGGAACTCGAATTCTAGTTGAGTGCGAAGAACATCTTTTCCGTAGTTCTTCAGAATACAAATACGCGTTGGCACCATCTCGGAGCCCACTGGAGCAGCCACTGAAGGCGTTGATTCGGATTGTCCTGAGCAAAGTTTCTCTCCGTTGGCTTTTGCCATTTCGACACACGCCGGATGGCAGCAACCGGGGGAGCCATCGAATAACGCCGCACTGGGCGTTTTCTTACGGCAATTCTCGCAGATGACGTGGTCGCATCCGAATTGAAATGCCGTCGAGAAGTCGATAAGTTGTCCGCATGGTCCGTCGCAGCGGCCTTCTGAAAATAGGGATTACTGTAAGTCATAAGAGGAACACCCGGTTCTATTGTATTTTAGGGGTCGCTTCGAAAAATGGGGGCCCCCTGAAAAAATAGGGGTACCTTCGGGTAACCTTAAAAAACAGAAGGCCCTTCGGAAAATAGGGGTCCCTTCGATTTGCGCAAAAAAAGATAGGGGGACCCTTAAAAAAATAGGGGTACCTTCGGGTAACCTTAAAAAACAGGCGTCGCTTCAGAAAAATAGGGGTCCCTTTGATTTGCGCAAAAAAAAGATAGGAGACCCTTCAGAAAAATAGGGGTACTTTCGAAAAATAGGGTACCTTCGGGTAACCTCAGAAAAACAGGCGTCCCTTCAAAAAAATAGGGGTCCCTTCGATTTGCGCAAAAAAAATAGGGGACCCTTCGAAAAAATAGGGGTACCTTCGAAAAATAGGGGTCCCTTCGAGTAACCTTAGAAAATTAGGGGTCCCTTCAAAAAATTGGAACCCCTATTTTTTTGAGGTCTTATGATGCCTACCCTATTTTTCTGAAGGGTCCCCTATTTTTCTGATGAAGTTTGAAGGGACCGCTATTTTTTAGGGGACCCCCATTTTTAGAAGGGACCCCTATTTTTAAAATAGAGCCGAAAAACCCACTTCCAGCGATTTTCATCATTGAAGATGTCTTTTTAACTAAAGGAACCGGCTCATCCGATTCTTCCGATTCAGTTTTCGTCGCCTTCTTCTTCCTTCTCTTCATCGATTCCTTCTTCTTCTCTTTTCTTTTCGTTTTCTCTTTTCTCTCCAACCATTTGACTTGATAAACAAAATTCAGCTGATTATTCTGATACTCTGTCGTTATTTCCACTCTTTTGATCTCAATTTTCTTTGAATTTTCCTTTCGATTTGGGGGAAGAAAAAAACGGGCGTTATGATGGGCGAGATTTTTCACTTTTCCGAGTTCCGTCAAATTCTGGTATCGAGTATCTGGGTTTGTTAGCGTCTCCTCGAATAGTTGACCGACTTTTTTGTGCAGTTGGCGTGTTGCCCTGGATACGGTAATCGAAGGGGTACAGTAATCTTTGACTCACTGAATGTTAGGTTCCATTTTTCGTTTCGTAAATTCGAAAAATCCTATTTGACTGGGAATAATACAAAATCTATGAATAATATTTGGCGGGCGGAATTTTCGGAAGGGAAATTGACCCGAGGTGATTTAGTGGTGTCACGTGGAAATTACAAAAAAAATTTTTTTGCCTTTTTTTCCCGTTTTTTAGGCGTAAATAATCATTAAAATAGGGGTTTCAACTATTTTATTAAATTTTGGCAGTAACCCGGAAAAGTTCGGATTTCTCTGCGCTCTCTCGCTCTCTATCCTCTCTATTTTAAGCTAGACAACTTTTAAGCGTCTTTATCTCAACTACGGTAAGAGTTATAAAAAAGTGATCAACTACAAAGTTGCTCAGCTTAATATTTTAAGTATTTCCTTAGTTGATCACTTTTTTCTTGCTCTCATGGGAACTGAGATATTATGGGTGCAAATATTAGTCAAACTGAACACCAATTTTTTTCTACACCCCGAAATTCCCATTAATTTCTCCTCCTTCACCTCTTTCTTATTGATTTCCCATTGTGCCCACCCTCCAGGAGACCTCTCCGCTAACCAGCCGGCTGGCCGGGGGACTAGGTTTCCCCTTGAGGGACGGCCATCGGAAACCTATTGTCTTATTGACATTTTAAATGCAATGTTCTTTGAATTCCTTGGTTTTTCGTTTTTCATTATTCATTTTCAAAAAAAAATTAACTTCTCAGAATGGAGGACTTCCGGCAGGTGACTGTATACCAGCCGACCGAGCCAAAACATGAAATCCACCTTTTCAAACAGCCGGGATACGTTTTGTGTGAGGAGCATCGACTCAAAATGGGACCGTATACATGGTAGGCATTTTTTTTAGGATCACAGTTTAAAATCATTTTTTCAGGGTCATTAAACCGTACAAATACGAGAGAAGAGGTCAATATGTGGTGGATATTATAATCAATGTTCATGGCGTTGAACCGGGGTTCTATTTGTCGACTGAGTTCTCTTTGCAACAGCCTGGAAATGTGAAACACACTTTTGAACATGCTTTTGATTGTCATCGGACCTCGTTTTTCTTTCGGAGAGCCATGACGTAAGATTTTTGAAAATTTGAAAAATTCGAAAAATTTTTTTTCAACTTTTTTGAATTTTCTTTTTATCATTCAATAGAAAAAATTATGCTGATCATTTTTGTCTCTTGACATTTTCTTCGATCTCTTTTCCTTCTCGAGGTATACCCTCTCAAAGTCCGGAAGAGAGCGCAGAGAAGCTAGACTGTCTGCGCTCTCTCTTCTCGCTCGGATCTCTTCCAATTTCAGAATCCCAATCACCATAGACAAAGACGGAAAACAAAAGCTCCACCACAGTCACTACCGATTTCTTCGTTGTCGAGACGACGATGAGCCGCCCGTCACTGATGAGGTGGACAACTGGAAGGGTGTAATTCCATTGGAGTGGGATTTCGACGGCGAATTTCCAATGCCATATGATAATAACGATCATTTTCTGAATGATTTATATCTTTTGTGAGTTTTTTTTGTTAAATCTAAGCGGAGGCAATTGAGCTAAAGGTATCGAAGAAGTGAGAGAATTTTTTGAAGCAACTGAAAAATCCATTCCCTTTAATTGAAACGGTTACTGAACTGGAATTCAATAATTTTCCATTATATGTAGTTTTTAATTCTGAACATTTTTTCTGTTGACAACTTTCTCTGAAAATGCCTCTAAATGCCCTAAAAATCGCTTTGAAAACGTCGAGGTGATTGGGGTGGAATAGTGTTCTATAAACTTCGGCCACGGGGGGTTTTGTACCTTTTTAGGGGTTTATTGAAAATTTCTTTTTCTAATTATGTGAGAACAACTTCAACAAAAACATAAAATCAAAGAAAATGAGAAAAATAATGGCTCACAAAACCCACGACCGAGTCTGGCAGAAACCTCTTCCACCCCAATCATCACAATTATTTCAAAGCGGTTTTAGAGGCATTTAGAGGCATTTTCAGGAAAAGTTGTCAACAGAAAAAGTGTTCAGAATCAAAAATTACATCTGATGACAAGTTATTAAACTCCAGTTCAGTTCTCCAGAACACAAAACAACATAATTTTTCCAGAGAGGAGTACAAATCAACATTCATCTACTATTTCACTGTGGAGCACGCGCAAAGGTGTAATTACATGCCGGCTCGTCCGATGTTAATCTGGCCGAAAGCGAATCGAACCGCTAGATATCTCCAAGGGAAACAGATCGCCGTAGATGAATCGTGGTTCTATCGTTGGCCAGGGTTCCGGTTTTTCATGCTCAATGTGGATTTATTGACTCCAGATGACTTTGAGGAGTTCATAGATGTCCTGGGGGCATATTATCACTCTTGGTGTTTTGATCGTAAGGGATCCTGGAGAAAAAGGAAGCCTAAATTTCTTTATTTCAGATTACCGAATCCAGGAACTGGTGAGGGTCGCCGAAAAATTCGGATTCTATGATTTCGCCGAGAATTATTTGTATGCTGGGGATGTCGATGTCTATTTCAGTTCGATGAGATCCTGCCTCATCTCTCCACCGAATCATCATTACCTGGTATCAACTCTGTGATTTTTTAGTCAATTTTTTTTTATTTTCCAGAAAAACAATTTCAATCCTCCCGATCAATACATCTCGAAGTATGTTCACAGCCAAAATTTCTCGTTCACCGCCAGAACGATTTGGCCGGATCTGATCGCACCCTTCTTTCTAACCTTCAAGACCCAGAATAAATTGGAATGGACTGTGAACTTGTGTCGGAAGTGTTATGCTGGAAAAGAGTATCTCTACGCGAGTTTCATGCTGAACGGAGAAAGCGAACGGGATGAGAACCAGTTGTGGAAGATAGAATTTGGACCTTCGAAGCAATCGAGTACCGGAAAATTGCCGAGGAGAGAGCACTCGAGAGTGTTGAATAGGGTGCAACGGACAATCTGTTTCCCGACATGTTGGCCATGGGCAGACGTTGTCAAGGAGATGGGGATGAATGGTCCGTTCATGTTCTCGTTCAAGGCACAGTATAGCTCGTTGACCGGATGGAAGTGGGATGCGGTGGCTGGTAACGAGCCAGCGACCGGCGTCAAAAATGGGCAGTTGTCATGCGGAAAACACACTCATTTAGTTAATATGGAGGTAAAATTTCTAGTCCGTGCACTTCTAATAGAGGGTTTTAGTTGCTACAAGAGTATTGTGGGAACCTTCGCAATTGGGTAGGCATACCCGGGAAACCAAATAAAATCGAAATGGACCTGGACCCCAGTGACGTCATGCATTTCTTGGATCATCTCTATCATTCTTCAAAGTTTTATACGAGTGAGTTGGGATATTGTTTACTGTAGATTACGGTACTTTTTCCAGTGGAACAATGGCAGAAAATTCTGAAAGTGGCTCAGGCGATGGACTGCGAGCGAGTCGTCGATCAGTTCGAGCGGGCACTTATCAGAACCGAAGCTCAAAAGTGTACGGACAAGAATTTCAATGAGAACTATTCGTTGGACTTTTTAAGGGTGGGTTACGGTAGTTTTTTAATGAGAGCCCGGAAAATAGGGTAGGGTGTACCCAGGGGGTAGGGTGTACCTAGGGGGTAGGGTGTACCCAGGATGGAGGGTGTACCCAGGGTGTAGGGTGTACCCAGGGGGGGGGGGGGGGTGGGGAAATCCGCCAGGTAACAAGGTACGGGGTCTAGCTTCACCTTTACCAAGTTGAATTTTCATTTCAATATCTTCAAAAAAACTCCCACTATTTTCAGTTCAACGTGGAAATGCGCGACCAACTCCTACTGCAAACCCTAGACGATTTCCTGGCGACTCGTCCGCCGCTCGACGCAACCCAACACGTCCCTGTCATCCATCATCCCTAACCTTATCATTTTCTAACCCCCCCCCCTTTTCTAAATTTTATTTTTCAAATTGGATGATCTCCTTTTCTCCACCCCGAATCAATTCCATGCCACACACGCAGTTTTCTTGCTTTCCCCCCATTTTTCAATTCCCATTCATTCTTCGATCTGTTTCCAAACATTTCTTTATTTTTGAAAAAACCAGTAAACAAATTATTCAGTGTGACGAAGCGGATACGAGCACAGCAGGGGTCGAAGATGAAACTGGCTGTAAATAAGGGTTGTGTGACGAGGAGCAAGCCAACTGGAACTGGTGGTAAGGGGGGGGGGGGCTAAAAAGTTAATCTCATTTGGAAGAAGTTGGTAGCCTATCCGTAAATAAAAAAGAAAAAATTCACCTTCAAGCCCAAAACATTCCTGACGGTCTGCCGATACTGTTCCGACATCCAGAAGCAAATCAAAAAATGAATGGTCGCATTAAAATTAAAAATCAATTTGAAAACGACTCCGGAATAGGCGAGCGTTTGTCTGGAAACTAAACTCATCCCTTTCTAAGTCAGATTTTCCTACCGTATCCCAGGAGCCGAGGCCAAATAAGCCTGAGCAAAGGTGATTACCCCTACTGGAGCGCTTGCCACAACAAAACAAATCGTCATCACAATGACCAGTTTCGTTACTCGATCATACGCTTTTCTGAAGAATCTCTACTTTATCTGCCCTCCAAGACTACTGTACCTGTGTAGTGCCACTGTCGCATTCTGGCTTCTCGAATGTTTTCTGAAAACAAAAATCAGGGCGACAGATGTGAATGAAAACATGAAGCACGGGATCCATTGAGTTAAAATACTATCTAGTAAAATCTCAAAATCAATCCATTCTTTGCTTCCGAACACCCCATTTTCCTTGGTATAGTACTTAATTTGTGTGTAGTTCTCCGGAAATCCACTACACTCCACCGGGGGTGTCCAGGTCTTGTACGGTTGAACAGTATACTGTAGGTATTCGGCTAGAGACAGAGGGACACATAAAATAAACACAAATGTGACTATCTTCCACCCAAATTCCGGGGTACACAGTTTTTCCGATCTAGAAAAATAATTATATGTATAAAGTTTTCGAGAGTCTCCTACAAATCATGAACAGGATTTCTGATGACAATGAGTCGAATGAGGCCTAGTAAAACTGCCTGCCAAAGGGATGCCCTTCGGCTATAGCGAGATAGGAACCGGACAAATTCATTCATCTGGTACCAGATCCATGGATCCGGGCGGATACTGTAACCCGATTTTTTACATCTAGAGACGAAGGGTAACTTACCATTGAACCTCTTCTACCGGTGTCATGTTCATAAAATACAGGAGAGCTACCTGTATATCACATCCAAGAATCAGAATATCAGATATTGCAATTCCGATTAAAATAATATTCGTAGAGGAAGTTCTCATAGATTTTTTAGTCAAAATCACACAATGAAACCAATTGGTTAGGGAACCAATTATCTGGAGGACCAACCCGATGCCATACTGATAGGAGAACGTGCTCCTGGAGATCTACACTATGAAAAGGCCTTAGTGACCTTAACTTACAGTAAGAACTTCCTTAATCCAGACCAAAAACCACGTGTCTCTTCATCAGAAAATAGAAACGCTTCATAGTCGACCGACGGCATCTTCTGAGTCTCTTTCGCTCATTAATTCTGTTTTCAAAGTCATTTCAAAATGGGTGTAGCTTGAGATAAGGTAAACAAAAAAATGTTTTCAAATTTTATGATCAAAGTTTATAGTCTCAAAAAAATTATTCGGGTAGTTTCCCACAAGCGAAACCACGTAGATGGTACCCAGTGAAATCCACTTGGTCACATCTGAATTTTTTTTTGGGAATAGAACTACAAAAAAATCTTACACAGCATCATCTGAAGCGCCATTCGGATACAAAGTATAGTCTTCATCCGGAAATTTCGCCTCGTTTCGTATCCACATCTGAATACAATTTGCCCAGGGACCATTGCTATTCCGGTCGGGTTGCTGGTAGTCCCATGTGTAACCGGCTAGGTTTGTCAGGTAGTTGTCCGTGAAAGTGAATTGCTGGAATAGTTTAATAGAACGGGTTACGGTAGTTTTCAACCTCTAAATTAGTCCCAGTGCAATATGAAATATCCTGCCAACCATCTGCGTAACATTCCGGTTTTCGCATACCGGATACCCAGAATCCCGCGAACTCCGGATAGTCCGGGCCTAGCATCGTCACTCCCGAATCTGAAATTTCAAATTAAAATAGACACTATCCCATAGAATTACTGGCTATAAAATCCCTTTCGTCTGTGGTTTCCAAGCCAGTCAACGTGGCATTAAGGGTCTGACAATAGGCAAGACCTTGGGCTTGTGTATAAGTGACATCCGGGCTTCCGAACACCTGGAAACTGGAATTAGGATAGTTTTTGAGGAATTAGGATACCTGAATACACCAATTGGTAGTTGGTCTAGTGAAAGTGGTCCAGCCATCTGGACAGGTTAAGGTTTCTGAAAATCGGGGAGTTTCAATATGGGCTGTTTGTTGATGGGGTTATATCTCTGTTTATGAAAAAGTTTTGGAAAAGATTTTGATATGAAAATATAGCTCTTTAAATTTTAAATAGTTTGTTAGTTGAAACTTTTTTAATATCTCTTCTGGGAGCGGAGATAGCTGTGCTCAAAACCATGAGAGGTGCTTGCAACACTTTATAGAGTATACTCAACTTATTGCTCCTATATCTCGGCCGCCGGTTAAGTAACAAAAAAATTGTCAACTAATAAAAGATAGCCAATAATTTTATAAACATTTTGTTAGTTGACAACTTCTTAGTATCTCTTTTGGGGGCCGAGATAGCTTCTCTCAAACTGTGCAGAAAAAATGGGTGCTTCTAGTTGTCTGTGCTACTTATTTGAAGTAGATTTATCATGTTTCCTTATTAGGTTACAATAAAAGTGTCAATTAATAAAATATAGCCAATAACATTCTAAATATTTTTTTAGTTAACAACTTTTCTGTATCTCTACATATAGCTGAGCTAGTCTGTCTTCCTTACTATTAAAAGAAAACTTCCAATTCGGATCCTCATAGCTTATATTATAGGTATAGTTTCCATCGGGGTCAGACGCGGATCCCTGCAAATCTCTGATATAAAAGGACCTACAAAGCTTTATTTACATGACTAATTCCATCTCCAAACGTCGGTGGATTATCTCCAATCGGACACACTCCTTGGATATTCTCCACTTTAAATGCCACCAATAAGTCCTCTGAAGATTCAAGCTTCTCCACCAAAAATATATTATTGACGTTGTAAAGCTGACAATCAATTGGGTCTCCAGGACTAGCTGCTACAACACAACTATCCAGCTGATAACATTTAATCACACAATGATCCCAAGAAGCGGCAGAGAATGGGGTAGACAAAGTGAAATTGACTGGTTTACCATAAGTAACTATCATAGAAATGGGCTCAGAATAGAATATAGGAGGCATTATTAAAACAAAAAGTGCAGAACAAACGGACATATCGGAAGGGAAGTGGTCTTATGAAAAGAGCCGAATGAAAAAATAATGCTTTTTTTATGTTTTAATGTTCTCTCGGAGTCTAGGGGTGGCACTTTCATGTTTTGTAGACGAATAATAGAGACAGGAAACCGGAAATCCATCTAATTACAATATGTTACCCAAAAGAAAGCTAGGCTCCTCACAACTCTCAAAACATGTTCAAAACAGCGGTCGGCTACTTTTTCCTCCAACTTTCTATCATTGGACTTGTCATTAATCTAGCAGTTCTTCTTCCGATTTCCCGGATAAAAAAGAAGGGAGACAAGAATTGTTTTTATCTCATTTCAATTGGTATAATATTGAATGGGATTGTCAATTTGTTGGTGAATTGTGTATACTTTGCGCCGACGATTATAGCAAGTGTAAGGTTGAAAGAGAGAGTCTCGAGAATTATATTTTTTGAAGTTTTACTGAAAATGAATAGTAAACTTCCTATTTAGCAGTAGATTCTAGGTCTGGCAACCAAATAGTGCAGTTCGAAAATTTGAGAATAGGTGGGTTGTACCTAGTAATCTGGTTAAGCAGCTTTGCGGAAAGATAGCTGAAAAAGACTTGTGGGCTAAAAATTTCAGTTAGCTTACCAAATTAGGCATTTTTTTTTAAAAAATGAACATTTAAACTTGCAAAACTAATAGCAGAAAGCTTGGGTCCTCAAGTGCCACGTGGCTTTTGGGACCTTAAGTCGGGAGCTCCCCTAGCATTTTTTTTTAGCTCACTAAAGAAAGCTTGAGGCCTGTCAAGAGAAAAACGGTGTCGTCAGGTTAAAAATAAAAATAACACCCATCCCTTATTTCAGAGCTACATTCTCGCTGACACTCCGAATGCATTCGGTCCAATGTTCATGACAAGTCTCGCTTATTTCTCTTGGTACAACGGCCTCTTAATCAATATACTCATGGCTTTTAATCGTCTTGTTATACCTGTTTTCAATAAAACTGGGATTATAACAAAGCCCAGAATCAAATTTTATTTTGTGGGAGCCGCGGGATTTTCAGTTTTGAAGATATTGGTAAATGTATTTTTATTCCCGTGTTGTGTGTAAGTCAAGGGGGTTGAATAGGAAAAACAGGTAAATTTAAGGATGGTGATGGATTTCGAGAAGTTCGGATTCGTGGTTGCCAACCCTCATAACCAGACTGACCTGGTGGTTTTAACAGATACCCCTATTGAAATTACGGTATTCAGTGCCTCGATTCTATGTTATATCATAGTAAGCCCAGGTTACTGTACCTGAACTCAACTCTATTACAGGTTCTCATAAAAACACGGGGTACTGTATCCAATGTAGAGGAGTCACAAGACTCTAAACGTCAGAAAAAGATGAGGGTTCGGGAGAGATCAATGACGATTCAGTTCCTAACCATCACTATTCTTTCTGTGATAACATATTCTTCTCTCAAGTTGACTCCCTTGATTTATGGAAAAAAATCCGTCGAAAGTAACATCATTTTTCCAATTGTTTATGCTTTACAAGGTTGTGCAAACGGATGTGTTTTTATGTTTATGAATGAGGAGGTAATAAAAATGGTTTACCGAACTTTTAATAAAAAATAACTTTTTTCCTAGATCAACGATGACATCATGAAGAAAATCTTCAAGAACAATAATGTGCATCCAGCAGAAGGCGAGAATCCGATGCCTTTGGAGGTTCCGCAGTTAATGATTTGATTTTTTTACCAAGATGAGTTTTTGTATCCCATTATTTCTAAGACCATAACACAAAAAGATCATAAGAACCTAAAAATTAAAAAAAAACCTGAAAAGAGTTATCCAAAAATGATCTCCGCCTGAAATTGTACCGCGTTTATGGTGGTTTGATCTCATGAGGTCAACTGATCCTTTTGTATAAGTTCTGCATCATTTTTTCGAATTCGAAGACGGCGGATTTTGATCTTTCGGTCTATTTTCATTGTATTTGAGTGCAAAAACTTCGAGGCCGCACACAGAATTTAAAAAGTTCAAAAAAGTCATTCGCCCGAAAAGGCGGCTTGATGACGTCAACACAGCGGCATTATAGGGGTGCCCCAATGGTAGAGGTAATAATATTCAGTAAGCAACAGACAAGGTGCGGTGAATTCAAAGAACCGTTTTTCAAAAAAAATTATACTAAATTCCCTCAAAAGAAACCAGTTACAGTAGCGGGCACTGAAATATCACTTTTGACATTTTTTAATTCTTCAAAATAGTAAACTTTGAGGATTCGTAGCTGAAAGGGGGAAAATGGTACTGCTTTCTTATAAAAGCTACTATTGAAAATTTAACGTAGTCTGATTTTTCCACGGACTGCTACGAATACCCAAAAATGACCATATTGAACTGAAAAACGTCAAAAGTCATATTTTATTGGCCACTACTGTAGAGGTGCTATTTTAAAAAAGTATTTTTATGCCTTCTGCAGTTTTCCGTCTTAATGTCCTCCAAGTGAACAAATAATTCTCCCGTTCCAAAGAAAAAAAGGGTTTTTGTGACTAGACAAAACACCTCCGTTATTTTCTCTTCGTTCCCAATAGATTCGAATCTTGCACTACACATGGCCCTCCCCGTGAATTTCATTCGATGACGACATCACAACGAACAGTTTTCGTAGTTTGTCTACCAGACAAGACTACTTTAGAGATTCAAAATTAGATTTGCAAGAGGTCGACTTTTTATGTTGGAGGCGATAGAGTACTGTAGACTATATGTAGGAGGAACAGAAGTAAATAAGGTCTGAAAATCTGAAAAAAAAAACGAAAAAGTTTTGTGTCAAATTTTGTAATTCTTTTGGACAAGATCGTCATACCGAATATTTGATGCAATTATAGAACCTCTCAGATATTTTGGTCCCCGAAAGCTTTCAAATTGAGTTCAACGCAACCATTGGAACATGTCTTTCCCAAAAAGAATCATCGAAACAGTTTCGATTCACCAAAAAAAGCCCAGACAATTGCAAGAAAGGGGGACAATTCAAAAAGTGTTCTAGATTACTTGGCCTTCACAGAAATCAAGAACAGGATTTTTAGGAATTTATTTTTTAGATTTTCATCGCTCAGAAATATCAAATCCTGGTCAATTTCTATAAAAAAAGCAGTATTGAGCGTTTTTTAAAAATAATTTTTTTGAAATCAATTTCTGAGAGACTTACAAGGTCTTACAAGGTGAGAGGTCTGCAAGAATGGAATTTTTGTCAATACGAAGTTAGTTATTTTTCTTCAGCGGTCTACTTGCTTCGAAAAAGGTTTCTTGCCAACTTGCTTCGAAAAAGGTTTCCCAAAAAGTGGTCAACTACAGAAAAAGGAGTTCTTGTCATGGCTATTATGCTCAAAAATTTCTAGAGCACGCTCAGGTTTCCTGGCCTGGTGGCACACGTTCAAAGGTGCTCTAACTCGAATAAACCGTGCTCGATTTACTGATGAGCGGTACTAAAATGCCTCAAACTGCTGTGAAAAGGTACCAGAACCAGAACTTTCCTAGTGGTTTTTTTTAAATGAAACTGCCTCAAAGCAAAATTCTAGACCAAGCCGGAAGTAAAACCCGAAGCCCAAAATTCCGAAGAAAAAACCAGCTGTCAGAAAAAAATTTCAAAATGCGGAATTGTCTAGTAGATACTGTTACCTTCTCCAATAAACTTCCTTGTTATCCCACTCTGATTTCTGATTCCCTTCAACTCTACTTTCTGTCTCCCAATCTTCCTCCATTCACTGCAAATCGCCTCCAAAACTAGCAAAAGTAGTTCCCGAATTATTCAAAAAACGATCGCCTAGATCGTATCTTATTTGTTCAATTTATTTCTATAGTCCTCTCTACAGTACTCCCTTATCTCGAAGATCTTGGAAGCAAAAAGTTCGAGTCCGCCTATATTTTTGTTCGTGGGGGGTTTTTTATAATTAACCAAAAAACTATGGGAACGAGAATAAAAGGAAGGGGTAGATGAACGAAGAGAAGTATATTTTGTTCAGCTATGTGTACCGGTAATTTATTTTTCTCGAATTTTCGAATTAATTCCTCAATTTATAGTTAACGACGACGAAATCCGGACTTGTCTAGTCTGTACCATTACCGAAAACGTTCGCCACCACTTCGGCTCAACGACGTGTCTGGCGTGTGCCTCGTTTTTCCGGAGAACTGTTTCTTTGAATATTCAATATGTTTGCAAGCAATCGAATTGTTGTCCAGTGTCTTACGGTAGGTCAGAATAAGGTTATCAAGAGATAAAAGTAGGCTTGTAGCTGTTCGAAGCGGATGCCGTGCTTGTCGCTTTCAGAACTGCTTGAGAGCCGGTATGAAGTCTAATAGTGAGTTTTTTTATTTTTTGGGAAAGAAAAATATTTTTTTAGTGGTTCGTGGAAAACGGGACATGAACAAAGTGCCGAAATACGTTCGAGAGTCTATGCGACAAGGGAATGACATGATCATTCGAGGTAAGCCTCAGGGAGAGTCTAGATAGAGAGTCGCAGATCCCTAAGGCTATAACTTCCTTCAAAAATGGAATTTTCCAATGATTAAGGGGTGAAAGTTATAGATCTCAGCGAGCTCTTCACGATGAACTTATCCAGGTTACTGTAAGTACTCGTTGAAAAAAGTTGTGACCTCCGAAAAGAAGCTCACTATTTTTTTTTGGCCTATAACATTTTTCACAGTGAAACTACAGAACCCTGGGTAATTTTAACACATACAGCTCATCAGAATCCAATATTTTCAACTTTCAACTGTCAGATAAACAAGAAATCTAAGCAGACTTGTGATTTTCCGGGTCGGGCCGATCGGAAATTTTGTCGGCACGGCCCTCCCCGTTCCGACCCGGTTTACATATCTGGGACCATTTTTTCAAGTGTAAATTATTTTTCTGGTGAATTCAACAATATCGGTATTACTATTACCGAAAACCGAAAAATCGAGAACATTAGTCGATTTTTGCACTTCTGAATAAGAGAAACAGTTCAAAAAAAATTTTTTTCAGAAAAATCACGTTTTTTCAAAATACCGGGCTGAAAGTTCCTATAACCCTTCCCCTACCTCACCTATTTATTCTTCAGACTACGCAACCTCAACCTTCGAGACCCTTCACGGATTCCCTCGTCGAGACGAAGAGAAGCCGGATGTTCTAACAATTCTGAATCTAACCGCCGACCAACTTCTAGAGTATTATCTAGAGTTGAACGAAAAGGAGCCGTGTCCTCTAACCAAGATATTCTCTGGGTCATTTTCCTATATAACCCAGCAGAATGAAGCGGATGCCCATTTCATCTGTGCTCATTGCCCCGGAACAGACCTTTTGAATTCAGAAGACATTGGAATTCTATTCCAGTACACTTCTTTTGCAAATCTCTGGTTAGACGCTCTCTGGGATCAGATTCATTTGGAAGATGGACCAGAAGAGTTTTCGATGATTGAAAACGATTCTTGGAGGTAAAAGAGTCTCCCTTGCCCTTCTAATAGAAAATTTCAGATTTTTCTCCGATTTCATTTCTCATTTCTATGAAAACGTGGGAAGCAGTCTTAGAGGATTGAATCTAGACATTGTCGAGTATGCCGTCTTAAAATCATTCGTCATTTGGAAACTTGGAGTCGTGGATTTCAGTACGACTCTAAAAATAGTCGCTCAAGAGCATT
Source organism: Caenorhabditis tropicalis (assembly GCA_016735795.1). Classification (NCBI taxonomy): domain Eukaryota; kingdom Metazoa; phylum Nematoda; class Chromadorea; order Rhabditida; family Rhabditidae; genus Caenorhabditis; species Caenorhabditis tropicalis. The sequence continues at coordinate 1,816,981 of CM028618.1, forward strand.
ATCTTGGAACGACTTTGGCTCTTACAGAGTATTATAAAGTGGGCGGAGCCTATTTCTATTTCAAATTATCAGAAAATTGCAGACCGAAAAAAGCATGGATCAATTCGAAATCGCGTTGAGAATCGCTGATTTGACCCTGCTTCTCGCACCAATTTTTGTAAGTTTTCGCTGAGATTAAAGGCCTTTCACTTGATTTTTTTCAGAATAGCTATCGAGAATTAGTGAAGGTTCACGGGATGCTGGAAGCAAGCAAAGAGGAAAATATGGAAATTTGAATAAATGATTTTTTCGAAAAGCGGAATCTATGACAATTTTTTTGTGTTAATATAAATCGTATTTTAATAAATAAACTTCGAGCTTCAAAAACAGTATAAAAATAGACCTCCTACCATAAAAAGCGAGAATACTGTACAACAGAAAACAAGTAGTCGCCCTTATATTCTGCAGTGCAAACTGATCACACGAAGATACCATCTAAATCATCGGTGAAGATCAAACATTCTTTGTATTTAGGGCGACATGAGGACAAACCGTGTTGTGGTCTGAAGATCGAGTACAGCTTCGGGGTGACTCTGAGAAGGGGTGGCAGAAACTCCGGTAGATTCAAGTCACAAAAAAGAAACCTAACCTTACCTAACCCTACCTAACCTAACCTAACCTAACCTAACCTAACCTAACCTAACCTAACCTAACCTAACCTAACCTAATCTAACCTAACCTAACCTAACCTAACCTAACCTAACCTAACCTAACCTAATCTAACCTAACCTAACCTAACCTAACCTAACCTAACCTAACCTAACCTAATCTAACCTAACCTAACCTAACCTAACCTAACCTAACCTAACCTAACCTAACCTAACCTAACCTCACCACACCTAGCATAACCTAACCTAACCTACCCTAACCTAACCTAACCTAATCTAACCTAACCTAACCTAACCTAACCTAATCTAACCTAACCTAACCTAACCTAACCTAACCTAACCTAACCTAACCTAACCTAACCTAACCTAACCTTACCAAACCTAACCTAACCTAACCCTACCTAACTCTACCTAACCCTACCTAACCCTACCTAACCCTACCTAACCCTACCTAACCCTACCTAACCCTACCTAACCCTACCTAACCTAACCCTACCTAACCTAACCTTACCTTAGCTAACCCTACCTTGCCTAACCCTACCTAACCTAACCTTACCTTAGCTAACCCTACCTTACCTAACCCTACCTAACCTAACCTAACCTCCTCGATTTGTTCATTGCACCTTTAAAACTCAATCACCTCCCGCCTAGTTCCGCTTTACTCTAGTCATCATTTCTTTTTTTCTCCCGACAAAAGCCTTGATCCAATTGGTTTTATTCATTTAGAACAATTCAAGATCAAATAATCATTTATAAGCTCGACTCGGCTTTCGGGCTGCACGGCGGAAGTATCGAAGAAGCCGATCTTTGTAATGACGGTGACGGCCGAGCGCTATTTGTCTTGTGGCTGCCAGTCAAAGGCTGCAATTGTGATCATTGAAACAAGAATTGACCTAATTTGCCTTTTTGGAGATTTTTTTCGGTTTTTTTTCTTGATTCAATACAAAAAGATATATCTTGATTCCCAAAAAAGATACAAAAAAGTTGTCAACTAATAAAATATTCTACATGTTTCAAGAAATATTTTATCAGTTGACAACTTTTCGATAACTATACTGATAGCCAAGAAAAAACGGTCCAAAGACCGACTTACCGTCCGATCCCTGAACCCGAACATTCTCCTGATGGTATTCCTATAACGACAAGAAAAAGCCACACAGAGGAAACATCGAATAGAGGAATTAAAAGCAAACACCCATCTCATTCCGATTTTTGCGAATTTCAAAGAATCTCTGAAATTTCCAGAATTTTCCAATTCCCAATCCCAAATACTTACAAAGTATCCCTTCCAAGCACCAATTCCAAAACGAAAATCGTCGAGAACCCCATCTGAATCAAAAATTCGAAAACCGAGACCACTGTCACTAGAATCGTCGTTTTCTGATTTCTCTTCTGATGCGGATTGATTGTTGATCCACTTTGAATTCTTTTTGGTTTTCGGATCTCTTTCAGAAGGAAAGCGATGAGTAGAGGGTATAGAATACAGGGAAGAAGATGGGAGAAGAATCCATTTGACAGGAAGAATAAGAAGGCGAAGATTCCATTTCCAAAAGTGTAGAGATCAGATGGGACCAGTTTGTATTGGTAGATTTCAGATGTGGATAGGGATTCGCATCTGAAAATTAAAATTTGTGAGGTAAAAATTTTTCGAACGACACTCCGTCAAAAACTGGATTTTTTGTATTGGAAATAGCGGGTTGAACATTAAAAAATCTAGTTTTCTTGAAAAAGGGCCTCCAAAAAGTGAGAAAAAAATCTGCGAACCCTGGCAGAGTGTCCAGCTCGGTTTTCAAGCATTTAGCTTTTTTTCAAAGAAACTGGGGGTTTTTCTACCAGTTTTTGAATTTTTTCCGACTTTTTTTGTCATATTTATCCCAGAAAAAAACGAGAAGAATGTGGCCTACGTGGCCTATCTACAGTAGCGTTCAAAAGTATATAGAAAAATTGTTTTTTCAGTTGATTTTTGCGGTTTTTGGTCATTTTCAGGGGTCTGGTTCTCGGATCTTTGGTTATCGATCGCTTTGAAATTTCTTGGAGACTTAGAACAGACATTAATAAAGATCTTTGTATTCACACAATTTCCGAATATTGCCTCATTTTCTTTTCATTGGACGAGTTCTGAGAGACACCCCATTTTTGGCCATTTTAGTACTGAAAATGGGAGAAATTCAGGTGTCTCTCAGAACTCATCTGATTACAAGAGATTGAGGACTTTTTTGGAAATTGTGTGAATGCAAAGTTCTTTACAAAGGTCTGTTCTAAGTCTCCAAGAATTTTCAAAGCGATCGGTAACCCAAGTTCCGAGTACCAGACCCTTGAAAATGAAGAAAAACCGCAAAAATCAACTGAAAAAACAATTTTTCTATATACTTTTGAACGCTACTGTACGTGCACCCCTACCCAGGTATAAAGCTAATTTTTACCCTCTAGCTTCAAAAAACTTAAAAGAGATTATTGAGGACCTGTACTTGATAATTGAGTTTTTTAGACTTCATTCTGATTTTTTTTCTCTGAAAAAACCCACCCTGGTTGCGGAGTCCACAACCCCACTTCCTCAATCTGATCTTTGAAATAGAAGCTGAGAGATATCACAAAGCTTCCCACAAAACTCATAAAACACAAAATCCATCCGAAGCCAGGTGCCGAAATCATTTGAAATCTGTTATCTGACATCTTCTGGAATACTGTAACTCGAACCAATGCGAAGAGTACACAGAGCCACGTGGATAGGCGGGTAGTGTTGTCCGCTGTGGAGATGACTATACGGTTGAAATATATTTGAAGGACTGACGGTGGTACCGGACTGAAAAAATGTGTTAAAGGGCAAAAGGGGAGGGGCCTTACCATTTCTGCCAAGTGACCCAGAACTGTTCGAATTTCAATTTCAACGGGATGATCATCGAATAAAGTTCCGATAGACAAACTCCGATTAAAAGGACGTAAATAGAAGCAGTTCTCATATATCTTCTGGTTAGAACAATTAAATGAAATGAATTGATAATTAAACTGAAGAAACAAATGAGATATTCGTGGTCCGATAGGAATTGAAACACGCTGGTTGAATTCATGGTGCAATAAGTTCAACTGACGTTTGATGTCATTTGTAATCTGAAATATGGATATGAGAAGAAAGTTGAGCAAAAACCTCGAGAGAAAATTTAATTTATGAGCTTTCTCTCTCTCTCTCTTTCGTCCTTCAAAATGCGTCGATCGACTAGGAAAAATGAGAAATGAGCAAAATGAGAAATTCCTGGAAATTCCTGGAAAACAATGGTGCATTGAATTTAATCATGAGTCTAGTTGTGTTTTGTTGGTGGCATTTAGTGTAAGTCTGGGAGGTAATTGCTTTTGGAACGGCTGTAACGTCTGGGCTACGCACAGCGTTCAGAGTGCACAGACTGTACCAGATGGGCTCCGCCCATCGGACGTCGTGGTGCAGAGGATGGAAGGGAAAGGCAGTTGTGGTGGACATGGTCTAGTGAGAGGTGAGGGGGATTCCTCTCTCTCATATTGATTTATTCTTATGTATTCTTACTTGTTGTTTTATCTTTTATTCTTTTATTATTTTCACTAATAAATGTTAAGTGGAACCCAAGCTATGTTATTAACTCGGGTCGCGGGACAAACGAAAACCAGACATTCGTAGAATGTAACGTGGAGGTCCGCACCTTGAGGAGATACTTCGCTGAGGTACTCTCCGCTTTAACATCAGGTAAGTCAGTTTTTCGTGTAATACTCATGCATCGGTCTAGTGAGCTGTGTATCTTACCCGGGTGCACACTTTAGTCTAAGACAACGGTAGGCTAGGGAATCTTAGACCCAGTTCGGAAATCCTAGTTATCATTATAAACTCGCTCTAGAAACTAGGTTATTTATTTTTGGTAGAACAGCGCTGGTTAGTAAGCCTGAAAAACTTTCTGAGGGTTAGCTGTATCTATGTCGAGGGACTCTCGAGAGAGTTGACGAAAGTCATGAGAGTTCGAGCATTATTTTTGAGGACGGTTTTAGACACGATTAGACAGGCCTGTCGCCCGCTTAGTCACTGTATTTCTTTAACAAGTTGTAGTTTATCAAAATTCGCGCGCAAACTTTTAGATTTTTGACTGTTAAGAATCAGGACATTCGATGGTAAGTATCAGCATGATTTGTATGTTACATTTCTTGTTAGTGTCTTAAAATTTCCGAAGGGATTATTATGATTTTTTTTAAAATTTTTGTTGTGTAATGTTGAAAATTTTTAATGCATGTAGTTGTCTCTCGCACGAATCACTGTCACATTTGAATATTTCATACGCCCAAGACCAAAGAGTAAGATCAAAGCACTCAATCAATCAACGTCATCTGACAGTTTGTCCAGTTGTTCTGTTAATTTATTGCAACAGATTCTATTGTGCATGTCAGTCATAAAGGTCGTGAGATTACAGAAATGCATTCAAACACCTTTTGTTCTTTTGTTCTATTGTCCATTGTCCATTGTCTGCTCAATAAGATTAGTTTTATTGCTATCTTTGCCGACTATTGTCTGCTGGGATACAATGTCTGTAATCTTAACTTTGGCCGTTGGGAATGTTTGAGAGGGCAGATGGTAAACAGCTGTCGAGGTACAGTAAGTCTCGTAGCCCAACGTAAGAGTGGGAGGAGCAGTGAGTACACCTGATGGTATGGTTGAACCGCTGATATGGACGCATGTCAGTATGTAGTAGTTCAGAGATGCTACGGTTCAACGCTATCAAACTCGTAGTTCGTTTTTCTATCTGTTTATCCTTTTTCATTCTCTCACTAAATTTTTTAAAATCACCTACACCATCCACCCACCCAACTCAACCCAACTCACTTTGTATTTTGCATTAGTTTCTTTCTAACAATCAATTTACAGAGTCACGAGCAACAAGATCTAGTAGAAGTATGGCGTCAGCCATTCCTTATGTGCAAATAACAATCGCCGATAAAGGTTTCGTAGCACTTTGGGACTCCGGAGCAAGTGTGAGCTACGTCAGTCGCTCATCAGCCAATCATCTTGCTATCCCCATCAAACAAGGAACTGTTCGTAATGCAACTACTGCAAATGGCTCGTCTTTTCAATTTCTTGGTACTTTTTGTGCCCCTGTTCGAATAGCTGGAGTTCTCGTAGAACACCAATTTTTGGTTGCCGAAGATGAATGTTGTCCAGGAAATGCTCTCCTAGGAGTGGATTTTATGGATGTATTGGATAAACACGGAATAACAACAACGCTGCGACCATTTCATAACAAACTGGTTATTGGTAATAACGAAATCGATTTAATGGGACCACGTAAGAAAGTTTTCGAAACCACAAATGCCGTAATGGAGATGATAAACGCCGAAGACATAAGTTTGAACCCTGGAGAAGAATATTTGTTAAAGATCGCAAATGGTACTGATATTGAAGCTGATCATGCTGTATTGCTCAAATCTAAGCCAGAAGGACAATTGTTATTTGAGAAAACTATTTTTCATCCGTTGGACAGTCGTGAAACCACTATTCGAGTTCGAAATACATCAAACGGAGTAATTACACTAAGAGAAGGCGACATGATTGGGCAAGGAACCATAGTTCGTCTCAGTGATATCGAGAAGCCAGGAGCTCCTGAAATACCCCCAGAAGCCAATTGGGAGGGAAGAATTTTGGAAACAAGTCCTATACAATTTATGGAAAAGATTGATTGGTCCGGAGCTGAATTGAATACAAAAACGAAGCAACGATTGATCGAAATATTCAAGAAACACAAGCAAGCATTTTTCAACGAAGATGGAGACATTGGCTTATTTAGAGGAGGAATCGAACACACAATAAACATCCGTCAGGATTTGCCATTTCCAAAAGCAAGAAACTACCGAGTACCAGTCGGAAATCAATCAGAAGTCAGTAAACAAGTTGAAGAAATGCTGAAACTGGACCTGATCGAACCATCAACATCAGCGTTCACAAGTCCAATAGTGTTAGTCAAGAAGAAAGAAAGTAACGTCCCTTGTTAGCCTTCGCTATCCCAACCCAAGATGCAACGACAGTTTCTGATATTTTTGTCACGGATGTAGTCTTGAAGTATGGATCACCAAAAGTATTGTTAACGGATAACGGATCAAACTTTAAGTCGAACTTGTTTGCAAAAGTTCTAGAGATGTTAGAAGTCAGACATACTCTCACCGCGCCGCACCATAAATCGGCTAATGGAACGATCGAACGAATGCACAGAACAATTGAAGAAGCACTGTCATCATTTGTCAACTCAAGTCAAACTGATTGGGACCAAAAACTACCATTCATCATTTTTGCCATCAACTCATCCCCTCACGCAATTACCAAGGTAAGTCCTAATTCCGCTCTTTTTGGCAGGGAACTACCTACTCCCGAAGATCAACAGTTGCATTTGGCTAACCCCTCGTACTGCGATGTCGAAGACTATGAAAATTGCTTGGCTCAACATTTGCAAGATCTGCATGTCACAATGAAAGAACGAATAGCGAAGCAGTCGTCACGGTCAAAGGAGTATTATGATCAGAACTATCGAACAGCGGAAAGAAAGATTTCTGTCAACGACCGAATTTTTGTAAGAAGAAGCCTTCCAACTAACAAATTAGCCCCAGGCTAGAGGGACCGTTTACTGTGGTAGCTGTGGATCAATACAACGTTCATTATATGGATGGAAGAAAGAAGAAAATCGCAAACAAGGACGACGTTCGGCTAGTCAATGAGTCTACGACTGAGGAAGCTGAAGAAGCTGAGGATCCGGATTGCTCAGAAAACAAAGATGTTCGACGCGCAGAAGGAGCTAATTTAAGAAGATCGTCGCGTCTCGCAGGAAAACAACGGAAGGTATGATTCTCGATTTAGTTTTTTTTTCTCTGATTTGTTGACATATTATTTCTTTCTCTTTTGTTGTAATCAAAATATTATCTCTTTTCTAACTTTATATGTTTATTCTTTTTCATCTCTAAACTATTCTCTAAAATACCACTACATTTCATTATTGTAAAATTGTTTTCTCTCTCAATTTCTATTTCACTACCCTGCTTTCTTAAATTGTAAAAGCCTAAAATTCCTTTTTCAGTAATATTTGTGAAATTGTCTAATTCTCTCATTTACTTTCACAGTCTTTTATGTTCTGAGGATTTTTACCCCACTTTCTCACACGGACCTAGCTAAGCCTGATCGAATTCCTAGAAGTCCTCTTGCCCACACAATTCAATTCAAAGCCCCAAACCCCAAGCTCATCAAGGAAAATTCATTCAACATCATAATATCGTCAAGTTAAAGCACCGAATCGGCCAACTCGGACCTTACTTCAAGTCAAATCAACATCAATGGATAACACGAGCGAGGGCGCTCGTCTAATGGAAACGGGGGATGTAACGTCTGGGCTACGCACAGCGTTCAGAGTGCACAGACTGTACCAGATGGGCTCCGCCCATCGGACCTCGTGGTGCAGAGGATGGAAGGGAAAGGCAGTTGTGGTGGACATGGTCTAGTGAGAGGTGAGGGGGATTCCTCTCTCTCATATTGATTTATTCTTATGTATTCTTACTTGTTGTTTTATCTTTTATTCTTTTATTATTTTCACTAATAAATGTTAAGTGGAACCAAAGCTATGTTATTAACTCGGGTCGCGGGACAAACGAAAACCAGACATTCGTAGAATGTAACGCGGCAGAGCTTACGGAAAAACACTGGAAATAGGAAAAGAATTAGGGAGGGAGACGTCTAAAAGGGAGACGCAGAGAAGTCAGATAGTCTAGCTTCTCTGCGCTCTCTCGTTCTCTCACTCCCAATGTTTCAAGCCTTTTCTTTAAATTTAAAGTCATGGAAAATTGTTTTGAAATTCAAAACTCGTTTTTTTCTAGAAAAGAACTTTTTTTCCATTTGAGAAAAAAATTTTTCGAAAAAAATTATGATGGAGTATCTAAACTATAATGACATCGTTTAACTGCTAGAAAAAATAATTACCCGATGATTAGCTTAGTTATTTCATAGATGAAAAACTACGTGCAGATCTGGAAGCGTCTTCTCCGAATCCCGTTTTTCAGGAAATGCACTCTTCAATTGCCCCCTAATGAAGGTCACAGAGATAATAATAATATTTATTGAAAAAAGGACTTTAAAGCCACTTATATGATCAATATGTTAAATTAGTTAAAATGTAAATCTGTCTAAAATAAGGTAAGGGGATAAATTAATAAAGGTTAAATTAGATTTAAAAGATATAGCGGAAATTGAGGGTGGGAAAACTGTTTTTGGAAGCGAGTTCCAACAGGATATAATGCGAAGTGTAAAAAATTGAGAAGACAGTTTGGAAGAGTTTTTTAAAGTACATCAAATATAGTAAGAATGGCGTCTAAGACAATTGTGATAGTGAGGAGAGATGAATAGATTGTGGGCAATATCAACTTCCCGGGAAACCAGTGTTTTATACATAAAAACTAGATCAGAAATAAGTCTACGATACTCAAGGGACTCTAAGTTATATTCACGGAGACAATCAAAGTAGGATACATAGGGAAAATTGAATTTTTTGCAACATCTATAAAGAAAAGATTTTGGACGCCTTCGAGGAGCCTGATTTGCTCTTTGATTACGGGAGAAGAAACAATTGTACCATACTCAAGAATAGGACGGATATAAATAATGAAACATTTCACGAAAATATCCATCTTAGACCGGCGGAGAACATTGAAGAAAATGTTGATTCGTTGGTGTGCTTTGCGAAGTGTGGTAGCGAAGTGGTCAGAGAAGGTCAAAGAAGAATTGAGAATAACTCCCAAGTCACGAATCTTCTCAACAGTCGGTAGTCTCTCGTCGTTAATTGAAAATTGGTTGTTAGTATTGTTTAGTCGTTTTTTGTGGAAGAAAGATATAGCTTCACATTTAGTGGGAGCAACACTCATCTGCCATTTATCACACCAATCTTCTAGTATCTCAAGATCACTGTCAATGTGCATTGGGTCAGTAGAGAACAGTTTCAAATCATCGGCATAAAGAAAGAAGTTTGAGATCAGAAATCTGATTTTTATTTTATTTGTATATTTCCATTATTCGAATAATTTTCTATTCATCGCTATCATGCAAATTTTTATCAGATCATACACTCAAATATCGGAAGGGATTCCCCCGCGTGACTCATCATACACGACCTGAATATCAAATTGCGGGCGGAAGGCGGAAATCGACAGGTTCCTGGAGATTAAAGTTCAAAATGGGTTCTAGAAATTGGTATTGATCTTGAGAACTAGGAGTACTAGAACATAACCTGTACTTCGGTAATAGGCTAATTTTGGTAGGTACCTAGGAGGCTAAGGGTTCTATGTAAATCAGAATTTTGATAGCTGACTTAAAAAAAAGGCAAACCAAGGCTAACAGGTCAGCAGATCATCAATTTCAGACCGGTCGGAACTAATAAAAAACCGAAGGGTCAGATGGACAGACCAAAAAAGGCGACCTAAATCACTAGTCCTAAAAGCTGTGTTAATCTTGACTTGAGCTTGTAACCTCACAATGTCAGACTAACCCTTGCTGAAGTTAGCCTATAGGTTCGACGTTTGAGGCCAGGAGTTCTAAGAGTTCTATTGCTGAGGTCAGACTGTGTGTCCGAAGCTAGAAGCAAGTCGCTAGAGGTCAGGGAACACGGAGACCAGGTAAGGGCCCTCTCGGATAAGAACCGTTTGTATAGGAAAATTGGGAGTTCTGAGTCATTTGGTAGCATCTCACTGTTAGTCCTGTGCTATTCTTGACTTGGGCTAAAAAAACCTTAGGTTAAGTTCAGCCTATAGGTTCTAAACTAGAGAGGTAGAGGACAGAAAACCTAAAAGTCCAGACTTCGATAAGAACCGTTCGTTTGTGAAACGCTAACATAGGGAGGTCTAGGTCATTTGGTAGCTTCTAATAGCTGGTTGTTCAGATTCGAAAAATCAAAATGTTTTTGAAAAACTCGCGAAGAAAAATTTTACTATACAACTTCCGAATACTGTACAATTTTTAACCGAAGGTCGCTCCTAGCCAGAGCCCCCTGCTCGAACTTATCCCATTATCACCAGCATGCCCTTCTAACAAAATCTATTTGAGAACATTTTGAGTTCATTTCCCCCTCTTCCCCCATATATCATCACAAAAATTAATGATAAGGAAACCCCCAAAAACCGGTTTCCACTCCCCTTCTTCTCATCAGCTGTCCTCATATCGTCTGACGACAATGGCTTTCGGTTCTGAAGCCTTCTTTCCATTTTCAGACTTTCAGATTCCTTTTTCAGAGTTTCAGAATTCCATAGATTCCATCTCCGCCTGTTCCACATTCTCGTTCTGTTTTTTACTCTCTTCTTGATAAACGAAGAAAAACAATTGATAAGAAGTATTTAAAGAGTTCGTTTTCGCGAAGAAAAATGTCACTCATTTTCATGTTTGTTTTTGCTTGTTTTTTTGAAAACGAAGATTATTTTGAAAATGCGGAATGAATGACGAATTTAGTCGTCACGTTTTGACCGTTAAAGTGATCTCTAATTGGATATATATACTGGTTTCGAATTTTTGATTCTTGTTTTTTGTTTTCGTCACACCTATTATTCGTGTACTCCTCGTGGACAATTTTTTTTCGCATTTTTTTTTCGAAAATTAGTTTTTGAAAGTCATTTTTCCTCGTTTTTGACCTGGGAAAAATTTTTCGAAAATCGGAAATTTTCAAAAAATCTCAAAAAATCTGAAAATTTTTTCCCGATCAAAAAACCTACAGTAAAAAACTACAAACTACACAATTACAGTAGGAACAAAGTCCATGCTCTCAAAACGATCTCCAAAAGTTCTAAATCCGTCCCCTGACTCATCTCTTACCTGTTTCTGTTTTCTGATCGGAAGTGGGCGGAGCCTAAAGAAGGGGGATACCCTTCGACGATTACCGAATCGATCTTCAGTCCATCCTCCTCCTCCTTTTCCATCAGTCAACCTGTTCCACACACACAGTTTCTTCTCGTCTCCTCTCCGTCTGTCTCCCCTATTTTTACTCCCGAAAATGATCTATGCTTTTTTCTTTTTTCTCTAGGTTCCAATAAAACAATTTTCAGGAAAAATGACTGTGGAAAATGCGAAAAAAGGATCAACGGCAGTGGCAATGCCAAGCAAAGAGATTCCACAAGGTAAGACATTGTCACATGACACTAGATTTTGTCAATGAAAGTTTTGAAAAAAAAGTTTAATTGATCAAAAGTGTCACGATGAATTATTGTCATCAGTGATAGAAAGTTGAAAGATAACTGATCTTTTACCGATTAGAAGACATTTTTGGAATAGTTTTATGACGGTTCAAAACCATAAGGCATAAAAAAAATTGAAAAAAATTTTTTCGAATTTTTTTTGAATTTTCGAAAACGGAAAATTCTGGAATTTCAGACATTCCAAAAAATTCAAAAAATCTTAAAATCCAGAAAAAATTCGAAAAATCCCAAAATTCAAAAATGTTCCGAAAAAAAATCCATTCACCCATTGTTCGCCAATTTTTTGCATGTACCAGTTCTCACACATATTTTTATACCCAAATAGTCTAAAAAAAACCAAAAAAAGTCAACCTCCACTTAAAAAACACCCTGAAAAAATCTCAAAAAACCCTCCCTAAATTTTCCAGAAAAACCAGGATGTGTCCGGTACCTGGTCCTTGTCTCCACAATGCTCTGTCTAACCTCTCTAATGTCCAATGTGGTCTGTTTCAACTTCACAGTTCTCTGCATGCCCGGTTCCGGTGAGACCGGAGAGCTATCCGGAAACCATACCCGATATATTGGGTACACTCGACAAGAAAAAACGATTCTGCTGAGTACGGTAGCTATCGGAGCAGTGTGCGGAGTCATCCCGGTGATCATCGGCATCTCTCGGATAGGTCTCAAAGCGGTTTTCTTCGCATCGGGTATCCTCACCGCTGTCTCAACATTCCTGATTCCAATCTTAGCTCCTCTTCACTTTTATCTCTTCGTCATTTTGCGATTCGCTCAGGTACAGTACCCCAATCCTCGCTCTTGGCAACTATCTCCGTTTCAGGGTCTCTCCTACGCCACATGTTTCCCGGCAGTCGGCGCAATAACTTCCACATGGGCCTCACTAGCCCAGCAGGGACTTTTTATAGCGGCTTTGACCACTTTCGGACAGACTTCTTCTATCTTCTCGATGCCCGTCGCCGGAGAACTTTGTACTTCTCCATTCGGTTGGAAAGCTGTTTTCTATCTTCACGCTCTGATTTCGGTGGCGGTTTTTACCATTTGGTTTGCGATTTTCACCGATTCTCCTGGTAAGACTTAAGGGTATGTCTTTTTTTTATGTGGGTCATTTTCAGAAGACAACAAATTAGTGAGGCCAGCCGAACTAGCGGAAATCGAGTTCAACAAATCCGAAGAAGCAATTCACGAGCATCACACAACTCCATACCTCGAAATCGCTTCGACTCCGTCCGTATGGGGAATCTGGATTGGAGCATTCGGAGATTTGATTGCCGTCCAACTCATCCACATCTATTCCCCCGTATTCCTTCACGATGTCGGTGGCTACTCGTTTGAGAAGACCGGGTTTGCTGCGGCTGTTCCAGTTCTCTTCCAGTTCCTCGTCAAAATGTTCGCCGGTCATTCAAGTGACAAGATTCATGGAATTTCGGAGACTACAAAACTCCGAATTTATAATTCGATTGCGTTGGGAGCAAGTGCGGTTTTCTTGGTGGCGTTGGGGTTTGTGAAGCAAGGACAAGGGGTTTTGGGGCTGGTGTTGATGACGTTGGCGACCGGAATGTTCGGGTTTAATGGAGGAGGTTTTAGTAAGGTAAGCTCAAAATTAAGACCCCAAATTTTAAGCGCAAGTAGAAGGGGCGGTCTTGTAAAATAGGGTACCCTTCAGGTTTAATAGGCTCAAAAAATATATGAGCGACCCCTATTTTTTGAAGGGACCCCTAAACTACAATAGTAAATAGGGTACCCTTCAGGCTATATTTTATAAGCTCAAAAAATATATGAGGGACCCCTATTTTTTTACTCAGGCTGAAAAGACCTATATTTTTTTGGGGGACCACTATTTTTCTGAAGAGACCCCTGAACTACAGAACCAAAGGGGCTCCTATTTTTTTTGAAGGGATCTAAAGGGATCCCTATTTTTCTGGGGACCCCCAACCTACAACAAAGTCTCAAAAAAAAAATAAATTTTCCAGTGCTCCGCCTTAGTCTCCCGTCAATACAACCATTTCGTGATGGCCATTCACCAAATCCTCATCTGCTTTTCCATGATCGTGTGTCCTCTAATCGTCTCCTCAATCCTTCAGCAGGGAACTGTCGCAGAGTGGCGTATCGTTTTCTTCGTCCACGCCGCCATTCTTCTCGTCTGCAATGCCATTTTCTGTTGGTTGGCCACAGCGAAACCCGCTCCGTGGACAGATCGGACCATCAAGCACTCGGCGACTAAAAACACTCCGTTGTATCAGGCAAAAGTTTAAGGATCTCTTTGCATTTTTATCATTTCATATTTATTACTTCAATTCGGGTATCTAGCAATTTTTTAATGAAATGAAAAGTTTATTCAAGTAAAATGAAAAGAGAAAATTAGGCATCTGAACCATCTGAATCTGATTCATCAGAATCCGAAGACGAAGAAGACAAAGTAGAATGGGTACTAGTAGACTCCGAAGAAGACGATTCCTTCCCTAGCGGTGTGGGATCTTGAACCGCCTCCTTTTTGAATTCTTCGAAAGGTATCTCAGCCACGTTCAATTTCTTTTTCAACACTTCCATCGCAGTTCCAGGAAGTGCGGGGTTAGTGGACCACCAAATCGCCAGCTCTTCGACGTCCATCTCATTGATTTTTTTGACCAGGAATCGATCGAGGCTATGAAAAACGGCGAGTTCCAGGGCGCCTTTTTCATCGATATCTTTTCTCATCAGAAAGTTTTCGCATTCTCTTTTCAGCTTCTTCACCACAAACTGATCGCCCATCAATAGCAGTTGGCTCACGTTTTCAGCTGAAAAATTTTTTTTTCGGGATTTCTGGGGGGGTACTGTAGGTAAAAAACAAACCACAAATATAAATCGGTGCCATATAAATATATTGGAGGAAGATATGGAAGGCGTTCAAATCCACGTCGCTGATCGGGATTTCTGACATGGCGCTCTCGTTGAAATTGCCATGGAACATTGCTTGGAACACTGGGGAATGGATGGATAGAATCTGGAATTTTTTTTTGCGCCAAATGCGGAAAATCGGCGAAAAATCTGCGAAAAATCGGCGAAAAATCGGCGAAAAATCGGCAAAAAATAGGTCAACCGTACCTGCTTTGAAATGTGGAATTTCTTGTTGTTTACCACCAGAACCACATCCGAATCTCCCTCTCGGTGCTTTGAAAAATCCACGAAGTCTCCAGAATACAACTCTTCCAGTTTGACAATTCCAATATGAATTTCAAAAAGTGCTGAGCCGCTATTCAAAAATCCGTTCTTCACCTGACACTTTTCAAAAGTGTGAGTCCAATTGTGTCCTCCATCCTTTCGATTAAACGGAACCTCGAATGCCGAAACAGTCAGCGACTTCTCATCCTTATCGTTCACAAAACAGACCTGGACGTCAGCATTGACGGACCAGTTGCTCAGCGGGGCGAGACATCTGTGAGCCGGTTCGCAGTTCAACGCAATCGTCACTTTGTCGCCCTTCTTCTCAGCTCCAAATGACCAACGCGTGACTCCACAGTATCCTAGGTCGACTTTTGTGCCGCCTTCTTTGAGATCCACAAAGTTTGGAATCGTGCAAAAATCTTTTTTCATCCCTTTCGGATAAAAATCTGAATTTTTCTGAAGGCTTTTTGGGGGGAGAGGTTCCTTACCAGTAACTCGCTTGACTTCCTCATTGTTCGATCTCCAGAAAACCATTTTTAAACGGAAATAACTGTCTTCAATTTTTTTCGTGGAAAAGGGGAAAACGTGGGTTGACGTGGAAAAAAATGGGAGAGGTCAGGCTTCAACGTGGTTTTTTTTTATTTAAAAAAATTAAAATGATATTCTAAAAGTTCAACAGAGCGCGTTTTCTTCAATAAAAACAAAGAAATCAAAACTTCATTGCTCAAAAATTCAAAACATAGTAGAAACATCTCTGCTACTCAACACGATCCTCGGCTTTCTCTTCTTTCTCGTCACCATTTTCATCACTTTCGCAGTCACAATTTTTCGAATCGATGGAGTTCCAATGAAATAAATGAAGAAGCAAGTGAACGCTACTGATCCAGCTCTACCGTAGTAAATGATTCGGCGGGTGAACGCCGGAAGCGATTCGTATTCTTCCTGGAATTTGGAATGTCATGATTATGAAAGCGGCAATATATAATAGATAAATAGATTAGTCTAGGTTCACTAGATTGGTTTTTATGCACGTGTTTTTAATCAGACTGCTAGACTTTACTTTGGAACCAGAGGGTTCTCTCAAGACTCATAGACAAAAGATTAGTGAAAATTGAGCATGCAGAAAATTGTTTGGAACCTTTTTTATTAAAAAAACTAATTTTTGAAAAGTGAAAAAAAATTTTTTTTGAAAAAAAGTTCGAAAAAAGAACCCTTTACCAAGGCTTCAGAAGCTATGTCTGGAATAGCGCCTAACCTTAATTTCGCTGCTTACATCTGGCTGAGTATCAAATGTAAAAACCTGAAGGTTCTACCATGTTTTCTCTGGTTCTACCATAAAACCTCAAGGTTTTACCATTCCATCCATCCATACTAATGTTGACGCGCAATTTCAAATAATTTACGTTTGATACTCAGCCAACAAGCCTAAGCAGCCAAACCCAATGACTCACGCTAAAAATATCCGTAACAAATCCAGTGATCTCATAGGTCAGAAGGAACGTCGTTGAAGAAATCGACTGTATCAGCAGGGTTTTTTCATGACTTTGCCTTGCATTCAGCTCTGGAACCCAGAAAATAACTTGTTTTCCCTATTTTTCTTTCGATGACTCACTCCTATCCTTTGGATTTTCGATTCTCTTCCTTCTCTGCGAGATATAAAAAATGAGGGCGAAATTGGAGATAAGACAGAAAAGAGGGATGAGACCTGTATAAGTGTCGAAGATATATGTTATCTGAAATTCTGATTTTCTGGGAATAGAAATTCTGGAGTCCTTACAAAATGGACATCGGGGTCACATGCAGTGGAGTAGTCAAAAGTGTAGAATGAGTAGTTTACAGCGCAACCCGAGAAGTTAGGGATCACAAGAAGGACTAATAGGGCAATCTAAAAATAGTTTTTTTAATAAAAATTTAAAAAATCCCAATTACCGCCAAAATCCAGCAATAAATCCAAAGCCGTCTATCTGAAAAAGCTCTCCCGAATGGCAAAAAAATGACATAAACCCTTTCAAAAATCATCAAAACCGTCAGTAACAAGGGATAGGTGTACACGTGGTAATCGAATATAGTCAACGGTTCGCCCAGGTTTTTGTAGATCCCTGAATTCTCAATGGAGCGTGGATGCATCGGGGAATCTTACATTTATAAGCCTTTTTACTAATAAAATAGGGTAAAATGTCTTCATAAAACTCGACAAAACACACTCCCGCATTGCAAATGATCATAAAATAAATGTAAACAGTCGGGATTCTATCTGCAAATTATTTTCTAGGTCTTGAATTTTCCGGATTTTTTTGAGCTAACCTTTCTGTTTATAAGTGTAAATGGAGACAAATAAAATGACCAAAAAACAGGAAGAAATGAAAATTAGGAGTAAATATAAAATATAAAAAACAAGAACGATAGGCATGACAGAAGGGAATGACTAAAGTTATTCTCTATTCAATTTCCTTCACCCCCAGGAGAAAGGTAATCAAATTCAGGGAAAATGAGCTGGAAGGCGGGTGACATACGGAAGTGTGTGTGTTTAATTCGGGAGGGTATTACCCAGGTGTGCAGGAGGCTCTTGAGGTCTGGGGTTTTCTGGCTATAACATTTTTCAGGCATGGATTTTGAATATTCTGGTTAGTTCATCGTGTAGATCTCAAAGAAGCTATCATTTTTATTTTTTGATCGTCGGAAAATATCAAGTCTGAAGGGAGTTATGGTCCACAAAGTACGGTGTACTGCGATGGACCAACAGCGGTCCAGCGGCGGCCCACCGGCGGCCCACCGCGGTTCAACGGCGGCTAAACGGCGTTCCAACAGCGGCTCCTTATCAAACAGTAGCTTCAAAAAACCAAAAAAACCTAACAAATTTATCAAAATTCAAATTCCTGAATGATCTCTACTACTCGTTATCATGACAACATTCGATTTCTTCTTCGACTTCCCAATCAACTTCTTCCCTTTTCTTATCAATATCCTCCTTATTGTCGGGGTACCAACAAAATAAATAAAGAAGCATCTGAGGGATACTGTAACATTTCCAGCGTATTCAATCCATCGAATTTCAGTTTCAGAGAGTTGCATATATTCCGTCTGAAGGAACCTTTTATTTGAAAGAAAATATGGGTTGCTTACAGAATATAAATCCGTTATCGTGTCACCAATCTCATAGGTCAGCAGAAAAGCAGTCGAAAGAATCGATTGGATGACCATTGTTTTCTCGTGACTTCTCCGGGCGATGGATACTGTAATTTAGAATTAAAATGGCTTTTTTGTGAGTAAATTTACTTGGGTCAGTAGCTTTATGAAGCTTCCTTCTTTTGAAAGACATGTAAAAGATCAGTCCAATGTTCAAAAACATACAGAATACCGGGATAAGGCCGTTGTAAGTGTCGAATGTGTAGGTTAACTAAAAAATAAATAAATTAGGGATTTTGGAAGCAGGCGCTTACGACATGATCGCATTCGATAACATAGGAAATCGTGTAGTAATCATAAATTCGTGGGCAACCGGAGAACAAGGGCGGCAAATAGAATCCGATTGTGAGCATCTGGAAGCACTTGATTTTGCGGGAAACCTTTTTTATAAGGGGAAAAAAAGAAGAACAAAGGCCTCAGCAATGGTTTAAAAAAAGAAAAGTACAAAAAAAAATTTAAAAAACTCAAATAAAATAAATAGGTTAGGCTCCGCCCCCTTTCAAGAATTTTTTAAAGCACCTAAACCCAATTGAACACTTGTTCTGAAGACTATTTATTATTCTATTCTGAAAACAAAAAAGGGGCGGAGTCTCAACTTCAACTAACAAAAAATCAACTCACAGCTAAAACAAAGCAATAAATCCACAAGTTTCTATTTGAAAATGCCTTTCCAGTCGGATGACAGATGACATAAAATCTCTCGGCAACCATAACGACAGTAAGAAACATAGGGAACGAGTATGAGGTATCGTCTAGAAATGTTATATACTTCCCGAACATTCTTCGAAATTCTGAATTCATTTTTTAATTTTTTTTATTGGTGGTTGAAAAAAAACCTCGATAAGTTTCGATCTGCATGAAAAATGGGATAACATTATTGAAAACTTCCATCAAAGTCTCCGTCGCATTTACAGTAATCATGACGTAAATGTAGACTATTGGAATCATATCTGAACTTTTTTAGTTATCAAAACCCATATTTTACCCTTACCTTTCTGCTTATGAGTCTTCACTGTATAGAAAAAGAAACCAAGAAAAATCAGGGATGAAACCAGGATGATTGAGTACAAAGTATGCAGAATCATCGTTCAATCACAAGAGAAAAAAACGCGAAAAAAGGGAAAGTGAGACAATAAATATGAGCAAATATTGTTAGCCGAATGAAATTGAATTTCACTTTGGTCTTGTTATTCTCCAGAATAATCAGGCGGGGGTTTTTATTAGGAAAGAAATCAGAAAACGTGTGTTACTGAACTTTGGAAATCAACGTCAGTGGGGGAGTTAACGTCATGTCACCGATTTGGCTAGTCGCTATTGATAACTTCCAAAAAAGAAAATTAGGATGTGGAGACTCTCGGACACCAATAAAAATGTCAAAAACATCAGGAGACTAGTTATCTCTTATTATGAATTGTATCTTCTTCTCTATTCCGTCCCAATACAGTAGCTTATGAGTTAACCAACGTTTTCGGGTTGTCGCCAGAAATCCTAACTTGCTTTGATTTCCCGTGTTAATTTGAGCTTATAATCTTGTCTGATTCTTGTTTTTCTACTCTTCCCAGTGATTTTTATGTCTTTGGTTCCAAGTTTTTTCAAAAATTTCAGAGTATCGAAGTTTTGTTAGTCCGGCATTGCAATACACTTCCCATTGTAAACCACTCAGATCTAATTTTAAAGGAAACTTTTATGTTCAATTTTGAGTTTGAAATGGAGCAAGGTTCTTAATTTTTGGAATGCTCCCTAGTAAACTTTCTAACTTCTCCCCCAACTCTTTTTCTATATATTTTTGCTCGAGAGCGGGGCTTATTTTGATTTTAAAAAAATACAAAAACAAAAGAGCCGATAAAGACAATAGATGACAAAAAATAGGATTATCATGATGAATTATTCCTATTCTTCAAAATTCCGGCGGGTCATTGACGAGTTAGAAAAGAGGTTCTAAATCGGAAACCGTTTGTTTTTTCGGTTAGGTTTTTTGGTTAGGATGAAAAAAACAATAATAAGCTTTAGAGTCTTTAAGACAAAAACGAAATCGACGATTAGAAAACAATGTCATAATAAAATTTTGATAAGATCATCCAGATTGTTTCTACACGCCGGTATCTGACCAAAATGAGTGAATTTTTCACAGTCGGAGCCGTGAATAAAATCCAGGCTGTGCAACTCCGTCATTCCCTGAAAACCTGGAAAGAAACTCTACTTCTTAAAGATAGAAAAATCCCAGTCATTCACTTTTTTCGTAAACCGGCCGGGCCATAGGTTTTTTCAGTTTATGGCATTTTTAATGCCGGTCAGGTTTTTCCAGGTACCCACCTAACTACAGACAAAGTATACCGAAGTATCAAAAGACCAAAGGATAGACTACAACTCTAATATTCCTTGTCCATTCTAGTATGCAAACTAAACAAAATTCCAAGAACTTCCCCTACATTCCCCTCTAATCACTGATCCACCTACTGATAAACAATATGCAAAAATGGTCAAATAATCAAAGTCCGAGGGAACAAACAAGTTGACCAGTACTGGTCGTCACCATTAGTTCCGGACCACTGACTCGTTCCTTCTTTCGTCATTTGTAGTCTGAAATAAGGGGGAACTTCTTGTTATCGTGTAACCTTTCGAGTTCTGGGAACTTTTGGGCGGCAGTCTCTCACGAGAACTTTCCAAAAGTCTCGTGCTCCTGAAACCTTTTCTCATTTATTATTTTTGAATTCTGGACCCGACCATGACTTCGGAAACCGCTTTTTCCTATGAAGACGTCATCGCAGGATCCATTGTCTCTGTGGTAAGCCTTATCCTTTTTCCAAGATCCCATACTTTTCCCTCTAGATCTGCGCCATTGGAACAGGACTAATGACCCTGGTTATCATCGGAAGCTCTCGAATCCCATCGATGAAATCCTCTTTCGGAATGCTCACCATTAACCAGAATCTTGCTCAGCTTGTCGCCTGTGTCGCCTGTTTCATCGTCTTCTTTTTCGGTGTCACTTTGTAAGAACTTCAGATGGGCTTAGGCTCTGAAAAAGAAGTTCCAGGGGCATTGAAACTGTAATCGACTATGGTTATATCATCGGAGGGATTACTGTAGTCATGTTGTATGTCATTCTAGTCAGCTTCTTCATTATCTCTTTCAATCGCCTTTGCGCCATCGCCTTTCCCATCGCCTATAATTTTATGTTCAAGTAGGGTCCCTTGGTTTTTAGGTTTTCCTAAAATTGGATAGTCTTCAGGGAAAAATTCCTATTTGGAATTCTAGCTGTCGGATGGCTAACCCCATTTGCCTACGGAATGTATCTGCTAGTTTACCGTAAGTAGAAAGCCCGTTGCTCAGGCTAAAACTAGACTTCAGGGCAATGCGCTTATGTTTTCCTCCACCATGGCTGGTATTTTGACGAGTTGAAAAACGAGAAATGTGGAGCTCAGTTGGCTATGTATGTTGCCGGGCAAACCGTTCCAGTCCTGGCTACAGTACTCACAGACCTGTTAACCTTGACTCTTCTGATTACGCTGAGAGTAAGAGCTTTATTTTTTTCTTGACTCCAAGCTTTTTTTTTAGAAAAGAATATATCGATCTCAAAGCGCGGAGACAAAACGTCGAGAGATGAATTTCGCGAGGCAGGTGCTCGTCCAAGGCGTCGTTTTTTTAATGCAAGGATTCTGGTATCAAGGGGGAAGAAATGTGATGCCGAATATGTCAGAAAACTGGAAAATCTTTTGGACAACATCATTTTCCGCCAATCTCCTCCATGTTTTTGATCCGTGAGCCTCCCTTTAATGAAAAGGCACGGGGGACATTTTTCAGAATGATTGTCTTCATTTGCAATATGGAATTTCGGACATGGATTTTCGGGGAGAGCCAGAAAGCTAAGCAAGTGACTACTGTAACTGGAAAACTCTCAACATCGATGACATAATCATTTATTAATCGAATGGCTTCTCTTACTTTCATCGATGGTCGAAATCTTTGATGTAATCTGTCTTCTCTCCTTCCCTAAAAAAAAATTTCTGAATCTGTCTATCATAAAAATAGCGATTATCGGGTCCATAGCAGGATAGAGACTACAAGCAGCCCCAACCACATTTCCAATTCTTCCAAAACGAATTTCAAAGAACGGGAGGAGAAACATGGTTCCAACAGGGATGTACTGGGTGACAAATGGCAAAAGGGTTTGGAGTCCGAGAGTCCAGAACAGCTGCTTGTTGAGGTTCCGAGTGCGGGTGCTCAATTGAATTGTCATGTCGTTCAGTTTACGGTAGGTTTTGAGAGCGCAGATGAGGCAAGTTGAGAGGCAGATGACCTGGAATAGCGGTTTTCAGAGATGGAGGTTCTATTGGGTGGCTTAGCTAGGTTAGTCTTAGGCTTAGGCTTAGCTAGGCTTAGGCTTAGCTAGGCTTAGGCTTAGCTAGGCTTAGGCTTAGCTAGGCTTAGGCTTAGCTAGGCTTAGCTAGGCTTAGGCTTAGCTAGGCTTAGGCTTAGCTAGGCTTAGGCTTACAAAAAACTACGATGAGGTTCCGGGTGCCCGCTAAAGCTTAGGCTAAGGCTTAGGCTTAACACTCAGAGCCAACCTACCATAATAACACAACTGATCGATGCTCCGAGTAAATCAAAGAACTGAAAAACCCGCTCGCCATCGTTTCCACGAATCTAAACACTTCAAAATTAAATTATAAAATCAAGTAAAACTCACAAAATACAAAGGGCCCATGAACGCGATCATATCAATGTCTTCTTCATACAACTCCATTGTCATTTCCCGAAAAAAATCCTTTTTAATTTGATTCGGACCAAAATTAAAATAGATGGAAAGTGTCCAGATAACAAAAAGAGTGACTGGAGGAATGAAGAGAAGATAGATTCGGTTTCCGTCGAAGAGGTAGAGTTTTTGGTGTCTGCATAAAGGGAGCGGTCACCAAAAGGGCTAGGAAGAAAGTGGTACCTGCAAACAGCGACGTAGCGGAAGATGAAATGAGTGGCGAGCATTGAAATGCAAAGGGCGAATGATCCACAGTAAAGTGCTAGATAAAAAGTTGTTATTGGATTTAGCTGGTGACTTACAAGACATGGGTACTCCGATACTCGGATAGAACTTTAGGATACTGTCTACATAGAAAAGTACTCCCGATTTGTGGATATGGAGGACCTGGAATAGAGACATTTCATTTTGTAATTATTAATTTTATTTTCGCCAAGATTTTCATTATCAGGCAACCTGGAAAATTAGAAAACGATCCGGTGTCAGAAAATTACCGAAATACGTTTGAAAGTCTTGAACTGCCAACATTTGCTCTGTTATCTCGGTTAGCATTAAACTTATTAAAAAGCGATCAACTAACAAAATATAGAACTTGTTATGAGCAACATTTCATCAGTTGACAGATTTTTTATATCTTTTTTGGGAACCGAGATAAATGTAGATAAAGTTGAGGGACGACTATTGCAAGTATTACGGTATACATATTACGTTAGAGGTTCCTCCGGGCTTAATAGGCTCAAAAATACATAAGGGACCCAATTTTTCCTAGGGACCTCGAAACTACCATATGAGCCGCAAGACCACTGAATAAAAAAAGTTCATAAACCCACCGGCATAGTCAAAATCTCAATAACCGCATAGATAATTGCATATACCGAAAACGAGATCATCAGTACTCGATATCTTCCAAACGACGATCCAGCACGGACTCTTATCAAGTACAGTAACAGAAAATTCGCGGAGACTGCAATTGAAAAAGCAGTAAATTGACAGATTCGAAGTAGAGGAGTGACAGCCATCACATCAGAATGAATGAGTCCAGCTGCTCAGCTTTCGTTTCAGTAATCTATTTATCTACCCCCTTTTCGTTTGATCAAAATAGAAATCTTAGGTTAAGGATTAGGTGAAGCGAAGAAAAATAAGAATTTAGGTTCATTTCGTTCGAAAAAATTTGATACATCAAAAAGATTAGAAATGGATTTTCGAGTTGCTTTTCGGTTTTTCGGGAGAGTAGGCAGAGTAGCGATTTGTTGTGGCAGATGTCACTCGTGGGCGGATGCAACCTAAAAGAGAATTCAAATTATTAGAAAGAAAATCCTAAAACATACAAAAAACTGCTTTTTTAAATTCTCTGATACAGAAAATAGCGATTAGGGGTTCTAGGGAAGGGTAGACAGCTAGGCTACCCGCAGTGAAGTTGGCTAGGTGACCGGTTTCGATTTCGAGGAGTGGCATTGTGATTTCTAGGCTCACGGGGACATACATCATGAATAAAGGAAGAATTGTCTGGAAAAATTAGGTTAGAATATATTTTTCAAAAAAAAAATTTTAATATAAAAAAAATTCTGAAAACCAAAATTTTTAGATAATCCGAAATATTTTTATACCATTCGATAGAGAATTTTAAGCTGAGCAAATTTGTCTTTTGAAGTTTTTTTCTATCTCTCTTGGTTCTCGAGATACACCGCTCTAAAGTTTGGGATAGAGACGCAGACACTCTCGTTTCTCTGCGCTCTCTCGCTCAGACTTCAAACCGTCACATCTCGAGAACCAGAATAGATAGAAAGAAAGTTCAAGAGACAAAGTTAATCAGCGTAAAATTCTCTATCGAATGGTATAAAAATATTTTGGATTTTCCAAAAATTTCGGTTTTCAGAATTTTTGAAAACTAAAAAAAAATTTTTTTTAATTTTTATTTTCTATCGAATGGCATAAAAATATTTGATTTTTGAAATGTTACCTGAAAACTAAGAGTGACAAGAAGCTGTCGATTCAATTCTATCGACCTCTTGCTCATATTATTCCCCGCGTTTTTCATTTTCATATAGATATTGATGGCACAAAATAGAATAATCGCGAAGCACCCTCCTATAGTGATAACACAGGCGACAAGCAACATGAGATCCCAAAACCTCCAAATCCTCTCTCCATCCTCTCCAATCGACAAGTACATCACCGCAATAAAAGCGACTTTTGTAGAGTCCTCATCGTAATATTTTTTGAGTTCCTCCCTGAATTTTTTCTAGTTAAAATGATCATTGAGATGAAGCCTACTTCAGATACAATTGTTTTTCGATGCTATTCGACATTCCATAGAACACAAAAAGATACCAGGCAATGAAGCATACAAGACACGGAACAAATATGCAGCAGAGCACAGAAAACTCGTAATGAGCCAGTTGGTTTGGTCTAAAAGATTATATTTTGATCTCTGTGGTAACACGTGTCTACCTGCAAACAACCACGTAGCGATAGCTGAACTGAGCAGCAAGGAGAGAGATTACAAGTGCAAATGACCCGCAGTAGAGACCTTAGAATCATATTTAGTTAGATACAAATCAAGAGAAAAAGAACTTACAGGTAATGTGATATCCGAGTACTGAATTGTATTTCAATGGACTTTCCATAAAAACAACACACGCCGGACTTTTGATGTGGATTATCTGAGTTAGGAATTGTTTAAAAAATCGACTTATTTTTTCAAAACGTTGAGAAAATCGTATAGTTTTCAGGATCAAATATAGCCTCTTAAAATTATTTTTTAAGAAAAATTTGAAAAAAATTCGGAAAATGTACCAAGAGGTTTTGGATAAAAGTTTCCTGGAAATTTTTGAGGGTATGTAAAAAAAAATTTTTTTTTTCAAGACAATTTTGGAATTTTCTTGAGATATGTTTGGGTTTTTCCGGTGAAGTTTCCAGGTTTCAGTAAATTAGCCGGTAATTTCAAAAATTACTGATAAATTGGGTAATCTCGGAAAATCTATCGGGCAATTTCAAAAAAAAATCTTTACCGTTAAATTCAAGCTTTCCACTTTTTTTACCGGTAAATTTTTGAAAAACTAGGTGAGTTTTTCCGGTAGAAATTTTGAAAACTAATAGGAACAGTTCTAAATCTATATTCAGTTTTACCGATAATTTAAAAAAGTCTTCCTTAAATTCCACCGAAAATTTTTGAAAAAAAATTCACCGGTAAAAATTTCGAAGAACTATTTCTCAAAATTTCAGGCGACACTCCCCAAACCTTGAGGAATACTAAACTACCCACCGGTTGTGTCAAAATCTCAATCCAAGCATAAACCGAAAAATAGACTGCAAAACTGAACATGACATATCGATAAGTTCCAAATAGCTTTTTGGCTCTTGTGACAATCAGATAAACTAGAATCGAATTAGATATCTGGGCACCGATGAATCCAATGTATTGGATGATATGGAGGTAGAACATTTCTGTAATGTGGTTTCTAAAAAAGGAAAAAGAAGAAAAAGGGAACAAGGAAACAATGTGATCTAGAAAAACAAAGAATGTTTATCACAATGGGAATATAATGACGACACCTTCTGATTCGGAAATCGCTCATCTGTAATCATCACTTTTTGTTCCGACACGTTCTGAATCATGACGAGATACCGTATCTAGATGAGTTGGAAAAAATTCAGTTTATTATGTATTCTGGAGTTTAACTCAATAAAATTTCTAGGCTCTAATAAAATAAAATAGAGAACACAAATAACACAAAAAAGAGAGAAGAAAAAATAAATTTGATGCAAAACAAGACACAAAAAAAGAAGAAAAATGAATGAGATGGTGAGTTCAAAGAAACGTTCGTCTTTTGATTAGTATCTGTCTGATAGGGTTTATTTTGGGGGGCTCAGAAGGTATGTGACGTATGGAAAATGGTCGTTATGTTGAAACATGTTGAAAATGTTGAAAAAATTGAGAAGTTATCTGTTGAATCGTTCAAAATACAACTTTATAGGGTTTATGTGATAAAAAAAACAGCTGACGCAAAAAATCCTAAAATGACCGGAATATCACGTAGTTCTAAAACGATGTCAAAGCCCCGTACATCCCTTTTATAACTCATTCAATATGTCTCTCCCCCCTCAAATCACTAATTCCTATCATTCATCTCAAAATAAAGTGCTCAAATAATTGAACATTGATTGAGACTTCAAATTTCTCTTTCAGGTTGAAAAAAGATGTGTCAGCCCAGAGTACGAAAAGTGTTTTTTTCGGGAAGAATTGAGTAAAGAACATTCATGCAAAGCCGGGAAAAATGACGAAAAACAAATGGCTGAACGGAAATTAGATTGTTGCAATTTTTCCAGAATTTTGGATTTTTTTTGGTCAAAATATAAAATCACGTGGGATTCATTCATGAAAGATAATTTTTAAAACTTGAAAAGCTAAGTATTCTGTCCTTTTTGATCAGTTAATTTAAAAGAATTGAATTTATATCTTGCCAAAAAAAATCAATTAGAATTTCAGAAATAGTTCCAAACCAGCCACAAAATCTAGTTGTGTGTTCGTAGACTTGTTGATGAATAACCATTCATAGTCAGACACAACTCCACCCAATTCTAATTGTAAGTTCATTACAAATTGAAGAATTCCAAAGAATCACTGCTTCAGAAAATGGATTTCTGGAAACTGGAGATGCCAATTTCATTTGAATCGCAGGTTTTGAAACCGGAAACATAGGTTTGAATTTTCAAACTCAGCCGTTGATTTTTACTTAGAAAGTTCCTTTGTAAACTATAATATCATCATGAACATGAACTAATTAATAACCTGGATAGTCAATGAAGCAAAAAATTGTCTATTTAAATTTTTTGTTCGCTCATTTACAGGACAACTTGAATCTTTCATTTTCCCCTAAATAGCACAATACAAAATCGTCATAAAGCACCTAGAAGACCAGAAATCTGAGTAAGGAGTCATATCAAACTGCTCCCCACAATAATGTCAAACGAGTAAGAGTACAAATCTTCCATTCCTTCTGCCCACCTTCGTCAATTGACAAGTACATCAATGCAATCGACGCCACGTTTAGAAAGGCTTTTTTATAATTATTTATCGTTTCATCTCTGAGATGAAAAACAATGTCTGAAAACTAGACAGATATGAGTCATAGTTAGAATACAATTGTTTTCGCAAGTGTTTTTATTCCCCAGTAGACGAACTAAAACCAGGCAACAAAATCAAAAATTGTTTTATTTTCCAGAATCCTCAATAAACAATCGGCGACATCTGAGCAATCAAACATGAATAAGTATACCGTATCGGTAATTTCAAAGAGCGGGGATACAGTATACTCTCGTTTCAAAGACACCTCCGACCGTTTTTGACGAACAGAAAAGTATACTCTTCAGTCTCTTCGGCTCCCTTTCAAAAAGTATACAGTATCCTTGGCTCCGCCCATTCTGCTCAATCACAGTAGTCCCAGGGTTCCTAACCATTTCAGTTTCTCTCATTATTCCAGTCATGACCAGTTCTCTCTTAACCCTCTCCCTCTTCTTGCTTCTTATCCCAACATGCTCTTCTATTGGAGTAGTATGGATACGAATGTCTTCATCTGATCACTCGATCACCCGAATCCAAGTCGTCGATAAAGAGAACTCATCTAGATACGGTATCTCTTTGGATATCCCTTTGACTCCATTCAAACACAAAGAATTCGTTCTCCCAATGCCCACCACCCAACCGTATTTCGAATACAGTATCCAGTTGCTCAATTTCTGGAATTCCAATGGTCCAAAGACCGAGACAAGGATCCCGATGATTGTGAATTCCCCGTGGATCCATCGAACCGAAAAACTTGGTACCCTCATATTCATTTCCATTCGGTTTGAATGTCTCCCCCAGTTCTACGGATCAAAATGTCAATTCTATTGCCCAGAGGACGAGATTTGTGCAGTCGACCAGTGTTCTAAATGTCAAAATAGTAAGTTTTTAAAAATTTTTTATACTTTTCTAATTTTTATTTTTCTTTCTAGATTCCCAATGCGAATTCGATGGAAAAGAGTCAAAATGCAACTGTTCATCCGAGTATTCTGGAGAGTTCTGCGAGAAGAGTAACTATTTGGAAACCGTGAAATTTCTGGAAAATTCTGTAAATCTTCTTTTGTTTCTTGTGATTATTATTCTTTTCTTTTTTCTTCTTCTGGCTTTTGTTTCTGTAAAAATCGTTTTCATGTTTACGATTAAGAAAGCCGATGAGCCAGAAGCAATTGAACCAATCAACGTTATTTCGAGTCTTACGAAATTGCAGATTTTGACTCCGGAGCATATTATTTTTGCTAATTTGTAATTTTTTAATTTTTTGAAAATAAATTTTTGAGAAAAATTAGTTTTTAATACACTAAAAATGTATTTCTGAAGGCGCAGCGGTGGTTTCATTACGGGCCACCCACAAAGAAAATGCAGATTACTGTCTTTTTAAAGGCGCAAGCTCAAATTTGTTCACGCGGTCTCGCCGCGGACCACCTTGGACCTCCCACGAAGAAAAAAAGACCACCCACGAAGAAAATTCGTTTTTCGCGTATTTTGAAGATTTTTTTGGATTTTTTTGGTCTTGAATTTTATAAATAAAAAAATTAAATAAATATTAAAACAAAAAGAAAATTAATTTAATTTTTGAAAAAACCTATTTTCCAGGCAATGCCGAAAGGAGGCGTCACTTCGTTGATATCGGTGTCTGCTGGCATTCGAGAGGATCTGGATATGTTTTTGAAGGCGTTTTTGAATATTAAATCTCAAAGGTTTTTTCCCAAAAAATTTAAAAAATAAAACTAGAATTTTTTCAGATTCTCAGATTACAAGAACCTCTTCAAAAATCGTCAAATGTATCAATTGCACAACGGTCGAAGTGCGAGTGCAGAAATCATTGAATTCAACGAGAATCTTCTCATAAATTGTCTTCATTTCCTTGAAGAAGAAGTGTCTCCAGGAGTGTCTCGATGTCTCGAAGAACGACTATTCGGTCTCTATTCTCTCTACACTTTCTTCTATATTCAGGCCCCTAGACATGTTGTAAAAATTCGAATCGATCCGGATGCGTCGAGAAATTTCCGTCAGCTGACGGCGTTTCTTTCGGAACAGAATATCTATGATGCGTATTTGGTTTGCCTGAAACTTCTAGAAGACAAAGCTTTCAAATATGTCGCTTTTATAGAAGTGGTTAGTTGATTTGTTCAGAAATTAAAGGGAATTCAATAATTTGCTATCAGATGTAGTTTTTCATTCTGAACACTTTTTCTGTTGACAACTCTTCCTGAAAATGCCTCTAAATGCCTCGGCTTGAAATACGATTTGATTATGGTGGAAGAGTTTTTTCTCAACCTCGGCCACGGGGTTTTGGGACGCTATTTTTCGCCTTTTTCGAAGTTAGTAAGAAGACATATTCAATAAGAATCTAAAACTTCAAAGAAAAAAGAAAAATAGCCACTGGGGCGTCCGTGGCCGAAGTTGCAAAAACTCTTCCATAATAATCAAAACTTCGCATTTCAAGTCGGTTTTTGAGGCATTTAGAGGCATTTTCAGAGAAAGTTGTCAACAGAAAAAGTGTTCAGAATTCAAAACTACATCTAATGTCAAGTTATCAAATTCCACATCAGTCCTTCTCAAAAACCTCAAAAAACCCAAAAAAACCCTCAAAAAACCTCAAAAACCCAAAAAACCTCAAAAAACCCTTTTCTAGTTTCAAAAACCTATTTTACCGACTATTTTCCCCGAGAAAAATACTAAAAAAATGCCCATTTCGGCCTCAATTTTTATAAAAACAGCTATTTTCCAGTACGATCCCTCCATTTTCAAGCAATACGGCGGCGAGAAGAAGCCAGCAAAAGCTCTCATCAATCTCAATGATCCGTTGTCTCGAGTGAAATGTCTCCTCCATTCAAATCTATTCCTTAAATTGAAAATAATCGAAAAAGAATATATTCGAAAACGGAATGGATTCCCATTGCCGAAATGCTACGATTCTTGTCAAGAAGCGCTGGAGAAGGTTCTCGAATCGATTAGGACGACACCGAAATTGGTTTGAAAAAAAAGACCTGGAAATTAAAAAAAAAAATTTCAGACGCATCTCCCAACGAAAATGGAGAAGCCGAAAATGTCGCGAGCGGAAATCAGAGAGAGGGCGTATAAATCGAAAGTGAAATTGTCGAGAGCGAGAAGACACTATTCCACGAAACGTAGATATTTTAATTCGAAAAAAATATTTTGAAATTTTAATTTTAGCGATTTCACTGCCAACCGATCACTTTGATTTCAAGCCAAAACCCGAGCCAACAGTAAAAAGAATCAAACTAAAAACCGAGAAAACGGAGACGAGAAAACGGCCAAGGGCCGCGACCCCTATCTACACTCCCACTTGCCCGAGTCCTTCGGAATCCGAGCATTCCGCGAAAATTAAAGATTCAGAAGGCCTTGATTAGAAAATCGAGGAGATTCTGGCCGCCGATTCGGATCAAGACTGCGAAGAATCTGAAGAGGAATGCGAGCTGACCATTGATTTTTAACCCCCTCTATCATGTCCCATATAGTTCTATCTTGTTCCATTTTTCCTTTTTAATTTTCAGAATTCTGTATCATTTTTCTATTACTACTGCTCTTTTAATCTCTTAATATCTGTAACATTGCATTTTTATAAATTATTTTTTTTCTTTCCAAAAAATCATGTTTCGTCAGATTTAACTCAATTTCAGGTGTAGTTTCATGTGATTTGATCTAGTGAGTCTAGAAAAATGCAGGTTTTCTTCCTCAAGTCAGAAGAAATGTTTTCTTCAAGAAGATCTTTTGTTTTGAATGAAGAAACTCAAAAAAATATTTTTTTGGGTTGGTTAATCCCCTAACCTTAGGCTTAAAATCATTGTTAGAACCACTTTTTGTTTTGGTGTTTTTTTGGTTTTTTTTGCATTTTTTGAACCGGAAAATATGCTTTTTTTGTGTTTTTTTTGGAGCGCAATCTGCAAACGCGCTCTATTGAACTTGTTTTAATTTCCAGATAATTTCGCTCAAAATTAAATTTTTCTTTATTCAAATAATTTTTTCTTGAAAAAAGCACCTCGCAAATCTATTATTTCCGCCGGAATCTTTTTAAAAATTTCAAATTTTTAGAACTGCACGTATTTTAGCAATGGAGCGCAACTGCTCTAACACCAGGTTCATTAGGGCGCGATCGCTACAAGTACTCGTGCGCTAAATGTAAAAAATATCCCAAAAATGTCTAAATACATAGTTTCGTCAGCTTAACTGTCTGTGTACTCGTCTCGGACAATACGACTTTTTTTGATTTTTTAAAAATTAACCTATAAAAATTAAACTTCTTCTTTTCGTAAACATTATACAAAAATTTTTTCATTGAATTTTTTTCTCGAAAAATGGAATTTTCTACAAGAACTTGGAAAAATGTGGGATATTGCTTTTCCAAAAAAAATTCGAAAAAAAAGATAAAATTGTCCACGAGAAGTACACAGAAAGAAAATCTCATTTAAAAGTCAAAAACTGCTAAACTTTTTGAGTCTTGTACCTACCAATTATTCCCTAACCTTTTCAGTAAGAAAGAATAACATTCTGACCTTTTTGATCTGAAAAAATTTCAGTCTAAACCAAAAACTTCCAACTTTTTCTTTCAAAATGACGTTCAAATGATTTGAATCAAATCCGTTGACGCATAGCATAACCCATCGTTTTGTAGTTCCAGAATACGAAATCTCGAAGATCAAATCCTCTTCTTTTGCAGGAAGAAGACATTCCTCTCTCACTCATTAAAATTCGTTTTCAGAATCTCCTCCGGCAATATATATATATTTGGAGTGAGAGGCAACTTGAAGTACTAGAAGAGACACTATTTGGGTAAGGAATCTCAAAGATCTCTTTTTTTGCAAAAAATGGTTTTGTACATGTTTTTCTTTGTCTGCTAATCTGCGAACACCAATGACGTGTTTAAAAGTTGGTTTTCATTTTGAAATTCTCTTTTTTTATACATAAATACAATGAGTTGGAACTTCTCAGCTTAAACTCGATCGATTTCTCCTTTCCAAACCGGATATTTTTCTGGTTTTGCAGTATTCTAGCTTCTGGTCAGACGTAAAATGTATAGTGGTGCACTTATGAATCAAAAAACATATAAAATGGTCTAGACTTCCTACTGTACTTTCGACATGGACTTTGTTCTACTAGTTTTTAGGAAAAACTTCTAGATTTCCCTTTTCTTCATTTTCCATAGTTATAAGGCTATTTTCTGTAATCTTGATTATTTTCTATTGAAAACCTACTTTGCTAGTTTTCCAGAAAGAAATTTTGATCTTCCGGAAAAAATTCAATAGAGAAAAGTCCTCAGACAAAAGCTAAGCTGATCGAACGAAAAAATTAGATTTCGCTGGAAAGAAAATTCTGAGAAACAATCTTAAAGGAGCCTCTTCTCCTAAATCTTACCTAGAATTCACACACATAATTTTCTCGGGAGCAATAAATCTTCTGGAATGTTTACTTTTTTTGGAAATGGTTTAGTCTGCTTGTTCTCTGCATCCAACATTCCGTATTTAAAAGCCTGATGTCCGTTCTTTTTCAAATCATAATCTCTTCAACCAGATTGTTTTCGAAACTCAAAATTCCGTATTTATAAAGTTTTTCCTATATAAAAACAGAACCATGAAGCCCGTTCTTTGTTTCAAGCACCATCTCTTCAACCGGAACCCTTTATCATCTAGACTCTTCTTGAAAATGTTCAATGAACATGAATTTCCAGTGAACCTTGCAAGGTCGTCACGAAAAAGAACAACGTTTCGGTTCCGTGTCACCTAATCCCCTCTTGATCATTCAAATGAAGAAACATCACATCATTTGATATTTTCTCTTTTCCGGGTTGTTCCCGGATTTTTTAAACTCCTTTCTAGATGCTAATCTAGGTCATTCGAAGCTAAGCCTAACTCACAGAAAAAAATGACCTATAGTACTTTTTTCCGGTACCGTAATCACTAGCTAACTTCCTAATTTATCGAGCCATCCCAGCTCTTAAATTTTTAAATAATAGAATCATCTTAGCTTTTCAGATATCAAAAAATTCGATTTTTAGTTCTCTTTAAAATTTCCTAAAAACTTGAATACCGTGAATATGGCTTTTCTGACATCACTAAAACATTGTGTAGGAGTGAACCTCTTGAACCTAATGGAACAAGTCAGGTGAAAACAATATGTAAATGCTACTGTTAAATAACAAAAATGTTTATTTTTGGGTAAGCAAGTTAGCGTCATGAATAGGTAGTGGTCAACAAGATTAGGAAGTTTTTGCATGGTGACTAACTAGGAAAGGGACAGTGGCGGTTAGGGATCTGGTAGATTCGGAAACGGAGAAGAAGGATCTGTTGTCAGAATCTGCTGCTGGTTTCTGCAAATCAAGTCATTAATGCGGAAGCTCTGTTCTCACTGTGCCGAACCAATTCTGACGACAGATTCTTTTCTCCCATTTCCGAATCTTCCAAACCCAATGTAAATATTTCGTATTGAACCGCCACAACCTTCAACCTAGTTAGGACCAGAAATTGTACAGTTTATTGACTTTATCATTTTTCTCGAACTCAAAGTAACTTTATAGGCGATTCGGAAAATTAGTTTTTGTTTTTAGAAGTTACTTTTGGGTTACTGTAATATTAAATTTTTCAATTTTTCTGTTTTTTTTTTAATTTCTAGAGTCTTCTGAATTATAGTCAGTTGAAGAACCTGTAACTTGAATCACAAAAAATATGATAGGTCTCCCGAAGACTCTCTTATCCGACACAAATCATATTCAACCCCCTCAAATAATCGTAAAATGACTTCACTTGCCTCCAAAATAGTGATGAGACACATCAGCCATTTTCCACTAATTAACTCGGATGAGCACCTTTTTCGTGAAAAAACTGGATAAAAAGCCTTAGGTTTCAAGAGTTCAAAACTTCAACTAACCTAATCTTATTTCACTTTTCGTTTTCTTTGAGCCGCTTTTGATTGGTCGAATGAAACAAATTAGGTTCTCGGAATCAATGACTTCTTTTTTTGGATTCTTGTTCTTGGAGTTTCTGGTTTAGCTCTTTTAGACAGATGACAGGTGGTTTTCTGGATTTTAAAATTCGGAGAGTGGCTGAGAGAGAGAGAGAGAGAAAGAGATCAGTGCGTCACTACTAGATAGACTATTCCCACGACCCATAAGATATTAGGTGAGTCTAAGGACATTGGTTTTTGAAAGTTTCGTTACGTTCAATGGTGGGAAAATTGGAATTTTGAGTTCAAAAAATGATTTTTAACTTTTTGATTCAAGTTTTTTTCCTAGCAATCAAAAAAGCCAGGTCATAGTTACACCACAATTAAAAATGTAAAAATTAGCAGCTCGGGATCACTAACCGAACTGGGCTCAAAAAATCCAGCCCCCCCCCCCCTAAGTCCCGCCCCCTATCCAAAACCATAACTTCCGGGACACAATATAATGTAATCACGTTTATTCTGAGACCACCAAGAAGAAAAAAAACTATGCGTGACAACAAAAAATGGCATTTTTCCTATTGAATAACTCACCTGTTTACCACTTTTCGTGTTCTTTTGGCTATTTTTCTGACCTATTTTTCTCAGGATAGGTTTAGAGGCCATATTTTATGAGTCTATTGGTTCCTGTTTCAAAATAAAGTTCACTAACCAAAATTTGTACTTATCGTCTAACTTTTCATACCCGGATGTAAAAACTAACCTCTGAAAATCAGAATTGTTGAAATTAAGCCCCACCCCTTTTTGACCAATGGGTTCAGGTTCAGTCTAGTCTCCTCTGTATTCCTCATTGTCTTAAAATTTCAGATGATGTTGTTGGACTTCCAACAAACCTACGCACATGTCACATTCGCCCTCTCAATATTCACAAACTGCCTCCTCCTATCATTACTTTTATTCCGGAGTGATCGTAACCTTGGGAGCTACAAATATCTCATGTTCGCATTCTCTTTTCTAGGACTATTCTTTTCCATAGTCGATTTTTTAAACAAGCCGGTAGGTCGTTCCCTTATTTTTTCTTCTAGACACCTTTATTCCAGATGGTTCATATTTACGGTGGGGCGTACTTAGTCTTCAGTTTGAACTCCCTTGGTCTCCCACATTTTCTAGCAAATTGGTTTAACGGTAGGGTCAAAAATCAAGGGGTAAATAAAAATAAGTTGGTTGCAGCTCTAAATTGCTCATGTTATGGAATGACAATCTCATTATTGGCCGTCCACTTTATATATCGCTATTTAGCTGTCTGCAGGTAGGTGCCCTTCTATTAAAAACTTTAAATTTTTTTAGTTTCCAGGCCAAATCAAATGAACTGGTTTATGTGGCCCCATACGATTGTCTGGATGTTCTTCATCTCCGAAATCTCTTTCGAATGGTGGATCACAGCGGTTTTGTATGCAGGAGAGACTCCAGTAATTGATGAGCTTGTTAAGTGAGTGTATCCTGGTACCTATACACAAAATAAGAATCATTTTTCCAGGGAATCCATAAAAAGGAACTATAATCTGACAAAAGGGGATTTCATCTACGCCGCATCACTTTACTACGTAAGGGTTTATTAAATAGTTCTGACGAAGTTCTTTTTATTTACAGAGGAGAAACGAGAGGGGGGAGAAGACGATTTCCTGGCCGGATGTACTTTTTGCGATAAATATTGTCAAGCTTATTGTGGGTTTTCTTCTAGAAATGATACAAAAAATAGGGCGATTGAGCTTTCGGGGACTAAAGAACACAAAAAAGACCAAAAGGGGGATTGGGGGTCGATAAACTACTGATAGGGAATATTCGGGATTACTGTAGTTTGCCGGGTCCGTTATAACTATTATGCTGATCTCACGAAGTGATTCTCAGGGTCGTGGTCTCGTGGCCGCGGCCGAGGATATCTCGCCACGAAAACTACTGTAGAAAATTTATAAAAGTAGGTCTACAAATCTTCAATTGATTTTTTTCAGTGCTTTTTTACCGAATTTTCCCGATTATGAAAGTTTTTAAATGAGGAAATTGCATATTTTATGCAAAAATCGGAAAAAAATCGGTAAAAAAGTGCTGAAAAAAATTAATTAAATATTTGTAGACCAACTTTCATAAATTTTCTACAGTAGTTTTCGTGGTGGGATATCCTCGGCCGCGGCCATAAGGCCACGACCCTGAGTCTCACCTCGTGAGATCAGAATAATATTCGGATTCATGACAGAATTTATATTCCATAAAATCTTACAAAGGTTTCTTCCAGCTGACCCAAAAATTCCCTCTAATATAAAGATAGGGCACTTTGCAATTTCGGGGTTACTGTAGTTGGCCCGGTCCTTTTCGATTACAACTTTTACGTCTAACTCATATAATCCATCAAAACCTTAAACTCCGCCCCCTTTCAAACCTTCTCTCTAATATACCCCCTTCTTTACAGACAATCTGCATGAGTATCGTCTTGTTCTGCGGTATCTCTACCTTCCGCAAACTCCGAACCCTTCGACACACTTCCAAACGAACCACCACTCTACAACAACAACTATTCAAAGCGCTAGTCACCCAGACCCTCATCCCACTTGTCACAATGTTCGTCCCGGCGGCTGTTATGATGGTCTCCCCGTTCTTCGAATTAACTTTAGGACACTGGGAAGGACTCATTATGACAGTTATCACAACGTATCCATGTGTCGATCCAATGGTTGTGATATTCTTTGTGAAGGACTACCGACAAGCAATCTGGCAGACGGTTCGATGCAGGAGATGTCTGTTCAGTAGAGAGACATATTCGGTTCGTGGAACTGCTGTCTCGTTCGTCACCGAACCACTGTGATGATCTCATTATTTTAATTAACTCACCTCATATTTCAAAAAAATACGGGTTTCTGAAAAATAAACTTGCTCATCGTCTCTTTAAAATGTTGAGTCTTCAGGTCGGAACGGGGAGAAGAAACCGAATTCTAGAGTCATGGAATCATATTATCACTTTTTGCCTCCTCCAATTGTCGTCTTGTTCTGTTGTTCTGTTTATGAAGTGTTCGTTTTGTTTGTCTTCAGAAAAACAAACAAAGCGTTGGTTATCTTGAGCATCTTTTTCGCTTGAGTTATCCGAAGAAATACGTGGCAGAGCTTCCATGGTTAAGATTTTCATAAAGGAGTTCGAGACCATTGTATTTTGAAAACCAGTTAGTTTTGAATGAATCCCAAGGAACTTGGGACCCTTACGCAGTTGCTAATGGGATTTTCTTGAGCATAGTCTGAAGTTTTTAGACATTTTTGGTCAGATCCGCTGAGCACTTAATAGATTTTTTTATCATTAGCTTGTTCACAATGCCTCGGAGCGCTATATACAAGGTCCGGGCGTTAAAGACAAGGTCCGACTACAACTAAACATTTTAGCCGTGAGGTCCGACCAAGTTAGGCCCAGTCGGGGCCAAGTAAACCCTGGACACTTAAAGTATGACCTCTAACGAGCTTGGTCCGGTTCCACTAACCTAGGAAGTTCCTAATACCTATTTACAGAAACTTCTCTAAAATAAAAACCCGACCTAACCTGTCCCATGTCATTTGGCCGAGGTCTGACTGATGTACTCGCAAGTGAGCTCGGAGGTTCGACCTAGTTAGGCCCAAGTACGACCGATGTAACCCTGAGTGCTAGACCTGTGACGTCTAACAAGCATGGTATGGTGCTCTTAATTCCGGGCTGACCTGGGGAGTTCCTAACACATATTTACAGGGACCTCTCTAAAATAAAACCCCGAGCTAACCGGTTCCATTTAATTTGGCAGAGGTCTTACTGATATCTTCGGTAGGTCCGACCTATATAACCCTGGGCGTTAGACCTCTGACCTCTAACAAGCCCGGTATGGTGCTCACGATTCCAGACTGACCTGGAAGTTACTAATACCTACTAAAACCCGACCGAACCTGCCCCATGGAAAAACCCGGAATTTTGCAGGGCTGGTAGTCTAAGCGTGTGTCATCAAGATTGAAAAAAAGCAAGGTGGACGAAAAACGTTCAAAATTACGAAACCTCTACCCCCGTGGGTACAGATTCCTGGTACAGGCTACTTGGTGATCAAGAGTGTTTCCTAGAGATAGAGAGCAGAATCATTTGATCAAACAAAAAAGGCCCAAAGATGACGCTGATTTGTGGTTTTTCTGACACCCAGTCGGAAAAAGCTTGCTCATTGGACATTGCCGCTTCTTCTTTTCTTGTCCCCTCCCGCCTCTAGACAGTAAAAGAGCTGTAAGGATCGTGTAATTTTGACGACGAGGGGAGGGGTAAACAATTTTGTGGCAACATAGGGAGGGGGATAAGTGTGCTGGTGGCTGCCGTTTGGAGATTTTTGCGGAGGAGGAGGAGGGGGATAAGAAAGTAAGTGAAGAAACGGCAGATATACAGCAAACAGTGCCTCTCTCTCTCTCTCTCTCTCTCTCTCTCTCTCTCTCTCTCTAACTCTAGATAGAGGGAGAGCTCACGGGAAGCTCGTGCTCCTGTCGGCGGCGCTGCCGGCAGCACATCCCCTCCCACTTATCGCCCCGCGCATGTGCATTCTTGAGAGAGAATAACGAAAGTCACCTCTTTACTGATTCCCCCCTCGTCGCTGAGGGACTATTTTCCACATTTTTCTTGTTTTCTGAAGTTGCCGCCGCCCTCTCTGAGATTTTTGAGTGAAGAGAGTTGAATTTTGAGGAGCATCAACCCAAAGACAACCGGGCGAGAAGAGAGAGAGCTTCATTGTTTTATTTTTAATGCTTGTTGTGTTATATTTTTTGTCATTTTGGAGTTACCGTACCTACCTAGATTTTTTTGGTCAACCTTTTTTAGCCCTTACCATCAAGTTTGGCACCATTTTTTGAGACTCTTTTTTTCTTCGATTTTTTAATTTCTAGCCGGTCCAAGGATTTTTAGGTTCAACCCTCAAATTAAGCGGCATTTTCTTACTGTAGTAATTTTCTTACTGTAGTTTTCTTACTGTAGTTTTCTTACTATAGTAGTTTTCTTACTTTATTTTTCTTACTGTAGCTGCCTTCTTATCTGCTTCTTTTTTTTTCATTTTCAGTCCACCTTTTCTAAAATTCTTTACACTTTTTCTAAAAAATGCGTCACTTTTCAATAACCGTTATCTTTTTTCATCTCCTCCAACTCTTTTCCTAAATTCCAGACATCGCAGCCGGTGTTCCAATCAAAAGACTAGAATTTTAATATCAGGAAAGGAAAGAAGAAAAAGATAAAAGAAGTAGATCCAAAATGACACACGAAGCGGATCCCGGCTGGCAGTTTCTTCGCCAGTCGCCAGAACAGGTACGATATATCCCATTTGTTTGCATTTTACTCTCTCTCTCAAGCTTCTTCCATTCCCCATTTTTACCTTCTTACGACTATGTGTATACGAGAGAGTCAACAATTCGCATATCTCGAGTATTTTTTGATCGACACAAAACGCGGATTTTTTTTGGAAGGGGCTCTGGAAAGTTGTTGTATTTGGAGGGGAGGGGGTTTTCTAGGAACGGTCGATTTTAATTTTGTAAATAAAATAGGGGATCAAAACACAGGGGAAGAAAAGTGGACAAGCAGAAAAAAGAACTAGGGTGGAACTGGGTACCATTGGGACTATGATACCCAAAGCGTGAAAAAGACCTGTAAAAATCAAAGCTGGTAGATGGTATCCGGTAAATCGTATATTAAATTCTCAGTTTTTTTTGTAAGTTTTATTGGTAAAATTCACGAAAAAACCTTACCGAAAATTTTCTGACACGATACAGTTAAACTTTACTAGTCTTGCTCGGTTAGGTTAACTGATCAGAGGGTCCGTCCCTAGTGGGTCCCCTACACTTTCATAGCCGCACATTTGTAAGACCTCCGGATATTTATTCGGACTAAATTTATCTAGAAAAATTACTGTAGACATAAAATTTTAATCATTCCGTAGAGCTGAAACGTGCGTTCCTACTACAAATCAAATTAGCCGACCACCGGGTGCCACTTATCAGAGGGTTCGTCCATAGTGGGTCCCCTAAACGGTCATAATCGCAAATTCGTGAAACCTCCAGATATTTATTCTGAATAAATTCCACTAAAAATAATACTTTCGACAGACATTTTTAATCATCCAGATAAGCTGAACCTTAGGGTTCCCTCCACCAACCAAATTAACCGGACGCTACTGGTCAGAGGGTCCGACCATGTTGAGCCCACCTTTAAAATTCAACAGTCACTTTTTAAACAAACTTTCTCGGGTTTCTGAAGCTTGTCAAATTCTACATAAAAACTTTTTTGATACCCATTTTTTCTTTTGGGTGATTTGAACCCTAGGGTATCAGCCACGGACCCTCTAGTTGGTGAAGTCACTAGTTTTACAAAACTTAAAATAAAAAACTGCCATTTCCAGCTATTGGCGGCCACGACGAAGAAGTTCGACTCGAAGAAAAATGTGTGGGTTGCCGATCCGGAGGAGGGATTCATCGCCGCCGAGATCAAGTCGTCGAAAGGCGACACAGTTGTGGTGGTGACATCGAAGGGTGTGGAGAAGACGATCAAGAAGGATGACGCCCAGCAGATGAATCCTCCAAAATACGAGAAGACCGAGGACATGGCTAATTTAACGTTCCTCAACGATGCTTCTGTTCTTCATAACCTTCGTCAACGTTACTATTCGATGATGATTTATGTAAGGGGATAGAGGGGAGGTTTTATGAACTTGGATTTTCAGACGTATTCCGGTCTCTTCTGCGTCGTCATCAATCCGTACAAACGTCTTCCGATTTATTCTGAATCGGTGTGTCAAATGTATTTGGGAAAGAGGAGAAACGAGATGCCACCTCATTTGTTCGCCGTCTCCGACGAGGCTTACAGAAATATGACAAATGGTTTGGTCCCAAAACTTCGGAGGCCTATAGAACCCATAATTTTGCAGATCGTGAGAATCAATCGATGTTGATCACCGGAGAATCGGGAGCCGGTAAGACGGAGAACACGAAGAAGGTCATCTCGTATTTTGCGATGGTCGGTGCCTCGCAACAATCGAAAAAGGAGAAGAGCAAGAAAGACAAGGCACAAGTCTCGCTCGAAGATCAAATTGTGCAGACCAATCCGGTGCTGGAAGCTTTTGGTTAGTCAGGGGAAGAGAGAGAGAGAGAGAGAGAGAGAGAGAGAGAGATCAAAAATCTGTTTGTTTAGCACTCATTAAATTATATATTTTTCTTAGGCCTTTTTCCATGAGCCAGAGAGAGCGCAGACAACCAGACACTCTAGCTTTCTCTGCGTCTCTCTTTAGGGGTTTAGCGTTTTGCTTTTTTTGTGCTCTATTTTTGACGGCTTGTATCTGGCTTGTCCTTAACGGTATCAAAAAGTTGTCAACAGACAAAATATGTGAAATAACATGAGCAATATTTCATTAATTGACACCTTTTTGATAGCTCTAACCAGAATCAAGATATAGCCGCTCAAACAAGCCTAACTTGTTCCGATGAGCTAACTGGTCACAGATGTTTAATCTATGCGTGAGAGTAGCCTTCCAACGTGTCAACTCATCACTTATCTCCCCCTCCTGACTCTCAAAAACCCTGGCAATGTGTTGTTTGCTTGTATTTACAAGGCAACGACATTGTGTGCCGATTTTCGAGTGTCACTCGCTTTTTTGACTTTGTTTGTGGATAAAAGTTTGAGAAAAAGATGGGTGAGAGAGAAAAGGCACATGCACCCTCTTGAAAAGCAAAAAAATTGAACTCGGGGTATGAGCAATTTTTAAAAAAATGGGGTTCCAGGTAACGCCAAAACCGTTCGTAACAACAACTCGTCGAGATTCGGAAAATTCATTCGAATCCATTTCAATCAGGGAGGAAAAGTGGCCGGAGCCGATATCGAACATTGTAAGCCCCCACCCCCCAGATTACGGTAGCCCTAATTTTCAGATCTTCTGGAAAAGTCTCGTGTCATCAAACAGGCCCCGGGAGAGAGATCCTATCATATTTTCTATCAAATCTATTCGGATGCAGTCAAGGGTCTCCGTGAGAAGCTGTTCCTCACTCGTCCCATCGAAGAGTACACCTTCGTGTCTCAGGCTGAGGTCACTATTGATGGAGTTGATGATAAGGAGGAAATGCTTATCACTGATGAGGCTTTTGATATTATGAAGTTCACGGCTACAGAGAAATCGGAACTTTTTGCCATTACTGCTGGAATTATGCATATGGGAGAGCTCAAGTTCAAGCAGAGACCCAGAGAAGAGCAGGCTGAGTTGGAAGATGGAAAAGGTATGGTTTCAAACCTCTAGGGCTCTACAAAAAATTCAAAAAAAATTTCAAATTTTAAATTTTAAAAAAAATTTTACATTTTTTAGAAGGAGAACTGGCTTGCAAGCTTTATTGCGTTGAGGCCGAGAAATTCATCGGTTCCCTCCTAAAGCCACGTGTCAAGGTCGGTACCGAGTGGGTTAACAAGGGACAGAACCTCGACCAGGTCAACTGGGCGGTTGGAGCTCTTGCTAAGGCTCTATTCGCTCGCATGTTCAAATGGCTTATTACCAGGTACCATAACTCCAAGTTCCAGAATCTATTTTTGATTTTCAGATGTAACAAAACCCTAGACGCTCAAGATTTGTCTCGCGACTTCTTCATCGGTGTCCTCGACATCGCCGGTTTCGAGATTTTTGATCTGAACTCGTTCGAACAACTGTGGATCAACTTTGTCAACGAGAAA
This sequence comes from Caenorhabditis tropicalis, assembly GCA_016735795.1. Taxonomy (NCBI): domain Eukaryota; kingdom Metazoa; phylum Nematoda; class Chromadorea; order Rhabditida; family Rhabditidae; genus Caenorhabditis; species Caenorhabditis tropicalis. The sequence goes on from CM028618.1 coordinate 1,860,609, forward strand.
CTGCAACAATTCTTCAATCATCACATGTTCGTGTTGGAGCAAGAAGAATACAAACGAGAGGGAATTCAATGGGAGTTCATTGATTTCGGACTCGACTTGCAGGCCTGTATTGAGCTGATCGAGAAGGTTAGGCTAACTCGGTTCTTTGGGGAGATATCGTTAAAGTGTGTAGAGACAAAATATTGCTTATGATAAGACGGACGTATATTTTGTTAGTTAACAAAAATTTGATATCTCTAGAAACGAGTGAGATACATGGCTTCAAAGTTTGAATTGATTCGGGAGAGTGCGCAGAAAAACAGACACTCTTTTTCTCTGCATCTCTCTCGGTTACCGTAGGAGATATCAAAAAGGTGATAACTAAACAATAATTGCTCATGATAGTATCTACATTTTGTTAGTTGACAAAATTTTGATATCTTCAAAAACAAGGGAGATATGTGGCGTTAAAGTTTAGAGCAATTCGGGAGAGCGCGCAGACAATCAGACACTATCTTTCTCTGCGTCTCTCTCGTTTATCTTAAGAGATATTGAAAAATTTTTAACTGATAAAAGATTGCTCATAATAAGACCTATATTTTGTTAGTTGACAAAAATTTGATATCTGTAAAAACAAGTGAGATACGTAGCGTCAAAGTCTGGAATAATTCAGGAGAGCGTGCAGACAATTAGACACTCTCTTTCTTTGCGTCTCTCTCGGCTATCGTAAAAGATATCAAAAAACTGCCAACTAGTAAAATATTGCTCATAACAAGTTCTATCTTTTATTAGTTGACAACTTTTTGATAACTCTCCTAGCAAGCGAGATATAAGGGTTCCCACTCAACCTTCCATTTTCCAGCCACTCGGAATCGTGTCAATGCTCGATGAGGAATGCATTGTGCCAAAGGCCACCGACCTTACCCTGGCCTCCAAACTCAACGACCAACACCTTGGCAAGCACCCGAACTTCCAGAAGCCACGCCCACCAAAGGGAAAACAAGCGGAGGCCCACCTCGCCATCGTTCACTACGCCGGTACCGTCAGATACAACGTCAAGGGATGGCTTGAGAAAAACAAGGATCCACTTAATGACACTGCTGTCACTGTGCTCAAGGCCAACAAAGGAAACCAACTGATGGCGGATCTCTGGGCCGACTACAGTACCCAGGAGGACGTCGCCGCAGCGGCCAAGGAAGGAAAGAAGGCTGTCGGCAAGAAGAAGGGAAAATCGGCGTCGTTCATGACTGTCTCCATGATGTACAGAGAGTCGTTGAACAAACTGATGCATATGCTCCACCAAACCCATCCACATTTCATTCGTTGTATCATTCCGAACGAGTTGAAGAGATCGGGTATGATCGACGCGAATCTGGTTTTGAATCAGTTGACGTGCAACGGAGTGTTGGAAGGAATTCGTATCTGTCGAAAGGGATTCCCGAACAGAATGCCATTCTTGGACTTCAAACAAAGATACGCTGTGTTGGCAGCCGACGCCGCTAAGTCTGGAAAGGATCCGAAGGATGCTGGAGAGAAGATCGCCGCCGCTTTGATCAAGGACGGTAGCCTGAAGCCAGAGGAGTTCCAGACAGGTCTTACAAAAGTGTTCTTCAAGGCCGGAGTTCTTGCTCATCTTGAAGAGCTTCGTGACGAGGCTCTCGGAAAGATCATGGCCAAGTTCCAATGCGCTTGCAGACACTATTTGGCACAATGTGAGTACAAGAGAAAGTTGGACCAAAAGGTTGGACTTATCGTTCTTCAACGCAATATTCGTGCCTGGTGTACCCTTCGCTCGTGGTCCTGGTTCAAGCTGTTCGGACGTGTTAAGCCGCTGATCAAGGGTAGCAAGAAGAACGAGGAGTTTGAGGCTCTCGAGAAGAAGTTCAAGGTACTTGAGGAGGAGAAGACGCAGGAGGAGAGAAAGAGAAAGGATATGGAGGCGGAGAACGCGAGACTCGAAGCCGAAAAGCAGGCGCTGCTCATTCAGTTAGAGCAGGAGAGAGATTCGAGTGCTGAAGGCGAAGAACGGTCGGCGAAGCTGTTGGCACAGAAGGCGGATCTCGAGAAGCAGATGGCCAATTTGAATGATCAGTTGTGTGATGAGGAGGAGAAGAACGCGTCGCTGGTGAAGCAGAAGAAGAAGATCGAGCAGGATAATGAGGGTCTGAAGAAGACTGTGTCGGATTTGGAGACGACGATCAAGAAGCAGGAGAGTGAGAAGCAGGCGAAGGATCATCAGATCAGAAGTCTTCAGGATGAGATTCAGTCTCAGGATGAGGTTATTTCGAAGCTCAACAAAGAGAAGAAGCATCAGGAGGAGGTGAATCGTAAGCTTTTGGAGGATATTCAAGCTGAGGAGGATAAGGTGAACCATTTGAATAAGACAAAGGCGAAGCTTGAGTCGACTCTTGATGAGCTTGAAGACACGTTGGAACGCGAGAAGCGTGGACGTCAAGACTGCGAGAAGCAGCGAAGAAAGGTGGAGGGAGAGTTGAAGATCGCTCAGGAGCTCATCGAGGAGCTCAACCGTCATAAGCATGAGCAAGAGCAAGTGTTGAAGAAGAAGGACGCTGAGTTGAATTCTCTTCAGTCGAGACTTGAAGATGAGCAATCACTGGTGGCGAAGCTTCAGCGGCAGATCAAGGAGCTTCTAGCCCGTATTCAAGAGCTCGAGGAGGAACTCGATTCAGAGAGACAATCCCGTTCCAAGGCCGAAAAGGCTAGAAATGAGATGCAATTGGAGTTGGAAGAGCTTGGAGATCGTTTGGATGAGGCCGGCGGAGCAACTCAAGCACAAATTGAGCTTAATAAGAAGAGGTAGGTGCAATTGTATTAGAGGTTTAACCTGAAGTATCTTTGATGAGAAAAAAGCATTAAGTAAACAAAAGTGAAATGTTCAGGTGGATAAGTGGGTAAGCGAGTAGTCACAAGATACTTTTTTGCTTGTTTGATTTGTTACCTGTGTTAACTATTAGGATCTATTTATAATTCCAGAGAAGCCGAACTCGCGAAACTTCGTCAAGACCTCGAGGATGCTGCGATTAACGCTGAGACAAGCATGGCTGCACTCCGCAAAAAGCACAATGACGCTGTCGCCGAGCTCTCTGATCAACTTGACACCGTCCAAAAGATGCGCGGAAAACTTGAGCGCGAGAAGAATGACAAGCAGCGTGAGGTTGACGAGCTTCAGCAGACAGCTGATGTAGAGGCCAAGCAGCGTCAGAATTGCGAGCGTATGGCTAAGCAGCTTGAGTCGCAGCTCACGGATATCACTTTGAAGAGCGATGAGCAGGCGAGACTTATTCAGGAATTGACAATGAGCAAGAACAAGACTCATTCGGAGAACCAAGACTTGAATAGACAATTGGAGGACGCTGAGTCTCAGTTGTCCGCATTGAATCGTATCAAACAACAACAGCATAATCAAATGGAGGAGCTGAAGAGAACCCTTGACCAGGAGACCCGTGAACGTCAATCCCTTCACTCGCAAGTGTCCAACTACCAATTGGAGTGTGAACAACTCCGCGAGTCGCTTGAAGAGGAGCAAGACGCCAAGACTGATGTCCAAAGACAGCTCAGCAAGGCAAACTCAGAGATCCAACAATGGAGAGCCAAGTTCGAGGGAGAGGGTGTCAGTAGAGCCGAGGAGTTGGAGGAGACGAGAAGAAAACTGCAGCATAAGGTTCAAGAGATGCAGGAACAGATTGAGAATGCTAATCAGAAGATTGGAACTCTCGAGAAGGCTAAGCAACGTTTGACTCGTGATTTGGAAGACGCGCAAGTGGATGCTGATAGAGCTAATTCGATTGCGAGCTCCCTGGAGAAGAAGCAAAAAGGATTCGATAAGGTTTTGGAGGAATGGAGACGTAAATGTGAGGCTCTTGTCGCCGAGGTTGAGCAAAGTCAAAGAGAGACTCGTGCGGCTGCCACTGAGACCTTCCGACTCCGCAATCAACTGGAGGAGTCCGGAGAGCAAACCGAAGCGGTTCGTCGGGAGAACAAGGCATTGGCTCAGGAGTTGAAGGACATCGCAGATCAGCTTGGAGAAGGAGGAAAGTCGGTTCATGACCTTCAGAAGCTCCGTAGAAGACTTGAAATCGAGAAGGAGGAGCTTCAACAGGCACTCGATGAAGCTGAATGCGCACTTGAGGCCGAGGAGGCCAAGGTGATGCGTGCGCAGATCGAGGTGTCTCAGATTAGAAGTGAGATTGAGAAGAGGCTTCAGGAGAAAGAGGAAGAGTTCGAGAATACCAGAAAGAATCATAGCAGAACCATTGAGAGTATGCAGGTGTCTCTGGAGACCGAGAGCCGTGGAAGAGCCGAACTTCTGAAGACCAAGAAGAAGCTCGAGGGAGATATTAATGTGAGTACAGGGTTTAGGGATCATTCTCAATTAATTTTCTTTAGGAACTCGAAATCGCTTTGGATCACAGCAACAAACTCAATGTCGACAGCCAGAAATCCTTGAAGAAGCTTCATGATACCATCAGAGAGCTTCAACTTCAAGTCGAGGAGGAGCAACGATCGTTGAACGAGGTCCGCGACCACGCTAACCTTGCCGAGCGTCGCTCCCAAGTTTTGCAACAAGAAAAGGAAGACCTCGCTGTTATCTATGAGCAATCGGAGAGAACTCGTCGTCAGGCGGAGCTTGAGCTCGCTGAGGTTAAGGATTCCGTTAATGAGCTCTCCAACAGCAACTCTCTTTTGTTGGCTACAAAGAGAAAGGTCGAAGGAGACCTTCAACATTTGCAATCCGAAGTGGAAGAGGCTCTAAGCGACGCTAAGACCAGTGATGATAAGGCTAAGAAGGCGATTATGGATGCGTCAAGACTCGCCGATGAGCTTCGTTCTGAACAGGAGCATTCTGGAAATCTGGACAAGTCGAAGAGAGCTCTCGAATCGCAGGTTAAGGATCTTCAGATGCGATTGGATGAGGCTGAGGCGGCTGGAATTAAGGGAGGAAAGAGACAGTTGGCCAAGTTGGATATGAGAATTCATGAGCTGGAAACCGAGTTGGAGGGAGAGAGTAGAAGGCATGGAGAGACGCAGAAAGTGCTCAGAAATAAGGATAGAAAGTGCAGAGAGCTTCAGTTCCAGGTATAAATGAAATGATTTATTAGTTGATAAGGAAGGGTTTAGGTTGACGAGGATAAGAAAAGCACCGAGAGAATGTATGATTTGATTGAGAAGCTCCAGCAGAAGATCAAGGTTTACAAGAGACAAATTGAGGATGCGGTTCGTTAATTTTTTTGTTTTGATGCTGATGTTTGCCGGCGAGAAGATTTTCAAGAAGATTAGATGGGTTCAGGACATCTGAGATATTTTATCTCAATTCCCGTTTGAAAAAGTGTCGATGAAATGTCGCTTTCAACATCCTCCACAGTAGTTGACTAATTTTTCAAAATCTCATTCAAGACCTTATAACTTGGTTACGGTAGGAGGCATCGAAAAACAGTCAACTGATAAATTGTTCACCTAGTTATCAACTATTCAGTTATCAATTCATAAACCATTTTCAGGAAGCCCTGGCCTCCGGAAACCTTGCCAAATACCGTCAACTCCAACACGTCGTCGAAGACGCCCAAGAAAGAGCCGATGCCGCAGAGAATGCTCTCCAGAAGATGAGACTAAAGGGAAGAAGTGCGTCCGGAGTGTTCGGACCACGTGGATTAGCTCATTCGGTAAGCCACGCCCCCTTAGCCTAACCAAAAGAATTTTCCAGATGTCCACGACTGGAGTCAACATGAGACGAGGCGGCTCTCGAGGCGCATTCCTTGACGAGGACTTTGCCGAGGAATAGATTCCTTTTTAAAAAAACCATCTAATTTTATATTTGTACACACTTTCCATCCCCATCCCCCCCTTCGTTGCAACCTCCCTACACTTCTCTAAACCAATTTATTTTTTTTTATATTCAAAGCATACTTACGTTCTGTTGTCACCCACACCACACTCTTCGCATACCCGCCCACTGCCCCCTATAATGTTTAGTTTTTCCCTCTTTTTCAAATAAACACATTTTTATGATAATGTTAAAGAGGTTATGAAGGGACTTGGTTAGGTGACCAGTCAAGTGACCGAAAAAAGGGATAGGAAGGCGAAAGTTTCGGGTACCGAAAAAAACTGAGCGATGGAAATTCAGATAATTATCGGATAATGTATCGGTTAAAAATTCTGCTATTTTCTGCTGATTTTTTGTGAATTTAAAGACAATGATACCGGCTAAAAATCAAAAAAAATAATGGAATAATAATAGGGACTCCCGTCAAAAATTTCCATAACGTTCAGGTGGTAGTTATGAATTTCTGATGATTATTCGTCAGAATTAGGGTTTTTTGAAATTTTACCTAGCTTTTTTCGCTTTTTCCTCTCAAACCTATACTATTTTTTAAAAAATCTGAAAGACTTATAGCTATTTTTCGTCAGCTCTCTATAGTTTTCTGAAGAAAATTTTTCAGCCATTATTGCTTACTGAAAATAAGCCTCAAAGTCCCTACCTTGACCCTCAGAAGTCCCATTCCTTCCCTAATAGCCTCAAAATCTCGAAATCCTCCCTAGAATAGATCCTAGAACCGAACCAAGTCCTTCGTTCCACTCCATTCCACTTTCTTCCACTTTTTACACAAGATTTCACGCTGCTGCCCTTCTTATCTCGAAAAGAAATCTATCCCCAAGTCAGAAACATTCTTTCTTTCATTCGGAATGAGACGAGATGTGTTTTGTAGATCATTCGATAGGTATCATGCGTGCTTTGGCGTGTTGTTGGTGATATTTGTGGTAACTGCCTATTTTTCGTATCCTGAGGTATATTCAAGGATTCCGCGGCGAGGTAAGGAGGTAAGGTTATGAAGGCTTTTTGTGTACTTCAGTGAGGGACGTGGCAAGATATGTTCCGGTGTATGGTTCGCCAGAAACACCAAATCTGACTACTAAAGAAGTCCCTTTATTCGATTTCAATTCGTAAGTATTGATTTTAACTTTTTTTTCCCGAGTCATTACTTTTCAGGACAGATTGCCCTGTTGAAGAATGGAATCAAATCCGAACTTCTGTGATCCCAAATTCCGAAATTCATGAAGAATGGGTCAAGCAAGATTACAAAAAATATTTAAAAAACTATCTGTACCATGACTCCCCAAGCGTTCTGGCTGCTTTTGCATTCAAAGATCAGATAATATTAGGTTGGCCCATAAGTCCTGACGGATTTCGTTAGTTGAACTTGTGTCATGTATTTCTCTGTTCAAACGTGAGAGAGACAGCTATGTTTCTGTCCCGTGAAAGGTCAAAGCACCCTCTCATGGAAGCACAAATGTCATCATTCTAGGTTGTCGGAACACAGAGAAATCCTTTCTGATTCCTCCTTCATTTTTAGAAATTTTTTCATGTCCTTTTGTTTTTCCATCACTTTGGCGCGGTATTTATTTAAACAAGTTTTAGCTTAGTTGTCATTAACAATGAGAAAATACTCTTTAAAATTGTTAGCAATGCCAGGTTCAATAGCGTAGAAGTAGTGAGTTTTCGATGGATTTCCATCTCCATTCGAAATTAATGATGTTTTCAGAGTTGAGTCAATTGTGAAAAGAGATCAAGAGAGATCTATTCCAAATTTTGTATGAAGGATGACAGGTATCTGGTGTATACATTTGAGTAAAAAACCAGGATTGAAAACATTCACCAGTGACAAAAACTCAAAAGATGTGCCTGACCCTTTTTTTGACTCCACACAATTCCGAAATACGTGAGACCACCTGGTGGAATCGTTTCGTTTCTATTGATACATGAATCATTAATTCAAATAATTTTTGGTGCTAATACACGGGTAATTAATGATTCTTATGAGCAAGGTTCTATCTTGATCGGCTTAGTATAAAAGCCGTCTGATGTCATTATTCCCAAAATTCATGATGTGGTCAGTGTGATGCTCTTCAAGAAAAGTGGAGTACAAGGGGTAACAAGGTGATACTGTCACGATTATGTTCAGTGTCTATCCTTCCTAGAACAAAAAGAATTGCCTCTGTATTCATCACCATTCTGGAGAAATGTTCAAATTTCATTTGCATTAGGCTGGCTTTCAACATAATGTCACAAAATGAACCGATATAAAACTCGCTGGATACGATTTGACAACTTTCTAATATTAATCATGCAGTTTACTGTTAGAAGAGTTGATTAACAAATTTTCAATCACCAGTCAAAAGTTTGAAGTGGAAAAAAATTCAACTCAAAAAGTATATCAAAAAAGTAATGACTTCATACTTTGAGTCATCTCTAAAGGAGTTCTTGAGGAAGAGACATGTGTATGGTGGGGGTGCATTAGGAGACCCTTGATAGTGAGCATGGACAGTATTTGCAATTTAGCCTTAAGCTCTATGACGAGTTACACGTGAAACTTTCCGACCTCAAAATCCGTCAGGACTTATGGGCCAACCTAATAGTTACTCTGACTTCAGAGAACCAGTACAAGTAGGTCGAGCCTATAGAAAGTGCAAAATTCAATTTTTTCCTGCACATCGGTATACTGTAGGTACTTTGATTGTCGTAGAAGAGAGATAATCGATCATTTTCAAAGTGTAGTGTTTCCCAAGTCTACCGTATTCTGTGCGCGGAGACCTGGAGCCAAATATATTTCGATTTCGGAAACTTTAGAGGAGACTCCAGAATATTCTATTCCGATTGTTCCGAGGATTGAAAGTAAGCTCCGCCCACTTTTCCAGCTGGAATTTTATTTCAGAACCTTCTCACTATTTGACAGTCTGCATGGCGACTCTCTACGGCGATGAGCCAAAATTTCTGCAAATCGTAGATTTCATCGAGTATTATAAACTACAAGGAGCCACATTTTTCCATATTTATTTGAGAGAAGTGACTGGTTACGATAGAGTACTTTTGGATGATTATGTGAGAACTGGGGATGTTGAGGTGATCAAAATGCATGATCACTTTTGGAGAGACGATTTCATGTGGCATAACGCTCAGATTAATGTGAGAACTATCCAATTAGGGGGGAGTCAATGAATTATATTTCAGGATTGCCATCATCGAAACAAATATTTTTCCAAGTGGACGGCAGTTGTGGATATAGATGAGAGGATTGAAATGAGAAGTGATGAGTTTAAAACGATCACTAGTTTTTTAGAGTAGGAAATCTATATAGATACCACAAAACATATTTTTATAGCTCTATCCATAACTCGAGTATCGTAAATCTACATTTCCACGTTCAATGGGTCATAAAACAGGAGAATACTCCGGCGAAATATGAGAATGATGAACAGGTAAGTTAATTTTGAAGTTTGCACTCAAATAAGCATTACTGTAGCTCATCCGGGAAATGCTATTCCATAAATACCAAAACATATCTCAAGTTGGGGAACTCTGGGATCAACCGAAATGCATAATCCGTCCGGAGAAGATCGGGATAATGACTATCCATCTCCCATTAGCAGTTTACTCCGGAGAACAGTTCACCCCGGTGAATCCTTCTATCGGGGTGGTTAGGTAAGCTACAGTACCCCAATCCCATTTCTATTTGTTTCCAGACACTAGGCTTGTGAATGGGGTGAGATGGGGTGTCCCGCACCCCGCCGCCTGGGGTGGGGACGCACCCCCACCCCCATCGCGCGGGGTGGGGGTGCGTCCCCACCCCGCTGCATGGGGTGGGGGTGCGTCCCCACCCCAATGAGAAAATTTAAGAAAATTGGAAGAAAATTTTCAAAATCGAAAATGCCATTATTAGCTGTTCTTTTTCAAATTTTCAAGTGTGAAACATAGTGCCATGAGGTGAAATGATCCCCATGTGGAGAATGTTTTTTTTAATGTTTGAACCAAAAAATCATTTCCCACCTCCGGAAATATTATTCGAAAAAAAGCAAAATAAAAAGGCCGACTGCAGATGTTGAACCAAAGCCCTACCGCACACCAACCAAGACCACAACCTCGCAGCCAAAGAAGCAGTTACCTCTCTATGGCCGAAAGCGTTTATCACGTGTCTAAAAATCAAACGTGCAGGAGCCATGAAAAAAAAGACATAATTAAATGTTAAAGAAATGAATAAAAACGTGACGTGACGTGACGCCATCACTCCATGAAAGCATTGCATCATCTCACGTAAAAAGTGCCACGTATGCCACGTGTCTCTGAGCCGCGCAACTCGGTCTGCCTGATTTATTTTCCTATCAAACTTTTCCATTTTCATCGTTTTCGACCTATTTTTCGAATGATGTCTCAAGATGATTTAAACGTTTCAATGGCCTCGGTGGAAGATGAAGACGATAACTCCAAAGATGTGAAAAGACTCGGCCCAAAATCCAGAGGTTTAATGATAAACGAGATGATTACCCAAGGAGAATTAGTTCAGGTTTGTATTTAATTTTTCCAGAAAAATATTGTTATTTTCAGGGAGAAGAGACTGGAAATTTTATTACTTTTAAACAGCTATCATGTGGATCAAAATGGCTGAAATGCAAATCTTGTGACGCCTACATAACTGATACAAGAGGGTCGACGAAGTCGTTAGTTTAAACACGAAATTTCTGTTCTTTTTTTGTAATCATGAACTTCAGAAGGCACAATAAGAAAGAATGCGTATCTAGTTCTGGAACAGCTCCTGACTTCACAGATGAAGTAGTGGATTACTGTATATCGTCTGGAGTGAGCTTTCATCACCTTGAATCCGACACCTTCCGCGGATTACTCAAAAGTATTGCCGCAAAATGATAAGTTTTAGATTGTTTCATTCTTGATTATTAGTCCATTTTACCAGGCCAAATTTCCGCCTTGATGAAATAAAACTACCATCAAGACACACGCTCCGGAACAGAATGGAAATTATATACGACGAATCAATTCAAGAAATAACCGAAAAAGTAAGTTATGCAATTTATTTGAAAATACAATTTATCTTCAGATAAAAGGCAAATATGAGTCCGGAGAAATCAACCTGGTCATGGATTTCGGGAGACATTTTAATGATTATATGAGTGCCTTTTTTGTTTACACAATTGAAGAGGACAATGTACCGCGATTAGTTGTTCTGCCATGTTGTTTCAAGAACACAACAGATTCAAAAACGAGTGAAAATGTAAGATTTAAAGTTTTCACTCCAATACTTAAGTTGTTCACTTCATTCGCTTTTAGGTTCGAGATATGATTATAGATGCGTGTGAGAAGTTCGGAATGACAGAAGAAGATGTTCTAAAAATGACCCTTGTTACGGACGGTGCGAAATCTTTGGAAAAGATGGGCAGAAAATATTTCGCTAATTGGCTCAAATGCTCTTGTCATCTGATCCAGAAAATCAGCGAAAGAACGATAGTTCCGTTAAATTCTTCGACTGCATCATTCACTTCTGAAGATCTAAGAGAACTTTCGAATGTTAAAAAATGCATCGATGATGCAACCCAGCTGGCTACCGTCACCCACGAAAGGCAAAAACATTTTGCACACTCCAAACTGCCAAGACTATTCGTGGCAACGAGATGGCAAAGCACTGTGGATTGCTGCACCGATGTTTTAGAACTTTTGCCTTCACTGTCCACTTGTATAGATCAGAAAGTGTGCTCATTGGCTTGTACTCTGTTCAACGATGGAATTAGCACTCTTTCTACAGTAGTTCGGCTTCTCGGTCAATTCAAACCACTTCTCCTTTTCTTCGAGAGATCCGAGTGTACTATTCATCTAATTCTCCCGAAGCTCACATCTCTTCTTGGTTACTTCACCGAAGAAGAACAAAAAGCAACGACACCGGTGAGCTAGAAACTTGAAAAATAATTTTATTCTTATCTTATTTTTCAGTGTGCTCGAGTTGTCGCTAAATCGGCGAAAGTTCATCTACTATTTTATATGAACGAATCAATAAGTGAAGTTCATTGTATGGCGACCGCTTTGTACCCGAAAACGAAGAAGATGTCCAAAATACCAGAGAAGTATCGAGAAAAAGTAGGGAAACTTTGAAATTTGTTAGTGTACAGACCACATTTCAGGCAATGGACTCTATAAAGGAATATTTGAATGGGTGTGAGGTCAACACAACGAATGCTCCCACGTCTCCAGATTCTGAGTGAGTTAGTCTAATATACTGTTCAAACATTGAAAAAATTTCAAGCTTGTATGATGACTTCGATATTCCGTCTCCACAAGACGAGCTGGACGCTTACTTGAGTGATGTGGTTTCTTCGCATGACTGTGACAATCCGATTATCTACTGGCATCAAAACAAATATCGATTTCCTTGCCTTAGCCGTTTGGCACGGAGAGTTTTCTCAGTGCTGAGCTCCGAATCGATTTGTGAAAGAAGTTTCAGTTTGGTTAGAAGAGTGGTAACTGATTCAAGGAGTGCATTGCAGCCGGATTTAGTCGAGAAAATGATGATTATGCATTTTTATAAGAATAATTCGAAATAGCCGATTTTCTTACTTGTTTCATTCTTTCTTGTAATATTATTTCTTTTGAATGTATATAAGTGTATACGGTTCTTATTAGTTCACCTCAAGCAAGAAAACAAGTAATTGAGAAGTGAGAGCGCTCCGGTAACAAACCTGCTATCATCTTTTAAAATGCTACTGCTTTTCTGGATAATTTGCTAAAAATTAAAAGCAATTTTTAAAACAAAAATTCCGAATTTACCAGTTACTTTTTAGTTTCTGTAGGTGTAAAATGAGTAGAGTCAGAATGAAAAATTTAGATCATTCCCTCATTTCAAAAATTTTTGATGAAAAAAATTTTCAGTGACAGCTTGACAGTGATGGGGGTTGGGACGCACCCCCACCCCACGCTCCGGGGTGGGGGTGCGTCCCCACCCCCGAGGCGCGGGACGGGGGTGCGTCCCCACCCCCGGCGGCGGGGTGGGGGTGCGTCCCCACCCCGCTTTCTGGGACGCCCCGCAAATGTGGGGCGTCCCGATCACAGGCCTACCAGACACTATCGAAACACGGAGCTACGAGTTTTCCCGTTGGCCTTTGAACGGATGATGTCTCATGCACCATTCAACATTCTTCCTATTTCAAATTGGATTGATTCTGAATTAACGAAAGCGATTTTGGCACGTGTCAAATGGATTTACGATGTTGGCGATGAGCCATGTTCCAGGAAACAAAGAACGTATTTATTACACGATGACATGCAGGCACCGTGTTGGACTGGCAACCAAACTGTTGTTGATTGATAATTTATTTAGCTTGTAATTAAAGACTGTAGTAATAAATTTTTAAAATAAAAAGAATTCAAGTTACAGTATTTCCGAGTGCATCTGGCCACACTGCGAACTGAAGAAATTGATACAGATAGTTGAAGTTAACGGCAAATTGAACTGCAGCAATGACACCATCGTTTCTCTGTATTTGATACCAATTTGTGAATGTCAATTTATATTTTCCGTGTTTTCTGAAAACTAATTCCTTCATTTGAAGAAATTAAATCTGCTACTCACACTTCATAAAACTTATGTTCCAATTTTCGGCTTTTCTCGATTCCATCGAACAACTGGAGCTCACTATCAGTTCCCACAGCTGCATAAAATGTTTTCAATCGGAGACTTCCTCCATTGATCCAATGTTTCAGAAAACGATTCAGTTCTTCCCCGGTGAACTTTGTCTCAACAAGAAAGATTTCTTCACAATCAATTCTCATTATGGTTTCCATAGTGATCCACTTTCCAATTGAACAAATGAGCATATTACACTTTACATAATAATTTGGAATTTCAAGCTCTTCTGAACTGCGTGCATCTATTATGATCTCTTCTGATTTGCAATTCAGAATTATATTTTTTAATTTCTCTGCATCGTATATCTCGTTCTTCGAATTATCAGTAGAAATGTTCACAGTTTGCAAAAATTTCTGACGTTGTTGCACCCAATTCATGAGACGGTTATCCACATTTTCGAGGAGATTCATAGTGGAAATATCAGTATGGAACAGATCAGTCACGTATTCAATAGATTTCATGGTTCCAAATAACGGGTCCTCCTCCCAAAAAAGGCCAATTGCATTGAGCTCAGTATTCACTTCACAGTCGACCCATTGACCATTGATTCTCACTTTTTCATTCAAAATCTCTTGATTTTTTTGGACATTTATAATTCTAAATTTACTATCTCTAAACATAACTGTCTGATCTGCGTAAGTTTCTAAAACCACTTTTTCGAATCTTCGAACAAGATATTTGGTAGTAGAATGAGTTTTTCGTGAGCAAAAGGAGATGAAGAATCTGAGAAAATAAGGAATGAGAAAAGAATGAAAACAGGAAACTCACTGATCAGTAGTGCTCATTGAATTGATAACATTGATGTAAACGAGTTGTGGAAGACGGAAGAGGTAGAGTGGAGATTCCATTGAGCTCTTCCGTGGATTCTGAAGGACTGTAAAATCAATAAAAAAGTCTGTGAGCCGTTTCGGTTCTCGTCAACAGCGACACAACGTAACAATTCAGGGGACGACGTTGAAGACTGTATGTCATTTATAATAGACGCACTGTGCGTCACGCACACATTGAGGGATCTTAGGTCTTTTGGAATCTCTTATTGATTTTACATTGGCCGGTACCAATACGTCTCATAGACTTACTCATTCACCTTCCAGTAATCCAGAAAAAACTGAACAACTCAATGTCATCTCCACTCTACCTCTTCCGTCTTCCCCAACTCGTTTATATCAATATCATCAATTCGATGAGCACAACTGATCAGTGAGTTTTCCATTTCTTTCCTTCTTTTATTTCTTATTTTTTTAGATCCTATATTTCCTTCTGTTCTCGGAAAACTTATTCTACTATTAAACATCTTGCTCGCAGATTCGAAAAAGTGGTTTTAGATACTTATGCAGATCACACAGTTATGTTTGGGGATAGTACTTTTAGAATTAAAAGCAATCGAAAGAATCAAGAAATTTCGAATGAAAAAGTGAAAATCAATGGCCAATGGGTCGACTGTGAAGTGAATACAGAGTTCAATATGATCGGCCTGTTTTGGGAGGAGGATCCATTATTTGGACTAATGAAATCTATTGAATACGTGACTGATCTGTTTCACACTGATATTTCGTCTATGACTCTTTACGAAAATGTGGATGACCGCCTCTTAAATTTGGTACAACAACGTCAGAGAAATTTGCAACTTGTAAAAGTATATACTGATAGTTCGAAGAACGAGATATATGATGCAGAGAAGTTAAAGAATATAATTCGAAGTTGCAAATCAGAGATATTCCAATTGAATGCACGCAGTTCAGAAGAACTTGAAATTCCAAATTACTATATAAAGTGCAATATGTTCGCGTGTTTAATTGGGAAATGGATCACTTTGGAAACCGTAATGAGAATTGATTGTGAAGAAATCTATCTTTGTGAGACAATTTTCACCGTTGTAGAACTAAATCGTTTTCTGAAGCATTGGATAAATGGAGGGAGTCCTCGATTGAAGACATTTTATGCATCTGCCGAAAATAATCATTACAACGAGTTGTTTGATGGAATTGAAAATGACAGAAAAGAGGAAACATTAGTTTATCAATCGTGAGTAGCAAATTGAAATTTTTTGAATGGACTATTTTATTTTCAGAACACACGGGAAATATAAATTGACATTCAGGAGATGGTATCAAATAAAGAGAAACGATGGCGTCACTGCTGCAGTGGAGTTTGCCTTTAACTTTCACTATAACCGTTATTTTCTCCAGTTCGCAGTGTGGCCAGTTGAACATGGAAATTCTTGATCCACTTGTTTTTTGCAATGTTAAACATAAATGCATGTTTTTCAAAATAATTTTTAATAAAGATATGTTTCTCTGAACTGTTTATTATATTTGTGTAAATGTGAAGAAGTTATTGGTTCATTTTTAGTTTGGAAGATGATTCAAACGTGTTTTGAAAACGAGAGATACAAAGTCCTAAAGTGAAACGATTAGGCTGCGATTTTAAAAGTAACATATTATACATTCTACTTAAAAGAGTTTGGTTACTGTATTCATTTTATTATCTTGGTTGATCTTCTATTGTCTTGACCTCTGTCTCCCATCACACACAGTGTGGGCAGGTAAATGGCATACATTCTTCAACGTCATCCCCTGAATGAGTGCATTGAGGGTATTAGGTGTTCTCGATACTTTTATTGATTTTATAGTCATTCAGAATCCACGGAAGAGCTCAATGTCATCTCCACTCTACCTCTTCCATCTCCCACAACTCGTTTATATCAATATCATCAATTCAATGAGCACAACTGATCAGTGAGTTTTTTATTCTCATTCTATTCTCATTCCTATTTTTTTCAGATTCTACATCTCCCTGTGCTCTCTGAAAACTCATTCCATTATCAAACATCTTGCTCGAAGATCTGAAAAAATCGTTCTAGATACTCACACACACCACACAGTCACTTTTAGGGATAGTAATTTTAGGATTTCAAACGCCCGAAAATGTGAAGATGATTTGAATGAAAAAGTGAAGATCGATGGTCAATGGGTCGACTGTCTTGTTAGTAATGGTCATTTGGTCTTTACTCTTTTATTCCCAAATTTCCCAGTGTTCATCTCTCTTTCTATTACCGGTGATCTCATACCTCTTTTTCTGTCATTTAAATTGTAAAAACCTTTTGTTGCTTCCTTTACCATTCTGCTGTGAATTTTGCGAATAAAATAAAATTAAGTAATGAGCTGAATGCGTTTGGCCTATTTTGGGAGGAAGACCCATTACTTGGACTAATGAAATCTATCGAATACGTGACTGATCTGTTTCACACTGAAATTTCGTCAATGAATCTTTATGAAAATGTGGATGACCGTCTCTTAAATTGGGTACAACAACGTCAGAAATCTTTGAAAAATGTGAGCGTTTTTACTAATAAATCAAAAAACGAGATGTACGATACAGAGAAGTTAAAGAAAATAATTCTAAATTGCAAATCAGAGATATTCCAATTGAATGCACGCAGTTCAGAAGAACTTGAAATTCCAAATTATTATGTAAAGTGCAATATGTTCGCGTGTTTAATTGGGAAATGGATCACTATGGAAACCGTAATGAGAATTGATTGTGAAGAAATCACACTTTGTGAGACAAGGTTCACCGGTGAAGAACTAAATCGTTTTCTGAAACATTGGATCAATGGAGGAAGTCCTCGATTGAAGACATTTTATGCAGCTGTGGGAACTGATAGTACTTTCCAGTTGTTTGATGGAATCGAAAACACCCGAATAGAGGAAGATAAGGATTATCAAGCGTGAGTAGCAAATTGAGATTTTTCAAAAAAGGGATTTAGTTTTCAGGAAACACGGGAAATATAAATTGACATTCATGAGATGGTATCAAATAAAGAGAAACGATGGCGTTACTGCTGCAGTGGAGTTTGCCTTTAACTTTTCCCGTAACCGTTATTTTCTCCAGTTTGTAATATGGCCAGATGAACATGGGAATACTTGATCCACTTGTTTACTTGTTTTACAATGTTAAACAGAAATGCATGTTTCTAAAAATAATTTTTAATAAAGATGTGTTGCCTTAACAGTTCATAATACATGAGAAGAAGTTGTTGGTTCATTTTCAGTTCGGAAAATGCCTTCAATACGTCTCGAAAATAAAAGATGCTTGAAGGCTCGAAGTGAAACAATTGAGTTTCACTTTTAAGACCAACTCTCCAACAAAAACTCATGAGAACTGAGCATTTTAATTCTGGTGAAAATAAGGGAGTCTTGAAATAAAGGAAATTGAATTTTACACTTTTATCAGATCCCAGTATTAACTATTTTGACAGACAGTGCACTCTTAGTAATTCCGACTCCTTCCAGCTCGCACATAGTTGCAGATTCCATTCGTTACTCGAAACTATCAAATCTATTGAATTCACCGATAAGACGAGTCCACCGACGGCGTTCACTACGCAGCCATTCAAGGATTGAAGGCTGTATGTCATTTACATGCACACAGTGTGAGCGGTTCACGTCTTCTAGGCTCTCTTATTGATTTTTATATTGTCTAGAAAACCTATGTGCGCAGGTAGATGACATCTACTCTTCAACGTCGACTCCCGAACAGACTCCCCATCTCCACTCTACCTCTTCCGTCTTCCCCAACTCGTTTATATCAATATCATCAATTCGATGAGCACAACTGATCAGTGAGTTTTCCATTTCTTTCCTTCTTTTATTTCTTATTTTTTTAGATTCTATATTTCCTTCTGTTCTCGGAAAACTTATTCTACTATTAAACATCTTGCTCGCAGATTCGAAAAAGTGGTTTTAGATACTTATGCAGATCACACAGTTATGTTTGGGGATAGTAAATTCAGGATTCTAAACATGCGAAAAGAAGGAAATTCTGATAAAAAAGTGAAAATCAATGGACAATGGGTCGACTATCTTGTTAATACTGAGCGCGATACGATTGCTTTTTTTGGGAGGACCTGTTATTTGGAACCATGAAATCTATTGAATACGTGACTGATCTGTTCCATACTGATATTTCGACTATGGAACTTCACGAAAATGTGGATAACCGCCTCTTGAATTGGGTTCAACAACGTCAGAAATCTTTGAAAAATGTGCACATTTTCACTGATAATGCGAGGAACGAGATATACGATGCAGAGAAGTTAAAAAATATAATTCTGAGTTGTAAATCAGAAGAAATCATAATAGATGCACGCAGTTCAGAAGAGCTTGAAATTCCAAATTATTATGTAAAGTGCAATATGTTCGTTTGTGTGATTGGAAAATGGATCACTATGGAAACCGTGATGACAATTGATTGTGAAGTAATTTTGCTTTGTGAACCGAGTGAACCAAAGTTCAGCGGTGAAGAACTGAATCGTTTTCTGAAGCATTGGATCAATGGAGGAAGTCTCCGATTGAAGACATTTTATGCAGCTGTGGGAACTGATAGTACACTTCAGTTGTTCGATGGAATTGGAAAAAACCAGAAAATGGAAGAAAAGGTGTATCAAACGTGAGTAGCATATTGAATCTCTGCAAATGAAATTTTTTATTTTCAGATTGTACGGAAACTATAAAATGACATTTAGAAACTGGTATCAAATACAGAGAAACGATGGTGTCATGGCTGCTGTTCAGTTTTTGGCTAGCGACGAGTTGAATTTCTATATTTTCCAGTTTGCCGTGTGGCCAGATGCAAATGGAAACTTTTAATCATTCATCTGCCCCCTTTCTTAAACTACGAAAGTATGGGGGGTGACATTTTTTGTGTGTCCGTGTGTGTGTCCGTCTGTCCACACCTGTTGCTCAGCTCCCACTTGACCGATTTTCATAAATCTTTGACCAAAAGATAGGAAATGGTGGCCGCATTATGCCCGTCTTTTCAGATTTTGAAAATTTAAATTTTGAAATTTTTTATGATCATTTTAGTGATATTTTAGGCAAAAGTGGGCGTGTCCTTTTACACGCTTTCTACGCTGGCCGGCGGAACCCGCGAGGCGTCGGCTGCTGCATTTCTATACCTCCCCGCCTCTGCTCGCGCGCGCGAGGCCGAAAACGAAAATGAAAAAGGGGTTTAGTGGGGTATTGAAAACAGTTCAGAGCTCTATTTTTTTTAGAGATTGTTCATGATTAAAGTGATTTGAATACAAAAAGCTCAACACGCGGAACGCGTCTGGCCTGGCCGCCGGAACGAGCGTAGCGAGTGATGGCGGCCAGGCTAGTCTTGTAATGCTAAAGAGAAATGCATATTCTATTAACTATATTTAATAAATCTTTTCGTCTGAGCAGTCCATTATAATTGTGAAGATGTTGTTGTTCCAGTTTCAGTTGAGGAAATGGCTTCAAGAAAATTTCGAAAACTTGAGATTCGAGTTTTTGATAATAATAAATGCCCGCGAACCCATTAACTCTGCTCGATGTACGGTAGATCAAATTTTTTTTTTGGAAAAATCGAAAAAAATTATCTTTCGTTGCGAGACCAAATATACAAAACAACAACATGCGTCTTGAATACCGTAGTCTCAAATTTTTTTTGTAGATCATCAAATTTTTTTCAGCTAATTTCTCAATTTTTTTTCTCAATTCAAAATTTTCTGAATTTTTGATTTTTGTAAAACGCTATTTTTTCAAAATTCTTGTCAACGAACTCTCATTTTAGATGTTTCCCGTCCCTGTGAACACCACTATAGGGGATGGAATGCTACCATACGACATTAAGACACAAGGAAAAGGACTGGACAATGTGGTGAAGACACACTTCAGAGGCGAAGGAAGAAAGCACACCGCTTTCTGCTATCTCCTGCTCGATCCGCGGGCACTTCACAGGGATGGAGTGTATTCGGACGACCAACTGGAAAACTTGTCCTTCGAAGCGTTCTGCTCTTCAATTTTCTATGTCGGAAAAGGCTCCAAAAATCGACCACTCAAGCATTTTTATAATGCCCGCAAAGAGAGTTTCGATCCGGCGGAGAAGACGAAAAAATTAAACTTCATCAATTTTTGTGGAAAAGACAATATGATGTTCCAACAGTAGAGTTTGGTAGGCGTACTGTAGGAAATGAAATGAGAGATAAAACTTTTTTAGATACTCTGATTGATGACCATGAAGCACTCGTCAAAGAGGCTTCGATGATAAGAGCCTTGGGCTTGAATAACCTCACTAACCAAGACTCTGGAAGGTTTCCCGGAGCAACAGGCGGCTGGACCCCAAACGATAAGGAGATTTACGGATGTTGGGTGCTTTGGCGGTACGTTTCATCTGACTTAGACTGGACTAATTTCAATGATTTCAGAGCATTCACCATTTTCAAGGCGGATGGAATTAAGAAAGTCAAGTTTGTGAACATCCCAGCACCCGCGGACCGATAGTCAGCCGATCGCTTAACGATGAGGTCAAGCAACAGTTCAGAGGAGTAGGAAGAAGGCCTTCTGCTACCTTATCCTCGATCCGCGCGTGCTCAATGCAGCCGGAGTCTAATCAGATGAAGACCTGGAAGACTTGGCATTCGGAACCTTCTGCGCTTCCATCGTCGGAAAAGGAAGCAAAATGGAAACGGCGATATGATATTTCAACATTACAGTTTGGTGGGCTTACTGTAGGGGATGACATAGTCTATTTCAAAAATTTCAGACAATTTCATTGATGACGATGAATCACTTGCCAAAGAGGCCTCCATGATAGTAACACTGAATAAAACTAATCTCACTAACAAAATTTTTGGAACTTTTCCCGGAGCAACAGGAGACTGGAGGGATGACGAAAAGGAGGCCTATGGGTGCTGGATGCTGTGGAGGTACTTTTTAACTAAATCAATTCAAATAAATCACACTGATTTCAGAGCGTTCAATTTTTCCAAGCACCCGCGTTTTACATAATTATTTTACTTCCTTATTTTTTCCTAATATTATTGTACCATTTTTTTTTCTTATAATTTTTCCTGTTATATATCTTTTGTGCCATTTTATTAACCCATCCAAACCATTTTATCATGTCATACTAGTTCCTTTCTCAACTTCTGACAGTTATATGTATATGCACCCGCGTTTTACATAATTATTTCATTTCTTGATTTTTTCTCGAAACTTTTTTTAAAATAAATATTTAATCATCCAGTTCAAAAGTCTACAACACCGCTCATCTCTATACCAAAAAAATTTCAAAAGTTTTTTTTCCTCCCAGTCGTTTATGTATGATCTAGAACAATATCGGAACCCTTTGGAGACTGATCCTAATCTCGTTTCCCTTTTTTTAATGAAACTTTTTTCTGAAAATTTCAAAAAGATCCTGCTTATCCGGCACACAATCGTCTACAAAAGACGTCGAGAATGGGGTTGGGTTCACAGAATGGTGGCTGTTTGGATCCTTTTGATTCTTTTCTTTATTCCTTTTGCTTTCACATTTATTCAAGTGACGTTCTCAAAGGATTTGAAGACGTTGGAAGAGGTTAAAAATGGTAGGTCAATCATATGATCAGATTCTGATGTATTGTTTCAGCAAAAGAGGAAATAGTTCATTACGTCAATTTAAACGAGACAGTAAGGATTCAAAAACTCGAGAAAAATTCAGAGCTCCCAAATTCCTATCTTGAAGAAAAAGAGGATCCCTTGTTCTCCTTCAACTCGTAAGTCACTATGCAATTGCGCTCTACCGAACAACTTTTCCAGAAACGATTGTCCGATCGAAGAATGGAATAACATTCGGACAGACTCGGTCCCTAATCTCTCCCGTCATAGAGAATGGGCTAACATGAGCATCGGCCGACGCAATTACCTGTACCACGACTCATTCGCTCTCCTTGCCGCGTTCGTGTTCAAGGATCAGATTACGGTAACAATGACATCAGAGAATCAATTCAAGTAAGCCTCATCTCTTGATCTGTCCTCCACGTGGCTTCCAGCAAAACTGTCTACTGTCGGTATTACGATTGCCGCCGAAAAGAGATTCCGGATCAGTTCGAATCCTTTGTTTATCCTGAGTCTACCGTATTCTGTGCTCGTCGGGCAGGAGCGAAATACATTTCGATTTCGGAAACTTTAGAGGAGACTCCAGAATATTCTATTCCAATTGTTCCAAGGATTGAAAGTAAGCCCCGCCCACTTTTCCAACTGGAATTTTTTTTCAGAACCCTCTCACTACTTGACAGTTTGTATGGCAACTCTCTACGGCGACGAGCCAAAATTCCTTCAAATCGTGGATTTCATCGAGTATTACAAACTACAAGGAGCCACATTTTTCCATATTTATTTGAGAGAAGTGACTGGTTACGATAGAGTACTTTTGGATGATTATGTGAGAACTGGGGATGTTGAGGTGATCAAAATGCATGATCACTTTTGGAGAGACGATTTCATGTGGCATAATGCTCAGATTAATGTGAGAACTATCCAATTAGGGGGGAGTCAATGAATTATATTTCAGGATTGCCATCATCGAAACAAATATTTTTCCAAGTGGACGGCAGTTGTGGATATAGATGAGAGGATTGAGATGAGAAGTGATGAGTTTAAAACGATCACTAGTTTTTTAGAGTAGGACATCTGGATATATAGATACACAGATTTTCTTTCAGCTCTGTGCACGATCCAAATATAATTAACCTTCATTTCAAAGTTCAATGGATTATCAAGGACGCTAATTCTCCCGCGAAATATGAAAATGATCAACAGGTAGTTCTCAAACTCCATAGGTTTCAGAATATTTTTGAGTTCAGCTAACAAAAGAGATGCTGTTCCACAAATTCCAAAACCTTTCTCAAGTTGGAAGTTTTTGGGAGCAACCGAAATGTATTATTCGTCCGGAGAAGATCGCAATGATGACTATCCATGCTCCAATGTCAATTTATTCTGGAATCCGAAGGTCATTGGTTAATGAGACAATTGGTGTTGTTAGGTAGATCTAAATGGAAATGTGATCAGGATTCTGAATTTCCAGGCATTATCGGAATGTGGAGCAGAGGGTGTTTGCTGGGGCGTTGGAGAGAATGATGGTCCACGCTCCGTTTAGTATTCAACCGATTATCAGGTGGATTGATGAGGTGTTAACTAGCTCGGTAAGGGTTACTGTAGCTTTTGAATGACGTCTTGGGGTTCTCAAGGTAGCCCAGTTTTTGGTCTATAACTTTTTCCTGACTTATTCAAAAAAATTTTAATTTTTTCTATCGTGTTGAGCTCTTTGAGATCTACTTTTTCCAATTTTTCTTTTCAAAAAAGTTACAGCCTTTTTTATCTCAGATCCTAAACCGCATCAAATGGGTCTACGACATTGTCAATGTTCCGTGTTCCAAAAAGCAGGCAATTTACAAAAAACACGGCGGAATCAACGCTCCATGTTGGTTGGAACAACAAAAAAATGAACCTCAACCTTAATTTTTTCCCAAAAACTTTTTCTCCCCACCCAAGACGCTTTCCATTCAAAAATAAAATGAATTCCACCTCTTTTTTCACTTTCGCTCAACCAAACGAGATTCGTTCTCTTATCCACACCTGCAATCTGTCCATCCCTTTTCCCCATCCGACAATGTTCACTTTCTTCCTTGAAAATGGGTCGAGACGTCCAATACAGTCCGTTTACGTGGCAAAGCCAATCGACGGCGCATAACCGGTTTTTGAAGTTTTTAGTTTTTATCATTTTCTTGGCTCTTCTTTCTTTTTATTTTGGGTTCCCAGAGCAGGCAACACCGAAACCAGGTTAGTTTTTTTTTTATCTAGAAATAAAAGCAGGTTACCTTTTTTGCCAGAACCCCGTGCCTATCGTCTAGAAGAAATCTTGAAGACCTCCGAATCGGAGACCAAGTTTGAACCCCCAACCGGTCACTTTGAAGTCCCCTCATCTGAATCCCGTCCAACTGAAAATGCAGTTTTTCCTTCCGCCTTCGAAGAGTCAGTGGTCTCATCTGATAGCTTCGGAGAAAAATTGAAGATTCTGGAAGAGGAGGAGCGGAAAATCATCGAGAGTCAGGAAGATGAATTTGGGAAGAGAGATGAAGTGGAGAATTCGACTTCTGGAGGAATCCCTGAAGATCAGCCAGCAGAAGACAGCCCATCTGAAGCTACAGAAGTGGAAAGTTCGACTTCTGAAGGAAATGAAGGAATCCCTGACGACAAGACAGCAGAGGACAACGGATCTAAAGCTTCGGAAGTTGAGAACAAGGTCACTTCAGAAGCTCCAGAAACTGAGGTCACCTCTGAAGCTTCCGAGACAACCTCAGGCGACAAGGATACCACGAAATCATCCCAATTTCCAAGCCAAAGAGCCACTGAACGAGTTGTAGAAGGAGCATATGAAGCATCTGAAGCTCCAGAAGCTCCAGAAGCCGAAGCTTCTGTCTCTCAAACAACCCCTGCCGACGAAGAGTCATCTGACACCACGGAATCCCAATTTCCCAATTCGGAAGCCACGGACCGAGATGTAGAAGAATTATCCACTTCGGAACCAGAATCCATCGGAATTGAAGAGGCTGAGAAGCAAGTCGAGCAGGTGTCAGCTAATTTGACTCTTATCGAAGAGACAACTACCACCGAGGTGCACAATGAGACATCCACAGAATCCGATTTAACAAATTTCTCTTCAACTGATGAGCAATCGACTACCGGGAACCTAGAGACCGAAACTGATGTCAAAAATACTACAGTAGTTATCGAAGAGTCAACTACCCTGGGAAATGATGCAAGCAATGAGACCTCTTCGGAACCCACGACTGAAAAACAAGTGAATTTTGACAACCTGTAAGCCCTTGTCTTCTTATCACCCTCTAATCAAGTCTTCCAGACCCGAATGCCGAGTAGAAGAATGGAACAACATGACTCTGGATGAGGTCCCACACCAATCTGTTCATCGGCAGTGGGTAGAGGAGAGCTTCGGAACTGAGGCTAATGAGACGGGTGGAGGGGTGCCGAAGGCTTTGGGGGCGTTTGCCTACAAGGATCACATAGCGGTTACTTTGTCAGGGAGGAATTTTTCGAGGTGGGTAGAGGTCCATCATGCTCCAAAAAATATCATTGAAAATGGACCCCTGGGGGGTCTGATCCAAATACTTTCCTATAATCGTCGTATTCCCATAACCTAATAAGTACGGTAGGTAAGGGTAACATCCTCGCCACGTGGCACTGACTTTTTTTTTGAAATTGTTGGGGTCATCAACACTTACAATTAGTAACACAGTCCTATAATTCCTAGTGTGTTTTGACCGTAATTAGCCAGTAGTCGTACTTGAGGATGACCAATCTAAAGTTTACTGTAGTCCGGTTCAAGAAGTCTCGAACCATCTCCACTTTTTTTCAAGTCTACCTATGTTTGGTACCGTATTATCTAAAACCTTAGTGGTCCCTTTGGCCAAAACTTTATACTGATATCTAGCTCCTATTTTATTGTCACCGCTCCGTGACCCTTCAAAACTATTCTGACCCTCCCTATTTACCTCCCCCTTCCCTTTTTTTCCAGTGGAACCGTCTACTGCCGCTATTACGATTGCAACAAGAAGCAAATGGTCCGTCAAGCGACCTCATTCGTCTATCCCGAGTCCACCGTATACTGTCCACGACGTGCCGGCGCAAAATTTATCTCAATCAGTGAGAGCCTAGAGGATAAAGGAAAGCCAGTAGAGATTCAAAAGAGGCTCGTTCCGCATCATTTCTTCACAATTTGTGTTAGGATGAGCAACGATGATATTCTGAAAGTCTCAAGATTCCTTGAGTATTATAAGCTTCAAGGATCCACGTTTTTCCACTTTTATCTCCAGAATTCTAGTCATTATGAGAGGATGTTGCTGGACGAATATGTGAGAACAGGGGATGTGAAAGTGATTAAAATTGGTGAGAATGTGACGAAAGAGGCTCAGGCGAATGTAAGAAATGTAAATTTTAATGTGTACTATATCCTTTTTTAGGATTGCCAACACCGTACCAAGTATTTCTCGAAATGGACGGCGTTCCTTAATCTGGAGGACGAATTGAGAATGAGTGAGGCTAGCGAGACAATTTCCGCTTATTTGGAGTAAGTATGCAAGTTCGCTCTATTGAACTCTCTTTGATTTTTAAAAATTTTTTTAGCAGTGTCACCGATCACAAAACGAATATTTTGAGATGGAGTAACGAGGAGACGAGTCGCGTTTTGATTCGTCCGGAGAGGGTACTTAGTTTTTTTTTTCAATAATTTGTATTTAGATGTAGTTTTTAATTCTGAACACTTTTTATGTTGACAACTTCCTCTGAAAATGCCTCTAAATGCCCTAAAAACCGCCTTGAAAAAGTCAAAAAGTCGGTGTGGAAGAGTTTTCCATAAACTTCGGCCACGGGGGTTTTGTGGCCACCGCATTCGTTATTTTTTATTTTCTACTATTGAATACAACAGAATAGGTCCATTAAAAACATAAAATATGAAAAAATAAAAAAATTGCCACTCGGGTGGTCCAAAACCCCGTGGCCGAGGTTTCGAAAAACTCTTCCACCTCTTCAAATCGGTTTTTAAGGCATTTAGAGGCATTTTCAGAGAAAGTTGTCAACAGAAAAAGTGTTCAGAATCAAAAACTACATCTAAATACATATTTTAAATTTTAGTTTAATTTTCGTTTAACTAAAAAAAAGCATTTTTTCAGATCGTATCAATTAACCAATCTCCGATTAAGGTCTATTTGGGTAATCAGCTGGAAGAAGAGCGCGAACCTTCTGGAACATTCCGGTAAGTCTGATTTGCTGTCCAATAGAGCGCATTTACATTCTTTATAATCCTTAAACTCCTGCGTGAGTCTGCAATAGCGCTCCATTGAACAGCCGTCCAATAGAGCGCATTTGCTTCTTTTAAACTTCCAAAATCTTTCAGAACCTTCTCCACCTCATCCCAATTGAATCCCGAGAATTTCTCGGAAAACGTGGCAGAAGACGTGGCGTTTAGAGATGAGCTTATCGAGAATGTAAGTTAGAAGCCCTCTAGCTCCCAATTTTTCCAAAATTCTAGGTGATCACTCGTACAAGACATGTGTTCTCAACCATGGAATCGGATAAATTGAAAGAGGGACCATCTTCTAATATTAATGATGAATAAATTATTAAATCTGGGGGATTCAGAAGTTGGACTAAATGAAAATTCATGCGACAAGATACATTATATACTGAAAAAGTAGTTAAAGAAAAGCGAAAAAAGGGACATATTTGATCATAAAACAGGGCAATTCATAGGAAAAAAGGCTTCAGGAATACATAAATCGGGTCAATTTATTTCGATAAAACCCCATTTTTCTCTCCTTTTTTCAATAATTTCGGTGGAGTTAGGGCAGGCGGTTGGGGAGTCGGCGATTTGATCTCTGCGAACGTCGGCGTCGGAATAAATCCTTTGAATCCGGGAATTCCATCCGCAAGATGCTTGTTTTCCAGGTAATATGCGTACACTTGTTTGACATTTTTCGTTCCCATCACATCGGCAATCTGCCCGAATTGTGGCCCGTACCACTTGAAGCATCTGACGAGATTCTGCGTCTCTTCTTCGGTCCACGTCGCTGGGAACTGTTGGCATCGGTCTTCGGATAGAAGGAACGATGGATTCAGATCGATATCGTAGTTGCATCGCTCCATTCGTTCTCGCAGCTGCTTCATATCGTTCTTCATCGCCGCCACCTCTTTGTAGTCGACGCGACTCGTGTGCTGATAGGCTTGGAACATCCGACGCCGGGTGTCG
Source organism: Caenorhabditis tropicalis (assembly GCA_016735795.1). NCBI lineage: Eukaryota > Metazoa > Nematoda > Chromadorea > Rhabditida > Rhabditidae > Caenorhabditis > Caenorhabditis tropicalis. Next base: position 1,888,676 of record CM028618.1, read on the forward strand.
TCGGCGAGAATTCTGGAAATAAGATTATGAAGAGGGGAGTGGGAAAAAAAGGATCTTACTGCATTTGCTCTTGACAAACAGTTCTCCTTCTGTTATTCCAAATGTAGACAGAGGGTTTTGAAGTCGATAGTTCCTGGTCTTCCGAATTAGAAGATTCTGGAGCAGCTTCTTCTGGAGTCGTAGACCCATCAGAAGTATCATCTATTAAAATAACTCCATTGGAAGTAGAAGCCTGATCACTTGTTCCATTGGAGACTGGAGGCGTTGGAATAGAGGGAGATGGGAGGACGAAAACGATTCCATTGGCCTCTTCAGAATGCTCCATTATCCCATTAACTCCTTCTTCATCAAAAGCATTCTCCTCTTTTCCATTCAAAACAGGCTCTTCGCTCTTCTTCTCCGACCTTTGCTCGGATTCCGGTTCATTTTCAGAAATCGTGAATTTCACTGGAGGATTCGGATCCTGAGCAGAAGAAGAGGAAGAGGCATGAAGACCATTTGCTACGAACGGAAGCTCTCCGTATCCGGCGGCAATGTAATCCGATGTTTTTAGCTCCCCAATTAGGCGAGTCTTGAACATTTCACCATTGCTTGTCTGTAGCATATCGTTGAAATTTTTCATGAACTCTCTCAGGATCTCGGGACATCGAACATGAGTTCTAACTCGTTCGGAGAGCACAAGACGGAGCCCAGTCGGTCGGGGAACGCCCATCGTTGAGTAGTATATCAGGCAAGCACGGCATTCGGCTCGATTCATTTGTTCATTCATCTGTAATGCCTTTTTTTCGTTTTATGCTGATTTCCAGGGACAAGTCTCACCTCCATATCCTCCGCCTTCTCTCCACAATTCTCGCACATCTGCTCCATTATCGCTTCTGTATATGGGTGCATAATCTGCTCTAAACCATTTGGTTTCTGGTAATTTGTCTTCGAATTCGCCGCGAACGCTCTATACTTTATCGTTTTCTTCGATTCGTAATAGTGATGAATTATGGATCGAAGAGATCGATGAGCGACGGCTGCTTGTATGTGATGGAAGTTCTTTCCAGTATGAGTATACGCGTTCTCCAATATAAACTTCTCATTCGTCGCCCACTCGTCAACTATCTCATTTTTCTGCGAGATTTCAGCCAGTGTCTTCGCGAAATCATAGCCTTTTTGCATTAGAACAAACAGAACTTTGTCCATTGAAACGAGATATCGATCGGCTGTATCTCTAACGAAAACGGCGAGCTTCTCGTTGTCGATGGATTCAGGAGTCGTCCAATTTAGCTCTTCTTTCAATTCGATATCCCGTTCTTCGCTGCCGTCGAGCATTTCTTCGATAACCGCTTGGAATTCGCTTCCCACATTGATAGATTTGTTCGTATTTGATAGCGGTCCTTTTACTGAAAAATAATTTTTTTTTGGATTTTGTAATTTGAATATTGATTTTTCGGGGAAATCTAGATTTATTCTAGGAAATACTTACTAATTTACGTTTCAAAATACTCTGAAACGCAAAAGACTAGGTTTAAAAGCCAGTAAAATGTTAAAAATAGAATAAAAAATACATTTTTCAGAAATTAATTTCGAAAAAAAAAAAGAAATTCTTTATTTCAAAAACACACAAATATATTACCTTTCTTTTCAGAATCCGCTCCGCCGACCGAACTCCCTTCCGACGAGCTGCGTTTTCGCTTCTTTTTCGTCACTTTTCCCTTCTAAAACCAGTTTTTTATATAGAGAACCTGCTTCCACTCACCGGTTGCACCGAAGCTCTCGGTGAATCAACGTCTTCATTCGATTGTTCCTCTTCCTCCATTTCCTCTTCTCGCGGCTCCGAGTCACGCTCCGGCTCCTCAAGAATTGAGTCTAGACCGTCTAAAAGAGGCAAAATGTAGACATGTCTAGGACTCTAGAAAACTCACTCTGTTCAACTTCATCGAGTATTTCCCCTTCGCTTCCATAGATATCCATTTTCTGAAAGAAAAAACAACGGTTTCTGGGTCAATTAGTTGGGAAGATAAGGACAAAAGGCGGTCGGAGAGAAGCGTTCGGGAGCGGGGAGGGAATGACGTTTAGACACTGCGATATTGACTGAAGGGAGGAGGAAGAGAAGCAAGCGCGCTCCATCGGACTACCGCGTCCTTCAAATCTATCCGGAATATAGAATAAGAGAGAGGAAAGCGGGGGGAAAGAGGATGAAATTATGGAAAAAGGAATGGTTTGGTTCGAAATTTCTAGCCTGTTTTGGCAACGTGAAGAGGTTTAACATCCCATTGAGCTGTGCAGAATAGCCTGAGAAGCACGAGAGTCTTCTCTGAATTCTTGTCGAAATTCAGGAATATTCTGAAGCATAACCTATCCAAAACTGAATGAACTGGGCCGGTTTGGCATAAGTTCGAGCTTCTGAACGTACTCCGCTTTTAGAAAAAGCTACAATTGACCAAATAACGTGTGAGAAGTTGAGAATAGAAAAACAACCAGAACAGTCAGCTCAGCGACCCGGGATTAAGGAAACAAATCTAATTTCTGATTATTTTTGTTTTAAACTTCAAGGTTTAGTAATTTTACCCGAAAACGCTGGAAAAGTATTTGATTGTGCACTTAAAACACCTGAAAATGCTACGATTTGATAAAAATCTCAAATTTTCTATTAAAAAATACATAAAAACTCATTTTAATGGAAAAAAAGATAACTAGAGTTTCAAATTGAAATAGGCGGAGCCTCGTAAATCTACACGCAACCCTGGCACGCAGTTTTTGCAATACATCCGCATGAACCCTTGAAATTGTTGATTTAAATCTCCAGATTTTCTCATCATTATTTCCAATTTTTCTCATCATTTTTCCTCTCGAATTTGTTTTTTTTTTTTTGCTTTGAAATCAATGTTAGCTTCATAAATTTTAATCACCGCTTTAATTTTTCTGTTTTTCTATGATTTCTGGTCGCTTCCTTGGCGACAACAATAATCACGTGATTTAAAATGTTGTTTTTAATAAATAAGTCTACTTTTTCAGCTTCATTTCCGGACAATCATCGATTTCAATATTCTGACAATAATTCAATAATATCTCGTCACCTGCATTGCGAAATGCATTTATTTATTGTCGACAAACTGCTCATGAACGAATTTTTCGCCATTTTCCGCATTTTTCTCTCATGATTTTCTCTCGTCTCTCCTCCCGTTCAACACTATTTTTTCTTTTGGCCGAATGGCCGCGGCCGTTTTCTTTTTTCTCCCCCTCCTCTTCTAGTTCCAACGAAACGTGATCGTGCGATAACAAGAAAACTAGAGAAGACGGCGCCGGGACCACTACTTCACATCGATTCTTTTTTTTTCTTGCTCACTGCGCACTCAATAACTTCCTCGCTTCTCCTTTTTCGTTTCCTTCTCGCCTTCTTTTTGCTCCATTTCTTCCCCCAATTTTTAGCTTCTTCGTGACTGCACTTTGTTATTTTAAAGCTATTGATTTTCATTTCATTTGCAGAAAAATGGCCGACAACGAAGCAAAAGCACGTCAAAAGATGGCGGAGGGACGAAAGAAATTGCAGGTAATTCGATAAAAATTATTTTGTTTTAATTTTGAAAAATCGTTTTTCAGGGAGGCGGCGGATTCTTCAGCAAAGTGTTCGGAGGTGGCGGCGGAGCCGGAGAAGCTGCTGATCTCTTCATTCAGGTGAATAGTTCTGGGGTTCAAAATATGTTACGAAATAGTGATGAGGAGTATGAAGAACAATCGAGCAGCACCGAAATCGAGTGCAGTTATCAAGGATGCGAATACGTGGCTTCCAATCTTCTCGAATACGAACAACACTACGCTCAGCACTCTTTTCAATGCTCCGAGTGCGGAATCGGCTTCGACACAGCTCATCGTCTCGAAATTCATCACGACGAGCGACACAACCCGTTTTTCGAAATTCAAATCGCTCGACAACCGCTGATTGCTCATTTTCGATGTCTTCATTCGACGTGCGAGTTGAAGTTCTCGAATAGCCGAACACGAGATGAGCACTCGAGAATTGTGCATTTTATTGATGGAGAATCGTCTCGAAGACGGAAAGCCGATGCCACGAATGATCTGTGTGGGGCAATGAATAAAATGAGTGTTTCGGAAGAGGAATCCGGATGGACTGGACAAAATGGGCATGGATTAGGAATAAAAGAGAAGAGGAGACAAGTGAAAAAGGCTGTCAGAAGGACCCAGAATTAGAAAATGATGTATTTAAAAATTATGAATAAAATTGTCTTCATTCTACCTTTTTAATCCCCAAAAAATCTCAATTTTCTAGGGAGGAAACCTATTCAAAATGGCGAAAAACTGGAAAGAAGCCGGCGAAGCGTTCCTCGAGGCAGCCGAATTCTACTCGAAGCAAGGAGACTCGAAACACGACTGTGCCACTCAGTACGCCGAGGCAGCCAACTGTTTCCGTAAGATTCAACCGGAGCGTGCCGTTCAGTGCCTTGAGAAGACTTCGGAAATCTACACGGATATGGGACGTTTCACGATGGCCGCCAAGAATCATGTGAGCATTGCCGAGTTGTACGAAAGCGAACTGCCGGATAAGGAGCAGTGTGTGAAGCATTATCAACAGGCGGCCGATTACTATAAGGGAGAGGAGCAGAAGAGCAGCGCCAGCAAGTGTCTCGTCAAAGTGGCCATGTATTCTGCTGAGTTGGAGAAGTATTCTCAGGCTATCGCTGTCTTCGAGGAGATTGCTTTCTACGAAGCCGATCATTCCACCCTTAAATATGCTGCCAAAGGACACTTCTTCCAGGCCCTTCTCTGTCATTTGTGCATCGATCCGGTAATTGAGCCCTCTTTAAACCCTCTCATCTCCCCCTTTTTCTTCCAGATTAACACCCAACAAGCCCTCCAAAAGTACGAAAACGCGTCGCCATCGTTCTCGGATTCCCGTGAATGCAAGTTCATCAAAGAGCTATTAGCCGCTCTGGAGGAGCAGAATGAAGAGGCGTTCACAGAATGCACCGCTGGTTTTGATAAGATTAGCAGACTAGACAATTGGTCGACATCGCTGCTTCTCAAAGTGAAGCGTACTATCGAAGGAGGCGACGATGAGGACGATCTGCGATAAATATCTCGGCGCTTTCATTCCTGAATATATTTATTTATCTCTCTTTTTCTCTCTTCCCGTTTTTCCATTTCCATAATTGTGTTGTGCTGTATCTATACGTAAAAAAGCAGTTGTAGAAATCAATATTGACCAATTTACTCTTCACAAGCAATATTTATTTACGCTTTCTTCTAATTTCCCTTATTCTTAAGAATTCTTCCAGTCAGAATGAATCGCAGAATTGAAATTATATTAATTAGAAAAGGATAGCTTATTTGCTTGCATATTTCGGAAACCTTTTTTTTAAACAAAACCCCGAAAGATTTCAGAACAAAAACCGATGGTCGATGAAGAGGAAGAAGATCTAAATGTGAGATACTGGAAAACAAAATACGAACTTCTCCACGAGGATTACAAACAGACGAAACAAAGAGCGGAGAATCTCGAGAATCGCCTACTGGATATAGTCGAAGAATCAGAAAGAAAACAGGAAAAATCAGAAGAAACAATTGGGGATTTGGAGAGGAAATTGGAGGAATCAGGGAGACGAATTGAACAGTTAAAGGCCGCCTGTGTTAGTTTTTTGGCGTTTTTAGACGATTTTTTGGTCATTTTGGCAGTTTGCTCAGTGTTTTGATTAAAAATCGCTTCTTTTCATTTTATTTTTTCGTATAAAAATCAAAAAATTAGCAGAAAATCCATTAATTTTGGAAAAATCGCAGTTATTGCAGTAAAATTGATGGAAAAAACAATTAATTTACCAAGAAAAATCTAGAACTAGCGCTTAAAAACTGAAAAAACTGAATTTCCGCTTCAATTCTTTTTTTTCAGTTTTTTAGCGAAAATAAACTATTTTTGTCTGAAAAAAACACGTTAAAACTACGAAAATCACTCTCAGAAGCGCAAAAACTGTCGAAAACAAGCAAAAATCCTGCACAATTTACCAAAAAACGTAAATTTTGCAAAAAAACAAAAAATCCGATTTAGCAAGTGTGCTCTATTGAACACCTAATTATTTTTTTTCAGTTCCGCTACAAAAACCAAACGAGAGGAGTCCCTGACAAACCCCCAGAGCTAGAACCCCCCGCTCAAAAGATACGGACGGTACGAACGACTAGTGGCGAAAGTGTGAACTCCCGTTCCTCCATCGACGGAATCACTCGTTCACCGGAATTCCACGCAGGCGAACATCTCATTTGCGAGTATCATCAACTGCCGGTTTTAGCCAAAGGAGAGGGTTTCATCTACGGGTTTCGATGGACGACAGAAAACAAAATTCATATTGTGTGATGATTCGTTGAGAATAAAGTATATCTAGAAAAAATGCGATCACAATTTTAATAATTCATCAATTTCTCCCCGAAACTCTTTTCTTCTCACTCCTTTATTTGTTTTAGAAGGACAACCACGTGAAAGAGCAGCTTCTGAAGACTCCCTCGAGGATCCAACTAAAAAAGACCAAGATTGTATTATTTTCGATTTGCAACGGCCACAAGAGTGGGCTAATAATCCGTTTGGGGTGTTCGTTTTCTGGAGATGCAAAAATATATTTTTGTTGTTCTTCCAACAGATTTTTCTTTTTTTCCTCTTTTGTTGGCGATTTTTCAGTTTTTATTAGTATTAGGTAGTTTAGAAAAAGGCCTTCGGGGACTCATTATGGTTGAGTTGGATTCGGTATAACTCGGCTCACAGAAACCGTATCAAGAAGGTGTCAACTATTGAAATGTTGCTCATGATAAGCTGAACAATTTTTTAGTTGGCAACTTTTTTGAATCTCATCGGGAAAGCGAGTTATATCGGTTACAAGGAAGAGCTCACTGAAATACCATTTTAGTCTAAATCGGAACCTTTCAATTTTTCGAAAAATTATTTATTCTTGTTAAAAGCTAAATAATAATTATTCAGTTCATTTCCTGGCATTTTAAATATCTAATCAACTAGATATTTAGATTTCTAGATAATAAATCTATTCTGAAAGATGCTATAGGCGAAACCCAAAAAAGTACTGTAGAGTTATGAAGTGTTCTTCTCCAAGCGTCATATCTCTCTTGGAGATATCAAAAAGGTGTCAACTAATGAAATATTGCTCGTGATTAGCTCAACATTTTGTTAGTTGTCAACTTTTTTCTATCTTTTCTGAGAACTAAGGTATCACTCTTTGAAAGTGGCATAATTTTGTTATTCTGAAAATCTCACTTTTTTGTCACTTACATGTAACTGTTAGAATTTATCAAAAAATACTAAAAGTCTGAACCCAAAAAATCCCGATTTGTATCTTCTAGACCTCTGGATTAGTCCCGTGTCACTTTGTGCGCCCGGTACTCTTTCGCTCTGACTTGTTCTAGTATTTGTACTTTTTGAACCCCTTTTCGATTCTAGATTTTGTTCTAGATCATTTGTGACTCAACTAATGATCACTTTGTCTCACACTTTGTCAGTTTCAATCTTTTTCCATAAAAACAAGTTTGCAATTTCCTTCTCAAACCACTCAACGTCAATTCCAGGAGAGGTTTCGCGTCGAGGTTCCAAAGAACTTTTTCCATTTCCCTCCTCCTCATTTTCCATCTTTTCGAAATCATATTTATGACATCAAAAATAGAATTTTTTCGTGTCTGTTCAGACCGAAATTGTTAATTGAAACCAAGGGAAAATGGTGGATTTCCTGGAATCAAGCGACAAATGAATACCAATTGGTGGTGTTCCGTGTTATTTCAGAACGAATGAGCAACAAGAAGAGAGAGAGAGAGAGAGATCTCGTGAGAGCGTGGATTCCATCCACTTATAAATAGATGACATTGTTTTCGAATTTCCCCTTCATTTCCCCCCCTTTTATATTGTCTCCTTAATAGAGACACACTTCATTCATAATTCAGTGTCCATCTGAAAAAGGGCATATTTTCAGATCTCCAGTCTCTTCTATTTTTGATAATCTTCTGGTTTTCGGATTTTTGTATGTAGTTTTCGAAAACCTTCTGAAAGTGACGTTTTTTTGGACCGAGAACGTGAGAAATCGGAAAAAATCTGGGAGTTGAGTGAGTCAGGGAATCTTGGATTTTTTGAGAATCAGAACCTGGAAAAATCAAATTTAGTCTAGAAATTGGATTTTTTCAAAAACTAAGTTCCCAATATTATAAAGTTTTCATAACACTTCCTTTATTTTGTTGAACTAATTAGCCTGACAAAAAATTAATTTTTCCACAAAAAACCTCATAAAAAAGGTAGAAATATACCTGCCATTTAAGCCCCGCCCACAATTTCTTAGCCCCAACTTCTCATATTTTTCCGAAAGTCGTTCAAAAATAGTCCCGAGTTATCGTAAATTGGAACTACATGATTTTCAAAAGTCATCCAAAAAGTCTCCAAAAATTCAGGTTTCAAAAAAAAATTCTAGTCAAAAATTACAAAAATCCTTGCTGACTCTAAACAAATTAAATTTTCTGACAAAAAGTTTCGGAAAAATTGGCTTTTAAGCTCCGCCCACAATCTCATAGAACTTCCTTATCGAACTCTTTCAAAACGCTATCTATTTTCTATTTTCTTAGCTCAATTCAAGCTCCACCCCTCAAAAATAATTCCTCCTTTTCTCTTTTTGATAATTTATCCCGTCTCTCCAGACTTTCTCTTCCACTAGAAAAAAAACCATTTTTCTCATCGGCCAATCCCTCCAAAAACTGAACCAAACTGTCATCAAAGCTCTCTTACTCCTCGAGTTTCATATTGCCCCTCTCATCTTTTCTGATGATGATATTAGCCTGAGGCATTCCTCGAACCCACTTTCTTTCTCTCTATTTTCATAATTCACCCCGGTCCAACCCGGTTTTTCTCAACAAAGCTCACGTGTGTTTTTCTCCCAAAGATCCTCTAGAAAACAGGCTTGTCTGGTATCTAGGCTATCGAATGAATTAAAACGCCCTCTGTGTTCCTTAAAATTCGATTAGAATTTCAGTTTGTTTTCTTTTTATATGACGTCGACGTTTTTGGGCTTCATTTTGGAAGAAATGTTTTTTTGATTGAGTCACTTTTTCATTTTTTTTCCCAAAATGTGATTACTGTAGGTCTATGTCGTTATTCCGAGAAAACTCTATCCTTAACCCGACACGCGAATTCTCATAAAACGGCCAAAAACTAATTGGAATCGAGAGCAGAAAACCTTTTTTCTCCTTGTCTAGAACTTTTAGTTTCCCATACATAATGACACTCTCGGCATCCTTTTTTGCCAAGGAGTACAGAATCACATGTCCGTGGGTGCGTTGAGAGATAAGTGGCTATAGCCCAAACTTGAAATTAAAAATATGAGAAATCGAGTTTAATTACGGGTTACGGTAGAGAAGAAGGAAGTAGAAGAGATCAGTTCTAATTGTATAGAGATTTGAACAGCTTTGAGAGCAGTAGTCAAAAGTTTTGAGCTCGTGAGTTGAGGTTAAGCCTAAGGTCCTCGAGAACCCTGAGTTTCAAGCCTAAGCCTAAGGTCCTTGAAAACCTTGAGTTTCAAGCCTAAGCCTAAGTTCCTTGAGACCCCTGAGTTTCAAGTCTAAGCCTAAGGTCATTGAGAACCCTGACGTTCAAGCCTAAGCCTAAGGTCCTCGAGAACCTTGAGTTTCAAGCCTAAGCCTAAGGTCATTGAGAACCCTGAGTTTTAAGCCTAAGCCTAAGGTCCTTGAGAACCCTGAGTTTCAAGCCTAAGCCTAAGTTTCTACATAAGCCTAAGCCTAAGGTCCCACTGAGCCTAAGCCTAGAAACCAACTCTAGCCTGCCTGACAACTAGGTTCCCACTAATCCTCCCTCTCTAGTTTCAAGTCCTCTAAGTGCTTCCCTTCAGAATATCTAACCATCACCTCCCCAAGTATTTTTTCTTGAGTCAGGAAGCGAGAAAAGAATTTAGAATTCTAGAATCATTGATGCCTCATCATCTAGACACTCTCCCCTGTTCTTTCTTGATTAGTTATTCTTTCGAATTAATTAGATGGTTGGTCCCTTTCTATCTTCCACCTCCTCACTTCTGATGACGTTCTGGGGGGTTGGCGTCGCTACTGAATCATCAAGTGCACACTTTGAAACGTGGCAATTTTATTTTTCTTCTTAGTTTTTGTGTATGAGAATTTGTTCTGATCTCTGATTTGCACCTGCTTATTTTATGACTCAAAATCTCTCTCTCTCTCTCTCTCTCTCTTTCTCCACTAATTTCCATAGTGCACATACTCAATTTTGCATATAAATTAAAGATCTCTTTAGAAAAGAGAGATCCGGATCTGAAATTGTGTTTTATTTACTAAACACCATCACGCGCAAAAGGCTTCATCATCCAAAGGGCTTCACTTTGACACCAGTTTCTGTGCGTTGTGCACAGAAAATCTGTTTCTGGAATTCTTTTAATAAGAAAAGGTTTCAAGGCAAAACGAATATGTCAAAACAATCAAAATGTTATTTGATCATAGTTCTAGATTGGTTTTCTGGTTTTTTTTTCGTTGGTGGGAATTTCAGTCTGGCTTTGGAAATTTGGTTATTAGATTTTTTTGAAGTCTAGGAATTGATTGGTTCGCTGATATCAGGAAAGCTAAACTTTTTAGAGTTTACTCTAATAATAACTAGTTGTGTCTTCACTAGCTAAGTTTTAGGAACTACAGTAGCGCTCAAAAGAAAATATTTTTAAAAATTGTTTTTCCATTTTTGCGGTTTCAAGCCATTTTCAGGGAATCGTGAGTTTCCGATCGCTTTGAAATTTTTTTTGAAACTTAGAACAGACCTTTATTTTCACATAATTTTCAAAAAATATCTTAAAAAATTTTAAGGACAAATTCTAGAAGACACCCCCTTTTCGTCCATTTTAGTACTGAAATCAGAGGAAATTTCAGGTGCCTCTCAGAAAAAAAAATAGAATAAGGTAATTTTTAAAAATTGTGTGAATATAAAGTTCTTTATTAAGGTCTGTTCTAAGCCTCCAAAATATTTCAGTACCATTGGAAACTCAAGACCGGAGTACCAGACCTTCGAAAATGACCTAAAATCCCTGAAACCAACTGAAAAAATATTTTTCTAGATAATTTTCAACGCTACTGTATTTCTGCTTTCTATATATTTAAATAGCTACTGTATCTCTGCATCACATAGAACTAAAAGCTCTAACCAGAAGCCTTTGGTCACTAGACACTCCTGATCAAAAGTTTCCGATTCCAGACATAGATCAAAATCTAAACATTATAAGTTTACTGAAACCGGATTATTTTTCTCTCTAGCTCAGAAATAAAATTAAGCTTTCCCCTCTTGCCCTTCAGTCTTCTTCTTATCATTGAGGTCCACTGAATCTCTGACCTCCTACGAACATCCACACCCACAAAACAAACAAATTCTCTTATTTAGAATATAATAAAAATGCTCATCGAGCCCCCCAATGATTCATAAGGTATCTCCTCTCAGAAGACGTGATATTCTGAAGTGTGTGTTAGAGCAATTAATTGCTGCAATCTCTGGGAGTTTCCGTGTACATGCCACACTCTAAAAGTTCTGTTTTCAAGGAGTGTGCTGTGATCATCAAACATCCTTTTCTCCTAATCTTTTTATTTTCCTTGTTTTGCAGAACTCTCGAAGCACTTTTGAGTCTAGCTGGTTTTGAGAGTCTGGATTTTTATCGAGTTCTGGAAAACAAGGTGTCTAGGCTAGTTCTTGGAGTTCTGGTGACGTTTTGTAATAGTTCAATGAAAAGTTAGCAATAAAATGGCTCATAAAATAGGTTCTACAGGGTCCAGAAAGGGTCCAAGGTACTTTCCATACCGTCAAGTTATCTCCTGTTGCTCAAATGATTCGCTACAATTTTTTTGGGCGGTTCCAGGTATAGGGTACTGTAATTTCTGGCTAGTGTCTTTTTTGAGCTTCACAAAGTTTTCCAAACGGTTCTTGAATTTTTATATAAGAAAAATTACCCGGAAAGTCTAGAGACAGAGTCTTGATTAGGGAGGCCCCCACTAAAAAAAGTCCTGAATTTCGGAATCAGGAGTGCTTCCCGAATTTATTGCTAGATTTTTGGTGCTGAAAACTTCCGGAAAAAATATTTTAGCCCCTCATACCCCTACCCTTAAAAATCCGGATTCTCAGAACAACCCGTACCTTACCCACCCTCTTAAAGTACTTTCCCTCCGAGTACCGCCCAACTAAAAGAAAACTGAACTCAAATAAAAAAGTTCATAACCTTTCTCAAAAACCTGCTTTTTCGATTTTTCAGTCAGTCCGTTGTTCCTAATCAAATCAGCAAGACACCTGGGTTTTCTTTTCTGAAGCCTAACTATTAAAGGAGGACTGAAGTCATTTTGGACTCAAAAAATTTCCTATGTAATTCGCCCTGAAAAATCCTATCGTACCCTTCATTTTTTATGAAAATCCCTTCAAACTGTGCCAGCTGCGAGCCAGTAGAGGAGAGTCGCTTTTTCTGGCCGAGCGCAACGAGTTCGGCCCGCGGTCGCGAGAGGCCGTGTAGTCCTCTCGGACAAGTATTTTTTTTCACAAAAACTTTTTTTTATTGTTATTTTCTCCGTTTTTTTGTCTTTTTTTCAACTTTTTTTTCCTTCAAAGTATGCTTTCTAAATTTTTTAAAAAACATAATTACATGCATTTGCAACCTCTGAACAGCAAAATTTTACTAATTTTGACGTTTTCAATGTATTTTTAGTATTTATCTTGTTATCGTCATTTTTTGTTGTTTTAATGATATTTATTTTGTGAAAAAATCAATTATTATTCATTTTAAAACATAGAAAGCTATATTCTTTATCAATTTGCAGGCTCCGTGGCTGTCAGTCGACTGAGACACCGTCCTTCGATTCCATTTCTTCTGTAAAAAACTGATAATTATTTTTTTTCATTCTTTTTTGTTAAAAATATCAATAAAACTGTTATCGTAACAAGAATTGACAACTCAAAGCCTTGGAAACAGCATAAAATGAACGGAAACAGCGAAAACAGGATGAAAACAGAAAATATATCGTAATCCGTAAAATTTTGCTGCTGAGAGGTTGCAAATGCATGTAATTATGTTTTTAAAAAATTTAGAAAGCATATTTTGAAGGAAAAGTTGAAAAAAGACAAAAAACGGAGAAAATAACAATAAAAAGTTTTTTGTGAAAAAAATACTTGTCCGAGAGGACTACACGGCCTCTCGCGACCGCGGGCCGAACTCGTTGCGCTCGGCCAGAAAAAGCGACTCTCCTCTACTGGCTCGCAGCTGGCACAGTTTGAAGGGATTTTCATAAAAAATGAAGGGTACGATAGGATTTTTCAGGGCGATTTACATAGAAAATTTTTTGAGTCCAAAATGACTTCAGTCCTCCTTTAAACCAAAAAAATAAGCTTTTTCCGTGAAATTTCTCTCTTTTTTTTAAGAAATCCGGATATTTTCCTTCTTATCGTCACCTAATTCCCTCATTGTTCGTGGTCTTCTTCTTCTTTTCAACTCTCTTCTGATCATTACCCGCAAGATTCTGCCAGCTCATCTTCCCTTTTCTTCTCTATTCAGTATCCAATTAGAGACGGTTTCCGGTACATTTCCCTACTCTCTGTGTCATCATTAATTTATTTGTGAAAGAGAGTCGTGCGATTTCTCAAAAATCTCACAATTCATTTCTCATATTTGTTTTCCACCATTTTCAGATTTCTGGTGTCATTTAGGCTCATGCCCTTCTAGTACTCACCTTCAGGTTTTTAGCGGTTTGTGCTTTTTTCTATTCTGACTCAACAGATTAGGTTACCTAGGAGGATTACAAGATCCGGAACGGAGGGATATACTAAACAAAGGATTTAGGGATTTTTTTTTGACTCTGAATCAGCTTTTATTTGGAACTAATCACTTTTTGACAAAGGCTAGTTTTTTGGGGTTAGGATTTTAGTTTAGGCTAAAAATGGTTAGGCTAAAAAATTTTCATAAGGTCAAGCCATTGGTCTAGGGAGGTCGAGTAGGTTACGGTATTGACGTTAAGTCTAGGTTAGATGGCGCTAAGTCTAGGTTACGGTACCCGGCTAGATACGCTAAATCTAGGTCTACCATAAACTTTAGGTACTCCTTTTGAAAGAAGCTCAAAAACTGGTCTATGCTCTAGACTTAGCCCCACCAGTATGTTAAGTTAAAAATCTAGGTCCTTCCTGACATGTTCAAACCTAGTCTCGCACTTTCCCTAACTACACCCTTTTTTCAACCGGCATGTGTTTTTTGGAACCTTTCCCAATCCTTTTCGATATCCTTTTTTGTTATTTTTCTCACTCCATAGATTATCTCTTCTCAAATCTTAATCTCGTTCTAAAAAACTCGCCTTTTTTCCAGATGATGTCCAACACCTCGACAAATTCGACGGTCTCGGCACCTCCAGCCGTCGTCGCTTTTGACCTCTCCACTCTCCAAATTGTCATGTTCCTCAACACCAAAATCCTCCTCCTTCAAATTGTATTTGGGTGTGGTGGCAACATCCTGAACCTGATCGTTCTCCTGAGCAGAACTATGCGAAGCCGAACCAATCTGATATTCGCTGCAATGGCGTTCGCCGATCTTTTCTTCTTGATCCTTCATATCCCATCGGTCCTTTTCTTCATCGGAACCATCCGGGATGCTCCTTGGTATCGAAACGGGTTCTCTCAGGTGATCGCCGGGATGTTGAACTGGTCATCGGCGGTTTCGATTTGGTTTATGATGTATGCGACGATCGAGAGAGTGCAGGTCTTCAGAAGTCCTTTTAGAACTTCTAAGAGGTAGGCTGGGAGGTCCCGAATTTACATTAGATAAAAATTTTAGATCCGCTTCAACTCGCTTCTTTTTAACCCTGTTCTTCATCGCTTTGTTCTGCCTCTTGCTCACCGTTGTTCACTTTATTCATCCAAAAACCCGGGCGGCTAACAAATATGCTCGTTATGTTGTGGTAAGCCTCTCACTTCCGCTGTTCCCTCACAAAAAGGAGCCAAATCTAATTATGACGCATTTCCAGTTCGTCCATATGATATTCGTCGTAATCATCCCAATGGTTCTCTCCACATCTCTCAATATTCTCTTGGTCTGTGCCCTCCGAAAGAACTCGATGCCTTTAAGAATGCTCAACGACTCCCATGTCCATCAGAGTCTCATAGTACAGAGAACCAGGACAGAGCGGAAGGTCACCGCAATGGTTACCGTAATCCTGTCATCGTTCATCGCTTGTAATGTCCCGGGCTCAGTGGTCTTTGTCATGAAAGAGAGCGACGATCATTTCGACGACGTATGCTATTTTTCTTCTATACCCCCTTATAGTCCCCCCAATTACAGAGCCGACGACACATCCTGATGCAAGCCGTGTGCAACTCTCTTGCCGTCACTGGAAAAGTGCTCAACTTCCTTCTCTTCTGCCTCTCCTCTGAGCACTTCCGTGCCCTCCTCAAGAAACGTCTCTGCTACCTGTTCCATCTCCATCACGACTCATCCCGCCGCCATAACATGAGTACGACGGCGACGAAGACTTTCAGTGTTCCCTTAAATGACTTGTGACTATTTTTCTAGATCCTTTGTACATAGTCTGCCAATATTTCTCCACGTGTTTTCTCCCCCTATCTTTTCTCTGTCACCCTCCGGTCTCGTCTCCCCTTCTAGTTGTTTCCCTGTGAGTCCTATCCCCTCCCATTCTGTCTCCCGTTGTGATCTTTCTAGAAAAAGAAACGTGAACTCTAGATTTCCATGACAACTTGTAAATATGAATAAATTCATTTTCTTCATCAGAATTCAGGGAAACCGAAACCGAAACCAGAGAAATGAGTCAAAAGGTGGGCTCGAAAGGGGGTAAAGGGTTAGGAGGCTCAAAAATTTTTAAACCTCGAAGGGGGGTGCGGCGAGTACAAAGTGTCCTTCGTGGGGCCCAAACCGTGCAGTTCACAAGGGTCCTGGTTCTCAAGGTTAAAACCTTCGGCGCCTTCGGTCCCAGTTTGGGCTTGATTTTTACTTAAGAGTCGCAGGTTACACGTATTATCCAGAATACCGTCAATTCTTTTTGAAACTTAAAATTTAAGTTTGCGTCCATCGCGATGAGCTATTGCATACCGGACGGAAGGGGCCAGCCTGAGGTACCGTAATCCGAAAGACTAAGTACCCAAAGGTCGCGGTAGTCAAGGGTCGCAGTTGCTTAGTTTTATAGTTCCGAAGCCTTGCGGTTCTAAAATAGCTCCGAACCCGCCGTTTTCAAAAATTTCCCAAAAAATTTCCTGCGGCTTAAATGTAGCCCTTCCGAGAATTTCAAAGTAGGGCCCAATTTCCAAAGTGCGTAGTTAAAGATCCGAAAAGTTGCACTTGACGCATTTTCTAAGGGTCTCGGGTCCCAAAATTTGCGGTTTCAGGGTTCCACAGTACGGTAATTTTTAAAGTACCCCGGTTTCAAAAAATTCTAGCTATTTTAATCTAGCGGTTCTGGCCTCTAGGTACCCGACACCTCTACCCCTCCTTATCTCTAAATCATCACATTTTGTACCTGCGATGTCTGCTGCCCTTCTCTCCCTTTTATCTAGGATTCTGGAATGCAGTCTGATACTTTCACTCATATCTCCCCCCCCCCCCTTGCCAACCGTTCCCGCACTCCGAAAAATTGCAAAAATCACGTAAAGTACGTGATCTAACATAAGCAATGAATTTCATTGACAATCGTGTGTCTCATGATGCATTATTATTCTCTCTTCTATATATATATGCTTGCATTTCTTCTTTTCCGGCTCCCCCCTTCCCCTCTAATTGTGTATGACGCACTTTTGAATAGATCTGGTCTCAGATGTTAATTTTTTTTTGCAGATCGTTCTGGAAGTGATGCGTATCGATGAGTACGAGACTTCTGATAGACGGTAACCAGGAGGATTTTTGAGAAGGAATAGAAAAAAGAGTTTCAGAATCCATAGAACATGGTCGTACGAAAAATCCTCACCAGTGGAGGGTCAAAGTGTCGTCGCCTCGCCGGGTATTCAGGAGAAGGTGGAGAGCGAGATCAACTTGTTGAAGGATAACAGCTATATTTCGAAGAATTCGTGAGTTTTGGTTTTGGAAGCTTTTGCTAGACCAGTCTAGTAGAGCGCGATTGCAAAAACTTTTTTTTCAAAAAAAAAAAAAAATTTAAAACCCAAAAAATTCCGAAAAACAACAGTTCGTAAGGTCACATGTACGTATCATACTCGTTTCGTCAAGTGACTGTCTTCTCTCTCTCTCTCTATCACTTTTAAAGATAGGAAGTGAAGTTTGATCAACCAATGATCATATTCGCCAGAGAGATCAACTTGATCAATCAAAAAAAAAGGAAATTTCCAGATCCCCTCTTGCCCATCGCATCAAACAGAAGAGAATCGACCAACGCGAGCGACTTCATTTGAATTGAAATAGGTACTACAGTAACCCCATAAAATTATTTTATGACTTGATTTCTTTACGCGAATCGAAAATCAAAGTAACCAATTTTTACGGTTTCGTGAACATTGGTGCGGTGTTTTATCTATACCCTATCTTTGAAAAGGTGTATCTCAGTTTGCATTGCAGCTATAAAAAAGATGTTAACTGATGAAATGTAGGAAATAATATGAGAAATATTTTAATAGTTGACACTTTTTTGATAGCTCTACCCGGAGCCAAGTTATACCGGGTCAAACATAGGGATCATACTGCTTCTGAAAGTGAGACGCAGACAACGAGAATGTCTGCGTCTCTCTCTCACTAACCTTCCTATTTTAATAACTTTTTTTGACAAAAAGTACCTAAAAATCATGAACATCAACACCCGAACAACCGGTTTCCTATCCCCCACTGATCATTGGGTCAGCAAGAAGTCAACTATAGTTTCTCTACGAACTGTTCTATGTTCATTGTCATTTTGGTGACCTCAGAGCTTTCGATTTGACAAGATAGAGCCATCAAAAATTCATGTGCATCATTCCGATGTCTTGTTTTCTTCTCTTCCCTCATTTTTTTATTTGGGAAAAGGGTAAAATGTGTAAAAATATATCGGTAGACAGTGGCATGAATTAATGATTTTTAATTTCAAATGATTTTTGGAAAATTTTAAAAAAAACACGTGGGCGGATTACGGTAGATCTTTTTTTGCTTTCAGAAAGATTCTGGAAGCGAGAGTCTAGGAACAGGTGGAATTTTTAAAGTTTAAGGATTAGTTTGCAACATTTTGTAAACTTTGAGTTAGGCCACGCCCCTTTTTTGAGTCAAAATTATTTTTCGAAAAAAGCAACCGTAGTCCGGTCCCAAATTTCCATTTAACACATTGTGACGTGGCTAGGAAGTCAAAAAAAAACAAGAAAATAATTTCTGACCCTAATTTCATTGTTGTTTTGGATAGCTGATCATGAGAAATTTAGGTGTGAGGAGAGAGCACATGGTATTTTTCGCTGTAATTTTTGAATTAAGAAGTCGCACATGTTTAGGTAACCTTATTTTTTATTTTTGAAATTTCAATTTTAAAAAGGTCCAATTTTTGTCACGGGGCTCTCGTGACAAAATTGTTCTATTTCGGGATCCGATTTAAAACGGGGGGTCTTCCTGGGGTGTTTTTTGTTTTTGTCATACATTTATTCTCGAAATATGACGGTCCGCCTACACACACCTGCGTTTGGGTTTTTTTGGCTTCATTTTTATTTTTTTCCTTTAAAAAGTGGTGGTCAGGTCTCAAATGAGCTTCTTTGTTCTGGAAGTTGACTCGTTTCTAGCTAGGGTGATCCCTATTAGACATCCCTAGAAAATACACGGAGCCTTTAGACACCTGACCTTAGGTACCTGGCCTACCGCCCAAAATTTCTGAAATTTTCCGAACTACTTTAGGCTGCTAAAAACATTAGTTATCGCTAAAACTAGCCACAAAATCGCTTGTTTTCTAGTTTCAAGCCATTTTTTTTTGAAAACTGACCGGTATAATTTTTTGAATTTTCGATGAAACACTAAAAAATCTCCTCCAGGGAACCTAAGCCCAAATTTCTGGGTCCCTAAGCAAAACTTCAAGCCACTTCCTTCTTCCTCCCACATGCCCTTCTAATAGAGGTTCTGATAGAAATAGAATTAAGGCGTTACGACTACTAAAGCCATTCCAAAATGTCATTTCTCTTCTCGATCTTCAGTCTTCGTGTACTTTTTTGTCATTTTCCCTTAGCACACGACGACGCCTACAAATTTGCAACATTTTTTTTCCAATTCACAACGTCATCACCAGTTGTGCCCCCTCGTCATTCGCCATATCCCCCCACTATATATATTTGATTTGGTGGGGTTGGTGGTCGTTTTTTTCCCTTCTCTCTTGGTTTCAGAATTCCAGAAGCCACGCCCCTCACCCCCCAATTCATTTTTTTTGGCCTTCATGTGACAATCCGTCGAATGAATGCAAATAATTGGTTTTTTGGGGTCGGGTGAAAGCCATGACCACTTTTCTCATTCATGAGAGACTCAGATGGTCTTAGATGAGAAGGCCATCTGACATTTTCTCATGAGCCATCGTTTTGCGGGGCCACGGGCGATAATTCAATCAGTTGAGCTTCTCGGGTCCCCTTTTTTGTGTTTTAAGTTAATTCATTTTGGTTTCGCCGAATCCCGAGAGCCTGTAGTTTGTTCGCAAGATCAGCGAGCTCAAACTTCCTACAGTAATCCGGAGGGTTACCATGAGGGTCATACCTCTGGGTCACTCCTCATCCACGTGACTTTCACTCAAATCGTCTGTCACCTACCGCCGCTAATTACCAAAGATCATCCGAGAGACAACTTGCGCATGTTATGATGATATCATAAACGGGCTCTTCTTTTTGTATATATATCGATAAGGCTTTGTTTACCGCCAATCGTTGATTTCTAATGTCTTATTCCTGTTGTTCTTCCTCCGATGACATTTTTGAAACTTTTGTTCAAAAATGGCATGTGGATTGGATTTTTGACGTTGCAGAGATCAGTTTTATTGTTTCAAGCTTCTTATAAAAGGCCCTTGTCAAAAACTCCTGGCTAAATAACAATCAGCTGATACCAGCCTAATCCTGACCATTAGGCAAACCCTTAGGTAACCCTTATGCTCTAGGTAGTTACCCGACTCGTCAAAAAATGGGCCGGACCAAGAAAAAAGTTTCCTGTATGTCTAGGATTTATATTTCGTGTTCTGGCATAGTTTTGTCCATTTAGCACCCGACGAAGGGTGCGGCCCAAACCGACCCATGTCCCTACCCACATGGGTGTGAGCTACCTACTACCGGGGAGCCTTATCAGCGGGGTTTCACTTAAAAAGCTTGACAAAATTAGCGGGACCGTTTTCTGAACCCCCACACCTTAGTACCCCCCCCCCCCCCAAAGCCTCCAAAGGCTAGGATCTCCTCCTCTTAGCCTATATCACAAACCCCCATGCTTTGTACCGGAAACACGGACCTTGACTTTCAAAAAGTGACGTCTTCTTCTTCTTCTCCTCCTTAGTTTCACTTCTGAATTATTCTCTAGTGGGTGTGCTCACTCATCCTCTCCCCCCCACTCCCCTTCTCCCCGAGCCGTCTTGTTTCCGGTAGCAAAAACATCCCTCTATATTCCTCCGCATTCCCTGAATCAGAATCTGTTCTGATCACATGAACACGGCGCATCTCTTATCAATTCTTTGACCTCTAATCTCTGCCCTATCCCCCATTGTTTCAAACAGCTTCTGCCTTTCCTTCAAATCAACCGCCCGTTTAATTTGACGTATCGAAATTCTCCTCCCCTCCCTGCCCATCTTCAACATCTCCTCAGTGACGCAACACCTCTAGGTTTCCCTTTTCAACAGATTCTTGTCGGCCCCCCGATGCTTTTCTTTCTTTTTGGCAACTTTCCCCATTTTGAAATTCCAAAAATTTCCCTTTTTCCTGTTCTCCTCCTCCTTATCATTCCCTGAAATTTCTCACATTTTTCATTTTCTCTCATGCCTAATTAATCATCTCATTTTTCACGTTCGATATTTGATTCTTTTCTCCGCATATTTTCCGAAAAAGAGAGAGAGAAAGTCTCGTTAGAGACTAGACTCTGTGGTTGTTTTGAAGAAGTTTTCCTCGTATTTAATCTTGTTATTTCATGAACTATACACTTCCGATATTTTTGCTTTTCTGGAGAGGAGGATGCATCTAAGGATTCTCCAGAAATCACAAATCGCTTTTTTGAATTTATGAGATTTGATTTTTCGGTTTTTTCCTAGAAGAGAAGTTTCGAACCGTTAATCGAGAGTACGATAAAAACGTTAACCTAACTTCCCCAAGACCCTTAAGCGTTCACCTAATGCATCTGAGTCCGCCCAGTTTTAACCTAGCGTCTGTAATTATGATAGGCTTAAACCTAGCGTCCCTAGGCCCACCCCAGCCAAGTGCGCTCTAGTCACCTGTACCTAGGTTGGCATGAAGCCAAGGTGTAATGTTCATAGTCTGCAGACACATCATCTGACCTGCAAACTCTATACAGGTTCATATGCTACCAGCTTAATCACGGGAACTTAAGGGGTGTCTTTTTGAGCGCGGAAGGTGGACGGCCCATGTAAGTACAGTACCATGAGCTTTTTTGGGCGAGGTCTGGTACCCACTTTTAAAAAATTATAGTCCGACATCCAACTATCAAATAAAAGTTCCTATTGCAAAAAAAAAACCTCCTGGACCATCCTAAAATTTTGGGACGCCGTGTCCCTTAAGTTTTCCGTCAAGCAGCCCCTTCCCCGGTTCCCTGATCCCTCTGCTCCCCCCAAAAAATTACTCAACCTGAACTTTTCGATCCTGGTTTTTTGTTCTTCCTCCTCCTCCTTCTGCCCCTACGTATTCCAAGATTCCCACGCGTTTTGATTACATACTCCCCTCTTCTACATGTAGGATCTCTGCAACTGACAGATTGCTTCCGTCACATCTCTCGAGAAGTTTCTTTTTTCGGTTGGAAGGAAAAATGTTTTTATGTTGGGAAGAAATGAATGAGAGAGAGAGAGACCTCTGGTCACCGGATGGAACTTCCTATTCGAATTTGTCTTTTTGTGGGATCTATGGAATTTAGCGTGTTACCATGGTACCAAAGGTTGCCCGGCACTGATGATCGGCTTCTTCTGTTTTTGAAATTGTTAGGCTTCTTTTCGAAATTCTAGATGCAGATTTTTGATTGTTTATCCTCCACTATTTGTTACTATTTAGGTTCCCTCCACTAAATTTAATTTGACCGCCCAAAAAAGATCAAGCATGACCCCAATTACTAGGACACCAATGTTTTCTTCTTCCCACTCGTCTCTCTGCCCAAATAAAATAAAATTCTCTGGAATTGGATTAAAAATCTTTCTCTCTGCGTAGTGGAGTAATAATTAGAGTTTTTCTGAAATGTTTTGACGATCAATGGTCATTTGAACTTGGAAGGGAAGGGAACTCTTCGAGAACCCGTTTTGTGCCACTAGGCTATTTACATTTTGCCACACGTCACCCCCTGTTTTTTCTCTTTCCTGGCCCCTTATGACCCCAACACCCCGGCTAATCAGCCCAAATCTGGGCGCTTTTTATTTACCTGAATTTCCAAAAAAATTCAAAATATTTTTTCTCTTCATCAATTTTAATCCTCCCTCATCTACTGAAAAGCAAAAAAACCGAAATGTGCTTCAAAGAAAAATGTTCGTTCGGGATTAATATAAAGGATCGAGGATTAATCCGTTACTCCGCCAGTACCTTAACGTAAAACTGTTGTTATTTTGAATTCTCTCTTAGAGTCAGTCACCCTTGGTCGTTAATTTGTGGCGTTCTGACACTATTTCATCGTCATAATACTTATAAAAGTGAAGCCGTTGACTTTGGAAATTTCAATTTTCGGTTTTGAAGGCTTCGTGACGAAGTGTGTGTTTTCTGGAAACTTCCGATTTGGGGTTTCAGTTATAGTTTGGTTTAGGAAGCAGTTTTATATAGGAAAAAATAGGTTTTTCGAAAACATTTTGAACACATTTTGAAAAAAAAAACGACGAAAAAAGTTTTCGAAAAAAAATTTTTTTTTCGGTAGGCACCTGAGCCCATCCTCCAAACTTCGGCCCCTGAATTTTCGCCTGCGTTCAAAGTTTGGCACCTGAGTTTTTTGAGCCTTCTAAAGTTACAGTGTCCTTAATTTTTGACCATCTTAAGTTTTTGGTGTGTACAAAATTAGGCACCTACACTATACCCTATACACCCTCAACCCTATACCCTAAGCTCTATACCCTATACCCCATACCAACCTTTTTTTCCCACTTTCTGAATTTTCGCCTATTTGAAAGTTTCTCAAACACCCTTTGAAATGGCCTTCTTGACTATATTACCACCTATATCTTCGCCCTTTAAGTTTTAGCCTATATGAATTTTTTCTGCCGTTCTCTAGAATAGCCTACCCCCCCCCCCTCCCTTAAGCTAGCTTCTCTGACTAATTTCTGATTATCGAGCTTCTTCTCCATGATTCATTGAAACACTTTGCAAAAAAGATTTCAAAGATCTTACCCTTTTTCTCATCATCTAGACACCGCCCCTTTTCCCTCGTACGTCAAAAAGTGATTCCCGTGTGGGCGCCTGCAAAACAGGCTTCATTTCGGAAACGGCTTCCTTTTCAATTTCAAAAACTCACTCATTTCCAGATCATGTACCCGGTGAGCCTACTCCTTCTTCTTATTTTCCCCGTGAGCACCTATCAACAACAACAACGAGAGGAATGCACAGTGCAACCGCCATCGCCACGTCACCCGAACATTGTGGTACTCATGATCGACGATCTGGGTTACGGTGACATTGCGGCATATGGGCACCCGACACAAGAGTACACACAAGTCGATCGGATGGCCGCAGAAGGCACCCGATTCACGCAGGCCTATTCGGCGGATAGTATGTGCTCGCCGAGTCGAGCTGGATTTATAACCGGGAGGCTACCCATTCGGTTAGGTATAGTTGGAGGACGAAGGGTTTTCGTTCCGTATGATATTGGAGGCCTTCCGAAATCCGAGACAACGATGGCTGAAATGCTAAAAGAGGCTGGCTACGCGACCGGAATGGTCGGCAAATGGCATTTGGGAATCAACGAGAACAACTCGACCGATGGAGCGCACTTGCCATCGAAACGTGGATTCGATTATGTCGGAGTGAACCTTCCATTCACCAATGTCTGGCAATGTGACACCACAAAAGAGTTCTATGACAAGGGCCCCGACCCATCGCTTTGTTTCCTCTACGACGGCGACGACATCGTTCAGCAGCCAATGAAGTTCGAGCACATGACCGAGAATCTTGTCGGCGATTGGAAACGCTTTCTGATGACACGATTGGCACAGGATCAACACGAACGGCCGTTCTTCTTCTATTTCTCATTTCCTCAGGTTCACTCGACACAGTTCGCTAGCAAACGGTTTAGAGGATCATCGGTTAGAGGTGAGGATAGTTGAGAGAGAGAGGCTTTTGTAATGATGAATCTCTTAGATTAGATGCCTATCGGTTTTCGTGTTGTTTTGTGTAGAGAAGGTTAAACATCAATGATGTTTGAAATTTATTCGGGGAAACTATAGGGTAGCGGGCCTAGGTTGGCTTTGAGGGCTTACTTAGCAGCCTTAGGTTAGTTTTTACTGATCCACTTCATTTTTTTGCTTCTAGACTTTTCCTTTCAACCTCTATCTTCTTGATTCCAGGAATCTACGGAGACTCGATAAACGAGATGTCATGGGCTGTCGGTGAGGTCCTTGACAGTCTAGTCAACGCAGGAATCGCTGAGAACACCCTAGTGATTCTGATGTCTGACCACGGACCCCACGTAGAACTTTGCTTGAACGGTGGCTCGACAGCCGGATTGAAAGGTGGCAAATCGAATAGCTATGAAGGAGGATTCCGGATTCCGTTTATCGCGTGGCAACCGGGGACAGTGAAACCGGCTAGAGTTTCTCATGAAGTGATCTCCAGTATGGACTTGTTCCCAACGTTTAGAGCCATGAATGAGGAGTGTCTGTTTGAGGTATGCCTTTGGGTGATTAGCCCCCCACATACTATGCCCTTTTTCCAGAAAGAACCCCTACGCTCTGACGGAATTAACATCGGCGACGAGCTGCGCGGTGAGACGGATGACGTTGAGGGAAACCTTGGCAAAGCGCGTCCGATCATCTACTACTGTAACACCCACCTGATGGCTATCCGGATAGGAGACTACAAAGTGCACTACAAGACGTCGCCGATTTTCCTGAACACTTCTGTCGACCCGAATCTCGATTATTTCTGTCCGAATGGAAAACCCAAGTCCGATTGGTAAGCCTAAGCCTAAGTGCCTCGACCTACATATAGTTATAGATTTTTGTTTTCAGGTACGTCTCACAAGTGTGTCCAGATGAGCACCTTCAAAAGCATTATCCGCCACTTGTTTTCGATTTGATTCGTGACCCGTACGAGCAGTATCCCCTTCAAAACACAGTCAAATCTCAAGAAGTAAGTTTTTCTTTCGGGGATCAAAATATATTTTTTGTTTTTCCAGATAAGATTCCAAGCGATGCAGCGGCTTACCGAGCACAAATCGTCGCTGGTCAAAGTGAAGAACGTGCTCGGCAATTTTAATAAAACGGTAAGTGGGAGCTACAAACGGTTCTATTGTGGAATAGGGGCCCCTTCGAAAAATAGGGGTCCCCTAAAAAAATAGGGTCCCTTCAACCTTCATCGAAAAAATATAGGACCCTTCAGAAAAATTGGGGTCCCTTCAACCTTCATCAGAAAAATATTGGACCCTTCAGAAAAATAGGGGCCCCCTAAAAAATAGGGGTCCCTTCAACCTCCATCGGAAAAATATAGAACCCTTCAGAAAAATAGGGGACCCTTCGCTAGGTAATACAGGACTTTAAAAAAATAGGGGTCCCTTTCAGGTTAAATAGGCTCAAAAATATATAAGGGGCCCCTATTTTTTAAGTGAACCCTGAAGAGACCCCTATTTTTCTGGAGGGTACCCTATTTTTTTGCGCTAATCGAAGGGACCCCTATTTTTCTGAATTTTTTCTGAAAAAACTACAAACCTTAAAACCAAAAAAAATTCCAGTTGATCCCTTGCTGCAACCCACCTAGCTGCAAATGCGACAAACTCTCGCGACCCAGTGAAATCGAAGAAGGCCGCCCGGAATACGTTGGCCTCGCCGGCCCAGATCTCGACCGGACTGAATACGAACTTTTGCACAGATTCTTTTGAATTGCTTCCCTTTCCCTAAACCCAGATCTCTCTTCATAATAATCTAGTCTTCTTCTCCCAATGATCTCACAACTTTTGTCCCGTTCCATTTCTGACCCCGCACCCCCGGCGACGCTCTCTCACCCATTTTCTATTATTTATTCTCTCTCTCTCTCTCTCTAAACAGAATCAAAAGAAATCCGGAAATTCGAAAAAATAAAAGAATGTAAAATAAATGAGTTTGAAACGTGAACTACTGATTTCCATATGGGAAGATTATCCGGTAATAAAGATTATTTCACAAATATCGAAAGCGGAAGGATATGTTTGAACCGAAACCGATCGGCGGAAGCAAACGAGAATTTTACGAGAGATGCATTCAAATTCATCTCCGAGCCGGGCCCATCGAACACGAGTATTCGTACGGGTTTCTCAGCGAACTGATGGAGGACGCATTGGTAGGGTTTAGTCGATTGGGGTTTAATGTTTAAAGGAGGACTAAACTGGCATCTAATAAAGTGTACTTAGATGTAGTTTTGGATTCTGAACACTTTTTCTGTTGACAACTTTCTCTGAAAATGCCTCTAAATGCCTTGAAAATCGGCTTGAAATGGGGGAGATATGATTATGGTGGAAGAGTTTTCCGTAACCTCGGCCAAGGGGTTTCGGACCGCTCCAGTGGCTATTTTTCTTTTTTCTTTAACGTAATTAGATGTAGTTTTAAATTTTGAACTTTTTTTCAGTTGACAACTTTCTCTGAAAATGCTTCTAAATGTCTTAAAAACCGACTTGAAAACTGTAGAAGTTATTTGGGTGGAAGAGGTTTCCGTAATCGGCGGCCACGGGGTTCTGGGTCGTCCTAGTCGTTATTTTTACTTTTTCTCCAATTTTTGGCTTTCTTGTCTAATTTTCAGACTAAAAACATTGAAAAAAAAAGAAAAATAGCCTCTGAAGGGGCCCAAACCCCCCTAGCCGAGGTTTCATGGCCCGAAACTTGAACCCAGCCTTGGCAACCAAAAATCATAACTATCGCTTATCTGGGTTCTGATAGCTGCCCTAAACCATTACTATTTTTTAAAACCCATTTTTCAAAGACGATTCCAGGCGGTCAGCGACACGCACACCTATGTGGAATACATCTCGCCGCCAGTCAACATCTGTGGTGACGTCAGAAGTCGTTATGGGGATGTCCTCGATATTTTTATAGTTAGTCCTAATCATCTTCCAAATTCATATTCAAATTCAGAACTGTGGCTGGCCATTCGACCAGAAGTACGTGTTCCTCGGCAACCTATTCGACGGCGGAAAGTTCAGTCTGGAGACTCTTGTCCTCCTTGTCTGCTGCAAAATGTGTTACCCGGAGAATTTTGTGATTCTACGTGGCTACTATGAGAATGTTCTTGTGAAGTAGGTCAGGAAGCAAATGCGCTCTATTGAACTGGTTTCAGAACCGATCGTAATTTTATCGGTGAGCTGAGAGTCAAGTTTTCTGAGTCGAACAAATGGAAATCGCTGAACTCGACGATCAAAAACTATTTGGAGCGTCTTCCAATCTGTTCGGTTCTGAATCGAAAGATTCTTTGTGTCAATGGAATGGTGACGTCGAATGTGAAGAACGAGTTGAATGTGGTTACCATAAGAAATGGGAACTCTTTCGAGACCCATAACAGTAGAATAGAAATCTTGTTCCCTGATGTGGACACTCCCGGTCCGGTATCCCCGACTAAGATTGGTAGGTCCCCCTGTAGACTACAAACTACAAACTACATTTTTCCAGAAGAAGAATCAAAAATTCTGAAAGATTTGCTGAAATCTCTGGACATGAGTATGATAATTAATTCGAATTTCGTCGTCAAAAACGGCTATGAGTTTAGTCTCAATAACCAGTTGCTCACCCTTACATCCGGCACAAAGCTGACCAGAGTCTCGAATAATCGTGGAATTGTTATGATGGTAGAGACCCCAAGAAAACCCTGAAAATCTGATCCAAAATTCCAGATGGATCGTGTCAACAAAGTGACCTTCAAACTAATCCACGGCCTAGACGCCGAGGAACGCGATGATTTGATCAGCCAGCCGTTGAGAGTCTAAAAAAATTGAATAAATGAATGGGAATTGGTGTTATCAAACAAACGCTTATCATTGGTGCCCTATAAACCGGACACTTTTTTTTTCTGGATCGGAATTTTTTGCGTCGTCTCCTCTTGGGAGAAAGAAAAGTGACAGGGCCTTTAAAGTCGGGAACGTGGATGGTGATAAGACACTTTTGAGCGGGTTTATTTTCTCGTTTTTTATGGGTTTTTTGCCGGCAAAATTTGATTTTGAAATTTCGAAATTTTAGTTTAGAATTTTTTAGGCCGGGGCTCTCCTTGAAGGTACCCTATACTGTATACCGTAATCTTAGTCACCCTGATACCACGGTAGCTGAATAGCGCTAGGGGCCCTTGAGGGGTTAGGTAGTTTCTTCCTCTCTCTTACCTTAGCTCCCCTCCTGCCTCCAAGTGGACATCCGGACAAACTCGGACAGACTAGTTCAAACCCCCTGAAACGCTTTGTTCTTTAGTCTTGCACTTTTCTTCAAAAATTATAGTCATCTGTGGTGGTTTTGAATTTTTGTTTACACTTTTTGCTTCTTCAGGGTTCTCATGATAACATTTTGCAACAATAGAAGAGGGGGGAGTGGACACAGAAGAGATAGATAAGAAAGTTATTCTGTGTGGAACAAACTACTTTGAGTCAGTGAGAGCTATGTATTCTGAACTAATTTATTGTCAATATGAGAAGAAAGGTTAGTTGGAGGGTTACTGTAACATTCATATCAGGGTGTATCAGCGTTTATGTGACCTCTTTCAGGGGCAATTCTATTTGAGGGGCCATTTTCCCTTTATTAGAAGTCAAAAATGACTATTAGAGATTCTTGTCTATCAAATTTTCGGTTCCTTTAATTAAAAAAATTCTTGAAAAAACTTACTTTTGATGCTGATTTTTGGTCAATTACACAGAATGATCAGTTTCGAAACCCATCATTCATTTGGCGACATTCGATAAAAAGACGACAAAAAGTTCGAACTTTCACTTTGTGACTACTTATCAGGAAATTTGTCTAGAAAATAGAAAATAAGTAATGAAAATATTAGAAGATGGGAGCGAAAGGTTCAAATTTAGGATTGGGAATAGGATAAATCATAGAAGAATCGGGAATCTAGGAAAAAAAGGGGAAAAAATTTCAAAAATTCATTTCAAGTAAAAGTTTGCTGGGGCGCATTTTCTGACGCTCTGGATTTTTGGGTCAACGTTTAAAAATATATTGGGCTCAAAAAACGCTATTTTCAAAAACCTCTTTTTTTCAATGAAGCCTAAAAGAGCTCCTATTTTTCTGAAGGGAGCCCAAATTTTTTACAAATGTTTAGGGAACCCTTTTTTTGAAGCGACCCCTGAAATACAACAGAGCCAAACCTTTTTTTCAAAAAATAAGTTTTTTGATAATCTATCAAAAACATGTTGATACACTCTTTTCTTCTCTAATCGCACAAAGATCGAACAAAGAGCAAGTGCCATAGCAACCAGACCTCTTTTTTCTTCTCTCGTCTAGTTTTTTGTTAGTTTAAAACCTAGACAAACAAAAGGAGACAGACATTTTGAGAAGGAGTTCAAAAACCTCAACAAACAGAGTGTAAATAGGAAAAAAACGTCTCGTTCGTTAGCGAAGAAACTCTTTTTTCTATTTCTGTTGGTTATTTTTGAAAATTAATGAAAAATGTTTCTCTAAAGGGATTTCTAAAGGGATTTTTTTTTAAAGGGATTCATTTAAAAAAATTTTTCTCATTCTTCCATTAAAATTTTTTTTTCAATTCCTGAAGGTCTGTTGTCTACCCCTAGAAAACATTCTAGTCTACTTCCTGTTCGTTCCAAAAAAAAAATTAGCAAAACCCGCCGATAATCCGTGTTAAGCCGTGTCTAGTCGCCTACTATAAACTTTGGTTGTTTACCACTTCCAGTTCTTTTTCTCTTCTCCGTTCTCCCCCCATCACGTGTTTTTCAAAGTGTTCTCGTTGTTAGAGGTTGTTTACTTTTCCCCAAATCAAAGGTTCCTAATGGGATTCCGCTAATTTGATAACACTCGCTTTGCCAAATCAAAAAAGTTTCAGTTGCGAAGGACTTTGAGGACGAGATGGTCGAGTACAAAGTGGTCAACGATGTTGGATCCGGTAAGGGAATGTTGTCCTGTGTCAGACTCATCTATGAAGAACAATACGGAGGAAATGTTATTTTGAAGGTAAGTCAAGGTGCCCTTATAATAAAGGTTATCCAGAATTCAGGTCCCTGGATGTGATGCCACCAGAGAACGATTTCTTATCGATGATAACACGTTCTGCAAATTGCATAACACTGAAGTGGACACCTATCAATTCCTTCAAAAGCACCCGGATAAACAGGTTCTCTATCCGAAGGTTTTTGAATTAGAGAAAATGGATTTAAATGCGGAACCTGTTATACAAGGGCATATCATCATGGAGCACTTGGAAGGGGTCACTCATTTATACTGTCATGATAGTCTGAAACCAAATGAATTGGAGGATGCAGTCAAGAATATCGCTAGATTTCATTCGATTGGAGCGGAATTGACAGAAGAGGAGGCCAGAATTGTGCCAAGGGATTTCCTGAAATCCTGGTTTTCAGTGCTCTTTACTAAAGCGGTAAAAATTCAAATAGTTTCCTCTCAAAGATAATTTTTTAGAACAAGGAACTGTTCATCGGCAATTGGAAGGGGAGGATGACAGAATGGTTGACTTCGGAAGAGGCTCGAGAGGCTATTGGAGATCTTGACGGAATTCTTAGTCGAGAGTCACTGGAAAAACTGAACGATGATTGTGAGATAGAGGGTGTCAAGGAAGTGCTTTGTCATGGAGACTCGTCGTTCCATAATCTTCTATTCGATGAACTTCCAGATGGTTCTCGCAAGTTTCGGGCTATGATTGATTTTCAGGTGGGTACATAGGGATTAGCCACGTGGCAAGCGGGATGCTTCGCCAATTTGGAACCACTTTAGAACGTTAATCAAAAAGTCGTTTATTCAAAAAAACATTTCCTTTTGGGAAAATGTGTGAAAAAGCAGCTTTAGATTCACGAGAGTATAGTTTTCGGCCTTGCTCACCTGGAGTACCTGAAAAATTCCGGTGGCGCGCAAAATATCACTTAAACTAAAAAAAATTATATGTATTATACTTGGCCGATTTTCAGAGCGTAAACTGGGGTAATGCAGCTCAAGATCTGTCCAGATTGTTTGTGACGGCGTTGACCGGGAAGGTGAGTTTATGGTTAGGGATCATCTAAATACAGTACCGTTCAAAAGGTTGGAAACTTTTGGTATATTCGCTCTAACTTAGCTCTAACGAAGCTCTAACGAAAAATTTGAGGCAAAATTTTTTTCAAATTTTTGAAACTTTTCCGGTTTTTGTAGTCCAAACCAGAAACTTGAGGAATTTTGCCTGAAAATTTCAGGTCACACCGATAAGATTCAGAAAAGTTAAAGCGAAAATACCAAAAGTTTCCAACCTTTTGAACGGTACTGTAGAACTTGTATTCAAAGGAAGGCCGGCCGTCTGACTTCTGTTAGCCTTATTGTTAGTCTGGGTTTGGGTATCTTAGCGGCTTGGCTGACAGACGGACTAGCAAACAGGCCAAAACGAAGCTTTACTAATAAAAAAATTCAGGACCGCCGTGATTCCGAAGACCGTCTTCTTCGAGTCTACCACGACGAGCTAACCAGAGTATCGAAAGAGACCCCATTCACTTGGGATCAACTAAAAGAGAGTTACAAACGATTTTTCCAACTACACGCTGCGATTGTCTGTGCAGTGACACCTGGATTATTCCTGAGAACTTTGGATACGATGGAAGAGGGGGAGGAGAAAGATAAAGTGAGTTTCAGGAAACCTTTGTGGGTGAAAAGTTGAAAAATTGCAGTTCCGAGGAAAAATGATAGAGAGATATGTGGCACTTCTAGAAGATATTCATCGGAACAAAAACTAATTAAATTTCTAAAATGATAGTTATCGCTTAAATAAAAATTACTATCCATTCATGTGATCCGGATCATTATCAGCTTTCGTCGTGAAGTTTCGATCTCCTCCGAACATGATATTCGACCAGGTTTGTAGGATAGATGCACAGTATCTAGAGGATTCAAAATGCTTTGGAATACAAACTAATCTTACTTTCTTCTCTGCTTTCCTGGCTTTCGGAACATGCTTATTTTGACAGGATGCATCCCAACCATATCCTTACTGTAGAGTTTATCCCAGAGGAATCTCTTTTCACGCCATAGATAGCTATCCCAGCCGACAAGGGACCTGGAATACGGAGATTTGACAAGAAACTAGGGTGAACCCTACGTCTGATGGTTGACAGATTTTAGAAACGCATTGACTGCCAACTCATGGAAAAATTCATGTTCATAGAAGAATCTCATCAATGTTGCATAATAATCACTTTCAGATGTTGGGATGTAGAAACTGAAGTTCTTAATTCTATTCTTCTCTAAAATAAAAACCTACAAATCTGATATACTTTTTCCTCTTTTCTTCAACATTTCATCCTCTGCTGTCTCGTTTCCTTTAATATACCTATATCTTGTCAACCCGTTTTCAAATCTCTTCCAAGCTTTTATTATCTTTGAATCGTTATTGTTTTTGATAGATTCAACTATACTTTTCGCGGCTTTGAGTCCTGAAAACACATGGTGGAACAGAAGTTCTGGCTACTCCATATACCGTTCTCCCTATCCCAAAAAACGCAGTTTAGTTCGCTCAGGTACCCATGTAAATGATGAACTCTCGAATAATCGATTCGTTGCCATAAATTGAAAACAGTGTCATCTGCCATGAAAAAGTATCCTTCCACATTACTCAATCCCATTTCCTTGACAAGAGTCAGACAATGATATCCAAAGTATCCACGTGTCATTTCAGCTGGATTCATATGAATATAATTGACTGGATGGATTGTGGAAGTGAAGTTGTCTTCATCTTCTATTTGATCCGGATACCATGATCCACAGAATATAATTGATGCAAAATACGGTTGATACAGTCTCTGGATCAATCCAATTCCGTATTTCCATGGATAGTTGTTTGCTACTATTAAAACCTGAAACAAAGGATCCTCTATCCATTTTTTTCTGACCGATTGGTTTTTTGTAGACCACTGTTGCCGTTAAAAACTTAAACTTACACTGTTCTTGTCGTTTTCTAAAACATATGACTCATCATGTTCTTTTTGTAATTGTTCAGAAGAAGGAAACGTCTTCGTTAAATCTAAAAGCCATATTGCTTTGAAAATTCAAACGCTCCCAAAACCAACTCGTATATCCTGTCTGATTACACCATTCAACTAAATCGCCGAAGTAATTTATCTTGTCAACGGCTTTTCTAACATTCTAAAAAAATAGTTCTTCATTCTATTTTTCCAAAAGCTTACAGGTTTTTCATCTTCCTTTGGGTTAATTAGATCGAATTCAAGATTTACTCTCCTACAATTCACGCTTTTAGACGTCTCATCTATTGATGGAGCATATGGATCCACATAGTTTTCATCAACTAAGTCTGGGAACTCAAATCTGGAATACATTTGCAGTTTTTGTTGCCTCAGTTCCCCTACCCCATTGCTTTCAGATCTTCCAAAAACATCCCCATCAGATTGGCATCCTGTTGTCCGAGAAAGTTATTTTCAACCAAGTCTTTTGTTAATTTAAGGATACATTTCTCCAAACTAGCTCGTTTCGAACATTTCCATTTGTGTAAGAATTCGATCATCTTTCCAGAATCTTCATAAACTTGTTTCTCATCTTTGAAATCTTTTAAATAATCATGTGCATTTCTGAATTGAACGGCATTTGTTGGAACAAATGAAACAGTTAATCCCGATAAATGAAGGATTTTCTGAGAAATGAACGATCTCCAAATGTCTGTTGTTCTGAACGACACTGTGGTGGGTAGGAATAAAGTATGAAATGCTGATTTGTGGAATAAAGTATTCTGTGAATTCCATGGAGAATACGTGCCAACTGATAACGTGATGGGCGGTGCAAACTTATTGAATTTCACATCCAAACCACTATTCGAATCTGCATTCATTAGTCTGAAAATGAATAGTAACAGGATTATGTGCGATTTTACTCTAGGAACATATCAAAGAGATTAGGAGAGCATCTACAGATAGCTTACCTATAAATAGCATCGACATCTGGATCATGATGAACTAATCCCTGTTGTACAGATGCTCTTTTCATTTTGTAACATGACACTTGTTTCGAATTTCCATTTGTATGGTTCTAAATAGATTTTATCATAAATAAAATTTTATGACAATACCTTAATCTGCTCTAATGGGAATCCTCTTGGCCACATCTGATCTATTCCGTAAAAACGATAAGGGTTGAATAACCGATTACTGAATACTAGATTCTATAGATTCAAATTTCGTTAAACTCACATTATTTTATCATCGTTGTTCCCTCGATTAAAAAGACGATCTCTGAAGAAATAAATGTTCAATAATTCATAGAAGACAACTTACAGAATTCCTTTGTGACTAGTATCATTAACTCGATACCGTATACCCGATACAGTATCCTCGTATTGAAATTGATTTAATCCTAGTCTTAAAATAAGTTTTTAACCTTTAAAATATAAAAATAACTCATCATAAGGTTTATTATCATCATCAGTGTCATAAATCCATTCAGCTCCATGATAAATTGCATATAAATATCCGATATTCTTGCGAGTATATGATTTGAATGGGAGAGAAGAAACAAGAGAAAATGCTGAAGAATCTTCGAATCACTTGGAATAGTTCTCGTTGTGCACTTACGTAATTGTTTCTGATATTCAACTGACAACAAGTGAACTCCATCTAATTTCCAGTCGAAAGGAGTCTTCGTATCAGCCACAACTACCACATTCCACTCTTTTATTGATGCCAGTCTCTGCAATTGGAATTCCATTTGATTCTCTTTTTGTCTCTAACAAATACCTACACATCCTCTGTCGGAGAACTGATACTTGTCACTACTATCCATTTATTCCCTTCTTTCACGGCAGCTACTGCTTCAATTCTTCCCATCTTATATTTTGGCATCCCATCAAATCCAGAGCTGTCATAAAGGAAAGCAACCATTTTCTGAACATGTGTTAGCTCGATTCCATTTTGGACAAAGCTCAAATACAATAAAGTTAAAGTTGCAGCTATGAATAGAAGGACAAATATAGGGTTACCTGGATGTTGTATTATACCCATCTGAAAATTAAGAAAAATTATTCAAGAAAAGTTAAGAAAATGAAAAAACCCGATATTTTGGAGGATATTAAAATAAATTCAAATTGGGTTTCAAAAATTTATAATTGAGGATCAAGAAAAGGAGTTGATTATGATCTGCAAGAAAAAGAGGGAGAAAGAGAGTTACACCCAATCTTTGATTTTTGTGAAGTTTACGGAAATCGGATGCCACAGGTAACAAAATTACGTTTTTTGGCTGAAAAGCCACTTTTCGAAGTTTGGAAACAGAAAATATGCCTATCCGGTCTACTACACAATCAGGCAGATACTCAAACAGTCTTGAATTGTCATTAATTTAGTCAGAATTGTGAGATCTATATCTCCGCGAACAATTATGGAAACATCTTCAAAAGATACCTTTCCTCGAATCCTGTTATTCCCGGTTTCCTATTCCAGGGAACTGTTCTTTGTTATTTTAGGTTAAATTTGTGAACATTATGTATTTATTATGCCATTCTAGATCATATAAGGAAAAAATTAAGAAAAAAATTATCCATTTGCGTCATCGACATCATTATCAGCTTTCGTCGTGAAATTCCGATTGCCTTCGAACATGATATTCGCCCAGGTATGTAAAATAGTTGCACAGTATCTGGAACCCTTCGAATACTCATGAACAGGAGCTAATCTCACTTTCTTCTCTGCTCCCCTGGTTTCCGAAATTCGCTTACTTTGACAGGATGCATCCCTACCATGTTCTTACTGTAGAGTCTATCCCAAAGGAGTCTTACTTCATGCCATAGATAACTTTCGATGCCATAATACGACCTAAAATAGGAGTTCAGACCGTTTTTTATCACTTTATTTACGTTTGATGGTTGACAGATTTCAGGAAGATATTCACTGCCAACTCGAGAAAATAGTCATGTTTGAAAAAGCGTCTCATCAATGTTGCGTAGTAGTCACTTTCAGATGTTGGAACGTAGAAACTGAAATTTTTAATTCTGAGGGTCTCTTTGATGAAAACTTACAAATCCGAGATACTTTT
This sequence comes from Caenorhabditis tropicalis, assembly GCA_016735795.1. Classification (NCBI taxonomy): domain Eukaryota; kingdom Metazoa; phylum Nematoda; class Chromadorea; order Rhabditida; family Rhabditidae; genus Caenorhabditis; species Caenorhabditis tropicalis. The sequence continues at coordinate 1,925,180 of CM028618.1, forward strand.
CCCGTTTTTTGCCATCATTTCATCCTCCGCTGTCCCGTTTTCTTTGATAAACCCATACTTTTTCAACCCGTTTTCAAATCTCTTCCATGCTTTTTCAAGTTTTGGATCGTTGTTATTTTTCATAGACTCAATTATATTTTTTGCAGCTGTGAGTCCTGAAAACGGGCGGATTAAAACAGATTATGTCAATAATTCCTACCAAATTGATTATGATAGTAATCATAACTCGGTTCTTCTACATATCCATGTAAATGATGAACTCTTGAATAATCGATTCGTTGCCATAAATTGAAAACAGTGTCATCTGCCATGAAAAAGTATCCTTCCACATTACTCAATCCCATTTCCTTGACAAGAGTCAGACAATGATATCCAAAGTATCCACGTGTCATTTCAGCTGGATTCATATGAATATAATTGACTGGATGGATTGTGGAAGTGAAGTTGTCTTCATCTTCTATTTGATCCGGATACCATGATCCACAGAATATAATTGATGCAAAATACGGTTGATATAGTCTTTGGATCAATCCAATTCCATATTTCCATGGATAGTTGTTCACTACTATTAGAACCTAAAGAAGAGAGATGTCGGAAAAATAATGTTGTTAAAAATCTCAAATTTCTGTGTAATTACTAGTAAAAAGATGAATTTCTCGTTTTTTAACCGGTTTAGATTAGCGTGATCCAAAGCTAAAACTTCATGAGTATGAATTTCCATGAAACTGAACTCGCCCAGAAGAAAATATCTTGAATCAGAACTGGCTTAACTAAATCTGTCCGAACCACCACTAGTACAAGTCCTGGTTACAGCACCGGAAACCTCAAATCACTCACACTGTTCTTGTCCTTTTGCAAAACGTGTAACTCGTCATGTTCTTTTTGTAATTGTTCAGGAGATCGAAACGCTTTTACTAAATCTGAAACTTCTTTTTTTTTCAAAAATAGAAAAAACTCCCAACACTTACTAGAATATCCCGTTTCATTGCACCATCCAACTAAATCGCCAAAATAATTCAGTTTATCAACTGCTTTTCTAACACTCTGGAAAAATTATGATAACTTCATTTTTTAAGTTGATACCAGATACTTACAGTTTTCCCATCATCCTTTGGATTAATTAAATCGAATTCGAGATTCATTCTCCTACAATTTACGCTTTTCGACGTCTCATCTATCGATGGAGCATACGGATCCACGTAGTTTTCATCGACTAAGTCTGGGAACTCAAATCTGAAACACATTGCTTCAGTTATCTATTTTAGTTTAGTTTACCCACCCTATTTTCTTCAAATCTTTCAAGAACATCTGCATCAGGTTGGCATCCTTTTGTCCCCATAAACCTTTCACAACCAGGTCTTGTGTTAACTGATAAATACAATCCTCCAAACTGGTTCGTTTCGAACATTTCCATTTGTGTAATAATTCGATCATCTTTCCAGAATCTTCATAAACTTGTTTCTCATCTTTGAAATCTTTTAAATAATCATGTGCATTTCTGAATTGAACGGCATTTGTTGGAACAAATGAAACAGTTAATCCCGATAAATGAAGAATTTTCTGAGAAATGAACGATCTCCAAATGTCTGTTGTTCTGAAAAAAAAGCTGGATAACAGTTAATTGATCAATTCGAATTATATAAGACAGTTAGGATTTCAAAATATTTTAAAGGGTATATATAGGGTGTTCTTAAAGGGAAAAAGAAATTTACCTGAACGACACTGTGGTGGGTAGAAAAAGAGTATGAAATGCTGATTTATGGAATAAAGTATTCTGTGAATTCCATGGAGAATACGTGCCAACTGATAACGTGATGGGCGGTGCAAACTTATTGAATTTCACATCCAAACCACTATTCGAATCTGCATTCATAAGCCTGAAAAGTGATACATTCTTGTCTTTTACCGACACCAACAAATAATCATTAATAACAGTTCAATAAGGAGGTTGGCTCCCGGACATATCGAAACCCGACTTTATGTAACCGAGTTTTCAAGTGTCATATTTCGAGAAATACAGGTACAAGACCTTAGGGTTTTGAGATGTCCGTCAGGCAGCAGGTTACCTATAAATAGCATCGACATCTGGATCATGATGAACTAATCCCTGTTGTACAGATGCTCTTTTCATTTTATAACACGACACTTGTTTCGAATTTCCATTTGTGTGCTTCTGAACGGGTTTTTTTAAATTTATGTGACTTTTTGTCAATGCGTACCTCAAGGTGTTCTAACGGGAATCCTCTTGGCCACATCTGATCCATTCCAAAGAACCGATAAGGATTGAATAAATGATTACTGAATAGGCGTCATAAACACAATTTTTTGGTCAAACTCACATTATCTTGTCATCACCTTCGCTATCAACTCGATACCGTATACCTGATACAGTATCCTCGTATTGAAATTGATTCAATCCTAGCCTTAAAATGAGTCTTTAACCTTAGACATATAAAAATAACTCATCATAAGGTTTATTATCATCATCAGTATCATAAATCCATTCAGCTCCATGATAAATTGCATATAAATATCCGATATTCTTGCGAGTATATGATTTGAATGGGAGAGAAGAAACAAGAGAAAATGCTGGAGAATCTTCGAATCACTTGGAATAGTTCTCGTTGTGCACTTACGTAATTGTTTCTGATATTCAACTGACAACAAGTGAACTCCATCTAATTTCCAGTCGAAAGGAGTCTTCGTATCAGCCACAACTACCACATTCCACTCTTTTATTGATGCCAGTCTCTGAAATTGGAATTCCATTTGATTCTCTTTTTGTCTCTAACAAATACCTTCACATCCTCTGTCGGAGAACTGATACTTGTCACTATTATCCATTTATTCCCTTCTTTCACTTTAGCCACCGCTTTGATTTTTTCTATCTCTCTTGTATTCAAATTTAATTTCCTTAGTTTGTCAAAATTATTGTCCAAAATGGGCACCACTTTTTGAGGATGGAATAATTGTGTTATATTTGGGACAATGCTCAAATATAATACAATTGAAGCTGTAACTGTGGCGAGAAGGAGAATGAATGATTTGAGATGTCGTATTCCTCTCATTTTGTAACAAATGTTCTTAATAAAAATGAAGTTTGAATACCGTAAAACCTGTATTAGACTTATTATATAAGACAGGCTTAATTTGAAAAATTTTTTTTCGCGACGTGAAATCTTCAAAACATAGTTTTTCTTGTAATTTACAGAAAAAAGCCACTCCGCTTCTGTAATTTCTCTTCAAAAAAGCTGTCCACGTGAGAAATTTACAAGAAAATCACTGGTTTCACGATTTTTATATCGCGAAAAAAAATTTTCAAATTTAGCCTGTCTTATATTCTAAAAGCAAGAAAATTAAAAAAGCAAACCTAATATCGAAGATTTTTCAACGCTTTTTTTAGCACGGGCACTTTGTTAGAATGATTATTTCACATCGAGTGATTTGAGTTTTCAAGTAAAATATCTGTTTTCTGTTTTTTGATTTCAAAAACCTTCAAAAGTATTAAAAATTGCGCTCAATCATAAATTAAATTTATAAAAATTAAAAAAAAGTATTGCTGTTTCAAAATTGATACAAGGCGTTTACGCAGGTGTGCAGAGTGTGAACCACTATTTACCACTCCTTGTTTCACTGATAAGAGGGACGCAATGACTCGTCTTGTCCTATTCAATTGTGAAAATATAAACTGTTATCATGAAAACAAGAGTTCATTCCTATTTGAATGACATCTCTTCACTATTCATAGTAACCTAATAGTGAAAAATAAAGGAGAACCTCTAATACAGGTCTTACGGTAGATTCGAATTCCATCGAAAAATCAGAGAAATATCAAAGTGATTCGCTAAAAGTTTAATAGATGAACACAGAATGGGTTCGGAATTTCGTTAGATCAAATGAAGAACGGAGTTGATTGTGATCTAGAATCAGAAAAAAGAGTTGCATTCGATTTTTCGATATTTGAAATTTCATTTGACAAAAATCGGACGCGGTTTTCACTTTTATGAATATAGCTTGAAATCTTAGATTCAAATCTTTGCGTTTTCCAAAACCATTCTGAAAAACTTTTACAAAAATACACTTGATTTTATGATTTTTTTTAATTCAAAATGAAAGGCTTTCAATGACAACAAGAATAAAAAACAGAAAAAAACAATCATTATCCGTTCGCATAATCAGGGTCATTATCCCCTTTGACCGTGAAATTCCGAGATCCACCGAACATAATATCCGACCAGGTTTGGATAAATGTCTTACAGTATCTGGAAGATTCTAGATTAATATTTCCCAAGGAGCATCAAGACTTACTTCCTTCGTTGTTCACCTGGTCGACGAAATGGGCTCATTTTGACTGGGTGCATTCCGATCGCATCTTTTGTATAAAACTTCGCCCATTGACCTCTGTCACCACCCCACAGATAGTATTTTGGTCCTTCAAGAGAGCTGTAATGCTAAACTGTGTTTCCATATTGAAAAAGACCTACTTTTGATGTTTGACTGTTTTTAAAAACGTGGCAACTGCTAGTTCCAGGAAAAACTTCTCCTCATAGAATAGCCTCATCAATGATGCATAAAAGTCACTTTCAGATGTTGGAATATAGAAACTGAATGTTCAAATTCTAAGGTTATCTTAGAAGAAAACTCACAAATCTGAAAGACTCTTCCCTTTTTTCGCTAACATTTCTTCTTCGACCGTCTCTTTTCCTTTTACAAATCCATATTTTCTCAGCCTGTCATCAAATTGTTTCCAAGTCTTTGCTAGCTTCTCATCTTTATTTTTCTTCATTCTTTCAACTATCCGTCTGGTAGCGTTTATTCCTGAAGCATAAATATAATATCAACCAGATTTTTATAAAAACTGACCAACTTCACTGTTCCACCAGTCATGTTGTACATCGTTCCTATACCCTTGTAAATGATGAACTCTCGAATAATCGATTCGTTGCCATATATTGAAAACAGTGTCATCTGCCATGAAAAAGTATCCTTCCACATTACTCAATCCCATTTCCTTGACAAGAGTCAGACAATGATATCCAAAGTATCCACGTGTCATTTCAGCTGGATTCATATGAATATAATTGACTGGATGGATTGTGGAAGTGAAGTTGTCTTCATCTTCTATTTGATCCGGATACCATGATCCACAGAATATAATTGATGCAAAATACGGTTGATATAGTCTTTGGATCAATCCAATTCCATATTTCCATGGATAGTTGTTCACTGCTATCAGAATCTAGAACATATAGATTTATACGGTAAAACTGAGGCTATAAATGTTGTGAACGAAAGGTTTCTACTTCTGCTATCCTTTTTAAATTATTGAAATGAAGCACGTAAAACTAATTTTTTCACGATCTATTGGCATCTGAAAACTCACACTATTCTTGTCTTTTTGCAGCACATGCGACTTTTCATGTTCTTTTTCCAACTGTTCAGGAGATGGAAACGTTTTTGATAAATCTGAAACCATTCTTGTTGGACTCATAGTACCGGAGTCTTAAACTAACTTGTATATCCAGTTTCATTGCACCATTCAACCAGGTCGCCAAAGTAATTCAGCTTATCAGCAGATTTTTTGAATTTCTGGAAACTCTTTTTGACTGAATGAAACTTCTTCGATGGGTGCCAAAAAGCAAACACAAATCCTAGAATGTTAAAAACTGGGCTGAAACTATACCTCTTCTTCGTTTTCCGTCGGATTAATCAAATCAAACTCCAGATGCATTCTCCTACAATTCACTTCTCTTGATTTTTCATTTGTTGATGGAGCATAAGGATCTGTGTTGTCATCTCCAATCAATTCTGGAAATTCATATCTGAAATGAGTTGTACCTAAATTATTCCGATGTGAATCTTATTTTCTCTTACCCCATCTTTTTTAAATCAGTCAAAAACATCCCCATAAGATCGGCATCCTCTTCTCCCCACAAGTTCTCTTTCACTAAATCTTGAGTCAATTGTCCAATACATCCTTCCAAATCAATTGATGTCTCATTCGAACATTTCCATTTGTGTAAGAATTGGATCATCTTTCCAGAATCTTCATAAACTTGTTTCTCATCTTTGAAATCTTTTAAATAATAATGTGCATTTCTGAATTGAACGGCATTTGTTGGAACAAATGAAACAGTTAATCCAGATAAATGAAGGATTTTCTGAGAAATGAACGATCTCCAGATGTCTGTTGTTCTGAAAGTTTTCGAGATTGGGATCGGATATTTTAGTGCAGTGCCAATTATTCGGAACCCTCCAACATGCTGGCATGTCGGTTAGCATGGTAACTAAACCAACCTGAATGATACAGTAGTAGGTAGGAAAAGAGTATGAAATGCTGATTTATGGAATAAAGTATTCTGTGAATTCCATGGAGAATACGTGCCAACTGATAATGTGATGGGCGGTGCAAACTTATTGAATTTCACATCCAAACCACTATTCGAATCTGCATTTAGAAGTCTGGAAATTATATTGGAATTTAGAATGAACAATGCATAAAGCAGTCACTGAAAATCTTCATACTTATACTATATAACTACTGCTATTTTTGTCCATCCTGGTAGACTACACGAAAAAAATTCAATGAGAAGATTACCTATAAATAGCATCAACATCCGGATCATGATGAACTAATCCCTGTTGTACAGATGCTCTTTTCATTTTGTAACATGACACTTGTTTTGAATTTCCATTTGTATGACTCTGAAATTTTTATATTTTCTGAAGAAATATACTTGTAGGCAGTTTTCTTTCGAAATGTCTACACTAAACTTTTTTTCTGCTGAAATATACTGAAAAACAATTATTCTATATTTTTTTTAGGTTTTGAATATTATCAGCAGAACTCACCTCAATGTGCTCCAACGGGAACCCTCTTGGCCACATCTGATCCATTCCAAAGAACCGATAAGGATTGAACAGACGATTACTAACACTTTCATCACTCTTGTTGTTAACTCGATACCGTATTCCAGATACAGTATCTTCGTATTGAAATTGATTCAGTCCTAGCCTTAAAAAGAAATATTCATCTTCAAAGATCTCATAATTGACTCATCATAAGGTTTATTATCATCATCAGTATCATAAATCCATTCAGCTCCATGATAAATTGCATATAAATATCCGATATTCTTGCGAGTATATGATTTGAATGGGAGAGAAGAAACAAGAGAAAATGCTGGAGAATCTTCGAATCACTTGGAATAGTTCTCGTTGTGCACTTACGTAATTGTTTCTGATATTCAACTGACAACAAGTGAACTCCATCTAATTTCCAGTCGAAAGGAGTCTTCGTATCAGCCACAACTACCACATTCCACTCTTTTATTGATGCCAGTCTCTGCAATTGGAATTCCATTTGATTCTCTTTTTGTCTCTAACAAATACCTTCACATCCTCTGTCGGAGAACTGATACTTGTTACTACTATCCATTTATTTCCTTTCTTCACTTCAGCTACTGCTTCAACATTTCCACTGTTGTTCATCGTTATATACGGAAAATCATTGGGGTGATCATCGTTCCAATAGAATAAAATCAAAGTGGCTAACGTGCAAATAGCTAATACTACCCAAACATTCGTGTCCGAATGGCGTGGAATCATTGGAGTATATGAGATCGACTGAAATTTGAAAGATAGATAAAAAGAAATTGATCACATAAAAGAGATACTGAATTTTATTATTTTAATCGATACGATATTTAAAAAACTCGAATATTTTTCCGACAAAAAAGAAGAGTTCCCAAAAAATAAAAATAAGAATCGGTCCGGAATAGGAAGACAAACATCAAAAACTATTTCCTAGCGTTGTACAACAAGGAAAATGAATAAGAACCACACAGAATTGTCATTCACTTTTTTATATACGCGAGAACACATACAAACTAATTACATTCGAAAACAGACATACCAAAAAACATACTGTTTCTCTTTTCTCAAGTTTCAAAACTTACCATTATCTATTCGTTCATTCCTCTTCTTTTCTTCTCCTGTCTGTAAAATAAACTACTTTTTAGTTCAAAAATATTGCTATAAGCTCAAAAAGTTCCTTTATTGTAAAAAAAAAGAGAAAAAAAGAACTGGGCGTTAGGTATCGTGTTCTTATATAGCGAAAAAACGGTCATATAACTTTGTTGGAAACTTGCAATAAAAGTTCTTCTTCGCTTTTCCGTTAGTTCCGATTTCGTCGTGCATCTCCTTTTATTTCTAGCTTGAGGTAATCAAAAACGCGCTTTTTTCTAGTCTCCCGGTAACCTGTACCTCTGCAGGCTCTCTTGTCATAAAGGTGTACTACAGTATTTTGTACTTTACCTTGTTATAGTTATAAAATTAAAAAAGAAAACATGTTTATTACCGACCTTCTATATTCTAATAAAAATCTAATTCATAACAACTATAAATAAAAACAATCTTCAGCCGTTTTCATAATCAGGGTCTTTATCCCCTTTGACTGTGAAATTCCGAGCTCCTCTGAACATAATATTCGACCAAGTTTGAAGAACAGTCTCACAGTATCTAGAATATTATATTCTAAATTATAATTTTCAGGTTAATTCTAAAAAACCCACTTTTTCCTGTTCTCCCCTGGTTTTCTGAATGCGCTCATTTTGACTGGATGCATTCCAATCGCATCTTTATTATAAAACTTCGCCCATTGACCTCTTTCTCCACCCCACAGATAGTATGTCGGTCCGTCGAGAGAACTACAAAGCTGAACTATGTGTTCATATTTGAATATACTTACTTTTGATAGTTAACAGATTTCAGGAAGGTGTTGACAGCGAGTTCCAGGAAAAATCGTTGTTCGTAGAATAGTCTCATCAATGTTGCATAATAATCACTTTCAGATGTTGGAATATAGAAACTAAAATTTGGAATTTAAAAATTATCTTGATTAAAAACCTACAAATCAGAAATACTTTTTCCCCTTTTCGCCAACATTTCATCTCCAGCGTTCTGTTTCCCTTTTATATATCCATATTTTCTCATGCCATCTTCAAAATGTTTCCAAGCCTTTGCCAGCTTCACATCTTTATTTCCTTTCATCACTTTCAATATTCTTTTGGAAGCAGCGATTCCTATAACACAACATTTCGATAAGCCTTCTATTATTTCTGACCGTATTCTGAATTCCACCATCCACTGGCGGTTTTATTTCTATAACCTTGTAAATGATGAACCCTCGAATAATCGATTCGTTGCCATATATTGAAAACAGTGTCATCTGCCATGAAAAAGTATCCTTCCACATTACTCAATCCCATTTCCTTGACAAGAGTCAGACAATGATATCCAAAGTATCCACGTGTCATTTCAGCTGGATTCATATGAATATAATTGACTGGATGGATTGTGGAAGTGAAGTTGTCTTCATCTTCTATTTGATCCGGATACCATGATCCACAGAATATAATTGATGCAAAATACGGTTGATACAGTCTTTGGATCAATCCGACTCCATATTTCCATGGGAAGTTATTGACTGCTATCAGAACCTGAAACCAAGGATACCGTTTTCATTTTTCCACGACTGGATAAGCTCGAAGCAAAAAACTCACACTATTTTTGTCTTTCTGCAAAACATATGACTCTTCATGTTCCTCCTGTAACTGCGCGGGTGACGGAAATGCTTTCGATAAATCTGAAAATCATTTTGCTTGAAAAATGACATAATTTCAAAAACTAACTAGAATATCCTGTTTCATTGCACCATTCAACTAAATCGCCGAAGTAATTGATTTTTTGAGCAGATTTCTTGGAATCCTGGAAATAAAAGTAATAATAAGTTTGTATAGCAAATTATACCTCTTCTTCGTCTTCTTTTGGATTAATCAAATCGAATTCTAGATGCATTCTTCGACAATTCACATCTCTCGACGTTTCATTCGTTGATGGAGCATATGGGTCTGTGTAGTTATCTCCAATCAATTCTGGGAATTTATATCTGAAATGGGTAGTAAATAAAATATTCCAATTCAAATCTTATGTTCTCTCACCCCATCACTTTCAAATCTTTCAGAAACATTTCCATCAGATCGGCATCCTCTTTTCCCCACAAATTCTCTTCCACTAAATCTTGAGTCAATTGTCCAATACATCCTTCCAAATCAATTGATGTCTCATTCGAACATTTCCATTTGTGTAAGAATTGGATCATCTTTCCAGAATCTTCATAAACTTGTTTCTCATCTTTGAAATCTTTTAAATAATCATGTGCATTTCTGAATTGAACGGCATTTGTTGGAACAAATGAAACAGTTAATCCAGATAAATGAAGGATTTTCTGAGAAATGAACGATCTCCAAATGTCTGTTGTTCTGAAAGTTTTCGAGATTGGGATCGGATATTTTTTAGTGCAGTGCCAATTATTCGGAACCCTCCAACATGCTGGCATGTCGGTTAGCATGGTAACTAAACTAACCTGAACGACACTGTAGTGGGTAGGAATAGAGTATGAAATGCTGATTTGTGGAATAAAGTATTCTGTGAATTCCATGGAGAATACGTGCCAACTGATAACGTGATGGGCGGTGCAAACTTATTGAATTTCACATCCAAACCACTATTCGAATCTGCATTCAGAAGTCTGGAAATATTTTAGCTCAGTATATGATAATTAAATTATCATACCTATAAATAGCATCGACATCTGGATCATGATGAACTAATCCCTGTTGTACAGATGCTCTTTTCATTTTATAACACGACACTTGTTTTGAATTTCCATTTGTATGCTTCTGAAAATGTGTTATTCATGAAACTAATACATCTAAGTAAGCGTGTGAGCAGCTAAAAATAAGTGAGCTCACCTCTATATGCTCTAATGGAAATCCTCTTGGCCACATCTGATCCATTCCATAGAATCGATAGGGATTGAATAAGCGGTTACTAAATTTCAAGCTTCCATTGATATAGACTTTGGTTAACTTACATAATGCTTCCATCAGTCTCGTTGTTAACGCGATACCGTATCCCTGATACAGTATCCTTGTATTGAAATTGATTCAATCCTAGTCTTAAAATAAGTTTTTAACCTTTAAAATATAAAAATAACTCATCATAAGGTTTATTATCATCATCAGTATCATAAATCCATTCAGCTCCATGATAAATTGCATATAAATATCCGATATTCTTGCGAGTATATGATTTGAATGGGAGAGAAGAAACAAGAGAAAATGCTGGAGAATCTTCGAATCACTTGGAATAGTTCTCGTTGTGCACTTACGTAATTGTTTCTGATATTCAACTGACAACAAGTGAACTCCATCTAATTTCCAGTCGAAAGGAGTCTTCGTATCAGCCACAACTACCACATTCCACTCTTTTATTGATGCCAGTCTCTGCAATTGGAATTCCATTTGATTCTCTTTTTGTCTCTAACAAATACCTTCACATCCTCTGTCGGAGAACTGATACTTGTCACTACTATCCATTTATTTTCTTTCTTCACTTCAGCTACTGCTTCAACATTCTCACTGCTGTTCATCGTTATATAAGGAAGAGCATAGTGATAGTCGTCACTCCAATAGAATATTGCAAAAATTCCGATAGTGCAAATTGCAATTAAGATTAATAATACATTTCTATCCGTATTTCGTGAAATCATTGGAATATATAATTAACTGAAATTCGGAAAAATGATTTTAAAAAGTTCTCTTCAATTCTGCCACGTTAATTTCAGCTCTAAAGAGACAAAGAATTGAAAGTTCACGTAAAAATTTAGATTACATTAAAGGGGGTATACCGGTAATTCTCTCGTTGTGCACGCGAAAAATCGAATAAATGCGTGTATTTTTCTTGAAGAATTTGAAAGGATTAATGGGAAAAGTGAACATAGACCCCGATAAATTTTGAGAAAAACACTAAAGGGTACAAAAATTCATGATTTGCACAACACACAGAGCATTTAAACACATACAATCCGGGTTTCCCTAATTAATATGATGCCTATTCAATAAAAACAATACGGTAGAACTATACTTTTTATAAAAAGAAAAGCCAAATCGATCAAAATTGTAGAATGAGTAAGAAAAGTGCGTAGACTCTTCCTTTTTGCAAAACTGAGTCCAAAATTTAACGAGCTGATAGGGTGTGACGCGTTTTGCCCTATTTTCTGAAAATTAGAAAGGAAGAAGCATTAAAGAACAAAATCAAAGTGTTAACAGGTGTGGTCGAATAGATTTGACTGCCGGAACGACTAGTTTCAGATAACACGAGTAATTTGAGATGGTTTTTGAGCTCAAAGTACATGAATTCAAGTAGAGTACCTAAACTTTATCACTGAATCCACTTCTAAAATCCGCTGATCAGAAACTCGATAAAATTTCAAAAATTCAAAAAAAAGAGCTGTAATATACTTCATTATTATTGTGCTTTTCAATACTCGAAGTTTCAAATGTCCTGTTTCAAAAAATGTAGGTACGAGACTTCCGGGTTTCGAAGAATCGGAGATGTCCGAAAGACCTGAAAATGAAGTTCAGACATCCACTAGTAACTGAAACTCTAGTCCAGGTTTTCCAGAAATCCATAACGGAAATAGTAGATTTTTGAAACAATTTTGGACTGGACAATCTGAACTATTCAAATCAATCATTCCATAAGTACCTGCAGTTTTTTTGTTCAGATCCCATGACATTTTTCAATTTCCAGTCATTCTTCTCCCTTTGGCTACTGGTTTGTGTACAACTAAACTCGAGTTATATTTCGACAAACATAGATAAAAATTTCGAAATATTTGATGGGTTTGCTCTTATTTCCAATAAATTCTTTCTTCTTGAAGACAAAAATTTTATTGATAAAAAGGTAATAAATCAGTGTGAGTGTCAAAGACAAGATAAGGGGCGGAAGCGGGTGCAGAAACGGGTGAAATGTAAATAATCAAGGAGGAGAGCACAGTACGGCAGTTTTTCAGGGAAAGAGAGAGAGAGAGAGAGAGAGAGAGAGAGAGAGAGAGAGAGAGAGAGAAAGTCTCGAATCACATTTCAAACTTTCCACATTTCTCGAGAGTATCCGGATGAGCACTTTTCATTTCTTCATCAAACCTTTTCAGAGCACTGAAATCTCTCTAGTCAGGTGAAAATATATTTGAATTGCCTACCGTGCTCTACTGTGTTTTTTCGAATAATCAGCCACCACTTTCGAATACATTGAATTATCTTTTTTATTCCTTTGTGAACATTGAATACTCGAGATAGAAGATGGAATTTGTAATTCGAACGGCATAGACTGTAGATCTACAGTAATAAGGTTAATTTTAGGCTAGTAAGAAGGGAAAGTGAGTTCTACACAATGTGATATTGCTCAGATTAAAATTATAAATAGAAAGACCCCAGTGAAAAAGCTTGTAATTGTTTTCTGAACAGAGTCTCAGAACTTTAACCATCTAGATCTATCACTTCTTAATGGTCGGAAAAGCTAAATCTAAAAAAAGTTGACGAAAAAATCACTAACCAATGATTGCATATCTCGAACTCTCGATGGAAAATAATCTGCATTAAATGGATCGTTTCGATGGAGGATTACTTGAACTTCCCAGCTACTGTCCCTAAAATACTTTCCATTAAAACAGAAAGCCTCAAAACCCTTTTACGTGTAAGGAATCTCCCAGGATATCACTTCCTCAGTTTCATTAGATTTTTGGAACCAACTGGAAATATTGGATATTTTGTGGCCGACGAAAAAAAATTTGTGGTGAAATTCAAAGACTCTGGAATATTGGAAAATTTTTTGGCTAACATGACAGTGATTTTAAACAAACTTCTTGGCATCGAAACTTTCTTTGAGTTGAGATAGATTATTGGGAATCATTTTATCATCGGTTTCAAATCGTCTGAAAATATTTTTTTTGTTTTCTCTCTCGGAAAAAGTAAAAGGTGCCTTACCGAACAACCAAAGCATTTTTCTTTTTCCATCGATCATTTTATTAGCAATCTTTTAACTTTCCCGGCAAACCCTTCACTCATCACCATATCAGCATCAACTATCAAATGGAAATCCGATTTCGCTCCTGTCCGAGCCACATTCCTCATCAGATTAATCGGATACATTTGGAATGGTTCATTCACTAATTTCAGATATTCTTTTTCTAAAAAAATATTTTAAAAAATATTTTCAACATATTTTTGGGAGACTTACGGTTCTTCAAAACTCTTCACATGGTTCCCTTGCCTCCAAGACAATTATAGAATCACATTGTTTTTGTAATGGTGCCATTCTGTAGACAAAGTGTACGGTAACCTGGAAAAATTGAATTTTAAAATCAAAAGTCCTAAACCTTTCTTCGGAATTCCTCAACACATCTATGCAGATCAGAAATATATTCAAGGGCTCCTCTGGAATGAAAATCCAAAAATAACCCAACTGAAATAGGTCCATCCCAATTGAATGGCTTCTTTTCTATCTCTTTCAATGTATCTGATGTTCCATGAACTGCCAGAGAAATCGGTTCAAGACCATCGTCACGGAACCTGAAAATTACTAAAATTCAGGAGAAACTCCACTTCAAACTAACGTCTCAGTAGCTTCTAAATAATCATAAACTATACAGTATTCATTATTATGCATAAGTGATGAAATCGTTCTCTCTGGCCTCCTCCGATGCTCGTATATCTGAAATAAAAAGTGAATTACAGTGCCGGCCATAAGTTTATATAAAAACGGTTTTTTCAGTTCAAAATGGTCAACTTTGGGCGTTCGTAGCAAAGTGGGGAAAAGTGGTATTGTTCTAAATTTTTGTAGGGTGGTTAGTTGATAGCTAGATTTGCATTTCCTTAGTTGACAAAATTTTTCTAAAATCATTTCTACAAGCTATGCGGCTCGTTGAAGAAAACAATACTGAAATTTTGTCGATTTCAGTGCAAAATAGCATGTTTTTCATCAGCTTTCTCTTCAACGAGCCGCTAAGCTTTTAGAAATGATTTTAGAAAAAAGTTGTCAACTAAGAAAATGCAAATCTAACTATCAACTAACTACCCTAGAAAATTCAGAACATAACCATTTTTCCCCACTTTGCTACGAACGCCCAAAGTTGACCATTTTTAACTGAAAAACCGTTTTTATATAAACTTATGGCCGGCACTGTAGCTTCTTAGCTAAAACAATTAGTTACCCTCAAAAAAGGTACATCATGACGACGAGGCAAAACAGTAGAATCCAAAGAATCCAACGACTTTTCATGATCTGATACAGTATTTTGATGCTAGCTCGATTTTTTTGAATTTTTACAGTGATGAACTAAAATAACAACAAAAGGGGTTTTACCTTAATAACAGTGTCTATTCCACGTAATTCGGCTGGCAGGTCCAAAGTTTTTTTGCAGATTTGAGTTTTAGCGTCAAAGAAAAAGTAACCCTGCACATCTTAATGGGGCTACCACGTTTAAAAAGATGAGAAAATTTTTAACACGTTATAAAAATCGTGGAATAATTGTTTTGATGCCCAGGTTTACTGTAGTTTTTAGACGCAAAGTCCCGAATCTGGAAATTAACTTTGGAAACCGAATTTTGCTTGCTTGTAATTTTGCCAGCTTTTAACATGTTATTAGGATTTTCAGAGACTAAAAAACTAATTTTTCCTAATTCTGACCGGTCGAATTTTTGTTAACTTACAGTAATTTGAGCAAATGAGATTACTGACCTCACTGAATCGAGAGATAAGAACTTCCGAAGGAGTCACAAAGTTCCCGGTAATATTCGACAACTGATCAGGACATGTTTTCAATGGGAAATTGTCAGAATTGAAGGGAAGACCATAGAATGAGAAACAATTTCGAAACTGATTGAGTGCTCGCAAGACGATAACAATTTTCGAATTTTTGAAATTGTCAGGTTCTAATAGTTACACCCCTATATTTTCATTGGAAACAGGATGTTTTCTAACGAACAAAAAAAAAATTATCGAGAAACGCCTAACAGGAAATTCTATTTTGAAACTGTAGCCAACGGACATAAAGGATTTCCAATTCAAAACAATTACTACTTTATTTGCAAAATAGAAATCAACCCGGTACAGCTTTTATTAGCAAAGAACCTAACTTCCAAATAAAAAAAATCAACGATCCATATTATCCGGGTCATTATCCCTTTGACTGTAAAATTTCGGGATCCACCGAACATGATATCTGACCAGGTTTGGAGAACCGTTTCACAGTATCTGGAAAATTCTAGATTATTAGTTTACCTTTACCTCTAAACCCACTTTTTCCTATTCTCTCCGGGTTTTCTGAATGCGCTCATTTTGACCGGATGCATTCCAATCGCGTCTTTGTTGTAATACGTTGTCCATTTCCCTCTCTGTCCACCCCACAGATAATATTTTGGTCCGTCGAGGGAACTGCAATTGGAAATTCAAAAGTGTCGTTAAAATGCCTACTTACTTTTGGTAGTTGACTGACTTCAGAAAAGCGTTTACAGCGAGTTCCAGGAAAAACTTTTGTTCGTAGAATAGTCTCATCAATGTCGCATAATAGTCACTTTCAGATGTTGGAATATAGAAACTGAAATTCTTATTTTTAAACTTC
Source organism: Caenorhabditis tropicalis (assembly GCA_016735795.1). Taxonomy (NCBI): domain Eukaryota; kingdom Metazoa; phylum Nematoda; class Chromadorea; order Rhabditida; family Rhabditidae; genus Caenorhabditis; species Caenorhabditis tropicalis. Next base: position 1,941,705 of record CM028618.1, read on the forward strand.
TTCTAGATAAAAACTTACAAATCAGAAATACTTTTCCCTCTTTTAGCTAGCATTTCATCTTTAGCTGTTTGATTTTCATTTACAAATCCATATTTTCTCATTCCATCTTCAAATTGTTTCCAAGCCTTTGCCAGCTTCTCATCTTTATTCTCTTCGATAGCTTCCACAATTCGTTTGGAAGCGGAAATGCCTGAAATTCAAAACTTCAACCAGTTCTTATTTATTTCTAACCATAGCCTCCATTCCACCACCCTCCACTGCTGTTTCTGTATCCCAGCAAATGATGAACTCTTGAATAATCGATTCGTTGCCATATATTGAAAACAGTGTCATCTGCCATGAAAAGTATCCTTCCACATTACTCAATCCCATTTCCTTGACAAGAGTCAGACAATGATATCCAAAGTATCCACGTGTCATTTCAGCTGGATTCATATGAATATAATTGACTGGATGGATTGTGGAAGTGAAGTTGTCTTCATCTTCTATTTGATTCGGATACCATGATCCACAGAATATAATTGATGCAAAATACGGTTGATACAGTCTCTGGATCAATCCGATTCCATATTTCCATGGGAAGTTATTCACCGCTATCAAAACCTAAACCAAAATCAAGAAACACTTGAAGCAGAATCACTTACAGTATTCTTATCTTTTGCAAAACATATGAGTCATCATGTTCTTTTGCAATTGTTCAGGAGAAGGAAATGTTTTTGATAAATCTGAAATTCTTTTGCGTTGAAAATAAAAAGAGTTCAGAAACTAACTGGAATATCCCGTTTCATTACACCACTCAACTAAATCACCAAAATAATTTATCTTATCAACAGCTTTTTGAACATCCTGAAACAAAAAACTGTATAGGATCCAATATTATACAACTCACTATGGTCACCTCCTTTTTCGGATCAATCAGATCAAATTCCAGATGCATTCTCCGACAGTTCACATCTCTTGACTTTTCATTTGTTGATGGAGCATATGGGTCCGTGTAGTCATCTCCAATCAGTTCTGGGAACTTGAAACCCATTACTTTTAGATCTTTCAAGAACATTTTCATCAGATCGGCATCCTCTTGTCCCCACAAATTCTCTTTCACTAAATCTTGAGTCAATTGTCCAATACATCCTTCCAAATCAATTGATGTCTCATTCGAACATTTCCATTTGTGTAAGAATTCGATCATTTTTCCAGAATCTTCATAAACTTGTTTCTCATCTTTGAAATCTTTTAAATAATAATGTGCATTTCTGAATTGAACGGCATTTGTTGGAACAAATGAAACAGTTAATCCAGATAAATGAAGGATTTTCTGAGAAATGAACGATCTCCAAATGTCTGTTGTTCTGAAAACTAATTATGATTAGTATAGACTAGACAATTCATTTGAGATCAATGTTAGCAGACAAAACTGATTGCGATATGAAAGTCAACCGACATCTATACTCTTCAGGCAGCTTCTAATCAGTACGAACGGCTATGTCAAATATCAAAAAGTGGGTCATGGCCGAAATGTCTGATATATGGAATACAGCTTCCATATAAACTAACCTGAATGAGACAGTAGTGGGTAGGAATAAAGTATGAAATGCTGATTTATGGAATAAAGTATTCTGTGAATTCCATGGAGAATACGTGCCAACTGATAATGTGATGGGCGGTGCAAACTTATTGAATTTCACATCCAAACCACTATTCGAATCTGCGTTCATTAGCCTGCAAGTTAACATCTCGAAGCTCAAAATCAGAAGTTCAAAACTATGTGCCATACTCTGTGATTTTTGTCAAGCCTGATTCACACATAAAGTATGGAATAGTTCAATAAGAAGTTTACCTATAAATAGCATCGACATCTGGATCATGATGAACTAATCCCTGTTGTACAGAAGCTCTTTTCATTTTATAACACGACACTTGTTTCGAATTTCCATTTGTATGCTTCTGAAAATGTTTTTTTGTTTTTGGGGATGGCAACAGATTGTTTGCTGTTTTAAAGATAGCTCACCTCAATATGTTCCAGAGGAAAACCTCGTGGCCACATCTGGTCCATTCCGTAAAAACGATAAGGGTTGAACAATCGGTCTCTGAATTGTCTATGTAACTATAAAACGCATCTAGGCTCACATTATTTCATTATCTGTGTCATTGTTAACTCGATACCGTATCCCCGATACAGTATCTTCGTATTGAAATTGATTTAATCCTAGCCTTAAATTAGGTCTTTCACTTTCAAAATTAAAAAATAACTCATCATAAGGTTTATTATCATCATCAGTGTCATAAATCCATTCAGCTCCATGATAAATTGCATATAAATATCCGATATTCTTGCGAGTATATGATTTGAATGGGAGAGAAGAAACAAGAGAAAATGCTGAAGAATCTTCGAATCACTTGGAATAGTTCTCGTTGTGCACTTACGTAATTGTTTCTGATATTCAACTGACAACAAGTGAACTCCATCTAATTTCCAGTCGAAAGGAGTCTTCGTATCAGCCACAACTACCACATTCCACTCTTTTATTGATGCCAGTCTCTGCAATTGGAATTCCATTTGATTCTCTTTTGTCTCTAACAAATACCTTCACATCCTCTGTCGGAGAACTGATACTTGTCACTATTATCCATTTATTCCCTTCTTTCACTTCAGCTACTGGTTCAATCGTGCTTAGCTTAATTACACGGGCTCCTTTGCTATCGTCGTTCAAAAACAAAACTCCAATTGTAACCACAGTACAGAACAGGAATACAAATTGTATTGCAGATAGGCGTAATCGAGGCATCATTTTACTTAAAAAGTAGAACAAACCACGTAATTTACTCCACAGTATGGTACTGTGCTTTTGATCGTGTATTATGCAAGACCAAAATAATAATGAGATATCATTTCATTGCAATCTAAACTCGAGTTATATTTCGACAAACATAGATAAAAATTTCGAAATATTTGATGGGTTTGCTCTTATTTCCAATAAATTCTTTCTTCTTGAAGACAAAAATTTTATTGATAAAAGGTAATAAATCAGTGTGAGTGTCAAAGACAAGATAAGGGGCGGAAGCGGGTGCAGAAACGGGTGAAATGTAAATAATCAAGGAGGAGAGCACAGTACGGCAGTTTTCAGGGAGAGAGAGAGAGAGAGAGAGAGAGAGAGAGAGAGAGAGAGAGAGAGAGAGAGAGAAGTCTCAAATCACATTTCAAACTTTCCACATTTCTCGAGAGTATCCGGATGAGCACTTTTCATTTCTTCATCAAACCTTTTCAGAGCACTGAAATCTCTCTAGTCAGGTGAAAATATATTTGAATTGCCTACCGTGCTCTACTGTGTTTTTTCGAATAATCAGCCACCACTTTCGAATACATTGAATTATCTTTTTTATTCCTTTGTGAACATTGAATACTCGAGATAGAAGATGGAATTTGTAATTCGAACGGCATAGACTGTAGATCTACAGTAATAAGGTTAATTTTAGGCTAGTAAGAAGGGAAAGTGAGTTCTACACAATGTGATATTGCTCAGATTAAAATTATAAATAGAAAGACCCCAGTGAAAAAGCTTGTAATTGTTTTCTGAACAGAGTCTCAGAACTTTAACCATCTAGATCTATCACTTCTTAATGGTCGGAAAAGCTAAATCTAAAAAAGTTGACGAAAAAATCACTAACCAATGATTGCATATCTCGAACTCTCGATGGAAAATAATCTGCATTAAATGGATCGTTTCGATGGAGGATTACTTGAACTTCCCAGCTACTGTCCCTAAAATACTTTCCATTAAAACAGAAAGCCTCAAAACCCTTTTACGTGTAAGGAATCTCCCAGGATATCACTTCCTCAGTTTCATTAGATTTTTGGAACCAACTGGAAATATTGGATATTTTGTGGCCGACGAAAAAAAATTTGTGGTGAAATTCAAAGACTCTGGAATATTGGAAAATTTTTTGGCTAACATGACAGTGATTTTAAACAAACTTCTTGGCATCGAAACTTTCTTTGAGTTGAGATAGATTATTGGGAATCATTTTATCATCGGTTTCAAATCGTCTGAAAATATTTTTTTGTTTTCTCTCTCGGAAAAAGTAAAAGGTGCCTTACCGAACAACCAAAGCATTTTTCTTTTCCATCGATCATTTTATTAGCAATCTTTTAACTTTCCCGGCAAACCCTTCACTCATCACCATATCAGCATCAACTATCAAATGGAAATCCGATTTCGCTCCTGTCCGAGCCACATTCCTCATCAGATTAATCGGATACATTTGGAATGGTTCATTCACTAATTTCAGATATTCTTTTTCTAAAAAAAATATTTTAAAAAATATTTTCAACATATTTTTGGGAGACTTACGGTTCTTCAAAACTCTTCACATGGTTCCCTTGCCTCCAAGACAATTATAGAATCACATTGTTTTTGTAATGGTGCCATTCTGTAGACAAAGTGTACGGTAACCTGGAAAAAATTGAATTTTAAAATCAAAAAGTCCTAAACCTTTCTTCGGAATTCCTCAACACATCTATGCAGATCAGAAATATATTCAAGGGCTCCTCTGGAATGAAAATCCAAAAATAACCCAACTGAAATAGGTCCATCCCAATTGAATGGCTTCTTTTCTATCTCTTTCAATGTATCTGATGTTCCATGAACTGCCAGAGAAATCGGTTCAAGACCATCGTCACGGAACCTGAAAATTACTAAAATTCAGGAGAAACTCCACTTCAAACTAACGTCTCAGTAGCTTCTAAATAATCATAAACTATACAGTATTCATTATTATGCATAAGTGATGAAATCGTTCTCTCTGGCCTCCTCCGATGCTCGTATATCTGAAATAAAAAGTGAATTACAGTGCCGGCCATAAGTTTATATAAAAACGGTTTTTTCAGTTCAAAATGGTCAACTTTGGGCGTTCGTAGCAAAGTGGGGAAAAGTGGTATTGTTCTAAATTTTTGTAGGGTGGTTAGTTGATAGCTAGATTTGCATTTCCTTAGTTGACAAAATTTTTCTAAAATCATTTCTACAAGCTATGCGGCTCGTTGAAGAAAACAATACTGAAATTTTGTCGATTTCAGTGCAAAATAGCATGTTTTTCATCAGCTTTCTCTTCAACGAGCCGCTAAGCTTTTAGAAATGATTTTAGAAAAAAGTTGTCAACTAAGAAAATGCAAAATCTAACTATCAACTAACTACCCTAGAAAATTCAGAACATAACCATTTTTCCCCACTTTGCTACGAACGCCCAAAGTTGACCATTTTTAACTGAAAAAACCGTTTTTATAAACTTATGGCCGGCACTGTAGCTTCTTAGCTAAAACAATTAGTTACCCTCAAAAAAAGGTACATCATGACGACGAGGCAAAACAGTAGAATCCAAAGAATCCAACGACTTTTCATGATCTGATACAGTATTTTGATGCTAGCTCGATTTTTTTGAATTTTTACAGTGATGAACTAAAATAACAACAAAAGGGGTTTTACCTTAATAACAGTGTCTATTCCACGTAATTCGGCTGGCAGGTCCAAAGTTTTTTTGCAGATTTGAGTTTTAGCGTCAAAGAAAAAGTAACCCTGCACATCTTAATGGGGCTACCACGTTTAAAAAGATGAGAAAATTTTTTAACACGTTATAAAAATCGTGGAATAATTGTTTTGATGCCCAGGTTTACTGTAGTTTTTAGACGCAAAGTCCCGAATCTGGAAATTAACTTTGGAAACCGAATTTTGCTTGCTTGTAATTTTGCCAGCTTTTAACATGTTATTAGGATTTTCAGAGACTAAAAAACTAATTTTTCCTAATTCTGACCGGTCGAATTTTTGTTAACTTACAGTAATTTGAGCAAATGAGATTACTGACCTCACTGAATCGAGAGATAAGAACTTCCGAAGGAGTCACAAAGTTCCCGGTAATATTCGACAACTGATCAGGACATGTTTTCAATGGGAAATTGTCAGAATTGAAGGGAAGACCATAGAATGAGAAACAATTTCGAAACTGATTGAGTGCTCGCAAGACGATAACAATTTTCGAATTTTGAAATTGTCAGGTTCTAATAGTTACACCCCTATATTTTCATTGGAAACAGGATGTTTTCTAACGAACAAAAAAATTATCGAGAAACGCCTAACAGGAAATTCTATTTTGAAACTGTAGCCAACGGACATAAAGGATTTCCAATTCAAAACAATTACTACTTTATTTGCAAAATAGAAATCAACCCGGTACAGCTTTTATTAGCAAAGAACCTAACTTCCAAATAAAAAAAATCAACGATCCATATTATCCGGGTCATTATCCCTTTGACTGTAAAATTTCGGGATCCACCGAACATGATATCTGACCAGGTTTGGAGAACCGTTTCACAGTATCTGGAAAATTCTAGATTATTAGTTTACCTTTACCTCTAAACCCACTTTTTCCTATTCTCTCCGGGTTTTCTGAATGCGCTCATTTTGACCGGATGCATTCCAATCGCGTCTTTGTTGTAATACGTTGTCCATTTCCTCTCTGTCCACCCCACAGATAATATTTTGGTCCGTCGAGGGAACTGCAATTGGAAATTCAAAAGTGTCGTTAAAATGCCTACTTACTTTTGGTAGTTGACTGACTTCAGAAAAGCGTTTACAGCGAGTTCCAGGAAAAACTTTTGTTCGTAGAATAGTCTCATCAATGTCGCATAATAGTCACTTTCAGATGTTGGAATATAGAAACTGAAATTCTTATTTTTAAACTTCTTCTAGATAAAAACTTACAAATCAGAAATACTTTTCCCTCTTTTAGCTAGCATTTCATCTTTAGCTGTTTGATTTTCATTTACAAATCCATATTTTCTCATTCCATCTTCAAATTGTTTCCAAGCCTTTGCCAGCTTCTCATCTTTATTCTCTTCGATAGCTTCCACAATTCGTTTGGAAGCGGAAATGCCTGAAATTCAAAACTTCAACCAGTTCTTATTTATTTCTAACCATAGCCTCCATTCCACCACCCTCCACTGCTGTTTCTGTATCCCAGCAAATGATGAACTCTTGAATAATCGATTCGTTGCCATATATTGAAAACAGTGTCATCTGCCATGAAAAAGTATCCTTCCACATTACTCAATCCCATTTCCTTGACAAGAGTCAGACAATGATATCCAAAGTATCCACGTGTCATTTCAGCTGGATTCATATGAATATAATTGACTGGATGGATTGTGGAAGTGAAGTTGTCTTCATCTTCTATTTGATTCGGATACCATGATCCACAGAATATAATTGATGCAAAATACGGTTGATACAGTCTCTGGATCAATCCGATTCCATATTTCCATGGGAAGTTATTCACCGCTATCAAAACCTAAACCAAAATCAAGAAACACTTGAAGCAGAATCACTTACAGTATTCTTATCTTTTTGCAAAACATATGAGTCATCATGTTCTTTTTGCAATTGTTCAGGAGAAGGAAATGTTTTTGATAAATCTGAAATTCTTTTGCGTTGAAAATAAAAAGAGTTCAGAAACTAACTGGAATATCCGTTTCATTACACCACTCAACTAAATCACCAAAATAATTTATCTTATCAACAGCTTTTTGAACATCCTGAAACAAAAAACTGTATAGGATCCAATATTATACAACTCACTATGGTCACCTCCTTTTTCGGATCAATCAGATCAAATTCCAGATGCATTCTCCGACAGTTCACATCTCTTGACTTTTCATTTGTTGATGGAGCATATGGGTCCGTGTAGTCATCTCCAATCAGTTCTGGGAACTTGAAACCCATTACTTTTAGATCTTTCAAGAACATTTTCATCAGATCGGCATCCTCTTGTCCCCACAAATTCTCTTTCACTAAATCTTGAGTCAATTGTCCAATACATCCTTCCAAATCAATTGATGTCTCATTCGAACATTTCCATTTGTGTAAGAATTCGATCATTTTTCCAGAATCTTCATAAACTTGTTTCTCATCTTTGAAATCTTTTAAATAATAATGTGCATTTCTGAATTGAACGGCATTTGTTGGAACAAATGAAACAGTTAATCCAGATAAATGAAGGATTTTCTGAGAAATGAACGATCTCCAAATGTCTGTTGTTCTGAAAACTAATTATGATTAGTATAGACTAGACAATTCATTTGAGATCAATGTTAGCAGACAAAACTGATTGCGATATGAAAGTCAACCGACATCTATACTCTTCAGGCAGCTTCTAATCAGTACGAACGGCTATGTCAAATATCAAAAAGTGGGTCATGGCCGAAATGTCTGATATATGGAATACAGCTTCCATATAAACTAACCTGAATGAGACAGTAGTGGGTAGGAATAAAGTATGAAATGCTGATTTATGGAATAAAGTATTCTGTGAATTCCATGGAGAATACGTGCCAACTGATAATGTGATGGGCGGTGCAAACTTATTGAATTTCACATCCAAACCACTATTCGAATCTGCGTTCATTAGCCTGCAAGTTAACATCTCGAAGCTCAAAATCAGAAGTTCAAAACTATGTGCCATACTCTGTGATTTTTGTCAAGCCTGATTCACACATAAAGTATGGAATAGTTCAATAAGAAGTTTACCTATAAATAGCATCGACATCTGGATCATGATGAACTAATCCCTGTTGTACAGAAGCTCTTTTCATTTTATAACACGACACTTGTTTCGAATTTCCATTTGTATGCTTCTGAAAATGTTTTTTTTTTTTGGGGATGGCAACAGATTGTTTGCTGTTTTAAAGATAGCTCACCTCAATATGTTCCAGAGGAAAACCTCGTGGCCACATCTGGTCCATTCCGTAAAACGATAAGGGTTGAACAATCGGTCTCTGAATTGTCTATGTAACTATAAAAACGCATCTAGGCTCACATTATTTCATTATCTGTGTCATTGTTAACTCGATACCGTATCCTCGATACAGTATCTTCGTATTGAAATTGATTTAATCCTAGCCTTAAATTAGGTCTTTCACTTTCAAAATTAAAAAATAACTCATCATAAGGTTTATTATCATCATCAGTGTCATAAATCCATTCAGCTCCATGATAAATTGCATATAAATATCCGATATTCTTGCGAGTATATGATTTGAATGGGAGAGAAGAAACAAGAGAAAATGCTGAAGAATCTTCGAATCACTTGGAATAGTTCTCGTTGTGCACTTACGTAATTGTTTCTGATATTCAACTGACAACAAGTGAACTCCATCTAATTTCCAGTCGAAAGGAGTCTTCGTATCAGCCACAACTACCACATTCCACTCTTTTATTGATGCCAGTCTCTGCAATTGGAATTCCATTTGATTCTCTTTTTGTCTCTAACAAATACCTTCACATCCTCTGTCGGAGAACTGATACTTGTCACTATTATCCATTTATTCCCTTCTTTCACTTCAGCTACTGGTTCAATCGTGCTTAGCTTAATTACACGGGCTCCTTTGCTATCGTCGTTCAAAAACAAAACTCCAATTGTAACCACAGTACAGAACAGGAATACAAATTGTATTGCAGATAGGCGTAATCGAGGCATCATTTTACTTAAAAAAGTAGAACAAACCACGTAATTTACTCCACAGTATGGTACTGTGCTTTTGATCGTGTATTATGCAAGACCAAAATAATAATGAGATATCATTTCATTGCAATCTAAACTCGAGTTATATTTCGACAAACATAGATAAAAATTTCGAAATATTTGATGGGTTTGCTCTTATTTCCAATAAATTCTTTCTTCTTGAAGACAAAAATTTTATTGATAAAAAGGTAATAAATCAGTGTGAGTGTCAAAGACAAGATAAGGGGCGGAAGCGGGTGCAGAAACGGGTGAAATGTAAATAATCAAGGAGGAGAGCACAGTACGGCAGTTTTTCAGGGAAAGAGAGAGAGAGAGAGAGAGAGAGAGAGAGAGAGAGAGAGAGAGAGAGAAAGTCTCGAATCACATTTCAAACTTTCCACATTTCTCGAGAGTATCCGGATGAGCACTTTTCATTTCTTCATCAAACCTTTTCAGAGCACTGAAATCTCTCTAGTCAGGTGAAAATATATTTGAATTGCCTACCGTGCTCTACTGTGTTTTTTCGAATAATCAGCCACCACTTTCGAATACATTGAATTATCTTTTTTTATTCCTTTGTGAACATTGAATACTCGAGATAGAAGATGGAATTTGTAATTCGAACGGCATAGACTGTAGATCTACAGTAATAAGGTTAATTTTTAGGCTAGTAAGAAGGGAAAGTGAGTTCTACACAATGTGATATTGCTCAGATTAAAATTATAAATAGAAAGACCCCAGTGAAAAAGCTTGTAATTGTTTTCTGAACAGAGTCTCAGAACTTTAACCATCTAGATCTATCACTTCTTAATGGTCGGAAAAGCTAAATCTAAAAAAAGTTGACGAAAAAATCACTAACCAATGATTGCATATCTCGAACTCTCGATGGAAAATAATCTGCATTAAATGGATCGTTTCGATGGAGGATTACTTGAACTTCCCAGCTACTGTCCCTAAAATACTTTCCATTAAAACAGAAAGCCTCAAAACCCTTTTACGTGTAAGGAATCTCCCAGGATATCACTTCCTCAGTTTCATTAGATTTTTGGAACCAACTGGAAATATTGGATATTTTGTGGCCGACGAAAAAAAATTTGTGGTGAAATTCAAAGACTCTGGAATATTGGAAAATTTTTTGGCTAACATGACAGTGATTTTAAACAAACTTCTTGGCATCGAAACTTTCTTTGAGTTGAGATAGATTATTGGGAATCATTTTATCATCGGTTTCAAATCGTCTGAAAATATTTTTTTTTGTTTTCTCTCTCGGAAAAAGTAAAAAGGTGCCTTACCGAACAACCAAAGCATTTTTCTTTTTTCCATCGATCATTTTATTAGCAATCTTTTTAACTTTCCCGGCAAACCCTTCACTCATCACCATATCAGCATCAACTATCAAATGGAAATCCGATTTCGCTCCTGTCCGAGCCACATTCCTCATCAGATTAATCGGATACATTTGGAATGGTTCATTCACTAATTTCAGATATTCTTTTTCTAAAAAAAATATTTTAAAAAATATTTTCAACATATTTTTGGGAGACTTACGGTTCTTCAAAAACTCTTCACATGGTTCCCTTGCCTCCAAGACAATTATAGAATCACATTGTTTTTGTAATGGTGCCATTCTGTAGACAAAGTGTACGGTAACCTGGAAAAAAATTGAATTTTAAAATCAAAAGTCCTAAACCTTTCTTCGGAATTCCTCAACACATCTATGCAGATCAGAAATATATTCAAGGGCTCCTCTGGAATGAAAATCCAAAAATAACCCAACTGAAATAGGTCCATCCCAATTGAATGGCTTCTTTTCTATCTCTTTCAATGTATCTGATGTTCCATGAACTGCCAGAGAAATCGGTTCAAGACCATCGTCACGGAACCTGAAAATTACTAAAATTCAGGAGAAACTCCACTTCAAACTAACGTCTCAGTAGCTTCTAAATAATCATAAACTATACAGTATTCATTATTATGCATAAGTGATGAAATCGTTCTCTCTGGCCTCCTCCGATGCTCGTATATCTGAAATAAAAGTGAATTACAGTGCCGGCCATAAGTTTATATAAAACGGTTTTTCAGTTCAAAATGGTCAACTTTGGGCGTTCGTAGCAAAGTGGGGAAAAGTGGTATTGTTCTAAATTTTTGTAGGGTGGTTAGTTGATAGCTAGATTTGCATTTCCTTAGTTGACAAAATTTTTCTAAAATCATTTCACAAGCTATGCGGCTCGTTGAAGAAAACAATACTGAAATTTTGTCGATTTCAGTGCAAAATAGCATGTTTTTCATCAGCTTTCTCTTCAACGAGCCGCTAAGCTTTTAGAAATGATTTTAGAAAAAAGTTGTCAACTAAGAAAATGCAAATCTAACTATCAACTAACTACCCTAGAAAATTCAGAACATAACCATTTTTCCCCACTTTGCTACGAACGCCCAAAGTTGACCATTTTTAACTGAAAAAACCGTTTTTATATAAACTTATGGCCGGCACTGTAGCTTCTTAGCTAAAAACAATTAGTTACCCTCAAAAAAAGGTACATCATGACGACGAGGCAAAACAGTAGAATCCAAAGAATCCAACGACTTTTCATGATCTGATACAGTATTTTGATGCTAGCTCGATTTTTTTTGAATTTTTACAGTGATGAACTAAAATAACAACAAAAGGGGTTTTACCTTAATAACAGTGTCTATTCCACGTAATTCGGCTGGCAGGTCCAAAGTTTTTTTGCAGATTTGAGTTTTAGCGTCAAAGAAAAAGTAACCCTGCACATCTTAATGGGGCTACCACGTTTAAAAAGATGAGAAAATTTTTTAACACGTTATAAAAATCGTGGAATAATTGTTTTGATGCCCAGGTTTACTGTAGTTTTTAGACGCAAAGTCCCGAATCTGGAAATTAACTTTGGAAACCGAATTTTGCTTGCTTGTAATTTTGCCAGCTTTTAACATGTTATTAGGATTTTCAGAGACTAAAAAACTAATTTTTCCTAATTCTGACCGGTCGAATTTTTGTTAACTTACAGTAATTTGAGCAAATGAGATTACTGACCTCACTGAATCGAGAGATAAGAACTTCCGAAGGAGTCACAAAGTTCCCGGTAATATTCGACAACTGATCAGGACATGTTTTCAATGGGAAATTGTCAGAATTGAAGGGAAGACCATAGAATGAGAAACAATTTCGAAACTGATTGAGTGCTCGCAAGACGATAACAATTTTCGAATTTTGAAATTGTCAGGTTCTAATAGTTACACCCCTATATTTTCATTGGAAACAGGATGTTTTCTAACGAACAAAAAAAATTATCGAGAAACGCCTAACAGGAAATTCTATTTTGAAACTGTAGCCAACGGACATAAAGGATTTCCAATTCAAAACAATTACTACTTTATTTGCAAAATAGAAATCAACCCGGTACAGCTTTTATTAGCAAAGAACCTAACTTCCAAATAAAAAAATCAACGATCCATATTATCCGGGTCATTATCCCTTTGACTGTAAAATTTCGGGATCCACCGAACATGATATCTGACCAGGTTTGGAGAACCGTTTCACAGTATCTGGAAAATTCTAGATTATTAGTTTACCTTTACCTCTAAACCCACTTTTTCCTATTCTCTCCGGGTTTTCTGAATGCGCTCATTTTGACCGGATGCATTCCAATCGCGTCTTTGTTGTAATACGTTGTCCATTTCCCTCTCTGTCCACCCCACAGATAATATTTTGGTCCGTCGAGGGAACTGCAATTGGAAATTCAAAAGTGTCGTTAAAATGCCTACTTACTTTTGGTAGTTGACTGACTTCAGAAAAGCGTTTACAGCGAGTTCCAGGAAAAACTTTTGTTCGTAGAATAGTCTCATCAATGTCGCATAATAGTCACTTTCAGATGTTGGAATATAGAAACTGAAATTCTTATTTTTAAACTTCTTCTAGATAAAACTTACAAATCAGAAATACTTTTCCCTCTTTTAGCTAGCATTTCATCTTTAGCTGTTTGATTTTCATTTACAAATCCATATTTTCTCATTCCATCTTCAAATTGTTTCCAAGCCTTTGCCAGCTTCTCATCTTTATTCTCTTCGATAGCTTCCACAATTCGTTTGGAAGCGGAAATGCCTGAAATTCAAAACTTCAACCAGTTCTTATTTATTTCTAACCATAGCCTCCATTCCACCACCCTCCACTGCTGTTTCTGTATCCCAGCAAATGATGAACTCTTGAATAATCGATTCGTTGCCATATATTGAAAACAGTGTCATCTGCCATGAAAAGTATCCTTCCACATTACTCAATCCCATTTCCTTGACAAGAGTCAGACAATGATATCCAAAGTATCCACGTGTCATTTCAGCTGGATTCATATGAATATAATTGACTGGATGGATTGTGGAAGTGAAGTTGTCTTCATCTTCTATTTGATTCGGATACCATGATCCACAGAATATAATTGATGCAAAATACGGTTGATACAGTCTCTGGATCAATCCGATTCCATATTTCCATGGGAAGTTATTCACCGCTATCAAAACCTAAACCAAAATCAAGAAACACTTGAAGCAGAATCACTTACAGTATTCTTATCTTTTGCAAAACATATGAGTCATCATGTTCTTTTGCAATTGTTCAGGAGAAGGAAATGTTTTTGATAAATCTGAAATTCTTTTGCGTTGAAAATAAAAAGAGTTCAGAAACTAACTGGAATATCCGTTTCATTACACCACTCAACTAAATCACCAAAATAATTTATCTTATCAACAGCTTTTTGAACATCCTGAAACAAAAAACTGTATAGGATCCAATATTATACAACTCACTATGGTCACCTCCTTTTCGGATCAATCAGATCAAATTCCAGATGCATTCTCCGACAGTTCACATCTCTTGACTTTTCATTTGTTGATGGAGCATATGGGTCCGTGTAGTCATCTCCAATCAGTTCTGGGAACTTGAAACCCATTACTTTTAGATCTTTCAAGAACATTTTCATCAGATCGGCATCCTCTTGTCCCCACAAATTCTCTTTCACTAAATCTTGAGTCAATTGTCCAATACATCCTTCCAAATCAATTGATGTCTCATTCGAACATTTCCATTTGTGTAAGAATTCGATCATTTTTCCAGAATCTTCATAAACTTGTTTCTCATCTTTGAAATCTTTTAAATAATAATGTGCATTTCTGAATTGAACGGCATTTGTTGGAACAAATGAAACAGTTAATCCAGATAAATGAAGGATTTTCTGAGAAATGAACGATCTCCAAATGTCTGTTGTTCTGAAAACTAATTATGATTAGTATAGACTAGACAATTCATTTGAGATCAATGTTAGCAGACAAAACTGATTGCGATATGAAAGTCAACCGACATCTATACTCTTCAGGCAGCTTCTAATCAGTACGAACGGCTATGTCAAATATCAAAAAGTGGGTCATGGCCGAAATGTCTGATATATGGAATACAGCTTCCATATAAACTAACCTGAATGAGACAGTAGTGGGTAGGAATAAAGTATGAAATGCTGATTTATGGAATAAAGTATTCTGTGAATTCCATGGAGAATACGTGCCAACTGATAATGTGATGGGCGGTGCAAACTTATTGAATTTCACATCCAAACCACTATTCGAATCTGCGTTCATTAGCCTGCAAGTTAACATCTCGAAGCTCAAAATCAGAAGTTCAAAACTATGTGCCATACTCTGTGATTTTTGTCAAGCCTGATTCACACATAAAGTATGGAATAGTTCAATAAGAAGTTTACCTATAAATAGCATCGACATCTGGATCATGATGAACTAATCCCTGTTGTACAGAAGCTCTTTTCATTTTATAACACGACACTTGTTTCGAATTTCCATTTGTATGCTTCTGAAAATGTTTTTTTGTTTTTGGGGATGGCAACAGATTGTTTGCTGTTTTAAAGATAGCTCACCTCAATATGTTCCAGAGGAAAACCTCGTGGCCACATCTGGTCCATTCCGTAAAAACGATAAGGGTTGAACAATCGGTCTCTGAATTGTCTATGTAACTATAAAACGCATCTAGGCTCACATTATTTCATTATCTGTGTCATTGTTAACTCGATACCGTATCCCCGATACAGTATCTTCGTATTGAAATTGATTTAATCCTAGCCTTAAATTAGGTCTTTCACTTTCAAAATTAAAAAATAACTCATCATAAGGTTTATTATCATCATCAGTGTCATAAATCCATTCAGCTCCATGATAAATTGCATATAAATATCCGATATTCTTGCGAGTATATGATTTGAATGGGAGAGAAGAAACAAGAGAAAATGCTGAAGAATCTTCGAATCACTTGGAATAGTTCTCGTTGTGCACTTACGTAATTGTTTCTGATATTCAACTGACAACAAGTGAACTCCATCTAATTTCCAGTCGAAAGGAGTCTTCGTATCAGCCACAACTACCACATTCCACTCTTTTATTGATGCCAGTCTCTGCAATTGGAATTCCATTTGATTCTCTTTTTGTCTCTAACAAATACCTTCACATCCTCTGTCGGAGAACTGATACTTGTCACTATTATCCATTTATTCCCTTCTTTCACTTCAGCTACTGGTTCAATCGTGCTTAGCTTAATTACACGGGCTCCTTTGCTATCGTCGTTCAAAAACAAAACTCCAATTGTAACCACAGTACAGAACAGGAATACAAATTGTATTGCAGATAGCCGTAATCGAGGCATCATTTTACTTAAAAAAGTAGAACAAACCACGTAATTTACTCCACAGTATGGTACTGTGCTTTTGATCGTGTATTATGCAAGACCAAAATAATAATGAGATATCATTTCATTGCAATAAAGAATCAATAGATTACCATGAATGAATAATGTATCAAGCAAGTACCAAAGACTAATCATTGATGAAACAATGTGAAGACTTGGTCAAAATGGTGTGAGCAGAGGGCTCTTTTTTGAAAATGACCTATTTTCGAAGCGTTAACACGCAAAATAAATGAAAAGAAGACTCAAAAAAATATTTATTGTCAAATACCGAAAACAAATGCAACCGATTCAGTTCTTCTTGCAGCTCATTTGGAGAGTGATAGACAGTTTAGAAATGAGATACGCAATGCAAAGTTGTTGATAAAGCATGCCGTAAGTGAAAAGTTCACAAGCGAACGCATTTTGAATTTCGAGTTTATCGAGACTCTACGTCGAGCAGTTGACAATATTGAACTATGAGAAAAAACTATTATAATTTATTGATAAAGGGCTATAAAGCCACTAATATAATACTTACTATACTATCATATGTGGAGGATTTCAATAAGACAGCTGTTGCTAAACATTATTACATACAAAAGAGCGATCATCTCAAACTTTCATTCGAAAAAAAATATAGTCTAATTAATTATGAAGAAATAGAAAAAGAAGGTTGGCAGTCGATCCTCGGTGCGATCTCGAGCGTTGTGGGGTCTTCTAGGATTTTAAGAAACTCGTCATAGTCGTCGACAGGATACCAATGATCAGTATTGCACCACAGCTTCCTTCCCTGACAAAGCTCGTTTCCTTCGTTCGGAATGGTGAATGTATTGAGAGGATACTTTGCCTGAAACCGGTTTTCTTATGTTTTGATATGTTTCTCTTTTTTTTACCTTTATGCGAGCAAGCTTTCTGGACTCCAATTCGTCGTGGCCGCCGAATGGGATATAGACTTCAAAACCATCCTTCAAAGTCTTCTGAAATTATGGGTAGTTTTATTTTCTCTCTCCTTTACCTTTTTTCCATGGCTGCCGGTATTCTTACAATGTTTTCCGACGCCTCGCCACTCGCACATCATATGAACACAGGAAGATGGATCCGCTAATACTATTATACCACATTCGACAGAAGAATAGAGAAATGTAGTAAGCACCAGGAACAGCGCTAGACTCCTCATCGCCTTGGCTAGTGAAATACCGGTCGTAGGCGGGGCTCTTTACTTGCCCTTTTACCAGTTGACCCCTCGTTCTGCCTCTAAGGTCGAATGGGAGAGATGGATTGCAATGATAAGAAAAAAGAGTCAGATTATACATCTGATAAGGTTGTACTTTTTTGTAGGTTAAATTTTTTTCAGTTGATTTTAGCGTTTTTTGACCACTTTCAGGAGTCCGGTTCTCGGATCTTTAGATTCCGATCGCTTTGAAAATTATTGAAGACTTAGAACAGACCTTGATAAAAACTTTCTATTCACACAAATTTCAAATAACACCTCATTCTCTTGTAGTCAGACAAGTTCCGAGAGACCCCTGAATTTCTCCCGATTTTAGTACTAAAATGGCCGAAAATAGGGTATCTTCTAGAACTCGTCCAATAAAAAAAGAATGAGTTAATTTCTGAAAATTGTGTGAATACAAAGTTCTTTATTAAGGTCTGTTCTAAGTCTCCAAAAATTTTCAAGGCAATCGGAAACTCATGATCCGAGAACCAACCCTCTTAAAATAGCTTAAAACCACAAAAATCAACTGAAAAAACAATTTTTCTATACACTTTCGAACGTTACTGTACATTACTACAATAAATATTATTGGAGGATTCAGATGAGAAAGCTGTTGCTGAACTTTATTACACGAGAGCGATCATCTTAAAAATATAATCGAATTAGTGATTAAGAGGGAGAGAAAGAAGGTTGGCAGTCGATCCTCAGTTCCCACTTGTATGTGTAGTCTAGAAACTCGTCATAGTCTTCAACAGAAATCATATGATGAGTATTGCACCACAGCCTCCTTCCCTGACAAAGTTTGGTCACGCGTCTTTCGTTTGAAATGGTGAACGTATTGAAAGGATGCTTTTCCTGGAACGGGTTCTCTCAAGTTTTGAAATGCTTTTCTCTCTTACCTGTATGCGAGTAAGATTTCTGCTCTCAAATTCATCGTAGTAGTCGGCGTCTGGATCATGGAGTTCAGAAGCATCCTTCAAAGTCTTCTGAAATTATGGATAATTCTGTTTCCTCAATTTCTCTCTTTTTTATAATACCTTTTTGCCAGTTTTGTCGATATCCTTACAATGTTTTCCGACACCTCGCCACTCACACATCATATGAACGCAGGAAGACGCATCCGCAAATACTGTTATACTACATTGGACAGAAGAATAAAGAGAAGCAGTGAGCACCAGGAACAGTGCCAGACTCCTCATCGCCTTGGCTAGTGAAATACCGATTATTCCGGTCGTAGGCGGGGCCCTTTTACCAGTTGACCCCTCACTCTCTCTCTAAGGTCGAATAGGGCGATGGATTGTAATGATAAGAAAAAAGAGTCAGATTATACATCTGATAAAACTTTTTATATATATACATATATATCTGATTGTACGTTTTTGTGGGTTAGCCCCTAGAGGTATATACAGTGCCGGTCATAAATATATGAAAAAAGGGCCTTTTCAGTTCAAAATGGTCATCTTTGGGCGTTCGTAGCAAAGTGGGGAAAAGTGGTATTGTTCTGAATTTTTCAGGGCAGTTAGTTGATAACTGGATTTGCATTTTCTTAGTTGACAACTTTTCTCTAAAATCATTTCTAAAAGTTATACGGCTCGCTAAAGAGAAAGATGTTGAAAAACATGCTAATTTGCACTGAAATCGGCAAAATTTCAAGGAAGTTCTCTTTAACGAGCCGTATAACTTTTAGAAATGATTTTAGAGAAAAGTTGTCAACTAAGAAAATGCAAATCCAGTTATCAACTAACTGCCCTGAAAAATTCAGAACAATACCACTTTTCCCCACTTTGCTACGAACGCCCAAAGATGACCATTTTGAACTGAAAAGGCCCTTTTTTCATATATTTATGGCCGGCACTGTACATACCGTATCTAAAGAGATTTATCGTTCAATCATAGAGAAAACTATCATAATCTTTGAGGAAAAAAAGCAGCTGACTGAGCTCAAAACCTTTTTTTAATCCAACGTTTTTCAATGTATATGAAGATCCTTGAGCTGCCAGATCGGTTTATAGGCGGTTTCAGATTATTCCATAGTTGCATAGTTGAGATGATGACCTTGTACTGTATCTGAAAACTGAAAATGCTAGGCCAGCAATACTTCTTGCGCAAAAAAACAATTTTATTAAATACAAGCCAGCAAAGCTGGGAGAGACATATATACAAAATCCGGACAGAGTATCAAAAGGGGGTCACTACAGAGAGTTGGTCAAGTAATATCATTTGTTCAAAAAGGAGAGACTAGGCAAGCATTCGATGAAAAACCTCTTCGGCTGACTTTGCGACACCTTTTCCACGATTCAAAAGTCGTTCCACCCATGACGGACGTCGTCGTTCGGATGGTTCCTGGAAAATGGTCAAGTTGGCCATTCGGGACTCTGGGTACTAACCTGTAACTCTTTGAGAATCGTAGTCCAAGTCTCTTCAGTATTCATTCCAAGGAGTGCCGAGACCTCGAGAAAATCACATTTATAAGTTCTCGCCACCGCCTTTGCCTCGTTCGTCGAAATCACTTGATTTCGTTTCAAATCGCATTTATTTCCGATGAGGAACAGTTGCAAAGGAACTGGATTGTTTAGGTTGGCAAGAGTGATTCTGAAAACTCTCTATTATAAGGGCACTCCCGGGCCACCAACCTTTCAAGAATCTGTGTTGCGTAGATGAATGATGGCCTGCTATCCATGTTATACATCACAATATACATAGTCTTCGATTGTCGAAACGGCGAGTTCTCGAGCGTTGATTCGAGAAGAATCTCCAGTGTCACCTCTCTTCCATTCAATAAAAATGTTGTCATTTTCGAGTAATCATTGCCATTTTCATCAGCTGAAACCACAATATTTATCATTCTGACACCATAAACTGAATAATTCATCGTCCCCAACGCCCTCATAAGATAAACGTACGATCAACTTTCTCGGGTGCCATGCTTGTCGCAAAATGATGAATTCGATTCGCCAAACTCTTTTTTCCGCAGTTTCGTGATCCGTAGATCCGGAGAACGACGTGCTTCATCAGACAGTTTTGCGAGTCGAAGAGGAAGATGTCCGGACACGTGGCACGGCGGGTATCTGGAATAGGGTTTAGGGTTTTAGGGGTTTTTCTAGCCAAAATAAGGGGATCTAGCAGAAAATTATCCGGTAACATTTTCTAACAATTTTTTTTTCAAAAAATTACCGGTAATTTTTTCAGAAAAAATTAACGGTAATTTTTGAAAAAAATTTTTTGGCTCTATTGTAAAATAGGGGTCCCTTCAGAACAATAGGGGTCCCTTCAGGCTTATAAGCTCAAAAAATTTATAAGGGATCGTAGGCTTTAAATGAAGCCTGAAGGGACCCCTATTTTTCCGAAGGGACCCTTATTTTTTTGAGGTTATTCGAAGGGACCCAATTTTTATACTCCCTGTTATAGGGGTCCCCTCTGAAGGGACCCCTATTTGAAGGGACCACTATTTTTTTTATGGGTCCCCTATTTTTAGAAGGTACCCCTACACTACAATATAACCAAACTTTTTTTCTAAAAATTACCGGTAATTTTTTCAGAAAAATTTTACCGGTAGAAAATCTAAATTTTGAACCGGTTGATCATTCTCCAAAAACCCAAAAACATTTTTGCAACTCTCAAACCCTTTCATGAACCGGAAATCAGTCCGGAAACCCTGATGTCATACCTCCTCTTCGAATTCCGGAGACACTCAACAGATCCTTGTCACTCGGCTTCTTCTGAAATCCTTTGTCAAGAATGTGTCCGTCGCGTAGATCGAAACTGCGGAGGCGAGTGCTTCGTGGCACGAATTCCTCCTCCTCATCGTCATTCTGCACATCGTTCTGAAAAGAGATGTCAGTTGCATTTGCACTTGAGAACAACTTACCACAAAGAGCTCTTCGTGCTCGCTGGTCGAGAGGGCCGGCGTCGGTGGGGTCGGTGGAAGACTTCGACGACATCCGTTTGGTAGGGGAGTCGATGGCAACGATCTGAAAGTTTGGGAACTTCAAAAACTGGTTTTTAGATTTTTTTGAACACCTAAAAACCCCGGAACCTCCTAAATAAAATTAGAGCCTCTTCCAAAAAAATTAATTTCCGATCTCCTGTCTGTTTGTGTTGTCAGTTTTTGGTTCCCCAGAAAACATGCACATTTTAAATGCATTTAGTCTCTTCTGATGACCACTTTTCTCCTAGAACACTCAAAAATTGCGGTTCGCATCGATGCTTATCCGAAAAAAACAAGATGACCCCCCCCCCCCTATATTTAGGTATTCCGGTCGATTAGCGAGCTCTTAAAGTGAAATACCCTAGGTGAGACAATGACGTAAAGGAAATTATTGTTTTCCGGTTTAAGGGTTACGAAATTTGGAAAGGGCTAGACTATAGAATTAAGGAAGACCTTCAGAATCTAAAAATAATTTTTGAAAAAATAAGGCTTCTGAAACATTGGCCTATTTTCAGCTGCCCCCCCCCCCTTAGGCCTCTAAAAAGGGTACCTAGGGTGACTCACCTCCTCGGACACGGACTAGGCGAAAAATTCGGCGACAGGAGCATAGTGCTGTTGTTCGCTGTGTTCGAATTACTCGACGAAGAGACGGACGATGTGCGTGGCTGACGGTGATAAGTGGCGCCAAAGTATGGATGAGAGACGGCGAGCGATGCCGGCAGAGAGACGCGTCGTGAGTCCATTTTTCAGAGAGCAGGTAGTTGGGGTTCCTCCCACTTTTTACTGGAAACGAATTTTTTGTATGAGAGAAGTGTGTCTACAAAAAAAAATTGGATGAATAAGCCGGGGAGTACAAGTATTGAGGAAGAAGCAGAAAAAGGGGGGAGAGATGTGCACATATGAGTTGCAATTAAATAGGGGGGGGGGGGGGATGAGCCCTCTAGGAAGGGAGGAGGAGAAGAGATATGGAATGTACTAAAAGTGGGATTTTGGAAGTGGAGAGAAGGAGGGGAGAGAGAGGCATGTAATACTAGGTGTTCAGTAGTCGAAAAGGCGGGGGGGGGGGGGGGAGGACTAATCCATTTAGTGGGGTAAGGGTTAATTGGATGGAACCAGACCAGAAATTAATTGGAGCAGGGTGATCCCTTTGGGCTTATGTTCTAGGCATTTGGAGCTACATAGCACGGCCCGGCACGGTCCGGCACGGTCCGGCACGGTCCGGCACGGCACAGAGTTACCAGTTTTTTTCATAGACGAAAGTTTCCAAAAAATTTTTTGAAAAATTAAAAAAAAATTTTTTTTTAATTTTTCGGGTCTCAAAAAAAACTGAAATGTCGCTGCACCGTACCCTTCTCTAACCCTTTTATAAAAGCCATTTCATCATCACAAGCCACCACAAACTTTCCTTCTTCTAAATACGTCACAAGATTAGTCATGCTTCTAATTATCTTCCAGAAAAAAAATATCTCCTTCTCTCTCTCTCTCTCTCTCTCTCTCTCTCTCTCTCTCTCTCTCTCTCTCTCTCTCTCTCTCTCTCTCTCTCTCTCTCTCTCGTCCATCTATTTTTAGTAATTGTTTACGAAACACTTACAAAGTTTCGTGGAAGAAAAAATCTTCCATTTCTACGTCATCATATCTAAATAGTTCATCAAGAGGGAGTTTTTTCTAATTTCGTAAGACGCTCATGAATGATGCATACTTCCTTTGGAATAAGACCAGAGGGATCGTTTTTTTGATTTGAAGCAAAAAGAAGGAACGGGGAAATTGTAGGATTGACTAGTGAGGATTGGATTAAAAGGAAAGTTTCGAGCAAAGAAGAAGTGAATCACGGCTCGTTAGAGAGTCATGGGAAACGGATAAACATGGGGGAAGAAGAGAGAAGAGAAAATTTGTATGTAAATGTCTTTGAAAGCGGATAATGTCGTTCAAATAAGCAGGTGGCGGAAGAAAAATGTCCTTCTTTTTCTGGGAACGTCACGAGAGAAAAGAAGACGCTCTTATAATCCGAGTTTTCCGGAAAAGAGTCCATATTAGATTAGCAGGTTCCTTGAGGGAGGTCTAGGAGGAAAACAAATTTTCTGGCGTGATTGTTGAGAGAAAACGTGACGGAAATTTTGGTGGGAAAACTTTCGGAAAAACTTTCTCCTAGTTTGGGGACACATTTTTTTGGAACTTAAAAAAAGAGCTTAGGGTTTTTAAAATATATATTTAGATGTTTTTTGCTATCCTTTCAATACCATTTTCGGAGAACAAAGTCTTGAGGAAAAATGTTTGCAGTAGCAAATTCCATATAATAATTTTTAAAAACGCTTGAAAAAAATTTTCCTGTCTAGGAAGACCACCCTATATACTCGGCCACATGTCCCTCATCTTTAACAGCATTTATCTCGGTTCCCAATAGAAATATCAAAAAAAAGTCAACTGATAAAATGTTCAGCTTGATGTAACCATTATTTCTATAGTTAACCATTTTTCCCTATCTTTATTAAGAACCGAGATAAATGTTGCTAAAGCAGAGTGACCTTAACATTCCCAGATCCAAAAATCAGAAACGTTCAGCTGAAAACCAAATTATTTATACACACTCCTCTCAAAATGTCATAAGTTGTTCTCTTTCCTGCCCCGGAAAACAAGACAACGTCATTAACCGGGTGGAAAAATGTTTTTTTCTCTCTCTACCCCAGACAATAGGACGATGTCTAAAAATAGGCAGAAAAAACTAAATATAGAATATTTTTTTGGGAATATATTCTTTTTCTAGATGTTTTCTATTTATCTTTTGCTTTCGCCTTTCCCCTCCCATTCATCTCGATTCTACAGATGTGCGTGTATGAGAGAATGGTTGTAGACGTATGTATGTGTGGTGTAATGTGATACTGGAAGACAAGAAGAAGAAGAAGAAAACAAAAGGAGGAGAAGAAGTACAAGAATAATCAAATTTCGGAAAAAATACTAATGACGGCAGTGGAAAAACCCCGGGATTTTTGAAGTGTGTACCATTGAAATAGGGTAAAAATAGCTGGAATTTTAGGTATGGGCTCGAAAATTTATTTTTTATTTTTTGAGAAAACTTTAGTAATTTTTCGGACTGATTATAATATGATTAATTCAATTAGTGAGACTGACTATCGTAGTCACAGGTTTTGAGGGGTCCATCGGAGCTGCCTGGACTCCGTGGCCTAGGCTACCCAGCTAAGTTTCAAGTACACTTGACTAGTGGCGTCAAGTTTAGCACATGTCATACCTTAAAATTATTCTAGACTTCACTAGCGCTACCAGCTAGGGTTTCTGCGAGTTAAGGATGAGGCCCCTACAAGCCTAACTCAAACATGACCACACAAGTCTCCCATAAAAGTTAGGTACAGCTTATGATACGACGGCTCTAGGCGGCGACCAGACAAGTGAAGGTCTCAAGTCTATATAGGTCAAGACTGTGACAAGCTAAAATTTAGCTGCTTTGGTGCTTTTCAAGCCTAAGATATGGCCACGACAAGTCTCAACCACAAGCCTTGTACAAGTTCACCATAAATCACAGGTATGACTTAAGCTAGACGCCACCAACCGCCAGGCAGCTAACCTATAATTGAAGCGAGTCTAAGAATTATCACTTAGTTTTTTAAGCTTTATTTCTAAATAATTGTTAAAAAATTCGAAATCTAAAATAAAATCCCTATAAATTTTTAAGTTTCTTGCTTCTAAACCTCCTAAACCGCCTAAAACTGAGCTGTTTAAAAAAACTTTGCTCAAAAATTCGCTCAGTTTAAAGAATCCCCAATCTTTGACCAAATAGGGGAAAGGCGGTCAGAATGAACAAGTATGTAAACATTGTGCTCATTAGAGCAATTCAGAAGAGTGAATAGGGAATGAATGATGAACAAAGTGAAGAGTAATGAGTCTAATATCAGAGACCCCCTAAAATAACAAGAAGGCACCCCAATAAACGTCTAGTGATTGATGAGAACATTTTTGGAAAATAGAAAACAACGTCTTGACTCATTTCAAAAAAAAAAGAATCTTCTAGAATTAATGTGAGAACTTCGATGAAAAGAAAATGAAGGAAGCGGAAGAGAGAAATGTGGGTGGATTCAGAATCTGAATCATAGCTTCTGAAATATATATCACATGAGGGAAGGAACACAAGATCCAGAAACAAAAAGAAATCCCACAAGACTATAAACTATAGGTATATAACCACATGGTTCAATGCATTTCTCACTCACTACTATTAAAAAGAAGTGAGATGTGCAGATGGGGGAGAAGAGCCTCGAGCGGAACGAATAAGAAGACTTTCAGTCTTATTCACATATAATATAGAACAAATATGGCAGTAGTTTTTCGTATAGTTTTCTGTCTTTTTGTGTTCATACTTCCGTGTTTTTGTGTTCTTTTTTAGATGTGCTCAGGTCGGGGCGAAGGGATTTATGCATGATATTGCAAAAGGTTCGATTTTTTGAAATGATTGGAGAGAAATTTTAGATTACGGTACATGGTTTCACATAAAAATGGAATTGGCTAGCCGAAAACTGAAATAATGGGGTCTACAGGATATTTTTGTAGATAGGTTCATTTTCCAGGTTACTTTTTCAGGAATTTCAACGCTAAAAATCCGGGAAATGCTCAAAGTGTAAAACTTATCGGTATGCTCTTATTGAGAAAGCAGGCTAGGACCTTTAAAAAATTTGGTAAAAGCTCAAAATGCAAGTGGTTCAAAAGTATAAATGATAATGAAAATAATAAAATATATTGATAAATGAATATATCGGCTAGACTCGTTCAAAAGTTCGCTGCAAAAAAATTTTTTGAATAGTCGCCTCCGGGCGACTATTTTCGATGTCTGATGAGAGAAAATAGTAGATCTTGACTAGCTCAAACCTATAAGCCTTCTAAAAAGTCTGTAACTCCACCTGGAAAAGTTATGTAATCGTCAAAAACCTAAAGATTTCGATGTTTTCACTTTTTACCTTGTACCTTTTCTCATGTCAAATCTACAGAGCTTTAGGTAAAACCACCGTATACAGCTCGTCAAAACCTATCATTTCCATATCTTATTGTTCAGGAACTTTCTAGTTTGAAGAAATTCATGAGCCACTATATAATTTAGAAATTTGAAAATCGTCAAACGGCTGAATTCGCTAAAAATCACTCCTCTCTCTCAAAAAAAAGCTCCTAGAAATTGCCAAAAAACTTACTTACCCGGAGCCATTCAAGCTAGCTTCAAAGTGAAAAATCTAGAGGATTTTCCCATTGAAATGAGAAAAATATCCCCCCTCCCTCTTCTTCTACTGACAATGAAATGTACTCTAACCGAACTCTTTTTCACATCGAACAATAGCGAGATTTACTCAGGTGACCACAAAGCCATCTCTCTCTTATTTTATGACTCAAAATCTCTCTCTCTCTCTCTCTCTCTCTCTCTCTCTCTCTCTCTTTCCACCGTAATCATACGAGAAAAGGGATGACCTATCGCCGGGGAAAAGAAAACAACGAGTTATGACGAAGAACAAAAAGAAGAAGAGGACTCTCGTGTGAAAAATGCCTTGGAAACGAGAAAACAAACTTCGCAACCAAAGAATAACGAATTCTTTGGAGAGGTGGGAAGAGCAAAACTTGACTTCTCCTAATTTCGGACGTAATCCAATACTTTTGGGGGCATATATAGTGGTCATTTGTTGAGAAAAATGGGTCGGATCATGTGGTCATTTGGGATGGAGGGTCGGGTTTCAGGGAGAAGCGTTGTTTTTGAGGGGGGATGGGTTACGGTAGGTGGAGCTGCTAGGACTTGCAAATTCAAGTCCGTTTTTTCCGTCAGTTTTTTTTTGGGTTCGAGATTTTTATCAGAATAGCATACAGAAGGTTTTTTTCAAGAGGTTGCCTGAACCATAGATCCGGAACTAGACGAGGAAGTTAATTGAATGACCTATCCGGAAAATAAACAAGTAATAAAAGGGGATGAGAACCTCCTCAATTATTTTCTCTGAAAACTGAGCGCTAATCCAAATTGGGTTAAGAAAAACCGGATTTCGAAGGGTATTCTAGGAATATGGTAATGAGGTGTTGAGAAAAAGAAGGGGACAGCGATTCTAGGGTAAATAGAGTCATTAAAAAGAAGAAAAGATGTTTATAAACACAGAAGAACAGATGTTCCGAGGACCAGAGGTTACAGGGGTCAGAGATCACGTTCCAGGTGCAGCAGGGGCTGAAAGTGACGTGGTCTCGAGGATTCAACAGGTGGCAATTGTTGAAATTTTGATCAGTAATTTATGAGGTTTATTGGGAAGATAGATGATTAAAAAAGGGGCGGTGCATTAATTTTAACATTTTTTCTTGGTAATAAAAGGTATCGTTTTTCGGAATATTTTTTGGTTTGAGTACTAAATTTTTCTAAAAAAAAAGGGTTTTTTCTGCTTCTTTTACAAGTCGAAATTTTATTCTTTTCGCCTACTTCATCAGGATTCAAAAAGCAATGTCAGCAAATTCGCTCTAGCGCACTGGGCGAATTTCTGGTTTTAAATTCAAACGCGTGGAAAAAATACGTGAATTTCACATTTTTTTGGTATTTTTACGTGAAAAAAGCTTAAATTTTACGTTTTTTCGGTATTTTTACGTGAAAAAAGCTTAAATTTTACGGTTTTTTCGGGATTTTACGTGAAAAAAACTTAAATTTTACGTTTTTTCGGTATTTTTACGTGAAAAAAGCTTACATTTTACTTTTTTTCAGGTATTATCACGTGAAAAAAACTTAATTTCACGTTTAATACTCAGTCAACGAAAAATAGCGAGTTGAACTCCTGTTCATGCAGGTCCCCATTCTCAAAAAAAGAAAAAAGCCATTAAGACTAAAAAAATTCAAACATTTTCGAAAACTGGGTAATAAAAAAGAAAAAAGCCATGTTTTCATTTCCGAACAAAAAACCAAAACATCTCCAAAAGGACCCGTTCCATTTTGCTGTTTGGTGTGGTCTTCTTTTCAAAAAAGATGGACTCAAGGACCAAGGCGACACTCATTCAGATTTTATTCCGCTTTTCTCAGAGATGGGGGGTGGGAAAACATATTTTTTTCTAGGTTCTTCAGAAGTCGTCTGTGAGGCTCGTGATCCAGAATCAAGGGAAGGAAAACACCTTTCATAACTGAAACACGCGGCGGACCCTTCTAAGATCGTCGACCAAAACAATTCATTCTGAAGACGTCACGCGGAGTTTTTTGAGAAAATAGAGGCGACTACTAAATACTCGTTTATAATAATGTCTCATCGACAACTCTGAATAATATAAATATCGGACTTTACTTTTTTCTAGTTGATCAATGATTCATCAACATGTGGAAATGAATATTCTCATCTCGAAACAGATGTCGATTTACGAGCAGTCGGAATGCAAAAACGAATAGAAAAAGTGTTCCAGGAAACTGGAAGGGATCCAATTTCAGATGTCAAAAGACGCTGAAATTCGTGTTTTTCGATGTTTTTGGATGTCTACAGACAGACAGGGGGTTGTTTGGAGAGCAGGAAGTATTATTTTAATATTCTAAAGTCATTGTTTTGGTTTTTAGAAATTTTTTAAATAATGGGGGCTACTGTAGGTTTTTTGTTTGCTGAAAAGCAAAATAAATTTCCTATTTTTACAGAGATCGTAAATTTAATTTATTAATCTTTTTATCTGAAATCTTTTAGGGAAAATTAATTTGCTTGTTTGATTTTAATTAATATTTTAAAATTCCAAAAATATATTCGGAATTTTAATATTTGAGCTTACGGTAACATTAAAGGCGCAGCTGCAATGTTTTCATCGGGTCCCATTACGTCAGCCTAAAATTATATTTTTTCTGCAAAAAAATTTCGTTTGCGTTCCATTTTTTTTCTTTGTTTCAGCAGATTTCGGCTTTTTTTAGTATAGCTTTTTGATATTAATTTTTTCCACATTTTTTCCTCCTTTCGATCAGCAAAAAATAAAAATTCTGACCGTTGAACTTCACAAGTAATTTCGAAACACTTCTCCTCCCAATTCTCATTTCAAAACAGATGAAAACCGCCACTAAAAAGTGTCTGTTCCTTTCTATTTTCACGTGAACTTTTCTCGAATTCTCTTCACTTCTCACAGTGCACTTTCCACTTTTTCTCTGCTCTCCATCACCATGTTTACGAGACGAAATAGCACGGCGGCGATGAGAGTCGGCAGACATCGAGACAAACAAACAACAATTTTTTCGCTTTTTTGGCGTTGCCAACGCTCGCATTCTGTCCTGTCTTATTGCTGTGATATTACTTCTCTTCTTCATTCCAATTTCGTCGAAAAATGTCTGATTCAGAGGAAAAGTGAGTGGAAATAGAGATTTTTGTGTAACTCGGCGAAAAAACAAAACAACTGGCGACCCCGAATCCATGTGGACAGCGGCGCGGCCTCCAAAGACCGAAAAATCATCGATTTGTGAAGTTAGCCTAGAGTTTATCCGTTTTTTATAGTTTTTTCGGACTTTTGATCAAAATCAAAATTTTGATTCAGTATTTCGAAATCGCTTTGTCTCTAGGTTCTATTTAGTCGACGTGTCTCAAGTGTTTTCGATATGAAATTCTTAATTTTCTTTCAAAAACGAAGTCGCTCGTTGGTTTTGGTTATCTCGTAACTTTCGCGATGAGTCAGCGAACTTCGGTCAATATTTAACAATGACCCCTAACTTTAGGCGTAACACTGGTCATTTCCTTCACTTTTAAACCCGAAAAGTTTTCTCTTTATCATTCAAAATCAATTCCAGTATGGCTCTTCTCCTTCAATCGGAGACCGACTTCGGTCTAAGCCTCCTCCGTCAGCAGAACCTCTCCGAATCCCTCGTCTTCTCACCGCTCTCGATCGCCCTTGCCTTATCCCTGGTCCACGTGGCAGCCAACGGAGAAACCCGGAATGAAATCCGCGAAGCGCTTGTCCGCGGAGCCACCGATGAGCAATTCGAACAACACTTTGCCAACATCTCGGCGGCTTTGCTAGCAGCTGAAAAAGGAACACAAGTTAACATTGCTAATCATGTATTCTCGAAGTAAGTCATTTTTCTTTAGATAAATTGAAAAATTTTTTAAATTTCAGATCCGGATTCTCTATCAAACAATCATACTTGGACGCAGTAAAGAAACTCTACAACGCCGGCGCCTCTTCATTAGACTTCAGCGATAAGGAAGCGTCTGCAGAAGCGATCAACAAGTTCGTTCGAGAGAACACCGGGGATCACATCAAAAAGATCATCAGTGCGGATAGTATCAAAGAGGATCTTGTGGCTGTGCTGACCAACGCTCTCTACTTCAAAGCCGACTGGCTGAACAAGTTCAAAAAGGAGTCCACGTTCAAAAGGGAGTTCTTCAGTTCGGAGGACTCGAAACGAGAGATTGACTTCCTCCACGCCTCGATGGTTCACAGAAGCTACGCGGAGAACGATCAGTTCCAAGTGCTCAGTCTTCCGTATAAGGACGAAACGTTCGCTTTGACGATCTTCCTTCCGAAGACCCGCTTCGGATTGGCTGATGCTCTCAAGTCCATCGACTCGGCCACCATTCAACACCTTCTTTCGAATGTCTCCGACACTTTTGTCAATGTAATTTCAAAATCATTTCACTTTTTTTAATGAAATTCAAATTTCAGGTGAGAATTCCAAAATGGAAGATCGAAACGGAACTCGGACTTAACGAGGCCCTCCAATCCATCGGAATCAAGAAGGCGTTCAGTGGCGACGCGGATCTCGGCAACCTCGCCGACGGCGTCTTCGTCTCCGCTGTCACCCACAAAGCTCTCATTGAGGTGAGCAATCTTCCATTTCGTTTTGCTGTGCTTGACTCACTAACCCCGCCCCTTTCTCTTCCCTCTCCGAACCACCAGTCACGCTGCGTCTTCTAGGTTGACGAAGATGGAACGAAAGCCGCCGCCGCTACGACCGTCTCAATCTCGTTGAAATCGGCAATGTTCCCGATCGACGAACCCATCGAATTCCGAGCCGATCACCCGTTCCTTTTCGTTCTCTCCAAGGATAATCATCCGCTTTTTGTCGGACTTCATCATTAATTTTAATGAGAGCTAGAAAGAGCGATTTGTATATTTCTTTTTTGCTATTAACGCGTTTTTCATAACGCCCCTAATTTTGATAATTTTGTCGTCGCGAGAATGTAAAAATTGTGTAACATAAAACGAATAAGTATTATGATAATCAAAATCGCTAACAGGTCGACGAGGCTGGAACCACTGCCGCCGCCGCCACAGTCGCAATGGTGACACGGAAATCGGCGAAACACTTCATGGGAAAGACAGTCGATTTCCACGCGGATCACCCGTTTCTCTTTGTTTTATCACAGAATAATCATCCACTTTTTCTAGGAATTCATCATTGATCCCAGAGATAAAATTCTAGAATTTTCCCTGTACGAAAAATTCAAATTCCCTCCGAACGCATGCCTCTTTTCCCTGTTTGTTCAATAGAGCGAGTCGCAGCGCGCAATTCAAAAAACTAGCGTCTGCAAACGCGCCCTACCGAATCTAAAAGAATCTCAGTAGAGCGCGCTTTCTGACGCTTCTTTTTTAAAAAACACAGTTATATAAATTCAGGTAGACGAATTGGGAACAGTTGCCGCCGCGGTAACTGTTGTCGAAGGGAGTCGGTCTCGTCGTCCGCGGCCTCCGCCATCGTTGGATTTCCACGCGGATCATCCGTTTTTCTTCGTTTTATCACAGAATAATCATCCACTTTTCATCGGGATTCATCATTAAAATAATTTTGAATAAACTCCTCGGAAACCAAAAATTCAAATTCCCTTCGATCGCATGTCTCTTTTCCCTTCTGTTCAATAGAGCGCGATTGCCGTCAGCTAGCTGCGTGCTTGGAACGTGCGCGCGAAAAAGCAGCGTCTGCAAACGCGCCCCACCGAATTGCGCTGGAGCGCGTTTACTCACGCTTCTTTTTTTGAATTTTTGCGCTAAAAAAATGTACAAAAATTCAGGTAGACGAAGCCGGAACAATTGCCGCCGCGGCGACCGCTGTAATGGTAAGCCGCTCCTGTCGGCCAAAAGCTCCGCCATTGACGCCGCTCAACTTCCACGCCGATCACCCGTTTTTCTTCGTTCTTTCTCAGAATAATCATCCACTTTTCTTTGGAACCCATTACTAGATTTTTATAAAAATAAATCAGACGTTCCCAGCTAATCCAGTAAGAACTCTGTCGAGTTGCGGCGGAAGACAGCACTCCATTTGAATATTGAAGAATGCGCGAAGTTTGTTGAGTTCGGTTAGCCAGAAGCGAATGTCGATTTGAAGAAGGGCTGGGAGATTGACAAGAGCGCTTAGGTCAAGACTTTTTGGCACTTTCCCGATACCGGTTTGCGTCGTGTTCCCCGTCTCCATTGGGTTAGTGCATCTGGAATATTCTGGATAAGAAGAGCCCGATTTTCTAGGCATACCTCGCATAAATATACTCAAAAAGTTTCGCGTTGTCTATTCCACCAGGCCACGCCACTTTCCCATCCACCTCTTGGTACAAGTTAGTAAAGAAAATGGGCGGTGGGAGAGGGGCCTCGTAGGTATCCGAGCTCTCCGAAGACGTTGACTTGACCCCTATTCCCATTTCCAGCCAATGGTTCACGAATTTCGCGAAACTGTAGTTTATGGAATCTGGACGAAGCATCGGGCATTCGGTCATCTGTGGCTCAGTGCTTTCATGAGATCCCGCTTTGGGTTTAGGGAGGCTCACACGAATTCCAGCCGCTAGACATACTCCCTCTTCCCATGAATTAGCCTCAAGGATCAGTGGGAATTGATCGTGACGTCGGTTGGCGAAGATGTAGGCGGAAATCGGAACGCCGACGTCTGACTCCCATTTCGTTTTTTGGGGATTAAAACTCTCGATTTGGTATTCCGAAGTGGTCCCCGCCAATAGGTTCGAGAGATTTTTCGTTGTTCCGGTGTCGGCCATCTCATCGTTTTCCGGATCGAATGCGTACACTTTTCCGTTATACCAATGAATCCAGACTGTCTTCTCACTAATCACCTCTATCTAAAACTCACGTTTTATTTGAGATTACTGTAGCTATTACCTTCCACCCTGGAGACAGCCCAGAAGCTAATTGAAGACTCTCCACACTAGTCAGACTACTGTAGCACATGTAAATCTTCTCGTTTTTGGGATCTGGAAAGATTCAAATGTTGTGAAGAACATAGATCAAAATCTGACTTGTTATCGCCAGAATCGCCGCATTTTCCGCGAGAAATCCTCGTTTGGCACCGATCCAAGAGGCGGCATGAAGTGAGAATGTTTTGCCGAATCGAGGCGTTTTGCCAAATGAGTGACCGTGTGCCCAGACTTCTTGCTCATCGTGTTTCAGGACGATGAAACTGCCGACAGGGGGTTCGATTGGAGGTGGGGAGACGATACGGCGGATGATGGGACGTGGCATTCCGATGGAGTGGACACTGCGAAGGAAGTTGGTAGTGGCTGCCACGCAATCCCAGACGCTTGACAAAATTCTGGAAGCCAAAAATTACAGAGTTGTGAAATTTGGGCGCGAAAGAAAAAATTACCCCTTTTCAAGAAAATTTTTCGACCTTTTTTTGGCTAAAAAGTGTTCAAAAGGACTTTTTCTCTAACGATATTTGAATTTAAGATCGGAAATCACCGAAAAATTTTTCAGTCCAAAATTCTAAAATTTTCGATTCTGAACTCCCAGTGGAACACAGGGCCCACCGGGCCGGACAAGTCGGAAAAATTATTTGAAAATCGAAAAAGAGACCAACCTAAAAGTGGATCTCAAATTCAGTACCAACACCGGGTCATCAGTGATTTGTACCCCTACCACCGAATGACGGCTGCCAATCCATCCCATAGAGAATGGTACCAGGTACATAGTCCTTCCTGTCATGCACCCACTGAACCGTTTTTCTTTGGCGAATTCGAAATGCTTCGTGGACATGTAATGAGAGCTCAGACGGACGTTCTCCGCGCTATCACTCGAGTTGGACGGTTGGCTCCCTGGGGACCCGGCTAACCCCGGTTCAGCATCCATCCGGTCCTTGGTAATCACATGAACATCGTCGAATCCAATATCCGAGAGCTTTAAATGAAGACGATCCAGAGTTTTTTGCTCGTCACTTCCGAATTCATTGGCAATGGCGTCACGGAGTTCCTGAGCTTCGAACACCGATCCGTTGCAGATTCGAATCGACGCGGGCTTCATTAGTTGGACGGATTCATTCAGGAAGATCAGAACTTCTGGGGAAAGCCAAGAGAGGTCTCCTTTCACAACGGGGACCTGGCCGTAGTTGGGCACTATCAAATGATTGGTCTGTCGGGGTACGATGAACTGACACACTTCGTTGAGACGGTCTCGTGCTTGGATACTTGGAAATTCTGGGAACTTGGGGGTTTTTTGAATTTTTTGGTGGAACTTACTGCATGTCGGACACTCTGTCTCTTTCATCATTTTTGAATATAACTTAGGAATAATTATTTAAAAAGGCTTAGGGACACGTGTCTTGAATAGAGCCAAGGTCACACGGTTTTAAAAAAGTTTATGCAATTCTTATGCAAAAACCAGTTAGCAGATAAAATACTGGATCCTGTGGTGGACTTGTGAAGAAGATTCTCATCTAAATCTTCTTCCCGAGATCCATATCCCTCCTCATTCGAATAAACTTGTCACTTGGTAGTCAGTCGTCATGTCCCCAAATTATTCGGTGAACACTGTCATTCTTTTTGTGGTTTTTGGAGGCAATGCTCTTCTAAAAAGGAATTTTGATACGAGGGTGAGTGCAGATTGGTGGTTACCG
The DNA here is from genome assembly GCA_016735795.1 of Caenorhabditis tropicalis. NCBI lineage: Eukaryota > Metazoa > Nematoda > Chromadorea > Rhabditida > Rhabditidae > Caenorhabditis > Caenorhabditis tropicalis. Next base: position 1,976,917 of record CM028618.1, read on the forward strand.
TACCCCCCTGGCTTCAGGATAACGTCGATGGGCTCCATCGCTCTGCGGAATGTGTTCAGGAGACTATCGAGCCTCTAATGGTCGGTAATCTTTGGCAATTCTGGGATAGATTCCCGTATATTGTGAATAAATGCTCGCCTTCTCTGAAAGACGTGACACTTGGAGAGTTCCCGAATTCGGATGAATTCAAATATCATTTTCTTCCGCTCCACAGACTCCCAAATTGCTCGATCATCTCTCTGGGCATTGGAAAAGATGTGAAAGCGGAAAAGAAAATGAAAAGTATGATGCCACAATGCGATTTCTTTGGCGCTGATCCAGTCGATGAGGATAATAATGAGCTATTCTCCAATTTCGGACAGTTTTTTAATATGGCCGTCGGGGATCGAAACGGAAGTTTTCGGTCGTATGTTCTAGAGGAGATTTATAGGTATCAAGAGGTGCTGACTATTGATTTGGCCACTTTTATAAGGACTAATGTAAGGTTTTGGAAAGAAGTCGAAGGGAGAGGAGATAATTTTTGTAGATAAAGCAAAAAACAATTGATCAGCTAATGGTGGATATCGAGCATGCCGAGTATCCAGTTTTTCCGTTTATCGAGGAGAAGGGACAGTTGGAGGATTGGGGAATTCATGTTTGTCAGGTACGTTTTTTGGGGTGGAGGGTGAATACGGTAGCCTCATGGTATCGAGCTTGTAAAAATTAGGTTTGGTACGTGGTACCTACAGTACCGGCTAAAAATCTCGACTGGATTTTTTTGACACTACGCGCGGATATACAGCGAAAGTGTGCAATCGCGCTCTGTTGAACTAGTGTTAAACTTCCGGCCTAAAACTGAACTTTTCAGAGCTGAAATAATTTTTTTTGGAAATTTTTTTCGAATATGTATAATTCAGGTCACTTGGAACCCTGCAAAACTATTTTCGTGCGCCGGAATAATTTCTGAACAGTTAAAAGTTTAGGACCTCCTATTTTTTAGCAACAGAGCGCGATTGCACACTTTCACTCTATATCCCCGTGACACTAGTCACCTGAGTTCTAGTTAAGTTTAAAAGAGTTACTTAGGATTACGGTACTGTACTTGTGATTACTGTAGAAGTACTGTAGTCCCATGACCCGAGGGTTCTAGTACCGTATAAGCTAGAAAATCTTGGCTCCTTCCAGTAAGAGCCTTAAGACTACAGTACTACCCTAAAGTTCCATCTAAAATTTTCTGGCTCTAATCACCACCGCTCTAGCCTAGTTTACCTACAATACCAATCTCAGATCAACATCGAAATCCACAGTCCAACTGACGAGGACCGTGAGACCTTTGCCAGTTTCCTCCGGAAAAACTTTGTGACTCATCAGTGGATCTTTGTCAATTCGGAAATCCATCCCTTCTTCAAGCACATTAGGTCGGTTCCTCCCTCCTAATCTAACTCCTAAACCACAATGTTCCAGGTTATTCATGGTAAACGGGCGGAATCGAGAGTGTCTGAAACGGTATTTCGTGACGGATAACAAGAAGAGGATCACGAGTAAAACGAGAGAAATTCATATTGAGGATCATCTTTTTCAATGAGAAATTGAGAGTTAGGAGGCGTAGAATTCAGAATTTTTGATTTTTTTTATTTCGAAAAATAAATAAGTTTATTGATAACACCCGTAATCAAACGACCAGGAAGGGTTTTTGAAGTAATGAAAAGTGAATGGTTGGGATGAGGGACCGGATATATACTCGGCATTAGTATGAACACAATTGATATCTTTCCTCTGAGGAAGTATACATTTCTCATAATTCAGACATTCCGTCACCGGTCGTCCATGATACTGAATTAGGTAACATTTGAATAAAAGTGTCGAATAATAGTCGAAAGTTGAAAGATTTGTTCTAGAAATGATCGAATTATTTTTCATTCGTAGAATATCGTCGTGGATTGCAATGACGTCATTTTGATGGATTGTTTCGTTGAAAAACATGAGTCGATATTTCTTCAGATCGTTCATTCTATCCGCTTGGAAATGTTCTTCGAGATGGATGATGTGGGGCGTGGCAATGGTGATTCTGGAGAAAGGGGAAGGAGTTTTTTCAATGGGAATGACTTTTTTTACGTAAACCTGATCAGAATGGAGTCGAAATTCGATCAGAACTTGACCAAAATTTAACCAAAGTCTGACCGATTTCTGACCAAAACTTGACCAATATTTGAGCAAATTCTGACTAGAATTTGACCAACTGACCGATTTGACCAAAATCTGACCTGAACTTGACATGGTTTGACTCAGACTCGATCGAAATCTGACCAGTGTCTGACCAAAATCTGATCAACTCTGACCAACATTGAGCTACGGTTTGACCAGGGTCTGACTAAAATTTGAATGAACCCCGACCAAAACCTGATCAATTTCTGAACACCACGTGACCAAAATCTAACCAGTCAACCTTAAAGAACCTATGGGTGATCGAAACCAATATTTTTTTTTGATCAATATTTGAAAAAAAATCTGGCCAAGATTGAACCAAGGTCTGACCAGGACCAGACCAAGATTTGACAGATACCCGACCAAAACCAGACTTAACTCTGATAGAATTTTGAATATTATTTGAGAAATTCCTGACTAAAATCTGATTAATTTCTGATCAATTTTTGACAAAACCTGACCAAATTCTGACAAAAGTTTGACCAATACCTGACTCAGGTTCGATCGATCAGGGTTTGACCAAAACTCGATCAAAACCTGACCAAAACCTGACCTTAACTAGCCAAGACTTGATCAACAGTTGAGCCTGAACTGAGACTGCCCAATATTTGACCAAACCCTGACCGAATTATGATCAATGTCTGAGCAATTTCTGACCAAAATTTGACCAATATCCGATCAACTTCTGACCAAAGCCTGATCAATACTTGAGCAAATTCTGACCGTGTCATGATCAAACAGCTGATTTAGGGCTAGAACCAAGTTTGACTAAATTCTGATCAATTATTGACCAAACTTAACCAATAATTGACCACAACGTAACCAGATCATGATCAAATTCTGACAACAGTTTGATCAGAATCTGAACAAAATTGGTCAAGCTCCGATCAATTTCTGACCAAAGCCTGATCAATGTTTGAGCAAATCATAACCGAGGTTTGATCAAAAAGTTGCTACGACTGACCAAGTCTGACTAAACCTGACTAGGATTCGACCGTTGCCTGACCAGGACCTCACAAAATTCTGATCAATGCTTGAGCTATTTTTGATCAAAATTTGGTCAAGGTTTGATCATTAATAAACCACGCCCCCAATAAAATCAAACACTCACTTGTTCTCCATTCCAGTGTATTCCCAACTATTCCTATGCGCTTCTGGCTTCAAAACCACTCTCTCCTCTTCAGGTTCCAGAGTTCTTAGACTATCAACCAGCCGATGAAAATTGTATTCAGTTAGATTCTCGGCTGAAAACGAAATTTTATTTTTAATATAATAACTTGTTATTTACCTTTAACAAACTGATGTGATCGTCTTCCATAGATCAAAGACGAGGCGCCGGGGGTCCATGCAGCATTGAATTCCTCTAAATAGGTCGGATAGAGAAGTGGGAATAGGATATCGTCCATATCAAAGAAAGCAATGTATTCAGTTGCTTCCTAGAGAAAAAAAACCTAATAAAAATAGTTTTTGGAGTCAAACTTTATACTGTAACAAGCAATCTGTCATTGCCGAATTTCTAGACTGTGAATTCATATTTGGCTCAAAAAACTGGGAACCGGGGCTAGGGAACTTCATCCGAAGCCACAATTCCATCGTCAAATATCCCTGACGCTCATATTCTTTCATCAATTCAAAATATCCATTTACAATAGACACAATGTAGACATGTAAGTGACCTCCAAACCTAAAATAATTGGTTGAGCCGTATAAAAAAGCCTATGACAAACCGATTGGCAGTGTGAACGTGCATCAAAAAGGTCTGCCATTGCTCGGCGACAAATTGAGGGTTGATACAGATAATCACAGGTTTCGGGGCTGTGAAACGAGCGATTTTAAATGGGATTTCCGTCTTGGTTCCATTCGAATCAAGCTCTAGTTTTATCAGATTCTCTATTGTGTTTCCAATGGCAACTGTCGGTGAGTACCTGCATTCGGGTGTCTCGTACCTGAATTGGGGAGAGTTTCGGAGGGGTTTTACTGTATTTAGACTCGAATTTTTTTGACGTTGTAGAAGTGAAAATGATAAAGTTTGGTTAGTTTCACACAGTAGGGCTAATTAAAATTCGGTAGCCCGCTCAGGAAAAAGTGACGAAAAAAAATCTGGACCCCAAAAACCAGCCCCCCCCCCCTAGCCTGTATATTTTCTATTCCCCGTGTGGAACCCGCCCAAATCTATCATTTTCTCCCCTCAATCGGTTAGAAATTCTGAGTTTTATAGGAGTTAGGGCCCGGTTTCGTCACTGTGACCCCTATTGTTCAAATAAACTCACGCCATCGACTTAGCTAATCCTGCCTCAGAATTAGTACCATTAGAACCCACAAAACCAAACGAGTAGTTTTTTGAATCAAAATTTTTCGAGTCTACGATCATATGCAAGGCGATCGCATTTCTACCGAGCCTGAAAACATTGATTAAAAATCGAATAAATATTTTTGAACTTACGATTTAGAAATCGGATAATAGTAGGCTGAATTTACAAAGACATGAGTGACCGGAACCTTCCGGGTCAGCCGTTCAGACTCATCTGATAACAAGAATTCCGAGACTGGAGGAGCGGGCGTTCCATCTACGATTTCCGAAGTATCTTCATCTTCTTCTAGAGGCTTTGGAACTAAGTCTCTCAGTGAGTTTAACAAATAATACAGATAACAGAGGAATGAGATAAGCACAAAATACAAAAACAGCCGTTTCGCTCTACTCCGAGCATACAGTAATCCATTAAAGGTTCTCTCTTCGTTAATCCAGAAAGGCAATTTCATGTTGAAAAATATAAGAAATGAGGGGGGAAAAAGAATAAATCGCAAAAGCTGATCTCGACCGGTTTTCCTGAGAAGAAACTACACACAAATAGAGTTCGAATCTTCTCGGAATCTAGCACGGATCACAACGAACAATGACGTTGAGATGGAAGTGGCGGATAACGGGGGAAGCGGAAGAGCGCAAGTTTTTGGGGTTGCTGAGTTCAAATTTAAAGGTTGGCATTCAGTTTGGCACGGTGCCAGGTAGCCAGCCAGAGTACTGAGGTAACGCTGGCTAGTTTGGTACCATCCAATCTGTCAGATTTATTTTCTGTCTTGTCCAAAGATATTTTTTAAGGATTCTCCAATAAAATAAAATAAAAATTATAGAAAAATTATAAAAATTATAAAAAAATCATTAAAAAATTATAACATGAACTGAAACTTAAAGGTTCAGGGCGGCGATACCTGCTTTAGATAGATCTAGCTCACTTTTGTCTTTTCTCTCTCTCTCTCTCTCTCTCTCTCTCTCTCTCTCTCTCCCTCCCTTCACTTTTAGATTCCGTGAATCCCTTCTGCCTTCTTCTCAGATCTTATCTATATCTGATTTATTCTTTTATTTATCCATTTCTTCAAAAAATATCAGGTTGAGTCAAAATTATTGTACCACTTTCGAAAAAAATTCAAGTCATGATTTTTTCGTTTCTTCCGAATATCTGTCAGTATATTCTGTATCACAACAATGGACACCCAACTGACAACCGATGTGAAAAAAAAAACATGAAGCATTTCGATAGCTTCTCAAATATTCTAGGCAAAACAGAACATGTGGTACAATAATTTTGACTCAACCTGATAACAAAAAAACATCAAAATACAGTAACCCGATCCCCCATTGGAATCGACGACTTTTTCGAAGTCGTCGCCACAGAATCCAAATCTTTCCAAAAAACAAACAACTGCCAATATTGTCTCCGGATTTTTCGATTCGTGCCAACGATTGTGAGACTGTTGAATGAGACAAGGAATATGAGAAAGATTCTACTCTGGAAACTTTTTTTTTTAATTTTTGGAGGGATTTTTAAAGTTACAAGCTCATTGGAGATTTTTGAGTTTCCCGAGAATTGGAACATCATGTCTAAATTGAAACAGGAAACCAGAATATTTGGGAATATATGGAGAATTGTGATTAGAAGGAGACTCTGAAAATAAATATGATCAGGAGCACGGTTTTCCGGATACCTTATCATAATTAAACTTATATTTCTTGAGCCGGTATACTGTAGCCAGGCTTGCCAGAATCCCGATCAACGTGTCGGTGATTGTCAGAATAATAATGATGGTACGGTGGGTGTTAAAAGAAAAAATGCCAGTCAAGGAGTACTGTACTTGAGTACCGTAATCTTTAAACCAGAAATAAATCATTAAAAGTCCACCTGGCAGGGTGCAAATAAAGGAGAGGGTTGTTATCCCGATAAAATATTTTTTGATGGATACATTATCAAAATGGGTGTTGTACCAGACACAAGTGGCACAGAATCGGTTAATCGACAGTAGAATATTGGCAAAATGATTGAAAAATACTCCAAAATATGAGGTGACAACGAGGGACACGAAAATGATTTTCGGAAGGAATCTGGTATAGTGAACGAATTCTGAAGAGAGCATTGAGAAGCAGTAGATGACGTCAGAGACGCCCATTAGGTAGAAAATTAGGAAGAAACCGGTTTTGGCTTTTCTGATGATTAATAGGAGTAGGGAGTAATGAATGGTAACTGGAATACAGTAGAGGCAGAGGTAAAATGGATCGAAGAGTCGCCACGTTTCGAATTTCTCAGAGGAGGACATGGGGAATGAGGGGAGTAAGAAAATAAAAAGAGAGAGAAAAAGGATGATGAAATGAAAAATTGGGACCACGAGGCATACGACCAAGCCTATTATTATTTCGGTGGCTCACACCACCCATTCAAAATACCGTAATCCTCTCACTGGGAGCGGTGAACGCCTTGCTGACAGAGTTCCGGAACCGGAAGATTTTTTTGGTTGGGCACAACATTTTGAGATACTCCTGACGGATTTGTCTATTTGTGCAGACTATTGTAAGGCTGTTGAAAGAGACGAGGAAGACGAGGAACATTCGGCTCTGAAAGGTACTGTAGGTTCACCGTTCACCAGTATGCTAACCCTACCAGCTCATTCATAAACCTGGAGTCCCCGGATATTTGGAATATCATATCCAAGTTGAACATAGTCACTAGGGCGTCTGGGAATATATGAAGGGTGGTGACAAGGAGAAGACTCTGAAACCAGCTTGGAACAAGAGCACGGTGGTACTGTACCTTGTCATAACTGATTTTGTACTTCCTCAAGCGATAAATTGTACAGAGACTAGTCAAACCTCCGACAACACCATCGCTTATCATCATGCAAATAATTATAGAGCGGTGGGTGTTGAAAGATTCGAATCCTGGGGAAAAGAACAGAAGTAAATTTTGAGGATGGTGCTACCTGTTTTCCCATATTGCGCTTGGATACCGTAGTCTTTAAGAAGGTATACAAACATAAGGATTCCACCGGGGAGGGTTGCTACCAAGGCCAGGGAAGCAATGATAAGGAAGTAGAATTTGATGCAATAGTGAGTGAAGTACTGGAAATTTAGGGGTGGTAGGGTACACCGTTGCCCTGTAGGGTCGCACCCTTGGCGCACACTGCGCGGGGTACCACCCTCTAAAAGGTACCACCCCCTAAAGGGTACCACTTCCCGAGGGAAACTTTACTTACCGTATTATACCAAACACACGTGGCACAAAACCTATTCAGTGACAGTAACCCATTTGACAGCAGATTAAAAAAGACACCGTAATAAGACAATACCACACAAATGACAAAAGAAAACTCCGATAGCCACTGGGTATAATGCAATAACTCGCAGCCCAACATGGAAAAGCAATAAATGACATCAGAGACCCCGAGGATAGTGAAAATGAAATGGAAACTATTTGGTTCTTGAAGTCTCCAAATCGCGCGAAGCACTAGAATATAGTGAATGGTGACTGGGATGATGAATAGGAGGTAGAGGGGGTCGAATAGTCGCCATGTTTCGAAATGGAATCTGTTGACTGGGGTGGACATTTTTCTTTGAAGAATAGGAAGGGAGGGGGGAGGTGAGGAGGAAAAAAGAAGAGGCGAACCTATAATTATTTTTTTGTTTTGGGGGGCTCTCTCGATTTTTGAGAGATCAAACATTGTGGGTACTTTTCGCTTTTTGTCTTGTAGTTTGTGGGAACTTGTGCTTAGTAGGTTTATTTTTCTGATTGAATGTTGGAATGATAAGGGACATAAGACCAGTGGAAGGAAAGGGTTCGTGGCCAGATGATAGCAAGATGATAGTACCAAAAGAAACTCTACAACTTCCTTCTTTTAATCGCCTTCTCCTTCTGTTTCAGAATTTCCCTGCACTTTGCTTCCTCGACTCTCAATAACTCCTCCCTTGACTGACGATCATCGAGCTTCTGCTGTTCTGTTCTGAACTCAACCGGTCTTGTGGCACAGTTATGCTGCTTGAACAAGCCCCCATCATTGAATGAGGTCTTCTCCATATTTTTGAACCAGTTAAGGGAGCACCTCTCAATCTGAAAGCATTCCACATGAGAGCCCACGTTGGCTGGCCGGATGCGTCCGGAGACGGACAACTGAAATTTTTTAGTTGAGAGCAATTTAAACTTTGAAAACTCACGAGAGCTCCGCCCGCTGCCGCATGAAAATTGGCGAATCGCTGGGCATGAAAGAAGGCTTCGAGCCCTTCCAACGGCCCCGAATTGATGAGTCCCTGAAATTCTTCGATATGCTGGAAAAATAAGGTGAGGCTTACACGAGATCGAAATCTGGAAAAATTGTCTATCATAGAGACGGTTGTGTTGATCTCTCTGGACATATCCATTTTGAATGGGTTGAACGAGTGGAGGGTCTCCTTGAGTATAGGAAGGTTGAGGGGAAGGCGAGTGCTGGCTGCTGGAGAAAGAATGAGAATCCTCACGATGTTGTCTAAAAAAAAGTTCGGCTCTATTGTAGAATAGGGGTCCCTTCGAAGTATAGGGGTCCCCTAAAAAATAGGGGTCCCTTCAACCTACATGAAAAGAATAGGGGTCCCTTCAAACTTCATCAGAAAAATAGGGGTCCCTTCAGAAAAATAAGGGTCCCTTCATCAGGCTCATAAGACCCCAAAAAATAGGGGTCCCTTCAACCTGTATGAAAAGAATAGGGGTCCCTTCAAACTTCATCAGAAAAATAGGGGTCCCTTCAGAAAAATAAGGGTCCCTTCATCAGGCTCATAAGACCCCAAAAAAATAGGGGTCCCTTCAACCTGTATGAAAAGAATAGGGGTCCCTTCAACCTGTATGAAAAGAATAGGGGTCCCTTCAGAAAAATAGGGGTCCCTTCAGGCTTAATAAGCTCAAAAAATATACAAGGGACCCCTATTTTTCTGAAGGGACCCCTATTCTTTTTCCACAAATTGAAGGGACCCCTATTTTTTGGGGTCCTGTATCGCCTGGCGAAGGGACCCCTATTCTTCTGAAAGGACCCCTTTTTTTCTGAGTGGGTCTGAAGGGACCCCTATTTTTCTAAGGTCTTATCATGCCTGATGAAGGGACCCCTTTTTTTCCGAAGGGACCCCTATTTTTCTGATGAAGGTTGAAGGGACCCCTATTTTTCTGAGGGGGTCTGAAGGGACCCCTATTTTTTTAGGGGACCCCTATACTTCGAAGGGACCTCTAAACTACAATAGAGCCAAAAGTTCTATAAAAAATGGAAAAGGTAGTGATTTTTACAGCTAATCACTGGCTGAGTTTGAAATTTTATAATTTCTCAATGAAAACTCACCGATGGAAAAGCCAGGTATCTTCCACCCGATGTCTCCGTAGTTGGTGATGTCCAGCAGCACCTCCCGCTCAGCGAACGGCCGTAGCTCCTCTGCCACTATGATTCTGGACTTGAATTTTTCATAGCTGAAAAATTGGGATACAATTATTTCTTAAATATGTACTCCTCTTTTGTAGTTTAGGGGTCCCTTCAAAAAATAGGGGTCCTCCAAAAAAACAGGGGACCCTTCAACCTGAGTAGAAAAAATAGGGGTCCCTTCGATTTGCGCAAAAAAATAGGGGACCCTTCAGAAAAACAGGGGTCCCTTCAGGCTTAATAAGCTCAATAATATATAAGCAACCCCTATTTTTTTAATGAAGCCTGAAGGGACCCCTGTTTTTCTGAAGGGTCCCCTATTTTTTCTACTCAGGTTGAAGGGTCCCCTGTTTTTTTTGGAGGACCCCTATTTTTTGAAGGGACCCCTAAACTATAATACAATAGAACCATATGTATGTACTCACTCCTTCTTGAACTTATCCAACGAGACCACTTTCCTTTTCTCTATTCTCTTCTTGAGCCACTGACAATAGACTCTTGTTTGGACACCAGAGTTCCTCCATTTTCGGGTTGCCGGGCGGATAATGAACACTGGGATCATTGAATGCAAGAACTCCGAGAGCTCTTCCGGGGAAGTGAATGGGATCGATTGCTCGTAAGATTCCCGGTGCCGTTCTGGAACATCTTCCTCTTCATCAGAGCACGACAGTTCTCCTTCCTGAAAACTCAGTAATTATGTATGAAAAAAACTCTAGAACTTTCTTACTTCTTTTTCACTTTCATCTGAATCCGATATCATCTCGTGATCGAGGTTGAGTTTCGGGATCTCTTGCTGTGGCTCAACATTCTGAAAATATAAAAAATGAATGAATTTTTTAAAATCGTGTTCACCTCTTTTCTGTTCGGAAATCTCATCCTTTCGAACAACTCCTTCACATTCTGCTGACCATTTACAGTGAGATGGCTCTCCACAAACGTCGTCTTCACAAGAAGATCGAGCAGCTGGGCTTCCGCCTCTTCTCCATTGAGCTTCTTGATTCTGGAGAGTTGCTCCACAGAAGCCTCGAAATCCGGATGCTTTCTGTACTTTTTTCTGAAAATCAAGAGATTTGATACGGTATTTTTTTGCTTCCTTACCTCCAAAGATTCTCCTCGAAGAAGAGTTTGATGGTGCCGTGTTTCTTTCTGTCGGCGGTGTCTTTTTCCATTTTTGCCCTCTCTTTTCTGATGAGCTCCAGTTTCTTGTATGCTAATCGAACATCCATCTCGTCCACGACCTTTTCCGGCAGCTCATCTCTCCATCTGGACGACAGGCGCTCCCCTTTTTGGAGATACGGCTCATCTTGGCGCTGCTCTTCCTGATCTTGACGGTGTGCTCGAGAGCTTCCTTCACGGGATTCCCATCGGATTTGTCCTTTGTGGTTTCTTTTCATTTTTGGTGTACTGAAAGAAAGGTTAGAAGCAAATTCAACAGATGAAAACATGCGATGTTCAAAAGAATGTTTTTCATAATTCAGAATTAAAATTAATTCCAAAAATATTATAGTTTTGGTGTTTAAAGGATATTTACGGTGACAAAACACATATTGGGCCTAGGCAAAAGACTGCTGGAGAGTAACGAGACGCAGTGCAAATCCTAAAATTGTTTTGGAATAAAGGGAGGGAATGTTTATGAGACAGGTTGCCTAAGCGCGCGGCAAATTTGAAAAATGAGGCAACTTGGGTTAGTGGGCGGGTTTCTGCATCCTGACATGGTTTCGGCTTGTTGGCAACACCAGGATGTTATGAGGAAAAGAGGAGAGATGAGCAACTGCGTCTCATTGATTCACTTGTACTCTCTTGCACCTCACACCAACCGATTTGTTCATTGGTTAGTGATACTCATTAAAAGAGAGGAAGCAGAGAAAGTATGTGCATTGATGTCTAATGACCACGAAAGTAGAGATAAGGTTGGAGCGGTATACGAATACTGGAAGAGGAGGGGGACCCCCGGTTATCATGATTGTGAAATACATTTTTTTTTTCTAGAATTTATCGACTTTCTTTGCCTCAAAAATAAAGGCAACTACCACGAAGAAAGACAGAATGAAAGGGTCCAATGCGAGGTTTCAGAACAAGAATGAATAATCGATATGTTGTTATGTTTCTAGGCTAGTAATACTCACGTTGTCTAGTGAGAATAACAGTTTGCACCCCCCTAATAATAAAAAAGGGACACAAAGAAAGACAGGGGAGGAAGAAAGGGGTGAGAAGGCAGTGGTGAGAGGGGAAGAAGGGTGTATACCCCTATCTAAAGGGTGAGAACGACGTATAGGTGAGATCGAAAGGGGGAGAAGATAATACTATGATCCAAATTATTGGTGCTTTCTTTGTGAGGGCGGGGTCAACTTTTCGGTTTATCAAGATCCAATTGTCATCGGCTCGAAAACGGGGGTTGTGCGGGCTGGACCATAACTTTCTTTAGACTTAACATTTCCTGACGATCAAGACCTGGAAAAAAATAGATCTCGGTGAGTTCTGCACGATGAATTTATTTGTAAAGCTGTAGAATTTTTCTGAAAAAAATTACAAGCCAAAAAAAAAGATGAGTCGGGATTTTCGGGGGACCATCCGGACCCGACCCGCTTTTTTTGGGATTAAGATGGTCGAGTTTGAGCCGATTTCTCTATTCCCTACATTCTGGTGACAAAATTCTGCCCGCCGAACCTACTAACACTTTTCTTGTTCCTGTAAAAATAACCCCCTCAGCATTGACTTTCTGATCTCTTTCCAATTTCCAAACTCTATTCTTCAAAAAAGATCGTTTTTGGTCGTTTCTCATTTTTAATGGCGCTTCCTCCGCATCTCGTATAAATATCGGGGGTGGTTCTGCAAAGAGAATGGAGGAAAGATGAGCTTTTTGATTTTTGCATTGATGTTTTCTATGGTTTCTGGTATCATTCATGATGGCCATTCCTCGAATTCTTCTAGTGAAGAACGTAAGTTTATTTGGTTGGTCATGGGCTCATTTCTGATATTATAGACAGTTATGGTGGTGGGAAAAGGCATGACCATGGCGGAGGTCACCATCACGGAGGTCATAATCATGGAAGCCAAAATGTAATTTTTTAGTTTGGAGCCCATTATTTAGGGGTTTCTAGGGTTGCCCACCTGGATGGATCCGTTCAGAGCGTCCGTCCGGTGGTTGGTGTATCAAAGTATTTGCTGGGGCTTTTATTCGAGATGCTGCTGACCTCAAGTGTCGGGAACAGGGAGCAGTACTATCAGGACTCAAAGATAGGGCTGAAATTGAAAAAATCACAGGTTTTACTTTTTATAATCTCTTATAAAACATTTAGTCTTTTCAGACTCTGCTCGCTTGATCTTCTCACCCAATCCGATCAATATCCTATGGATAGGAGCAAAAAGAATTGCAAGATGTCTCCGAGCACCACCCAGCACCGGCTGCAACTGGTCAAACGCTTTCGAATGGACGGATGGAGTGACAACTGGAAGAGAAGGATTTATTTGGAATACTGGACAACCTGATAACAGAGGACTCCGTCAAGGGTGTTCTACTCTGATGGTGTTGATGGGACCAACTATTAGAACGTATAATTTATTTTATAATGGTCGATTAGATGATAATGATTGTCCTTATCCTGTACATGGATATGTTTGTGGGAAACATGCTATCCGAAATTGATTATTTTTGATTTGGAATAAAGTTTTGGAACGGATTTAGAGAATAGAATTGAAGAGGGCTTACCTAGAAAAATTAATTTTTAAAAGAAGACCATCTTGAAATTATGTCAACTGATAAAAAATTTCTATTAATATGTACATTTTGTTATTTGACCACTTTTTAGTATCTTGATTGAGAACCAAGATAAATGTGGCTAAAGTTTAGGGACAGGAGCTTAATCAGCAAGATACAGTACCGCTCAAAAGTATATCAACTTTTAGTTTTTTTACTCTAACTCTTCCGAATCTTATTGGTTTGGCCTGAAATTTTTAGGAAAAGTTACTCAAGCTTGTAGTTGTTGATTCAATTTTCAAAACCGTTCAAGTTAAAAAAAAACTATTCGAAAATTCTACTTCCTGAAAAGTCTCTAGCTTGAACTAGTTTTAAAAGATCAAAAAAAGAAAAATGACTTTTTGAACCTCCTTTCTTTTTTTTCACATTTTTTATTACCACCCCTCCCCTTCATCTCTCTCCGTATAAATATCGGGGCGGAGGATGCTTTTTTCTGCAAAAACCCTCTGAAAGAAGCATGAATTTTTTGATTTTTGCATTGATGGTAGCTTCGGTTTCTGCTATCTTCCATGATCATTCATCTTCGTATTCCAGTGAAGAAGGTAAGTTTATACTGGTTAGTTGAATGGGTTCTATTGCAGTTTAGGGGTCCCTACGGAAAATAAGGGTCCCATCAAGTAACCTTAAAAAAACAGGGGTCCCTTCAGAAAAATAGGGGTACCTTCAATTTGTGCAAAAAAATAGGGGACCCTTCAGAAAAATAGGGGTTACTTCAGGCTTCATTAAAAACAGGGGACCCTCAAATATTTTTGAGCCTATTAGGCCCAAAGGGACCCCTATTTTGAAGGGACCCCTGTTTTTCTGATGAAGTTTGAAGTGACGCCTATTTTTTGAAGGGACTTCTATCCTACAATAGAGCCGTTAAATGCTCATCTTCACATTTTTAGTCGTTTACGTTGGCGGAAAAGGAAAAGGTGGAGGTCATAAGCATGGTGGAGAAGGGCGTGGCGAAGGTGGCAGTAGAGGAAACCTAAATGTAAGTTCTCTCTTTTATAGCCTTTCACTTGTAGTTTGTAGCGTGGCTGCCCTGCTGGATGGTTCCGTTCGGATCGTCCATCTGGTGGCTGGTGTATCCAAGTGTTTGCTGGTAGACACATGCAACCAGATGCTGAAAAAATCTGTAAAACTCACGGAGCAACCCTCTCCGGACTTCAAAGCGCAGCTGAGATTCAGAAGATAACAGGTTTTTTGTAGTATTTGTGGTCTCTGAAATTTCCATTTTCAGACGCCGCTCTCAAAGTGATCGGTTTCCCAGCAGGCGCTCTTTGGATAGGCGGAGCAAGAAGAGCGAATTGTATGCTAACTGGAATAAATAGTGCGTGCACCTACACAAACTCTTTTGTCTGGACTGACGTATCAGCATCCGGAACAGAAGGATTCATTTGGCAAACTAAACAACCTGACAACGCTCATTATAAGCAGCCATGCATTGTACTTTTGGCGTCTTCCACACCTATAACCGACTATCAAACCTGGTACCACGGGCGGTTGGACGATCTTACATGCTATTTGCCAAATGACCTCGCCACCCAAAGAGCTCTAAGGGGATTCGTTTGTGGAAAACGAGCGGCGATTTGATTTTTTGTGATGATTGGAATAAAGTTGATTTGATATAGTATTCGGAAAAAAAACCAAAAAAAAAATCGGCTAGTCAAAAAATAATATTTTTTACGCGCTCCACTAAACCTCGCGTCCCAAACCTCTGTGACAGTAAACTCAAAAAAATCATTTCTCGATTCAATCGGAATTTTACTTGCAATAAATCGGTCTATTTGAAGCAAAAAATGTCGGCTGAACCTCTGTAAGTCCACTAAAATATCCTCTATCAACCTAACCCCTCCCTAGGAATATGGCCCGCGAGAAAAAACGGGCGTTCCGTGCCGGAAAGTTCCCTGAAGACATCATCACCAAAGACATGATTCGTGAGATGACCTGCACCATTGACTGCGCCCCCGGGACCCCAGACTACAAAGAGTTCAAAGTGACCGAGGGAATGCTCTTCACGAAAGTGCCAAAAAGTATGTCGCCGCCGATTGAGTACTGTGATCATCTTCTGAAGATCAATGGAATCTCGATCACTTCACGGAAACAAATGTTGGATGTCATTTATAAAGTCGTCAGTACCAATAAGTCTCATTATGTATTATAATTCCAGAGCCTTAGTCCCTAATTTCAATTTTTCCAGATGGTGTTCACAGTTCGTCGTGTAATCTGCGTCGAAAAAATCGACAATCGTTCGGTTCCATCGAATGCGTCAATTCGGAAGCCAGACACGAAGAATAAGACGGTGAAGCCGAATTTTGGATACGCTTATTACAAAGTGGTGTTGATTTATTTTCCACGTAGCAAATTGGGGATTAATGTGAAGTCATATGCTGACGTGGTAAGTATCTCAGGGTCAGTAATCGCGCCCTAACACTAGAAAAAAGTGCCACATGTTTTTTTGATACTCAGCTAACGGAATATGAAAGCAGCGAAAAAAATCGGGGTTTAATTGCCAGCGGTACCGTACCCCGCGCGTCTTACCTTTCTCCCGTGTCCCAGGTGCCCCACGCGTTCCACGTGTTTCACTCCACACCTGTCACGAATATTACGTTTGATACTCAGCCAACGGAAAATGTAAGCAGCAAAATGAGATCGGAGAAAAATTCTAGCTGTACCGTGCCAGGTACCCCGAGCGTCTTACCTGCCTCCCGTGCCCCACGAGCCCACCCCTCCCAATTTTTCTACTCCACACCTATATATTTCAGGTCTACGTAGAATCAACAGACAACTCTTGGGGCTCGACAACCCGCCGATTCCTATTCCTTGGTGACGCCATCCTCAAAGTCGATGATACTGAAATTCAGGATGTTCAAACGGCCCAAGCCGCTATCCGCAATGGGTTCCAGAAGAATGGAATTGTTAGTTCGGCTAGAAGATCTCTAAAATAATTCTCTTACAGATCACTCTGATCATCGAAAGGGCCATCGACCAGGCCTCGAACTGTTTCGTCCGTAACGTGCTCTCCTGGAGCAAAGTCATCGATCCACATATCCCGGCTGATGTTCGACAGATTTGCGCGTAAGCCTGGGCCCCTAATCTACATAGCGGTAAAAAATTGGTTTCAGTGAGCGACTTGCTCTATACGAAAAAGACGGATTCGCTGAGCCGGTGCCGATTTTCAAAGGGTACACCAAGGACTACAGTAAGTCTGGACGCGTGTCTGTCACATCGCTCATCGAGGTCAAAACAATCGGTTCGGAGCAGTTCAACCCGATTTCGTTGCTGAAAGTTCCAGATTTCTCTAATCCGGATTATAAGAATAAGTAAATGGATCAAAATAAAATATTTTTTGAAGCGAATCACCAAAAAAGACGAGAGAGAATAAAGAAAGACATTTTGGAACTTCGGGTTACATATTCAAAAAAACACGAAGTCTACCTCGTTTTGGGGGGACGGAAAATGATGAAAAATGCAGAAAAAAGGAGAAAGAAATGTACAGAAATTGAGATCTGGGGAGTTGAAGTATTATGAGAGAGAGAGAGAGAGAGAGAGAGAGAGAGAGAGAGAGAGAGAGAGGGATGTCAGCAAAATGGAACTGATGACGCTGTGATCGACACTTTTTTGACGATTGGAATCTCTTTTTCTGAAAAAAATATTTTTCGAGGGTTAGAAAATGTCACACCATTTAAAAATGGCGCTCTATCTTTTTTTCGGTAGAGCACACTTGCATTTTTCCGGCCCGAATTTCGGTATCAGTGCAAATGCGCTCTAACGAATTTTTATTTTTCAAAAAACTCACTCTCAGGCGACCTGCTAGTTTTACTCCTTCCGTGAGCCCCGCCATGTCCATGATCCGAAGATCTCCTTCGATGATGCTTCTCTTTATAGAAAACAGCCACCTCATCGTACTGATCCCCGCTATCCACACTTCGATTCTTCTTCAGCGACGGCCGACGAGCAGTCGACTTTTGGGGCTCTCTTAACCAATTTTTTTTCGAAAGTTGAAAAAAATTCGCTTACCTTGAGCTCTCACTGGTTTTCAGCTTTGCATACCTCTTCGGCATACTCGGAGAGTCTTTGGATTCGGCACGATGAAGGTGTTCTTTGTGATGATGCTCTTTGGTAGATGACATCCTTCTCAGATCCTCTTCCATTCGACTCGTCCCCTCTGACGCTGTCTTTTTCACTGACCTTGGTGCCTGCTTTTGGTCTTTCTTTGATGGCGTCTCAGAGACTCCCCGGTTGACCCTATGAGACCCCGTGGAGGCTGCGGATCCTCTCCGCTCCTCGGATCTTGATGAGCTTCTATTTAGTTTATGAGTTATTTTGGAGGGAGACGGTTCCTTGATTTCATCTTCCGGGATAGGACTCAACGGCGGTGTTTCGATGGATTCAATTCTGAAATCAACTTTTGTTTTAGTTTCAAGAAATTATTTTCACCTAGCCAACTCCAAATTATCTTTTTTGATACTTCCACTCTTTCTCGCCTCCACATCGGTATTCCACTGCACATGGAATCCCTTGTTCTTCACCTCCTTCTTCGGACGATCGTATTGTCCCTTGTACTGTTGGAATCCACCTCCCCAACTCGTCGTCCTCCATAAACCGTTCTCTTTTGCTATCCGAACTCGCTCACTGCATCGCTCGAAAGCCGATTCTCGACGGCGGCGGTTGTCTTCGATTTCCTGGAATTAAGGGCTTTTTTGTGGTTTCGAGGATTACGGTAGGGTTACGGTAGCTAAAAATATTTTTTTATTGAGCTTGCCAAAAGTTACCCTTCCCCTCTCCTAGTCGTCGGAAAACGGTCTAGTGGCCAGGGCTGTGCTTAAAAATTTTTTTTACGGATTCCGTAAAATGTAAAATTTTACGAAACTGAACCTCGTAAAATCCATAAAATTCGTAAAATTCGTAAAATTAATGAAGACGCATGCTAACTACAGTAGCGGCTAAAATATTCGATCTTTTGAATTGAAAAGGTAAAAATTATGGTTTTGGGAGCAAAGTGAAACCACATTATTTTGATATGAATTGAGTAGCATCAATGGGAATTTTTTACTGCAATTTTCTAAAAAAATTCGAAAGTTTGAGAATATGTTTCTGCTTCAAAAAGTAACCTCACGAACATAGGAAATTTTTCCTCAAAGTTTGATTTTCTCAAAAAAAAAGGCGAACTTTACCTCCAGAGTACCAAAATTCGACCTAACTTTTTTTTACGATTTTATAGAAATTTTTTTACGGATTCGAAGAGTAAAAATTTTACGAAAGAGGGCCGTAAAACCGTAAACGTAAAAGCACATCCCTGCTGGTGGCCTGCTTTGGACTATACTAAAACCCTTAGGATCACATGTTATCTTACTCATCTTCTAGCGGAACAAAAACAAGAAGAGCAGGCGATAAAGAAAAAAGACTCACGGCCAAGTATAAGCTACATCGGATCACCGAGGAAAACAAATAGCTTTGTAATGCGGCGAGCACGAGTAGCAGACCGGCCAACCACATTCGTTCGAACATTGATTGTAGCTGAAAACCTTTTGTTTTCATTATAAGGGCCCATTTGCTACCATAAAATTCCTATTGTGGACTATAAGATCTCCGTAGAAATAGGAGAATGCGTAGAGGAAGAAGTAGCCGAGGGAGAAGAGAATAAAGATGGCTTGGACGACGATATGGGGTAGAATGAGGCATGACGTGTCACTGGCGACTCCGAAGAAAAGGCAGAGAACGGAGAATAGGATGAGGATCATCATGAAGATGACGACGTAGTCGAAGATTAAAGTGACGTTGAAGTGGTTGAACTGGTAGATCAGACAGTCTCGGAAAATGCTGAAATCGAAAAATTTGGGTTAGGACACCTAGATAAGAATCACTTTTTGGCGCAAACCGACGAATTCTGATTCTTCCATAAGACCTGTTGAACGGCGCCGATCAGCACGGAGACAGCGATAATCGCCTCGATGACACCGAGAAACGCGGCTCCTGTAATCTTTGTGTAATGTATAAGTGGCCGTTCAATTTGTTAGGTCATCATGAGACAGGTGGTGTTGAATGTGAACTGAGTGCAATGAGAGTGGTCTGTATTAAGGAAAAAAATTTTGGCTCTATTGTAGAACAGGGTCCCTTCGAAAAATAGGGGTCCCTTCAACATGCATGAAAAAAATAAGGGTCCCTTCAAAAAAATAAGGGCAACTTCAGGCTTAATAAGCTCAAAAAATATACAAGGAACCCCTATTTTTTAAATGAAACCTGAAGGGTCCCCGATTTATTTTACTCAGGTTGAAGGGACTCCTGTTTTTTTTAGGGGCCCCTATTTTTCGAAGAGACCCCTAAACTACAATAAAACCAACATTTTTTTCTGGTTTAGAGCAAGGGTGCAAAGTCCAGGCTCGTATAAGTGGGAGCTCAGGGTACCTGGATCCGAGTGAAAAAACTATAAAATTTATGGTTTTCGGGCTTCAGAGCTCTCTTTTTGCCTAGTTTTACGGACAAAAACAAAAAAATCCTGACCCTAATGGTTCGGACGGAGAGTTAGGGCAGGTTGCGTCGGGTTGGGTCGGGTTGGATTTTTTCAGATAGGTCGGTACCATTTGAAAGCTCTAAACCATTGAAAATTAAAAACGGAACCCTTATTTCGGCTTACCAGATAAAAGACCGTCTAAACTTTCTCCAAAAAATTTTTTTCATACTACATTTTTGTTTCACCCCGGGATGACCTTTGCCTCGAAAACCTGTCCCACCTGTCACTCATGACTCACCTAGTTTGATGTGGCACATGTTGCAACAAGTTCGGTTGAAATTGTTCTGTCGAACTGCCATCTGGGCCGCGTCGGCTGCGTTGGCCACGTTCGCCGCGCTCAGCGACCCGGATCGGTCCACCATTTTTAGGAGGGGAGGGGGGCTTTTTTCAACGGAAAGGGGGGGAAAGGCTCCAAGTGCTCAATTCGGTCCTTTTATCATCAGAAGAAAATGTCACATTTGAGGTGGAGGAGGATACGGTATCTGAATTTTTTGGATTTTAAGGTTTTAAAAAATCCGGTAAAAGGGGGAAACTAGAGAGCCAAAAGGAAATCAAGACGGGGTTTTATCACATAATCATTGTCTATATCATCGAGTGGAGGAGAGGACGAGGGGCTCTGGAGGCCCTCTCTAATCGTTACGTAGTCCGGATACTCTTCAAATCAAACACTATCTATCGGCACCTCGGACCCGATGACAAAGAGGAGGCACTCTCCGTCTCGACACATGTGACAAACGGTGGGGCGGTATAGGATCCGGAGGGGGGAGAAAAGTAGGTGAGAGACGGGGGGAAGAGGAAGGTAAGAAAAGAGACAGAACACAAGTTTATCTCTATTAGCGAGGCTCTCTTGCTCATCTTTCGATTCTGGAGACTTTGAGAGAGAGAGAGAGAGAGAGAGAGAGAGAGAGAGATGTGATAAAGAGAGCCCGGGGAGCCTCGCAATCAAAACCAATGTTTTATCGCCACCCGGAGGCCCTCGATAATCGAAGCAGCAAAGTAGAAGGGAAGAGTAGTTGACACCAAGTCAATGGCGAGTCAAACTGGCAAGAATCGGGTTACACGGCGGACCTTGTTGTCTGGGACGTGACACTACACATGATTTGTGAGATTTTGCCGGTGTGATGCATCAGACTAGAACACACTTTTTTAATAGGTCCCCGTTTTTTTGGGCCTATAGGTTACCTGTCTGTTGATTTTTATAGGTGCGGTTTTTGTTAGAAAAAATTTTAGCTCTATTGCAGAATAGGGGTCCTTTCAAAAAATAGGGGTCCCTTCAGGCTTCATAAGCTCAAAAAATATACGCCTATTTTTTAAATGAAGCCTGAAGGGACCCCTACTTTTCTGAAGGGTCCCCTATTTTTTTCCGCAAATCGAAAGTACCCTCATTTTTTCTGGTACTATCAGGCCTAGCTAAGGACCCCTTTTTTTCTAAAGATACCCCTATTTTTAAAGTGAAGCCTGAAGGGACCCCTATTTTTCTGAAGGGTGCCCAATTTTTTGCGCAAATCGAAAAGACCCTATTTTTTTGAACGGACCTCTATTTTTTACTCGGGTTAAAGAGACCCCTATTTTTTTGGGTGACCCCTATTTTTCAAAATGACCCCTAAAAAACAACACAAATTTTTATCGATAATTTTTTATTCTGTTTCAAAAAAAAAGTAATTTGGATTTAAAAAAAGTTTGCTGGAGTCGACGAGCGATGAAAATCTGAAAAAAAGAAAAATTAATAAAGATACGATTTTCTTGGAGCATTTCGGCATTGATAGGATCCATATGGACGACGATAAGTTGGCTTCGAATAATCAGAATCGCTTTCTTCAGAATCAGAAGATGAAGAGGAAGAGGACGAAGAGGATGAAGATGAGGAGGAAGAGGAGTCTGTGTTCTCTAGAATCTCCAGAATACGTCTAGCAGTCTCTGAATCTTCACGAGATGGGGTGACGTGGCGTCTTCTGATGGCCGCGCAATCATGACGTCTTCGCCATTCTGCTTCTGCAGATTGGCTCCGCTCAATGTTGCGAGGAGCTGGGCATGCGCAGCCTCGACGGAGGGAGCGGCGAGACCTTCTAGAGCTAGAAGTGCTCCCAGAATCCGAAGACCTTGAGCGACTTCTGGAGGGGAAGAGACTGAGTCTCCGGTGCTCTGCACACTGCCTAGCATGATCCCTGACTCCAGAATGACTTCTCTCAATGTCCTGGCAATTGCATTTCAAGTCACGCAAGTACCGGACACGAGGACGACTTCTACCGGAGCGGCTCTCAGAAGAGTCAGAGGAGGAGTCTTCAGAAGAGCTCATGGAGCCAAGAGGAAGGGGAAGGGTGCTGGTCTTTCGCATTTAAGACTCTGAGAGTTCTGCATTGGAGAGGCGTTTTATAGAGGGAGAAATGTTGATAAGCATTTCGCCACTTTTTCGAAAATTTTCGAAAAAAAAGTGACGAACTGGGTAAACAGAATGACGAAATTGACATTTATTATCGAAGTACTCATCAAATAAAAATTATATATACTGGACTAATCACTGCAAAAGAAGGTGTCCCCATGTGTGATCCTTGCTACTGAAAATAAATTTTTTTTTCTTAATTTCAGAAAAAACCGCCCACTTTTTCAAATCCTTCAATGTGACCTCGATTCCTTTCTTGAAAATCTCAGCAAATTGACTTGGCGCCTGACTTGGACCACCGGAAGCAACAGCCACCACTCTGTCTTTTCTGAAACACCCCGTTTTCAGACCATCCTTTTTTATCAACTCACTTCAAGAAATATCTGATAAAAGTTCCGGATTCCGGATCTCCGTTTGTGTATTCTTTGGTGAATCCTTGGCTGCAGCCGGAGAATTTCAGGCCGAATGCGAAGAAGAAAAGGGTCCAGAAATAGGGGATGAGGGGTCCGGGTTGTGGTTTTCCGACGATTGTGTACCCGAGGAATTGGCCTGGAAGATGGTAGGGGTTTAGGGGGCGTGGCTTAAAACTGGTCAGAAATGCATGAAAATTTTGGACAATTATTTTTTGGTGGTTCTAATTATACGGTATAATTTTTAGGGATTTTGGGGAGCTTTGATTTGAGAGGTGGTCGCACCCGGATGCTCAGTACCCTGAGCCGTTTAGAGAAAAAATTAAAAAAGGTCAGAAATGGATGAAATTTTGAGACAGTTATTTTCCAATACCCTTTGGTATACTGTATAATTTTTGGGGAGCTTGGGGAACTTTGACTCAGATGGTAGTCGGACCCGGGTTCCGGGCCGTCATACCCTCAACGCAAATCTTACCATGTGCTTGAGCCGTTTGGAAATGTTGAATATTGATACTATCGATATCCCAAAGTGGCAAAGGAGCGGTGACAGCGTCTCCAATTGCGAAAATGTAGCTGATATTAGTCTAAAAATTCTAAAATATACAAGTTCAATCCGAATCAACTCACTCTAAACTTCTCGTCGACTTCAATGAATCCTCTCTTATCCAACTTAACTCCAGATCCATTCAAGAATTCTGTAGCTGGGGTGACACCGATTCCACATACCAAAAGATCAACATCGAGCTCTTTTCCGTCCTGGAGAATCACTTTCGACACTTCCCCTTGCTCGTTTCCGCGGAGAGCGACCACATTGGCTGCTAGCTCAAACCGCACTCCTTTTTCTTCGAATTTCAGACGAATTCCTTTTCCAATGTCTTCTCCAAAGACTGGGAGTGGTTCGGGGGTATTTGAGATTACTGTAACCGATGCTGCTTTTTCGGCTAACGAAGAAGCCATTTCCATTCCAATGAAGGAGGCGCCAACGCAAACAACGTGCTTTCCAGGATGAAGGTTGGCAACACGGTTAGCTTCTTGCACTTTTCTCACGTAGCAGATATTCTAAAAAAAAATTATGCTTTAAAAGGGTCAAAGTCTCTTGCTCACCTTAAGATCAGCTCCAGGAACCTGCAACTTTCTGACGTTTCCTCCAGTAGCAATGATTAGTTTCGAGTAGGTCACAGGTTCTCCGTTTGACAATTGCACTGTTCTTTTGTATGTATCAATTGAGACCACCGATGTGTTCAGAAGGAATTTCACATTTCTTTCCTCATAAAATGCATCGTCTTTTCTCAATCGGATATTTTCTCCGGTGGCAGATGGGTTCTGAAATACCGTATTTTTGAACAGACCATTGCTGTGTTCAGAATCAATATTTTTAGACGGTTCAAAAGTGGAAACGATAGATCTGAACGAGCTCTACACGATTAAAATCCATTTAAAATCCGGTACATGCCCCATGAAAAAAGTTACAGGCCAAAAAGTAATCACTTTGCATTTTAAAAAATTTTTTTAATTTTTTTCTTAAATTTTTCTTAATTTTTTCTCAATTTTTTTTCTTAAATTTTTTATTAATTTTTTTTCAAAATCTAGCTCACCTTCGACAGCAAAACTCTATCATAAGGCGGGAAGGACTCTTCGGAGATGACCAGAATCGGGGTGACCAATCCATTTAACCTTGCGTGCTCAATAAAAGTAGCCGTTGCAACACCTCCTCCAATAACCACCACTGGCCGATCATTGCATTCTTTCATCTTCGGAAGATGACGAATCCGACGATCGGAAGACAATTTCTTTTCGGTTGTCTTGAGGATAATGTCCCCATCTCTAACAGAAACATCATAGGAATGAAGACTATCGAATCCCGGGTAATCTTCAATGTCTCCTGAACGAACATTGAAGCAGGCGCCGTGAAGTGGACACCTGATTCTTCCCTTCGCGTAGGTTCCATTCTCCAATGAGAAATTGTAATGGGAGCAGACTCCATTGATAGCGAATAGCTTCCCGGCGTCGTTGATCACAAGGATTTTACGATCACGAACCTCGAAAGTTTTTTTTCTGAAATTATAATCATATAGTAAAAAGCATATCAATTAAAACTAACGTTCCAGGTTTCACATCCTCTAGTTTTCCGATAACCTCCTCCACAATCGGAGAATCATCTCCATCGCATCCCGGATCGTTTACTGGATAATCACAGAGCGTCATTTTTCTGAAACTGAAAATTTTAGGCGGAAAAAAAGAAAAAAACGTGACAAAAGCTTCGTTTTACGAGAAAAATGCTTTCTTATCAGCAGGAGTCTAAAGATGAAAGTTGAGAGCAAAATAGGTATTCTGAATTCAAAAAGCTCCTATTTCTATGCACACCAAAAAACCAAACACTTTGGCAGAGCAACTGCGCGAGAGAGAAGCCAGTGTATTTGCTAGTCGGGGGTCGTTGGAGAGGAGAAAAATGCTGACAATTGTGTATGTATCTTGTATTGTTGACGGCGGGGAAAGGCGACGAGAAAAGAGGATGACTTTAAAAATCAGTTGTGACAGAAAAAATGACCAGAGAACTTGGAAAAGTAATAATTTTGCAATGGGTCAGGAAAACAACATATGTGAACTTTGAGAGTGCGTCACTGGGGCAGGGAATTTGGGAACGCTTTAAAAATGTTTGGAGGTGTTAATCATGACAAGAACTTTATTTTTGTAGTTGACCACTTTTTCCAAAAATTATTTCTAAGAGAAGTTATAGGCCTCTAACTTGAAACCACAATTTTTCAAAAATTCGAGAAAATTCATAAATTTTTCAGAGGTCCATAACTTGCTTTCAAAATAATATTCAAAAAAAGAGGTCAACTACAAAAATAAAGTTTCCGTTATGTTTAACCCACTCAAAAATTTCTAAACCATTCCCACGTCGCCTGGCACAATGACACTCACTCAAAGTTGGCCTATTCCAAAAACATACACTTTAGATTAACCTAATTAGAAAACGGCCAAGCAAAACCAGAGAAAAAACAGAAAAAGTTGTCAATAAACCGGCTGAGACCCTCGCTCAAGGTTATCCGAAGTAAACAAAAAGATTCGTTGCTGGGACAGAAGAAACATGATCCGTTAGAGATGATCATTGAGCTCATATCTTTTAGTTTAAGAATTTCTTAAAAGAATTTCAAAAAATCTAGTATAAAAAAGCAATTCCTATTCGGAAACCAATCAAAAAGGGGGGAATAAGTCGGAATAAAATGGGAAATAGTATGAGGCTGCAGACGGAAAAAGGGGAAGAAACCCCAGACAAACAACAACAAATTTAGAATAAAGGAGAAAAGGAGAGGAATAGAGAAAAAAAGTGTACGGAAAAGGTTCAATGAACATTTGTAGAGTGGAAGGTGAAGGAGAAGAAGGTAAATATTTTGAACGACGGAACTAGGGAACTTATCATGGGAAAATGTTGAGGAAATGAGTAAAGCAGGAGGACTCATAAAATCTAGGCGGGCTTGGAACATTATTCAGATTGACATTTATGTGGTTGTTAGGGGAGATGGGCCAGAATTGGTTTTTGGAGAGCGTTTTGAGAAACTGAGTCTGGAGAAAAAGGCAGGAACCAAAAAAAGAGAGCTTACCCAGAAAAACTTGATAGCGGACTTCAAAATAGACAAGATCAGGATAGGGAAGTTGTTTATTTCAAGAAGAACATACACGTGGCAAACATGTTGTTTCCAGGAACTTGTAAACAATTGCAGACACGTGGAAGATTTGTTTTTTGAATAAATTAATTTTTCCACTGGTCATGTACTAGAAAAACCAGCGTATTTTTCTTCTTACATTTTTGGTTTTTGGCTGAGTATCAAACGAATTATTTTTAAAGAAAAAGTTGGAAAAATCTAGGACGTGAAAACACGGACTGCACTTATGCGTTCAAATCGAACTTGGAAAAGTCTGTCACGGTTGGAACGGCGCTAGGACGTATTTTCTGACGCTAACTTTTGAATCCTTGAGGTTTAGAGCCAAAACAATATTTTTCCAACTTTCTAAAAAAATTTTGAAAATTTTAGTGAAAGAAATTGTTTCATCAAAAAATAATTCACAATGTATACCTCAAACAAAAAGATCGCCCAGAATTGGTCCATTTCAAATTTCAATACACATTTTTTTAAAGAGCTAAAAATGAAATTATAAGAAAAAACTAGTGTACTTTTTGTAATACCTTCAAACTAAGTTTTTATAAAGGCAGACTAAATAACTTCTGATCTTCAAAACATGCTAACATCTTTTTTTTACTCATTTCATATGGATGAACTACCACTTTTTTGAGTTTATAGCATGTTTCATAGAATAGTAGTGGGTCTCTGATGATTTACTATTCGAATGAAATGAAGTGAACAGCCAGTTCCAATTATTTGTGCAATTGTCGATCGGCAGAGGACAAACGTTTTGTTTTCTATATTTACGCACTTCGGAGGTTTTTTTTGTCAACTTCTGTACCACTTTTCATATGATTCTATTTTGACACCAATCTGCCACGTCACTCTTTCGTGATTCATCTTCATCACCTCCCTTATTTTTTGTGTTTTTGTTACACTTCCTGTCGAGATGTCTAGAGTCTCTCGGATCTCTATACTCTCTCGGCGACTTGACCGATTCGATTCGCTCAACCAGTGTGTGTCTTCTCACGAGAAGAAGGAGAAATATCAACAAAATAACTAACACTTCTTGATTTTCGCCGAGATTTTCAGTTTTGATTTTTTTCTGTTAGTTTAGAATTTTTTAGCAGTTCAGAACCTTAGGCTCCGCCCACAATAAGCTAATTCTATATTTTTTAATTTTTCTAAATAATATTTTGATGTTTTTTTCCGGATGTTTCGAAAAAAAAACAGTTATGCAAACATGATCCCTTGCCCCATATAAATTCCCTTTTCTTCCCAACTTTTTCAATTTCAGATGCATCAAAAACTAACGCTATTCCTCCTAGCGGCCCTTCTTGCCGTAACCCTCGCATGTAAGTGTAAAGAGCAATCGACGAAAGAGTCGTTCTGCAATGCTCATTGGGTGTCACATGTGAAAGTCAAAGTTCGTGTTGGAAAGCAGGGCCTTCCAGAAGGTTCCGAGAGAAAAGGGTTGAACAACTTGAGATACACTGTTCAACATGTCGAAGTCTTCAAGGTAAGCCTTTTTTAATTTTATGAATTGAGAACCAGATACTTGCCAGAAGCCATCAAACATGACAACGCTCCCCGATGAGATCTACACTCCATCCGAGTCCCCAGCTTGCGGTCTCACTATCGCCGCCGGCCATGAGTACTTCCTCGCCGGACGCGTCGAGGGACCCAACGCTTTGTATACCGTTCTCTGTGGTCAAGTGTTGCCGGATGACAGATCGAAAACCTCTTTTGAGAATGTGCTCGAGTGGAAGAATGTAAGAGTTTTAATCAAAGATAAGACAATGTTTTGATAATTTCAGGTTCCGCCCACTTTGACCACTCAAATCAAGGCAATCAAGTGCTAGATAAGAAGGGAATGATAATAATATATTGTACGAGTCATTGAAAGAGTAATAAAATTTTTGGATTTTTTTTTCAAATACGTTTTAGAAAAAAAAGCTTCGAAAAACTTTCTGCAGTGCAGTAGGGTCGCACCCTAGGTACTCCATTTTGGGCCGGGACCCTTATACAGACCGGACGAGGGCAACCTGAGCAATGTACGAGTCATTTAAAAAATAACACGAAATTAAGAGAAACCTTTCTAACCAAACACTAGGGCCTTACTAAGTTATCCTCTCCCACCCCCCCCCCCCTCCCGCTTTTTCGGTCCGCAACCTTATACAGGCTCAGTGCTGACCCCAAGCTAGACATGTCCCTCACATAAGCCATAACTTTCCCCAAATCGATACCATCCTTGTACCTGTCCGTCCCCCTTAAATAAACAACAATTATCACCATCTGACCCCTCCCCCTTTGGACATGTATGCCTTCTCTCTCCCCCTCTATTTCTTTTATTTGACAAACATTGTTTCCATCCCTCCGTCTCTTCCAAACAGTCTCCTCTCTCCTAGCTTCCTCCGCTCGCTCATTTGCATAGGAACACAGAGGTCAACTCACTTTTTTGGAGCTGATGTCTCCGCTCAACTTGCTGCTAGGATTTCTCCTAGCCACCCCTGCTTTCGGTAATGTTAAACCGACAGTCACGACTCCATATGGCCCAATTGTCGGGTTCGAACACAAGTCAGCGGTTAGCGGATCGAAGTATCATGTTTTCCTGGGAATTCGCTACGGAAATCCGCCAGATCACATCTATAGATTCCAAGTGAGTACTGAGGTTTGGGAAATATTATGAAATAAAAAAATTGCAGAAGCCTGAGCCAGTAGAAAAGTGGCCTCATATCAATCACGACGCCACTCATTTCCGTGCCTCTTGCATTCCATCCCTCCGTTCGGAACTCGAAGAGCACGTTAATTATAGTGAAGACTGCCTGTTTTTAAATATTGTCACACCTCCAGATGCTGTGAGTTAAGAAAATTTTTTGAATTTTTCAAAAATTAAAAAATTTTTTTTTCATATTTTTAAAAATTTTTCCAGCGCGAAAAAAAGCTTCCTGTTTTGGTCTTCATCCACGGAGGAGGCTTCCAGTTCGGTGACACTTCTACTTTGGGGTACGAGAAGGCAGCAGATAACTTTGTCTCCCAAGACATCATCTTCGTTTCGGTTCAATACCGCCTCGGCCCTCTTGGCTTCTTTACCACGGGAGATTCCGAGATTCCTGGAAATATGGGGTTGTGGGATCAGACCCTGGCTCTTCAATTCCTACACGAAGTTCTCCCTGACTTTGGAGGAGATCCAGAGAGAATCACCCTAGCAGGTCATTCAGCGGGAGCCGCTAGTGTCTCCGCGCTTCTTTATTCTCCGCATTCTGACCGTAAGCCATAGGGAAAGTTACTGTAAGAAATATCCCGGTTCAGATCTGTTCTCCCAGGCCATTCAGCTATCGGGAAGTATCTTCTCGGAAAGTAATTTGCATCAGGACGTGATAGAAGACAGTAAGAAGCTTGCCAAGGCAGCAGGGTGTCCACAAGAAGACTCAAAGGGACTCCGAGATTGTATTGAGATTCGGACAGTCGATGAGTTACTGGATGCAATGGAGGAAATCGTAAGTTTTCGAATATTTCCTAGCTCTAGAGTCTAGATGATAAAAAATTCCAGGGCGAGTTGCTTCCTGGTCCACGAAACAAGAAATTCCATCCGGTCTTTGACAAAGACTTTTTCCCTTATGATGTAAGTCTCCCATAGTTTTTCCTTCTAAAAATTACCTTTTAGATCGAAAAAATGTCTCGAAAGGCTCCAAAGAAGCGAACAATGCAGGGACTTGTCAGTTTGGAGAGCGGCACCAGTGTCCTGTACCCCTTCCGCCTTTCGAAGCTACTCGGGGTCCCTAAAAACAGTTGGGCCACTTATAGTAAAGACAACCTCGTTGATTTTATTCGGTCTCAAGGTCAGTTACCCCAAATGTGAATCAAAAATAAAATTTTGTTTTAGTCGCTGTGGAACAGGAGTTCGGAACAGCCTCTTCTCGCTTCTCTGGTCTCGTTGAAGAATTTTATTTGAATGGACCGATGACAGGGAACTCTAGTTTTTATCTCAACGCATTTGCCACGTTGCTCAGCGATCTTCAGTACAATATTCCGACTCTTCACGAAATCGAATTGAAACTTCAACATGGATGGGAGACATTTTTCTATGTGATTGATTATGAAAGTGAGACGACAAAGGACCCAAGCCACCCTATTCGAGGTCCATTCCACGCTTCTGAGCTCCGGTTCCTGTTTAATTTCGATGGAAAAGATAAGATTCCGTTTAATGAGAAGGACACAAAGTTCGAGAGTAATCTGGTGAATGCTATCGTCAGTTTCATCAATACAGGAAACCCCAGCACTAAATCAATCTCCTGGCCGCCTGTATCAAAGGGGCACCCCTTCCAAAACCTCCTTCTCAATGATCAACCAACCATCCAAGAGTCGTTCCGCCAAGAGGCCTATGAACTTTGGCAATCCGACATTGCGAAGACCGTCGGAGCAGAATTGATGAAGAAGCGACTCCCAGCCTCAAAAGCCACGTTCAGACACAGTGAGCTGTGACTAGCCAAGCTTCGGTATCAGCTACTAATGAATGAACCAACCCCGCCACCTCCTATTCAATACTATCATGACGTGTTAACCCGAGACAACAGTCTTATCTATCGAATCGGCTGGACTTAAGCTATTTACGGTTATTTTCAGTTTCTCAGTTCTTTTTTTTTTTGAATAAATAAAGATTTTTGTTTTGTGTAAACCAGGCTTGCTCGGAATCGGAAAATCGGAATTTCCGTTTTTTCGTTTTTCCGAAATTTTTCCGAAAAATTTCGGAAAAAATCGGAAAATACAGTAATGGTGAAAAAAATTTAAAAGCGCATGTCTCAAACTTTTTTGGTCCGGCGTGACCGATTTTCTCAATTTTTTTTTGTTTTTTCTCTTTTTTCCATTTTTCTTTTTTCCATAAATTTTTTCCACAATTTGTGTCAAAAATCGAAAAATAAATTGGAAAATGGGAAAATACTCGAAATTTCTGACGGACAAATCGGATAGAAAATTTTTATATCAAATTTTGCTGTTTTTTGTTGTTTTTAATCGATTTTTACTGTTTTTTGTTGTTATCTTGCCTAAAAAAATAAATTTTCCGATTTTTTCCGAAATTTTCCGACTTTTCCGAAAAAAAAATCGGAAAAAATTTTTATTTCCGATTTTCCGACAAGTCAATTCCGAGCAAGCCTGGTGTAAACCGGAAGATTATGCTAAACGTTGTTTTGAAAAAAAAAACCTGGTATAAAAGTTCGAAAGTGTTCCCAGAATCCAGCTGGCGACCATCTGTGCCATATGGCATCATAAAATTCTTCTATTCCCGCCTCTCTGCTCCTTGGAATTGGTTCCTTCAGTAATCGTTGCCCTATTTTTTTCATTTCGAATGATGTATTGGTCAATCGTTTTAGGGAAGTCATATCTCTCTTCGTCTCTCTCGCTCCCCCTTTTTTTCGTATTGTTTTCTTTCTTTCAACGAGAAAACAGGTCGCCAGTTGAACTTTTCAACCGATGTTTCCCTTTCTTTCCATCAATTTTTCTATTTACTTTCCCAGAAAATCATATTTTCTAGAATGCTCATTGTCTTCCTTTTAATTCTTCTCCTCCCCAAAGCATTCGAATCCTGCAGTTGCATGGAATTCAAAAAGGAGAAGGATGGATATTGCGCAACTGCGTGGAGTGAGTGTCGGCTGATTTTAATCCAGTTCAATTGAAAAAAATTGCAGTTTCAAAAGTGAAAGTGGTGTCAAAAGAGACGGACGGGTTGGGATTGATGATGTCATATCGGTTGGAACATTTGGATGTGATCAAGGTTTGTAAGGGGTATGAAAACTGAGATATATGAGGTTTCAGGCTCCCGAGAATGTGACATTACCAGAAATTATGAACACAGCGACCCAGGAGAGTGCCTGTGGACAGACTGGATTCAAAGTTGGCAAGGAGTATATTTTTGGAGGTTCGAGATTTTTAGGGGGAAGTTAAGCGGGGGAGGGGTTACATTTTTGAAGGTTCGATTTTTTTGGGGTGAGGTCAAGCGAGGGGTTAGAAACATATGTGTTATAAAAGCTCAAAATGAACCATGTACCCTCTCTAGGAGGTAGCAGAGGTTTCATACCTAGATTTTTTAGCGTCGACGAAAGACAGGTAGGCCACGGGTGGACGCCAGGTAGATTAGCGGGATAGGCGACCGATGGCTAAAGTAAGCCACCGGTTCTATTGTGGTGTAGGGGTCCCTTCAAAAATTAGAGGCCCCCAAAAAAATAGGGGACCCTTCAACATGAGTAAAAAAAATAAGGTCTCTTCGAGTAACCTTAACAACAGGGGTCCCTTCAGAAAAACAGGGGTCGCTAGGCCTGATAGGACCAGAAAAAAATAGGGGTCCCTTCAGGCTTCATTTGAAAAATTGGGGTTCCTTATATATTTTTTGAGCTTATTAAGCCTGACCCCTATTTTTTTTGAAGTAGGCCTAAATTATTCGGATTTTTTCTTATCATCCCTTCCCAGCCAATCTCCCCTTTCCCAGGTTCCGGCGCCAACAACGACTCCCTTCTCATCACATTCTGCGACTGGCGTGTCCCACGTAAGTACATCGACGATTCGAAGCTGGAGCTCAAACCAACCTGGCAAAAGTTTGTGGATTCCGTTGGAAAGTGTCCACCACCACTAACCCCTTGAGCGTTTGGCATTTATTTTACAAAACACATGTGAATATAATAAAGGGATTTTTTGACATTTTTGGAGGGGTGAGAAAAAGGAGAAAAAGAAGAGAGAGTTCTTGGAGAAATAATGAGAAAGGGGGTTGAGTAAAGCATTTTTGGAAAGGGGTTCTAACTTTGGTTTGAGAGAATGGGACCGAATAGAATGGCAAGCGGCACAAAAAATACAGAAATTTTTGTTTGGAGGGGGAAAAATCATCACAAAACTAGGAAAGAGAGAGAATTTCAGAATAAATGTGGTAGAAGGGGTGCCCTTCTATTAGGATGAGGTCCTTTTTGGAATGTAGAAGACGAATGGGCGAGTTTGAATCTGGTTTCCTTTGTTGCATTGAGCGGCGTTGATGAAGTACTAAAAAATGGATATTGCTCACTGTAAAAAGACTCCCCGGTTACCGTATCCCCGTTACTAATGCATCCGTGTCTCTCGTGAACGTGTCCGAAAATGTGATAACGTGGCTTGACCTCTTCGACCTTGTTCAGAAGATCCTTGCATCCCCAACGCTCCTCTCCAAACTGATCTAGGTAGCCGAGTGGTGGAGTATGGGTGATCAGCACGTCGGTGTCATTTGGAACCGCTTCCCAGCATTGCTTAAGCTGACTGGCACGGGTACGGTAGAATGGGAAGCCGCGGAGTGGATGGTAGGATGAACCGAAGAACTTGATTCCGTCGATCTGAAAACATTAGGTAGGTTTTTTCTAGGCGGCACCTACCGTAATATGCTTGTCCTGAAGATAAGTGACGTTGGTAAGGAGTTCAAAACCATTTGCAGTTCCATTCCCCTTATCCGAATCCAGTCGATCACTCTGATCCTCATCATGATCGAATCCCAACTCATGATTCCCTGCGACAACCAACTTGTATTTATGTGGAAAACGTGTCATTTCCTCGTTGAACTTGATCAACTCATTCTCATCCCCATTGTTAGTGAAATCGCCGGCGTGAATCAAGACGTCACCGTCGGGAACCTTCAAATTGCACAATTTTTATGGGCCCCTTGAGGTATCTTGACGTCAATCTCTCGTTTTCACTTCCTCGTCTTTATTCCCTCGGTGTTCTTTTTTTCGAAAAAGATCAAAAAACCAGCTTACCGTGACGTTATGCAATTGCTCATGAGTATCCGAAATGCAGACGACCTTCAAATATGGAGTCCCGTCGGTGGGTGGGGTGTTGATGGCTCCTTCCTCATTGAGTTTTGGGATCTCAATTTGCGTTTTGTTGTCCTTGATAGAGTCCCACAGCTCGTTCTCCGCATACGGGTCGATTCTTCCTTTGGCGGCCTCCATCCACTGAGCCAACCAGCTGGAAATGGGGGAAAGATAGAGAGGGGTGATATTTGGTTGTCGCCCGCAACTTTTGAGCGGAAGTTGGGGGGTCTACCGTTTTTTGTCGGATTTTGAGCAACTTTTAGGGTATTTTTAGGACGTCTATATTGATGGGATACAAAAAGTTAGACGACCTTCAAGGAAAATTTCAGCTTAGCATCAAAATATCGCCTACTAACCTGATGAAAACATTAACCAGAGCCCTGGACCCCTCCAGAGCGCCTCCCGCTAGTAGGTAGTCCAGACCTCTAACTGGTCCGTAATACAAAAACTAATCGACGTAAAAAAATGCCGACCAGGGACCCATTTAATTTTTTTGGCGGCCTCCACTAAGCCAACCAGCTGGAAATGGGGAACTTAGAGGGTAACCACAGCCCTTGACCATTTTAGGGCGCCTCTCGCTAATAGGTAGTCAGGACCCCTAACTGGCCCGTATGGCAAAAACAAAAATGCCTTCTATTGGCTGCCAGGAAACGATTTCAAGTAATCTCAGCTAATAACTTCTATAAAGTGACCCCAGAAAAGTTAGAAAATTAACATCAACCCTCAGTGGCAGCCCCCGCTAACCCAGACCACCATACCCATATGAACCCCTTCAAAAAAACTAACCAAACCCGTATAAAAATCGCCACCAAAGAAGTAGCCGAAACCATTGTCAATATAATATCAGAAAATTCCAAGTGAATATTTTCAGTGTGCTGGGCCGACGCGAGAGATGCGGCGAAAAGTGCGAGCTCGTCGAGCCCCGTCTTCAAAAGCGCGCTGGTCCCCAGGGAGGTGTTCCCGATTTTTGAGACACTCTCATGTGACTCTTCAGAAAAGCCTTTTTATGTGGTTTGGTTTTGAACAATCACACACACAAGAGAGAGATGGAAACGCCCATTTTTTGTCTCTTTTTGTGTCAAAAAAAGATGAGCTTTCTTTTCAGAAATATATGAAGGCGGAAGAATAAGGAAGGAAGCAAAAAAACACACTCACACGGAATACATTCTGTCCTTTTTTTCAGAAAAGGGATTCTTCTTTAACCGAATAACCGGATATAGGTACTAGTAATGGGCGACAAGTTGAGAGGTGTGGAAGTGAAGAAGAAGAAGTAAACGAGAGCTTGATATATAATAATATAGGATTATGACGAGACGAGGGGAGGAGACTTCTAAACACAGGTAATTCTAATTCTTCACGTGGTCTCCTCTCCTTTTCAAAAGACTTGTGACGTGACACTTTTATACTTTTAGAGGGGAGTTGGAAATGATTCCAAGGAGGAAATTGAGGAGAAGAATGTCTGGGAAGACTGGCCTTAATTGAATTCTTCTTCTATGAAAAGGTTGTAGTTTGGGTTCTAGACTTGTTCATCAGCAAAGTTCAATACCGTAAGACGCTAAACAGGGTGAAAAAATACTGTCCAATGGGCTTTTTAGCAAAAAACATTTTGATTTTAAACGTGAATAAAATACGTATTTTTCACGGTGGTTTTTTCCGGGTCCTAAAATTTAGAAATTTCCACGTGGAAAATACCGTACTACAAGGGACTTCGCTTTAACTTCACATTTGCTCACATTTGCTACTCAGCCAGCTTAAAATTGCAAGCAGCTAAATTCCAGGGTTCACTGGGGCGCGCTTGCTGATGCTCTTCTAGAGGGAACGTACTCAACCAAAAATACTCAGCTAAAGGCAAGCAAAAATTTACAAAAAAAGAAAATTTCAAGTACTTCACGTTTGATACTCAGCCAACAGAAAAATTCCAGCAGCTAAAGCTAAAAATTCAGTTTAGCGCAACCAAAGGCGTTCCCGTTCTAAAGCTAGCGGCTAAAAAAAGGTTTACTAAAAATCCAAGCAAACCCCC
This sequence comes from Caenorhabditis tropicalis, assembly GCA_016735795.1. Lineage (NCBI taxonomy): Eukaryota > Metazoa > Nematoda > Chromadorea > Rhabditida > Rhabditidae > Caenorhabditis > Caenorhabditis tropicalis. The sequence continues at coordinate 2,013,311 of CM028618.1, forward strand.
CTGAGCCAAAGAAAATGCAGATTTTCTAGATTTTTCTATGTGTTTTTGGAACGGAAAGTTTTTCCGTGAAGCCGCTTCTAAGTCAAGGTGAGGTAAAAACGAGCCGATTAAAAGCGCCACAAAGTAAGTCTACTAAAGATCCATAGCCTCAAAAACTAGGCTCTATGACTTTAACTTCCTGCTAAAATAGACTTCCAGGACACTCATTAAACTCCATTTTTCGAATAAAATGTCAGCAGACTTTTTATAAACAATTCTCTTTTCACACCCTCTCTCATAAAATCCTTCTCGGAATAAACCGGGAGTGCTCTGTGAATAAGAAACACTAATGAGAGGGGGATCTCTTGATATAGAGGAGTACTCAAAAGGCTCTCGCCCTGACAAATGAGTGTCTTTTCTCTCTTTTGGAGGAGGAGGAAAACATGATGATGATCATCTCTAGAAGAGACGTCATCTGGTAATATTTAGAGCGAAAATGTGAAATTTTGCAACGGACCGTTGGAGTTGGCGTCATAATTAGAGTATAAAGTTCTAAGAATACCATGGAAGCTGCAAATCAAAAATCAGAAGAGAATGATGTTGAAGTCCCCTATTAAACCCCCTTCAAAAAAAACGACGTCACGAAGTGTACAAGAAAACCGAAAAACATGGCTCGTGATAGGGGGAAAAATGGCAGAAAAGGATGATAAGCGTAGTGCCATGGGGGAAAGTGACACGACTGTTCTTTTGTGTCTGTGTGTCTGTGTATTGGGTTATGGAAATGATTATTCAATTATATGTGTGTATGAAAGAGAGAGAGAGAGAGAGAGAGAGAGAGAGAGAAAGCGGAAGAGGAGTTCTAGAGTTACGTCACAAAATGAGTTGGAAACTGATGTCTTTATGGACAGTATGCCGCTAGCTTATACTGACTTACTGTTCCCACTGCCGCTGCTATTAGACACCAAGAAGAGAAGATACTGTAGATGTTTCTAAACCTGAAATTCTCGATGGTAGTTGATGGTGAAAACGAATGAGACTATATAGTATTGAAGGGAATTAATAGAGAGACCTCGAAAAAAGAACAGCTGCTCAAATAAGGGCGAATCGTATCAATAACAGGAAATGGGAATGGGAGATACATTGAATGATGGAAAATGGTGATTTTTGAATTAGAAAGAGGACTTTTTAGATTTTTATTTGGAAAAATACAGTAAAAAATTCAATAAAAGGAAAATTTTCAAACAAGGCGAAAAATAACTGCCTGAAGACCCGAGGCTACCGGAAAAAAACTATCCCAAAAAAGCTCTTCCACCAAATTTTTCCGGCATTTTGCACCTGGGTTTCAGGATATTTATACTAGCTTTCAGGGAAAGTTCAAAAGAGAAACATAAGTAATACTATCTAAAAATAAATTATTTAAAAATCCAAATTTAAAAATTAGTCTTAAAGACTCCTAGCCTCCTACAGGTACTGACAGATCACCAACTAAACTATAGGGGAGAGTCATTGAGTCTTCACTGAAGCATGATTAGTGCACCAATAAATACTTACTGGGTAGATTAAGATTGATCTCAATATTATCTCAAATGCAAACAAGTTGCCAAAAGAGGGAGTAGGATGAAGACAAGTTGGGATCAGTAGAGAGGAGGGGGATAAGAAACACTGAAGTGACTGATCATTAGGATTGAGAAGCTAGATTTAAAAATTAAGAAAAAAAGATAGTTTTCAGTTCTTTCTTTCTTAAAATTTTCCAGAAAACTCAATAAAGAAGAACAGATATTTATATATAGACTGTTCCTGACAGGATTTAAAAAATCTTGCACAAAACGATTTTGATTTGAAAACTTGAAATTTCATGTCAGATACAGTTAAAATTAAGGCTCAGACCACTGAAAAAGTTTGTTAGCTATACCCAAAAACTCAAAATTTAAAACTGAATTTACACTTATTTCACACTAATTTCCGTCAGAAAATACGCCCTAGCGAACTTTTCAGTCAGTCAAAAAAACTTTATTTTTGCTCAAAAACGTGAAAAAATACGTGGTTTGTGGTTTTTTTTCCGGAAAAAAAAATAATAATTCACGTTTAATACTCAGTCAACGAAAACACTTTAGGCTCACTGGAGCGCAATTACAGACCCTCTTTGTTTTAAATTTTGGACTCTTTTCTGAGCCGGTAGCTCAAGAAAATAAGGAAACAGATTCAAAGAAAGGGCATGGTGACCATAGAAAAACGAAACATACAAAAGAGCGAGGCGTCCTATCAACAATAAAAAAACATCAAATCAACCAAACAACATAATGTGTCTGAAAAAGAAGGCGAAGAAGACGAAGACGTTGTGTTTAGAAGAAGAAGAAGAAATTCTTCGTCATGTTTTGCTTCGTCTGCCCCCTTCTTCTCCTCCTCCTCCGACGACGACGACGTCTTCTCCTCCATTTTTTGAAAAAAAGAGAGTGTGTGTCCTGGGACGTAGACATAAACGGACCGACTGCATAGACACACATTTTATTTTTTGAAATGTGGAATGAGAAAAGAAGAAAAAAGTAAACGAAGGAAGCAAATAACTTTTCGCGCCTCACCGGACACCTCCAAAAGAGAATCGAATTGTTTGTTTTCACTCAAAAAATACACGAGACATAGGACAGAGGAAACATTTTTGGATTTTTGCCTTTTTGATCCTTGGATTTTTAATCTTCATGAAAACTCCGCTTATTTATTCGTTATTCAAAAAAAAATATAGGAAAAAGCACAGAGAATTCCGCCAAGACGACAACTCAAAAAAGATCTAGAAAAGACTCGTAGTCTAGCGTTTTTCAGCTGATAGACATAAAAACATGATGAAAAGGGAGGGAAAAAAAGAGAGAAAGATTGGACCCGTTAAGCGTTTTCGACGGATGTCTCTGTCACTTCCTCTTCCAGTTTGACTGGCACAGATGGTTGACGAAGAATTGTTGGACGAATCGAGTGGATTGTCGATTGCACGGTGCTCTGCAATTTTTTTTCGGTATTTTTTAAAAATATTTTTCAAAAATCGAGTCCTAGTATTTTTGATTTTTGATAATTTTGAAGCGCTATATCTCAGCTCCTGGAGAAGATACAAAAAAGTGGTCAACTAATGAAATGTTCAGTTTATTATGAGCAATATTTTATCAGTTGTCACTTTTTTCATAGCTAGTTAGTGAACTATGACCGGTTAAAATTAGGTATAGAGTTAGCGCACTAGGTCTAGCTGCGTTTGAACCCCTGGTGCCCTCTAATTTTTAGAAAAAAGGGAACACCTTTAAAAAATAGGAAAAACTACTATATTAATTTAGAAAAACTGAAAACTGTATTAAAATTATTATAAAAAACCATAAGTCTAATTGAAAAACTTCCTATAACAGTTCCTAGTCGAAAAATCTGAAACCGAAGCAGCGCTTCTATAAGTGACATTTTTCAAAACGCTATATCTCACTTCCCAGAAAAGATACTAAAAAGTTATTAACTAACAAAATGTTCAGTTTAATATGAGCAACATTTCATTAGTTGACACCTTTTTGATACCTCTTCTGGCTAGAGAGATATGCCTGCTCAAAATTCCCCTCTCACCTGCTCATCGGCTTCAGGAACAACGCTGAGCTTCTTATCACTGGATCTTCTTGTCGACAGCGGCTGCGGCATTTTCTCCGCCGACACAACATTTTGAATGAAATCCTAAACAAAATATGAGTAAAAAAGAAATCCAATAGATGACTCACGTGCCGAACATCACCCTCCTCGCAACGAGCGATAAGCTCTTTCGAATCCCGTGACTCGCAATACTTGTCCTTTCTGAAACAACAAGAAGGTTTATGAGAGAACTTTTGTGTGTGTGTCAATCAAACTATTTAATCGTAAACTGATAAGCTTCGATAAGACTTTTGAGAAAACTTGGAATTTTTTCAGAATCGAAAAAAGTTTAATTTCGAAAACTAAAAATCAAGAGTTAGAATTGGCAATGAGGAAATTAATTTGATTAACAATGTCGTTTGGTCCAAAATTGTTGAAGTACTTGAAAAACCAGATTTTCAAGAAAAAATTTGGAGAAAAAATTGATAGTTTTCAAGGTATTTTTTCAAAGCGATATATCTGGGCTCCCGTAAAAGCTAGGGATGTTTTGTCAACTAATAAAATGTTTAGCTTGTTATGAGCAATATTTTATTAGTTGACATTTTTTTAATAGCTTCACTAGGAAATGAGATATATAAGCTTAAACAAGAAATACCTATAAATTGCATGGTGCATTCTAGATTTTGACTGCCAAAGATTTTTGTATTATTTTTAATTTTCAATACGCGTTTTTTTTATTTTTGTAAACTAAATTAGTTTTTTTTTAATTTTAAATTTCTGAGAAAACTAATAGAATATGGTTACCTCGACCACTTTTCTAAACCTCTTTCAGGCCGCCCTAAACAGCTTTCAATCTTCCAGCCACGATATCTCAGCTGGCAGAGAAGATAATAAAAAGTTGTCAACTAATAAAATATTCAGCAGAATATAAACTATATTTTATTAGTTGATAACTTTTAAATATCTTCTCTGGTTACTGAGATATGACCGCTTGAAGTTAGATATATATATCACAGCGGTGACCAGAGCAAAGCTGCTACTTTCAGAATTACTGGTGCTCTCTACATTTTTATATAAATGCAAAGAACCCTTAAATTTTCTAGAATCTTTCGCAAAAAACAAACCTTCCAGAGGTTGCATTGACCATCGCATCTGGACAAAGAGCCATCGAAAGAAGCCACGCAAAAAACATGAGACAGCAGACGATTACAATGCAAATAATGGCGAATAGCTCATTCATGACCTGGAACATTTTCAGAGGTTCCTTGGAAGAGTAGTCGAATGAAAAGGGGAGAATTCACCGACAAAAGTATAGATAAGACGGGCGGCGCCAAGTGTCCAGTACACCGATTAGCGTCCTATTCAAAATGTTCATGTGATTCATTTTGTTAGGTAACAGCTGTCCCCAACTATACACAATTGAACTTTACGATTACACCTTGACACCGGAAACGGTCAAAATCTGGTTGGGAACTAGAAAAAAAGGGAAAAAGGATGAGAAAAAGGAAAAACGGAAGCGAATTGAAATAAAAATAAAGAATGAAGTGGCTGGCTGGAGACCAGCCGGAGTTCTTCATCGATTTTGAGGCGCCCTCCGTGTTGCTCACACTATTTTTGTGTTCCCTCTCTTCGTCTCGCCGCCCACGGAGGCAGGCAAAGAGAGAGGTGTCTCCTAATGAATTCTTTTCCGTTGTTTTTCATGTGGAGAGCTCTGGAATTCTCTAAACAGAAAAAAACAATTATCACATTTAGAACCCAGGAGGTTAGAACCGAAGAAAAAACAATGAAGAGGTGGGAAAAAAGTGAAATATTACATAGAAAGGCATTAGAATTCAATAAATATGAATAAATTAGATCCACATAATTACAAACAAGTTTAGGCGGTTGATTCTGTCGGATTTGTCTCCTCAATCTTCTCTGGATCCTTCTCCTTCTCGAATCTCAGAAGACTCTCCACATTTTCAATGGGTAAATAGTGTAGATTCTCATAATTATTCGCCGGATTTCCGAGATTATCAACGATGATTTTGTAGACTTTAATGAATTCCATCGTATTCCTCTCACGAATTCGTTGGCGTTCTTCTGAAGCCAGAATCTGTTGATCGAGATCATAGGTGTGGTCAGAGGCTGCATTGTGATGAAGGAATTGGGTGAATTTGACGAGAGCGTCGCCGACGGTCACGGATTCTAGGCCAGGAAGAGTGGAGAGAGGAATCTGAATTTCTCTATAATTTTTTTGGATGGAGATTCTCTATACCTTTTCATTGGGGCTGACTGCCATGAACTTCTGGTACAATTCCAGGATTCCAGATTTCTCTAGCATCTCGTTCACTTGCACAGACACGAGAACATCGGAATTTCCTTCTATCATCGCGTCGATCATCTCAATCTTCTTCTTGAACGCCGTAATCTCTGAGATCGCACTTCTAATGACTGTTAGACAGTTGATAGTGAACACCGACACATCCACGTCGGACTTCAGACGAGTGGCGCTTAGCTGGACAGTTTGAATCAGTGGCTCCAGAACGTATTCGTAAATCCTCTCTGGCTCCAGCAATAAATTCAAGTCTCCTGTTTTAACGGCAATCGAAATGAGACCATGGTAGAGAGAAAGGCATTGACGAACTTCTGGAACAGGGAGTAGGTCGTAGTGTGGAGCGGTCATCTTTCTCATAAGCCCATCTACGTGGTGGTTGATTCCAGCGATGCAGACCTGGCGGACGGTCTTCACAAGTTCTCCGAGCATCTGGGTAAAATGGCTTCCTTTCCGGATGAGGCTCTCGAATTTGTCGGCGTAGAAGATGAGAATGTTGCCCATTTTAAAAATAGTTATTGCGTCTTTCTCGGTGGAAAGTAGTTGCTCAACGCGAATCTGAATTTTTTTAAATCAAATAAGATTTTAGAGGATTTGTACCTTGAACGGAGAAGTCAGAGATTTCAGGCATTCATCAAGAACGACTGGAAGATTGTCAGAAGTGCAAATCGAGGCGAACAGCTGCTTTTCTTGTTCTGTAAGCTCATGAATCGATGTGAGCATGTCACCGACGGCTTTTAGGGGCTCTGCGAGTCCTTCTGGCATTTGAACAGCCATCTTGTTGATCGCAACGAACTGGTTTAGGAGTTCCTGGGAGCGAGATGAAATGTATTGGTCTAAATTAGATGATTTTCAGAGGAAACCGCTGAAAATGGTCTCACCAATAGCAAGTTGATATACAGCATCATTCTGCTGAATAATTTTGAAAGCCTTCGATAAAATCTGCTTTTTCTGATGAGAATCTACAGTTAAGTTCTGGAATTCTCTCTTCAAGTTATTGCAGATTATCGCGTGGCTTCTCTCGTCAATCTTCTGCATTTTTTCCATCACTTCGAACGCTGCCAGATGCCCTTGCTCTTGGACCATATTCCGACAGTTTTCTCGAATCTCGTGACACCTTTCGAGGACTTTGAAGAAGAGTTCCGATAGATGTCCTGTCTGTTCACACTCCTCCAGCTCTCGGAGTTCTTCTGCTGTCAGAGAGTGATTCTCAAGAAACTCGTTGATCAGGTTGCAACGCAGCTCGATACTGGCTTTCTTTTCTTTTAAATTCGCTGTTTTCTGCACCAAATCCACACTTTTCAGCTTCACAGTCTCCATTTGTTTCGACAAATTTGTGCACGTTGAGTTCATTTTTACACAAAGCTCATCAAACTTTTGCACGATGTTGTTAATCTAAAAGACTATATTTTTATAAGGCTTTCAAAGCTTTTCCCACCTTTTCAAACTCGCTAAGATACTCTTTATTCAATTTCAACTCATACTTTTCTAGCTTATTATGAAGTTTTCTATCCAAATTCGAGTCTAAACTCAAATCTTCTACAAGCGGAGTGAGGAAGTCAGCAATTTTGATGCAATCCTGAATTTTAAAATTTTTTAATTTCATTTTTCCCTCAAGTTTAGCTGACCTTGTCATTATACAGCTTTTTCGAGCATGCACTCATCACTTTTTCCCTTAGCGGATTGACTGCAGATGAAGTTCTGTCTACTGCCGACATTTTTAGAATTTTTTCTGCAAAATTTCAGCAGGAATCCACAGAATATTTCACTGAAATCAGGATTTTTCGATTAATTTTTTGCCAGCGTGTCACGACGACACTCCGATATTCCGCTGCGCGCGACGTTTAGCAGGTCGTTTCACCGCCCGCCAAGCCCAAATCGTTCGAACATTCTTTCTCATTTTTTCTGTTGCTCTACCCGTTTTTGCGTGTTCTCTCTCATTTTTCTGCAACATTTTGCCGTCAATATCGAATACAATCGATCCATTGCAATTTTCTCATCAAAATTCACAAATAATTCCAGAATCAGACAGGAAAAATGAGCGGCAAAGAAAACTCCGCACCGGCCGTTACCGAGGACCAGAGGCCAGAGGTAACTTGTAAATATATCGATTTTCAGACCGTGTTTCTTACAGGTTATCTCACTCACAGAAGACCACGCTCCACAGAAACCACAGCAGAAAGAGGAGACATGGTTCGAATTCTAGCATGATAATAGATTTGAAATATTATAATTTTAGCTGGAGTCTCGACGATTTCGACGTTGGCCGGCCATTGGGAAAGGGAAAGTTTGGAAATGTGTTCATCTCCCGCGAGAAGAAAACGAGACGAATTATCGCTCTGAAAGTTCTCTTCAAAACGCAATTGCTTCAGCTTGGTGTGAGCCATCAGTTGAAAAGAGAAATCGAGATTCAGTATCATCTGCGGTTCGTATCGATTGTCCTTCTATCATACAGAAAAGGTTTTTAGGCACCCGAACATTCTCACACTCTACGGATACTTTCACGATGACAAGCGCGTTTTCGTCATTCTCGACTACGCCGGCCGAGGAGAGCTATTCAATATTCTTCAATCGCAACCGGGTCACAAGGTTTCCGAAGTGATCGCGGCCAGGTGGGATAATTAATTCAAATCACCTCGATTACACCTGTTCTTTTAGATTCGTCCGCCAACTTTCTAACGCATTGAAATACTGCCATTCCAAAGGAGTCATTCATAGAGACATCAAGCCAGAGAATCTTCTACTCGACACTAAACTCAATCTGAAAGTAAGTTTAGGTTTAGATTGACTTCTGTGGCAAGTGTGTTAATCAAGACTTTCATTAGTCGCCGCTCAGAAGAAATTTTTAGTTCTGAGCGATAACATACTTGCTATATGAGTCTAGCTCGAGATGCGTGTGCTGGATTGCTGTCAATGCGATTTGGTTCCTTTTCTCCTCGAGACATTTCTCCTAATTGTTTTTTTTTCAGCTCGCCGACTTTGGATGGTCGGTTGTCGCCGATCACTCGAAGAGACACACGTTGTGCGGAACGATGGATTATCTCGCTCCGGAGATGGTCTCCAATCAACCACACGACTTCAATGTCGATATTTGGGCGATCGGAATTCTGCTCTTTGAAATGCTCGTCGGATACGCTCCGTTCGCCAATCAGACTGGCGAGAAACTGATTGCCAGAATAAAGGAGTGCAAGATTTATGTAAGTGGCTCAGCTTTTTTCGCTATGAGAAGCTGCAATTGTGATAATAACGACTTTCATTAGTCATCGGTCCGAGGCGATTTTTCACTCGGAACGATACCACAATTGCTATATGAGTCTAGCTCGAGATGCGTGTGCCGGTTTGCTTTTAATGCGAGCTGGTTCCTTTTCTCCTCGAGACATTTCCCCCAAAATCCCAGACCCTTTTGACTTTGTTCACGTTCTTCTTCCAGATTCCGAGTACCGTCAGCGACGGCGCCGCTAATCTCATAAACGCAATCATCAAGAAAGAGCCATGCGAGCGCCTTCCACTCGTCAACATCATGGCTCACCAATGGATCATTGCGATGCAAGAACGAGAGGCCATTGAAGTCGAGATGTTCCTCGCCACACTGAAATCAACACGAAGCAACTCGGCCAACAATCAATAAACGTCACTGTGCTCAACCAAAAATCTAAATGTTCTCTACCTGTCTTTCTTCCCTTTCTCTTCCTTCCCCATTTCAGAACCGTATTACATACGGCTACTAACTCTCTCTCTGTCTCGTCTCCTATATTTTATATTTAATCGAAACATTTCATCATCATCATAAAATCACTCGTCTTCAATTGTGGCTTCATATTCTTCTCACTGCACGTGCAACGAGAAGTTTTATTTTGTCCCCTTTTTTCCATTCACTTGTCCAATTTCCTTCCTATTATACATGCGTATGTAAGATTTTCCAGGCTCCTTCTCCTTCTCTATCTCCCCATATTAGTACTGTATCGCGAGTTTCCATCTGATGACCTCCATCTCGTCAATTTATTTCATCTCAACATATAAATATGATGGTGCACCCATTTATCTCGTTTCTCTTTTGCTGCTTCTTCCACCTACCTCTTTATCCAATTCTCACACGAAATACAATGCTTTTTGGCGAAAATCCATTACACAAATAGCGGTGTGTGGCGGTAAGTAGACCATAACATTTACGCCGCCTTTTTGGCAGAAGCCCCTCTTCCGCCAAAAAAGTAGCATGTTATGCAAATAATTGCATTAACGAGTTGTCTTATGAACTGTTCTTTCGTTTAGAAAAAATAGAAGAAAAAAGAAAATCGATTGGAATGATAATGAGATTGATATTTGCGCGAATTTGTGTCTGTGTGAGTTGAGTACATATTTGAAGAGATTTGGATATGTAATTGGGAGAGGATGAGCAATAAATACATAATGATACAATGAAGGTGTTTGTCAAGTGGTTTCCTGTCGAGAGATATAGGGGGATAATTGGGAGATATGGGGATAAGGAAACGAACGGGTTGATTTACTGGGTCAATGATAAAAACTGCTCTCAAATCAGTATTTTCAGGAAAACGATGCATTCTAAACTTAGAAAATGGATTCTTATCGAACTGTTTTTGGCAAATTTTAATTTATTTCAATAGTTTTCGAGAAAAAAATTGTGAATAGTCGAAAAAAAATTGGCGCTGCGCCGGCGTTTCCTCAGAAACAGTATTCAGTACAGCATTCAGTTCTGTGTATTAAACATGAAATAGATAGAAAAGTCTGGAAAAGTATCGGGAAACTACAAGAAAAATGTGATTTTTAGTTGTGAGTTTGGATTAATATTGCTGGTGCGCTGTGGCGATTTTTTTCACGTCAATCTTTTTTTTTGAATTTTTATGTGAAACAAATACACTCTAAAAGACTCGAATTAATGGCTGAAGCACAAAAAATCTAATTCCGCGGGAATATGAAATTACAAGAAAACCCGATAAGGTGAACCGGGGATCCAAGTTCAACCCCAAGCGGAGTTGTGTCTGAACGCTACGAAATTAGGAAGACTTTCTCTGAGTTTCCTAAGATTTTTTCGATCAGAGTATAAAGGACACTTGAACCCGAAATCACGCGATGGTCCTGCTAGCCGCTTTCTCAGTATTCTGAAAATCACATAATTTTTTTCCTAACTTCTTTCCCCTTCATCTATTTCCCATCGGCTGTCTCTTATTTGGCATCCCTTCCTCCCCCGGTCATCTTCCTACTGTATCCCTTAACAAATACCTACTGTTTGCCGGGGGGCGGAGCTCCCCGAGATTAATTCCACGGACCAGTTACTCTATCGGGACCACCATTCCCCCACACAGTCAGTCACACTCATTGGAGCATGAATTGCGACGCAGCTCAACCGTGGATGATGTCTTCCTATCAACCGGAAGTCTTCTGGACGATGAGTTCCACGTCCACCACTCCAGATGCCACGTTTCAGACGTATCCTGGGGCGGCAGATTACGGTAATGGATTGCATTCTCCGAGTAAGTCAAACTGATGTTGGTGCCCTTCTATTAGAGGTAGTTCAGGCCCCGCAAAGTCTCCGGTCAAAACGGCGGAAGTAAATCAACTCGGAGGGGTATTTGTCAATGGTAGACCTCTTCCAATTGAGTTGAGATGCAAGATCATTGAACTGTCTAGACAAGGAACTCGACCATGTAAGTCAACCTCTAATAGAAGGGCACCCTTAACAGAACTTCAGGTGACATATCCCGACAACTAAAGATTAGCCATGGTTGTGTCTCCAAGATTCTAACTCGGTTCTCGGAAAATGGGACGATTATGCCGGGAACTATTGGAGGATCCAGGCCGAGGGTAACTACCCCGAAAGTAAGGATTACTGTATTTTCTAATGAAATTGGAGGTTTTAGGTAGTCGAATACATCAGAAGTCTGAAGAGAGAGGACCCGGGGATCTTTGCATGGGAAATACGGGAACGACTGATTTCGGATTACATTTGCGATAGAGCGAACTTGCCGTCGGTCAGCAGTATTAGCAGGATTCTTCGGAATCGAAGTGGGAATGGTAAGAGGAGGTTTTGGGCTTAGCAGTATCAGTAGAATGAGCACATAGTTGTAGGTAGGCCGAAAATGAGTCGGCGCGGTACGGCCCATAACTTTTTTCACATTTGACATTTTTCAATGAACAAGGAGTGATAAAAATAGAGCTCAAGGAGCTCTACACGATGCATTTTACCAAATTGTTGTACCATTCCTATGAAAAAAGTTAGAGGCCAAAAAAGAGCGGGCCGAAAAATTGAAAATCTCGACTCTTCTTTTTTTGGCTTGTAACTTTTTTTAACGAGTCAGTACAATTTTTTGCTTTAATTCATTGTGTAGAACTCAAAAAGAGCTATCTTTTTCGTTTTTGAATCATTAAAAAATGTCAAGTCTGAGGAAAGTTATGAGTCGGCGCGCGTCGGACCTCCGGCAGCTGTGGTTCCACCTAGGCGTTCTCCCAGAAATTGGCACCTAAAAGTGTCTAGTCGACTCCAAAGTTTCCAAAAAATTATTTTCAGGCTCCGGACCATCTGCCCAATGTAACAGAATCTTCGGCCACCAGCAACACCCTTACCAGGAGTTCAACAATAATGATCAAATGTATAAAACCAACTCATCAGATATCACAAATTATAATTTACAACATTCATTTATTCCGTGAATAAAACAGGAATTAATCATCGGCAACCCAGACATCGGCATCTTTCTTCTCGGAAGTCGACGGTTCACCCTCGCGTTTTTCGTCTCCTCCATCCGATGCAGTCTCTGGACGCTCCTCCTAAAAATATTTTTTTTTATTAGGACTTTCCCTTTCTAATCACCTCCTCTTTCTCCGGAATCTGCAACTTTTCCATTTGTTCGCGTTGCATTTGCTCCAATTTCTGGGTTGTTATGGTCTTCAACGGGATGAGCTTTGGTTTACAGAAGATCGGGGTCAGCGACTCATCCTGAAAACTCTCTCCTTAATCTGAGGGCTAACTGATTACTGTACCTGGAACAGATAGCATTCGTCGACCCACAGCTTCTCTTCCAAAGTGATTCCTTGCGCCATGACGATTCTAAACGAAAAAAAATTGAAAAGGGGGAAAGAAAGGAAGAGAATTGATTTTCGGCACGCGTGTGTTACCTCTCCGGGCCGTCCGTTTCCATGGAGACGTCGGCAAGCGCTGTTTTCAAGCACGCGTCGTCCAAATCCATTTGAGATGAGGAGACAGAGACGCAGAGGGAGGGTGTCTGGGAGAGAAAGCTTCTGGCCTAAAATGTGAACTTTTTTGTGTTTTTTCACGTGGAAACTGGGAAACAAAAAAGGGAAAAAAGGTGATTAGGAACTTGAGGTATTAGGTTAACTTTTCAAGCTACAGTAGGCAAAGCTCGTAGGCTTACGGTATGAGCCCGTGTCAAAAAGCGCCCAAGAACACTGGGAGTTCCTACAGTACCGCTTCAGGGCAAAGTCTTAGGTTTACGGTAGGACACATGCCAAAAATGTACAGGAATTCCTGACGTAGGTTTTGCATCCTGACATATTTCAAAATTTTATTTTTAGCTAAGGGGATTCAAGAGAGGTTTTAAGCGGTCAGACCCACTCACGTACCATCCGAGGTCTGTGGGTTTTTGATCGGGACTAAGTTTGCGCGTCATGACAAAAACGTCCTAATGGGTTATCTGTCAGGTGCCGTATTCTTCAGTCGAACTTTCGGGTATGCGCCCAAAAATTGGACCAAGAGAAAAAACTGACCGATCACGGATGGGCGGTACACAGGCTAGCCGGTAGGGATGCTGACGGAACCCAATCCGAAACCGTACTCTTGGTCCGCAAGATTTAGCAGTCCTCACACTGGCACAATCTCAAAACCGGACTACGCTAAAAAAAACTAGCCCTACAATACGGTAGAGCTCTGGTCACTAAGCAATATCTCTTCACACCTAGACTAGATAATTATTATCATCGAAATAAGCGGAGCCTAGAAAAGGCGGGACTCTAGGGGCTGATAACATATCATTATATCCGGCAGTTATTTTCGCATCTCGTACACATTACGTCAACAACTCTGAATGACGTTTCAAATGGTGAATTCTAGAAAAAGGAAGTTCTGGGCTCAACTATAGATTTATTTTGAGATTGGAGAGGAAAAAAAAGAGACAACAATCGAGTGAACAAACAAGAAAAAAACGTCGGGTGGCTATGGGCAACGCGAGAGGAAATTAATGGGAGGAATTGGGAATTGAAGAGTAGACCTGGGGGAGGATGAGATATTTGTTTTTCAGACTTGACTGACGCGACTTCGAAACGTGCTGCCTCCTCCTCCGCCCGAGCTATTTCTGTTGACTCGTCCCGGGGGTGGAGCGGCCGTCGGAACTCTTAGATGACCCATTGAATTAGCATGAGGTGGAGGAGCGGCTCCCGATGGATTTTGATTCACTTCTCCGGAGAGACCTGTCCAGCTTCTACTTAGATTTAGTGAAGGATTACTGCTTTCGAAGGCGTCGTTTACTATTCCGATTGCTGGAGCGGCACTTAGTCGACTGTTTGGAACTTCGTAGAGAGCTGTTGCTCGATTCGAGAAACTTGGAGAGTGCATGGATGATGAAGCTGAAAATTCAGGTTTTCCAAAATTTATTGTATAGGCCTCTGGTATACAGCCATGATAACGTCATTAATAATCAGACGGTAATTCGTTTCTTCACGGGCCATGAACAAAGCGGCGGCCACCGGGAGGTAGTCAAACGCAGCGACCGACACCTCGCGGGTTCCGCCGCCCGCCACCCATCGCGTGCGAAATGGGCGGAGCTTGGGCGGGCGAGAGATAGAAAAGTGGCGCGCAGACAAGCAGAGAGCCTACCTCCTCCGTAATCAGTGGATTCTGTGTCTTCTGAATGAATACTGAGCGGTCGTTGACTTCTTGCCACTAGATCGTCCATCGAATGAATCGGATTTCGGAGTTTATCTTTTTTCATCGACCTCCCAATACTATTTTTCGCGGAGTTCCGAGCCCCACTTGGATTCCACATTGCAGCAGGACGATCTCCTTCTGAAAAAGTTAGATTTTTGGAGGGAAAATTAAAAAAAAAGAAACCATATGGGTGTTCAAATCCACCGAAACTTTGATTAAGAGGAGACGGAGACGGGGGTTCGAGGTCCTGGAATTCTCGGAGTCTATGCGAAGGGGAGGGAGGTTCACGGCTAGAAGTGCTATCTTGAGACGCATTGAAATTCACGTTTTCTGTTCCATCATTAAACTGAATCGGCTTATCATCTTGACACTTTTGATCGTCTCTCAACGTTTCGAAAATCTTCAGAATCGTTGCGAAACTCGGTCTTTTTGATGGGTCCATTGCCATACACTGCTTTATCACTTTAAAAATTCGTTTCGATGGACAATACGAAGGAGCTGTTAGAATCATTCCGTTTCTGACATCGTTCATCACCCTTCGATTATCCATTTTTCCGTATGGAATCTCCCCGAACGAGAAAACTTCGTAAAGGAGCACCCCATACGCCCACGCATCGCTTTTCGAGGTGAACTCGAAATCTTTCAAAACTTCTGGAGACATCCAACGAACAGATTCGGTTCTCTCCATATCTTCCCTTGAGAGTTTTTCATTTATGGTTTCTTTGGAAACCCCCATTTCAAGTTTAGTGACTCCCGGTTTTCCAGAAAGTAGACATTTCCTTGCCGAAAGATTTTTGTGAACATGTGGGAGTCTGCAAAAAAAAATAAAAAAAGATTGCTCCCGGTGAGGCTCGAACTCACGACCTTCAGATTATGAGACTGACGCGCTGCCTACTGCGCTACGGAAGCACGGCGCAGAGAGGTGAGAGGGCGCGCTAAGAAGTGACCTACCTCTCAAGATAGTTCATTCCGCGTGCAATGTCGACAGATATTGCGAGGAGATCTCGTGGCGATAGTTCAGAAGACTGGTTTTCATTGGGTACTCTAAAAAAATGTTGGAGAAAAAACAAAAGAAAAAAAAGGCTTACGAATTCCTTAAAAATGTCAAAAGATTGCCTCCTTCCATGAATTCCAAAAGGAGGAATTCGTAGCCAGTAGTGATACAAACGCCAAGTTCCTTCACAATATTCGGATGATCCAGGTTACTAAAATACCCCTAAATTAGTCAAAAACCAAAATAAGGCCTACTTCAACAAAATCGCCTCCTTCATAAACATCATATTCTGATCGTTCGTCCGATTCTGGCCGAGTTTTTTGACGGCCACCTTCACATGCTTCTCCCAACACAAGGGCAGGTCCTCGGCCTCTCCTTCGTGTACAGTACCGAAAGAGCAGTTGCTAAGGAATTGTCCAATGATCACTTTGTCATAGGAGACATGAGGAAGATCTGGAAACCAGTATTTTTTTAAAATTTATTTAAAAATTTATTTATTTAAAAATAATTTTTTTTAAATAATTGCTCAGGCAGCTAACTCACTTCTCATTTCGCTATCGTACTCGATCGACTGACTATTCGAAAAGTTCATATTGGCCACTACATCAAGCCGAATGACATTACGATCGTCTTCAGCTTCCCGCTTTTTTTGTTGTTGACGTCGGCGGGATTTTACTGGAAATGGATTTCTATTAAAGGAGGACTGAACTGGAATTCAATAATTCAAAATAAAATAGATGTAGTTTTTGATTCTGAACACTTTTTCTGTTGACAACTTTCCCTGAAAATTCCTCTCAATGCCTCAAAAACCGGCTTGAAAACGTCGAGGTGATTGGGATGGAAGAGTTTTCTATAAACTTCGGCCACGGGTGTTCCTTATTGGAAATTTCTTTTTTTGATTATGAGAGAAAACTTCAAAAAAATATAAAATCGAAGAAAATGAGAAAAATAACGGCTGTGGCGGTCACAAAACCCGTGGCCGAGTCTGGCAGAAAACTCTTCCACTTCAATCACCTTTTCCGGTTTTTGAGGCATTTAGAGGCATTTTCAGAGAAAGTTGTCAACAGAAAAAATGTTTAGAATGAAAAACTACATCTAATGACATATTAATGAACTCGAATGCAATCCTCCTTTAAAGAATAAACTCACGCCAAAAACAAGCGACTAGAACCATTGCTGCCAGCAACAATAGAATCGACAAGAACAGCAAATACGGTAGAATTGCACTTGGCTCATCCCCCTTCTCCTCTTTCTTCTCTTCAGTATACGCATACGCTCCGAATCCCTCAATATTAGCAGCTCGAATCCTGAATTCTGACACTTCCATAGTCGGAGACGAAGAAGAGGTCTCCGATTTCCCTGGCCTCCACCAAGTCTTCCACCCATCCAATCCTCGTTCAGCTATCTCCCACTCTGCCGTTTTATTGATCCTCGTCTCAACTGCATAGCTAGTGATCGGCGATCCTCCATCACTCATTGGCTCCTTCCACGTCACTATCCACCCCTCCTCGTCCTGTTTTGCTTCGACACATTGGGGAGCAGTGGGCACTCCGGCTTTTGTTCTAGCTTGCTGGGCCAACTGAAGATAGTCTTCTTTGAAAGCCAAAACTTTCCCGTCTATGGTATAGGTCCCTGTATAGGTAGCCACGAATCGGTAGTCATAAGAAGTCGCCGATAATAAATTAGTGATTGGGACCAGCTCAGTAGCCACGTCCGGTTCGAAAGACGCGTTTGTCGGGGATTGCCACTCATTATTAGCTCCTCCGGACTCCCGGTACTGTACTGCAATGGAGCTCGGCCGATGCTCAGGTTCCAGCCCGTTCCATCTAAGTAGCAACGAGGACCCGGTCACATTATCCGGACGAAGAGTTCCTGGAACGTCTAGGGTCCTGGCGACAGCTTCGGGGGACACTGCATCATCATCTTTGAGAATCGTGGCAGCATCCAAATGAGAAATATGGGTAGCCGTCACCCAGAATTTATATTCGTTCGATGGCCGTAAGTTAGCAATCTTTACGCGACACGGATTGATCAGACACGATGTTGTATCGGAGGAGATATTCGAAGAGACGGTCTCCGAAAGGGGGATGACTGCGATGGAAGTTGGAACAGAAATCCCTGCTGCTTGTTGAGAGATCTTGTATTTTATTTCTGATATCGGGGCGTTAAGTGTCTCTGGTAAACTCCAATAAAGGTATACTGTATCAGGAGTGACTGGGATCGCGTGGGGGTCTCTTGGAGCAGAAGGGTATCCGAATCCAGTCCGGAAGGATTTGGACGCAGAGACTCCACTTGCCGGTGAGTACCTATTCAGCCAGGTGACAGTCACATCGTAGTCAGTCTCCTTGTCCAGAATCCCATTCTCCACGTGGATTCTATCAGAGAAACTTCTCACGTGTTTCACCTTATCCGTGTTTTTCCGAGTGAAATAGATCTCGTATTGGGTTTGGGGCATACTAACTTCTTGACATGCAGACGACGCTGAGCTCTTTGTGACCTCTAACAGGGCTCCGGTTTTCCCTTCGTTCACTATCGAAAACACGATCCCTTTGGAAGAGGGAAGCTCGAAACAAGACCGTTCTGGGTACGGTTGACTGCTTTGGCTAACCGCTAGAATCTGTTTCAGTGGGGGATTAGCAATGGTTATCGGGGTTACTGTATCTCTTCCGTAGATTAACATCTCGGAAGAAGTCACAAACGCGAATAGTTTATCGGCGATGGCAAACGAAGAGATAGATTTGAGTCCCTTGTCTCCGAACTTTGCCCAGTCGATTCTCACTTCATTACACTGGAAGTCCTCGGCAAGATCCACATTGATAAGTCCATTCCAAGTGAGAGCGTAGATCTTCGGGGAGGACGCTCGATTCCAAGCAAACTCGGTCATCATCCATGTCACCGTTTGGCTAGCAAGACAGGGTACGGTAAGAGCAAGGTTAGCTTCAGTGTTCTTGTTCATATCGAGAGCGAAGAGTGATCCGTTTTTGGTTAGAAGATAGGCGGTGCTGAAGTCAAAAGTAATCTGGGGTTTGGATCCTGTAACTTACTTCATAAAAGGATCATAGGCCAGCTGCTTAGCGTCAGTGGCAGCCGTTAGCTGAATCAGTTTATGTGGATTCAGAAGCGAAGTAGACAGAAAAGGTTCCAGAGACAACTGATAGAGATTTGTGCCGGCCACAAAAATAAGACGATTGCCAACCCAATCAGAAGTCATCGCGTCGATCCGGGTGACGTCTCCGCCAATGGAAACCTGAGAAGTTTTCTACAAGGTCAGGGAATCTTGCTCACCTTATGAACTGTATTATCAATGTGATTGGTGTCGATTTGCACCAAAACCGGTTGCGCTGATTCACCCTCCTTCCTGACGGCGTATAGGTCCTCTCCGATAAACGCCATCGCTTGGTACTCGAGCTAAAAAATTTTTTCCTTCGATGAAAAATCCTGTTTAAAGGAGAACTGAACTGGAGTTCAATAATTTGTCATTAGATGTAGTTTTCGATTCTGAACACTTTTTCTGTTGACAACTTTCTCTGAAAATGCCTCTGAATGCCTCAAAAACCACTTTGAAAACGCCGAGGTGATTGGGGTGGAAGAGTTTTCTGTAACCTCGGCCACGGGGTTTGTGACCGCCACAGCCGTTATTTTTCTCATTTTTTGCGATTTTATATTTTTAATGAAGATTTTCTTTCATAAACAGAAAAAAATTTTCAATAAATAGAAAAATAATGTACAAAACCCCAGTGGCCGAGGTTACGGAAACTCTTCCACCCCAATCACTTTGCCGTTTTCAAAGCGGTTTTTGAGGCATTTAGAGGCATTTTCAGAGAAATTTGTCAACAGAAAAAGTGTTCAGAATGAAAAACTACATCAAATGACAAATTATTGAATTCCAGTTCAGTCCTCCTTTACGGACTAACCTTCACTGGCTGAGTAACTTGTCTTGTCTCCCTTCTCGGCTCCTCATGAGCTAAATCATTAATCGAAATCAACGAGTTGGTGGAGTCGATTGCAAATAACTTAACCAGAGGTTTCAATTCAGAACTGTCTATAGAAATCAATTCAGAGAATGCTCCGATATTAGTCGGCTCATTTGCAGCCGCCGCCTGACACGACACTTTTCCAGACTTCACCGCAAAAGAATAATGGGATTGAGAAGTCGTCACAGGACCCCCTATCCAACTTCCGTCGTCCTTGGTGCAATTCACAATGTACTGATAAGGAGTCCCATTCCATTCTGTCGGTGGTCCCCAGAAAAATGAAATAAGGGCTCGAGGACCGTCTACAGTCTTCTGTTGGGTTGCAAATATCTTGAGTTGGGTAGGAGAAGTAGGAGGTTTCACTGGCGCCATCAACCCGGTTCGATTCAGAACTGCCGTCGCCCACGGGGTGATCGCTTGAATCGAGACATCAAACCTCTGTGCGGAACTCCATGCCTCGAGAATTTCAGAAGGGATTGTGAAGTTGGTATCACTCTGAATCGTGATAATCGGTGGATCCTGACCTCCCATCTTCTCTCGGAATATCGACACTTTGAAGACGACCGTCCCAGCTTCAAGCGGAGGGGATAGCGTCCATTGGAGGTCTGTTTTGCTTCCCTCCGTGAACTTAATCTCATCCGTAAACTCTATTTTATGAGAGATCGCCGCGTATCGTAGTGGTAGAATTCTATCGACTCTCTCGAGTTCAGTGGCCACATTCACCACTTTCAACGACTTATCCGTCTGCACAATATGGTTGTTTTTAGTCACCAGAATCATTTTGTCATGGAGAATCAGAAATCTTCGAAATGGAACTATCGAAGGGGCAGATGCAATGTCCCGTGGTACCCGGTTTTCTGGGTCGGACTCCCAAAGGATTACGGTACCGTTTCTGGCTTGAGTTAGGAAGTAAACCATTCCAGTGGTATCGTCACTAGAGATTCCCATGACTTCGGCGCAGTCTTCCAGAGGCTCTTCGCATGAGTAGTACCTTAAATATCTAGGGAATTCTTTGGAAAATAAAAAAAGACCCTACTCAAAATCAAAAGTGGTCGGCAGCCGATACGAAGTGATTTTGTAGGATGAAGCGATCAGAATGATGGATCTAGACGGCATAATAGACATCATCTCCACAAAAAGGCCATCTTTGAAGGGTTTCGGCACTCCAGTAGTGTCATCTAGATCTTTTTTGAAAATTCCCATCTAAAAAATTATTTTTCGAATTTTGAGAACTAAAAATATAAAAAAAGCATACAGAATGATCACCGGCTAGATAAACCGTCCTTGTCGTGTTATCCAATACATGTGGATTCTGCAGTTTCTCCAACGCCTTTACCGACTCATCTGCCGCGATTACATTGCCGAGCATATCCAAACTTATGATATCGTCTGCTTGTTTCTTGGTGAACACAAATGGTATTCCACCGCCTAAATCTGGAAGCGCTGTGTTGGAAGTGGCAGTTGGCGTTGAGCAGAAGTCGTCACTGCACACCTGCACTTGGACGTTATACTGGTTTCCTGGCTTCACTTCGATTTTCTGGAAGTTTCTTTCAAAAATAAAAATAAATTAATGCCTACCACATCAGTGCCCTCTGTGTTTATCTCAACTGGAGAAAAATCCGCAATTTCTGGAGCGGTGACCTTCAGAAAATATGTGAAATTCCTCCAGGAAATCGATTGTGCTTGAAAAGGGAGCGTTGTCGCCTCATCCCATGAAACTCTCCCAGAATTGTCTGATGTCAAAAATGCAATAGTTGACACTGGAGGAATCCTGGGCTTCAATAAAATCTCCTCCATGAACCCATAAGTCATCAAAGCGCTCGAGTAAGTGAATCTGAAAAATGGTAAAAAGAAGTTGATGAGAGTGGGATTCGAACCCACGCCCCCGGAGGGACTGGTGCCTAAAACCAGCGCCTTAGACCACTCGGCCATCTCACCCATGAGAAAACGCGTTTCACTGGGGAATGAAGAGAGTGCGAGGTGGTGGGGAGAAAAGAAAGAGAGGGTCTTACTTGTTGGGTATGTCCTCCTCCCCTCTCTGCAGATTCTCCGTGAAAATGCAATTCTCATCGGCGTCCGTTTCTCCGCATTTCTTCTTCATCCAGTAGATTAAATCACTTTTTATTCGGAAGTGTTGCACATCGGAATACCCGGAGTCTTTGAATATGTGCGCTTGGTCAGATACAGGATTTAATGTCATCATGGAGCCTAAAAAAATTTTTTTTATTTTCGAAAATTCAGATAAAAATTAACCATTTTGAAGTGCAGAATACAGAAGAAACTTGGAGACATCAAAGAAAATTCCGTTCGATGGAGACATATCTGAAAATTTTGGATCTAGATTTTTAGCTTCTAGAAGTTACCTTTAAGGTACTGTAGACTGGCCACTGTCTCGATTCCCGTCGCATTGAACGCTATCATTTCGGTTCGATACACCTTATTATCCACGTTGAGCGAGTAAATGTGCCTGAAGCCAGAGTCTACAGTAACCCGAGGACCCCTTACCACTTACCCGTTGACCGGATCAAGAGAGATCTCTTTGGGGGCATTCAACGCGTCGTTATTGACAATCAGAACACATGTTGGGGTCTCTTCGGACTCCATTGTCCTTAACTTACACCTCAGAATCCCCTTGTCATGCTGAACTGCATATAGAGTTTTCTGGATGTGATCGATCTCGATCTGAGTGATTTTTGTGTCCATTTCCCCGACGGTTTTCAGTTGGATCACTGACGACGGCTGATCTTCATCGGTTTGATTAGCAGACATTTGGAATGTCCAGAGAGATCCTTTAGAGCTTCCAATGGCAATTGTGGTGTCAGAGATACCGGCGATAGCTGAAAAAATGACTGTTAATTAGTCCCGAGCCCAATGCTAACCTGTAATAGCGTCATCGGTGGGTAGGGGGAACGGGATTACTGTAGCCGTGTCTCCAAGAGCATACTGATCTAGTTGCTCATTCTCGAGTAGGTGTGTTCCATTTGAGAAGATCAATCGGGAGGAGGCCACAGAGACAAGCTCGATTTCTACTTGATTCACAAAAAAGTCTAGTTTAATCTCAACGAATGCAGTCGTTGCTCCATGCTCATCAATTGCAGATATGGAAGCTTTGCAGCAGTTGTCTCTCGGTAGATTAGAAAATAGGTGGCATCTAGATATGGATTCTTCTGTGTTGATTGTATTATCGTCCATCGTCATCACAGTTAATTTGAATTTAGGCTGTAAGAATAGCTTATTTTAGAAAATATTGAATTAGAAATTGTAAAGTAGTTGTGAAAAATAACGGCTCTGGCGGTCACAAACCCCGCGGTCGAGGTTACTGAAAACTCTTCCACCCCAATCACCTCGACGTTTTCAAGCCGGTTTTTGAGGCATTTAGAAGCATTTTCAGAGAAAGTGGTCAACAGAAAAAGTGTTCAGAATAAAAAACTACATCTAATGACAAATTATTGAACTCCAGTTCAGTCCTCCTTTAAATTGGGGACGAGTCGCAAATAATTATGGTGAAACGGGGGTACTGTATTTTTTTCCCATAAAAAACTTACTTCTCGGCCACTAATTAACACCATAATTTTAGCATGAACTCACCGTCGGTTGATTAGTCTTATAACAAACCGCCACCCGATCATCCGACAGCTGCAGCTGTCCTATAACCTCTAGCGTGGTGCCTGTTTTTGATAGTGGAAGATGATAGGTAGTGGTCCTCGACACCAGCACCTGATTACGGTAAGACAATGCCAGTCTTACTTCCACGTGTTCCCCGTGCTCAAATGGAACGTGAACCTCAGAGATTAATGAAGAGTTTCGAAAAGAATTCTGTGGAAGAGAAGTCCATCTCCATCCGAGAGCCCCGTTTAGTGGACGTGTCTGGGAGAACCAGAATATATCGGCATTTGCTATTTCTTTTAGCTCCTCGGCTAGAGTTTCAGGAAACTCCCATTTCAGTTTCATGGAAGTTTCTAGGACTTCCATGTTGACACGAGTCTCGATTAGAAGGGCTTGGGCTTGCGCCAGGAAGGAGACTAAGACGGCACGACACCCCTGTTTACAGGAATTTGTCACGATTCCTTCTTCTGCGCATTTTACATTACATTTTGATTCTCGTTCATCGACATCTTCACATCCATGTCTACACTAAAATTTTTAACTAGTTTTTTTTGGGTTTTTTGGTTTTTTTTTGGTTTTCCAGTTATTTAGGGATTTAAAAAATTAAAAATTCAGATTTTAAAATGGTCAAAAAACCATTTAGATTCAGCTCGCTGGAACGGTTCAAAAATTACATTCCGAAAAACCGGGTCCTGTCACAAAGAAAGCTACAGTACCTTCGTGGTGGGACCCGATTTATATAGTCATAATTTTCGGAATTCTCTCGGCGAGCTGAATCCAACTATTTTTTTTTAAATTTTTAAATCATTCTAAATTTTCTAAATTCTTACCGATGAAATTCGAGTCGAGTAATTGAATTCCGCAAGACCCGTCCAGTGAACCTCTCCCGAATCCAGGGGGTACGCCTAAAAAAATTAAAATCAACCTTAAAAGAGGACTGAACTGGAATTCAATAATTTGTATATAGATGTAGTTTTGAATTCTGAACACTTTTTCTGTTGACAATTTTTTCTAAAAATGCCTCTAAATGCCTTAAAAACCGACTTGAAATGCGAACATTTGATTATTATGGAAGTTTTTTGCAACTTCGGCCACGGGGTTTTGGGACGCGCCAGTGGCTATTTTCATTTTTTCTTTGAATTTTTATATTCTTATTGAATTTATCTTCTCATTAATTCCAACAGAATGAGAAAAATAGCGACTGGGGTGTCCCAAAGCCCCGTGGCCGAAGTTGCAAAAAACTCTTCCACCCCAATCACCTCGACATTTTCAAAGCGGTTTTTAAGGCATTTAGAGGAATTTTCAAAGAAAGTTGTCAACAGAAAAAGTGTTCAGAATTCAAAACTACATCTATATACAAAATATTAGAATCAACTTCAGTCCTCCTTTAATTAAAAAACCCCTATTTCTTACCAAATTACGTTCTTCACATTGACTCTGACACGTTTTCAACGACGAAGAGAATACGGTGGCGGCGGCGACGTCTTCAGTGAGGTGGAACGAAACGGCGAGAAAAACAAGTGGGAGGTGCGAAGGAAAAAGCATGAAGAGGATTCAGAAGAAGTCGGCATGTACGCCTTCCTATTCTACATATCATCTTCATCATCAACGTCTTCTTCTTCTTCTTCTCTTCTCCTCCGGATCAATTCCCTACTATTCACGTCTGCGTCTCTTCGATTCGTCACCTCTCTCTATTTGTAATCAATTGAATATCATTGACAACGACATCATCACATCAAACGTTTTGTCTCTTCGCCAACACACTTTTTCTCCTTCATTCATCTCCTCTCCCCTCCTGTCATTTTGAATGCCCTAGATTACTCAAACAATCGTAAATTTTCTTTTTGTTTCGTCATTCCCCCTTTTTTGTGAAAAATTATCCCTTTTCCTGTGTGATCGACATTTTTTATAAGTTTTTTGCAATCTTGATTTGATAACATTTTATTTTGCAATCAAAAAGTAGAAAAAGTCAAAGAATTCGTGTTACAATGGTTTAAGGACCTCCTGGACTTTCGGAAAACCTAAAAAAGAAGAAAAGTAACCAGAATAAATCGCATTGACACCTTTGAAATTTCTAAAAATTACTTTTCCATTAACTGAACACAATGATTTTTATTTTTATTCTTATTTTCATTTTGTTACCTGGCCCGAAATATTATTTTCAAGGAAGTTGTTAAACTTGAGAACACAAAACCAAAATGAATCTTGAGATCTTCCCAAAAATAAAAACGTTTCAGTGTATTTAAGAAGGAAGTTACAGGAAAAATGGAAAGGGAATCATGTTATCCTCTCGTCTTTTCACTCTTCTTCTCGTATTTTCTATTCTCAGTAGAGCTGAATCAGATGACCAAGGTGGGTTAAACGGTTTGGAATTAGCATGATCCAAACATATTCCATACAGGAGTTCCCTGCGACGATAATAAATCAACGTTTTCAGATTCTTCTACAGCTAACCCACTCCCTACAACTACTCCTCGAATATGCAGAAACAACGGTTATACTGCATTTAAGAGAAAAAATGGTTATTGGTGTGGACAGGTGAGTTTTTCAAAATTATAAACAGAATTATACAAAATTCATTGTTTATCTATTCGATGATAAACTGCTAGAAAATATCCAAAAAACTCAAAATCATAATATTTACAGTTTTACACCCTCCAAGTCGCCGGTTCACAACCATACAGCGGCGCCGTAAATAACTGTTTCCTCAACCGAGCAGTTCTGAGTAGCATTGAAACAGACGAAGAATGGGCCCACTGGAAAAAAAGTAAAAGAAACTTGAAACCTTAATGCATTTGGTTGTTCCAGGGATTTACGTTTCCGAACCGATTAATGTAACTGCTGTGTGGCTGGGAGCCAGTTACAATGATTCAGCTCAGAAATGGTCTTGGAGTGACGGGCAGGCCCTTCCAACAATTGAACCACAGCCAACTGTCGTATCTCCGGGTGGTCAAGTTGCTTGGTTTGCTTACGAAGGCGACAGAGTCTTGAAAGTCTCTAATACTTCTATTGAGTCAGAAGTTTGGGTTAATGGTTTTATTTGTGGATACCCTTCGCCAGTATCAGTCTGATTAAAAGTATCAGCTGCAAGTTTCAAAGATAATAAATTTTTCAACTTAAAAATAATGAAAGAAGGTATTCGTTACACATGATAACAAAACTTGAAACAAAGAGAGCATGAACCTTGAGGTTTTCACACAACAAACCCTCGTTTAGGAGTTACAAACCAACACAGTATGAAAATAAACAACAATTAAGAGAGAATGCAATTATAGCATTTAGGGATTCGTTAGTAATTCGTAGTATTCAAAGTGTAGAAGTGTTCTAGATCACATGTACATACTTAATATGGATTTGAATACTGCGGTTGATGGGGTCCTGGCCCGAAATATTAATTTCAAGGAAGTTGTTAAGTATGAGAACACAACTCGAAACCAAGAGATCATGAACCTTGAGATCTTCACAAAAATAAAATTGTTTCAGTGTATTTAAGAGGGAAGTTACAGGAAGAATGGAAAGGGAATCATGTTATCCTTTCGTCTTTTCACTATTCTTCTTGTATTCTCTCTTTTCAGTAGAGCTGAATCAGATGACCAAGGTGGGCTATATGGTTTGGAACTAGCAAGATTCAATTTTGATCCATACAGGAGTTCCCTGCGAGGATGGTGAACCAACGCCTACAGGTTCTTCTACAACTAATCCACTTCCTACAAAAACTCCTCAACTGTGCAAAGACAGCCTGCATACTGCATTCAAAAGAAAAAATGGATATTGGTGCTCACAAGTCAGTTTTTCAAACATTATAAAACAAAATACCCATATTAGAAATACAAGTAGAGTTTTCAAGTGAGCCATTCGATTAAGCGATGATAATCTGCTGGAATAAAAACCAAAAAAACTCAATAACACTGAATCAAATATTATGACATTTATAGTTCTACCACCTCCAAGTCGCCGGTTCACAACCATACAGCGGCGCCGTAAATAACTGTTTCCTCAACCGAGATGTCTTGAGTAGTATTGAGACAGACGAAGAATGGGCTCACTGGAGAAAAAGTAAAAGAAATTTGAAGCCTTAATACATTTTGTTATTCCAGGGATTTACGTTTCTAAACCAATTAATGTAACTGCTATCTGGATGGGAGCCAGTTACAATGAGTCAGCTCAGCAATGGTCTTGGAGTGACGGGCAGGCCCTTCCAACAATGGAACCACAGCCAACTGTCGTCACTCCGGGTGGTCAAGTTGCTTGGTTTGCTTACGAAGGGGACAAAGTATTGAAAGTATCTAATACTTCTATTAACTCAAAAGTTTGGGTTAATGGTTTCTTATGTGGACACCCTTCACCAGTATCAGCCTGATAAAAAGTATCTGCTGCGTGTTTCAAAGTTAATAAACTTTTCAAATTAAAAATAATGAAAGAAGGTATTCGTTACACATGATAACACAACTTGAAACAAAGAGAGTATGAACCTTAAGATTTTCACACAACAAACCCTCCCGTTTAGTTAACTTACATAAGAAGGAATTTTTAATAATAATCTATTCAGACAGGAAGGTGTTTGCCACGAACACAGTAGGAAAAAGAATCTACATAAGAGCGGATACGATTATAGCACTTAATGATTAGTTAGTATTATCATGTATATCATCTCGTGGACGAGTTGGAATCCATTGTTCTTTGATAGATATCTCACCTTCTTTCGTTTTTTGGTCAAGAAAATACGTTTCAAGGAAGTAGTCAACCATGAGAACACAACTCAAAACCAAGAGATCATGAACCTTGAGATCTTCACAAAAATAAAATTGTTTCAGTGTATTTAAGAGGGAAGTTACAGGAAGAATGGAAAGGGAATCATGTTATCCTTTCGTCTTTTCACTATTCTTCTTGTATTCTCTCTTTTCAGTAGAGCTGAATCAGATGACCAAGGTGGGCTATATGGTTTGGAACTAGCAAGATTCAATTTTGATCCATACAGGAGTTCCCTGCGAGGATGGTGAACCAACGCCTACAGGTTCTTCTACAACTAATCCACTTCCTACAACTAAACCTCGACTGTGCAGAGACAGCGCTTATACTGCATTCAAGAGAAAAAATGGATATTGGTGTGGACAGGTGAGTTTTCAAACATTATAAGCAGAATACCCATATTAGAAAAAAAAATGTAAACAGTAATTAACTATTCTCTTCTCTATTATTGTAATTACTTTTTTAAAAGTGCAGTTGAAAAAAATTATTCGATGAAGTCACCAATTTATGCAAAATTGATACTTGGTCTATTCGATAATGATAAATTGCCGAAAAAAAACAAAAAGCCAGAAATAAGATCGAATGAGCAGAAAATTATGAAATTTATAGCTGTACGGTCTCGCAGTCGCCGGTTCACAACCATACTCCGGCGCAGTTAATGACTGTTCATACAACGATGATGTCCTGAGTAGTATTGAAACAGAGGAAGAATTGGCTCACTATAGAAAGGGTAAACCGAATGGAAAGTCTTTATTGTCATATCGTTATTCCAGACGCACGCCTTTTCAGCTTAAATAACATAACTGCTATCTGGATGGGAGCCAGTTACAATGATTCAGCTCAGAAATGGTATTGGAGTGACGGGCAGGCCCTTCCAACAATTGAACCACAGCCAACTGTCGTATCTCCGGGTGGTCAAGTTGCTTGGTTTGCTTACGAAGGGGACAAAGTATTGAAAGTATCTAATACTTCTATTCGCTCAAATGTTTGGGTTAATGGTTATGTTTGTGGACACCCTTCACCAGTATCAGTTTTATAAAAAGTATCTGTTTTTCAAAGTTAATAAACCGTTTAAATGAAGAATAACAAAAGAAGGAAATTGTTAAACATGATAACAAAACTTGAAACAAAAAGATCATGAACCTTGAGGATTTCACACAACAAACCCTCCCGTTTAGTTAACCTACATAAGAAGGAATTTTCAATAATAATCCATTCAAACAGGAGGATGTTTGCCACTAACACAGTAAGAAAAGGAATCACATCTACATAAGAGCGGATACGATTTTAGCATTTAACGATTCGTTAGTATTATCATGTATATCATCTCGTGGACGAGTTGGAATCCATTGTTCTTTGATAGATATCTCACCTTCTTTCGTTTTTTGGTCAAGAAAATACGTTTCAAGGAAGTAGTCAACCATGAGAACACAACTCAAAACCAAGAGATCATGAACCTTGAGATCTTCACAAAAATAAAATTGTTTCAGTGTATTTAAGAGGGAAGTTACAGGAAGAATGGAAAGGGAATCATGTTATCCTTTCGTCTTTTCACTATTCTTCTTGTATTCTCTCTTTTCAGTAGAGCTGAATCAGATGACCAAGGTGGGCTATATGGTTTGGAACTAGCAAGATTCAATTTTGATCCATACAGGAGTTCCCTGCGAGGATGGTGAACCAACGCCTACAGGTTCTTCTACAACTAATCCACTTCCTACAAGTAAATCTCGAATATGCAAAAACAGCGGTTATACTATATTCAAGAGAAAAAATGGATACTGGTGCACAACAGTGAGTTTTTTGAATCATAAGAAAAATACCCACTTCGGAAAAAAATTTTTTTAAAGTAAACAATAACTAACTATTTGCTCCTCAACCCTCCAAAAGACTTTAAAAAGTGCAGTTTTTCAGAAAATTATTGATTAAGTCACCCATCTATGCAATATGGATTTTTGGTCTAATCGAATTTGATAGTTTTCTGAAAAATAAAACAGAAAAAAGACGGAATGAGCTAAAAAAAATTATGAAATTTATAGAACTTCCACTACTCCAATTCAATTCCATACTCCACCGCCGTTGATAACTGTGTGGCCAACAGAATGATCCTAAGTAGTATTGAAACAGATGAAGAATGGGATTACTGGAGGAAAAGTAAAACCAATTTAATAACTTAATACATCTTGTTATTCCAGCGCTTCCCACTTACAAGAGCAATAATGTAACTGGTGTGTGGATGGGAGCCAGTTACAATGAGACAGCTCAGAAATGGTATTGGGATGATGGGCACGCCATTCCAACAATGGAACCACAGCCAGCTGAAGTCACTCCTGATGGTCACATTGCATGGCTTCTTTACGAAGGGGACAGAGTCTTGAAATCTCCTAATGATACTCTTCTTTACTCAACCGTTCAGGTTAATTGTGGTATTTGTGGATACCCTTCGCCAGTATCAGTTGAATAAAGGGTATCTGATGGAAGATTCAAAGTTAATAAATTTTTTAAATTAAAAATAATTAGAGAGAGAGAAATTGCTAAACATCATAACAAAGTTCGAAACCAAGAGAGCATGAACCTTAAGGTTTTCACAAAATTCGGAAAATTTTGTTAATTTTATTTAAGAGGGAAGTTGTAACAATTAAAATAATTTCTTCAAACTATCTTAAACACAAAGTTGAAAAATGGAAGAAACTGAAGCACGCATTGGGATCAAAAAGAATCTCACTGGCACTTTTCACATCTTCTGAAAATTATTTTGAAGTTTCCATCACAATTCGCTTAAAATTTGTACCATTTCACTCATTTTCTTTCATTTCCTGATCAAACCTCATTCTCGAGGAAGTCGTACACCATGAGAACATAACTCAAAACTGAGAGATCATGAATCATGAGATCTTCACAAGAATTAAAATGTTTCAGTGTATTTAAGAGGGAAGTTACAGGAAGAATGGAAAGGGAATCATGTTATCCTTTCGTCTTCTCACTCTTCTCCTTGTCTTCTTCTCGTCAACTCTGTCTTCAACAGAAAAAGCAACAGTCTCTCCTCCAATCTCGTTATCCACAATCACACCACGACCATGTGGAGTTAGTACCAAGGCTTTTATCAGGAAAAAAGGATATTGGTGCTCAGCTGTGAGTTTTATCCGCTATTAAAATACATTTATTCAATTCGAAAAGAAATAGTTGAAATCTTCGTACCGCTGAATGATTTTAATGGAGTTTTATGGTGGGAAGTGAAGAATATGTAGAATAGTTAGATGTTTGAACACTTCACCTTGAATTTCAGTCACTAACTCTCTTCGTGGATAAACAAATATCATACAAAAGAGCAAAGGACAGTTGTGAACTCAACGGATATGTATTGAGCAGTCTGGAGACAGAAGAGGAATGGAATTACTATTATAATGGTGAGTACAAGTGAAATGAATGATCAATACGTTCTTATTTCGTATTCATACAGCTGCTAAAGCTGAAACGAGAGTTAACATTACTTCAATTTGGATGGGTGTCGGCTACAATAATTCTACTCAAAAGTATTATTGGAATGATGGAAATGCAATCGAAACACTCGAACCACAACCAACTGTTGTCAAGGCAAATGGAAATACAGCTTGGTTCCTTGATGAAGGCTTGAATAAGCCTGGAAAGAGAATTCTGAAAGTCGTTAACTCTGCCGAAGAAGCAGGCTCGGTGAAGCAGTTTATTTGTGGGAGACCAGGACCACAGTTCACTTGATAACCCCAATTATTACAGTATTTGAAATAAAGTGTGTGTTTTTGAAATGCGATTTTATTCGGTTTATGCAATCATTGATGCGTATGTACTTGAAATTCTAATTGTGTTTCTTTTGTTCAGAATTTGTTAATATTCTTTCTATGTATGAAAAGAAGTGAGCGAAATCCCATCGGATTGATCTACAATTCAAAGTTTGCTGGAAAAAATAATCACTGATTTTTGATCTCTTTCTCTTTTGTTTCTTGATCAAACCTCATTCTTAAGAAAGTTGTTAACCATGAGAACACAACTCCAAACCAAGAGATCATGAATCTTGAGATCTTCACAAGAATAAAACTGTTTCTGCGTATTAAAGAGGGAAGTTACAGGAAGATTGGAAAGGGAATCATGTTATCCTTTCGTCTTTCCACTCTTCTTCTTGTCTTCTCTCTTATCAATGAACGTTTTTCCCAGTCAGATGACAAAGGTTCCACTCATTTTCCGAACTAGAATCTTTTAAATTAATTTTCAGCGGTTCTGTGCAATGAAGATGGCTCGGCTTCAGAAGGAAAGTCTTCAAAAGAAAAAACAGCAACAGTCGTTAAAAATCCATCGACGACTACTCCTTCGTCTCCCTCAACTGCAGGACTACCGTGCAAAAGTTTTGAAACAACCTTCACCAGAAAGAAAGGATATTGGTGCACCTTTGTGAGTAATTTATTATTGAAAAGCACTTGAAAACGGGAAAATTTGAACCAACATACCCTGAAAATATGGGCGACATTTAAAAACTCTAATATGGTCGGGTGTTTCGAGATATCCATGAGCCTATATTCGGTGGAACCCTAATGAAGTTAACTGTTTTAGTCACAAGCTACCTACGTAACTTCCCAAATATCATACGAAAGAGTAAAGGAAAATTGTGAAATCAATGGATATGTCGTAAGCAGTATAGAGACAGAGGAAGAATGGAAATTTCATTATAAAGGTTTGAGTTAAAAAGAACAATCTATGAGTCTTTATGTATACAGATGCTAAATCTATTGCGGAAATTAATGTGACTTCAATTTGGATGGGTGTTGGCTACAATAATTCCACTCAAAAGTACTATTGGAATGATGGAAATGCTATCGAAACACTCGAACCACAACCAACTGTTGTCAAGGCAAATGGAAATACTGCTTGGTTCCTCGATGAAGGCTCAAATACACCCGGAAAGAGAGTTTTGAAGGTTGTAGATTCTACCGAAAGAGGATCAGGTTTGGTCAAATTTGGTATTTGTGGGAGACCCGGACCACAGTTCACTTGATTGATTATAACAATGTTCGAAATGAAGTTTTCGCTTTCAAATTACGATTTTATGTACATTATATTCCAAATTTTGGGATGTTAGTCAATATTCCAAGATCCCTCTACATTTGTCCTCTTTTTCAGAAAAGGAAGTCGTTAACCATGAGAACATGATTCAATACTAAGAGATCATGAATCTTGAGATCTTCACAAGAATAAAAAGTGTTTCAGTGTATTTAAGAGGGAAGTTACAGGAAGAATGGAAAGGGAATCATGTTATCCTTTCGTATTTTCACTCTTCTTCTCGTATTCTCTTTTCTCAGTAGAGCTGAATCAGATGACAAAGGTTGGTTTATTTTAAAATTAGAAGTTTCTGAAATAAATCCACAAAGTTTCCTGTGAGAATGGGGACCCCACGTCTTCAGAAATCAACGAAATACTGTTTTCAGAAAAGACAGCGACGGTCGTCACATCTCATCCAAATTCATCACCAACAACTAAAATTAAACCGTGCGTTGTTGGCAATACCTTCCTCAGAAAGAACGGATATTGGTGCTCTTATGTGAGTTTTTTCTATTAAACTCATCGAAAATCTTTGAAAAATAAATGATTGGTGATTTTTACAGCTAAGCGCTCTCTCGACCCCTTACCAAGTATCTTTTTCAAGAGCTGAGATAAACTGTAAAGCTGATGGGTTTGTAGTAAGCAGTTTTGAGACGGAGGAAGAATGGAATCACTATATTGTTGGTGAGTAAAGTGAGAATTGCTAACTTTATCAAGTTTAAGACCAAGAAAAAAGACTATCAATAGAGTGTTCCGGTTTAGCTTTTTTTATTTAGAAGCTCAATCCAACCCAATCTCAAACATTACCTCTCTTTGGCTGGGTGTTGGTTATAACGAATGTACTAATAAGTACTATTGGAATGATGGAAATGCTATCGAAACACTCGAACCACAACCAACTGTTCTTAATGAAACTGGTAGAACTGCTTGGTTCTTCCTCGAAGGACCAAATACTCCCGGAAAGAGAGTTCTGAAGACCGTCGAAGCGTCACCTGGTGGACCACCCTACGTGAGAGGATACGTTTGTGGACAGCCCGGACGACAGTGAACTTGATTATAATTTTCATGATAATATGTTTTCAAAACAAAGTTTTTGTTAACTGAAACAAGTTGCACAGCTGTTAGAATCTTCATTTAAAAAACAGAAAAAGCACATAGTGATATAAAAAAAGTTCAAAAGTCAAAATTATTCTAGGAAGCCATTGTTCATTTTCAAGTTAACTGAAACCAATCAGTCTCTCAGTGTTTCATGAATAGCAAAATCTGCATGATTTGGAGAGAACACACTTTTTTTTTGAAAAAATTGAACACGGAAGTAGTTAACCATGAGAACACAACTCGAAACCAAGAGATCATAAATCTTGAGTTCTGAAAAGTATCTGCTGCATTTTGAAGTTAATAAACTTTTATAAGGAAAAATGAATTTATAAATCCTTCATAGTGACAAAAGATGACTCAAAATCGGACATGAAATAGTTTTCTCTATTTTGAAACTCGTTGAGCATCAAAAGATTGAACACAGCTAGATCATATCTGAAAGTTATAGGTAGAAATTTTAAAAATTCAAAGAGTTACCTGGGTCTAGCTGGGGACTGTGGTTTTTCTTCAGGATCGACGCTTCTCGCTTGAATACAGCTTTTGGTCAATGAGCAAAGAGTCCACCTACAAAAATGTCATTTGAAGACTCAGAATTGAAAAATAGGATGGGAAAATCTTGGCTCTCTGAGAGTGACCTGATCAAAAATTTTTTACTTCGCTGTGAAACAGAATAGCTTTCTGACTATGAGCTTCAATTAATTCCACGTACCATTTCAGAATATTAACTGTCTGTTGTGTCCTTGTCACAAAAAGAACGCTGACTTCCACTTGATTGGTATTCTTAAGAGCCTCCAATGAGCTTCCTGGATAGAAGTTCAAGATCTCTGTAATCCGACTTTCAAATTTCCAACCTACAGTAAACTAATCACCTGGATGTAACCCGCCGGCAATGAATTGATGTGTTGATCGAAATGAAACTATTGAAGACGCCTGGGAAGAAATTTTCTCTAGAAACTTCTTAATCACATCTGGTTTTCTCAAAGCAATCTCTGGTTCTATCCACCAAAAAGCTCCAGTTTCTTTCAGGGCTCTTGCCATAATCACTGGCTTCGGCACTGGATTATAATATTGACGGAATTCGAAATTTGGATCGTTTGGAAGTTGATTGACTAGACTTGAATTCAAGTTTAGCCCATAAAGAATATATTTTTGATCGGGGTAGAACTCCCGAATGCATTTGATAGAGCTCAGGGTGAAATCAAATTGGTCGTTGGAAGTGGAGGAGACGAAGACGAACTCCGACTCATTTCTAGGGATCTCGGAGAGATTTGAAAAAATAAAATTAGTTTCGAGGAGACCTGAAACACCTTTTTCAAGGATTAGGTAATTTCCGAGGTCACCTGCATCCTCCAAAATTTCCAAATGTTCACAATCGAACTTTCTGCCAATGAAACTCGAATTTTGTGGATTTATGTAACAGAAATTGAAGATTTTTCCAGTTTGGAATGATCTACACTCACAATTCACAGCTTCAGAAACCGCAACAAAGCTCTGAATTGAAAAATATTGAAAATTAAAAAAAAACCGCTTACTCTTTCGAAATTCCGGTTTGATATAGAGCGAAGCATGATTAGAAACAAGATAAAAGAAACAGCTAGAATGATAAAAAATGGTGTTCGCAGAACTTTTTTCCGGAAGAATCTCGATGATTTTTGGCGGTTCTGCATTGTTTTCTAAGGAGAAAGGAAAGACCGAGTTGCTAGGGACCCGTTAAAGAAATAGGCATTTAGAAATTCCCCTCACCTTGGATATTTTTAAGGAGTCACGGAAAGAAGAGCAAAAAAGGTGACAAAGAGACAGTAATCTTCATTTAGATTTATAAAACTTCATTAATCTCTAAAAAAAACTTAATTTCTAATACCCGAAAAAGCAAAACAAAACAGTCAACAACAGACATAAATTACCGAATTTGTACATATAGCCAACAATAAATTAAAAATCGCTCTAGAACAGATATCCAATATTTATCAGGTACTTATTTGCGTCCTGGTAATTGTTGAGCAACAGAAGATTCAGAATCGATTGATCAAATCTAAAAATTAATTTTTTAAATCCAAAAAGTCTACAGTAGGCTACCTGAAGCATTTCGCAAACTCGTTGTTCCTATCCTTCCCAAATTTACAGTATACCTGGGCGCCAGGAGGTGCCATGCACGTTTTGTCAAGAGCACACAGGATCCACCTGGAGACACTTTTTAATAGGTGCCCTTCTAATAGAGGACTCACCACTTAAAAACCTCTACCGTATACTCGGTTCTGGCAACGAAGAACGTGTTGGCTCCCAATTGAAATCCGCGTTTCTCATTTTTCAATAAGTCTATGGAATTAGTCGGGAAGTAGGTGAGAACATCTGAAACCAAAAAAATTGATTCTGAAAATGGTATGAAAAATTCACCTGGAAACAGTGTGGCAAAATTGGAATGGCTTGAATGAATAAAAAAATAAATGGGAACCTCCGACTTCACATTCTCGGCCAGTCCCTTATACAGTAACTCGATCATCTTCGGTTTCTTCACAACAATATGGGCGTCCATCCACCAAATATTCGAGAACTCTTTCATCACTTCTGCGAGAATGAGTGGCTTGAATCGATACTCCATCCAAGTTCTCGTATAATCCGGATATCCAGTTGTATCGAATTCTCGGACTTCGAGATTCTTGAAATCTTTTTTGACGTTATTTATATAGAGCTCATTTAGGCCGAGACTGTACAAAATAAATTTTCCGTTGGGGTTAAACTTGAAAAAAGCGGAAATCGATGTGGTCGCCTCGTTGAAATGGTTGTCAGAGACAGCGGAAACAAAGACGATTTCCTTAGAATTCTTCTCCGTATCCGATAAATCCACAAATGGTCCGGGGTTTTCAACGAGGTCTGGAAAAGTGAAAATATCTAGGTTCGCAGTGAAAATATCAAAAAGGTGTCAACTGATAAAATATTGCTCATATTAAACTGAGCAACTTGTTAGTTGACAACTTTTTTGTAACTTTATTACGAACAGAGATATAAGCTCTTGAAATCTCTTCAGACCAAGAGAAGAGTGCAGACAGTTAGACGCTCTCGCTTTCTCTGCGTCTCTCTCTCATTAATTCCAAAAAACTCACTCAATTTCTCGAGAATTTTCAAATGATCACAACTGAATTTCTTTCCGATCGAAGTCGAATTTTGTGGATCCGTATAACAGAAATTGTAGGTTTTTCCAGTTTTTTCAGATTTACATCCACAATTTCCAAAATCTTCGGGGGCCGGAGGAGGCGGGACTATTTCGATGCCGGTTGATGAAATCACTCGGGATAGAGGATTTTTTGGGTTCAGCCTTTGGTTTGGAACGTTGGCTACCGGGATGCTTATTGGGTCCTGGAAGAAAAAATGGGTCTCGTTTTTTCAGAAAAAAATTATTTTGGTAACTAAAATTTATCAGTCGCCTATTAAGGTTCTCACCAAGCGACGTGCTAACTGCTAAATTAGCCGCTACGAAGTTTAAAAGTGCTACCCGCTCCCCATCTAACTCACATCATAATCTCGATCTCTTGTATAGTGTATCGAGAACAAAAAACCGGAGAAAGTGACGCCAAGAATGAAGAGAAACGGTCCGCGCATTGATTTCTTCATGGTGCTCTGCAAAAAAGCTTATTATTAGATCTCGTCACGCAACATTAACAATGGAAGACGTCATATAGAAACCCTGGATGACTATAGTCATTTTTGAGATCGAAAAACAAAATTTCCTGTTACTTCGCGAACAAAACTTCCTCGATTCCGAGATTTTATTGCAAGAGTTTTCTCCGAGAGGTGTGATCAGCAATAAACACCTTGCAAGAAGACAAAACATTTCGAAAAAGAAGAAAAATGGCTTCTAAGGACAACCGATTTGTTGAAAAGCACCGGAGTGCACAAATGGAATTATTTATTTTTGAGAAAAGAACAAAGAAGCCGCTTTTTCTTAAAGTTTCGGGATTTAGAGAATGTGAATTTAGAAATTATGTGACAGAAAAATTCAGAAATTTTCAGAAAAGTGGGAGAAAATCGTAGTTTTTATAGGTATCTTTTCAAAATTCACCATTTTCAAAACCGATGAGTAGAGGAGACTAATGTTTCCGGGACACTGCCCTATGTGCCCTATGTGGCATAATGTTGTAGAAAGTGAACACTACAAAAAATTGTTGCGTTGCTTTGACCCGGATTTAATCTTGTATCTTTCGACACACTGAAAAACGTAATTGTAATTGAAATGTAATCGAATGTACCAGTCTTCTGATGGTACAAGTTCGTCAAAGTTAAACAATTTTTTCTTTACTCTTTCAGGCGAATTTCGGAAAGACAGAAGAATTTTTGACTATTTTTGACTTTCATTTCCTACTAAAAGTCAGTCAAACTTGACTATTTTCAACTCGGAACATTAGAGGAGACCCTTATGGTTTTTACAGGAACTGCTTCTAATCTTCAAAATAGTACCGGTTTTTTGGAAGAGCTAAATTTTCGAAGGCCATAACTATTTAGTCCGTTAAAAAAACTAACCAAAAATTTATTGCGCCGAGAAACAAGAGCAAACCTGTACATCTTAAATAGTTTTTGAATAATTTTCAAATCTCAGAAGAAATTTGAACACGTGGGGGAAAACGTGGAATTTTTTTAAAATGTCTGGTTTTTTTTGACGCGTTAATTTTGGGCATGCGGAGGTCACGGTGCTTGGACCACCCGAGTCGTTATTTTTAATGTTCTTCAATATTTTTAGTCAGCTTATAAAAGAATAAAATTCAAAAAATCATATAAACGAAAATTAACGACTGAAAAATTCCAAACCCTCCGTGGCCGCCGCTTACAAAAAAAACCTTCCCATCTCAAGTACTGTAACCTTTTCAAGCCGGGTTTTAAGGCATTTACAGGCACTTTCAGAGAAAGTTGTCAACAGAAAAAATCTTCAAAATCAAAAACTACATCTATTCTCAAATTATTGCGTATTTCAGTTCAGTTCGCCTTTAGGTATGTTTCATAGCAAACAACAACCTATCCAAAGGCAATACAACTCTTCCCACTAACAAACTTTATTATCAAAGCCTGAGTCATAACTGATGGGACTTGTTTAGTATAACTGAACAAGAAAAATCCGAGAGTCTAAAGGTCTCCTAGTCGTCTTAATTGATAAAAAGACTGATGTAAAAGAGTGAGTTCAAGTACTGAATGATATTTCGATCGGGAAAGATAGGACAGTTTGGGCGTTGTCAAATTGATTGCGAGCTGACTAAACGAAGAACTTCAGAAACTGTTGTCAAGGTTATGTTTTGATGGAGAACGTAATAAAAGTCAATTGGGTGTGAGGGAATAATCTATTTTTCGAATGTAAGGGGTCAATTCGAACGATGAGTTTTTGGTATGGATTTTTTTTCTAAACTTATTTTTTTTAATTCTCAAAAAGTGTTTAAATAAAATA
Source organism: Caenorhabditis tropicalis (assembly GCA_016735795.1). Taxonomy (NCBI): domain Eukaryota; kingdom Metazoa; phylum Nematoda; class Chromadorea; order Rhabditida; family Rhabditidae; genus Caenorhabditis; species Caenorhabditis tropicalis. Next base: position 2,053,001 of record CM028618.1, read on the forward strand.
AAAAGCGATTTCCCAAAAACTATGTTAAAAACCTGACAAAAATGAGAATCAAAGTGTGAAGTGCAAAATGAAAAATCATGAAAGTTTGAGTATAGCATGCCTATGTACATAAAGATTGATAAGGGAAAGGCGAGGAACTCTTCGCGAACTGATAACAGTACCCCAAAGAGAGATTCATCATTGAAACAAATATCCATGAACAATAGGGGGAAATCGAAACAAACTGTATTGCACAATGAGTCCCCTCAATATTTGAACGCCCATTGTTTGAACAGCTTGTTATGGAGACCCAAAACAGTATGATGTTTTATACAAGATACAAATTTATATAGTTTCCGCTCTATTTTTGGTCAGTTTCAGAGAATTTCCAGACTCTAGATTTTCCCGACGTACATATTAACTGTGTAGGAATGACACATTCTGGATGAATGACATTTCTCCGCATTCCGGTTTCCCCTTCTTTCTTAGCGGCCACCCGACGTCCCCTCGGACGTGCCGTCGATAGCTCAGTTGGTAGAGCGGAGGACTGTAGAGTCAGTGGGTATCCTTAGGTCGCTGGTTCGAATCCGGCTCGACGGAATCTTTTTTTCTTTTTCTAACTTTTCCATTTCCTGGAAGGAAGTTTTTAAATAATTCAAAAACTTATGTTCCTGAAATGTTTAACGGCAAGTTAGTGATTTTTGTTAACGTTTACCACAGCTAACCTTAAAATTGTTTGCAGAAGCAAAACGTTTTATGTCTAAACAAATAGTCTTCAACTTCAGAACCCTTCATCATTCCTTTACAATAACTCCTTCTCGGATGTTTTTCCAAAATAATAATTGGGTCAGTGAGTTTACTGCATTTTGATATCAGAGTACGCTCATAGAGATTCCTACAACAGAAAGTCATCATACCCAACTCCCCGCCGCGGCCGCCGGGGAGGTCATATAAACGCGCGACCGACACCTCGCGGGTTCCGCCGCCCGCTATCTCTCGCGTGGGAAAGGGGCGGAGTTTAAGGGGAGAGGAGCGCAAACTTTGAAAAGGGGCGTCTTCTCCTTGAGAAAGGAGTAAAAAAGAGTTTTTAAAGGCAAAATAATTTATTTATCTTTTTAAAAACTGAAAGATATGAATTCTCGGAACCCGTGGAAAAGAAATTGGCGAGATTCGAAATGGATTTGACATCGAAAATTGAACAAAGTGGAGGGGAAAGGGCCTAGAGACACAAATTGGAATGGAATTTTTTAAAAAGCAACAACTAAAACAAATGTCTAGACGATAGTAGTCCGATTGACTCTATAAAGGAGAATATCGAAGAGGCGAATCTCATCGGGTGACAAGTGATGGAATGAGATCAAATCGTTGGCGAACGCCTCGTAGCCCTGGAAAAGGAGTATTGGGAGGGGGAAATTGGGGAAATGGGGTTACCTTTTTCTCCAGATATTTAACCCAGTCGATATTGGCTTTGGTTTGATGGAAAGTTTCTGTGGGGGAGAAAGTGTTGAATCGGTTCTGGCCGTTGGGGTTGCGAGTGTCCTCGGGGTAGATACCGGCGTTGGCAAGGCATCTGAAAATTTTAAAAATAGTTTTTAATCGAATGAGAATAATATACTGAACCTGAAATGAGCGTTACCATAAGCCTAAGATTTAGCCTAAGCTTAAGCCTAAGCTTTAGCCTAAGCTTTAGCCTAAGCTTTAGCCTAAGCTTAAGCCTAAGCTTTAGCCTAAGCTTTAGCCTAAGCTTTAGCCTAAGCTTTAGCCTAAGCTTTAGCCTAAGCTTTAGCCTAAGCTTAAGCCTAAGCTTTAGCCTAAGCTTTAGCCTAAGCTTTAGCCTAGGCTTTAGCCTAAGCTTTAGCCTAAGCTTTAGCCTAAGCTTTAGCCTAGGCTTTAGCCTAAGCTTTAGCCTAAGCTTTAGCCTAAGCTTTAGCCTAAGCTTTAGCCTAAGTTTTAGCCTAAGCTTTAGCCTAAGCTTTAGCCTAAGCTTTAGCCTAAGCTTTAGCCTAAGCTTTAGCCTAAGCTTTAGCCTAAGCTTTAGCCTAAGCTTTAGCCTAAGCTTTAGCCTAAGCTTTAGCCTAAGCTTTAGCCTAAGCTTTAGCCTAAGCTTTAGCCTAAGTTTTAGCCTAAGCTTTAGCCTAAGCTTTAGCCTAAGCTTTAGCCTAAGCTTTAGCCTAAGCCTAACCCCCAGAAAGCTAGTCATTAGCTATCTAACTAGCTACCTAAAGTTCCGAAACAATTTCAAACATCTATCTCAAAATATCTGACCCAGCACTGTTTAACCAGCTTTCGAAACCTTAATCCGGATGTCAACAAGCAAAACAACCCACCTAGCAATGCCCACATCCTCATAAATATCATCTGGACATAAAGTGGAATTCGGGTACAATTTCTCCGCAAAAATCTTCAATGAAGCTCTCGATAATATGTATCCAGCGCCGCCCGCATTGTATCCTTTGCTCAGATAGGGCTTCAGTACGTAGCCCAGATAGTGAGGCTCGTCGGGATTCAATGTCGAAAGGAATGCTTTTAGGTTTTCCACAATGACGTATGTGTCGTCATCAGCCTGCAAAAAAAATTAAACCAAAATGTTTTTGAAAAAAAAATTACCTTCAAATACCAATCAAACTCCGAGGAAATATTCGTGTAAATATGATGAAAAGCATATCGACTTTTGAAAAATAAATTGTAATAATTATCCGGGATCCCTGCGAAAACTGTGGAGTACGGTATCCGAGTGTCATTGAACTTCTCGGAAGTAAATAGCTGTCCATGGTCACACCTTTGAATCCATGTCTCATTTATAGCAAGAGACCTGGTATCATGGTAAATTGTGGAGGTCTGAACCCAACAAAACAGCTTTCCGGATCGAGGTAACCTTTGAGCGGCAGGTGACACTTCTATCAATTCGCCTAGTTTGTGGTCATTGATTCTGGAATTGGTAATTAGATTCGGAATTTAGGTTTTTGGCATTTGTTACCTATTATAAGTGGCCTTTGGGCTCTTGTCTCTAGTCAAAAAGACTACTGTAAGAATAATTGATCCTACGATAAGGGTGAGGACTACAGAAGGTAGAATGAACCGTTTCCGAGGCCTTTTGATAGATCCCATCGAGTCTAGTTCGTCCTGTAAGACTGCTGTTTTTGAAAAAAAAAGTAGAATTTGTTTGAAGGGGTATAACTCAGTTGTTTTTAGAGATATCAAAAAGTTGTCAACTAACAAAATATAAATTAAAAAATTTCTAATATTTCATTAGTTGAAACTTTTTTGATACCTCCCCAATGAACGGAGTTATGGTATTTCAAAAAACTTAAAACTTACATCATAAATATTATAATCATCTTCATTTTTGCATATCAGCGTTCGAATATTGCCGCATTGCATCATTGTGGCCTGAAACCGGTTTTAAATTTATATTTAAATAAAAGTTAACCAAACCCAACGCGAGAGTTTTCGATTTCGGAGCATGTATAGGGGGAAACGGGAATAAGAAGCCGTGTGAATAGAAAATAACTGATTCATTGTGGCAGAGAGGGAGCAGGCGGTTGCTATGGGGATATCAGATAAGAAAGCGTTGATGTGTGAGCCGCTAGGTGTCGCTAGTTTGAGCTACCGTATCTCGGTGGCCTTGAGAGATGGGGAAAAATGGTCAATTAGAAAAATACGCAGAATAAGAAGATCTACAAATTGTTAGTTGACAGTTTTTTCATATCTCTTGAAGGAATGGAGTTACAGTAATTTTAGTAGAGAGCTCACTCTAAAGCTGCTTGGAAAAGCTCCCCTCAAAAGTTAGTTGGCATGTGTCCAACACTCTCTATGATGTCCTTCCAGTGTGACAATTTATGTTCGCGTGCTAGTCTCTCTCTCTCTCTCTCTCTCTCTCTCTCTCTCTCTCTCTCTCTCTCTCCCACATCATTTTCTTCTTCCAATCCAAAACTTTTCCAAAAAGTTTTGTTCATCCTGCGTGTCATAAGCATATGTCTCTCTCTCTCTCTTTCTCTCTTCGTGTCACTTTTCAGTCCATACATCATGGACTCCCCATTTCTTTAGTGATGAAGACAGAGGGTGAGAAAGAAGAAAAAGAAAAGATAAAAAGACAGAGTGTGTGTGGGAAAATAATAAAATTAATGGCCGAGAGAATCCATGGGTCAAATTGGAAACATCGGTATTCTGGAGCGTGTATCTCCAGAAGCAGTTCAGATAGAAAAAAGTGGTAAATTACAAAAATATAGGAAATTTTATTTTCTATAATTTTGTAGTTTATAGTTTTTTTCTAGCTCTAAGGGTTTTTGAGTTATGATTAGTTTAAGGACCCCTATTTTTTAGGTAGCGAACACTCACCTAATGTCTTCATGAAAGTCCTATAATTACGGAAAATAGAGTTGTTTGGGGTTAGAATAATTGTTTTTAATTAAAAATTTTAATTAAAAACAATAACAAAATTTTACGTGGAAATTAAAAGGGACTAGTTTTTTAAAAATTGTTTTTCTAGGCCACAGCTTTTTTTGTTTCTGTACAATTTATTAACGGAGCGCACTTTCATTTTCAATTTTCGAATCTAGATCTAAATCAAAGCTTTTTTTAAATTCAGAAACTCAAAAAACGTTATCCGAACTTTGTGACACAACGTTCTCTCGAATCCAAATCCCAAAAAACGGAGAGAAATCCAAAGAAAATTGGATGACGCCAAAAAAAGAAGAAGATGAAGCAAAAAAAAAAGAGGAAAATAGAAGGAAAAAGACATGAGATGATCAAAGATTGAGGCTTTGAGGAAACAGGAGAAGAAATTGCACCAGAAAAGAGAAAGGGCATACTAATTTAAATAAACAAATCTTTCGGAGACTTGAAGTTCGAAATAATAAATCATTCACACGTTTCTTCCGTCTCTTTTTTCTCTATCATTTAACTATGAAGACACCTGTCAGCTGTTTTAAAAACACATGAGAGCCAGAGACTTCTTGTTCTTTTTTTCCCTTCTATTTTTATGACTATTCCTCCGCCTCCCACTCGTCTATGACTAACACATACTTTTTTATTGGGTGGAATACCTTTGGCTCCCGGTAGGTAATAACTTTCTTGCTCAACTCAAAATTCTAGGTTAAAAATGGAGAGAAAAGAGGCGGAGGAGGTAAAAGAAAAGGAAAAAAGTAAAAAGAAGGGTGTAAATGGGATGGGGGAGGGTGTTGGGTGAGATGGATGGGTGCACAACACGCACCCTTTCGTTTTGAAGAGGATGCAGGAGGGGGAGGAAATGATTGAGGAGAAGGTATTCGGATAGACTTGGTACGGTCATTTCAATTTTAGTTTAGAGGTAAGCTTTTTCAGAGAAAAAATTTTTTCCAAAAAAAAATATATAACATGCTTGAAAATGTTCATTTTTTGAAAAAAAATAATTTTTAGAAAAAAAAGTTCTGATGAGTTCTACAAAATGAAATGCTTCAAATACTTGAAAATGACAATTGAAATAAGTTAAAGGCACCAGAATAGCTTAGCCTGAGAGTTACCTAGTCCTTTTGCGCGTAGACCCCTTATTCGAGGGTGTAGATCTCAAAAACCCGAATTCCAGAATTTTCTCAAAGTTTTTTTTTACCATTTTTCAGCTGAAACTTGCGAGCGAAAAATCCAGTCAAGCAAAAAAAAACAGTTCGAAGTTCAAAAAATAAACCCCAAATTTTAGCCACCACTCATCCTGGAAAAGCTTCCACTGAAACACGAGATAATGAGCTAGACAAACGGAAATTCGACCCCCCCCCCCGGTTTCTATAAATAATTCAGAGGCAAAAATAGAAAAAAAAACTACATCTAATAAAAGAAATCTGTGTGAAGAAGCGGATTGTTCGTGGTCAAGGACGTGTCACAGTGAAAGTGTTCGATCTACTAGTTAGAAGAACGTTTGGCTAGCAATGTCGTGGAGAGACTAGTACAAATTGTATAACGAGTCGTTTCCGTCGTTTTGATGAGCAATGTGTCTATTTTATGAAATTAGAGGACGGAGAGACAGAAAGAACCGAAATTAGATTACCCGCAACTTTGATTCAAGGCTTAGCGGGGTGAAAAGAAGAAAGGGTTCTATTGAAAAAGACAAAAAGAAAAGTGTGAAAGTGCAAATGATTTGAAATCTGTCTCTCGAGGGAAGTATCACTCAAAAAGTGTGAAAGGGCGGAGGTCAGAAAGTTTGGCTCTGTATGCTTTAACGGGTTCATAGAGGATAAACGGGTTCATAAATAATAAATGGGTTCATATGGGATTTTTCTCGAAGTAATCGTCAATTAAACAGTTTAAAAAACTATCATTATTCTATATTCTTTCACTGGTTTTAACTGCTCTGCGCGCCTATATTTACACAGTTGGGGGCTTTTGGTACGGGTAATCTTAGAGTTTTCTGATTATTCTAAGTTACTCAAAAGACTCAGATCCCTACGAAATATTGATTTGAAAATCCTCAGAATCAAATTTTATATTAATATTTTAACTATTCATTATCATTATTTTGTTATCTTCTTACTAAAATAAGGGTTTTACGTTGTTTCTATCATGGTAATTTAACAAAACTTGTTATGAACCCGTTTTCGCTCTATGAACCCGTTAAAGCATACAGAGCCGAAAGTTTTTATAACCCATTCCGCACTATAACATAAACTAGTCCGAATGATCTTGAATGAAAGTTATGATTTTTCTGGTTCACAGAGGTGTCAGATTTCAGTTAAGTGCACTGAGGGGGGGGGGGGGGGAACGGGAAGAGAAATCACATGGACCACCAACACAATAACATGTTTTTTTGCCGGAGGGAGAGCTGAAATTATATTTACTTTGTGCTCGGATTTCAGTTTTTTTGATAAGAAGATGTGTAGACAAGTGTCTGTGAACATTTCAGAGCTGGCCGGGTAATTTTTTAGGGGGAAGAGGTTGGGCCAAGGCTATCCAGTGGGGGGCAAGTCCAATTTTTCTAGATTTTTCCAGATTTTTTTTCTAGATTTTTCTAGATTTTTTTTTCTAGATTTTTCAGTAGATCTGCTTTTTGCCATTAAATCTCATTACTTTTGAATTATAGGTTCAGTTTTATTTTTTTCGATTTTGACAAGCTCAGATTGAGGAAACTTTCAAACTGAGATTTATAGGGGTTGGGTCAGTAAATTCGCTCCAATGCACTTCTAGGCAAGACCAAAATTCCAACTGCTCATTTCAATACGTCAAAAACAAATATGAGTTTTTTGAAGTTGCTCACATTTGATACTCAGCCTTGACAAAATATAACCAGCAAAATTTCAGGCTTCGTTAGATTTTGGAAGGTACTGTAGAACTAAGCATTCAAAAATTATTTATAACTAAAAAGTCTGCTATTCCAGTGTTTCATGAAAAAAAATTCTGGACTCCTTCCTCAAAAAATTTTGGCAGTTAGTTTCATTTCTAATTGTTTACACGACGAAATTTTTTTTCAAAAAATACATTGCCCACTTTGCAAACATTCTCTAAAGAAACAACTGAGACACAAGAATTAAAGAAAAGTGTTGGAAAGTACATGGAAAGTGACCTTATTTGCATGCGGAAAACCTGAAAAGGGATTGCGGCGGCGAAGTGGCGGAGAATCGTTGCGCAAGTCCATTTTACGGAAATAATAGGGGAAGAAGGGGAAAAGAGACGCAGAAGGATTGACAGAATGAAAGGTATGGCAATTGTCATGAAAGGGAAGGGGGTGGAGGGAAGAGGTTTTTTGATCCTTGGATCCTCAAACCTCAAAGTATCATATGAAATAGGAATTGACAGATATTGAACTCAAGGTCTTTTTTTCCGAAAAAAAAGCGAAAAAAATGACATGAGCAACCACTTGAACCGTTTGGTGCCACTTGAAATTCAAATTTGAACCAGAGAAAAAATAGCTGACTTCAAAAAAAGCAATCGGTTTATATACAGATTAAAAACAGTGTGTTTACAGGTTTTTGAAAAACATGTTGTCTTGTTTATTATTGAAAAAACAATGGCTTTATGAGAAAATGTAACGATCCAAAGATTTGTGCACATTAAGGTATCAGGGATTAGACACCAAACGCCAGATAAATATGAATTATCTAGGAATTTTTTATTTTGAAATTTTATACTTTGATTATAAAAGGCTTAAGGTCTTAGGGATTTTCATGAGATTTTTTAAAAATTCGGTAGAGAGGTCCTAGATTTTTTAGTTTAACCGGACCTTGGGGTCTAGTTTTAAGAGACCGCTGAAATAATAGATATAGATTTTTGAAAAGTTTTCATTATGAAAGTTTCAATTTTCCTGACTGAAACTTTTTGAAACCTTAAATTCTGAATTTCTGAAGCTCAAAAAATAGTTAAACTTCTAAAACCAAAAATTTCTAAAAAAAATTCACTAAAAAAATGAAATTTACCAAAAAAATTTACCAAAAATTCTAATAAGTCCTAAAAATTCAAAAAACCACTAGCCTTCCAGAAAATACCAAAAAATTCCCAGAACAGAAGCTTAATTAAAATATACAACTTCCGAACGAAACTCCGGAAAAAGAAGCGAAAAAAAAAGAAAAAGTGAGTGCTCTTGACCCTAATCAACTAGGCAAAAAAGCGAAAAACAAGGGAATGGAAAACAAGAAAAACATTCTCCTCTTCTTGTTGTCCCCCTGTTTTGCATGGGCATTAAAATGGAAAAGTGAGTGAGAGAGAAAGTGTTCTTCCAGTCACTACTATTCTCAAATTCAGTTAGGACTTCTCTGAAAAAGAGGAAAAGTGGGGGGAGGGTCTTCTGATTCTGAGTTCAAAACATGAGAAATTGTTGAAAGGTGTGAAAAGGAAAATGAATAAAAGAAAAGGGACAGAAAACATTTTCTCTGACGTAGGGATAAGTTTGGTCAGAATAGTCCCTACGAATTATTCAGAAAGTGTTTCGGTGAACAAAACAGGTGTCAGAATAATTTAGAGCCCTCGGACAAATGGGCATGATTTTTTCGGATTACTGTAGTCCTAAATTTTTTTTCGTATGGTACAGTGCTAACACCGTAACGTGGAGAGGATTACGGTTGGTAGAGGTTACCGAATTATCGGGACAGCCTATTTTTCTTGGTACCTTGACGCCTTGGGTTACGGTATTTTTCATTTTGAACTTGTTCTTCCGTTCTTTTGAAACTTTTATTTTAATCTTGTTATTATATTTTTCTTGTGCTAGAACCAAACAGCATTTTTATTTCAATTTTCAAAAAATGCTATAAAAATCAACAAGAAATAAGTGAAAAAGAGAAACAACCAGTAACCAACCAAAAAAAATACAAAAAACCTATCCCATTGTCTTCGTAAGATTCCTATCGAAAACTCGATGAATGTTACAGTGCTGCTCGCGGAGATGGTCCACGTCTCTTTTAAAACGATCGTGTTGCTCAACTTTTGCCGTCTTGGCTGCTGACACAAGCCTGTTCCGAAGAACTTTTTTCTGGTGAGCAGTGAGATTCTTGACTGTCTCACATTCAATGTCGATTTTTTGAAGCTCAAAATCTTTTTTCATCGAGATGTAGCTGGAGAAGTTGGAAACAAGAGAGGCGTAGTGGGGACCAGCGGCAATCTGGAACTAGAAAAAATCCTCTTCAAAAATTATTTTTGTTCTACCTGATACATCTTTGAGCTCTCACAACCCCACTGATCGTGCTCCTTTGAAGATTCACAGACGCATCTGTGGTCATCTAAAGTGCCATTGTCGATCTTCTGATGGATTTTCAAGATCTCGGAGTAGCTAGACTTCCAGAGGAATTGGTAGTTCATCACTCGGTTTTTGATGGTTTTCTGAAATTGATTCCGAGTTTTTTTTTCTCGAAGAAAAATGTTACCAATGGCTGAATAGTGGTAACCTCGCACAATGACACGTGGGCATCAAACTCATCGCTTGTGAAGTTTTCCAGGTTTTCCGAACAGAAGAGGCAGATTAGTTCTGAACAAAACATTATTTTTAATTCAATTAGGAGTTTTCAATTGTTCTAAAAGGGCACTCAAACCTAGGAACCGCAATTAAAAAACGCAGAGCGACTTTTTTTTGACCGCATCAGCTTCAAGGTTCTGTACTTGGGGTTTGGAACGATTAACTGTCATATATGGAACATGTATTTATGTAATTGACTACGTAAAATCTAATGGCATTTTCAGATTTCCGAAAACTTTAAAACTCAGCGAAAATTATCAAAAACCCGATGACAGTAGGTTTCGGTTCCTACAAAGTCGGGTAAATGAGCCTAATTGCCTGAAAAAACTTAACGCCACCTTTATTTTTAAGAATTTATTCTGAAAGTTTTTGACATGGGAAACTCGATTCTGCTGCCTAATTTGTCATTTTAACTAACCCAAACTCGGTAAACGGCTAATTTAAGAGGAGCTTCTAATTAACGAGCCTTTACCAAAACGCGGCTAACCACAACCCGGTCGCGAAACTACGCATAAATTATGGACATTATACCCGACGCATAACAGATCCGTTTTGGGTTTTTTGCGAGAACTAGGTTGAAAACTCTTCTGTTCGGAATTTCGCGAATTACTTTTTTTTCATGACTTTCATGAATCTTCTATCATATTTTTCGTAAACGACTTGTAAAGGATCCGTTATGCGCACGGTTTCAAGTTTCTTTTTCATCCGTGCGGATTGTTACCCACCTGTGAACCATCAAAACAAAACATCAAAACTCACTGTGCTCATTGCTAGTGAATATAGTTTCAACGCGATTCATGGCTACATGTAGAAGGATTTGCGGTCAGTGAAGAGAAAAAATATCTGTTATGTCGAATTGGTAGAAGAAGAAGCAGATGGTTCTTTCTCTCTCTCTCCGGTTATGTTTTGATTAGAAACAACGGAAAAGCAGGAGAGTTCGTTAGAGAAAAACAGAGTTTTTGATTGGGAGAAAACGAGGAGAAAGAAATGGAAATGGGGGTGGGGGTGCACCGACGACCTTTGAAAGTATCCCACGTTTTATGATATTGGGAGAGAGAGAGAGAGAGAGAGAGAGAGAGAGAGAGAGAGAAAGTATTGTTTGAATAAGAATCAGTAGAAGACCTTTTTGAAATTATTCGAATTTAGGTGGGCGCAAAGTGCAGATTGGGATGAGGGGGAGGGAGAAATGATGTCATGAACTCGTAGACGATTGTTTTCAATTCATCATGAGACTGTTCAGGAACATAAAAAGAAACGGATCATCATGAGCCAGAACTTAAACTGCAAAATACACAGAGCTGTCAAAATTCCGTCCCACAGTTTTTGATAGCGGATTCCCCTTTTTTCGCTCCGGATCGAGGATTTCCAAACAGAGTACTATAGACTATGGTCACCGAGTTCCCAAATTTTTATTGTCCGGAGATTCCCTTATATTATAGGTTCCGATGAATTACCAAAGTTAGAAATCTTGGGTTTCTTCAGTTTTTTTTGCTCTCAAAAACGTTCTCACAGCTGAATTTATTTCTCAACCTCACCAAAATGGAATGAAGAACAGAACCAAGATTCATTCAAACTACGAAGTTTGGAAGGCTTATACAGTTGTGATTCTAATAAAGGCTCCTTTCTATTATATAATATAAAATTATGTTCTCTATGTTTCTTCCGTGAACTTTATTAAGTCTTCCATTTTTGAAAAGTCTACCTTTACTATGAAATATCTCAAAGAAAGCAAAGGAAATGCGCCCGGAATGTGTCCTTGAACTCTGTGAATAAGAATAAGACGATAAGGATCTACAAAATTTCGAACCTTCAGGAGTTTGTGCTGGAAGGAAATTCGTGTAGAGGGTAACAATTATCAGGTCGAGTAGTTATAATTGCATCACTTGTAGAGAAACTTTGGAGCCAAAATTTTTAAGTTAGTTCATAACCTCAGTCCACAAAATATGGACCATCATTATCAACAATGTCTTGCCAACAGATGAGTAACTGTTCGATTCGCTTTTGGTAGAAGTCCTGCGGCTTACCATCAAAAAATTCTTGAAGACCAGTTTTCAAATCATTTTCATCTTTGAATTCCTTCCTGTCCAGGAAGTGATTGTGCGATCAGAAAAAGTTATAATCAGAAAGGACCATGTCTCCAGAGTACGGTGAATGGGGTAGAGTCGTTCAGCCTAGCTCCGTAATTTTTTTACAAGTCACCTTCGTGACACGTCATCGAAAGGTGTAGTGTAGCAGGTTAACTGGACCCATTTTTCAATTGCTTTTTCAGCAATTTTGTTCGATTGCTTGCAATAGAGATCTGCTGTGACGGTTGTATTAGTTGATAGAAAATCTTAGTGAACCGGTCCTCCCACGCTTTACCAGATGCACAAAAGTACCTTTCCGGGTATAACTCTCGTTTTGGCGTTGGAACTCCAGAATCTCCGGGTTTCAGTCACTGGCGTTTATCATGATAGTTGACACAGAGTGTCTACTCTTTATCTCTATTATCACATTGGAAAATCTCGCTGTTGTCCATTCGTACAACAAGAGAGACGATGCAACATGCGCTTCCACCACTGACTGTGGTGCCAACAGAAGTGACGTCAACTAAGTTGCCACTTTCCAGGGAAACCGAAACTTGTGAAATCAACTATTAAGCATAGTTTGGTAGTACTACTGTCTGTCTATAAGATTCACATTCAATTGCCCTGAGTCCTCATCAGCCAGTGTTAATGCATCGCTTTCCATAAATAACATATACCGTTTACTATGGAAAATTAATTTGATTCTGCCTCTCTAATCTTGGGATTTTAAAACAAACTGATAACTGTTTCTTCATTAACAATACTGGGACCCTACAATATAATAATCAGATCTCCATAATCTCTCCGCTCTGATTAAAATAGCGCTTGTTCAAAAATAGCGATATGAATCGCTCTCATGTTGCTTGTACTAGTAGGCTCCTTGGAGCTGCTATTGAGCTAAGATTTTATGTATATGTAGCCTACACACTTTCCTTTATATACCCCTAACAGGGGTATTTCCAGAAGCTTCTCAAAGTTTTTAACGGGAAGAACAAAAGTGATGCAATTATAACTACTCAACCTGATATTAATAAGGCATGCGGTTTTTTGCGTCCGGCCAAACAGCGAGAACGAAAATTCTTCGAACGATTCTGTAGTCGATAGTAGAACAAGTGGCCATCACTCCGTCGCTTCGTTTCAGATACATACGATCATTGAAAGTGAGCTCTCGTCCCGATATCGTCCAATATTTTTGAGATCTGGGGTCGCCATTCGGAATGACACCCTCGATTCCACGTGTTATTTCATTCAGACTAAATTCTTTGATTTCCAGACTCAACGTCTTTAATCGAGGGCTTCCACCGGCTAACCAGTGTCTCAGGAATTGATTCACATTAGAATTCGTCAGAATGGAATAGTTGACAGAGAGTTCCATGAAATCTGACGTCATCAAATGGTTTGGAGTGAACCAGAAACCTTGACACAAACCTAAAGATGTACGGCTCGGAAGGATTCCTGAATAGTCGAATGTTGGCGGAACAGACTGTAAAACCATACTCTCTTTCAATAACTATTTCAAAATACACTTACAAGAAGGTAGAATTTGTTCGCTTTCGAGTGAAACAAGCATCGAATTTCGTCTTCTGTGTGATTTCCTGCCCAGAGGAACACCTCCTTGATATGCTCTTGGCAGCTTTCAACCCATTTCAAACGGTGAATAGTTCGTTTGGATACGGAAAGGGACCAAACATCAGTCCGGAATAGATCGGTCGCCCAATCAATTAGTGTCAACACTCCGTCTGTCGTTGGATCATCCCATTTCAGTTTCCATTCACTTTCGTCTTCGCAATACAAAGACAATCGGAAGTCGGCACCAAAAAAGGTCGTTTTCGAATACTCCCTTTCCACAAGTTTCCATTTTCCATATAAACTATCCAAACTGAGTCGGCAATTCAGTTTATTGTCGAAAAACACTTTCACATTATTCTCAAAGTCATTGACAACAATTTTCACGTTTTCCGATTTCTTTCGATAGGTTTTCACTAGATTGTATGCTCTTTTGGAGCATTGGGTCAGACAAATTCTGCAATGAAGGCTCTTACTGTATTTTTAGCGGAGAAATATTCAAACATCACTATGAAAGACAAAAAAAGAATCTTACATTTCTTTTGGTTCTGCCAAATTAACAATTATCGATAGAATAACTTGTGGAAGACGAAGAAAAGGGAAACTCATTGAGAAAATAGAAACACAATTTGAATCGAATGGACCCTCTTTCTTCAGGAGACAATCAATATCGTACGTCTTACTGTGACCACCCAATGTCTAGTGGAGTATTTGAAGAGGTCGTCGGACAGAAACCCTATTTCTCCTGCACCAAAAAGGTTGCTAGACTACACTAGACATTCTCAATAGAGCGTGGTTACAACTATACATACAGTATGTATGTTTCTTTTGATGGAAAATCCAATTCGGGCGGCCGCTAACTTCAAACCCTTCTAACTCGATTACGGTAGGAGCTATCTAAGAACTGTTCAATAATAAAATATTCAACTTGTTAAAGGCTGCAGGTTTTTAGTTGACCTCTTTTTGATAGCTATTACCATAGCCGAGCTATGCGCCTTTAAAGTTGGGGGCCGCCCGTCAAACTTTAAAAGCGCGTAGCTAGAGCACGGTAGGAGATATCGAAAAGTTTTAAATTAATCGAATACACAGTTTCTTATCCTGAACAGCGACTCAATAATTACTTGGTGATAACTTGAAAAAGAGCAAGTTATAGCTGTTTAAAGTTTCACGCTGCTTGAAAAATCTAGGTTTCGGGCAACCCCTCACTTCAAACCCTTCTAACGATTACGGTAGAAGCTATCTGGAAAGTTTTCATGAATGAGATATGCAGCTTCTTATGAACTACATTTTGTTAGTTGACATCTTTCTGATAGCTCTTACCCTGGCCGAGTTCTGCGCCTTTAAAGTGAAGAACCGCCTGTCAAATTCAAAAAGCTTTAAACCATTTTCAACTCAAGTACGGTGACCGCTATCAGAAAGTTGTCAACTAATAAAATAAAGCCCTGTTTAAGCTGCATATTTTATCAGTTGAGACTTTTCTCATAGCTCCTACCGTAATCAAGTTACACGTGTTTCTTTCAGACCCTCCCACCTGTAAAACCAATCGAAAATTCATCGAATCGAAGATCGAAATCTTATGATCAAGTGAAGTCGAAAAAGAATTGGAATCGATTGGAGGACCTGAAACGTCGGATGAACGGGAATCTGAAGCTCTCAGAATGAATAGGACACGGATTCTGGAAGAGGTATTACTGAAGATAATCAATTACCCAGTTGCTCAGCATATAATTAATATCCTGTAATAGCTATCGAAAAGATTTTAACTAGCAAAATATGCAAAATGTTAAGCTGAGCAACTTTCCAATTGACCACGTTTTCAGAATTGACCAAACGTATGTTTGTTTAAAGAATTCAAAAGAATTCCAGAGAATTTCAGAAAAACGACGTCTCTAACCGTCGATAATCATCGAGACGGAAGACGAGAAACGAGAGAAAGAGTATTTAGAGAAAAAGGAGAAATTGATAGAGAAATTGAGAAAGTTAGAGAAAACGAGAGACGAGCAGAGAAACGAGCTGGAGAAGATACGGTACCTGTCATTTCTTTTTTTAAAGAAGTTTCAATTCCAGAAAGAGGTACGAATTCTTAAAACGACAGTTGCGGTCTTATTGGAACCAGTGCCTACTGGTTCATTTGGGATCAGTCTAAATTATTGAATTGGATTCGGTTCGATTCGAGAATGAGAAGACTGAGAAGGGGGTGAAGACTGTCAACTAGTGGAATGAGACGATGTTAAGCTAAGCAATTGTCAAATTGACCTCTTTTGCGCTTACGCTAACTTAAATAGCAGCTTTTGAAGCTTTTCTACACGAGATGGAATGCTTTAAAACGCTCCCTTTCTCAGGAGGCCAGCTTGCTCAGCTTAAAACCCTTCACATTCCACTAGTTAACAGTTTCTCTCTATATCTTATAAGATCTTACCCGTATCCGAGATCCCTTCCTTTAGAAGCTTCAACAACGAGTCCTCCAACGCGAGGCCGCCATGACGAAGGCGAATAGTGTCGTCCATTTGTCAACGAACGTTCGAGATGAACGGAATCGAGAGATCGAGGAGTTGCAGAAAGAAATCGAGAAGAATAAATTGAAATTGTAACATTTATTTTAAACCACCAAAAGAACCTACTTAAAGGAGGACTGAAGTCATTTTGGACTCAAAAAATTTTCTATGTAAATCGCCCTGAAAAATCCTATCGTACCCTTCATTTTTTATGAAAATCCCTTCAAACTGTGCCAGCTGCGAGCCAGTAGAGGAGAGTCGCTTTTTCTGGCCGAGCGCAACGAGTTCGGCCCGCGGTCGCGAGAGGCCGTGTAGTCCTCTCGGACAAGTATTTTTTTTCACAAAAAACTTTTTATTGTTATTTTCTCCGTTTTTTGTCTTTTTTTCAACTTTTTCCTTCAAAGTATGCTTTCTAAATTTTTTAAAAACATAATTACATGCATTTGCAACCTCTCAGCAGCAAAATTTTACGGATTACGATATATTTTCTGTTTTCATCCTGTTTTCGCTGTTTCCGTTCATTTTATGCTGTTTCCAAGGCTTTGAGTTGTCAATTCTTGTTACGATAACAGTTTTATTGATATTTTTAACAAAAAAGAATGAAAAAAATAATTATCAGTTTTTACAGAAGAAATGGAATCGAAGGACGGTGTCTCAGTCGACTGACAGCCACGGAGCCTGCAAATTAATAAAAAATATAGCTTTCTATGTTTTAAAATGAATAATTGATTTTTTCACAAAATAAATATCATTAAAACAACAAAAAATGACGATAACAAGATAAATACTAAAAATACATTGAAAACGTCAAAATTAGTAAAATTTTGCTGTTCAGAGGTTGCAAATGCATGTAATTATGTTTTTAAAAAATTTAGAAAGCATACTTTGAAGGAAAAAGTTGAAAAAAAGACAAAAAACGGAGAAAATAACAATAAAAAGTTTTTTGTGAAAAAAATACTTGTCCGAGAGGACTACACGGCCTCTCGCGACCGCGGGCCGAACTCGTTGCGCTCGGCCAGAAAAAGCGACTCTCCTCTACTGGCTCGCAGCTGGCACAGTTTGAAGGGATTTTCATAAAAAATGAAGGGTACGATAGGATTTTTCAGGGCGAATTACATAGGAAATTTTTTGAGTCCAAAATGACTTCAGTCCTCCTTTAACTTACCGCTTATTCCGTTTTCCACCTGAAAGACATCTGAAAAAGATGAAAAAAATTCGTAATAAAAATAAAAAAATTATTTATCCAGCGATCGTCGCGTCCTGCTCCGGGTCGCTGAGCTCCTCTGCTCCTCCTCCGTTCCTCCTCCGCCTGCCTCCGATCCAATCGAACAATCACGAGCCCCCAAAACCTGAAGAATGGAAGTTAAAATCCAGTGATTCTTCTATAGCTCAGTACCTCTTCTTGCTCTTTTTCTCCTTAGCATTGACGCTGCTGGCTCCGGAATATCTGACACTGAAAAATCCAAAATTTAATTTTTAGGCTCTTCATTTTCCCTCTTACCTTCAGAATCCGTGGCCATTTCTTTTCACGTCGCCGCTGGTAACGAGTCGAGCAAAACTGAAAGAGAAGCTATTTGAGAGACGGGAAAAAGTGAAGAAGAATCGAGAAAAATCAAGAAACAACGAGCAAAAACAGTGCTTTCTCAAAACTCGGAAGAGGAGAAATTAGATTGAAAAACGAATCAGTTGTATCAAAATTTAAGATCTTTTGAGGAAAAATGTTGGTCTTTTGGTTTTTCCAACGAACCTTTTTTCTGGGAAGCTTAGCTCTGCAAAATCGGTATTTTTTTCCTGAAAACAAATTAAGTAAATAATTATAAAATGCGTTTTCAATTTTGCCGCATTTTCCAGCCTGTTTTAGAGAGAACCCGCAGAAAAATTGGTGGTTATTGAAAGAATAGCGAAAAACGAGTTTAGATCTCAATTTATGATGAAAAAATGACGAACACAGCTTTACAAAAGTTATTTCTTCTCTATTATTCAGTTTTTATTGAAAAATACAAAAAAAACGCTTTTAAAGCAGATAATTTGAAGAAAATTGATAAAATCATCAAAAAATATTTTTTATTTCTTAAAGGAATGTCACAGAATTTCCGTGATGGGTCTCGCCGCGCTTTGAGGGGTACGGTTTTTTTGAGGCTCCTTTTTTGGATTTCAAATGCTTTTCGCCTTTTTCTGCGAATTTTCATCCGATTTTGGCCGTTTTTTATGGTTTTTATATAGTTTTTTCGTTTCAGAATTTTAGAAAATTACTTCCGCTGCCCATGGAGCTTTTTAAGAAAGAAGTAACTGCGTTCGAAGAGCTGGATCTCGTCTCTCTCTCGGATGAAGAAAAACTACGACAAATTGGAGTTATAATGGAAAAATACAGTGTTGCAGTGACGGAAGAGTGTTTCCACGTCGACATACCGCTCTTTCTGTCGAAACGGGATAATGAAGAAATCGTGAAAAAGAAAATCTCTGATAAGATCCACACCGGTTTGAAATTCTCCTCTTGGATAACGAAGTTCTTCGGCCAGGAAAACGATCTCGAGGCGGTCTGCGAGCTCGACTTCTTGGATCCATCTTCTAAGAACTTGCTCATTAAGAGCTTGACTGGTCGGTTTTGGCATTTATTCATCAGTAATGATCATATTTCAGAAGCCGCCGACGAATTTGACACAAAGGATCATTATTTCCGCATCATCGGTGCTTTGGAGGCCTTGTCAGTGTCACCGGCGGAGAATGAATCGAGCACGATTGCTCAGTCGCCGACGACAAGCGTCCCAAAGCCTCTGAGCTATACCAGAGACGAGATCAAAAATGCTCAAAAGACGAACAACGAGGATACCAAGGAGCAAAGGACCGAAGAAAATTCATGCTCGTCAAAAGCCATTTCTGATCCTAGAAAATCGACATTTATTTGGTTCCCCTTCTCGGAGAACGGTGGAAGAGGAACGGAAAGCGGCGACGGAGGAGCGGAGAAATATCCAGTCGACTTGGAAAATCAGATGGAGGATTCCACCAGCTTCACAACCGATTCAAGTCTCGCCAATTCTATTCCGTTGTGCCCAGTTACCCAAGTCAGAAGGCCGGCTCAAAAGACGAACAACGAGAATAGCACCGTCAGCAAATCGCAGGACATTGGTCAGGGAGTGTCTGTGAGAGCTCGACCGCTCAACAAGAAACCAGCTGATCTTCAGATCTGTCGCTCTTCCAGCGGTAAGTAATTCTTCATTCCAGCTGGTTAGTTCTTGAGTTCAGGGCTTGGAAAGCGTCGAGGAGGAACCATCACTTCATCAAGAAACATCAGAAGACACGACTCCAGTTCCACCGAGGGAAACGAGCTCTCAAGCAGAACCTACCAGAACCGCATGGGGAGACGGAGACGTCACTCCGGCGCCTCTTGCTACCCCCACAAACGACTACAAAGTGAGCGGATTCGGTCACGCCATCCTGGCTAAATGTTTCGGACAAACGGTGGTCTCCGGAAGTGGAGGAATGGGAGGCTACTACGGTGGAGGCGAAATCAAAATGAGCATGGAATCCGAAGAAATTTCCATGAAAATCCACGAAACAACGGCAAAAACCCAATTTTTGCGTGCGAAAATCGCTGAAATTCGCCGGAAAATTGCCGAGAAAACTGAAGAAATCGGGGAAATCGATGAGAAAATTCGAAAAAAAGCAGAAGATGAGAAGAAATTAGAGCGGAAAGTGATGGGTTTAGAAGTTTCCAATGAAAATCGGGCGTTGAAAGCGAAAGAAAAACGGATTATGTCGGTGTGGTTTCGAGTCGGAACACAAAACTTTCGAATCATTTCGCATCGCAAATTGGCGATTTTGGAGGAGGTTTTCGAGATTTTTGAGCTCAAAATCGATGGAGGACCCGCTTCGAGTAGGGAGTCTTTGGGAGGAAATTTGGGGTTTTGATGGTCTAGGCTTCTGGAGTAAAGGACACGGGCGGCCTATTTCAACACGTTTATAAAAAAAAAAGACCTCCAAACTTCCGAAAAAACTGAGAAAAAAAATAGAAAAGCGCTTTTTGGAAGAGTTTTTTAGTTTTTTAAGCCCCAAATCCCTCTTTTCCGCCAAGTCTAGGCCATTAAACCCCGAATTTCCTATCTTCCTCCATTTCTCTCCTTTTAGAACTCTCCGCGCCTCCGAGAACCTGCAACTGCCAGGTCGTTGACTCAATCCGAGGCTTCCATCTCCCACAGATCAGTCATATTTTCACAAACCACACAGAGCATTCGACAATGGCGGCTCTCTCCTTCGCATCCCAGCTCTTCAATGCAATCTGCCGAATCCTCAATTTCGCCACAAAATTCGCCCTTGATAAGACAAGAGACACGTGGAAAAAGCGAGCAGATCGCGAGAAATTCGTCGAGGCGATGGTTGCGTTGAGAAGAAATATCAGCGAACTACGAGAGAGCTGTGGAATACCGACGATGGCGACGGTATAGCACTCGGTACTCTGGAGGAATGGTTTCGGCTGGTTCGACAACAGAAAACGGTCTTCGAGAGGCCTGTGGAGAAAGTAGGAAGCCCCGTGAGTCTCATGATTCGATTGGAGATGGAATAATGGATTTTTTGGTGCTATTTGAATAATGTTCTGTAGATTATTTCTTGATTTTCTTGATTTATAGGTAGTTTTCTTGAAAAAAAATAAAAAAGATCCTGTTCCAGGCCTGTACTACGCCGTTCAAACAGCCATGAAGCTCGACAAGAAGAGCGTCGAGGCTCGTCAGTATCTGACGGCTCTTCTCACAACCCTCGAATCGATTAAAACCCAACTGACCGACAACGAATCAATCAAAAACGAGACGATTGCTCAGGCTCATATCGACAGTTTCGCCGAAAAACTCTTCAATTTCGCCGACAAAAAAAAGCAAGGAATCGTGGGTTACTGTGCTTGTCCCAAGGGGTTACGGTAGTTTTTCAGGCTGATAAGACAGTGATGAACGCGTTCTACACAGCCGGACACATTATGGATGCCCTTTCGCTTTTTGGAGAGGTAGGATTACTGTAGATGAAGGATTACGGTATTTTAAGATCGAGGAGCCATTCCTCTCCTCCAAAAAGTATGCTAAGTGGAAGGCCACGGAGATCTTCACCTGTATCCGAGATGGAACTCCATATGTATCGAGTTCTAAGCAAGAAACTGAGGAGGATGATGGTACCTCTAATTGAAGGGCATTTAAAATTTCAGTGCTTTCAGATCTAGCTCAATTTGGAGCCCAATTCCAGCCGGGATCTTCGGGACCCCAAGAGCGTAGCTACAACCAGCCGGCTCCAGGATTCGGATTCGTTTCCAGTGTTCCATCGGGTAGGCGATTCTCCTTATGCCCTTCTAATAGGGTTCGCTTCCAGATCACTCTCTTCCACCGCAACCACGTGCTCACTCGACAATCCCACCCCCACCGGCGGCCTACTCGACTCCGAACCTTCCGTCTCAAGTACCGTACCCACCGGCACGTCATCAACCGGAACAGTATGAAGACTTCTCATCTGCTCCAGTGAAGCCATCCGGGGGACAACCCATTGATGAGGAATTCGCCGAGATCCGCAAACTGACGAAATACGCGATGTCGGCTGTCGATTACGAGGATCTGACGGCGATTCGTGATAATTTGCACAAGGCGCTGGCTATTTTGCAGAAATATTAGATGGAGAGGGGGGTTTTTGACTTGTTTTTGGACGATTTTTGAAGGGTTTTATAGAAAAAATGGGTTTTTTTTCACCTCTGAACTCATTTTTTGACTGCTTTTATCATCGAAAAATGGTTTTTCAGATAGTCTATTAAATAATAAGCCCCGCCCACTCTTGACCTTCGGAAAAATGCTTTCCCTGAAAAACTATCCGAAAATGATCATTTTTTGAGCTTTTTGTATTGTCCAGCTTCTTTTTTAGACAATTTAGGATGATTTTATAGAAAAATGGGAGTTTTTCATCCTGAAAAATGGGGGTTTTTTTTAAATAGATCGATGGAGATTTAAGCTCCGCCTACTTTTTTCTAGACCTTTCCCATTAAAAACGATTTGAAATCAATCGTTTTCCGAAAAAAAAATCATTTTTTAAATGCCTTGATTGTAAAATGTTTCAGAATTTTTTCTCAAAACTCCCCCCCAAAAATTGTCCAAAAAGAGTACAAAACGAGCCTCAAAATCCCCAAAAATACCACTTTTCCCCCTATAAAACTGTATTAAAAACCATCATTTTCCATTCATCTATACGAAATCTCCTTCTTCCTCCTCCCCACTTCAGTTAAATGTCAATTCCCCCTCCTCGTCCTCCCCATTCTCTGTCGTCGAAAAGCCAATTTTGTGTATGCTTATTCCCCCTTTCTCTCTAAATCTCTCGTTCTAACTGTAGCACCAGAATATAAGAAGAGGCAAATTTCAAAATTTTCAATTCTTAAAATGAATTCATAGTTTTTAGTAAAAATATGTGGAAATATCACAGAGAACAAGGAACTACAAAAAAAACAGTTAAAGGAGGCCGGAACTTTGACTTTTGAAAATGTTCATATTTTCCTAAAATGGATACTAAGGGTGGACAAATACGTTAGACAACTCAGAATCCCAGAGGGTAGCTTCATTCTGAAAATATGATTACTGTCCCTCTGACAGCAAAAAAGGTCGGGAGCATAGAGTTTCATATACCGAAAGGCGGCGGCAGCGATGATTGGCTGTGTGGCGCAGTCGACAACGACGATGTTTTGCGTTTCACTGGCAGTGAGTTCGGACTTTTTAGGGCGCCATTCCGGGAGTTCGCATTTTTTCTTTTTGCTTTTTGGTGGATATTACAAGAAGGCCTTGTATTTTCCGTTTTTATCGAAAAAAAATCGATTTTTTTATTGAAAATAAGCTAAAAATGATGAAATAGGCAAAAGTCGCATTTTAAAAATTTGAACCGCGCGCGCTTTGCTTTTTGCACTGAATTTCACGACAAAATGCATGCAATCCCCGTTTCATTCCCCGTTTTTATGAGAGTTCCGGCCCCCTTTAAGAGACGATGTCCGAAAACTTCGAACAAGCCGGTTCACAGCTCCGAAAAATTTTTAGAGAACGATCGGAAATTTGATGTACGGCTACTCTAGGGTACTCTTATTAAATATATCCATATTTTGTTTGGATCCATGCATCCTCCCCATAGATGACGTCATCTGAATTCAAAAAATCAAAATCGTCAGTTTTGAAGATAGAGGTCTAAACTCTTCAGAAATGAATAAAAGCACATTTTGAACATTTTCATAGTACATGACTAATTTCCATCTCTTACGGTTCAATCGGAAATTTCACATTTATATGAAATTTTTCACTTTTTGAGAATAACAAAATTTTTAGTACTTTAGTGAGTTGAGATCAGTTAAAATTATGAAACTTCAAGTCTGTTTACATATAGATCACAAGAGGTTATATTCAGATTTCAGTGCCCAAGACACTTTTTTTGAGCTTTTTCATAGCGTGCCACCCAAAAATTCTACACGAATTCGAATTTTCTGCTTACAAAACATTTTTCCGAACAGGAAACGATAAGATTTGATGTTTTTATGTTATTATAAATGTGAAAGAACAAGATTCATGCCAACATTTCTATTTAGAATAAATTTTCCTCAATAAATTTTGTCAATTTGGAATTTCTACTTTGGAGCATTTTTCTGAAAATTTTTGTACTGATGTTTGTTGAGATCTGTTGAAATTAAGTAAGAACAAGTCATAAAGTATCAGAAAAATTAAAATAGTCCTCCTGATTTCAGTGCCCAAGACACTTTTTTGACATTTTTCAATTTTAATCTAATGGTTTTGAAAGATTTGAAAATTTTCATAATTCTCGATGGGTCCAGAGGAGTTTCTAACACTATTTCTTCTGTTTTTCATCCTAAAAAGTGGTTTCGGAGTTTTTTCCTGCAAAAAAATTTTTCCGAATTTTTCAAAGGGACCACATGAAAAAATTTTGAGAATTATGAAAATTTTCAAATCTTTCAAAACCATTAGATTATTATGTGTTTTTGTTTGAGAAACGTCTATGAGTGTTTATCAGGCCAGGAAAAACTCATCAAAACCCAGTTGTTATAGATAGAATGCGTTTTTTTATCATTTTGTACAGTTGGTGGAGATGGTCAAAAATAGTGCCTTGGGCACTGAATTCCGAGTGTCTAATATTGGTTATTTAATACATTATGACATCTTCTCTCATAATTTGAATGATTCCAAACAAACTATAGTTCAAAAATTTTCAGGAAATCACGTTCTCTGACAAGGGAACCTTTTAAGTCGAGGTTGTAATTTGCAAAAACCATTGATGCAGTTCGAAAGAGCACTATTGAAAACCTATATTTCCGTTTTCAAAAGCTGCTTACGAGACCTCTGAAGTCACGTTTAAAGTACTGAATTTCTGGAATGACAAGCAAAGAGTTCTAAAAGTTCAAACTTTTGACCCAGTTTTCACCCCTTCAGAGGTCTCGTAAGCAGCTTTTGAAAACGGAAATATAGGTTTTCAATAGTGCTCTTTCGAACTGCATCAATGGTTTTTGCAAATTACAACCTCGACTTAAAAGGTTCCCTTGTCAGAGAACGTGATTTCCTGAAAATTTTTGAACTATAGTTTGTTTGGAATCATTCAAATTATGAGAGAAGATGTCATAATGTATTAAATAACCAATATTAGACACTCGGAATTCAGTGCCCAAGGCACTATTTTTGACCATCTCCACCAACTGTACAAAATGATAAAAAAACGCATTCTATCTATAACAACTGGGTTTTGATGAGTTTTTCCTGGCCTGATAAACACTCATAGACGTTTCTCAAACAAAAAACATAATAATCTAATGGTTTTGAAAGATTTGAAAATTTTCATAATTCTCAAAATTTTTTCATGTGGTCCCTTTGAAAAATTCGGAAAAATTTTTTGCAGGAAAAACTCCGAAACCACTTTTTAGGATGAAAAACAGAAGAAATAGTGTTAGAAACTCCTCTGGACCCATCGAGAATTATGAAAATTTTCAAATCTTTCAAAACCATTAGATTAAAATTGAAAAATGTCAAAAAAGTGTCTTGGGCACTGAAATCAGGAGGACTATTTTAATTTTTCTGATACTTTATGACTTGTTCTTACTTAATTTCAACAGATCTCAACAAACATCAGTACAAAAATTTTCAGGAAAATGCTCCAAAATGGAATGTCCAAATTGACAAAAATTATTGAGGAAAATTTATTCTAAACAGAAATGTTGGCATGTATCTTGTTTTTTCACATTGATAATAACATAAAAACATCGAATCTTGTCGTTCCCGGTTCGGAAAAATGTTTTGTAAGCAGAAAATTCGAATTCGTGTAGAATTTTTGGATGGAACGCTATGAAAAAGCTCAAAAAAAGTGTCTTGAGCACTGAAATCTGAATATAACCTCTTGTGATCTATATGTAAACAGACTTGAAGTTTCATAATTTTAACTGATCTCAACTCACTAAAGTACTAAAAAATTTTGTTATTCTCAAAAAAGTGAAAAATTTCATATAAATGTGAAATTTCCGATTGAACCGTAAGAGATGGAAATTAGTCATGTACTATGAAAATGTTCAAAAATGTGCTTTTTATTCATTTCTGAAAAGTTTAGACCTCTATCTTCAAAACTGACGATTTTGATTTTTTGAATTGAATAAAAAAAAAATAAAAAAAAGAAATCAGATCGTTCTCTAAAAATTTTTCAGAACTGTGAACCGGCCTTCAGGCCTATGCTCGAGACTCTCAGACATCGTCTCTTAAATCCGGGAAAACAACTCAGTTTTCACATTTTTTAAGTATTTGTTAGCAGCAAACGTGATATTGAAATTTACAGATTTGCGTGGGCACGTGGGCAAATCTGGGAGGAATTATGAAAAGAAAAAAAATAACTGAAAAAAGGAACAATAACCGTACTCTGTTTCAACTAATGTTCCGAGTCATAGTATGTTTTTGACAAAGTCAGTATATACTAAACGTCAAAACCTACTGTTCCGAAAAAAGTCGACTAAAGTCAATAGTCAAAAATAGTCATTTTTATTGAAGTCAGTATGACGTGACAGTCAAAAATAGTCAAAGAAATGAAAACCAACTTTTTTTGACTGTCAAAAAAAGTCAAAAAATAAAAAATGACTTTTTTTGACCGTCAAAAATAGTCAAAAGTCAAAAAATATTCAATCGTTTGGAATCGTGGATTCACATGGGAAAAGGTTCACGTTTTCCTCGAAGTTTACAAACTCAATTCTTTCTTTTGTAGTCGTGAAAGTCAAGTTTGACTATTTATGATGGCATGTTCAAAGTTGACAAAAACTACAATCACGCGAAAATTCGGTGTCCAAAGTTGATTTGCAGATTTGCGTTTTTGCGGTTTTTTTCAAGCCTTAAAATTTAAACTGGTTCAACACGTTTTTAAAATCTTAAATTTTACTGTTGTTGGTGTGGATGCAAAAACGCAAATCTGCAAATCAACTTTGGACACCGAATTTTCGCGTGATTGTAGTTTTTGTCAACTTTGAAGATGCCATAACGCCAGTTTGACTTTTGACTTTTTTTGACTGTCAAAAAAAGTCAATTTTTCATTTCTGACTATTTTTGACAGTCAAAAATAGTTGCTTTTCATTTTTTTGACTATTTTTGACTTTCATTTCCTGCTAAAAGTCACGTTTAGTCAAGGTTGACTTTTTTTGACTCGGAACATTACTCCCTGGACTCAAACAATGAACCCAATGAATCCATACAATGCTCAATGGAATCACCAAATGGACTACTACAACTACTACAACTATTACAATTATCCAGTGTACAATCCGTAATATTTCCCGGATTGTTCTTTCAATTCCACACTCCAGTTCATCCTCTTCGACCGCTTCGCCAGTTACGTTCAACTCTGAAAATATTCCCCCACCAGTACAGTTTCCCCACTTCTGATTCTTTTCTCATTTTGTATCATATTGGTTTTTAAGTTGTTTTCAATTGTTTTATTTCTTCGTGCCATACTAACTTTTTTTTCCAAATAAACCTCTTGAAAACTCATATTTCCTTGACCTTTTTAGCAGATTATGAAGAGGAAAGTGGATAAACTGTTTGGTTTTCATTAAAAACTTCTGAAACACTCTTTTCCTGTCAAGAGCATGCAGAACGACAATCCATATTTATTCATTGACACCTGTGTCATGGCCACCTGGGACTAATGTACATGTGGAAACTATCGGTTGTAAACCATCTTGAACAATCGAACTCTTTCTTCACATTTGTCTTAACAGACACTACTGTCGGTAAAGATGACAGACAGCCAACCCATACTCTTCCCACGTGCATTCTCTTTCTTCTTCCCGTTCTCTTCATCTAATGGCATGCGACTGTTTCAGCTAGAGATTTCTGGGGCCACTAGATTGTAGTCGGCTATACCACCAGAAATACATCACCAAGAAGCCTCTGACGTACATAAAACACGGATACCAGAAAAATCACAGTTGAAAACTGATGTTTCCGTTTTCAAAACCTTCACGTAAGCTCTGAGAATCTGAAATCGCAGCCAGTATCATAGTTCTTTTTCATTTGTATAATAAATTTTCGGTAAAAATCGAAATTTTTCAAGTTTCGAATTTCTGAGAAGGGAAACATAGATTTAAAAGTGCTCTTTCAAACTGTGTCGATGGACTTTACCGGTGAAAAGCTCCACTTAAAATGTTCCTTCATAAATTGCATTCATCCAAACTGAATTTTTTTTCAGTTTTCAGCTCATTAAATTCATCTGTTTTCTTCCTCTTGTTTCTAAAACATATAGACTACACTAAATTTCTCTGTTTCCCAAGGGGTTGTAAATTATAGAAAAATCTCCGCATTCGGAGATACAGATTGGTCAATTAGGCCACACCCCTTGAGGGGCGGAGTCTATTGGCACTCGATGGTACTCTCGGTCTGAGAAATCAGTCGGACTCTTTATTTGATCTTGAGTAGATGTTTTCATCTGTTATTCTGTTTTCATAACTCAACTCTATTTATTGAATTTTTCTCGCCCGTTTCTTCACTTTTTTCTTCTTTTTTCTATGAAGTTTTCATTTCAGAATTTACTCATTTTAACCATGTTCACTCTCCCATCAGTCTCTCTTGCCGAGAAGGATCTTTGGATGGAGAAGTTTCCATGGATGGAAATGACTGCCAGGAACTCACTTCTCACTCCAGGACTTAAGTTCCTCTTCGAAGGATTGGAGAAGGACCAGCAATACAAAATGGTTTTGAGTATCGAGAGATATGGAGATACGAGATGGGCATTCGATGCGAAAACCACGTCTTGGGGCGTGTCAGAAGTGAGAAATTTCATTGAGCCCAGTGAATCAAAGAGAATTGAGCATCCACTGGGAGTTCAGTCTGGAGAAAAATGGATGGACGGAGTAATCGATTTTGGAAAAATTAAAATTTCATCGAATGAAAAACACAAAGGATTGGACAAAGTCTTCATAGTCGACACTTATCACAAATACGCGCCTGTGATTAGGATTTTGAATGTCGGCAAGAATCTCGAGACGCCATTTTTGATTGAAGAGGCTCAGTTCATTCCGACGACTGGGCACACACACAAGGCAATGGGGGCTTGGAAAGCAAAGAATAACAAATTCTCGACGATCAAGCATGGAGGACTCGGGAAAAAAAGGCTTCTGGAGCAGAAGAACCGCAAGCGAAGAGGTCGAAACTAGTTGCACCAATCAATCAAGCCAGGATACCTCACACCGGGACTTTCAACACTCCAACAACGTCAATCTATGGTACGGTCTCTCCAACAGGATGCTTCTGTACTCCAACCACTTCAAACCCAACGAACTACAAAGGAATTGGGCCAAGCTGTCAGATGAACGCTGCTCAACCATCGGGACAATCTTCATACCTGAATACAATGCCTCCCTTCTATCCAGTCGTACAAGAATACAATCTTCTCCATTGGTATCCTCATCATCAGTATAACACCTACTGTTACCCAGCTTCATACCCAGTGTTCAATCCATACGCCTCTCCGGACATCTCTTCTATTTCTCCCCAATCCACTGCTTCATCTTCGATCACAAACTCCCCAACTTTGTCTAACAATTCTGAAAATACTCCCTCACCACCAAATAACTCCTCTTAAATTGTATTCTTTACTTTTCTGGTCCTTAGGTTTTTATTGGTTTTTTCGTTTTTTATCGGTTTCTATGTTGATTTTTGATATGGGTTTTAATTTGTCTCAATGTGTTTTATTTCTGTATAATATTTTTTTTCAAATACATTTTTTTTTCGAACCTGTATTTAGACAGATGTTTATTTTGAAGCGGTCTTTACCAAGACATCACTGAAACCTTCCCATTATCACATGAATCTTCATTAATCAACCAATAACTATACTTTATTCTTGCATTCTAGCGTAAAAGATCGAGCTGAAAAACATGAGATCAAAGAGCATTCTACATTGAAAAATTCAAATGTCACGTTGCAGGGGCATTGGTCGAATAGAGGTTGTTTGCACCGATGAGGTTGGTCTCTAAATGAGAAATTGAATCTTTTTAATTTCAAATGGCGAATCACTTTTTTCAGAGTCACTTTCCTCCAAAACCGCGATCGAATCGTTGGGTTCATTGTCATGTAGATGATCACAGGGCATCCTGGAAATGGATATGGGTTACTGTAGAGGAGAAGAAGGTCACCATGATCAAGTTGCCAGAGCAACTGAGCAAAAACAATGAGCCACTCGGGTACGGTAACAAAATTCATGACGACATAGACACTGGAGGAGACTTGGTTAATGAAACAAACGGCGACTGACTGATAAAGAATCTGATAGGATTGAATTTGAACCTTCGAACATTTTCCGGCTTTGCTGGCTTTGCAAAGAACGAAACAGATGTATCCGTAGAAGAAGAAAGTGCCGCACATTATCATCAAGTTATTTATACCATGAGCAACATTTGTGTACTATTAAAAACAATATTTTATCTTAGAACACCCGGATAAAAATACCTCAGAAGTTCTATTAGGATAAATAAACGGATCGTAGAACCATGCGTAGTATTTCGAAGAAAAAACGCAAGTTGGAGTGAAGAAAACGAAATAAAGACCGTAAGCCAATGGAATGAGCAATACCAAATAGGTACGGTAGCCTTCGAAAAAATAGTCTGATAGCCTTGAATTCGACACATTCAGGGTTCGATTAACTAGCAATAGGATATTCATGAGGCATGAGCAACACCAGAGTCCCAGGCCGCAAAGGCCTACCAGGTATATAAAAACAGGGTGGGTACAAAACACGGCTCCTTCGTAGGCTAGGTATCCAGTTGAAATAGAATTCATTGCGAGAGCGAACATATCGACGATGCCAACGAAAAACATGATTTTGTAGCAGGAGAGACGCCAGAGATCTTTGTCTTTCATTGCCAGAAGGCAAGGGATGAATAGGATCTCCATAAGGGTACCATAGGACAAGCTAAGGATCCCCAGTACAGGGCGAGGCATTCCAAATTGAGAGGTCCATGATTCGGTGGGCATTGCGCTAAAAAGGAAGGTATTTTTGGAGCTAAGGGTCTAGAGGTACCTGCAATTGTATAAGGGGTTGGATTCCACTCCGCCATATTTGATAATTTGGTCCATTTTTTTCTTCTAAGAAAGCTGAAAACCAAAAAAAGATCAGAACACAAAAAAAAAGAAGCCAAAAAATTTGCTGCTTCGATAACTTTTCCCTTGCCTTTTTATACGAGTATCTCCCCTATTTTTCTGATTTTCAGGTATTCTACAAAAAACATAACGGGATACATTTTTGCTTTTTATTCTCCAATTTGAAAAAATTGTTCCTTCCGGATTCGGATCACAAAAACAGAAGCGAGTCTAGAAGAATATTCACCTTGAAGACTGAGACAAAGTAGAAAGGATTCGTCACCTCACTCTCCTACCAAGGTCAATATCTCCTTAGAGAAAGGCTCTCGAAACAAACCACTTCATACCACACCTCCCTTTTTTTTTCTTGCGGAAGTTACCCCCGGTTCCAAAAGCGGTATAAAAGTGGAGGTGAATTAAAGGAAATGACCACAAACCGAATTGTTTCTTTCAAGGTTTTGATGACCTTCAGGTTTGTGTTTTCTAATTTTAGAGGTTTTTTTTAGAAACTTTGGCTTGAATACCTTTAGATTACTGTAAGTCAAGATAGAAGCTAAGATTAGGGAGTGATTCTGAGACACTTGAGGGTTAGGTATTCATGCTAAAACTCGGACCACATCAGTCAGTTTTTTTACCTATCAGACCCTGTCGAGCAAGATCAGTAACGATCCTAACCCTCACCTAACTACAATTACCAGGCTCTCAGGCTTCCTAACCATGCTGCTTAAAGTTAATGACGTCTGGGTCCTTCCTAATACTCACATTTCAAAACTTCAAAAAAAAATTCGTCAGAAGCCGAAAAAAAATTAATCGAGTTTCAAGAGCCAAACTACGAAGGGCAAAAATTCTGTTCGCGAAAAAAATTCGAAAAAAGTAAGACCTAACTGAAAAAAACTACAAAATCAAAGAACATTCTCTATGTTTTTCATATACTCTTTTTGTTGACGTCTGTCTTTTTTTGAGTTCAGGTAGGCGTGTACTCTGATACTGTTTGAACCAGGTGATTTTATAGAGATGCGTAGTACTAAAAGGTCATAAGCCTACGCAGCCAAAAAAATTTTAATTCAAAAAACTGTCCCCTAAGCTTAAAAATCCAGACCTATATCAAAAGGGCATCCGAATAGTTCCACTTCCCCCTCTCACAGTTTCTTGTTTTTCTGTTTACTTTTCCCTTCTCCACTTTCCTTCATCTCCCTTTCTCCTCCAGAAGAACAACTTCACTTCCAGATGCGCCTCCAAACACTTTTACTCCTCTTCCCTATCGCCGTCTCATCCCTCCGAATGTGTTTCGATAAGACGCCCAACAGATCACTATTCGCCAGGCCCCTTCTCTCTTTGAGGAATCTGAGCCTTGAAAAATGTTTTTCGGCGTGTCTGGAAATGCCCAGGGAGACTTGCAAGTGAGTTCTGAAGTCTGGGTTGCCACGTGGCAAAGTTTTCAGATCTATCACCTACACAACCAAGACATCAAATTGCCAATTAAACGGGAAATCCAAGCAGAATGTGAAAATCGTGAAGAACCCCATGTCAGATTTCTACCATCGAACTTGCTTCGATAAGCCCAGTGTCGCTATTCGAAGGGATACGGTAGCCACGGACTCTGGATGCTTCACTTCCACCCCCGGAAAAGTCCTCATTGGAATTGTGGATCAGTTGGTGCGTGACGTGGCAACGGTTGCTGACTGTCAGGCGCAGTGCACAAATAGTCAGACGAAATACGATGTGACCTGCAAAAGTGCAATGTATTATGAGAAGGATAAGGAATGTATTCTGGCTTCTCAATCAAAGGCAGATATCCCTGACTTGTTCATTGATGACGATAAATCTCTGTACCTGGAAAATGGATGTTTGGATAAATCTGATAAATCGGTGGTGGTAAAGACGTCGGAAGTTTTCAAAGGATCCTCGAAGTTCTCTGAGAACGAGTCTTCCAAGGATGGGGAGCTTGAGCCCTTCAAGCCCGAGAAAACTACCCTATCCTCTATCCTATCACCATCAGGAACTCACACCGACATCCAACTATCCGGCTACGAAGGCCCATCGGACTCGGTGAGCAATCAAAACAGAGAAGATCTTCTGACCACTAGACCAACTACAACTACCACCACAACAACAACAACGACTCCAAAACCAATAGCTCCAAAAGTGATCGACAACTACAATGTGGTGAACACTCCCAAGACCCAGGAGTACGGTAGACGGTTAAGGGATACCCGAGTCAAGTCTTGTTTCAGGTGGGAGAGGTTACTGTAGCTTCAAGATAAGTTTTTTTTTCAGGGAAGTGCGTCCGATGGGTAAAATGGAGGCGTTGAGGGTGGTGAAGGCGTATTCGCTGGAGCAGTGTACGGATATGTGTCGTCTGTGTACAAAATGTCTGGTGAAACAGAAAAAGTGTCAGGCAGTGGCTTTTGATATGTAAGTACTCATAAAGTGGCTCCGGGGTGTCGTCTAGCCGCTTAAAAGCGATACCTTGGGGCCCTGAGAGAGCACGCAGACAACGAGAGTGTCCGGTTTCTCTGCGCTCTCTTCCCTCTCACTTCCTCCCCCAATACCCCTATTTTCAGTTCCCGAGAGCTCTGCGCTCTGGCCACAAAACGGCTCACCGACGGCGGCTCATTCAACGATGACATCATTTACCACAACCGAATGGATTGCTGAGAAGACCCAATTATTTTCTCTGTGTGTACATCCCATTAAAAAAAGAATTTGTCACCCCTCTAGACAGCCCTTTATTTACAAATACAACATTTCACAAATGCATTCAATTTCTAGCAGATTTTTTGCGGATTGGAGACTGCGCGTGGTAGTAGGCCATCGGATGATACTGGACGGGTGCCGGGCGAGCCGCTTGGAATTGTGGGGCGGCGTTGGGGGCTTGTCCTGAAAATTCTACGTCATTTAAAGGTCACATGTGCGGAGACTTCGTCTCACTCGGGTGTCAATTAAAATGAGCGTAATCGTTTTCCTGTCTAAAGTTTCCCTAGTCTAGTACACTTTTGATCATTGAAATTCAATTCCTCTTTCCAAAAAAACTTCCATTTTACCTAATCTTTGAGAAAAAACTCTGTTCCCCAGAATTAATTATTCAGGGTAATTCCAAAAAAGAATTCCATTTTCTAAAGAACCCTTTCATTAATTATTTAGAGAATTGAGAGGGAAGTCGTTGTGACGATGACTTTCTATTATATCGGTCCAAAAATGAAAACGGTTTTGGTTTATGAGCTTCTTAGGTCACAAGACCAAGTGGGCGGGGCCTAGTAGAAAGAGTAATTGATCATGAAGTAGTTTTTTGCAAAATAAAAAATTATCCTTGCTCAGCTCATGATTTTTAGAAATCTCGTTAGTTTGACACTTTCACTGGAACACCGTTCCGAGAAAAACAACGTAACTCAATTTCGCTAAAAGATATCGGGAAATAGTCAACTAGGAAATTGTTATTCATACTATTCTGCATATTTTTCTAGTTGACAGCTTTTTGATACCTCTAACAGGAGCTGAGCAATAGCTGGGCTAACCCAGCTTATCAGTAACTTCTCTAAAAAAAGTTACCGTTCTTCTATAACTAATATTTTAACTTTCTGGATTATAAAAAACTATAATATTTTTCTTATTAACTTTTAAAAAAAACTCGTCACCTCTATAAACCGGACTATAAACCGCAAACGGTGCGTATCCTTGCGGCACCTCCATCTGCTGATACATCTGATACTGTAGGTACTGCTGATACGGATCCTGTTGAACTGGAACACCCATCTGAGGTGCCAACTGAGCTTTCTGTGCCATTTGCGCACTTCTCATTCTAAAAATCTCTCTAGCCTTGTAATAAATTAAAATTCCTTGACTTACGAATAAAAAGCGGGAAGATCAGACTCCTCAATATACTCATACCTTCCACGGGCCTCTGCAAACACAATCAAAACGAAAAGCGAGGTGGTAACCTTCATTATCTAGGAAAAATTACCGAGAATTGCTTCTTTATAAGTACTTCAACCGGTTCCCCTCTCTTTTCTCATTAGTCAATGTGTGACCGAGAGAGAGACACAATTACTGACATCATCTTTTCTGTATACGGTTTCGGCTTTTTGGAACCCATTTCCTTCATAATAGAGGTGTGATGACAGGTGAAAATTCCCCAAATATCCTGGAAATTCTGAGTTGATATCATTTTAGTCGACAGGTGAAATTCTTCAAATTGATCTGGTGTTTCGAAATGGGCGGAGTCTAGTAATTATATAAAGAGAGAGCTCTATGAACTTTAATCTAATCGTTTTCCCCTCTATTTCCGGCTTTTCGTACTCCTACGTTTCCTTTACGTATTTCATAAATTCGATTATCTTTTTCGTTACTTTTTATTTTTCATTCTTCCAGATCGCTCTAAAAATGGAATCTGCTCTCCGAATTTTGTTGGTTTTCCTAATGGTTTTAGTTTTGGTCGATGCTCAATATCGAATGATGGGTAAGCAATTTTTTAAGATTACGGTAGTGTTTTAGAATTTTAGGCCTTGTCAGAATTTTTATTTTAAGGGTACAACCCCAAAAAATTGATAACAGCTAGGTTAATCGGGTCCAGATTTAGACCTGGCACTCAGAAAACTTCCTCTCCAATAAAATAAATTTCAGCTAACTACGGACCTGCATGGCGTCAGAAAATGTGGCGAAAGACTCGAGTACCATCTCAATCTTATTCGGTAGACTCTTCTGGACTATTCGACATGCTGGCCTAACTTTCAATACCCCTAACCATAAAACATTTGACTGCACACATTCTTGAAAATCCTAAAGCATTTGACTGCACACATTTTTGATTGATAAAACGTTTTTATTCCCATCTCTTTTTTTCGGGTCAGAAATCATCCGTTATGAATCTTGCTCTCTGTTTTCCTGTTGTTCGATTAAATTAAGAAGCGCTGAAAAATGAAAAGAAATCTGAAATTTCTATGTATTGTTTCCTTGTTCTTATTCTGTTCGCTTTTTCCTGCTATTCCTTTGATTGTATGAGACAGAAACTCCACTGAAGCGCGTTGAAACAGCGAAACAGTTGGACTCAACTGGAAGCTCTTTCACTTTGATTTTGTTTTTCGAGATAAAAATCACTCAGAAAATAAAAAAGAAAGTTTTTTGTTTGACAGCTAAAATCAACTGTGAAGAACGGAACGGGAATTCAAAAGTCATGTTTTCTCAAGTACTAGCAACTGTTTTGCAGTTCAACGCGCTACTTTGGAGCCGCCAACGTTTGCCCCAACTGTTCTTCTCCTCGTTTCGTCTCCTGTCACTGTATCTGAAAAAAATGAGATCAATTCAATGAGCAAACGTTTTTTTTTCTTTTTTTTTGAGAATTTAAAATCTCACCGTGTTGTCTTCCTCTGTTGACGCAACCAGTTATTGATTCTGAAAAAAACACAATTGTTGAAACATTTGAGAATGAAAACGGGAAGTAAAGAGCTTCATAGAAGTCAGAAAAAAATATAACGAGACACGCCAGAATGGGCTGCTGACGTAAACGTGAACATATTTCTCAACAAGCTAATTCTTCGATGGAATGAAAATCACTTATAGATTACAGTACCGTCCAAAAGGTTGTTGACTTTTGGTTTTTCGCTCTAACTCTTCTGAATCTTATCGGTTTGGGCTGAAATTTTGTGTCGGAATTACTCAGGTTTCTATTTGTTGATTCAATATTCAAAATCGTCGAAATTTCAA
Organism: Caenorhabditis tropicalis; assembly: GCA_016735795.1. Taxonomy (NCBI): domain Eukaryota; kingdom Metazoa; phylum Nematoda; class Chromadorea; order Rhabditida; family Rhabditidae; genus Caenorhabditis; species Caenorhabditis tropicalis. The sequence goes on from CM028618.1 coordinate 2,089,320, forward strand.
AAAATGCAAAAAAATTGAAAATTTTGTAAAATTCTCGAAAAGCGAAATTCTGGTAGTCAGGTTTTGAGACCACCGGTGAACCGGAAAACCGAAACAAACAAAGAAAAGCTATTGAAACCAGATTATCACATAGTCAAGAGTGTTTTTCACTAATAACATGATGATATTTTTTGACATGGACTTCAGAAGAGGGTGGATCTCGGACATACGGATCCGTGTTCAGATAGCCTCAAATTTGTCCGAATTTCTTCCAGTTTTGACTCTCACATTTCTCAAAACTATTTCAAAAGATGCTCCGATGAATGTACAATCGCCATCAAATTTGAAAAAAGACTTAGGAAACCCAGAAGATCCACTCGGTGACGTTGACTCCGTACTTTGATTTTCTTTGAGAACATTCTCGAGTGTTGTCGAGCTGAAAGACAGCCGCATTTCCAAAACTCGAGCATTCCCGATGTGTTATCTTGTTTTTCAAGGTGTTTTTCACGATTTCCAAACCATTATTCTTGAGGATTGTCTCAGAATTTGTCGTTGAGGCCCACAGAATTATCCCCACCTCCTCATCCATACTTGCTTGTTTGGAGCTGGTACCTGGAGTCACAGTGACATCTGAACGAACTGCAAATTCAGTTGATACCGTTCGAACCAAGCATTTTTAACTCAGATCTATCGTTGCAGACTTGATTTTTTAACTCCTGGTCTCCCCAGTTGACATGAACTTCTGGTATGGATCCATTATCGCGTGGGGAGAAGTCTGTGAGCCTCAAAGACGAATTCTGAGACATTCCTCAAGAATATCGGTCCGGAAATTGTGAAAAACACATTGAAAAACAAGAAGACACATCGGGAATGCACGAATTTCAGACGTTCGGTCGACTTTTAGCTCGAATACACTCGAAAATCCTTTCCAAAAACTTCAAAGTACGGAGTCAATGCCACGTAAAGGATCTTCTGGACTTCCCAAGTCAATTTTCCGACTCGAATCCGATTGTACATTCATCGGAGCATCTTTTGAAATAATTTTGAGTAATATAAGAGTCAAAACTGGAAGAAATTCGGACAAATTTGAGGCTATCTGAACACGGATCCGTATGTCCGAGATCCACCCTCTTCTGAAGTCCATGTCAAAAAGATATCTACATGTTATTAGTGCAAAATCTTTCTGAATATGTGATAATCTGGTTCCAGTAGCTTTTCTTTGTTTGTTTCGGTTTCCCGGTTCACCGGTGGTCTCAAAACCTGACTACCAGAATTTCGCTTTTCGAGAATTTTACAAAATTTTCAATTTTTTTGCATTTTTTGAAATTTCAATGGTTGTGATTATTGAAAACTAGAAACTTGAGTGAATTCGACACAAAATTTCAGGCCAAACCGATAAGATTCAGAAGAGTTAGAGCAAAAAAAAACCAAACGTTTGATAAGAATGGCTCGAGAAATCAATCAGACATCTGACAGCAAACTGTCCCATAGAGATAAAATACTATAAAACGTAAAAATCTAGGATTCGAGAAGGTTTTTCAAGAAATTTCAAAATTCGTGAGACTTTCGGCATGACGCGTCGCGTTTGTAGTTTTCAGCAGTGGGGATTTTGGATGAACTGGTACACATCTGGAATTGACTTTAATAAGTGAAACAATAACAGAGAGGGGTAAAAAGAGATGGAAAAAGAATATTTGGGAGTTTATGTGATTTTTCCAAACGAAAAATGAGGTAGAACTGTTTTCCTGGAATGACGAAAAATTTTGTACTGCAGAAAAGTTCAAATTACGAGAACTAAAGAGAAGGTCAACAAAAATATAGAAAACGTGTTTACCGTAAATACCCTAATAGATTTGCACCCCTAATTGACTTGCTCCCCTAATAGTATTCCCCCGGAGAGAGGAGTTTGAACAATCGTATTGCAGCCTCTAATTGTCTTGCGCCCCTAATTGTCTTGCGCCCCTATTTGTCTTGCTCCCCTAATTGTCTTGCCCCTCTCTAATTGTCTTGCCCCTTCAGGATGATGCAATGTGCGCCGCGACATATTCGGTTTTCTTTCTTTTTTTTGATCAATTTTAATGATTATTTTCTTATTTTCTTAGTTTTTAAAAATTCATTCCAATTTTTATGAGTTTTTTTCAGAATTCCATCGAAATGTTTGATGATACGGAGAACGTCCCAGAAAAAGAGAGTAAAAAAAGAAATTTTACGATCGCTTTCAAGAAGAAAGTTGTTGATTTCTCTATTCTTACAAACAACGTGAAAGCAGCCGAAAAATATGGAGTCTCTAGACAGTGTGTCCAGCAATGGAAGGCAAACAAAGCAGTATTCGAAGACGAAACCGATAAAGGAAATTCCAAAAAATTGCGATTAGAAGGCGCTGGAAGACACGTTAAGGACCTTGCCGCCGATCAACAACTCGCTGAATGGATTCGACAGCAACGTGCGAAACAATTGAGAGTAACACGGGTTATGATTCAACAAAAAGCGCGGGAAACCCCGGAATATAAGGTAACTTACTGAAAAAATACACTAAAAAAAACAAAAAAAAAGAAAAAAAATTTTTAATCTCGTTCTTTAGGGAAGCAACGGATGGCTGCAACGTTTTCTCAAACGGCATGGATTCGCTAGTCGGCACCCAACAACCGCGAGCCAGAAACCTACAGACGAACACGTTGAGAAAATCGTCGATTTTTGTCTTCATATTGAGAAAATGATGAAACAGAAGAAGTATAGCTATGTTTATGCGTGCAATGAGATCGCAATCTACTTGGACTTTTCAAGCAGTTCGACTATCAATGAAAAAGGTACAAAACAGGTACGCCACAAAAAAAAACTAATAATTAAATAAGCGTTCAGGTCTCTCTAACTACAACTGGACACGACAAATTAAACATTTGTGTGATGCTCACTGCTCGTTCCGATGGGTTCAAATGCCGTCCTTTCGTCTTAATTCCAAAGAAGCGTCCTGTAGCTTCAATCATTGAAAAATTCAGTTCAGACATGGAGCTTTCTTGGTCTAGTACAACTTTCTTCAATGACGAGTTAACGGAACATTTCCTGAAGTCCATCATAGGAACAACACTTTTCGGAAATCGACTCCTGGTCTGGGATTCATATAGATGCCACACTAGTGCAGATACGAAGAAAGTTATGAGAGACCTACGGGTTGATATGGCAGTCGTTCCTGGAGGTACTACTGAATTCATTCAGGTAAAATAATGATTTTTCGAATTTCTAACAGGAACCCAATTTTAGGCGCCGAATGTCTATTGGAGTAGTCCTTTCAAAAGCAAAATTCGCGAATACTATGAAGATTGGATGATTCATGGAGAAAAATCCTATACAGAATCCAGAAATATGCGGCCACCTTCGATGGAAATTTACTTGAAATGGATTCTTGATGCATGGAGACATTTACCGGAATCTTTGATCAAGAAATCATTCACTGGTTGTGGTTTGAATAACGCATCCGACGGTTCCCAAGACGACGAAATCCATTGCTTCAAGGATAACGGGGATATGCCAGAAGGCCTGGAGTTGTTAAAAAGGAAAAGAGAAGAAGGTTATCAGTCATCCTCATCAGATTCAGTTGAAGAACTCAGTGGGGAAATCAGTTTACAAGAAGATGAAGAAGACGAAGAAAGAGATTATGATTCAGACGATTCTATTGACATCATTTCATGATTTTTTCATCATTTGTTTTTGTTATAATTGTTTTGTTTTGTTGTTGATTTTACATTGAAATTTTGCCATTTTTACTTTAAAGTCTTGCCATGTTTACATTAAAATCTTGCCATTTTTAATGAAAAATCTTGTCATTTTTACTGAAAAATCTCTCCTTTTTCGACTGAAAATTTTGTTTCTTTTTTCGCTGGAAATGTTGTTTTTTTTATAATTTCTGAATGAACTATACTTTTTTTCAAAGAAGCCAACAACAAAATGACGAGAAAAAGAGCTTTGAACAATAGTATTGCGACCCCTAATTGACTTGCGCCCCTAATAGTATTGCCCTCAGAAAGGCTCTACAAACAATAGTATTGCATGCAAGTCTATTAGCGTATTAACGGTATATAGAATAGGAAGAGGGTAAAAAATATAAAATATAAGAAATTAAGAGAAATTGCGAGGAATTTTTTTTTAGTTTTTTAGACTTTTTTATCTTAATTTCTTCTGTTATATCGGCAATGGATATAGATATTTTTCGAGTTTTCTAGAATTCCTTCGACAGAATAATTTGGAAAAAAAGAAAAGAAACAAAATGAAAGGAGAATAAAGCTGTTTTCAGATATTTCAATGCGGTTTGATGATGAAAAAGTGTGCGTAATCTAAATCAATTACAGTAGTCACTGGGTATAATTCGAAAGAAAACGGGCCGTGGAGCAGAGAAAAGAAGTGATGATTATGAATTGAAGCACAGTTTGATGGGACCTTTCTTTCTAAAAATGTTTTTCATTTGAATAAATCCAGAAAATTGTAGAAAAAGCACTAGAAAAAACGCGTTTTCAATAATTGTCGTCAGATGTGGTGTCGTTTGTGCGTTGACGGTACCGTAGGCTTTTGGATTTTCGAAAAGAATCTCTTTCATTCTCTCTGTCTTTTCCCAACGATTGTCGTTGATTTTTTATCAAAAGTCGAAGAAATATTCAACATGTCAGATGCTGTAAGTCTTTTATATATTTTTATTATAGTCGCCGTTGTTTTTTCCAGGCTAACGCTGTGAACGTCCTCGGAAACGATGCGTACAGAAAAAAGGACTTTGCCGAAGCTATCGAGCAGTACAAGAAAGCCATCGAGATGAACCCGACGAATATCTTCTTCCACAATAGTTTAGCAGGTAAGTTATCAATTTTTCTGAGAAAATAGCTAGAAACTTGATTTTTTCAGCGGTCTATTTTGAAACAAAGCAATTCGAAGAATGCGTAAAGGTGTGTGAGAAGGCCAACGGAATTGACAATGAGCATACTGATAATTTTGCAAAAGCCAGGTAAGTTGAAAACCCACAAAAGTTCTCTAAACTTGATTTCAGGAGCAGAACTCTCGCTGGGCTTGCAGAACATAGTAAAGGAATCGTAAAAGCGCTATCGTGGTTCCATCGGTCGCTCTCGGAGTTTCGCGATCAGGAGCTTATCAAGAAGATCAAGGAAATGACGGATCAGCTAGAGGAAGCCCAACGCCTCGCCTACGTCAACCCGCAACTTTCGCAAGAGGAGAGGAACACAGGAGACGATTACTACGAGGTAGTTAATTTATTAGAAATAATGAAATAAAGAGAAATTTCCAGAAAGAAGATTTTAAGAGCGCAATGTTGCATTACAATGAGGCCGTCAAAAGGGATCCTGAGAACGCAGTTCTTTATTCCGTCAGAGCTAAGTGCTGGACGAAGCTCATGGAGTTTCAGCGTGGACTTGAAGAGTGCAATTTATGCATCAAAAAAGACCCGAAATGCGGTTAGTTTTTTATGAAACCCTTGAGTTAAAGAAAATGTATCACCTTGATTTCCAGTCGAGGGATACAACGTCGCTGTCAGCATATGTTTGGAAACTGAAGAAATATCGAAGGCCGATGAGTATCTCAATATAAGCCTGAAATTAAATCCGACACACCTTGAGTCATTGGCTTTATATCGAAAACTGATCAACAAAAAAGAAAGTGAGTTTTTATTTATGTTAATTACGTTTAGAACTAAATTTTTATTCTCGTAATCTTGTATATTTGTATATTTTCAGGTATTCGGAATGTCCTTCCACCTGTGTCAACGTTGCTCATAAGAAGAACGACGACGTTTGATGAATTCATCAAAGGAAATCCAATCACGGTGAGAAAATCTTTTGGAAATTGAATGGAAAAAAGAGACGTTTGGAAGTTAAAGTGGAAAATCAGTAGTCCACGCGTATTTCTAGTCTTGGATCACGTGAGAAGAATTACCGTAAAACCTGTAATAGTCTTGCACCCTCTATTTGTCTTGCCCCTCTAATAGTCTTGCTCTAAAGAATAGGGTTTGAACAATAGTCTTGCATGCAAGTCTATTACAGTTTTTACGGTATATTTATTCTGAAACAATAGGATATGAAAAAGACAAAACCTGAAAAAAAATGCAAAATTAGTAAGCATAAGTGCGCACAATGCAGTTTTTTTTCAGAGAAAAATGAAAATTTGGGGACTTCAATTGGCTCTTGATCACTACTACTTCTGGCTGTCAGGAATTTGTGAAACCAACAACTTCCGTTTGCTTTACGTTGGAAATCTTGACGGCGTCGAAGAGATCGGAATGATGGTGCTTTTCAGGACAAAACGAATAGCGTTAGGCGTTTCGCGCAAGGCTTTCGATCTTGGATTGTCCATTTCTTGCGAACACCACGAAGTGCGTTTTTTACCCATGCCTTGTCATAGTTTTGAATCGTTTTCAGGCGTCCCTCATACAGCATTTCATGTGTCAATTTTGTGACGGAATAACAACTTCCATGACTTCATTCAACGAGCACCTCTCTATCTGTCAATTGAAGCCTTCCTCGACAATTATTCAAATTTCAAAAGAGATCGAGATGTCTGGATTCGAAACTAATTTTTAATAAAATTAGTTCGCACTCGACAAGTGACTCTCTCTCTCTCTCTGAATACTGAAACAGTTTTGCCCAGTTTTCCCATTTTTTTCATGAAAAACTTCTTCCTTTTTCTTTTTAGATCATAATTGAAAAATAGTTTATGTTTGAAATATAATCGTTTCTCCGTTCCGCTGTTGCCCTTCTCCCAATTCAAATGCTATTTTTTGTAACATCACATATCGTTTTCGTTGTCTTGCCGTACTAGAACGCCGCTTCTAGTGCATTTCATGACTATACACCATATTTTGTTCGTTTTGTTTCATCTTCTCTCTGTTTGCCTATTAACAAGCTTTTTTTCGTTATTCAGTTTTCTTGTTTGTTTTTCTATCCCCAACCTGTTCATCTCTTCTCTCATCATCCTTCTGGCTTTACATGTGTTGATTTAAATGTCTCTTTTCATGTCCCTCTCTGCTCATTCCAACATTCCAAATCTTATATTCTATATTTTCGCGTCTCTTTTCCAAAGCCAATATCATTCATAATCCACTGTTTTAATTATGAGCCCAATTGATTCCGAACGTTTTGTACTAAAGTGTTTTGAAAAAAAACTTATGGTTTACCTTGAAATGAATGTTACTTGGCTCCTCAAAATTCAGCCAGAAAAAAAACATCACAGGAGATACAAACTATTGAGAAAAAACGGTGAAAAGATGAAATTGAAAAATTTTCAGTGCTTTATTCAAATTAGAAATGAAAAAAAAACAGATACTATTATACTTTTCCACAGGAAAACGCTCGTCTAGCTCTTGACAGAATGATACATACATATGAGTATACCTAGCTGTTTCATTCTTTTGTTGTTTTTCTTCTGAAACTTCCTCGATTTCGTAATCGAACACAAAACTTTGAATTTATAATACGATTCCGAGAATTCACTTTTCCTTGCATTTTCGATTCCTGGACATCTCGATACCAGACATTTCGAAACCCAACCATATTAGAGTTTTCAAATGTCCTGTTTTGAAAAGTTCAAATACGAGATCATGGGGTTTCGAAATGTCCGATTTTGAAGTTTCCGAGAGCCGAGTTTACTTTGTTTTGTGAAACTGACTGGCCTTTTATTAGTCAATTCCCTTCCGTATTTCGTATTATAGTAACTAATGTTCCGAGTCGAAAATAGTCAAGTTTGACTAAACGTGACTTTTAGTAGGAAATGAAAGTCAAAAATAGTCAAAAATAAAAAGCAACTATTTTTGACAGTCAAAAATAGTCAGAAATGAAAAAGTGACTTTTTTTGACTGTCAAAAAAGTCAAAAGTCAAACTGGCCTTAGAAATGACTTTCATAAATAGTCAAACTTGACTTTCATGACTACAAAAGAGAAAAATTATTATTTGAAAGTCCAGGAAAACGTGAACCTTTTTTCATATAAATCCAACATTTCAAACGTTTGAATATTTTTTGACGTATAAAAGCTTGACTTTTTTTGACCTTTTTGACTTTTTTGACTATTTTTTGACTTTTGACTTTTTTTGACTGTCAAAAAAAGTTGGTTTTCATTTCTTTGACTATTTTTGACTGTCACGTTATACTGACTTTAATAAAAATGACTATTTTTGACTTTCGACTTTAGTCGACTTTTTTCTGAACAGTAGGTTTTGACGTTTAGTATATACTGACTTTGTCAAAAACATACTATGACTCGGAACATTAATTGTGACTACAAAAAAGAGAATTAAATTGATAAAAATCCAGGAAGACGTGAACTTTTTTCTATATAAATCCACGATTTCAAGCGTTTGAATATATTTTGACGTATAAAAGCTTGACTTTTTTTGACTTTTTTGACTTTCTTGACTATTTTTGACAGTCAAAAATAGTTGCTTTTTCATTTCTTGACTATTTTTGACTTTGACGCAAAATGACTTTGACTAAAACCAACTATTTTTGACTATTGACTTTTTTGACTTTTTTCGTGATAGTAGGGTTTTGACGTTTAGTATATACTGACTTTGTCAAAAATATACTATGACTCGGAACATTAATAGTAACCATCATTCCAGATGAACTTACTCCACATCTGTAAAAAGCAAAATAACAGAGCATGGTAAATGCCTCAACACTTCTTCAAATTACTAGTCACCCTGTATATCAAACAGAAAAACGATGTACACTAGTCATTTGTGTCTCTCTATAGCAATGAAATCGTGTTCATCGCGTTGCAAGACTCTACCCTGCAGATCTAATGTATTCAAACACTATTGATTTCCTCGGTCTGCTCTGTTCCCATTTTAGTCATCTGTTCCAACAATGTGTGTCGCTTTTCCAATTCTTCTCCTCCCAATCGTCGCATTTCGAGAAATCGTCCGACTCTTAGATCTAGGTGAAATGTAAGATTTTTAAATGTTTCTTTATCATAAAATTAAATTTTTCAGAATAAAATTAAGTTTATGCTCTCGAAAATGCAAGACTCTTGTGAAGACTCAACATTTGAGACCAATGTTGACCATTGGAGTAAGCCATCTAATTAGCATCACTATCAAACGGTGTGCGAAACAGCCTAAGGTCGACGACACTGAGGATCCCAACAAACTCAAATTTTGTTTTGTTGATTTTTCTAGTTTCGATGGCCATGTGGAGACGATGTATTGGAACTTTGATGGTCACCGTGTCCCAGTTCTACAAAATACATCAAACTCTTATTTAATATATTGGGAGAACTCGTTGATGGGAACACAGACAGTCACCTCTTTCCTCACAGACCTTTTCAACATTCGAATTGATAGATTGTCGCTTTTTACAAGGGAACCTAGAGTTTCAAAAAAATTGGCCGATTTGGTTATGAGTCGCCAGGACTCTATTCAAAGTCTTGTTTATAAAGTATATCATAATGCGGAAGAGGTTGACTATGTATTGGACAAGTGCAAGGTGACAGACACATTGATCCTTGGCGTTCCGATCAGTCCCAATCGAGACATACGGTTTCGATTGAACAAGATCCAACTGGACGTACCGTGGCTCACAATAGACAACTTGATAGAGTTCGACTGTTGTGACATTCTTATTGTGGTGACAAAACTCTCCAACCAGGATATGAATCGGTTCTTGAAGAGTTGGGTTAATGGAGGTTTCCCCAGACTACGGAGCTTATCTTTGCAATTAAAACAAGTCGAGTTTGAAGTGCTGACAGAGGGATTAGATGGGACAGTAGTGCGACGCGATCAACGAAGACCATATGTATTGTAAGATTAGTTTTCTGAAATTTTGAAAAACGTTGAATTTCAGAAACGAGAAAGAAACTCGCTGGATTAGCAACAGTTGGGACATTCGAAACAATGAAAATTGCGTGGCATCTGTTCATTGGTATGACACAATGTACAATCCTAATAAATGGTTCAACATTGTTGTTTGGCCGGATTTTAATGGGAACCCATATGAGCTGTGATTTTTTTGTAATAACCTGTATTTATAAAATAAAACTTTCTTTGAAAAAGACTAGTGCTGGCCTAACTATTATATAAGACAAAACATTTGACTATACTTTATTCATGAAGCTTTTTTATTATCCTTTTTCTTTTCGGAGACCAAAAATCATCCCGAATGAATTCTGCTCTGGTTTCGGACGACTGGACGTGGCAACTTAACCCTTGCCCGATTCCATTCGGGAACTTGTTGCGGTTGATTTCTGACCATCTCATTGGCCGTGTCATTCACTTTTTGTTTCATTCTTCTGATCAACTCCTCTTTGTCCTGTATCACATGGCTGTTTACGATTGTGTCCACGTTGACAATCTGAAACTCCCTTTTTCCTAGAAATCTTGAATTTATAGCTTACATTGCCGGGATTCATGAAATGAACATCGGTCAAGTTGAGTTTCCGCATCGCCTGATCCATCAACGCCATTCGTTCGGACACTGGAGGACGTAATTGAGCCATTAAAGGATTCACAAGAAGGATCAATAAGAATATCTTCATTTCTAGTAATTAATCGAAATGATTTTATTTCAAAAATTAAAGGGGACACGCTAATTTTTCAGGTTTAAGAGAAGGGGCAAATCCCATTCGGAGATTTCCCAAATCATAAATATTACAGTATTGACGAATAAATGGGTCTCCAAGGATCCAAGATGGTCCGAATCCGCCAAAATCCATTGGGAAAAGAGCCATTACACATGTGCCGTCACCGACGTCAGCGATATAGTTGTAGTGTTCGATTTGGTAGTCGTGACCTCCAATGGTGACACCGAGGGGACCCGGAGTGGCATCACAGTCGATGATATAGGCTTCTCCCAGGATGTCATACTGAAAATGTAAAGGGTTTAGGGCAGACTTGTGATTTTCCAGGCCCGGAAATTTTCCGGCCCGGTTTGCATATCTGGGACCATTTTTTCATGTGAAAAATATTTTTTTTGGTGAATTCAACAATATCGGTATTGCTATTACCGAAAACCAAAGAATAGAGAAATTTAGTCAATTTTTGCACTTCTGAATAAGAAAAACTGTTCAAAAAAATGTTTTTTTCGGAAAAATCATGTTTTTTCATTGTTCCAACCGGCCCGGCCCAGCCCGTGACAAGTCTGGTTTAAGGGGCTGTACAAAAAAATCGCGTAAATTTTCTGATGGTTGCTGAGCTGTTCTTACTACCTTGATAGCTATTTAAAATGCTGCTCATCTTTACCGCTGCCTCGATTTTTCAGGACTAGCTGTTTTTAATGCTGCATAGCTATTTCTGAGTTTTTTCCCGACACTTTTCAGGTAGTTTTAAAGGTTTTTCTAACTACCTCCCTACATTGGTATCCTTACCGTGGCCCCCGCCTGCTTCGCTATCTCGTCAATCACCACACTGGGTCCTCCCAAAAACGAAGTCCCGGTATCCGATATCACATCGACAACTTTCGCGTTTAGATATTTCCCCAACCGGAACCGATTCGCCTTGAATTGAAAATACGTAGCAGAGGACAGTGGCTGATATCCAATCACTGGACCGCAGTTAGTTGTATCAACTGCTCCGTAAGTGAACACTCCTCCGCCGACATTCGTCAAAGTCCTTCTATGCTCTAGAAAAACACTGAAAAGGGGCTCGTCGAGGAGGCCTTGCTTAATTGCGTTTATGAGAGGGGGAACCACTCCGTCGACAGCCAGCGTGGTAAACGCCAATCCAAAAATCCCATCGGCGGCGTCGCTTTTGAAGTCAGCGGATATTTTATCAGCGATTCCAAATGTGGTTTTAGGAATTGCTAATTGATCTTCCCCTGTTGCTCCTATCTGAAAACTCTCTTTGAAGGAGGTCTGAACTGGATTTCAATAATTTGAAAAAAGATGTAGTTTTTCATTCTGAACACTTTTTCTGTTGAAAACTTTTTCTGAAAATGCCTCTAAATGCCTCAAAAACCGCTTTGAAAAAAAAACCGCGAAAAACTCTTCCACCCCAATCACCTCGACGTTTTCAAAGCGGTTTTTGAGGCATTTAGAGGCATTTTCAGAGAAAGTTGTCAACAGAAAAAGTGTTCAGAATCAAAAACTACATCTATTTTCAAATTATTGAAGTCCAGTTCAGTCCTCCTTTAATCTAGGGGTGCACCCCTTACCAACCTTGACAGTATCCTGCCCGAGAACCCCGGAAGCCGACCCGGATCCATATTGAATAGCCCAAGGCTGCCCGTTTTTCACAAATGAAGAGGATTTAGTATAATCGAATTTTTGTTTGGAATCGCAATATGTTCTAAAAACCAGTTACATATTAATTTAAAATTGGGGGCTCACTTGCAAGATGGTCCGGGAACCCATAGATTGGCTGATCCGGTGTCCAGAACCACTATAAAACTTTGGTCAGGACTCCCAATGGTTATGTTGCCTAGGTATTCAAAATCGGCGAAATCGTTGACCTGGAGAGGGATTTTTTAAAGTTGGACTGGTCCTGACCAGTGTGTCGTTTCGAAAGCATTTCAAGAAATTTTTCGAGAAATTTTTCCGAAATTTTTTTGAAAAATTTCTCGAAAATTTCTCGAAAAATTTTTCTCGTTGTTTTTCCGAAAATTTCTTGAAAAATTCTCGAAAATTTTAGAGAAATCTTAAAAATTTTTCGAAAAACCCATTTTTCGAATTTTTCGAAACGACACACTGGTTCTGACTTACATTTTGAGACAAGCTTTGATCATGTTGCCACATTATTCTTTGTCTATCCAAATATTTCTTATAGGTCGTCCACTCTCCAGATCTCATCAACTCCATTCGTTTGGATGGCCTCCATTTTATTTTACTCTCATAAACTTCTCCGAAGCACTGAGCAATTAAACATAATAATAGAAAAAATATAGACTGCATTTTAAAATACTAACCACCTGAAAGAACTCATTTTTCTCTGTGTGTTTGCATCATCTCATTGATAAATTAGTGATAAGAAGGAGACAAAGAGCAATGGGTTTATTAATAATTATTTTTGAAGAGAAGGAGCGAATCCTATTCTCTTGTTTCCAATATCGTAAATGTTACAGTATTGACGGATGAATGGATCTCCGAGAATCCATGATGGTCCGAAGCCTCCGAAATCGAATTCGAAGGCGGTGAACACGCATTTTCCGTTGCCGGCACCCAAGATGTAATTGACTGGTTGAATAGAGTAGACATTGGATCCGATGGTGATGTCGAGACTTGGAGGAGTCGCATCACAGTCAATCCAGTAGACTTGGTTCTGCTGATCGAAAGTCGCTCCGGCGGCCTTGGCGAGTCCGGCGATCACTGATGGTGGTCCTCCGAGGAAAGAGGTTCCGGTATCGGAGATAACCTCGACAGTTTGAGTATTTGAATAGGATCCCAACTTGAATCCAGCTGCCTTGAACTGATAGTAGGTGGCCGAGGAGAGTGGTTGGTAGGCGACGATGGATCCACAGTTGGTGGTGTCAACGGCTCCGTAGGTGAAGACTCCACCTCCGACGTTATTGACCATTCCACGGTGCTCAAGGAAGACTGTGAAGACTGGCTGATCTAGGATTCCTTGGTTGATAGCGTTGATTAGTGGGGGAGTGACTCCATCGACGGCGAGGGAAGTGAAGGCGAGTCCCAGGATTCCGTCATTTGCACTGTCTCTGAAGTCAGCAGAGATTTTGGAGGCGATTCCGAAAGTGGTAGATGGAACGGACAATTGGGCTTCTCCCTTGGCTCCGAACTGCAAAAAAACTCTTCATTTCAATAAACTGCTATCTCATTTTTGTATCATCGTTTCATACAAATCGCCCGGAAATTTTGACGTTTTATTCAATTTGGGCTTTAATTTCAATTAAAACGTAAAAATTTCCGGACGATTTGTATTAATGTTCCGAGTCATAGTATGTTTTTGACAAAGTCAGTATATACTAAACGTCAAAACCTACTGTTCCGAAAAACGTCGACTAAAGTCAATAGTCAAAAAAAGTCATTTTTATTAAAGTCAGTATAACGTGACAGTCAAAAATAGTCAAAGAAATGAAAACCAACTTTTTGACTGTCAAAAAAGTCAAAAATAAAAAATGACTTTTTTTGACCGTCAAAAATAGTCAAAAGTCAAAAAAAAGTCAAAAAGTCAAAAATAGTCAAAAATAGTCAAGCTTTTATACGTCAAAAAATATTCAAACGTTTGAAATCGTGGATTTGTATGAGAAAAGGTTCACGTTTTAGTTGGATTTTAATCAACTGATTTTTCTCTTTTTGAGTCGTGAGAGTCAAGTTTGACTTTTTATGAAAGTCATTTCTAAAGCCAGTTTGACTTTTGACTTTTTTTGACCGTCAAAAAAAGTCACTTTTTCATTTCTGACTATTTTTGACTGTCAAAAATAGTTGCTTTTTATTTTTTGACTTTTTTTGACTTTCATTTCCTACTAAAAGTCACGTTTAGTCAAGGTTGACTTTTTTTGACTCGGAACATTAATTTGTATGAAACGAAAATAGTCAAAGATTACGGTACTTACTCTAACAGTATCCTGTCCAAGGATTCCTACAGCACTTCCAGATTCGTATTGAATGACCCAAGACTGTCCATTCTTCACAAAAGTGCTCGATTTAGTAGAATCGAACTTGTTTTTATTTTGGCAATTACTCCTGGAATAATTTTTATTTGAGAGCCTTAGTATCCTCTACTTACGTGCACGCTGTTCCGGGAACCCAAAGATTAGAGGATCCTGTATCGAGTACCACCACAAATCCCTGGTCGGGAGTTCCAATGGTAATGTTTCCCAGGTATTCGTAGTCTCCGAAGTCGTTTACATTTTGTGGAAGACTTGCAAGGACTCCCGGGGAAGCAGATCTCAGGTTAGCTTTGTAGTCGAGATAGGCAGCATATTCTCCGTTACGGATCATTGACATCTTCTTTGATTCTCTCCAGATCAGCTTGTGTTGATGGACAGCAGCTGATGCGAGGCCAAGGATAGCTAGAAGGGCAAGAATCTTCATTCTGAAAATCTAAGTGTTGATTAGTTAGTAGAGAAAGAAGAGAATGATTCTTACCCCAGACCCTTAGGGTTATATACCCTCCGAATGATTTCATAGTGAAGTCTCTTTGCTCTTCAACTACGTAAAAACAAGTCCGGGTCCTTGAGTGACCTGTAACGTCAAACGACCCAAATATCATCCAACTCCGGGTCTAACTTAACTTTTTGATTTCTTTAATAGATCATAAAAACTTTTTCAACTCCAGAAGCCGGATCCATCAGCCCCGGGTAGAAGGGTCAGACTTACGTCATGCCGTCTCCGTGAGTTTTCGAGTAGAGATAACTGGAGTCATTATCAATAATTCGTGATTTTATGTGTGAAAGTTTTGTATTCGATCAAAGTAAATACAATTTTTTAAAGCAATGTATTTTGTAGTCTCAGATAGCGGACTAGATTTTTTTGAACTGTTTAGTCCTCTTTAGCTTGAGAAACTTGCACTGACTACTGTCGTTAGCATTAATAAGGTGCGTGGCCATTTTTGAGCGGACTTTAGCTGATTTCTGAACAAATGTGGGGTCTCGGGCAGAGTTTTTCGACTTTTCAGTGATAGTTAGACCTTCAGCGGCTTTTAAGCAGACCTCTGGGGCTTTTCTTAACGATTTCGCTCCGACGTTATGCGGAATTACTCAGTCTTTGCCATACATTACAGAAAACATCCGAATCCTGCTGCTCATGCTCTAAATTGCTCCTGCTCGGAATACCTGTCCTAAACTCAGGGTTTAGGGGCCTCAATAAACAGGGGTCTCTTTAACGTGAGTTAAAAAAATAGGGGTCCCTTCGATTCGCGCAAAAAAATACGAGACCCTTCAGAAGAATAGGGGTCCCTTATATAATATATTTTTTGAGCTTACATTGTAAGCCTGAAGGGTCCCCTATTTTCTTGAAATCCTGTATTACCCAGCTATTTTTCGAAAGGGCCCCTATTCTACGATGAAGCCGTTTTTTTTCTAACTCAACTGGTCCCATAATCAGAAAAGTGTGTCAAACAATTGTATTTTTTTCTAGACTACCTTTCCAGCACAGACAACAGCTCCTGACCTTCGAAACTTGCTTCATAAACCATTCAACTCATTGTGTTGCTGATCAAAGTTTCAGAGCATTTCATAATTCTTTTCTAGCGGATTAGCATTAACGCAAAAATGATGATTTTAAAATTGTTCGATAAGAAAACCGATAAAGCGACACGAATAGTTTGTTTCAATGTTTTTATTAATTGAAATATATAGGTACATATTATAAATACTCTCAATACATATTTACTTTTGGAGAGATGGAGCGAATCCCATTCTCTTGTTTCCAATATCGTAAATGTTACAGTATTGACGGATGAATGGATCTCCGAGAATCCATGATGGTCCGAATCCTCCGAAATCGAATGGGAAGGCGGCGAAGAGGCATTGTCCGTTTCCGGCGTCGACGATGTAGTTGACTGGCTGAATGGAGTAGGTGTTGGATCCGATGGTGATGTCGAGGGTTCCTGGCTTGGCGTTGCAGTCGATGAAGTACACCTCGTTGAAGTCATCATAAGTGGCTCCGGCGGCCTTGGCGAGTCCGGCGACGACGGCTTGTGGTCCTCCGAGGAAAGAGGTTCCAGTGTCGGAGATAACCTCGACGGTCTTGGTGTTCGAGTAGGTTCCGAGCTTGAATCCAGCGGCCTTGAATTGGAAGTAGGTGGCCGAGGAGAGTGGTTGATAGGCGACGAGGGCTCCGCAGTTGGTGGTGTCAACGGCTCCGTAGGTGAAGACTCCTCCTCCGACGTTGTTTAAAGATCCTCTGTGCTCAAGCCAGACGGAGAAGAGTGGCTGATCGAGAAGGTTCTGGTTGATAGCGTTGATAAGGACTGGGACGACTCCGTCGACGGCGAGGGAGGTGAAGGCAAGTCCGAGGATTCCGTCGGTGGCGTCATTCTTGAAGTCAGCAGAGATCTTGGAGGCGATTCCGAAAGTGGTGGATGGCACGGCCAATTGAGAGTCTCCCTTGGCTCCGAACTGGAAAGTGATAAGGTTTAGTAGAAATTTGTCATCTACTGATAAATGTTGTTTGCGAATTCGAATGTTGCAATCAAAGGTCTTGATGTTAGGATTACTGTAGGCTTAGCAAACTTGATGTTTGTACTTTGGGTTACTGTAGAAAAAAAGAAAACTACTCACTCTAACAGTATCTTGTCCGAGGATTCCGGCGGCATCTCCAGATCCGTATTGGATGGTCCATGATTGTCCGTTCTTCACGAAAGTGCTAGAGGCGGTGGAATCAAACTTGCTCTTGGTCTTGCAGTTGGTCCTGGAACATTACCTCTATTAACCGGCACCCATAATCCCTACTCACTTGCAAGTTGGTCCTGGAACCCAGAGATTAGATGATCCGGTATCCAAAACAACGATGAATCCCTGGTCTGGAGTTCCGATGGTGATGTTTCCGAGGTATTCGAAGTCTCCGAAGTCGTTGACATTTTGTGGAAGACTGGCGAGGACTTCTGGCGAAGTGGCTCTCAAGTTTCTCTGGTACTCGAGATAAGCGGCATACTCTCCATTACGGATCATCGACATCTTCTTCGACTCTCTCCATATCAGCTTGTGTTGATGGACTGCAGCCGAGGCGAGGCCGAACAGGGCCAAAAGAATGAGGGTCTTCATCCTGAAATTTGAAATTTTTTGAAACTATAGTTTTTGTGCGGGAGAAAAAGTGAAAAGATCGGGTGGTTTTAATCAGCGGGTGTAATAATTGATGAAGGAATTGTCAGATAGTGTCCATGTTTTATACCTGTTTGAAAAACTCACGGGCGCACTGACGTAAGCTCTCTAATGATTTTGATAAGAACCGCCTTCTTGTTTGGTTTGTACCCGATCGGTGCGCCTTCTTATCACACACTGAAAATGAGAGCTGGAAGAGCGAAAAAGAGAGAGAGAGAGAGAGAGAGAGAGAGAGAGAAGCATGTCCGGCTTCTGGAAGAAACCGATTTTATGAGCTATTAAAAAACTGGGGGTAATAACTGAATCAAGTTCCGTCTCACCCGGACATGAATGATATTTGAGTCGTATGACCGAAGAGTAGGTAATTTTGACAGTTTTGTTCCCGGATTTTTGATTTTTTGATGAGAATGGTTGGATTTAGGACTGTATAAAAAGCTATTAGGGGTATGGTAGACCTCCAGTTTTTAAAAATTTTCCGAAAAAATTCCGATTCTGAAAAAAATATTGGTTGGCTCAACTATACCTACGTTTTTTTACATACTCTCAATTGAATTAAAAAAAAATTTTTTTTTTGAAAATCACTAGGTATCTCAGGCATGACTTCTGTTTTTTCGAGTGATCTGGAATCATTTTTAAAAATTAGCCAAGAATTTTTTTTCAAAATTTTCGAAGGTCTGGAATTTTTCAGAGCTTCATTTCTTTGGCCATCTGCCCTGAAGACCTTCCAGCCCAAGACCTGCCTATAACGCTACCGTAACCGTGAAACCGGAATCTGTAAATCAAAATAAGTGGCCTAGGTTCCCGAAAACAAGATTCCTAGGCCACCTTTCATTATTTTTGAAGTTCCTTCCATTTTTCTGTATTTCTCCAAACTTTTTCAAACTTGACTCATTACCAGTTCTGCAAACTTGTTATCACCTTCACCTGAAAAAAAACAACTCATCATTTCCGGTGGCCACTTTTCGCTTCTGTTCCTCATGCCTATCACAAAATACAAACATCTTGACCATCACGGGGTCCGATGAGCCGGAACTTTGTCTCTAGATAAGCTTCTTATGGAAACTGATTTCATATGACCCGATTATCGCATCAGAACTGTTTTTTCGAGGAGAGAGAGAGAGCGAGAGAGAGAATATACTTTTAGTGTCCTTCTAGTTCATCCAATCACTATACACTTCTTTTCTGCAATTAGAAACCCACGTCACAGACTGACTTATCTATTGATGATAACGGGCCTACCCCGGGGGACGAAAAATCAAATAAAATAGGGAATTTGTAACCGATTTTTTGCGTCTCTTATCTTTTTTTCATTCCACACCGATCTTTCAATTATTTTCTCCCCCGAGCCCTTCTCTTCCTAATTTCCCCTCTTTTTAGGTATGCAGACCACGTTCGTCGCACTCGTCGCTCTGCTGGGCGTCTGCTCAGCAGCTGTCCTTCAGCATCAATTAATCTACCGTGAATCGCAAAAAATCCAAATGATGCGGCGCGGCGAATGGGGAGCCTACGTCCAGCACAAGGCCGCTCTTCGTGACGCCAACCCGGCTGTCTACGCCAATGTTCCACAGAATGTCAACGATTTCGGAGATTTCGAGTACCTCGGAAACATCACCATCGGAACTCCATCGCAACCGTTCTTGGTTGTTTTGGACACCGGATCTGCTAACCTTTGGGTTCCAGGACCATCTTGCGAGTTAGTCTAAACTTTTTGTAGCCTCTCTGATCCCTAATTTCCAGCGGATCCTGCGCCGGAAAGAGAGAGTTCGACCCAACCAAATCGACCACTTACAAGAACAACGGACAGAAATGGAGCATCCAGTATGGATCCGGAAACGCTAAGGGATTCCTTGGAGTTGATACGGTAGCTTTTGGAGCCGCCACTGAGCAACAACTTCCAGTTCCAACTACCACTTTTGGAATTGCCACTCATATTTCTTCTGACTTCAAAAATGTAAGTGCCTGTATTGAAAGGGCATTGCATCATGTTCTGTAATCAGTTTTTTAATGAAGCAACCATCAGAAACTATTCCTTTAGCAAATAGAAAGTTTTACGGGTCTTCGGAGTTTCGGAAGCATGAAGCTCCGCCCACTTTTGCAATTTGCCGCACACTTGAATTTCAGGACGCCGCCGAAGGAATCCTCGGACTCGCGTTCACCTCCCTCGCCGTCGACCACGTCGTCCCACCACTCATCAACGCCATCAACCAAGGACTCCTCGACCAGCCAATCTTCACAGTCTGGCTTGAGCACAAGGGATCCGCCAACGATGTCGGAGGAGGAGTGTTCACCTACGGAGCCGTTGACACCACCAACTGCGGACCAGTGATCGCCTACCAACCACTCTCCTCGGCCACCTACTATCAATTCGTTGCTGACTCGTTCAAGCTCGGAAGCTACACCAATACCAAGAAATACCAGGTTATCTCCGACACCGGAACCTCTTTCATCGGAGGACCAAAGGTTGTTATTCAAGGACTCGCCGATGCTCTCGGAGCCACCGTAAGTTTTATAGAGCAATTTTAAAAATAATTTTAGAATTTTCAGTACCACAGCGACGACGACTCATACTACCTTCCATGTGCCACCTCGAAGGGAACCCTTGACGTGACTATCGGAGGAAACGTCTACTCTATCCAACCAGTCAACTACATTGTCGACGTCGGAATGGGTGACACTTGCATTTTCGCCGCCTTCGCTTTCAATAACTTTGGATTCGGACCATCCTGGATTCTCGGAGATCCATTCATCCGTCAATACTGTAACATTCATGATCTCGGACAACAACGTATGGGATTCGCTCCATCTCTTCAGAAGGCTTAATTTTTGTGTGTTTAGAGAGAAAAGAATAAAGGTGTTTGGTGCTTTTTTTAGAGTTCAAAGAGAACATTTCCTGTCAGTTTTCCTCTTATCGATAATTCTTCATTCATTCCATCGGTGTACCATGGTACAAGCACATTTCCTTCTAATTTCTATTTTATTTTTTGGATTTTGCCACGCTGGAATATTCCAGCATCCTCTAATATTCCGAGAATCTCTAAAAAAGAGGAATGGGCTGGCACTGCTCCCCCAAGATGTCAAAGACTTCGGGGATTCCGAGTACATTGGAATTATCACAATAGGAAGACCCTACCAAACTTTTAAAGTAGCTATTCAAACCGGGACATCTAGTTTATGGATCCCAGCTCCTGAAGCAGAGTAAGTCAGCCTCTAACTAAGCTAAAAACAGAAAGTTCCAGTTCCTCATGCAACGGAAAAACGCACTTCTACCCGAAGACATCTGACACTTTCCGAGTAACCGGAAGGAATTTCGATTTGACTTATGGAATGGGCACAATGTTCCAGGATAGAGTATCCGGGTACATGGGACAGGATTTGGTGACATTTGGAGCGTATGAAGAGGCTCAGTTGAAGATTCCTAATAGTCTTTTTGGTCTAGCGCTAACGATCAGCAATAGATTTAGCAATGTAAGTTTCGGGAAATCGTGCTTTATCTGGGAAACCGGGAATATTTTGAAAAAAAAACATGTAAGTTTTTTTTAAAGAATTTTTTCTCACATTTACCGATACATTAGGACATTTACCGGTTAGTTCGCTGGACTTTTATTATACTTTTTCCGGAAATAATTGCTTTTTCCCGGTAACTCATCAGTAAACCTTACTTTGAAGCCTAAAATCTCCAAACCCTATTCCAGGACACAAACATCGATGGAATCCTTGGTCTCGCCCCTGCGATGAACTATGATCGTGTCTATCTCTCCCCTCTTCTAAACGCTATCAAACAGGGTCTCCTTGACTACTCATTATTCTCTGTCTATCTAGAAACCCACGGCTCAGAGACGAATGTCCCGGGTGGAATGTTCACTTACGGCGGAATTGACATCGATCATTGTGGTCCGATCATCGATTGGCTTCCTTTTGTTTCAGACACCAATTATGGGTTTATGGTAACTTATATTCAAGTTTTGGTAAATATAAAAGTTTTAGATCGATGGAGTAGCCATTGGGAACTACAACTACACTCGGAAGATGCAAGTGATGACAGATACTGGAACTCCGTATATCGCCGCTCCATTCTATGTGCTTCAAGGGATTGTGGCGACCCTGGGAGCAAAGGTGACACGATTTTTAGTTTTTTAAAACTATTTTTTATAAACAGTATGACAACACGACCTTGAGCTACTATGTTGACTGTGATAGCGTGAACCTGACCCTTGACATAGTCATCGGAACCAAAAAATACTCCGTCGAACCCAAGAATTATGTGATTGATGTAAGTGCGCTCTATTGATAACTCTCACTATCTGTTTTAGATCAACCAGGGCAACACCTGTCTCCTTGCAATCAACGGGCTGAGTGGGTACGGTATGGGCGCCACGTGGATTCTAGGGACTCCTTTCATGAGACAATTCTGTCATATCCATGATATTGAAAATCAGAGAATGGGCTTGGCTACAAGTCTTCAAAAATAAGGTTTGAATTGATAATAAACTTTTTCATTCATTAATGTGGGCCAGAATATCTGGAAGTGGAACTGGGGAAAATGGTCAGAATGGAACGGCTTCTTGGGCAGTGGAAGGATCCTGGAATTTTTTATTTATTTTTTAGTCATATTATTTGAATGATAGGCTTACCTACGATAGCCTTTCGAAAAGTGGCAACACACGTTATCGCTATAATTGGTTCTATCAATGGATAAACTGCAAGACTGCTACTCGTCAGATTACCCAGATACGGTATATCTTTTCCGAACATTGGCAGAATTACGAATAACGCCACCGGAGTATACATTGTCACCATTGGGATTACGGTCTGGAAAACCTTGGCTTAGGTAGGCCAGGAGGTTCAGGCTTACCTGGATACATAGCATCCTGAAAAGTTGCTTGTTGACATCCAGGGTCTTGGCACTAAAATGATGCTTTGAATTTCTCATTTTAGCGAAAATTCGAGAAGCGCAGAAAAGAATAGTGAAGAAACAACCCATCTAAAACCTCTTTTACCTAGTTAAAACAAGATTGTAGACTAACCAAAACAGTAGAGCAACTAAAAGAGGCTACGACCTCCCATGGCTTCCAATGAACCTCCCCATCGATTCCGGTAGTCCAGTACATTGGTCCAACGAATGGGGTAATGGAAGTATCGACTTGGAAACATGTCATAAGCTCTTCTTTAAGATACAGTTGCTTTTCCACTGTATTCGGCATTCCATGGAAGAATCCGACATGCCAGACAAGGAATACAAAAACGGCTGGGATGAAGATGAGCCACAGTTTGTTGCCTTGTAAGTGAGCTAGCATGGGAGTTCTATATAGAGTTTTTTTTGTTTTCAAAAATTGAGGAAATAGGTACCTGCACAAGGCTATATAACGGTATGTAAATTGACAAGCTAGAAGAGAAGCCACGAAACCGGATAGGACACAGTGAAGACCTGTAACGGAATATGGCTTATAGGGAAGGAATAGGGATACTTACATGTCAAAAATGGTCCGAGTGGGTTCGAAAGGCTTAGAACACTACTATCCATGAAGACCACAAACATTGATCCTTTCATATGAGCTACCTAAACCGGAAAAAATAAAAATATATACATATACCGTATTTATTCTGATAGACCGCAACCTCTAAATGACCGGCAGCCTCTAATAAACCGACATACAACCTGATCAATTGAAAAATTAACCGGCAGCCTCTATTTAACCTGCACACAAACGAGGGTCTCGAATAATAAACCGGCATGCCGGCCAATTAGAATAAATACGGTATATAGCCTCTAATAATCAAACCCACCGGCTGAACCAAAATCTCAATCCATGAGTACAACATGGAGCACAATGTGAAGACCAGCATCGCATATCGATAATTCCCCAAAACGTTTTCCGACCTTGTCATTATCAATAAAACCAGAATGGAGTTCAAAAACTGAGCGCCAACGAACCCGGCGTAATGAATAAGATGAAGGTACCGGACTAGTTGCATTGCGCAAACCATTGAGCTGGAATAATAAGGTAGAACGATTTATAAAGTACAAATTTTTTAATTTTTGTCGTAGGGATATTTTTGAGTAAACAAAGTCAAATACAAAGTGTCGTTAGCACAACTAAAATTTGGGGAGGGGGGGGGGGAGGGGTATTAGGGGGTCCTTAAGGGAGCCCTTTAGGGGGACTGAACTGGAACTCAAAAACTTTTTCACTACAAGTTTTCATGCTTATTTTCAGCCGTTTAGAGGCCTTGTCTAGAAAATTTTTCAACAGAAAAAATACTCAAAATTCAAAACTACATTTCTCCTCTAAGAAAGATTCCGAGAAAGCCAACCAGAAAAGAACAGTACCTTCCTACATATGCATGCTTTTATACTAAAAAGATTTGTCATTATTAACTTTAAAAAAGTGGGGGAAAAGAGTTTAGTTTGTCAGCTTATTTTAGCAACAAAAAATTGAATTACACTTGCAAATACTTAGATCGAAGATTCTGCCGACCCGTGGGTGACTTGGAAACTTTTTGTGGAGGTGGAGCTATTAGGACTACGAAGTATCACGTTTTTCAAAAATTTGATTACGGACTATAATCTTCAAGTTGTGTGTTGAACTGGACTCTAGTTTCAATGGTAGAGCCCATGACAAGTATAAAAAAAATATAAAAATCAGAAATAAGTTCAGAACATGATTCCTAATTCAATGTACTCAAAGAAACAAAATAACATCTTCTAGGATTTGTGCTCACGTCAGAAACCAGACCCATTTTCGACTCAAATTTGATTATTAATACTTGCAAAATCTACTTATTCCTAGAATTGTGAACATGAATCAATGAGTAAAAATGATTAAA
Source organism: Caenorhabditis tropicalis (assembly GCA_016735795.1). Taxonomy (NCBI): domain Eukaryota; kingdom Metazoa; phylum Nematoda; class Chromadorea; order Rhabditida; family Rhabditidae; genus Caenorhabditis; species Caenorhabditis tropicalis. Next base: position 2,113,819 of record CM028618.1, read on the forward strand.
GTGAGAAAATAAAAAAAAGAAATTACTTCTTCCCCAACCGACATATCAGAAAGTGTACTTTGTCACTCATAGATGAATAGCGCCTTAATTTGAAACTTCCAAAAACCCAAAATGCTCATCAAAAACCTTAGAATTCGTGATTTTTTGAGATCGAAAAGTTAATTTGAAGACTGAAGGCAGTCAACTAAAACACTGCATAGGGGGAACCAAAATATCAAAATATGAGATCACGGAAACCAGGTTTTTGTATTTTGAGGCAACCGGAAGTGATTTTTGAAAACAAGGAAGCTACAGTAATCCAGAATACAAAAGAATGTGTTTTTATTGTCGATATGGGCGGTTTTACGAGACTCGAAGCCTAGGTAGCCTTCTGAGAGGAGTTTTTTTTGAAAAAAATTTTTAGCAGCAAAAAAAATTTATTTTTTTTAAATAAGCATTTTGGCAGAAAAAAACAAATATAAATTAGAAAAAGATTCTATAAAATACATTGTTGTGGTCCAGATAATTTCGAGAGAAAACTCCGAGATACGGCAGGCATTGGTCGCTTTTTCCGGCAGTGACACATATCTTAAATTCAGAATTTCAAAAACTCCTTCAGCTTTTTCCTTACCTCTGATAGCTCTCCGAAAAGTGGCAACACACGTTATCGCTATTATTGGTTCTATCAATGGGTAAACTGCAAGACTGCTACTCGTCAGATTACCCAGATACGGTATATCTTTTCCGAAGATTGGTAGAATCACAATAAGAGCCATTGGGGTGTACATTGTCACCATTGGGATGACGGTCTGAAAAATTCAAGGTTGAGGTAACCAGGGAGTTCAGGCTTACCTGGATACATAGCATCCTGAAAAGTTGCTTGTTAACCTCCAGGCTTTTCGCACTAAAATGACACATTGAACTTCTCATTTTGGTGAAAATTCGAGACGCGCAGAATAGAATGGTAAAGAAACATCCCAGCTAAAACCTTGGATTAGGGTGATAATTTTTTTTTGACCCACCAGAACAATAGAACAAACAATTGAAGTTAGAATTTCTATGAGATGCCAATGAGTTTTTCCATTTAGGCTAGCCCAGTACATTAGCCCGACAAACGGGGTTTTAAAGGAGTCCACTTGAAAACAGATCATCAGCTCTTCTTGAAGATACAATTGCTTTTCGACTGTGATAGGCTTTCCATAGAAGAAACAGATGTGACCAAGAAGGAATATGAAAATAGATGGGGTAAAGATAAGCCATATTTTGTTTCCTTGGAAATGAGCAAGTAAGTGGGTCCTGAAATTTAGGAGTTTATGTTCAAATGCGCTTAGGCTGAATTTTAAGGATTTTTTTTAGGTTTGGAATTATTTTTTATCGCAAATTAATAATTTGCCAGACCTTTCAAAGTGAGTGCCCAAGGAACTGCGAGTTAAGGAGAAGAAAAATTACCTGCAAAGCGCTATATAGCGATAAGCGAATTGACAAGCTAGAAGAGAAGCTAAAAAGCCAGTGAGCTCACAATGAAAACCTAAAACAAAAGAAATTCGGAAGATTAAATTGGAAATAGCCTACAAATCAAATACACTCCCAAAGGGTTTGAAATACTCAAAAGACCACTATCCATGAAAACCACAAACATTGATCCTTTCATGTGAGCAACCTGAATCCAATAAAATAATCAGTATTCAAAATTAGAGCCCAGCGGCTGAACCAAAATCTCGATCCATGAATACAACATGGAGCATAATGTAAAAACTAGCATCACATGCCGATAGTTCCCCAGAACTTTTTCTGATCTTGTAATTATTAAATAAAACAAAAGAGAGTTTAGTAGTTGACCGCCAATGAAACCGGTATAATGAATTAGATGAAGGTAGTAGTCAAGTTCCATGGTACACACCATTTTGAGAGGAAGCTGGAATAGAAGGTAGTTAATTGGTTGGGTCAGGGTTTTTTAGAGCTAAGGCGACTTTTTTTAGTTTATGTGAAGCTTGTCCATGAAACTGAACATGCATCAAGGATAGTACGCTTCAGAAAAAATTTTCAATTTCAGACCGAAAACTGAAAATTTCAAATTTTCCTATGTTGAAAACAAAATTAATGTACTCAAAGAACACAACAAGTACGCATTTTCACACTCTTAGCAACATATCTCTCCAAAAAACCAATGAGCTCAAGAGCCTTATCCTGTTGAATGAGACCCTAATTCAAAGAAGCTGAGTTACAAATCACAAGATCAGAAGTGAAGATCAAGATGTACTCAAAGGCCAGAAGACTGCTGAATCCTGATCAAACAATTATTTTTGTGTGAGAAAGTTGTGTTCATTCAACTGGAATGGTTCAGTGTACACACAGATGGAGTCTGGTGAGAAGGGGACAAGTCAAAGGGATCAGTTTTTCATCACAAACACTACAGTAATCCTAGAGTACGGTCTTTTTAAAAACTGAATTACAAATTAGAATGACGCAAAAAACAATTGGGATATTTTTTAAAATCAGAACTTTATAAATGGTGTCCAGAATTTCGACAGAAAAAAATAGTTTATTATCCAAGCAATAAAAATAAAAATCACATTAAAAAACAACAATTTTCTTTTTGTTTTTCAGAAAAACAGTTTCGATAAAGCTTTCTAAAAGACCCGGAACGCATGAAATATGAAATAAGCGAGAGAGAAATGTGTGTTGAGATGCGGAAATCACAAGAGGCACACTATGAAAATGAAATAAATAATTACAAAAGAAAAGAAAAAAAATTAATACTCCTCCAAATTCTTCTCCGATTCCGGAGCCACCAACGCATTTGGTCTCGCAGTATTATGTCGTTTCGAGTAGTCCCAATCCTGAACTTCTCCAGAGGCAAAGAGAGCGAAGACAATTCCTCCGGAAGCGGTGGCAAAGACGTAGATCAAAAGGATGGATCCCCATTCTTCGGCGGTTCCAACGGTTTTGTAATAGGAGATCATGAGAGGGGTGAACATGCGTCCAATGAATCCTGAAATGGAGGTACAGTAATCTTTGAGTAGGGATAGGTTACCAATGACAGTTCCGAAGCTAGTGAGAGTTCCGATGTGAGAGGGGGCAACTGATAGGAGGGATGTGTAGAATCCGGAGATGGAGAGACCAAAGAAGCCGGAGACAACTGGAAAAAATATTTTTAGAAATATGTTTTTATATTTTGAAAAAAATTTTTTAACTTTTTTTTTAAATTTTTTTGAAATTTTTTTTGAAATTTTTTTTTGAAATGTTTTTTTGAAATTTTTTTTTGAAATATAGTTATAGAGCCCGGGCTGTGACCCCATTGTCCTATGAACCAGAAGTCCCTAGACCTACCACTGAGCAAGATCAACGCTTGATATGGAGTTGAGCAATTCATATATCTCAAACAAAAGCAGGAGGCGGAGATTCCGATCATGGAAGCAAATTGGGACAGCTTCACAGTGGCAGTTGGAGACAACACCTTATTCCTTCTCAATTTATCCATAATATATCCCCAGATAAGCTTGGTGACGAGATTAGAGACGTGGGGAATGGCAGAATAGAAACCGTTCTGTAACAAATTCATTTCGTTATAAAATTACAGTAACCCTTACCGCCTGCACATCCAACATCAGCACATCTTTAAAATACACTGGAATATACACAAAGATCAAAGCGATCATCATATTTCCAATGATACTATTATACATCAGACTCCAGAACACTTTCGACGTCATCATATCCCTCCATGGCGTCTTTTTGTTCCGGGATCCAGTTGATGTGTGCTTTGGAGGAATATGATTAGCCAGGTAGTCCAACTCTCGTTTATGAATCCATCGGGTATTATGAGGAGAGTTTCTGACTGTCAAATGCCATAAAAAGAGCCAAGAGATTCCGAAAAGACTTCCACTGTAGAAAATAGAGCTCCATCCAAGGGAACTGGCACATAACTCGGCGACCAGGACGTTTCCGAACATTCCAGATAACTGATTACCAGCAGTGAAGACAGAAGCAGCCAGGCTTTTCTCATTAACCGGAATCCATTTAGTCACCATTGAATTCAGCGCAGGGATCAACATAGTCTCACTAATTCCCATGAAAAATCGACTGACAAATGCTCCTTGCTCTCCGAATACGGTAGCCAGGAATGGCATCAAAATAGAGGATACTGTAAGGATGAGGATAGCCGCCGAGAGAATGTGACGGGCTGAGAAGCGATCGACAAGGAATCCGGCTGGGTAGGAGAAGATGAAGCCTCCGAGGAATGCGGCTGACACAATGTATCCTTGCCATGACACAGACCAGATAAATGTGCCCTGGAATTTGGGACGTTTGAATAAATTTTTTGAGAATTGCTAAACAACGCGAGTGGCGTAATTGCGGAGCTTCGTTGTATTTGATTTTTGACACCTATTTTTATTGTGATTTTTTAATATTTTTAGCCTCAAAAAAGGGTCAGAAAAATTAATTTTCCGCTTTTCAAATAACAGATGAACGTGCCCTGGAATCAAGGAGCACATTTGAATAAATTTTTCGAGAAAAGCTAAACAACGCGAGTTTTGCGTAATTGCGGAGTGTCGTTGTATTTAATTTTGACACCCATTTTTTGTGATTTTTTGATATGTTTAGCATTCAAAAGGGGTCAGAAAATTTAATTTTTCGCTATTTAAATAATTTTTTCAAAGTAAACGATTCCTATTTTCGGTATACTCACCCCGTAATCCTTGATAACCTTTCCCTCAAGTTTCGTACAACTGGCCTCCCCATTTTCGAGAATTTCTGACGACTTATTGTCATAAATGGCCATCAGAAGTGCTGACGATGCACCCTCGGATTTACTGAAAATAATTCTCGGAAACTATTTACCAAAAAAGGTCTTACTTTGAGTTCATCATGGCGACCGCCGTCGAATTACACATGCATGATAGTGATAATCCGATGTGAGCCGTCATTTGACACATACAGAAGAAGGCGTACATTAGCATTAGGACTACGTGTAGACGTCGAGAGCGGATGTGGAGGAATGCTGGAAGAGCTTTATTAGAAGGGCATAGGGGCTTGAAAAACCTATTAGTGACTTACTAGTTTAGTTTAAAGTTTAGAATCTCAAAAACCTGATAAAAATTAAAAACTCACGATGATGTTGTTTCTCGGGAACTCCATCTTCTAATTTTGTGGTCATCATCCCTGCAAAATCTTGATGTGAAAGAAGAAAGACTCAGAAAACGATCAACTGAGAGAAGATGAGGGAGGCTTACTGGATAGTAAAACGAGTTATATGAGACAGGATAGTATAGTTTCTAATTGTTGTCCAAAAAACTTTTTTATGAGATACTAATGATTAGAAAAAAAAAGGAAAAGTATCCTGAAATCTTTAAGAAATTCACATGTTTTTATTTCGACGGACTCCTCCAGAGGTGTAAATAACAGGAAGAGCATCAGAGAACTCCATGTGTTTGGGGAGGGGGCTACAATGTATTCATTTTTGTTGGACGAGTTGCAGGAAAAAAAATCGACAAAAACCAATTTGTTTGAGAGGAGTACAAAAAATTAAAAATTGAATATTTGAGATCTTTTCATTTTTGATAAGAAAGAAAAAATGAGAAAAAGATTTCTCATCAAATTGTTTTCGGTGTAGTCCTTTTGGAAAATATTTTTTTGGATTTCAAACTGAGTAAATGATGAAAAACTAGACTTTGAAAAATTTTTTCTTTCAAAAAAAGCACCGATGAAGCCTAAAACCCTTACTAAAAATTTTTTGAAATTCAGATTTTTTCAAAATTTTCAAAAAAAATTTTCGAATTTTCTAAGCGAAGCTAAACTTTTGAAAATCACCTATTTTTAAAAGAAAAACTATTTTACTACTTTCTAGAAAATCAGACACCAAATCACTAAAAAAACAAAAACAAAAGAAGGTCACCCGATTGGAGCACCTGTTTTTCTAGATTTTCAAAAAAAAATTCTCTCAAAAAATTCCACGAAGTTGCCATAAAAATGGTTGAAAAGTGATAAAACTACTGACGAAATGATAAATATTCGAAAAACGCCATCGAAAGTGATAAAAACTGCCCATCGAGCACTTTCACTTATAAAAAAGAGAGCAACTAGGAAAAGGAGGAGGGCATAAAATTTTGGGACGAGGAGGAGGAATTGACGAAATCCTACGAAGAAAAAGATGACAAAGTTGCTGAGAATAGTCACGTAGATATGATGACAAAAAACGGAACGGTGGAGTGGCCCCAGGAAAAACACACAAAGAGAGACATGCACACTCGTTTGCTTGCTCAGTGATGAAAAATTGATGGAAAATTGGATGATGATGAGGAGAATGAGACAGATCGAAAGAGAGAGAGAGAGAGAGAGAGAGAGAGAATGTCAAAAGGGAAAGAGCACTCACTTGATCTATGGAATCTGATTCGGGAGAAGAGAGAGGTCAAGAGGACTGCAGAGAAGAAGCAAAAAGTGATATGAAAGGTGGCAGTGACGTGGATTTTCTGTTTACTTGAATTATGTAGAGTTCACGTTTAAATTTTTTTCCACGTGTCAATTCTCTATTTTTCTTCAGCTATTTACGTGTTATAGAAAATTAGGTGACGTGGAAGTTAAGCTTTTTTTTATTTTAAAGTCAGCAATCGGACAATGAAAAAATTTTGAGCTTACTGGATTATGAGGTCCCTAAAAATAGGCTGGGCTTGGAATTTTGATATGAATAAGGCTTGTTTGGTTTATTTGACACGGTTTTTTGATGTGTTTTAGAAAATTAGGTGACGTGAAAGTTAAGGGTTTTTAAATTTTAAGATTAGGCAAAAGATCATGAAAAATTCTTGAGCTTACTAAATTCTGACGTCCCGAAAAATGGGCCGGATTTGAAATTTTCAAATTTTCAAAAAAAAAATTTTCCAAAACTTCGAAATCACGTTTCACAATTTCAAATTTCAAATTTCAAACTCAACTGTTTATCTTGTCCGAGAGGAGTACAATAAAAGTTTTAAGAAAAAACAATTTTTCTATGATTAACTGAATACTAGGGAGAAGTTTCCAATTCGAGAATTTTTGTGCTACTCTTGGCCCAAAAAAATACTCAAAAAACCTCGATTTCACGAAAAATCAGCTTCTGACTCCTTTATACCCTTTTATTCCCCTTTTTAAAACTACAAAATGGGGGCCGATTTGAAGTGCAAATCTCGGATAATGCATTCATAAAACTACAATTTTCGGTACATTTCTAATCAAAAGATCTTGGCAAACCCACGTAATAAAGAAAACGACATGTATTTTGATTTAAAAATATAATAAATTTGATTGGAAAATTGAGTAGTCCTGACTACACTTGCGGTTAAACATAGACATCATATGTTGTCATATAAGCCTTAACCCAATCCGCTTATTACTTTAAATAGGGTAAGAGAGGTGGGAAATAACGATTTAAAATAATTTTTGAAAAAAAAATTTTTTTTTGGAAAAAAAAGTTTTTCAGGTCTAGTCTACTATTCTAAAAGCAAGATGAAGTCTATTTTGAGACGTTCCGCCTCCATCTTCCCCGACTAATTCAATAGAGAGTCTTCCGATGACGTGGCACCGGAAGAGTGTGACGCGCATAAGGAACTTTAGGTGCTGGTTTATTAGAACATGCAACTTTTAAGATAGATTATAATCCACTTTTTAAAACTGATAATTTAATCTATAAAAACTGTCAATTTGGGAGAATAGATTAATTCGGCTGATCGAGACCATAGCTTTTAGTCCAAAACGGAGTCCATGTTTATTTAACGACTTTTCCTTTCCCTCTAGGCGCATGTGTCAGCAATTTTTTTTTTGATAAGATTATGGTTTCGATGTCATGATCACAAGTACGGATTAAGAGAGAGGGGCTACAGTTTTTGATGGAAGGAACAAAACGGAGGTGGAAAGTATAATGTGAAGGGGGGACGATTGAATAAACAAAACGTTTATGATGGGAATACGGAATGATGCAAGTGTGCTCCATGGGAAAAATGGTTTTCTTTGAGAGGTGTCAACTGATGAAATATGCAAAGTAATATGGAGAAGAAGAATTTTCGACGTCTTTAAAAGGGGGGGGGGCGGAAAGATTAATCGGAGAACTTTCTTGGAATATATAGAAGTTCGAATTATTTGATGATCAAGAATCTCATTTTTAATTTGAAAACCTGGAAAAGGAAAAATGTTGGCTATGGGGAAATCAGAACCCGATCAGAAATTTTTATACGCTCGAAAATTAATTACAGTTCAAAAGTATATAGAAAAATGGTTTTTCAGTTGATTTTCGGTTTTAGGCCATTTTCGATATAATTTTGAACGCTACTGTACCTCTTTTTTATGAGGGTATTAGTGAAGACTAATAAAAAATTAGGGTTAACAAAATTAGAGCAATTTTCAAAAAACCGCTCAAAAATAATAAAAAAAATCACAGCTTTTCGAAAATCCTAGCCTCTCAAATTTCGAAATGTAACGTAACTTTTCCACTTGACCGATTTGAAAGTTGAGAGAGAAAAGTTCACACTACTCGAATGACCATTGAATCAAAAAAACAAAGTGCTAGTGAAAAGAAACAAAAGAACAAGTCTAGACACGTTCCTCCGTTTTTTTTTCTATTTTCTCAAAACTCCAGTAGTATGTTTCGAAATTGTTTGATGGGATTGGGGGAGGAAAACGAGGAGGGGGAAGGAAGGAAGTGATGTATTTCTGTCTCCTGGAGGAAAAGAGAGAAGGGACTCTCTTTTCCAAGTACTTGTGCACCCGAAAAGAACGTGATACAACTGACTAGTAGTCACCTCTCCGGATGAAGACCCTTTAAGTGAAAAAGGAGAGAAGAGGGGAGAAAAAGCAGGAGAAGAAGAAGCAAACTATGTTTAGTGATGTTTGAGAGAGAGAGAGAGAGAGAGAGAGAGAGAGAGAGAGAGAGAGAGAGAGAGAGAGAGAGAGAGAGACAGAGCCAGTGGTCTTAGTGAGCTAAGAATTCAAGATTAGGATTCATTGACAAAAGGTTTCCAATTGGTTTCCATAGAAATTTCTGGAAACATGTTCTTCTCAAATTGGTTTTTTTCTTTCCTTTTCAGATTGAAAAACATTTTCTATTATATGTGTTGGTGGCAGAAGAGTAAATGGGAAATGAATTTTGCAAGAAGAAATTGGTGTTCGAAAATCACGGAAAATGAGTCAGAGTTGAAGGAAGTATAAAGAGGAGAGACGCAGAGAAAGCTAGAGTGTCTGATTGTCTGCGCTCTCCCAAAAGGTTACAAAGTAATATATAAAGTAATAAAAAGAAATTACTTTTCAAATTTGGTGATATTGAAAAAATGAACTAATAATTGGTCTTAATGAACTAGTGCAACCCCTTATATAACCCCTTTCATGGAATGTTCTAGAAGCTTCTCGAAGATTCTAATGGGAAGAAAAGAAAAGTACGTCATTCTTACCAAACGGATACATTGGCAAACAGCAGCGCGATATATTCTGAGTATCTTTAGAGTAGGTAACCTATATGGAGTTGTAATTTAACAAAACCCTACCGTACTTTGTTTTGAAGAAGATCACTGACCACTACCCAGGAAGACTTATCCGTCTTGCGGTATTCTTGAGGGGACAGCGGGATATAAGTTGGAATTGTCGGTTGTATGATATAAACAGCATTTCAGTTCTGGATGTACTGGATTTAGAAAAGTAAGAGCTGTTTTGGTTCATAGACAACTACAGGTTCCTATAGTATTTACCACAAAATAATCGGCAATTCGAATAATAATATTTAATGTTCTTTCATTTATTCTGACTAAACTTAATCGTTGTTCGAATATTTTCACTGTTCTTTGTAACAGAATTCTATGCTATCGAGTTTTAATATTCAGATCAAAAATAAAATTATTACTATTGTCCAAAAATCACATAATATTGAAAAGGACAATTAAAATATCTAATCAACAATATATCAGAAAAGAACATAGAATAATTGAATTGACGATTACTTTGGGGTAAACACTATATGTACCCGTTAAATAATACATAACCACATCATCTGTACTGTTTCTTACTGGAAAAATAGCCAGATGATAAATATAAATATTCAGCTTGATTTCTGTAATAAAAATACTAGCAATTTGCTCGCATTTAAAAATATATACCTTTTGGATTTGTGAAGTATCTTCTTTTTGGATCCCTTTTTTATGCACTGATTTCAAGTGTTTTTTTTTTCAATACATACAATGCTTTTTAAAATGATCCAAGATGACCATACTTCATAAAATCAAATAAATATGTCAACAATGAACTTAATAAAATTATCATAATCCAAAAAATATATACTATTTTGCAGATAATTAACTCCATGGGCGACCTGAACTCTTTGAACTTGATCTTCGGAAAAAACTTCTCTCTTTCTGATTAGTATCCATAAAATCTTTGAATTATAAATCATTCTTTGTTTCAAAAACAGCTGATTTCATATATATTTTGCAGATTTTTCATTTACCCCTTCTTCCCTTTCAAACAAATGATTTATTATCAATCTCGTGATTCAATAGTTCAGGCACTCGTTTCAAAGAATCACAATTAACCAATTTGAGTCATTACTCTGAACTTTCTGTTTCTGTCTGAAGAAATGTCATCTTGTCTGGCTCTCACATCGAACGAAATTGCTATTTTGATATGAAATTATAGGTTTTTTGAGTTGAATTGATAGGTTATTCGATTAGTTATTTTTTGAATTCTGAATATTTTGGTTCTCTTTTTTGAAAAAGTATATTTTAATTGGGATTCCTGATCTTATTGAACTTGGCTTCCACACGTGGTAGAGATTAAAAAGAGGCGTGAGAAGCTGCTAATTGTCATGGTAATTGTGATCAGAACTCAAATTAGTCTTCGTTTCCAAGTTTCAAATAGCAACCTCTAAGCCCCGCCCACTTTAGACTCATTTATTTGGATTAAACGCCAAAAAAGTTTTGCTCCATAATTTTTAGTCTTTAGACGTAATTTCGAATTTTCAAGAAGGTAGAAACCTACATATTGTATAATATATATTTTCTGAATTGCAAAAATATTTTAACTAGAATCTATTTTCCTTAAATACCACAAACCTTTCATTTCTTCGAAAATGTGAAGTTGTTTCTCAGTTCCTAATTACCCATAAATTCCACAATTCGAATGTCAACATGTGAAAAATGTTTGATCAGAAGTCGTCTAGCAGCTGATTTGAAATGAAACTATGACAGAAATCAATCCTATTCTTTTTCTGGATTACTGTATCTACCGTACTTGTTCCAAAAATAAATTCAAAACGGAACTAACCTTTGTGCTCTTATTAAAACTCAAAACACCCCCTTTGAACTTTTATTTTCCTCATCACCTTGTTTTTCACCAAAAAAAATTCTTATTAAAAATTTGTGTCTTTCATTAAAAACACAAAATTCTACAACTTTCCCTAACTATGGCGGCCAACGTTTCAGAGATGTTCACCGTGAAATTCGGCACCACTCTCCTCTACAGTATCCCTTCGATGGTGTTATACACGATGACAGTTCTCATGGCTAAACGGTTTTTTAAAGACTTCTCGAACACTTTCCTAAAAATCTACACATTGTTTTTTGTGATTGTGAGTTTTTTTTTGGGGGGTTTTTTGAAGCAAGAGGTTTTTCAGAACGTGACAACATTTCTGAACTCGTTCATCACCGTCCGAATCCCCTATAACACTTGTAAAGACTGCCTAATGTCTTATTTTTTCAAGGGACACACCAAAGAAAATCCGTCTTGGTGGCCCTTGAATCTATTCTATTTTATTCATTTCTCAATGGCTTATATTCAGTTTATCATGATTTTTCTGACATCATTGAACCGATTCTCGATGATTTTCTGGAGTGCGACTTATGAAAAAGTGAGTTTTTCATCCCAAATTTAAAATTTAAAATTGGGTTTTCAGGTATGGAACAAGATGTTCAAATTCCTAGTCGTCTTCGTTTTCCTCTTCCCCATCCCATTCACCTATACCATCTTCCTCAGCTCAACGTACTACACGTATACCGAAACCCTCGACTGTTATACGGTATCTAGTACCATGGTTAGTCCCTAGACCTCGGGGTTCCTAAAATAAAAATTTTTCTAGAACCGCGAGTTCATTTACAACCAACTCCTTCCATTCTTCGCTGCCGTCACCATCTCCACCGCCATTCTGAACATTGCCTCGTTTTATCGGTTGTCGCGAATGAAATATAAAATATCGGTAGCGGAGAGGAATCTTCTTTTTGTTAGTGGGGCGCTTTTTGTCGTTCAGTTGGTGGCTGATGTTAATACGGTAAGGGGTTTTTTATTTTGAAGTTCAGAAGTTTGGCCATCGGACCATAGGGGGGCCGGTATGGCGTGTCTAGGCAAGTCTGCGTTTTTGTGAGATTTTTTTTTTGAAACCTCAAGTTTCAAGTTCGGTAAATTTCTAACAGTAACTCCATGTTTTTATGACAAAGGTTAGCATGTCGGACCAAAAAGGGATGGTCCCCTCCTGGACCGGCTAGCGGGCATACCTGCAGACTAACTCTAGGAGCGCAAACTTAAGCCTAACAGCTTGGATATAGGCTACAGTATCCGGAATAGTAGAAACCTTTTTCCCGAATTGCAAGTTTCGAAACAGAATTTTTTAATTTTGAAAAACACTCCTTTTTTTTGAAAAAATTCAAAAAACCCACCCCTCACAATTGTGACCCCAAACTTACCTTCTACAGAATCCCCCTAAGTCTCCCAATTTTCAGACAGTAACCCGCCTTTTTGTGAACGATAGCAACAAAGACACCATCTGGATGCAAGTGGCAGTGACTCTCCTACCGTATGTCAGCGACGGACTCACCCTGATTCATCCGTGGCTCTTCCTGGCTTTCAGCTCCAAGGTAGCTTCTTAAAATAAGCTTCAAAAATCAAATTCCGCGTTTTTAGGCTCGCCGCTGCTTCATGATAATGTACTTTCCGAGGCACGCAAAGGTAGCAAGTACTGGCAACAATTCGACGCATTTCGCGTCGGCGACAACCCGGAAAACAATGGATACGAACAGAATTTAAAAGGAATAATTTATTCGAACCCCTCTCCCCCTCTTTCCAATTTTTTATATTTACACGTGTCAATCTGAATGAAATTAGAATTGTCGGCGATTTTCGAGAAGAACCAGTCGGGGAATCATGTAGAAAATGATGAGGAAAACGATCGGGCCGGCAATGAAAACGCACAGAAAACAGGCGGTCAGAAACGCTTTTTTCGATACGGGCGGTGTTTTGAGCGGCAGAGAGGAGGTCGTCGACGAGAGGCTTCCTTGTTCTGAAAAGGGGTTTTTTGGGAAGGGCGATTTTAAAGGAGGACTAAAATGGAATTCAATAATTTGTCATTATATGTAGTTTTTGATTCTGAACACTTTTTCTGTTGACAACTTTCTCTGAAAATGCCTCTAAATGCCTCAAAAACCGCTTTGAAAACGTCGAGGTGATTGGGGTGGAAGAGTTTTCCGTAACCTCGGCCACGGGGGTTTTGTACCTTTTTAGGTGTTATTTTTCTATTTATTGAAAATTTCTTTTTTGATTATCAAAGAACATCTACATTAAAAACATGAAATCGGAAAAAATAATAAAAATAACGGCTGTGGCGGTCATAAACCCCGTGGCCGAGGTTACTGAAAACTCTTCCACCCCAATCACCTCGAAGCGGTTTTTGAGGCATTTAGAGGCATTTTCAGAGAAAGTTGTCAACAGAAAAAGTGTTCAGAATCAAAAACTACATCTAATGACAAAATATTGAACTTCAGTTCAGTCCTCCTTTAACAGTGCGGCTAATAAACTCACTAGATCTCGACGAATAACTCGGAGGTGGACTGTGCCTTTTCGCGTAATTCGTGTGGAATGGCGGAGCGTTTCTATTGAAAAACATCGTCATGTCCGGGTCGTGAATCGCTGGATTAAGGGAGGTACTGGAATTGAATTTAGGTATTTATATACATTTTCATCAGCTGTGTTTGTTCTAGAAACAAAAGACTCACTTAAACATTTCGGGAATCTCATTTTCCAAATCAATCGATGTGTATCTCGGAAGTGGTGCCTTCGTTGTGGATCTAGCCGATTGGGGAGGCAATGGTGGATCCGAATCCTTACTCATCGCTGGAGGCGGCGGAAACTTAATGTTCACAAAAGTTGGGCGAACCATATTGCCATAGAAAACGACGGAGTGGTGGGAAACAAACAAGGAGAATGGAATAGGAGAAGAAGAAGGAGAAGAACGGGCAATGAAAGTGTGTGTTTATAGTTTTCAGTGCCATCGATTCATGTTTTTTGAACGAAATATTCAAGGGAGAGGAGGAGGAGAGAGACACTTTCGAAAGTGCATTTTTTGAAGAGATCGAAGATTATAAATGATTTGATTTTTCTCGATATAGATGCAAAAAAGCAAGGTAAACAATTGATTTTTTCAGAAAAAATTAAGCCGCGCCCCCTTTTCCTATAACCGAAGGAAACAGCTAATTTGGTAACCTATGGTTAAGAATAAACTATCCAGAAAATTTTAATTTTCGTTTTTTTTCAAGGATTTTAAAAATGAAGGACAAACCTGATAGTAAACCAAACCTAAAATTCTAGTTCCAAAAAAATTATTTAAGCTCCGCCCCTTTATCAAAAACCAATGGAAACATTTTTTTCGTACCCTAGATGACAATTAAACTATCCAAAAAATTTTTAATTTTGATTTTCTTATGGATTCTAAAAATGAAGGGCAAACTGATAGTAAATCAAACTTATTAGAAATCTAGTTTCAAAAAATCCAAATAGGCCACGCCCCCTTATCTAAAACCCCGTAACCTATTATGCACCCTGGGAACACGAACACCCAACATTTTTTCGCGAAAACCAAAATTATTTTGTTTTTGAAATCGAAACTCACTTGTGTCCTTTTTTCGCTTTTCAATCCCCTCCTCCCCCATTTTCAATAACTCCCTAAAACCAGAAAATAGTGTGAGGATCAAGAGGAGACGCAGACAGACACCTGATCAAACCGAAATCCTCATCGTTCATTGTTGACGGTGATGATGACACTGTGTATGTGTGCGGTGCTGCCCCGAATGAGAACTGCCTGAATGAGAACTGTTACGAATCAGAACTAAGCCCGAATCAGAACCGGCCCGTATCAGAACACGCCCGAATGAGAACTGCCCGAATCAGAACTGGTACGAATCAGAACCGCTGAAAATGAGTATTTAGTACAGGAAATTCACGCGTGAAACTAAATATTGCGGTTCTGATTCGTACCAGTTCTGATTCGGGCAGTTCTCATTCGTGCGTGTTCTGATACGGACCGGTTCTGATTCGGGCTTAGTTCTGATTCGTAACAGTTCTCATTCAGGCAGTTCTCATTCGGGGCAGCACCATGTGTGCAATATATGAAAAAGGGAAGGGAGAAACTTTTTGTGGGGAAATGGAAAGTGAGGGGAAGTATAGGACAGGTTAAGGAAATCCGGATCTTGACCTATTTATGGATATGTAAATATAGAAGTGGAGAGAGATGGAGGGAGGAATGTGTGAAAGAATCTATAAGAAATACAAAATTATTAAAATTCATATTTTAAAAGAGTACGGGGATTTCGACTCACTGCAGAGAATCACTCTCTAGCTAAAAATACGAAGGTCTAAAATTTAAATTATTCTGAAACGATTCCCGTGCACAACATCATTTTGTAGGGCTTCCTGGGACGTCAGCGATAATAGACACTCGCGGGAAAAAATTATTTGAGCTCCTAAAATTCCAGTTTCAGGCCCTGTGTTCATTAGGGCTCGTGCTGAAGAGGGAAGAGCGATTTGTTTTTAGCTAGTACTGCATTTTCCAGTTGACAACCTTTTTCTTGGCCCATTTCTAATTGAAGAAACACATACCAGAAGTTCCTCTGTTCAAAATAACACGTCTTTCATTATTTGGATTCGTGGTCTCTTTTTTTGTTCTCATGTTGAACAACTTTTTTGTACAAGAATTTTCGTTATTTTATATTCAACATTTCATTATCATCGGAGCAGAAAACAAATACATTTAAACAGGTTTACGCTGGTACCGGATATCCACAAATATAACCATTAACCCAAACGGTTGAGTCCAGTGTAGTATTAGATACTTTCAAGACTCTGTCCCCTTCGTAAAGAAACCAAGCAACTTTTCCACCCGGAGTGACAACTTTTGGCTGTGGTGCCATTGTTGGAGTGGCCTGCCCATCATCCCAATACCATTTCTGAGCTGAATCATTGTAACTGGCTCCCATCCACACACCAGTTACATTTACCTTGGTGGCAGCGGGTATATCTGAAATAATAAGATATATTAGGATTTCGAGTTTCTTTTACTTTTCCTCCAGTAATCCCATTCTTCATCTGTTTCAATACTACTTAGCATCATTCTGTTGCTCACACAGTCATCAACGGCGACCTCGTATGGTTGTGAGCCGGGGACTTGGAGGGTGTACAACTATAAATTCCATAATATTTAGCTCATTTAATCGTCTTCTTTTTTTTGGCAAGTTTAGAATTATCGAATAGACCAACTATCAATTTTGCATTATTAGGTGACTTAATCAAATAGCTTTCTTGAGCACCTCTTTTAATAAAGTCTTCTCGAGAGTAGAGGAATAAATAATCAATCACTTTTTTATATATTTTATATTGTTTTTCTGATGTGATTATAATTTTAAAAAATTTTATTTCAAAAAACTCACGATTGCACACCAGTATCCATTTTTTCTCTTGAATGCAGTAAATGGGCCGTTCATGCACAGTCGAGGAGTTTTCGTAGAGAGTGGATTAGTTGTAGGAGAATCTGAAGGCGTTGGTTCACCATCTTCGCAGGGAGCTCCTGCATGAAATATAATTGGATCATGCTCGTTCCCAACCGTATAGCCCACCTTGGTCATCTGATTCAGCTCCATTGAGAAGAGAGAAGACAAGAAGAAGAGTGAAAAGACGAAAGGATAACATGATTCCCTTTTCATTCTTCCTGTAACTTCCCTCTTAAATACACTGAAACATTTTTATTCTTGTGAAGATCTCAAGATTCATGATCTCTTGGTTTTGAGTTGTGTTCTCATGGTTCCTGGTACAACAATTTTTTCATGCAAAAAGTTTATTATCTTCAAAACTTGCAACAGATGTTTTTTATCAGATTGATACTGGTGATGGGTATCCACAAATAAGACCATTAACCCAAACGGTTGAGTCAAGAGAAGTATTTGTTACTTTCAATACTTTGTCCCCTTCGTAAAGAAACCAAGCAACTTGACCACCCGGTGTGACGACAGTTGGCTGTGGTTCCATTGTTGGAATGGCCTGTCCGTCACTCCAAGACCATTGCTGAGCTGACTCATTGTAACTGGCTCCTATCCACACAGCAGTTATGTTAACTGCTTTGGTATCGGATAACTCTGGAATAACAAAATGTATTAGAATTAGTAATTACTTATACTTTTCCTCCAGAAATCCCATTCTTCTTCAGTTTCAATGCTACTCAGAACATTTCGGTTGGCCAAACAGTTATCAACGGCGACCTCGTATGGTTGTGAACCGGCGACATGGACGGCAAAAAACTATAAATGTCATAAATTTTAGCTCTTTCAATCTTTTTTTGTTTTTGGTTTCTTTCGACGAGTTATATTATTTGAGTAGTCTAACTATCAATTTTGCAAAATTATGTAATTCAATCGGAGAACTTTCTTGAAAACTGCACTTTCAATGAAGTCATTCCAAAAATAGAGGTGAAAATAATCAAGTTCATTATACTTTATATTGTTTTTTGATGTGGGTATTTTGTTTATAGGTAATTTTGAAAAGCTCACATTATCTGCGCACCAGTATCCATTTTTTCTCTTGAATGCAGTATAACCATCGTCTCGGCACAGTCGAGGAGTAGTTGTAGGGAGTGGACTAGTTGTAGAAGAACCTGTAGGCGTTGTCTCACCATCTTCGCAAGGAACCCCTGTATGGAATAAAGTTGAATCATGTTAGTTCCAAACCGTATAGCCCACCTTGGTCATCTGATTCAGCTCTACTGAGAAGAGAGAACACGAGAATAAAAGTAAAAAGACGAAAGGATAACATGATTCCCTTTCCATTCTTCCTGTAACTTCCCTCTTAAATACACTGAAACATTTTTATTCTTGTGAAAATCTCATGGTTCATGATCTCTTGGTTTTGATTTCTGCTCTCATGTTTAACGACTTCCTTGTTCAACAATTCTTTTTCATACAAAAAGTTTATTATTTTCAAAACTCGCATCAGATGTTTTTTATCAGATTGATACTGGTGATGGGTATCCACAAACATAACCATTAACCCAAACGGTTGAGTCAACAGAAGCATTAGTTACTTTCAATACTTTGTCACCTTCGTAAAGAAACCAGGCAACTTGACCACCCGGAGTAACAACTTTTGGTTGTGGTTCCATTGTTTGAAGGGCGTTTCCGTCACTCCAATACCATTGCTGAGCTGAATCATTGTAACTGGCTCCCATCCAGATAGCAGTTATGTTATTACCAGGGAAAACAGGTGCCGCTGGAATAAAAATATTACAAGAAAAACTTTTCATTATGTTTACCCTGTTTCCAGTGAGCCCATTCTTCCTCTGTTTCAATACTACTCAGAACCATTCTGTTGAGGATACAGTCATCAAAGGCGATGGAGTATGGTTGTGAACCGGGGACTGGGAGACCGTATATCTATAAATTCTTTCAATGAAATATTTTCGCGAGTAGAGGAGAAAAAATAGTCCATTACTCTTTGATATATTTTATATTTTTATTCTAATGTGGGTATTTTGTTTATAATTTTGAAAAACTGACCCGTGCGCACCACCATCCGTTTTTTCTCTTGAATGCAGTAAATAGACTGTTTCTGCACAGTTGGGGAGTAGTTGTAGAAGATAGAACAGTTAATTCTGTTGCTTTTTCTGTTGAAGAGAGGATTTCTTTGTCTTCTGGAGGTGTTGTCTCACCATCCTCGCAGGGAACTCCTGAATGGAATGAAATTGGATCCTACTAGTTCCAAACCATTTAGCCTACATACCTTGGTCATCTGATTCAGCTCCACTGAGAAGAGAGAAGACAAGTAGAAGAGTGAAAAGACGAACGGATAACATGGTTCCCTTTCCATTCTTCCTGTAACTTCCCTCTTAAATACACTGAAACATTTTTATTCTTGTGAAGATCTCAAGATTCATGATCTCTTAGTATTGAATCATGTTCTCATGTTTAACTACTTCCTTGTTTGATACGAAAAGTTTATTCAAATCACATAACAACTACTCATCAAATAATTCGTCCAGGATGTCCACAAATGTAACCGTTCACTATGACTTTTGAGTAAAGGGAAGAATTAGAGACTTTCAAAACTTTGTTTCCTTCGGTAATAAACCATGCAACGTGACCACCGGGAGTAACAAGTGTTGGCTGTGGTTCCATTGTTCGAATTGCGTTTCCATCATCCCAAAACCATTTCTGTTCACATTCATTATAACTGGCTCCCATCCACACTCCATTTATTTTCCTCAATCCAGAGTTTTGAAATCCTGAAATGACAAGATGACTACAAAACTATTTTTTGTGCTTACTGTCTGCATAATAAGCAAATTCCTCATCTGTTTCGAGACTACTCAAAACATCCCCATTGTCTTCACAGTTCCCGAATACCGTTGAGTATAATGTTGTAGCTTCACGATCAAGATAATTAGGCTATAAGTATGGTAAGTTAATGCCAATTGGTTTCGAGTCATAGTTTTTATTTTCGAGCAGTGAGTCAGAAGAATCATTTTGAAAACACTAGATTCAGTTTTCTAAGCTATGTATCAAAGGTTTTTTTAATTTTGAATAAACACTCGAAATATTTCTAATTTTTAAATCTTGATTTTTATGAAAATTTACACACCTTAGAGCACCACCATCCATTTTTTCTTGCAAATGCAACGTATAATCCATTTTTACACAATTGTTTGGCAGTTTTTGTTGTCAAAGGTAGTTCGGTTTTGGATGTTTGAGAAGGCTTTTCCTTGTCGTTTGAGGGTGCTAAACAATGAATTCAGAAGATGGTAATTCAAAAACGAGTCAACCTTTATTATCAGATTCAGCTAACCAACCATTGAGAAAAGAGAATACGAGAAGATGAGTGAAAAGACGAAAGGATAACATGATTCCCTCTCCATTCTTTCTGCAAGTTCCCTCTTAAATACACTGAAACTTTTTTATTTTTGAGAAGATCTCAAGATTCATGATCTCTTGGTTTTGATTTCCGTTCTCATGCTTAACAACTTCCTTGAAACTTATATTCTTGACCAGGAAACGGATTTAATATCTAAGCTCCGCCCCTCTATCACTTTAAAATTTCCTTTCACTGGAAATTTATGAAATTTCATGTGTGAAGTATACAAGACAACAGGGTTTTCGAAGATGCTCTCTCAGAAACGTCACATGACAAAATATTTTTCAGAATCCGAAACATCGACAATTAAAATTTTCATTTCGAAATAACAATTAAGTGTTTATTGTATACTTCCATTTTATGATCAAGTTCGTCCGGGTTTTCCACAAACGTATCCTCTCACGTAAGGTGCTCCACCAAGCGAAGCATCGACGGTCTTCAGAACTCTCTTTCCGGGAGTATTCGAGCCTTCATTGAGGAACCAAGCAGTTCTACCAGTTGCATTAAGAACAGTTGGTTGTGGTTC
Source organism: Caenorhabditis tropicalis (assembly GCA_016735795.1). Lineage (NCBI taxonomy): Eukaryota > Metazoa > Nematoda > Chromadorea > Rhabditida > Rhabditidae > Caenorhabditis > Caenorhabditis tropicalis. Next base: position 2,134,487 of record CM028618.1, read on the forward strand.
GAGTGTTTCAATAGCATTTCCATCATTCCAATAATACTTTTGAGTAGAATTATTGTAACCAACACCCAGCCAAATGGAGGTAACGTTTGAGACTGCGTTAGCTTGACTTTCTAAATGAAAACATTTAATGAGCAGAATAGACTAATGGTTTTGCTTTTTCATCAATTAGTCGTATAGAGAACTGCGTTATGTCTAACGACCCTAATGAAACTCACCAACAATGTAATGATTCCATTCTTCCTCCGTTTCAAAACTGCTTACGACATACCCACTACGATTACAGTTTATCTCAGCTCTTGAAAAAGATATTTGGTAAGGAATCGAGAAAGCGCTTAGCTGAAAGCAATACCTTTGTATTTCATGTAAGGTCAATCTTCTTTTCAGATTTTTTTAAAGTTTCTGTACATACACCAGTATATGCCATTGAGTAAATTCTACCTAACAAAAACAGCTTCAAGTGAACATTTTTTCTTTTTTTGTGTTCAGTTTTTTTTGTGTTCTACAGTAGAAAACAACTCACATATGAGCACCAATATCCACTCTTCCTGAGGAAGGTATTGCCAATATCGCACGGTTTAAATTTTGTTGTTGGTGATGAATTAGGAAAAGTTGAAGGCGTTGGCTCACCATCCTCGCAGGGAACTGTATGAATTTAACTTGGAAGACTTTTACTCAAAAATGAGCCAACCTTTGTCGTCTGGTTCAGCTATCCGTTCATTGAGAAGAGAGAAGGCAAGAAGAAGAGTGAAAAGACGAAAGGATAACATGATTCCCTTTCCATTCTTCCTGTAACTTCCCTCTTAAATACACTGAAACACTTTTATTCTTGTGAAGATCTCAAGATTCATGATCTCTTGGTTTCGAATCATGATCTCATGGTTAACAACTTCCTTGAGAAGTTTGATCAAAAACCGGAAGAGAGTAAGTATAACGATGAACAATAAAAACCAAAAACTAACAGGTTTTTCAAAAATGCTCTCGCAGAACCGTCACATGACAACATGTTTTTTAGAATCCGAACCGCATCGACAATTAAAAAAATTTCATTTCCAAATAACAGTTGAGTGTTTATTGTATACTTCCATTTTATAATCAAGTTCGTCCGGGTTTTCCACAAACGTATCCTCTCACGTAAGGTGCTCCACCAAGCGAAGCATCGACGGTCTTCAGAACTCTCTTTCCGGGAGTATTCGAGCCTTCATTGAGGAACCAAGCAGTTTTACCAGTTGCATTAAGAACAGTCGGTTGTGGTTCGAGTGTTTCGATAGCATTTCCATCATTCCAATAGTACTTATTAGTACATTCGTTGTAACCAACACCCAGCCAAATGGAGGTAACGTTTGAGATTGGGTTGGATTGAGCGCCTAAAATAAAACAAATGAAAAGGAACTTGGGACCTTCAAGAATGTATTGAATTATCAAAGAACATATGGTACTTTGAACTTTTAAGATAATTTGGAATTGAAAAAAAAATTGTGTTTACTTGTTAGACAAATTTTCGAAAAATGGACATTCCGGATTACAGATTTGGAACCCTTTTTCATATGTCTAACAATTCAAACTAAACTCACGATTAATGTAGTAATTCCATTCTTCCTCCGTCTCAAAACTGCTTACCACGTACCCAGCAACCTTACAATTTGTCTCGGCTCTTGAAAAAGATACTTGGTATGGAGTCGAGAGAGTGCTCAGCTGAAAATATTTTATATTAAAGCAACTAAAACAGTTTCAAGTGGACTGTTGTTTCTTTGTTTTGTGCTTAGTTTTTCTGTCTTCTAAAGTAAAAAAAACTCACATTTGAGCACCAATATCCACTCTTTCTAAGGAAGGTGCGGTCACTAGCACCGCACGGTTTAATTGTGGTTGTTGGTGATGTATTAAGAACAGATGAAGGCGTTGATTCACCATCCTTGAAGGGAGCTGTATGGACTTAACTTGGAAAAATAAAATTCAAAAATGAGCCAACCTTTGTCATCTGATTCAGCTATCCGTTCATTGAGAAGAGAGAAGACAAGAAGAAGAGTGAAAAGACGAAAGGATAACATGATTCCCTTTCCATTTTTCCTATATTTTCCCTCTTAAATACACTGAAACTTCTTTATTTTTGTGAAAATCTCAAGATTCATGATCTCTTGGTTTTGAGTTGTGTTTTCATGGTTAACGACTTCCTTTCTTAACAGTATTTTTTCGAAACCCAATTGAAGAAAATTATGGTTATAATCTTGAAAGTCCGAGGGAGGCTAACAGATCTACTCCGTATCGAGATACCTTCTCTCAAACAATAGGGTAAATTACGAAAAAAGTCACAGAAAAGCGAAAAAGTTGACGTCGTGTTACTTTGCAGAAAACAGTTCAAACGTTGTCCAATGATAAGAGTACACTGATAACTGTTTGTTTCATGTCATTTGACGCAGACGATTTGTTTACTCGTTCTTCAGAATCAACGCAAATCGGTGTTCTCATTATATTTTTTTTCTTATTTTGTACTTTTTTTTGTTATTGAGTAGAAAAACTACCCTTGAATAAGCTTTTCTTCTCAATTAGCTGGCAGAAAGGGAGCAGAAAGGGAGCAGAGAAGCAGACACTCTGGCTTCTCTGCGCTCTCGCAACCTATATCAAGACACGGAGGAACATTAAACAATGTTTTTATTCTATTGAAGCACCCATTTAAAACTCAAAAAGTTAATCAGGAAGGTTCTCGAATTCCTCGATCGGCTTGAAATTTAGCCGAAGCGCCGTGGTCCCATCGTCCAATTTCAGCACCTCATTCCCATTTGAATCGACGATCGCAGAATACGGTAGCTCTTTCAAACACTGGAAATTTTAATTTCAGGACTTCAAGATGACAATATGTAACCTTAAAACCAGCTTTCTCCAATAAAATTTGATTTGCAAGAGAAGAAGTCTCTGAGATGAAACCTCCGATGTCGTATTTCTGAAACTAGCCTCTATATGGGCACCAAAAAAGGTTTTACTTTCAAATTAGTCTTTGTCAAATTGGTTGTGACCATTTTTGTTGCGATTCCAAGGCGAGTGAATTCAGGAGCAACACTTCCGATTTCTCTGGAATTTTTTTTAATTTCTAGAAGGTTCCTGGTCTTATTACCTATGGATAACAGAATTAGTACCCGGAGGAGCGATTTTCCAGAAATTCGAATGAGCATCGTTGATAAATTTCACTGAAAATTCTAGATTATTCTATATTTTTCTATCAAAATCTTACCAAAAAGTCTCAAATTCTCTGGTACTCCTTCCGAATCGAAATCCGCATTATTCAATGGATCCTTTCGATTCCAAACAGACGCCAAAAGACAAGCGGCAAGTTGTCCGTTCTCTTGAAGGACTACGGTAGAAAATGGGAAGTTCAGGCATCGGGTTACTGTAGTTGTGAATACACTTTGACACATTTCGGGAGTCATTTTGAGAGCCTTAATTTGGAAAGATATTTGGAATACGGTTAGTTATACTCACTCTACAACACGGTTCCTCTTTGGCAAAATGAGCCCCCAGGAAATCGATTATTTGATTTTTATCTTTTTGCTGGGCGGCACGGAAAATTAGATTGACATTTTGTTTTCGGAAAACTTTTGATCCAAGCATTTTTCTGAAATTTCAATTTAAAGAAAAATTTTTTTCAGACGCGCATTTTGAAAATGTTCATAAAAAAAGTCAACTTGGACGGAAAATAAGAAGAAATAGAGAAGAAAATAGAAAAAAAAGTGTCTTCCAATACAACCGATCACTTGTTTTTATCATTCACATGTCATTGTTATTTTCCGCCATTTGATTTGTTATCAACATCTTTGTTCGTAAACATTATTTGCGAAACCAAGAGCAAACTGATAGCTGTGTTCGAAGCGAGTTATCTCGATTCCTAGAAAAGATACAAAAAAGTTGTCAACTAATAAAATGTGAAGCGTTTTATTTTCTATATTTTGTTAGTTGACAGTTTTTTAATAGCTTCAATGGAAAAAAAGTTATGAAGGTTTTAAAAAACACAGTCGCATCATTCAAGGGAGGAAGGGAGGTAACGCGAGTTCAACATGGTATATCTCCGTTATTAGACAAGCTATTTAAAAAGTGTCAGTTAACAAAATGTTGAGCTCATTATGGTCAATATTTTTTTGTTGACAGTTTTTTAATGGCTTTATTCGAAAAAAAGTTATGAAGGTTTTAAGAAACATTTATGCGCTGACGCTAGTTAGGCTAACTTCAAAACCTCATAACTCAGTTCTCGAAGAAGATACGTAAAAATTGTCAACTAGCAATATGTTTAGCTCATTACGATCAATATTTTGTTAGTTGGCACCTTTTTTGTAACTTTACTGCAAACGGAGATATCGCGGTTTTAAGGAACACCGATGCACCGCCACTAGTAAGGCCAACTTCAAAAACCTCATAACTCAGTTCTCGAAGAAGATACTTAAAAACCGTCAACTAGCAATATTTTCAGCTTATCAAGATAAATCTTTTTAAAATCTTAATCATTCATTTATTCTTTAATATTCTGGAACTCTTCAATTCTCTTAAAGTTTAATTTCATGTGAGTTGTTCCGTCGTCGAGTTTAAGCACCCCATTTTTTTTAATTCGAATCGACAATAGCGGCGTATGGCTTTTCGAGAAGACATTTGAATCCTTGTTTCTCTTCGAGACGTTGATTGGCAATTGAAGAAGCTTCGGAGATCATTCCGCCGATTTTGTATTCCTTCAAAAGTTTCTTGCTCATTCCTTCGGTCACCATTCTCGATGCGATTCCCAGATTTACCCTAATCTAGATTTTTGGAGCTGTTTCACGTAAATAAATTTTAAAAACTACATACAATCACTCATTTTGGAGAAAAAAACCAGGAAACCAGCAATTATAACAAGAAAAGTCGAAAAATAAATAAATAAAGAGGCAAATAGAAAGAAGAGACTCGTTTTGAATTAAAAATGGTATAAAGAAGGTTTAGACCATTGTTCGCACTTCGAAGAATCGTTTCAAGTAGAACACCTGTCCAATGGTCATTCCGACGAGCACGAATGCCTCGAAAGCGGCCCACATGACGACGCGAGAGTTCGTGTTCTCGTTTACTGCAAATTTATTTATTTTGATTTGATGAAAGAAAAGGAATTTTTACTGTTTCTGTGAACTCGCTCTCTGACTTCCATGTACTCTTGTTCGTGTTTCACCGACATCAAAGCGGAGGACAGTTCGCGGACCATCTCTTCGAGTTTAGCGTTGTCAGCTGGAAAATAATTGACTTTAATTGAATCTTGCCGTGTTTCTCTGTTAGAAAATACAAAAAATCGTTTCCTATAGCGAAACATTTCCAAGAATAAAAAACAAACCAGCATCTTGACTAGCGGCAGCTCCTGGGGCTTGTTGATGTGGCTCGGTGATCTCCACTGTGAACATAACGGCCTTCGGCGTCATCGTGCTCATCTTGTTTCCGAAGCAATACGTGTAAATTCCGTCCATGTGAGCGGCGAATGTGAACTTTCCGGACGATTCGCGTTCTCCCTTGTAGATCTCCTTGTTGTCGGGGCCGTGGATCTGGAAATTTGATTTTTGATGAGATGAGCAGAGTCTCAACAAAAATTGTTTATCTCTCAATTAAATTCGTGGCTCGCCGGCTGTTTGTGCTTAAAATCGCGATAGCCGATTTAATTCGGCTATTTTTCTTTTTTTTCCCCGCAAAACTTCACTTCAAAAACACGAAAATCGCTACCTTGACATCAATATCGAGAAATCCTCCTTCAGCAACTTCGAACATCAATCCCATTTTGGTTCCGGAGGTGAGCCGATCGAAAAAGCATTGCTCCTCATTCGCGTCGACGTGAATGAAGTAGGAGGCGGCTGGGGTGACGAGTAGCACTGCCAGAATCCACGTCAGCGAACTCATTCTGCTAGTTTTTACCTGTAAACCTTTATTTTATTGTTTTTCTTTAGAAAATAAGTTGAAAAGGTGAAGAAAAAGAGAAGAAAAAAGAGGAATTCGCTGCGACACGTCACAAAATACTGACGCTAAACTGCGGACGTAACGGAACATCGGAGTGTCGTTGCGCCGAATTATTGCGAGTCTTGGTTGATTTGTGCGCAGGTTTTTTGGTTCTTTTCATGAATTAATTCAATTTCTGAACATTTTTTAAAGTTTTTGTCATTGCTTTTAGTGAAAAATCGCAAAAAAATAGTTTTCTTATCCAAATTTAGTTATTTCTGCATTTTTGCGTAATACCTGTGGTGTTTGCCAGGAATTCAAGAGGAATAAAACATTTAAAAAACTTTTTAGCTTCATAATACAGTTTCATAAAAAATAAATTCAAACACCATAATTAATCCATGTGATTCCATCCTTTTTAATCATCAAAAACTGCGAATCAGACGCTTCAAAAGTCTCGTTTCTCGCTCCGTGCTCTCCGAAAATCTCCTTAATCTCGTTGACGAATCGTCGATTTTCGACGAGTTTCTCGGCGAAATTCTCACCGTTTTTGGGGTGATCGGCGGCGGTGAATAGGTAGATGAGAACGATGGATCGTTGAGAAGACATCTGATCCTTCTCTTTGAATCTCTTCACTATTCCATCAATCAATTGACACGGAACACCACTCATCACTTTCAGTTTTCGCTTCTTTTTGAACTCAACTCTCACAGTATTCTCTTGAGTCGACGGATAGTCTTCTGGAGGAAGAAGAGTGGAAATGTCTCCAAGTGTCACCAGAACACATTGGCATTCTGCCAAGTGCTTCGAGATTTCGATGTGTTCACTCATCTCCGCCCATTTTTGTTTGGGAGAGATCGTTTTGAAGGGGAGGAGGTCTTCTGAAGTCTCTTCTGGAGTCTTTTCTTCTGATGGAGGAGGGGTCTTCTGTCCGAGAAGTGTCCGAAGGGACGCGTAGATGAATCCACACCACAGAAAAAATAGAATCCATGGAATCGAGAAGAGGAAGATGGTGAAGACGATCCAATGGGACACGTATTTACGCTGAAAATATTCCAGCGTTAATTTCGAGATCTTTGGGTTACTGTATTCAAGGCGCGATATCTCAGTTGCCATTAGAGATACAAAAATAGAGTCAACTACAAAAATGCTCAGCTTAAAAAGGACTTTCTTCCCTTATTTGATAGTTTTTTGATATCTCTTCTCCGAATCTAGATAAAGCGATTCAAGAGGCTCCCGTCCTAATTATTCCTCGAAAATCCGGAATTAGGAATCCCCATTAACTAACCATTTTCGATGCGAAAGGGATTTTGAGTCGTTGAAGAATCTCCTCCATACTGATCATTTCGAGTCGGCGAGTCGGACTCGAAGGAGGCGGAGCCTCTGAAAATGATAGAAGTCGTTCGGAAAATCGAGAAAGTTGAAGGAAAATGTGGAAAAAGTCACCAGAAAAGCCTTGAAACCAAGAAAAAACCCTGAAGAACAGTCGATAAGTGTTTGTTCTTGATATTCCCTCCTCCGCTTTTGATCTACACTCCAAAAAAGTTTTTGATCTACCCTTGTCTTGGAACGATTCGAATTTTTAGACTTGTTTTTTTTGGGAGGATTGACGTGCCCAAAAAGTATCTATTTTCTAGACAAAAAAGGGAAAATAAATTCGAGAACCGCCCATTACCGCCGATCCGGGTATCATTTTTTGTACCAGCTCATTCTGGTTGCTCACCCTGTCATTCTTGTCAATCTGCTATCTACCACTTCTTAAGACAGATAGCTCAAAGGAAAATAGGTGTTTCTGATTAAAAAAAATAAATTTCCTGATAAATCAATTCATATTTACATTCATAAGTGCATATTTACATAACAGAAAAACAATCAATTAGTGCCTGGACAACCTGGTCACAGAGAGAATCGCAAAAACGAATCCAACGAGAAGAACGGTGAGAATGAGAAGGACGAAGACAATTTTCACAGATTTACGGACTCCACTCTGCTCCTGCGGACAATCGGGATTGTATCCTGTTTCGATATTATACACTGCCGGAATGATTCCATGGGGTGGTACGGTTATACTGGAATAGGAGATTTGAAAGGGGAAGCTTTATTATAAGGGCATACCTGGAAGTTCTTCTGGAATTCGAATAGAATCGGTCGAGGTCTTCTTTCGAGTTGTGCATGACGGAACTGAAAAAAATGGGGTTTTGAAGTAGAAATAATTTCGAAAAAAAATATGAAAACAATTGAGCTTCGCCCTCTTTAAATAGGAGTGATCGCTTAGATAAACCCACGTGAAAAGGGCTGAAAGAGCTGAAAAAGAAAACACATGTCACATGGCGCGTAGAATAACATCTCTCTCTCTCTCTCTCTCTCTCTCTCTTCCTCTATCACCATTTTTGGACATTTTGTTTATTTACTCACCTTTTTACATTTTTGACCTCTTATAGGAATTAGTGGAGGAGTTTTGAAAAGGGGTGGTCCTCTGGTTTTTGAATTCAAAACAATTTAAATTTTTCGGAAGACAATGACTCAAAAAAAATTTACAAAAACTATCTAACCACTTTTTATTCAAAAAAAAATTATTATGAAGATGGAATGTCAAACAAGAGAAACAGTCATCAGAACGGCTAGAACGAGAATAACAATTGCTAACATTATAATAAAAGCGAGTCCGAATAGTTTGTTCAGCTGCCGACGGAGATGATGATTTGGTGGCGGCCGACGATGTGCTGGAAGTTTTTAGGAGGGTTACTTTGATAGCAATTCCAGACGAAATTGGATTGTTTTTGTTTGGAATGGGCTTTTGATAATTTAGATTCTTAGATATTCTTGGAGGTGTGACTATTTAGGAGTACGGTTTAAAAAATTATCATTATCTGGTTGGTTTCAGTGAATGTCCACTTTGACCGAGCGCATTCACGGTAAGGAACGTGAGGATGATCTAGAAATTATTGAGCGTACATATAAAACATGACGGGAATTTCATTTTATAGTTGATCGTTTATTTTAAAAATTATTTTTAAGACACTTTTTGGCTCTCTAAATAAAAATAGGCCATTCTGTACAATATATTTCGTTGACGTTTTATTCCGAGACCCATAACTTATCTTAAAAATGTTTTTTGAATAAAGTTGTCAACTATAAAAATGCAGATTCGGCCATATCAAACAGGCTCAAAAATTTCTAGACCATCCTGATGGTTCCTAACACAGTGGCACACGCTCAAAGTGAGCTTCGCTTTGAACTGAACCTTATTTTAATATTTTTTGATGGGTACTGTTATCAAAAAAAATTTTGGTGGTAATTGTGTTCAAATACTATTCAGGCAACGTGTATATCCAACAGGTTCAAGATTTTCAGTCTTCAATGTATTTTCAAGCATTATTTAAAGTTTTTTTCGTAATTTCTATTGATGAAAATTACCTAAAACTATAGCGGAAGACAATCCATTCGGTTGGAAACGAAATATCCTAACATAATATATTTTTTAACGAAAATTCAAAAATGGTTCTTTCGAAATTCTGATCTGCATTTTCCATTCTACACTCCAAGGCCACAAGTTATAGTCCGAGATGGAGCCTCACCGATTTATCAAAAAATCTCTTTTTTGCATCACTCCACCCAACTTGACTAAATTAAATACGAATCTTTGAGTTTTTATCTTCACATTTTGGTCACAAGCCATTCCGGGTTCACAAGATCGCTCTTTAAACTCATCTCGTCTTTCAATCATTATGCTACTTGACATACCACCTGATACTATTTTCTCATTTTGGAAGTTACAATGTTTGAGCTGACCTATTACTGATAAGAAACATTTTTCGAAAGAATTCAAAAAAAAGAGACTTTAAAATCCTATTAATGACGTAAAAACTCACTTCGACTCAGGCGAATCGCGTAGGTTTGTCTCGGTAGAACAGTGAATATTTGTTGAGGACCCTCTGGAGGACAAGGTCTCGATGGAATCTCTCGGGGACAGTAGGCGGGTAGTTCGTCTGTGTAGACGTCACTGTTTGTTGTGTAGCTGGGTGGAAAGTCATAGTAGCTTGGAGGCGCTTCTGGGAGTGTTCTTCTGGGAGATGATATCGGTTTAGGGGCTTCAAGGTCGATGGAGGAGGTGGAGGGGTTCATCTGAAGAAAAAGGAAAAAATGATGATTAAAAGAAGAGTTTTTATACGGGAGAACGGAGCATCGTAGTGAAGGCTACGACGACGAAAGACTTGAAATCAAAAAATTTCAGATAGGGTAACATGCAAAAAAGTCGTTAAAAAGTGTCGGAAGTGCTGATAAGTGGTCGAAGAAGGTCACGAATCTCAATTTGAGGGCTCATACTGGAAGAAGGGTATGGGAGATGCACTTGAACGTATATCATCAAGAAATGAAACAAAAACGATTGACACTGGAAAAATTGGGCGTACTGATAAGAGATTAATAAGTCCTCTCTCTCTCTCTCTCTCTCTCTCTCTCTTTTCTATTGACCCAATGTTTCCATTTTGTCACATGTGCACGTTCAAAACCGTCTGTCTTTTAATCGAAAAAGAAAAAGAGTGAGGGGGTTTTCATCAGCGAAATATGGGGGGAAACATGTGGTTGATAAGGAGAGAGAGAGAGAGAGAGAGAGAGAGAGAGAGAGAGAGAGATGCGTAGGATGGGCGGACATCATGAATCCATTGGGAATCGAGAAATGAAAATGATTGAGAAATAATAAGTCTTTGGGAGTTGGAGGCTTTATATTACATTAGCTTAAAAGTGGACTACCTAACTACTTAACAAGGTGGGTGATTTTATGGCCGATTAGGTACTCATGTGCTAGAGTCACCTACAGTAGTCTCCAGTTTTCTCTAGTCGGTTTTTAGGCATCCGAAAATTTTAGTTCTGCACCACGATAGCCTTACTTGCAGTTTTTGACAAGAGCATAGCCCTAATTGGGATTAAAACCAAGGTAAAGAGCACCCCCTGGAACAGCCTAAAACCAAATCCAAGCCGGAGACCGTAACTATTTGAGCTGACACTACATTTCTACAATTTTCGAAACAATATTTATTTTTCATGAGCTTCTTTTTTTTAGCATTTTCCAGGAGCACATTGTGTAAACTGATTCGAACTTTGACTTGAATAGAAAACTATTTTTCCGATTTTACCTGTCAGGCTAAATAGGCTCAAAAAATATGAGAAACCAATCTTGAAGAACCCCCTATTTTTTTGGAGTGCTATGAAGCCCAACCCTGAATTACAATGAAACCCAAAAAACTGACACCGGATTTTTCTAAGAACCCTAAATACCTAGCTAGTCAATTTCGGACCTATGCTAAAACCCTGCAAAGCATTTCGAGTTTTCCTTTTAAAAACTTTTTAAAATGCAGCATATCAAAAGATCGGTAGATAAGCCTTGTCATTCTCCTCCCCAAAATGATAACGAAGTCTCGTTCATTCGACTTTCCCCTCCACTCCAAAATGCGCTTTTTTCTTCTTTTAGCTCTGATTTTTCCCCTTGGTTAGTTTTTTATTTTTGGGTTTCGAATCCAGTTGTTTTTCCAGGTTCCTGTCAGTCGAATCCCCCAGAAAGAGAATGTCAGTGTATTTTGAATAACCTCTGGCTAGATGTCTTTTTGATAATCGATGATTCCACAAGCATGGGCTCTGCTGGCCTCCTGGAAGTGGCTTCGAATGTGAATTCAGTCTTCGGATACTCCCAGATCCGTGTCGGAAGTAACTACCCAGATCAACGTGGAACCCGTGTCTCGGTTATCACCTATAACAAAGCTGCCACTATTCGAGCGAATCTCAGTGATTTAAATTCGACAGATCAGCTGACAAGCATGGTTTACTCATTGAAACAAAACGATTCTTCTGTTTCGAATCTTCAAGAGCAAGTTTTTTGTACAACAAAAATAAAAAATGATTTTCTAGGCCCCTAAAACTAGTGCAGCTCATGATGATGTACAATGATGAGAATGGTCCGAGGAACAACACTCGAACTTTGATTATCATTTATGCAGGGGATTATAAGTGAGTTGGTTTTAAAAACCCTGAATTTCTAGAGTTTCAGGGATGTCGGTGTGCCCACTATTGCTCAGCTTGGGGCGCAGCTTCAGGAGAATCTAGTGACAATTGTGACAGTTGCGGATATCTCGGTAATCGGTTTGTCTGTTTGTCCGATGTCCTAAAGGCTTTCAGAGGAATGATCGACAACAAATCGAGCACCTTAAATCATTGGCTAGCAACGGAGACGGGTTCAATATCAATGATGATTATGTGTCCGAAGAGGTTCAGAAGGCAATGTGCAGAGGTATTTGAAGGAGGACTGAACTGAAGTTCAATAATTTGTCATTAGATGTAGTTTTTCATTCTGAACACTTTTTTTGTTGACAACTTTCTCTGAAAATGCCTTTAAATGCCTCAAAAACCGCTTTGAAAACGTCGAGGTGATTGGGGTGGAAGAGTTTTCCGTAACCTCGGCCACGGGGTTTGTGACCGCCATTTTTCTCATTTTTTCCGATTTTATGTTTTTAATGTAGATGTTCTTTCATAGTCAAAAAAGAAATTTTCAATAAAGAGAAAAATAACACCTAAAAAGGTACAAAACCCCCGTGGCCGAGGTTACGGAAAACTCTTCCACCCCAATCACCTCGACGTTTTCAAAGCGGTTTTTGAGGCATTTAGAGGCATTTTCAGAGAAAGTTGTCAACAGAAAAAGTGTTCAGAATCAAAAACTACATATAATGACAAATTATTGAATTCCATTTTAGTCCTCCTTTAATTCCAGTGGAAGATTGTTTATTGAATTTTCAGCCAACTGTTTTTGCCCTCGTATGTATCATCAATTTGTGTCCTCTGACGGTACTCATGTCTACGGGACATGCGTTCGTTTTAGTCTTTTGGAATCGAGTTGGACGAATGCCAAGTTCTTTTGTCAGAACTTACACAAGAAGAGTCATTTGGCAACGGAATACAGTCTAGAGAAGCATTTGTTCAATCAAAGTGAGTAGAAGAAGTCTCTCTCTAATCAAAGGGCACCTGTTCAGACTACTTCAAATCACTATCATCGCAACCGGAGCCTTACAAATATCATATCGGTCTACACTATGTCAACAACGGATACTTTTGGGAGCAGGCAGATGGGCTCCCGCTGGTTCCATTGGCCAACCCTCTATTCCCACTTCCCACTAAACCAGTATCCACTCTTCAATGTGTCAGTAATCTGGAGAAGATGGATACCAAGGAAATGGCATGGAGCAATGAGAACTGTTTCAATGAGAAGAGACCGTCGATGTGTGAAGTGGATGCGTGTGACACCGAGAACTATTGTTCTTGATCGTCGTATTGTTATTAATACGTATAAGTGAATGATTAATCGAGTTTTTCTGTTGTTGTTTGAGATTAAATAAATTTTTTTTTAAAGAGAAAGTTCTGGAACTTGAGTTAGCTTGAGTTAAAGACCAAGTAGAATGACTTTCCCTAAAGGAGGACTGAAGTTGATTCCAATAATTTGAAATTAGATGTAGTTGTCAATTCTGAACATTTTTTCTGTTGACAACTTCCTCTGAAAATGTCTCTAAATGCCTTAAAACCGACTTGAAATGCAAGCATTTGATTATTATGGAAGAGTTTTCTCAACCTCGGCCACGGGGTTTTGGAACGCCGCAGTCGCTATTTTTTGCCTTTTTTCGAAGTTGATAAGAAGATATATTCGATAAGAATCTAAAACGTCGAAGAAAAAACAAAAATAGCCACTGGGGCGTTCCGAAACACAGTGGCCGAAGGTGCAAAAACTGTTCCATAATAATCAAATGTTTGCATTTCAAGTCGGTTTTTAAGGCACTTAGAGGCATTTTCAGAGAAAGTTGTCAACAGAAAAAGTGTTCAGAATTGAAAACTACATCTATATACTAATTATCAAATTCCACTTCGGTCCTCCTTGAAGAAAATCTTTGCCTTGAGCTTTTTTTCTAAATGCAAGGTTTTAATCTTGGATGCACCAGGAGATAATCTTTCCACTGTTCAAAAGTTCAAAAACCTTCGACCAAATGTCGTTTGTCCATTAACATAAGCCAAATCAGCTCATCTACATATCCATAATTAACTATGTGTATAAAAGCCGAGGGTTTGCCTTGTCAGAACAGTACACCATGAAGTTCATCCTCAACATTCTTCTCGTCTCCAGTTTTATTGCGCTCGCCTCAGCGGCTTGCGAAGGTCGGTTTTTGGAATGACTCCAAAAAATGAAATGTAATTTCAGTTTGTGCCTGTGACACGTTGCCGCCCACTTTTACCCAAGAGATTTTCGATGAGCGAATCAACGATTCTGGAGTGGAGACCAGAACATACGTTGCGCCAAACAGTGTGAAAATTGTTAACTGTGAGATTGTTCTCGAGTGCACCTTCTCCCCAACCAGTGATTACGATGTGGGACGAAAAGTTGTCCTCACTGAAACTGATGTACGTGTTCCGTTTCTACTGTCTAGGTTTTCAACGACGTAGTGTTTCAGGATTTGACATCAATCGAGATTACTGGAGTGACATGCAAAGGTGGTGCACAATGGGATTATGACGGACAGAATGTCACCTATATCGGATGTTATTTGGCTCAGGAGAAAGAGTTGGAGGGGCAATAACTCATTTCTGTTGTTTTTGTGTCAATTTCTGCAATAAACCATTCACAAAGATTCGTATTTGCCTCTTCCACTTTGCCATTTCTTTTTCTGACAATTGTTGGAATTTCATGTGTGCATTGGCAACCTGTTTATTGAAGGTGTTGCATCATACCCGTTTAAACTAAAAAAGACAAAGGGAAAGTGAAACGATGAAATAACAGATTTATCGGAGGTTTTCGAAATTCGCGAAACTACTAGGGATCATCTCTTACAAGAGAAGTCCGAACACATAAGGGCTTGGAACTTTCTAAAAAATTGCACATACATACATAGACCATTTCGAATGCCCTCTTTACAAATTTCATAGTCGCTTCTTGCACAAACGTTTAGAAGTTTGCTTTTTTGACCTCCTAGACCACGGTTTCTGGGTGGTCGGGAAGGTTCTGGGTGGCCGGGAAATTAAGAGAGTGAGAGAGTGGGAGATCCCATTGTGGTAAAAAAGAGCTGGATTTTCGAAGTCAAAAAAGCAAACTTCTAGACGTTTGTGCAGGGAGCGACAATGAAGTTCGTAAAGAGGGCATTCGAAATGGTCTATGTGCAATTTTATAGAAAATCCCAAACCCTTATGTGTTCGGACTTCCCTTGTTAGTTTTGAGTTCTGTTGTTATGTTCAACGATTTTCTTCTGCAGTTATTTTTAATTTAAAAAGTTTATTATCTTCAAAACTGGTATCAGATGTTTTTTATCAGATTGGTACTGATGAAAGGTGTCCACAAACAAAACCATTAACCCAAATGGTTGAGTCAGTGGAAGTATTAGATACTTTCAAGACTCTATCTCCTTCGTAAGTAAACCAAGCAACTTGACCACCCGGAGTGACGACAGTTGGCTGTGGTTCCATTGTTGGAATGGCGTTTCCGTCACTCCAATACCATTGCTGAATTGACTCATTGTAACTGGCTGCTAACCAGATAGCAGTTACATTAACCGGTTCGGAAACGTATATCCCTAGAATAACAATATGTATTAAGAATTTAAAATAACTTTTACTTTCTCTCCAGTGATTCCATTCTTCATCTGTTTCAAAACTACTCAAGACATCTCGGTTGAGGAAACAGTTATTTACGGCGCCCTGGTATGGTTGTGAGCCGGGGACTTGGAGGTTGTAAAACTATAAATGTCACAATTTTCAGCTCATACAATCTTTTTTAGTTTTATTAGTTTTTTTCCGGCGAGTTAGAATATTCTAATAGACCAACTATCAATTTTGCATACTTAGGTGACTTAATCGAATAATTTATTTGAAGCACATCTTGTCATAAAGTCTTTTCAACAGTAGTGGAGAAAATAGTCGATAACTGTTTCCTATATTCTAAGTTGATTTTCTAATGTGGGTATTTTGTTTATAATCTCAAAAAACTCACCTGTCCGCACCACCATCCGTTTTTTCTCTTGAATGCAGTATAACCGCTGTTTCTGCATATTCGAGGAGTAGTTGTAGGGAGTGGACTAGTGGAGGTTGTAGAAGATGGAACAGTTGTGGTGGGCTGAGTAGTTGTCGAAGGAGTTGTGACCACTGTTGTCGTGACGACTGTTGTCGTCTTTTCTGTTGAAGACGAAACCGTGCTTTCGATGTAATCTGTAGTTGTTGATTCGCCATTCTCCTCACATGGAACCTCCTCGTGGTTTTCTGAAAATGTTACAATTGTACTTTCAAATGTGATCGAATGAAACCGCAAGAGCACTCCTCATGTCGACTAGGGCGTTGTGGGCGAAACATCGAATTGGCCATAACGAAAATGGAGAAAAAAACGATTAGTTTTTTCATTAGCAACATTTCGGAATAATGAAATCTATGTTTTAACGCAATCAGTTTTATAAGAGTTTTGCAACAGAACTTTTATTGTTTCGCGAGAAACCTTATGGTTTCTCTGCAAAATTTTCAGGGGTTTATTACATTCTGAACGCTGATGTATGTTTTCTCGATTGAATACAAAAAATACGCCCAAGAAAACTGTATCTCGTCTTCTTCTGGTTTTTTTAACTGAGAAGCACAATAAAGGAACCCAAAATGAGTAAACATAGATTAAAACAGCACTATTGAACCTGAACTACCTATATATCGACACTAGCTCACGAGACGTTGAGGAGGGCTGAAAACAAGTATTTAAGTGACGACCTCTGACTTGTGAGAGATCTCGGCTGTTTTCGTTTAGTCCGTCAAAAAGGCTTCCCGAGTGCTAAAACGACTCACTATCAGTTCAGACTTACATGAAAATGTGTGGAAGACTTGTGGCGGCCTTGGCCAAGACTTTTGGAACACATTCCGGTTGCTTCTTCACTTGCGCCTGCCCTTTCTTTCTCATTAAAAACAAGAAAAACAATTATGGTAAAAGAAGATTGATTTATTAAAGGAGGACTGCAGTCAAGTTCAATAATTTGACACTAGATGAAGTTTTTCATTCTGAACATTGTTTCCATTAACAACTTTCTCTGAAAATACCTCTAAATGCCTCAAAGATCGGCTTGAAATGGGGGAGATATGATTATGGTGGACATGTCCCAAAACCTCGGCCACGAGTCGCTATTTCCCCTCTTCTTTTGAAGTTTTATGGGTGGCTATTTTTTTTGTTGAAATTTTCAGTCTGATAATAAGAGAATACATTCGATAGAAGCATAAAACATCAAAAAAGAGGGGAAATAGCGACTGGGGTGTCTCAAAACCTCGTGGCCGAGGTTGCAAAAACCCTTCCACCATAATCATACCTCCCCCATTTGAAGTTCTTCATCTAATGTCAAATTATTGCACTTGACTGCAGTCCTCCTTTAAAATAAGATTCACGCAAAAATTAAACATAAAAGTTTCTACGAAAAATGAAACAAACTTTACATAATTTGTTTTTCATGAAGTTGTCGTTGTCCGAAGTCGTGTTTTCAGGTAATTCGCTCCGTGGAGTTCGACGAATGATATCATCAACAGGAATTCCTCCTTCTGTAATTATTTAATTGTTTTCGGAAACGTTTCATCAAAACATTTTTCCGTAAGCACATCTCCGGATCCATTTCTTTCGGTCATTACTAGCGATTCTGTCATATTTACTTTTCCTGAAAGCGAAAAACTGTTGTCTATTATATATAAAACCATAGGAATTTCGAAAGTTTTAGTTTTGTCCCCAGGTAGGGGTCAATCAGTGACTTTTTGCGGCATGTCAAAAATGTGAAAAGGAACTGCTCAAAGTTTTCTGATCCTCATATATTTGAATATTTTTGTATGAACGCGGAGGAGTATTAAAATTTATTGTACAATGAAATAAAACGTGAACTTTTGGACGCTGGATTTACCTCCCAGATCACCATGTCAACTGAAGACTAAGAAGACCTGTCTGCACAAGTAGCCATTGGTTAAGTTGGAGATTCTTATTCTCCATCGTTCAAGTTCAAGTTTACTTTTATTCATTCTTTCTTTTTCTGCCGAAAGTTCGTAACGAATCCCCAAAATTTTCATTATTGAAAAGTTGCCCGACATCAGCGAAAAATTCGCAAAATCTCTTAATTTTGCTAAAAACGCCCGAGTATCAATGAAAATTGTGAGAGGCTCTATTTCCTCCTAGAAATTGGCAAATCATTGCCAAAAAACCAATCATTCTTTTTTTTTAGCTCTTTAAAAACACGATGATGATTTGCTCGATGATGCCAAACCTTTTATTATCAAAAGCTGCACGAAACAACCGATCACATAATATGGTTATTTATTTTTGAAATGAGGTGCAATAGGAAAAATGAGTTTGAAATTTATTCATCCAAAGTTCAGTTTGGGTAAACCATGAAGCATCCTGCAAACTGAATAGTGGTATCGTACAGGTTCCACATATCATTATTATCACAAGTAATGTTTGGGAAGCTTGCTGTGGATGATGTGAAATTGAAGACCTTAAAAAATTTAGAATTTACCAAAAATTTCTCAATAAAGTTACTCTTCCATCTGAAAGTCCAGTAATAACCGTGGAAACAATGAAGCTTGATTCCGGTTTGGCACAGTCAAGAGCTCCGAAACAGTTATCATTTGTCCTGACATTCATTTCAGTTATGATAACATAATAACTGCTTCCGTAGTCATTGTTGATTTCATCAGCCTTTTGCCGCCACCAGTTGTTATCATAAGTCCCATATGATGTCGGAACTTGTCCTGCACGTTTGCAGAGGCATTGCTTTGCAGTAGCTGAAACAATGATATCTTAAAACACATTGAAAACTACTTTAAATTGTTTGCTTTGTAAAACTAAAAGCAACCCTATCTTGAAATCTGACTAGGGAACCTTCTAAGTGGGCTGTGGAACTTAGATATGAAACATATATCGATAGATACCTGATACTTATCTGATACTGGATCAATACTCCGTTTTTGCAAAATAGTCAGTCTGGCCGAGAAATTTCACTTTTTCATCATTTTCAGTACTAAATGGCCTCATTTTTGAGAGATCATAACTATGTTCAGAAATGTTTTTAAACCGTCAAACTTTGTCAGTGGGCTTTTTATGAGTATTCCAACAAATACTGGAAGTTTGAAGGAAACAAAAAATTTTCAAAAATTTCACAAAATTTCCATGTCCTAGACCATACTTTTTTCTGTGAGACAATGTAAAACTTACTAGAGGTTGACAGTTGAGTAGTTGAGGTCGAAGGCTCAGTAGTGGAGGTCGACGGTGGGGTTGTAGAGGTCGACGGTGGGGTGGTTGAGGTCGAAGGCTCAGTAGTGGAGGTCGACGGTGGGGTTGTAGAGGTCGACGGTGGGGTGGTTGAGGTCGAAGGCTCAGTAGTGGAGGTCGACGGTGGGGTGGTAGAGGTCGAAGGCTCAGTAGTGGAGGTCGACGGTGGGGTTGTAGAGGTCGACGGTGGGGTGGTTGAGGTCGAAGGCTCAGTAGTGGAGGTCGAAGGCTCAGTAGTGGAGGTCGACGGTGGGGTGGTAGAGGTCGAAGGCTCAGTAGTGGAGGTCGAAGGCTCAGTGGTTGAGGTCGACGGTGGAGTAGTAGAGGTCGACGGTGGGGTGGTTGAAGTGGACGGAGGGGTTGTAGAGGTCGACGGTGGGGTTGTAGAGGTCGACGGTGGGGTGGTTGAAGTGGACGGAGGGGTTGTAGAGGTCGACGGTGGGGTTGTAGAGGTCGACGGTGGGGTTGTAGAGGTCGACGGTGGGGTTGTAGAGGTCGAAGGCTCAGTAGTGGAGGTCGACGGTGGGGTGGTAGAGGTCGAAGGCTCAGTAGTGGAGGTCGAAGGCTCAGTAGTGGAGGTCGACGGTGGGGTGGTAGAGGTCGAAGGCTCAGTAGTGGAGGTCGACGGTGGGGTGGTAGAGGTCGAAGGCTCAGTAGTGGAGGTCGAAGGCTCAGTGGTTGAGGTCGACGGCGGAGTAGTAGAGGTCGAAGGCTCAGTGGTTGAGGTCGAAGGCTCAGTGGTTGAGGTCGACGGCGGAGTAGTAGAGGTCGAAGGCTCAGTGGTTGAGGTCGAAGGCTCAGTGGTTGAGGTTGACGGAGGAGTGGTTGAGGTCGAAGGCTCAGTGGTGGAGGTCGAAGGCTCAGTGGTTGAGGTCGAAGGCTCAGTGGTTGAGGTTGACGGAGGAGTGGTTGAGGTCGAAGGCTCAGTGGTTGAGGTTGACGGAGGAGTGGTTGAAGTCGACGGTGGGGTTGTAGAGGTCGAAGGCTCGGTGGTTGAGGTCGAAGGCTCAGTGGTTGAGGTCGAAGGCTCGGTGGTTGAGGTCGAAGGCTCAGTGGTTGAGGTCGAAGGCTCAGTAGTGGAGGTCGACGGTGGGGTGGTAGAGGTCGAAGGCTCAGTAGTGGAGGTCGAAGGCTCAGTGGTTGAGGTCGACGGCGGAGTAGTAGAGGTCGAAGGCTCAGTGGTTGAGGTCGAAGGCTCAGTGGTTGAGGTTGACGGAGGAGTGGTTGAGGTCGAAGGCTCAGTGGTTGAGGTCGAAGGCTCAGTGGTTGAGGTCGAAGGCTCAGTGGTTGAGGTTGACGGAGGAGTGGTTGAGGTCGAAGGCTCAGTGGTGGAGGTCGAAGGCTCAGTGGTTGAGGTCGAAGGCTCAGTGGTTGAGGTTGACGGAGGAGTGGTTGAGGTCGAAGGCTCAGTGGTTGAGGTTGACGGAGGAGTGGTTGAAGTCGACGGTGGGGTTGTAGAGGTCGAAGGCTCGGTGGTTGAGGTCGAAGGCTCAGTGGTTGAGGTCGAAGGCTCGGTGGTTGAGGTCGAAGGCTCAGTGGCTGAGGTCGAAGGCTCAGTAGTGGAGGTCGACGGTGGGGTGGTAGAGGTCGAAGGCTCAGTAGTGGAGGTCGAAGGCTCAGTGGTTGAGGTCGACGGCGGAGTAGTAGAGGTCGAAGGCTCAGTGGTTGAGGTCGAAGGCTCAGTGGTTGAGGTTGACGGAGGAGTGGTTGAGGTCGAAGGCTCAGTGGTTGAGGTCGAAGGCTCGGTGGTTGAGGTCGGAGGCTCGGTGGTTGAGGTCGAAGGCTCGGTGGTTGAGGTCGAAGGCTCGGTGGTTGAGGTCGAAGGCTCAGTGGTTGAGGTCGAAGGCTCAGTGGTTGAGGTCGACGGCGGAGTAGTAGAGGTCGACGATGGAGTAGTAGAAGTCGACGGCGGAGTAGTAGAGGTCGACGGTGGGGTGGTTGAAGTGGACGGAGGGATCGTAGAAGTCGATGGTTCAGATGTAGAAGAAGTTAGAGAAGTAGTGTCAATGAAAACGGAAGTTGAACTCTTTTCAGTGGTGCTTGTAGACTCATATAGAGTGCTCGACGGCTGAAAAGAATATCAACTTAAAGGAGGACTGAAGTAGACTTTGACAATTCGTATTCAGATGTAGTTTTATATTCTGAACACTTTTTCTGTTGACAACTTTCTCTGAAAATGCCTCTAAATGCCTTAAAAAGCGACTTGAAATGTTATTTGATTATGGTGGAAGAGTTTCTTAGAAACCTCGGCCACGGGGTTTTAAGACGCCCCAGTCGCTATTTTTCTTATTTTTTCGAATTTAATGATAAGATATATTCAATAAAAACCTAAAACTTTAAATAAAAAACAAAAATAGCCACTGGGGCGTTCCAAAACCCCGTGGCCGAAGTTGCAAAAACTCTTCCATATTAATCAAATAGCTGCATTTCAAGTCGGATTTTAAGGCATTTAGAGGCATTTTCAGAGAAAGTTGTAAACAGAAAAAGTGTTCAAAATTCAAAACTACATATATATACAAGTTATTGAACTTAACTGAAGTCCTTTTTTAAGATTCATAACCATCATTTCTTGAGGTATAAATCCCTCAAGTATGACATGACTACTTGAGAGCCCAACTCTAGGAACTACAGATCAACTTACATGGTTTGGAGCAGTTGGGGCTGGACCGCAAGCGGCATCCACTTGTGCTACAAGCACAAGTACCAGGACGATAGAAGTTCTCATTCTCTTCGAATGATTTCAACTGCATTCTCTGGGCTTATATACACCTATTTGTCATGCCAGTGGTGCCAACACACGAATATTCAATTAGATCATTATCACTTTTGCAGAGGTGATCTGGGTCTCTCGTTTTTGATCACTTGACTTCATTCTGCAAAAAGAGGAATCTGCAAAACGGACGGATAAAGAATGATAAAGATAACTGTGATCATATCTATGATCCTTGTGGTTGGAATCCAAGCGGAATCCAATCCATCGATGTGCAAATGTCCAATGCTGAAACAAATCGACGCGGAAATGTTCGCAAAAATCAAAGGAATCTCTGATATGACATCCAAGAAAATTCCGAATTTCGCTCCTCTAGATATCGGATACGGTGACAACTGCACTAAAGTGACAATCAGTTGTGCTTACCCGAGATTCACAAGACATCGCTCTTCAGTCTATTATACTAATGGAGCTGTAAGTCAGTCAGTCGGAGACCTTTATAAATCAGTTTCTTCCAGAACCTCTCCACCGTTCGTCGACATGATCTTGCCGACAAGTACAGTATCCGTTGCAATCAACTCACTGGGATATGGCTATCTGAAGAGGATTCCGAGATCAGTTACATTCAATGCGCGTACCGTCCAATGCTTGTCAACAAAGTTTGGTCCGCTATCTGGGAGGAGTTGGTCCGTCTCTATCGGATGATCATCAATGTCGTCAAGACTAATTTCGGATTCGCTAAATTCATTGTTGGATATGATTGATTCTTGAATTTTCTTAAATAAATTTTTGAACATTACTTCTAGTTTTCACTTCACCGTCAGTAGTCAGCTCAGCATTTGTGACATTGATCGTGTTTTCGATATCTGGAGTTCTCATACGTTCAAATTGCGCTAGTTGGATACCAGACCAAGTCGGTTCATGACAATTCGAAGCCATTCAGTTAAAGTTCAGAAGCGGTGGGCTAGGGTATTAAGAAAAATGCGTTTTTCGAAAAATCAACGAGAAAAATTTTTCGAAAAGGGATGGAACGCGGACAGTCCGCTTCGAGTTTCTTCCGAATGGAAGCCTTATTTTCGCGTGAATGCCTTACGAATTCCACCACACGTCCCAGTAAAATTTTCGAATTCATACGCGCGATGACAGAGCCCCGAACTCGATTAATGAACTGAAGACAGCCGAACCAGAACATAACGAACTTCCGCTCAACTCCCCTGTTCACTACGCAGGATTGTCTTTCCCCTTTCCCCTGCCTGAGCCTCCAACATCCCTAAAGTTCGGACCAAGACCCCATAACTTCCTTGTAATCTTTGAACCACTCTCCGACAATAGATCAACAACACAGTTCATCTCATTTGAATTTTGAATTTCATGAAGCCAATTTACATTTCCACTCTGCAAAAGCGATTTGCATTTGTTGGCATGTTGATTACAAACTGAACTGTGATACAGGATTCATGAGATTAAAGATAGGATCTGGAAAAAGATTATGAACAGAAGGCACATCCTTAATTTGGGCTTTGAAAAGGGGAATGTTCTGAAATTCTGAGGAATGATATCAATCCATCACATAGATTAGTTTCCTTCAATCTGGAAGCTTCTTAATCAAATCTTCTCCAAAATGAACCTATAAATCAAGTCGATCATTTATAACCTGAACAGGTTCCCTTCAACTGATACACACCAACCCTCTAGCTAATGAAACTCGGTAAGATTCATCTGCTACACGGAACGTTTCTGCTTCTTCTTCTTTCTCTTCCCCCCCCCCCCACCCCTTGATCCAAGGAATGTGTAATATCTGTTGTCCTGTCTGCGTCTCCTCATCCCACCTGAACACCAGCACGCCCGCAGAGAGAGAAGCTGCGGGAAGACACAAACTTTCTCGTTGCTTTCTGCTTCGACACTCTCCTTTCCCTCAGTTATTGATAATGCAGATTTTAACTCGCAAAGTGTTCACACTTGACACTGACACTATTCTGCTCAGTCCTAGCCGCTTTTTTCAAAGCTCTTAGCTTCTTGAGCCTACCTGATACCATAGCTTAGCTCCCAGTTCATTCACCGATCAAAATTTCAAATCAGAATTTCAATCAAACCACTCCCAAAACTAAGCCGCAACCCATGATTGACCCTCCCCCTCTCTGTTTTTGTTTTCATCATCGACGTCACCCTCTAGACCGCCAAACACCCCAAACACCACATGTTCCACAATTTCAAGACTCTTTTCTAGACCAAATTCTTTTAAAGTGGCTCTTTTTGTTTCGAAAAGCCGCGAAAACATCTGCAAACTCTCAAGCTTTAAATGAGAGAGAGAGAGAGGTTTAATAAACGCGTCCGGTGCCGTCCGTCGCCCATTACTACGTCAAGGTGTCTAACAAGAGCATCTCTCTTCCACTCGAAGATCTTTCAACCCGATCTCTCGACTTTGTATCTCACAAGTTACTTACTCTTATCCTCTGTTTGCTTGTGTCGTAAGCACACTCATTCTTTTTTCATCTGTTTCATTGGGATAAGTTAAAACGCGCTCTGTTGATAACCACTGTTTTTCGTTCGAAGAGTCAGGTGCTAATTAACTACTTCAATCCTGGTTTTGAGTACTGAGCTCACAAGTAACATTGTTTAGCGACGAAAAATACCTTAAGCTTAGTTCAAATTTTTTTTTTTGAAAATAGAACCGATTTACTGGGCTCAAGCAGAAGAAACTCCAAAAAATAGGGTGGGCCTCCTTAAAGGAGGACTGAACTGGAATTCAATAATTTGTAATTAGATGTAGTTTTTCATTCTGAACATTTTTTCTGTTGACAACTTTCTCTAAAAATGCCTCTAAATGCCTCAAAAACCGGCTTGAAAATGTCGAGGTGATTGGGGTGGAAGAGTTTTCCGTAACCTCGGGTTTCGTGACCGCCATAGCCGTTATTTTTCTTTTTTTTCCGATTTTATGTTTTTATTGAAGCTTTTCTCTTATAATCAGAGAAATAAATTTTCAAAAAAGAGAAAAATAACGATCGCTTCTGGAGACTTCTAGAAAACCGAATTAAAAGTTCATCTTCCTAATGCATAATATTTTCCTATTTACCCATACTGGACAATGATCAGAACTCAAGTGGCGTCGGGGGGCCAAAGTTGACTGTTTTCGGGACTTCCTCTCTCTCTTTCTCCGCTACAACACTTTCTCTTTTTATTCTTCCTTCTTCCTTCTTCTCTTCCAATTACATATGCCATTCTACTCCACCACCTTCACACATCTAGGTGTGTCTTTCATCTTCCTCTTCCCCTAATTGCCCTTTCACAGTACGTCGACAAGTACTAATAACCGTTAGAGAATTCGCTGTTTTTCTCGTTTTCCAAATGATTGCGTTTTCATGTGTAAAAAGTGGATTACTATTTGAAATTCAAATTTTTTTTGTGGTGAAAAAGTTTTTTGATGTTTCTGGAATCTAGTTTTTGTTATTGTATGGGCTACTGTTTTCATTGTTTTTATAAAATTTTTAGATAACTTTTAACGCTGGGGCTTAAGAAAAACCGTAAATTAAAAAGTTTTCGAGCTGAAAAAATTTTAAACTTATAGGCTATAAATTTAAAATTTTCTTAAATTATAGCCTATAAAAATTTTTTTTAGTGTTTCGAAAGTTTTTCTATGTTAATAAAAAGCTTCCTATAAATTATATAGGAAGCTTTTTATTAACATAGAAAAACTTTCGAAACACTTTAAAAATTTTTTTTTCAAATTTTTGGATTTTTTGTGTCCCTAAATATCCGATGTGTTTTATCTGATCTTCCCTCTATTTTCCCCCGGAAAGTCTCTCTTTTCTGAAACCATTATATAATTTTTTTCCTTCATTCTCCCTCCAAAAAACTTTTTTCTCTGAAACCATTCCATTATTTTTCCACTTTAGCTCTCTCACAAACTGTTCCATTGATCGAATGAACTTTCGATCTGTCACCCTCTCTTTTCTCAATCATCCCCCAATTTAATAATACATAATTCAAAACAATTCACGCATGCGAGAATTTCTAAAATCTCATTTCTCGATAGAACGCAAATATCTTCTCTTTCTTTTTTGTCTTCTTCTTGCGCGTTGAAACACACACAATGAGATATAAATATTGACTGGGGGATATGAAGAGAGAGACAAATGAGAAAATAACTGTATGTTTACTTTTTCTTTCGAGAAAAAAAAATCCAAGTTATTTTTACTGCGAAAAGCTTGAGGATTGGGAGATAAAGAAGAGAGAGAGAGAGAGAGACTGAAAGTCAGTAATGGTCAAAAGTGAAATGTGTCAGAAGAAGAGTGTCAGCTGTTGTTCCAATAGGTCCAAACCGCGTTTCGCAACTCTTTTGTTCCTTCTCTCGAAAATGATTTATATTTTTGGCTTCTTATTCGTTTTGAACTTTTCTGGTGACCTTTGAGTATAATATAAGTACAGGAGTCTCAAGTTTCGTTGGAGGTGCTTCTAAAAGCCTTTGGAATAGGGTTCCTAAAAATTTTTTTCTAATTTTTTTTCTGAAAATGATATCTGAAAATGATATATTTTTTCTGAAAATGAAATTACGTTAAAGTTTTGCATCACTTTTTTTTGTCATAGAATTTCGGTAACTGTTTCTAAAGTAAGCCATGTTTCGGGTACATAAGGGTATGGTACATAAGGGTAAATTTGGCGCTTTCAGACTGCAAATTTTTTAATGAAATTTACCGAAGTTCTATGACGAAAAAACAAAAGGTTATTCAAAACTTTCGACTTGACCTTATGAAAAGAGGAGCTTAATTGGGTTATTCAGCCTAGTAACAGTATAATTTTCGACTTTTCCTGAAGACAATCCCCAGTTTTTGTAAAAGTGGACTGAACTGAAGTCTTATATTTAGATATGTAGTTTTAAATTCTAAACATTTTTCTGTTGACAATATTCTCTGAAAATGCCTCTAAATGCCCTAAAAACCGGCTTGAAATGTATAGATAAGATTGGGGTGATTGGGGATCAGCTACACCATTTTTTGGTTTTTTTGGTGGCGATTCTCGGTTTTCTTAACTAGAAATTGTTTGTCAAAGGGATTTTCAGTAAAATTACCAAAAAATGTTTATTATCGAAAAAGAGATTTTAAGAATCTGAAAATCGGATTTTAGCCCCTCTTCTCTTATCCGTCTAACTCTCTTCACTCCTCAATCTTGTATATTTTCAGATGGAGGAAGAACTCCAGCAACTCCGCACAAATGCATCATCAGATTTGATGACTGATGAGGTAAGAATTTCCAAAGAAAAACAAAAAGATTATATTCTTACAGGATTTCATCGCCACAATCGAGTCGATGGGCGTGGAGGCACAGGAACGCGAAATTAATGATTTGTTGAGTGAGTCATTTTTGAGAAGTTACGAAATTTCGGAAAAATCCAGCCAATGTCCGTTACTCTGAGAATATAGGCTCCAGTAAACCACCGACCTAAACTCAAAAATTCCGAATCCCAAATCCAGTCCATTCAAACCGCCTCCTGAACTCTTTTCCTCTTTCCCCTGAGCAAAAAGCAAACGTCGTGTGATGCCGTTTTTCTATGAATTTCCAAGAAAACACCTCATATTTACCAATAGGATTACCGTTTTGAACGGTCTCTCCCTTCCCCCACCTCTCTTTTCCCCTTTTCACTGGAAAAACGGACTCTTCCAAAGTACACAAGGGTTTTCACTTAAAAAGTTATTTTTTCTCCCCTTTTTTTTCTTCGAAAGTAAACTCGACCCAATTTTTGTCATTTTCCAGAAGCAATGCACGAAAATCGAATTGTTTCGTGGGATGAGGCAGAGCGAATTCTTATGGAAACCGATCAGACACCGGTGAGTTTTTTTTATTTCTACCGTAATCCTTAAAAAAAATTTTTTTTAACTTATAAATCGGGTTTCCAGATAAAATGCAGTTTGCCGGAACAGACAAGACCCACAGAGCCGGATAACGAAGTTGACGTTGACCAATGCATCAGAAAACTATTGGATAATGATCCGTCGCTGAAAGAGATCAATTTGAATAATATGAAGGTAAGAAGGACATCCGGACAAAAAAAACCCGAAATTTACAGAGAACCCCGGTACCAGCTATCAAGCGACTACTGGAAGCCCTCGCCTACAATGAGCACTGCGAGAGAATCTCGTTGGCCAATATGGGATTGTACGATCACGATATAAACGTGCTCGTGACCGTGATCGAAATGAATCAGGCGATTAAGAAAGTGAATTTGGAGACTAACTACCTCAGTGGTAAGGCATACCCCCTAAAAACCCCCCAATAGCTTTTTCCAGGTGACTTTTTCGCAAAGCTCTTCAAAGCGGCATTGGTGAACGAGTCGGTGGAAGAGATCAAAGCAGTGAATCAAGGAGTTTCATTCTCAACTCAATCTGAGAAGGAGATTATCGATGCGATTGTCAAAAACCATGGACTCACCAAGATTTCCATTAATTTCCGGCTACCCGAGGGAAGACATAAAGTAGAGAATGCCACGTTGCGGAATGGAGAGCTCAGTGAGTTTTCGGTACCATAATCTTCAAAAAAACATGGTTTTTAGAACGAGTAAAACGACGAGAAGCCGCCCAGAAAGCCCGTCTCGAAGCAGAAGAACTCGCTAAAAATCCAGTGGTAAGGGTCTAAGAAAAACTTTAATTCTACCAAAAAATTGCAGCCAAAACTGGCACCAGAGCCCAAGAAAGAGCCGGAACCGAAAAAAATTGCTCCAAAGGTTCGTTTGACTGTCTTCTAGAGGCATGGAATGCAGAGTGTGTAAATAAATAATTGTGTGATGATTTTTGCTCTCCCCGGTTTGATGTGTGCTACCTTCGATTTTTAATCTCAACTAATATTCCCTACTTAACTTAGATGATCTGGCTACAGTAGTCGCTGATGTTTTTGAAATGGTTAGGTTTGGAGTTTCGAAAAGGCTAAACTTGTGTCGGGGGCTCGGTGATACCGGGGACCCACCCCCTAGCCGGGTTGCAATTTTTTTGGTCCGTCGGAGGTTTTAGCCTGTTTTTTTTTGCTCTACAGTATCTCAGGGATGTGGCCTCGTGGCCGCGGCCGAGGATGTCTTGCCACAAAAACTATGGTAGAAAATTTATGAACGTAGGTCTACAAATATTTAATTAATTTTCTTCAGCGTTTTTTTAACCGATTTTTTCCGATTATGATAGTTTTTTAAATAACGAAATTGCATATTTTATACAAAAATCGGAAATAAATCGGAAAAAGGCGCTGAAAAAAATTAATTAAATATTTGTAGACCTACATTTATAAATTTCGTACAGTAGTTTTTGTGGCGAGATATCGTCGGCCGCGGCCACGAGGCCACGACCCTGAGTTTCACCTCGTGAGATCAGAATAATAGGCCAGGACGCGAAACATCTAGAGCGCACCAAAACGGGCCTAACCGAAGGGTCCACTACCTTAAAAAGCCAACTGACACCTTTTACCCGACTCAAAAAACTCCAATTCCCACCTTTCCCAACTCAAAAAAATCAACCAGGGACCCAAAATATGTCAGATTTCCGTTGATAGAAAATCCTACCTCTGTACATAACAATAAATTTTTACTATGTATTTTTGCCCCATCAATGTATTATAATCATTTTTCAGACGTCCATTTGTCCTTTTCTTTGTCTTCGGATAGTTTTCAATGTCGTTTGCGGTTTTCCATGCCATTTCCCACCCCTCATCTCTTTATTTTAAGATTCCTGTCGCACCAAAAGCCCTGGTTTCTCCTGAACCAAGACCCACTGCAACTCCAGCGACAGTCATAGCAACTGCTCCCCCCAAATCGACTATTCTAATGAAGCAACTCTCGTTTCAAAGAGCGAGTCGGGAATCGGAAGAGGACACGGAGCTAGTCGCCCCGCCCCCTGTCCCTGAGCCACCGAAGAAGTTGGCGATTCCGAAAACGTTTATGAAGAAGGAAGAGGCACCGGTTCTTCAGAAAGTGGCAAAGAGGCCGACGAAGCAATGGGAACCGAAGAAACAAGAGTCTTTGGAGAAGGTCGAACCTAAACCTGAAGAAATTCCAAAAGCAAAGGTGGAAAAGAAACACTGGGAACCCAAGGTCGCCCCAGTTCTCGATGGATACGCTCCGATTCTAGATGTGTCTGGTAATGCTGCTGCTACCGTAACCAAGCCAAAACTTGATGGAGCAGCCGTGAAAAGACCGCCCATCACAGCGAAAAACATCTGGGAGCAAAGAATGGCAAAGATTGAGAAGAAGGAGGAGAAAAAGAAGCCGTTGTTGTCGATTCAAAAGATTAGGGAAATGGAGAAGAAGGAGGATATCAAGAAGGAAGAGGACGATCGGCTTGAGCAACTTCTGAAGAAGGAGAAGGAGCCGAAGAGGTTGAACGTCGAGCATAAGAAATTATTTGAGAATGGGGGAGGAGTGGAGAAACCGGAGAGAAGATCCGTGCAGAAGATTATAGCGAAAAAGCCGAATTCTATTCTGAACAACCAGTCAGAATCCAAGATCGAAGGGGAGAAGAAGGAGGAGACTCGACCGACTACAGTAATCCGGCGTACTGTAATGAGGAAGAAGGAGGAGGCTCCGGTGGTGGCTAGTGACGTTGAGAAGCCCAAGAGGCGACTGGTTAGAAGGAAGAAGGTGGTGGACGATCTAGTCCAGACGCCCCCACAGGCTCCGCCCCCACAGGCCGTTCACTAATCTGTAATTATTTGAGACCTCTTCTTGTGATATCAACTTGTATTTTTCTTCTTCGGCTCTAATGAAACAGGCATGCCCTTCTATTAGAGACCTTCTAATTGACACCCTCCCGAATAACTTATTAATAAATCTCGGACCCCCCTTCTTTTCATTGAGAATTACAGATTGGTGTGATGGTGGAAGAGAAACAGTCGCCACCAATGCAAGTGTACAAATTGAATCGAGGACTCTCCCGAGATGTTCAATAAAAGAAGTTTTCTGTGAAAATTCATCAGTTTCGGGATCCGTTTTTTTTTGTGATTAATAAAACACTTTTCAATGAAAAAGGTCCATTTCGAAAAAAGAGACATTCATTATTCATATCCAATTTTCGAGGAAACGAAAATGTTAATTTTTCTTCTCAATTTTTGATGAATATATATTTTGCACTTTTTGGGAATTGGTCTTCCATTTTTGGAATATGGAATAGAGAGAAGATAAATGATAGTTTTGGGTATAGGACAGCGTAGTTTTTCAGGTAGCTACAGTGCGCGTCATAATCATACGACTACCCGTTTTTTGGTGTTTTCGGAAAACTGAAAAAAAATCTGAAAGAACTGTTATTAAAAATGAATTCAGAAGCGGAAAAAACCCCGGGTGCAAAATTTCAGGATGGACCTCCAAAAATTTTGATCCATTTTCGAAAAAAGTGACTTTTTTTCATTTTTAATAATAGTTTTTTCAGATTTTTTTCAGTTTTTCCGAAAACACAAAGGGAGGTGGTCGTATAATTATGACGCGCACTGTAGAACGGCTAAAATGCGGGTAGCCATCTGTTGGTACAGTATTTTTTTCGGTTCCGGCTCAAATTAGATTATTTTCAGCCTGGAAAAATTATTTTTTTTAATTGAATTAATTTTTAAAAAATTAATTTATCTTGCCATAAAGCCTACAAAGCTGATGTCCGGTCCCGGGCACTTTCTCTGCAGACGTTCTCCGCTCCGGAAACCCTACGAGTCCAGAAATCTTCATCAAACCCCTAGAAAACCAAAAACATTAGACACAGTTGCTCAAGTCATAACCGGATTATATCTACACAATCGGCTGCTCATCTTCTAGAAAATCCCTCATTTCATAAATTTGGATATTCTCCATATGCTGCTCTGGATAAAAATATTCTTTTGTGCATCTATTTTTAGGTATCTAGTAATTTTTTTATTACTAAACAGTTATCAGGCCTCCAGAAAGTGATTCTGATATCTTAAATGGACTAGCGTGACGTATACATCATCTACCGTATACCGGAACATCCGGTAACGTCAGAAAATTATCCAAACGTGACAAAAATCCATAAATTTCCATCAAGGGAAGTGCCCATTACTCCTCTGTTTTTAACGTATAATCTGTCTAAAAGAGGAGATAATCCCTCCCGGATTTCCGGTCGATTCAGCAGCTCAAGGAATTATTTTTTCGAAAGTTTTCTTCATTCCTGATTTTTAATTTTCAAAACGAAAAACTTTCGCTAACAAATTGGTCTTCGATGCGTCACGATTCCCCAGATGACACATTGTCCTTAAATGAGAAAACACGAAACGCACAACACTCTCGGCCAATTATCTATCTAGTGAGAGAGTTGATAATTGAGTTAGCAAATAGGTTTTTTTCTACTTTTTTGTTTTCATTTCTTCGAGGTTTTAATATTTTAGAGGTTATATTGAGAGTTTTGACGTAATGGTTAGTTATCATTATCACATTTCCCACGTCCTTTCGGAAATATGCGCGTGAGAGATTTCAGTTTTTCCTGCTTCCTGTTTTTGTTACCGGGGGAAAAACGTCACGGATTAAAATTTGGAATTGACTGAAAAATGCATTTTTTCATTGACTGAAAGGCTCGGGCACACAGGAATTATTTTTTGATATTTTTTTGATAGGCTATGGAGAAGGCCGGATTAGCTTGACTATTGACGGTAGGACAGTAGACCGACCAGTAGCGCAAACCACAGCTCATTCTCAAACTATGCTATAAATCTGATATTAGTGGTACAGAGGGTTCCGTTCGGACCAAAATAAAAATTTACTTGCTAAATACATCTGCCCCTAGTCAGTCCTTAGTCAGCTCAAAAGCCGTTAGTCCATGTTCCTAGATAATCCGCTAGTTTTTAGTTTTATAGTCATAGACAAAATTCCAGAAATTTCTACCTTTGAGGTTTCATCTAAATACGGGCGACCCGAACCTTTCATCAAAACTCTGAGTAAAGTCTAAGGCCGTTAACCGTGCATTTTTGCACCCATTACCAGGCCCTAGACCTACCTTAGACAGTCCGTGGACCTTTAGCCCTATATCTATGCCTCTAGATATTATGCGAAATTTCCGATCATCCTAAAAAATTCTAGATTCAAAACTTTGTCTAAAACATGGAGGCCCTACCGCCTTCGCTAAATTTTTGACTCAACTACCAATATGTACCTAACACTTTCAAAACTACTCTCTATTCAATCTGTGAGCCTTTAGCCATGCCCCTAATCACTTTGAAAGTTACTATTCCTTCAGAAAAATTCAAAAACTTCGGTTTTGAAGGCTTTCTCTAAAATCCAGCGGCTCTGCCGCCTTTTCTAAATTTCTGACTCAACTCCCAATATGTACCTAACATTTTTCAAACTACACATTTTCACATCCACCCAAGAACAACATGTGGCACTTACCAAGAATGTCTCGAAAACTTTATATACAACCAATAATTCAAAACTTTTTCCACTTCTGAAACCCGATAAATTATAGGTTGTCTCTCCTCTCTCCTCTTCTTCCCCCCATCTTACCGACAATTTCCACTTTCCTTCCTACTTTCATTTTTCAAAATCTCCCCCCGACGGACTGACTCTTCTGCATAAAAGGAAATGAGCTCTGAGTAAGATCGTGCGCGAAGATTCATTGACTTCATCTCCTCCTCCCCGTTTTCCATTTCTTCGCTTCATTAGGCTCCTCTCCTGGGGAGCCTGCACAAGGCCCATTTGCTCTTTTAGTGCGCTTTTCGGGGGCCGCCCCTCTCGCCTATTGTCTTCTTCAATTTTATTTTTTTTTGGCTTTCCATCTCTCTCTCTCATTTCTCGTTCAATTCGTTGCCCATTCTATTTTCTAATAAATAAAATGTCTTGCGGTTTTAAACGAACCGCCCCATCAAACCGCCCATTCTTCCCTCCTATTAGCTCCCTCTCTCTCGAATTTTATGATCTTGCACACAACATGTTCTTCTCGGCCACTTATATCTAACAATTTCTTATGATCGGTAACCACTCCTCCTCCTCCTTTTCATCTGCCTCCTTCCATCCAACTGATGAGGTGACTATAGAACAGGTCTCTCGAGGATGTTGTGAATCGATGGCTCTTTCCGACATATTCCCCATTTTCATTGTCGCCGGAGCGCTTTGGATTCTGGTGTACTGTATTCTGATGACACAGAAGATATTCATGGATACCCAGTATCAGGAGATACAGCCGAAACCTCATGGAGAAGAGGATGAGGAAGAGCATCATGGAAATAATCATGTGGATAGTCATCCAAATGTGGAAAAGGAGAAGTGAGTTTGGGGAAGTTCTAGAAGGGTTAGAAGAGCGTTTAGGAAGATTAGTAATTTTAAACCTACAGTATCTCGGCTCTCAGGTTAGCTAGCAAAAAGCGCTTGACTGATGAAATATAGCTCATATTAAGTTTAAAATATTACCAGTTGACAACATTTTCGTATCTCTCTTTTGAATTGAGATATCGGCGTTGGAAGTTGGAACACAAGTGATTTGGAATGTGCTTTTTCAGATGAGCGTATCTCGGCGCTCATATTAGCTATAAAAAAATATTTAACTGATGAAATGTTTATTATAAAAAACTGCATATTTTATTAGTTGATAGCTTCTAAATATCTCTAATCGTAGTTGAGGTATACCTTTTCAAACCTAGTGAACTCAAAAAAGTGAATGTTGTTCTTCCCGATTATAACGTTGTTTTTTGACAAGTCATAACTCGGCTCCCAGTTTAGATACCAAAAATGTGTCAACTGGTGAAATGTTTCTCATAAAAAACTACATATTTTAATAGTTGACACTTTACTTATAACTTCAATCAGTACTGAGATACACCTTTTTGAACATAAAGCACGCAGAACGCCAAAAATGTGAAACGCTGTGCTTCACGTAGTTTTTTGACAAGCCATATCTCAATTTCCAGTTGAGAGAGATATGACGTTCTGAACATATGGTTAGAGAGCAAAAAATATGTAAAATGTATTTCCGATCTGAAAATTGTCTAGTTTTGTTGCATTCCAACAGAATATGCAAATTTTGGAAGAATCTCTTTTGAATTTTCGGTATATTCTCTATAACATTCAACTATTGGAACACATAAAAAACATTCTGCAAAGAAGCGCGTGTGTTCTCTCAAATTGTCGCTGATGTATGATATTTCGAATGGTTTTGTGAACTTTTTGAACCTGTTCTTTTGGTTTTCTGTTCGGAACGGAAGTTTTTTTTTCAAATATAGCGAATTTAATCACTTTGCTAAACCCCAAAGAACTATTACTAATTCACTCTCGATTTCCCTTTCAAAAACGGAAAATCTTCCCTGTAGGCGAAATCTCTCGGTCAATGCCACCACCAAAATCCGGTTTTGAGTAATCTATTTCCTTTTCTTTTCAGCCACAAACACGATCACAACGAACGGACCTTTTTCGCCTATTATCTCTAATTTTATTGATTTTTTAACACGGGCCTTGGTTGTATGAAAGTGCGCTCTATTGAGAAGCTTTAGAGCGCATTTGCATAACCTTATTTATTTATTTCTGTATTTAATTATTTTTGATTTATTTCAATTATAAACAAATAATTATATATTTTAACTGCACCTAAATAATATTTAAAAAAATAAATTTTGAAAAGTGACGCATTGTTTTTTTTCGATCTGATTTGATTTTAGGTTCAAAAATAGGGCAGATAACAATGATAACAACCCACGCAAGTTTTTTAAAATAAATTGATACGCCGACGACTACAACCCCAAACCGTACTCGTGTTTTCTAGCGTGTTTCTCT
Organism: Caenorhabditis tropicalis; assembly: GCA_016735795.1. Taxonomy (NCBI): domain Eukaryota; kingdom Metazoa; phylum Nematoda; class Chromadorea; order Rhabditida; family Rhabditidae; genus Caenorhabditis; species Caenorhabditis tropicalis. The sequence continues at coordinate 2,170,139 of CM028618.1, forward strand.
TCGGATATCTTCTGACACACATTGATTGATTATCCCCTCACATCACACTTTCAGCGTATTTTCTATGTCATAAAATGTTTGGTTTATCACAACCAACATGGAATATTTGTCAACTGGGAGCCGTGTTCTTCTTCAATTTCTTCTCCTTCTTCACTCTTTGTAAGTTTTAAACGGGTTTTTATACGCACTCCCGGCGGTCTCACCCCGTCGCCTCAATAGCTCAGTTGGGAGAGCGTTAGACTGAAGATCTAAAGGTCACCAGTTCGATCCTGGTTTGGGGCAATCTTTTTTTACTCTTTTTTTGCAGCCGCTCTATCACAAACTATTATTGAAAGTGTAGCAGAAAGTGAAGGAATCAACAGACATGCGGGTTATTATAGGTATTTGTGGTAAATAAAATATTTTTTTCTCGAAATTCAGGTTTTCAGTGCATTTTTAACCTATCTTGTTTTCACATTTGGTCATTTTGTGGCGACACCAATCGTAGAAATAATAACTCCGAAATGGTCAATAGTCAGTGGTCTAGTGGGTTACGCAATGTTCGAAGCGGCGTTTTTATGGATGAATGAGTACTTTTTGTATTTTTCCGCGGCATGTGCAGGATTTTCTGGGTCGTGTAAGGCCTTGAAAAATAAAAAAAGTTCTAGAAATTTTGGGTTTTTAGTACTATGGACGGGTCAATTCGACTACCTGGCTCAGAACTGCCAACCGCATACTTTGGATCGAAACTCATCGAATCTATGGGGATTATCACAGATATCGTTTGTTTTAAAAATAAACTTTCAAAATAAAAATTCAAAACTTTCAGATTAATATTCGGGGGCTCTTACCTCCTTATTCTGTACCGGTTCCAAACTGGAAACGAGTTTTCTATGCCATTGGTAAGCCCTTTTTTGGGAGATTTTGATAATAGAAAATTCAGATCCGGATAGTGGTTGGCTCATTTTTAGTATGTACATTGGTTTCAATTTGCATCGGACTTTTCCTACCGAAGCCGGTTTTCAAGGCGGAGAAGTATAAGATTCCTTATTTTAGGCATCTATGTGAGTGTTTTTATTGTAACTCGCTTGAAATAAAAGATACAGAAAAATGTTTAGAAAGGAAAATATTAAGCAGGTTATGAGCTATATTTTATTAGTTGACAAAATTTTATTATCTCTTTTGGGAGCCGAGTTATGGCAACTTGAAAAAGTGTTAAGTAAAATAACGGGTTCATTTCTCTTAAGCTCTATAACTCAAGTCAGAGTAGAGATACAAAAAAGTTGTCAACTAATAAAATGTTTAGCTTTTTACGGGCTACATTTCATTAGTTAACAACTTTTTGATAACTCTTCTGGGTACCCAGGTATTCGCGCTCGAAAAAAACACACCTTTTTTTCAAAAAAATTTTTCAAAAATTTTTTTCAAAATTTTTTCCCAAAATTTTTTCTACACCAAAATTATATATTTTCCAGCAGAAATAGTGAAAATATCATTCGATCGGAATCTTCTCTTGCTTCTTCCCACATTTTTATACACTGGAATGGAGTTATCATTCTTTTCCGCAGTTTTTCCGACGATGGTTTCATTCACAAAGCAGCTGGGAAATACCCGAGATCTAAATGCGATTGCTTCGATTTTCGTTGGAATTGGAAATGTTTCAGGTTCTTCTTTTTTTTTTGAAAGAGAAAACGAAAGTTCCTCTCTGCTTGTCTGCGCGCCCTTTTCCGCTCTCTCGCTCTTTAAACCCCGCCCCTTTTGCCTACAACGCATAGCGCGCGGCGGAACCCGTGAGGTGTCGGCCGCTACTTTTAAACTAGTTGAGGCGAGCGGCGACAGCTGCGACTTTTACATCCTATGATGAGAGTTTGCGACTAGGGCGGTCATACAAATTCATGGTGATTCTAGTCATTCTGATGGTAATGTAAAGTCACTTTTACAATAATTTTTGGAATACATTCTCTTCTGAGAGAACTGTAAAGATTTCAGGATGTTTTGCACTATCAGCTCTCGGAGCACGCGTTCGAGAAATCGGCCGGAAGAAGATGGTTCTATTGGCGGCAATTCTTCACATGACATGCTTCCTGTTGTCGTTTCTCATGTTCCCCGATGAGTCTCCTCTTAAGCCGACAAATGAGTTGGGATATATTGAACCGAGGCAAGGGATTGTTTTCCTTTGCGGATTCCTTCTAGGAGTAGGGGATACGGTATTCAATCAACAATGCTACACGATTCTTAGCGATATTTTTGAACATGATAAAAGGATCGAGGCCTTTGCGGTTTATAGGTTTTATCAGGTAGATTCTATTCATTTTTTGATTTAATAGAGCGCGTTTCAGAGCGCCGCAAGTTGCGTCGTGATGTTCTACTCAGCTCATGCTCTCCTGAAGACCCATATCGTGGTTCTGTCTACCTTTTGTGTCATCTCAACAGTCACATTTTTTGGAATACGGTAGCTAATAGTCTTGTCTTAAAACCATAAAAATAGTTTCAGGGTACCCGAAAAGTGTCCGATGGTGTCGAGCGGAGAGATGTTGGAAGTGAAAGAGTGTGAGCAACGAGATGGACTAATTACTAATACCCACTAACTCTTTCAGGTTAATCTACTAAATGGAGTGTGTGATATAATAAACTTTTTTAAAAAATAAACCTTTAAAAAAATTATGAACCTCATACTTAGGTAGTCTAGTTTTTTTTTGAGCCGTTATAGGTACCAGACAAAAAGTTTAGGTAGTCTCTAAAGGGAGTCTGTGTCACCATGTTTTCGTGATCACACAGACAAATGATAGTGCTGGTCAGAGTGGCGTCAAGACTTGTAATTATAGAGGAATGGTTCCTGTTGACAGGGGAATTTTTTTCTTTTGTTAACCGGTCAGTTTCTCAAGATGAAGTGACACTCTGCAAACGCGCTCTGCTGCTAAAAAACGGGCGGTCATTAAGGTTTTTAGTTTTTTTAATGGTTCCGGTGCACGCAAAAGATTTTTCAAGGCTCCCTGTAGTCAAAATTCCTCCGAAAAAAATACTTGAACTCCAAAAAATTGAATTTTAAAATTACTAATTTGATATTTAACGCTAGTCCAACAGAGCGCGTTTGCAGACTTCGAATCTCGACTCCATGATTATTACCGAGAACTCCTACCTACCAATTTTATTTTTTTTTACGTATTCCTTCCCTTTTTCCTTTTTTCCAGCATGGTATTCTACGAAACGAAATACCCTGACGTAGTCATTTACTGTTTTTTGGCATTGGCCATCATTGGTATCATTGGAAACTTCACTATCATCCTAGTTACTATCAGAAATAAATCGTTCCATTCGAAATGCTATATTCTCATTGGAATCATGTCGTTTTTTAATTTTTTAGTTTGTGTTTATGTGGTGAGTCTAGAGGGGGAGCCCCCTTTCAGTAAGATGAAGGATTTCCAGACACAATTAAGAGTTATGATGTTGTTTGGAGTCTATTATATTCACAATACTTCTTGTTTTTATCTCTCTGTTTATGGAATTTTTGCGATGAATATGCAGAGTGTCATGGGGTTGTTTATCGGGTTGGATCGGCTTTTCAACGTCTCTTTTCCTATGAGGTAACTTTAAAGCAATATAACTTTTTTGGTTGGAAAGGTATCAAAAAGATGTCAATTAGTAAAATGTAGAATATGTTAGAGTAAATATTTTATTAGTTGACAACTTTTTTGTATCTCTTTTGGGAGCCGAGATATACAATTTTGAAGATGGAGACTTGTTTCATGCAAAAAAAAGCAGATACTTCGGAAGGTCGTAGCTTTGCTAGAAAGAGGGTTATAAAAAAGTTGGCAACTAACAAAATATACCCCATATTATGCTGAGCATTTTATTTTTTAACACTTTTTTGATATCATCACTGAAAACCGAGATAAACGAGTTAGAAGGGGCTGTCCCATTTTAGCCGGCAACCTCTGCGTAGTTTCTTACATTTGAAGCATCATATCTCAGTTGCCAAAAAAGATACAAAAATGTTATCAACTAATAAAATGTAGCCCTTTTTATGCTAAACATTTTATCTGTTAACAATATTTTTGTATCTTTTTCAAAAACTGAGATAAACGCGTTAGAAGGCGCAGTCCATTTTCACCCTGCACCTAAGTCAATATCTTTGAAGCGCCATAGCTCAGTTGACAAAAGAGATACAAAAAAGTTGTCAACTAACAAAATGTAGCCCTTTTTATGCTAAACATTTTACCTGTTGACAATTTTTTGATATCTATTCTCCTAATTTAGCTACATAGCTTCAAAGTATAGATTCCCTTCAAGCGGCACTTAAAACAAAACAATTTCCAGGTATTCCCAAATCTCTGCATTTTCCTATGTGCTCTCTTTTTCAATGTGTGTCATTCTTTCCCTTCTCGCCACTTTTTCGAAATATATTTTTCTAGCGGGTAAGCCAGGAGCTGGAGTCCAGGGGAGCGCGGTTGCAGACTGGGCATTGTTCAAAACAAGGGAAACTTCCAGAAGAAATAATAATAACGATATGTATTCCTGTAACCGCTCTTCACGAAACATCGCTTCGTATCTGGCTAGGATTCAATTTCAGTATAGCCGTCGCAGTGATTTTTGTCTATGGATTCACAAATATCAGATGTCGAATATTAAAAAGTAAGGATGCTCATATTAACCAGAGCTACAGTAACCTTTAGGAAGTAACCTTCATGTCAAAATAGTCGAATCTGTCGATCGAATTCTGAAATCGCTGACCGTAATCATAGCGTTTTACGTGTCCACGTGGTTCTTGGCAATGGGTTCTTTGTTTCTGACGGAGGTGAATTCCAGGATTTTATTTTAGGTTATAATTATTTTTTAGGTTTTGTTCCTTGAAGGAGACACGATATTTTTCATCCGGAGAGGGGCGGGATGGTTGGTTCTATGCAATTCCTCTCTTCATGTCTTCATTTATTTTTGGAGAACTCCTGAGTACAGGTAGCATTTGAAATTAGAAAATATCTAGATTTAAACTTCAGAAAAGCCATCATCCAACTGTTTTCTAACTACAAAAACTCGAATATCCAGCAGTCTGTTCTCCCCAAAAACAACATTGTTGTCATCTGAGATGGTCAGTTTACAATGGTCATTGCAATGGGAATAAACCGTTCTGTCACCTCCTTCCTTTTGATATTATTCCGCTTCGTCTCCACCTCACCTCGTACCATTTGGTGGGAAATGGGGGGGGGGGGGGGTGCGAGTGAGACTCTAGGCCTCTGTTTTTGTTTCTCCAGCCTAAAACTTGAAACCAATAGAAAATCAATGATTTTTCGAGTAGTTTTGGTTTCTAAAATTTTTTATTTTCTTATGAAAGTGTTTTCAAAAAATCTTGTTATTTTTCCGTTTTTATTTAACACGGTGAATTTTTTACTACCTAAATTCAAATTATAGTTTGCGCGTCACAGTAAACTAGTGGTCGCATTTGCACCCAGTGAGTACCGACGAAAGGAACGATATATACGATACGTAGCTACTAAAATGTGCAAACACGGCAGCGGAAAAATACAGATTTAAAACAAAATTACTGTAACTTGGCATCTTGCCAAGGTAGTAAATAATTCACCGTGTTTAATGCAAAAACTTCAAAATTTTCAAAATTCACGGCGCCTTGACTTTTCGAGCTTGTCCAATGCGCTCCATCGGAGTAGGCGGGATTTCTGAAAATTCGCATTTTCCTTGTTTTAACGTCATTTTTCCTCGTTTTTCACCCCAATTTTGTTAATTTTATTGGAAATTTAATGATAAATGCGGAGAAAAACACTTTTTACTCGAAAATCATAAAATTGCCTTACTTTTCCTCATTTTTAGCTTTTCAACGACCTTTTAACGTCAACTCGAATTTCTAAAGTTTCGAGCGGCTTTAAAAAATGTTTGCAGCAATTTTGAACGATTTTCTCTATAATACTTCAATTTAAGAAATATCTTTATTTTCGCAGCATTTTTGTCATTCTCCTCGCTTTTTTCCTAAAAAAAAAAGATAAGAAAACACTTTCCAATCTCACAAATCCGTCTCAAAGAACACACAATTCTATAGCGATTTTGTGAAAAAATAGCGATGTTTTCCTTCAAAAATCAATTTTTTCTTTGTTTCACCTAAACGTCTGCTCTATTTTGAAACATCTGCGGCGGTGTACAAAGCGAAAATTCGAATCTAATCTACACTCTTCTGGTTTACGACACCCCCCTAAACCTGTCTAATTGACAGAGGTGTTGGCCAGATGCTCTTTTAATTTGGTTCGAGTGAAGGTGTTTTAGACCTGTAATCTTATCTCCATTTGACCTCCTTTACCCGCCCACAACCCTCTTCTCTTTCCAGATAGACGCGCGCGGGGTGGACTCCGCCCACACATTCTACCTCTCTCCCTCATTTTTCTAAAGAACAGTTCTCGGAATTCGTCCCTCTTCTTAACACAATAATGCAACGACTACTCGTCATTCTCTGTCTTTTATGTATTCCGAATCCGGCGAGCTCATGGTGGTAAGTTATGAATATTTAATTTTTAAATTTTTAATTTATTTATTTTGCTTATAAAAAATCCTTTCTATTGGAATTTGTGACATTTCCCCTTGGTCTCCTCCCCAAAACCTGGTACCTCTCGCACATAAAAAGGCGGCTTTTCGATACCCAAAAGGTCCCGACGTGTCATAAAAAATGTGTTGCGCGCAATACAATCACTAATCCCAAAACAACAGCCGTTGTGGGTAACCATTGCCGCCTTTACGAGAGTCATAAGCTATAAAACCGGAACCGAAAAAGAGACCTTGAACCCCCCGTATTACAGGCTACTCTCGAAAGCGGACACATCGTCGCCGAACTCGTCCAGCTCGCCGATTCTATGCAAAAATGTGCCGGGACTGACACCGCAGCAGAAGCGAATGTGTCATGATAATCCGAATATTATCAAGTATTTGGTGAGATTTGGCATGGGCGGCCCCAATTAAAAATTTGTTTTCAGATCTCCGGACTCCGCAGCGCTCTCCACACGTGCGAGTACACGTTTCAACGAGAAGCGTGGAATTGTACGCTGACGTTGCCAGGTGTCGGAACTTCGCCGCTACAGAGTAAGCGCACCTGTTTGAATTTTTTTCCAATCCATTTTTTCAACTTTCAGTTGCGTCCCGTGAATCAGCATATGTGTACGCGATTTCGGCGGCCGGCGTGTCGCATTCGCTGGCTCGCGCCTGTTCAAAGGTGAGTCATTTTGCGCCTTGATTGCTTTCTTTTCAAATGCTTTTCCCTATTTAAAAATTGTTTTTAGGGTCTTATCGACGATTGCGGATGCGGGGGAACCCCGCAAAGCTCGGAAAGTCTTCCAATCGCGTCCCGATCATCTTCAGGCAGCTCCCCGAGTGATTTCGTTTGGTCTGGATGCTCGGATAACGTGAAATTCGGCAACTCGTTCGGCCGCAAATTCGTCGATCAATACGACCGTCAACACGCCACCGAGCCACGTTCCCAAATGAATTTGCATAATAACCGGGTGGGACGCCGTCTCTTGGCAAACGCAATGAATAGAGAATGCAAATGCCACGGTGTCTCGGGAAGCTGTGTCACAAAGACTTGTTGGAAGGTGATGCCGAAGTTTGACGAGTTCGCCGCGCGTCTTCATGAGAAGTATCAGCTAGCGAAGCTTGTCACTAACAACGATCAGAAGTTGTTTGTAAGAAGCACGCCCACTTCTGGACTCTCCGGGAGAACCGAAAGATATGTGAAGACTCTGGATGTCTCCACTTCGAAACAAATGCGTAATGAGCTCATCTACCTCGACGCCTCTCCCAATTACTGTGCCATCGATGTCAAGGATCGTGAGTGCGGTGAGAAGTGCGCGAACATTTGCTGTGGAAGAGGATGGCGAACGACTCGCGAAATCGTCGACGAGCCGTGCCATTGCCAGTTTGTCTGGTGCTGTGAAGTGAAATGCAAAACGTGCAAAAAGATGGTGGAACGTAACTTCTGTCTGTAATATAATATTGCTTCTCTGTAATTCCCATGATGTGTACCATTTCCCCAGTCTTCATAATTCTATTGACCAAAAGACCCACAGATTTCATATATTTTCCTGTTTTTCATATCTCAAAGTGTATATTTATTACTGCCTACTCATTTTACTCTACTTGTTTGATGATTACACTCTTTTAAACTGTCACATCCTCCCAAAAACTGTTTAACAGTAGTCTTTTTGTTATCTAGGAGCACATTTAACCGCTTGTCTATCTAATAAATAGCCCAATTAATAGTCTTGAGGATCTTTGTATTTTCTTCCAAAAATTATCACATAATTTAGACAGTTTGTAACAATATTTCTTCCCGATCATTAGTTTCTCTTCTTTTTGGCAGCCGCTTCCGAATTCGACCAGTACATGAAGAATTGGGCGAAGATGAGTCCGTTGAGAACGGCGGCCGTCGAGTAGGAAAGGATGAGCAGCCCGTCTCCGGTGTCCTGAATCGATGTGAACACACGAGCGACAGTTCCGGCGAATTGGAGGAATACGGAGATCAGGGAGAGTTGCCCAGTCGATTGGGCTTTGTAGTTTTGATAGATTTGGAGCAGCTGAAATTCAAGATTTTTTTTAACAGGCGGACTGAAAAATACCTTTGAGACAACAACAATTGGGATTCCTAGGAACTGAACCATCGTCAGAACCTTCATAGGGATCGACTGGCTGATAACTCCATAAGCAACGGCCGAAACCACTCCCAAGAAGCCAACAGAAAGGACATTTTGTCCGGAGAACAAGAAGATTTGAAGAATGATGATGACGAGTTGAACGGCGACGAAAAACGAGTCTCCCCATCCGCTGAACACGAAACCCGATCGGTAGCTGTAAGAGGCGGTTCCGATAGCACCGACTAGGGCTAGAAGTTGCGAGGAAACAGAGATTCCCTGGAAAAAATCAGCATTTTTGAATTTATAGCGTTTTTTGTACCTGAGCACTACGAGCCGCCTGAATCTTCAGAATCTGTGGAACGAAGAGGAGAATTGAACCGAGAGTGATCGCGAATCCAAGACCGCGACTTAGCACTGCTTTTGGACATGTTGCTGAAGATTAATCTTATATAAAATTGGATTTTAAACCGAAAATGCTTACGGTGAAAGAAATTGAAGTTGATGAGCAGCTCCTCGAAACAATTGCCCGGGAAGAGACTTTGAATGGCGTCGTGCACTATTTTTGACATTCTGGAATTTTTATTTTATGAGTATTTACACGAAAAAGCCGGAAAATCTGTGGAAAACGAGGGATTTTTGGATAAAAAAGCCAGTTGGAAAAAAACGGGAAATGCGTCAGCTTTGCGCGTTTCCAGTGCGTTTGACGCGTTTCTCGATTTTGGGCTCGTGGAGCTTTTTCTCCAGAATCACAAAGAAAAACAACGAGAAAAATTGAGAAAAATTAAAGAAATTTTATAAAATTTAATAAAATGACAGCATTTTTGTCTCCGGGCCACACCGGAGCTCCGGCAGAAAATCACAAATTTCTTATCATTTGCGTATTTAAATTTAAGAGAAAGGGCACATTGATAAGTGGAAAAAAGGAGAAAAAAGTAGAAAAAAAGGGTAATGAAGTTTAGAAAAAAACTCCGTAAAAAAGTTTTATAATGTAGTCATTGTGAACGGAATGATTTCAATGATAACGAGAGTCATGGTTGAGAAAAGGAAAATATAAAGACTGAAGCAAAAACATTAAAAAGGAAGATGCTTTTCTTTTTTAGATGATTTTCCATGTGATGCGTGGTGGGTGCAGTCAGGGTCCAGAAGACGTCCAATCCTACATAATTATAGGTTTGGTTCGTTGGGGAAGGGTTCGGAGCCAATTTGATAGGGGGCAAATCTTCAATTTCTGTCTTTTTTGTCAGCACAAGGTCTGAAATATCATCCTGATCTCAATTATTCTGCCTTTCTAGAAATTCCCAGAAAGCATTGCGAATATCTATTAACTGTGCGAGCCGCAGTTTTAGCACGGTTAGTCTAGTGGTTAGTGCAGTTGGCTGGTGTTCCAGCGGTCGCGGGTTCAACTCCATGTGGAGGAAAATCTTCTTTTTCTAACCTGAAAATTGCAGAAAACAATTTTTTCGCAAATGATTGTGCTCCCTGGTTGCTCCTCTCCCGAAAAGGACCTTTTCAAGCCTAATACAAAATTGGATATCTTTTTCAAAAAGTTTGATGAGTTAGTAACCACTAAATCAACTTTTTCCATATGTGGTTTTCCAGATTAACAAGAGGTGCCGCTCTAAAATCCACCTTCTTCATAACAGTTCTCTATTTCTCCTTCAATATCTTCCATTTAATCATTCTCACTCGTCCATCAATGAAAAATCTAAGTGTGTCGAAAGAGATGATTCTGATAGCTTTATGTGGAGTTTTGACCGGTGTCATTGGAGTTTTTAAGAGTGTCATTGAGATAATCGATCACGAATACATTTGTGCTCATTCTTATTACTATTTTCTTTTGGTGGTAAGGAAATTTTTTAAAAATGAGTGAAAAAAAGGAGTTTTCAGTTGTTTTATTTCCTGGTTTTTCAAGTTCTCAATCAAGTTATTCTATGGGAAATCGTGTATATTACGTTTCTAAGAGCTTCGGTGATAATGGATGTTCGTTATGGAATGTGGGTTTTTTTTCTAAAATTAAAAATAAATTGAAAAAAATTTTTTTCCTAACCAAAACGCCCGTTATTATCTATCCCGAACCTCCTTGAATATGGGCGGACCCTTTCAGGAAAACCGAAAACCTAAAGCGAAACATGAGAGGATTCGTGTACACTCTATTCGGAATTTTCCTCCTCAACCACTTCTTCCGGATATTTTTCCATCGGATCGACGAAATCGAAGTGAAGGAAAAGGCTCCGAATGGGTAAGAAAAAGGTCCTAAAACTAATTAAAACCCTTGATTCAGATGCTCCACAACCAAAGAATACGTTATCACAGCCATCGCTGGCAACTGTCTCCGACGAATTCTACTGATAATTGCAGGGGTCACTAGCTTGGTAAGACCTTCCTAAAAATCCTATTGTACCCAGAAACTTCTAGATCATTCCTATATGCATCATGCTAATCCTCTCCGTTTTCCTTGTCTTTGAACTTCACAATTCTCCGGAATCTCTCATCAAAACGCAGTCTCAAGAAGCAACAAGCCGTCAGAGCTCTGCGGCTCACGCTCTTCTTCTCTTCCTTTGTTTCTATGTGTTGGCAGAGCTTCCCTATGTTTTACTCTTTGGTTTAGGGATTTATAATCCCGCGGATTTTGAGTAGGTTCTCATTAGGGAATGGTTAGAATCGGGTCTGGAGTTTCGGTTCAAGACCTATACCATTTCATAGAGGACCTTTAGGGGACCTCAAAACCGTTCTCAGTTTTTGCTGGAACTAGAACTGAGGTCCCCTAAAGGTCTTCTTTCAAACGGTATAGGTCTTGAACCGAATTTCCTGACCCGATTCTGACCATTCCCAGTTTATCTGACAATAATTTTGTAGACAACTAGACGAGTACACTTACACCCAGGTGGACATTTTCATTTACGTGAATATGTGTTTGGGAATTCTGGTATACTGTCTAATGTCATCTCAATATCGGGCGACGGTGGTGGCGACTTTTTGGAGGAAATCTCAGGTTTCGACTTCCGCTGTCGATACTGTTAGTTTTAAGGATCTCTAATTTCAAAATTATGTGGATTTCAGAGTTCGAAGACAACGTGAAGCTGGGAATTGCCGTTTCTTTCCTTGGCTCCTCCCACTTTTTTTTGTTATTGTACTCACAGGTAGACAGAAAGTGAGAGATTTGAATTTCGCGGGCCGGAAAGGTCAAAATCTGTGGGCGATTTTTTGAAGCGATAAGAGAAAATACATACTACAATATAATTTTTCGAGTTATTTAAAAATAAATTATATTTTTTTCTCTCACTTTGTTAATTCTTCCACAAAAAATGAGCTTGTGTTCAAAAAGTTATAACTCTGTTCATAGTAGAGATACAAAAAAGTTGTTAACTGATAAAATATTTAGTTTCAAATAAAGAAAATTTTATTAGTTGACACTTTTTAGATATCTCGCTTGGCTAAAAAGATATATGCGCTCAAACAATAGAAACCATAAAAGCAAGATGGATATCAGAAAAAAGTGGGCGGAGCCTATCCGAACTCTTTGGTTTTTTAAAATTCTTCTTTAACGGCCCATACCCTTCTAATAGCTTCTAAAAATTAATTTTACTTTAAGTTTTTTTAAAATCTAAACCCTCAAATCGAACTGCCTCTACGCCTTTAAACCTAGGTCCTTTCAAGTCATTCAAGGCATGCTTCAAAGTTCCCAAATCAATTTTTGATCTTCTTCCCCTTTCTTTCCACTTTTTAACCAACTCATTCTGTCCTTTCTCCATATTTAAAAAGTTTGAAAATATTTGTTAATTATTAGTTTATATCGAAAGTGTAAAATAATAGGTTACTTCTGATAAAATGTGTCTAAATGTGTTTTTTGATGCTATTGTTGAGAACGTGATAAGTTCAGATAAACTCGTTGTTTTCTTTCCTCGTTTGGTGAAATTATTTACCGGAAATGAATATAATTATTACAAAAGTGACTTTCAGAAGTTCCGCTTTCTTAATTAATGCACTTTTAGATGAAAAAATAGTAATATGGACTTGGCACTGTGCCAAATGGTGTTTCTAGAGTCATATATGATTTTTGTAGGTCTTTTTTGGAGCATCTGGAGAACCGTACCAGCAAAAAATTATCTTCCCCATGTACACTTTTTTGCCAACTAGCACAATTTTTAGTTCATTAGAGCCCAAAGATCGAAATCAACCTCGAAAGAAAACCCATCGAACTGGAAAAACGATACGCTTTCCCGATTCCAAAAGTTGACTCAGCTTGATCGTCAAAAAACCAAAATTTGGAAGTCATCCTAACCAAATTGTATGTAACCAGTCTCTAATCGACTACATTCGTGCTCCATTTGACTCCAAAAAGGCAGCGTCATAACTCCTCTCTTCAACCACCTGATTGTGTCTCTTTTCTTTCTCTCTCTTTCCTCTTCTCCAGCTGATTTTGAAAACAAGTAAGCGTTAAGTGAAAGGCTGGCTCTCGCTCTTTCCGCTATCTCGTTGCCCGGGGTGATACTCGAAAGGCGGCAAGCTGGCTGGTAAACCTTCCATCTCTCTTTTGTTTCTACTTCTTCTGAATCCCACTCATTTCGTCCCGTCCGTTACGTAGAATTCCCAAGACACATACCTTTCGGATTCTCACGCCTTCTTCTTCATCCTCCTCCTCCTCCTACTCTTCCATGATTCATATTGGACTCTAATCACGCACATCCTTGAGTCTTTTTGAATAGGCGACAAAATGAAGTGCCCGGGAGATGAATTCTTCTCAAGTAGGCCTTTTTTGTGGTTCCGCTCTGGTTTTGCAAAAAATTTTTCCTGAATCTGGTTTTTTTCCGAAAAGAGGTGAGTCACATTTCGGAAGGTATTTTTCTGGTTTTGTATTTTGAGTGTTACCTATATTGAATTGCTGACATCTCTAATTGGCATTATACAAGAAATGGGCAAACTAGATTCAAGATCTGAATATCCTCAGTCATTGCAATATCCAGTTCCTCCCTCCCGATTTCAGTTATACACGTGATTGATCTGTACTTTTAAAAGGGCTAAAAAATTCCGACGAGGACGGTTAGGCAAATTTGAAAAAAATATCTATCTCTAGGAAGGGCCCTTGATATACTAATAGTAAGTTTAAGGAGACAATGCTTAAAAGCTCCTTCCCAAATCAGTCATGTTAGGTCTCTAAAAATTAGCCTTCAATTTTTTTTTGACCTGAAGAAGGCTCATCCTCACACTGATTCTCGCTCACACTGATGGTACATTTTTTTGAATAATTCAAACTGCCCAGTTATTTTTTCAAACAGCGTTCGAAAAACCTGCTGCCAGGACTCGGATCATAAACCTACCTTTTAATCGTTTTTCCAGGCGGTCTTAAAAAATCAGTCAACTTTCGTAAAACTTAAATCATCTCTTTTTCCAAGTTATTTTGTCTCTTGATGGTTCTGGTTTATTTTCCTGGTCAGCTTGTTCTTCTGATCAGGCATTCCATCATTCATCACACTCTTTACTTACCTCTAACCAGGCAAAGACAAAATATTGGCCTCGAAATTTTTTGTGGCCTACAATTTCATAAGGGACTCTTGGAGAAGTCCATAAGGGCCTAAAGTTTAAAAAATTCGATTTAAAATTTCAGAACTAAACCTTGTCACTTTCCGCGTGATTCTATGAACAGGCTCCACGTAATCGATTAAACCTAAATTTATGTTTCCGGCACATTCTATAACACCTCCGAATCAAAATCACTTTAACCAAAACTTTGGGCTCTCTCTCTCGTCAACACCTAACAATTATAAATCGAGTTTGTTTCATAAACAACTAGTCTATCTCTCTCTCTCTCTCTCTCTCTCTCTCTCTCTCTCTCTCTCTCTCTCTCTCTCTCTCTCTCTTTCTCTCTCTCTCTCTTTCTCTCTCCTGAGACAAAAATGTATGCACCTACTGAAAGCGAGAGACAGTCTATGTCTACTGATCTGTGATCTCATTTCATTTTGTGCACGAGATGATGATGATGTAACTGCTTTAGACTTACCTAGAACTCGCGTGTGTTGTTTTTTCTGTTTTAGAGTACTAGAAAGGAAATTAGAATACTTTTATATAATACGGAGATCTCAAGATATCAAAAGTTCTTTTCCCACACCAGAATAACAACCAAAGGTTTTAAGGCATCAGGTTCTCATGGTCCACAAATAGGTCTGGAGGTGTCACATCAATGAATCAAAACCTTCTCTCTCTCTCTCTCTCTCTCTCTCTCTCTCTCTCTCTCTCTCTCTCTCTTCTCTCTCTCTCTCTCTCTCTCTCTCTCTCTCTCTCTCTCTCTCTCTCTCTCTCTCTCGCTCTCTCACTACTAGGTTCTAGTCGAAGCAGAAATTGACATTAGAAGTTTGGAGTATGTGTCACTTGCACCTAATTAAACGGAAAAGAAGAGAATTTCAAACTTTTGAACAACTATTCTTTGATCATCTTCTCCGGAAACCCTTCTATTAGAGGTTCACCTTTCCGAACCTATCATTTCGATTTTTCATCTCATCATTTTTTCATTTCCAAAGGCCATATAATGTTATTTTCAAATGGAATTATGATTTTCCTCTTTCTCAGCCAAAAAGAATGGGCAAAGTGGAGCTGGAAATCAGCTGTTTTTCTTCTCTAGGACAGATGACGAACTAGAGAAAATGACTCATGTGGGTAATCAGAGAGTTAGATTTTTAAGTGGTGTGTCTGGTTGATAATTGCTCAGTTCCAATCTTCTTCTAGAAATTTCTGAAATTCCGCATGATAAATGTACCACAAAATACAAGTCTTATTGTCCAGTCTTTCACGGTAATTTGATTTTTTTTGAGATTTTGTTTACCGGGTATTCAATAAAATAAATCAATGATCAATAAGCTAATGCGCCCTAGCGTGACCTAATATTTTGCAGCTTACATTTTTTGAACATCTAACGTGAAGAAACGTGAAAAAACGTGAAAAAAACGTGAAAAAACGTGAAAAAACGTGAAATAAGGCTACACGTGTAATTTAGGAAACACGTGTCTCACGTATTCTTTTTTTCACGAGTTCAAAGTTGATGTGGCTCGTCACGCTTAAAAGGGACGAGCTTGCTGACAATATTTTTTTTGAGCCAAATTTTAAAAAAGTGCGTGGCGAATTTGCTAAACCTAATTTAGCTGTCCTCTACCACGTGGCTTGCCAAGTTCAGTCCAGTTAGAAGCCGATTTCCGAGGCTTCAAGTATCTCCCGATTTTTTGAACTAACCCCCTTCATCTTGGTAATCAAAAAGCTAAATGGAATGTCAGGTTCTTTAAATTATCTCTTGTTGTCAGGTGTGCGAACTTTTGCAATTAATTTGCAACACACTACGAACATTAAAATCAACACCATTCCATGCAGGTGTGTCACAAAGGGGAACGTGACGTCTGAACTGATATTTCATATACCTGACTTCTTTGGTTCCAACCCGAATGTTTCATGCATAACTCTTAGAGAAAACATAATTATAACTTTTCGAGAGAATGTTGTTATTGTCTAGTTGCTATGCTCTCGGGTATTGATTCGAGTTCTGAGTATCTCGGTTCTCTTTCCCACACTTCCCGGTAAGACCTTAGATTTCTTGAATTAGCCTAGACTACTGTCCTTGACTAACTAGGGAATGGTCAGAATCGGGTCTGGAGTTTCGGTTCGCGACCTATACCATTTTATAGAGGACCTTTAGGGGACCTTAAAACCGTTTTCAGTTTTTGCTATGGTTTTCTGGAACTTCAGATATCCACTTCCAAAGGCCATCCAACCACTGTTTTTCACTCTATTTGTTTCCATAAAATTTCAAGAATTCACGTGAAAACGAAAAAATGCAAAATTAACTGGAATTAGTACTGGGAGTTTCAGACAAAAATCCTTTTATCTCGAATCCCAGAAAACCATAGCAAAAATTGAAAACGGTTTTGAGGTCTCCCAAAGGTCCTCTTTCAAACGGTATAGGTCTTGAACCGAAACTCCAGACCCGATTCTGACCATTCCCTAGTAAGTGGACTAATATCAAAAATATATTCATTTTTCGATCTCTGAAACCTTTTTTTCCTCTAAAAGATTAATCTAGGCCCGAGAATCCAAAAATACTCCTATAGACCCCAACGGATTCATTTTTTCCGGGTAAGCGGACGTGAGGAAATCGACAGGTGCACATCGGAAATTGAATTGCTTTGTGACTGAAAAGCGTTGTTTTTTCTCTCCCCTAGCTACTAAACCCTATGATTTAATAACTTCAATTACATTCTCAGAAACAGTTTCTTCTAGCTTTCTTCTTGAAATTTTTGTTTTTGTGATCTTTTTGTGAATTCTTATTCATATCGAGGACAATAACAGAGGGGCGGGAAAGTCAAATGACGTCAGGGAAATGATCTTGAAAATAGTTTTTTTTGAGACATAATATTTATATGTATTTCAATTAGAATGGTTAGATCTCTATTCAAGCAGAAATTGTGAGGCCGGTGAAAGTTTTTTATGTAGACAGACAAAAACTTGGGGGAATTCGAGTTTCAAATGACTGATAAAGTCTAGAAAAAATCATTTAGGTTAGATTTAGATCATTTGAAGATGAAAAAATCTAAGTATTGTTAAAAATTCGATGATCAGTTCGTTTTCTAGCAGTTCTCACCATTTAAGCAAATTGGTTTGGCTAACCAATTTTTTTTTCGAATTTTTTTGCACTTCAACCGAAAAAATTCAGTAAAGTTCAGTCGATCCGACATATAGACAATCCCCTGTCATTCAACTTCACTCCCATTCATCTCGATTCTTATAGGAGATATCAAAAATATGTCAACTGATAAAAAATTTCTATTAACGTAAAGTACATTTTTATAGTTGACCACTTTTCTATATCTCTAATGGGAACCGAGATAAATGAAGTTGAAATTGAGTCACAAAAAATCAAAGTACCTTCAGTTTCATATACGTTTTTATTGCTTTGTCTTGTTAATTCAAACCCGGAACTTTTTTCCTCCGATATCTCAATTTTCTGAATCATCAGTATCTATCTTTTTTTTTTAATTTTTTAAACCTTTTAGAGGAGCCTGAGATTTTGCCCTTCAGTTCTGCCCATTTTCTCATTAGACTTTTCTTCATTATTTCCTTATCAAAACAACCAAAACCGGAACCACCTGAAAACGGTTTCCCTAACACCCACTCACTTCCTCGTGTTCCCTCCCTTTCACTTCCAAAAACTTCGCGATCAAAACATCAAAACATAGATGACCATGTGCTTTGCACTTCACCCACTCATTACTTTTCGCTCTTTCCTCGAATTTCGAAAATCTCTCCCTCTTTTTCTCACTCTTAATTATTTTCCTTCTTTTCCTCTACCACGATATAAATTATGTCGTCAGAGGTTTTTTCTCGTTTTCCTTCTCTCAATCTGATTTATTTCTGTCGTTGATATATGCTCTCTCTTTTCTCTTGTCGAATGATCTTTCGGAAGTCAAGTAACTGGTAACAAACAAAATACATTTTCATTTTTGACTGACGACAATCGTGGAATTGTAGGAGTAGCAAAAGTCAGAATGTTATGTGTTAAGTTAGTCATGATTGTTTTCGATTATGCCCTTTTGATAGGGGGTTGCTATGGAGATCGAGAAGGTGGTTTTTCTTGGACCTTAATCAAGTTTTAGTAGCTTTCTGGTTATTCGGCAATATTTCTAAATAGTTACATTAACGCAGGTATCTTGTGTTTTTAGAGCGTCAATAGATTTTTTTTCAAAATTTTATTAATGTGAAGACAAAAAATATTTTGTCTTTACATCTAAATTCTCTTATTCCTTTTGTTTTCATAATTATTTACCTCCTTTAAGTTCTAAGCTCAAAGCACTTTCCGCCGTTCCCAGAATGCCATAGCTAAGCTTAGTTACTAACTCAGGTAAAAAAATGTATAATAATCCAAAAAATAATTTAAAAAATGTATCATAGAATAAGGAAATTAGGAGATCTGTACACTTTCAGCGAAGTTACCTATATACAAATTTTTCTAGCTTAATACCACTGAACCCCTGAAAAAACGGCTCCCGGACATCTCGAAACCGGACGTTTCTGAACCCAAAGATCTCGCACCTGCCCTTTTCAAAACGGAAAAATCTCTGGCGTTCCCAGAATTTTTTCTCAAACTCTATTTGAAAACTCGAATATTGTCTGGTTTCGAAATGTCCGGGAGCCGAAAAAAAATTCTCAAGATTTGGAGAAGAGGGTCTTGGTAACAGTAACCCTAGATTGGCCCCTATCAAAAAATTGTCCCTAACCGTCTAGACTAATCCCGAAAAACAGTGCTCGACCAGAACCCGGAACCCAAAACCAATTTTCGCCGAAATTATTTTTTTCTTATTGAACAACATCTCTCTCTCTCTCTCTCTCTCTCTCTCTCTTCAGAGCTCTCCCCTATCGATTCCATTTCTTATCACTTCTTCTTAATTAGTTCATTTCCTATTTCTCCTCTATTCAACGTCACGTGTCGTTGAGAAAGCCTCTTGACTAACGTGGGGGCTCTTCTTGGAAAACAAAGGCTGTTGGTTGGTGGTGGTGAAGAGATCCAATTTCCACGCGATTCTAATATGGGAGGAGGAGAAGACTCGATGCTCCTCTTCAGAATTTCAATATATAGAAATCTCTTCATTCGCCATTCTTGACTCATTCAAGAAAGAGTCAAACATTGTCTTTTGCAAAAAAAATAATTGAATGGGAGAGAGAGAGAGAGAGAGAGAGAGAGAGACCATTACTAATATGACTATTACTTATTCTTTTAACCTTTTGTTGGAAGATTTTTTTTCTATGTCTAGGTCCGCTCAGAAACTCATGCTCATAATAAAGTTCTGAAATCGTTAACCTTTTTGCGTTGTACTTTTTGTCATGATCATCTTGATAAAATTACACTTTTTGTTCTTCATTAACACTTTTGGTCTTCTTCTCTCTCTCTCTCTCTCTCTCTCTCTCTCTCTATCTCTCTCTCTCTCCTTCTTCTTCCTCTCATTACCTCTGACTCTCAAGTTCTGCTTCAAGTTTCAAATCCCATTCTTATCTCCTCCTCTTTTTCTTCTCTCTCTTCTTCTCTTCCCCTTCTCCTTCTAATCTCACAAGGGTATTCATTTGAAAATACCACTGAGATAGCTTGATTACGCACACGACACTCTCTTTTCTATTTTTGATATCGAGGCTCATTTTGTTGAGTATTCATTGTGAATGATCAGCCTGGTTTCTAGTTTTTCAGTTAGGTTCAAGGAAGTCAGGACATTTTTTAGAAGGATGCTTGAATATAGGCTCTAGCTTAGTTTTCTCTGGAGTAAACTTCACTTACCGGTAAAAAATTTTTTGATATTTGCGGTTTTAGGCTATTTTCAGGGGTCTGGATCTCGGATCTTTGGTTTCCGATCACTTTGAAAAATTTTGGAGGCTTAGAACAGATCTTCATAAAGAACTTTATATTCACAGAATTTTTAAAAAATACCTCATTCTCTTTTTATTGGACGAGTTCTGAGAGACACCTGAATTTCTCCCGATTTCAGTACAAATGGCCTAAAATAGGGTGTCTCTCAGAACTCGTCCAATAAAAAGAAAACAAGGTATTTTTTGAAAATTGTGTTAATAGAAAGTTCTTTATTAAGGTCTGTTCTAAGCCTCCAAGAATTTTCGAAGCAATCGGAAACCAAAGACCCGAGAAGCAGACCTCTGAAAATAGCCTAAAAATCAACTGAAAAAAACAAATTTTCTATATACTTTTGAACGCTACTGTACTTTCTACACTGTTTTAGAGATTGCTCATTGTTAAAAGTGCATAGCTAATGTAAATCCAAAAATTCCGCTTTCTCAACTAGACTCTTATCTGAAGCAGGAACTAGCCAACCCTTGAGAATAACCTTAGCTTCTGTCTTCAGAC
Source organism: Caenorhabditis tropicalis (assembly GCA_016735795.1). Classification (NCBI taxonomy): domain Eukaryota; kingdom Metazoa; phylum Nematoda; class Chromadorea; order Rhabditida; family Rhabditidae; genus Caenorhabditis; species Caenorhabditis tropicalis. Next base: position 2,190,623 of record CM028618.1, read on the forward strand.
TTGTCACACCTCAAAGCCCTTCGATTTTTGCCGCATTTGAAAAACAGAAAAAAATTTTTTTAAAGGCTTCTTTTTACTTGTGTTCTTTACCAGAATGCTTAGCCTAGTCTCCCATAGTCTTTTGGTACAACTTTTAATTTTTTTTCTGGACTTTCTGATGCTCAAAAATTTGCTTCCCACATTTTCAAGACACCTAGTTATCTAGCTTGAATCATCTCTGACTTCATAACCAAATCACATGATCGCTAATCAGGGCCACGGTCTGTTGAATGTGATGTTCTAGAATGGTCCACTATTTCTTTTTTCTACAAACTTTTCAATTTTCAAATTTATAACCTCCTCCATAACTCAAAATCCTGAACTCTGTGATCCAGTCACCTTCTCTCTCAAATTCATTTCGAATTCTCCCACGTCTTCTTTTTCTTTTTTTTCTCCTTCTTATTCTTCAGTTTTCAGACAGCAGCACACAAGTATCGAGAAAAATGGGTTTGTGTCAGAGTGAAGAGGAGAAGGTCGGATCGCAGAAGAGTCGGGCGATCGATAAGGAGATCAAGCAGAATCAATCGAGTGAGGAGCGGACTGTCAAGTTACTTTTGTTAGGTGAGTTTGAGAGAGAGAGAGAGAGAGAGAGAGAGAGAGAGAGAGAGAGAAGTTTGCAACCTGAGGATTAAGATTAGGTTTTTGATGCTCTGCAAAGCCGTAAGAAAATAGCACTGATCTTTAGGAGACGCAGACTATCAGCAACCCTTGAAAAGAGCATTGAAATCAAGGAGACGCAGAGAAAAAGACTGTCTGCGTCTCTCTTTTGTCTCTACTTTCTACGTGTTCGATATTTACAACTTGTTATCCCATCTCTAATCCCACTATTCAAAAAAAAAATGTAGACTATCTACCTGCGTAATAAGTTTTTTTTTCGAAATCACCATAATCTGTGACAAAGAAGTAATGCCTCTCGTCAGATGACGTCGCATTGTGTATTGCATTTTGTTTGTTTGTCCCTCCCCCGAGAGAGTGCACATTTTAATGAATCCTGTACCCTGACCCCCCAAATGTTAATGACGGGGTAGAGATTAACGAGGAAATGAAAATCCATTTGCAGGAGCCGGAGAATGCGGAAAGTCGACGGTGTTGAAGCAGATGAGAGTGCTCACTTCGAAAAAGTACACGCAAGAGGAGTTGGAGACCCAGGCGAAGGTTTTTAACTGAGTAAGGGAACATTGACAAAAATCTATTTTCAGTTGGTCTACACTAACATCGTCTGCGAAATGGATCGTATCGTGAAGGCACTTCCAGCGACCGGTTTGAACTTTAAAGATCCGAAAAGAGAGGTGAGCACGCACTATTTGGTCATCGTCTGGGATTCATGCACTTTGTGGATGACGTCTGGTGAAATTTTTTATTAATAGAAATAGAAACTGACGTTGAAAATATCAAAGGGGTCAGAAAATTAAATTTCTGGAGGTGTTTATCAGATAGAGAGGGAATTAGAGACCATAAACCTAATACCTTGGTTTTGAGTTTTTTTTTCCAATAACATACCGGAAAAAATGAGACAATGTACGGTTCTGTTGTAGAATAGGGGTACCTTCAGAAAAATAGGGGTACCTTCGCTAGGTAACACTGGACTTCAAAAAAAGGGGTCCGGTCAGGCTTAATAAGCTCAAAAAATATATGAAGACCCGTATTCTTTGAATGAAACCTATTTTTTAAGGTTACCCGAAGGGGCCCCTATTTTTCTGGAGGGGCTCCTATTTTTCTGAAGGGACCCCTATTTTTTAAGGTTACCCGAAGAAACCCCTATTTTTTAAGGTTACCCGAAGGTACCCCTATTTTTTTAGGGGACCCCTATTTTTCGAAGGGACCCTTAAATTTGTACAATAGAGCCCAATGTACCAACGGAATTCCAATTTTACAAAAATTACCTTAACATGGGCAAAAAAAGTTTTGGGCCTTCCAAAATTTTAAAAAACCTATCGATCGGTCTTACGTATATTAAACCCCATATTTGACCTCTAAACTCCAAAAATGGGCTCTATTTTCAGTCGGATGTTCACATGCTCACCCTTTACATCAAAGACATGCAAAACAAGAGTTTCGCCGATGACGCCGCCGAGTTCGTTCAGGTAACCCCCCTCACCTCCGGAATTCTGTACAATCTTTTCCTTTCAGAGACTCTGGGAAGATGCATCCGTTAAAACACTCTATAATCAACGTCGTGATTATAATATTCGAGACATTGGTGACAATACTAAATAGTGAGCCCTTTTCAATTTTTTTTTCAAAATTAAAAAATTTCAGTTTCTTCGATAACATTGCAAGAATTCGAAAAGCGGATTATGTTCCCGATTCGACTGATATGCTTCTTTTGAGAACAAAGACCACGGGAATCGTTGAAGTTCAATTCGAGATTCGAAAAGTCAAGTTTAGGTAAGTAACCATGCCCTTTTATTAGAGGTAATCCGAGATTTCAGAGTATTCGACGTAGGAGGTCAAAGATCAGAACGAAAGAAATGGATTCATTGTTTCGAAGACGTCAATGCAATCATTTTTATCGCAGCTCTCTCTGAATACAACGAAGTCCTTTTTGAGGATGAGACTACGGTAATCCACGTGTCAAGAAGCCCTTTTTCATTCAGAATGATTCCAGAACCGAATGATCGAATCGATGAGACTATTCGAATCAATTTGCAATTCTCGATGGTTCCACAACACCAATATCATTCTCTTCTTGAACAAAAAAGATCTTTTCGAGGAGAAAATTCAAAAAGAGAATATTCATAAGGCTTTCCCAGAGTATCGAGGTAAACTAGAATTTCAGATGCTGCTTTTTCTGAAAAATTTATGAAAATGCGTGGGATTTTGGAAGCGCGAAGAATCTAGAGATCTTTTCGGTTTTTGAGAGAAAAAATGGGTGGGGAAGGGAACAATTAAATAATTTTTTTATTTTTTAGTCTGAAAAATGGCTGAAAAATTTCAAAAACCCGTGTGATGTAAAGTCCGCAAACACCTTGACGCAAAAATGCAGAAAACCTTGTTTCTTTTTTTCTGTTCTTCGAGCAAAAAAAATGTTTAAAGGAGGGCTGAAATAGAATTCAATAACTTGAAATTAGATGTAGTTTTTGATTCTAAACACTTTTTCTGTTGACAACTTTCTCTGAAAATGCCTCTAAATACCTTAAAAACCGGCTTGAAATGAGGAAATATGATTGTGGTGGAAGAGTTTTTGGCAACCTCGACCACAGGGTTTTGGACTGCAACAGTGGCTATTTTTCTTTTTTCTTCAAAGTTTTTAGATGTTAATAAAAGGATAAAATCTAAAACATCAAAGAAAAAATAGCCACTGGAGCCATCCAAAACCATGTGGCCGAGGTCACGGAAAACTCTTCCACCCCAATCACCTCGACGTTTTCAAAGCGGCTTTTATGGAATTTAGAGGCGTTTTCAGAGAAAGTTGTTAACGTGAAAAATGTTCAGAATTAAAAACTACATCTATATATATAAACTATGTCCGCAAACACCTCGACGGAAAAATGCAGAAAACCTTGATTTTTTCTTTTTCACAAAAAACGGTCTCATTGTTTATTTCGAGCAAAAAGAAATGTTTAAATGAATAAAAAAATTTTCGGTAGCTTGCAAAAATTCAAAAACCGTGCGATTTTTGAGGCAAAACCAAAAAATCACAAAAACCCATTTCCAGGCGAGCAAAAATACGAGGACTGCGTCGCATTCATCAAACAAAAATTCGAGACGCTCTCCAACAATCCGAAGAAGACATTCTACGTCCACGAGACGTGCGCCACCGACACAAATCAAGTTCAGAAAATTCTCGACTCTGTGATTTCAATGATAATTCAAAGTAATCTTCATAAATCTGGACTCTATTAGATCCTTTTTTCCATTTCCTCCTTGTTACGTGTCGGATTTCATCGTTTCTCTCTCTCTTTTTTGAATTTAATCAAATCACGGTTTTTGTCGTTTATTTTTCTCCTCCTCTCTAGGAATTCTCTCTTAGAATCCGTAATTTGGTGTATATTTCTACAGAATCTCTTCTCTCACTTCGAATCCCCTATTTTTGATCTACTTCCCTCCCCTTCTAACGAACCCTGTGTATCACACATTGTGTCAATCTCCCCATGTCTCCAAAAAATTCATTCTTCATTGTATCATAATTATTATTTTCCCAAAAAAAAAAGTTTCAAAAAATAAAATAAATCATGATTTTGCGACAAACGAAGCGCATCCCAGATACGAGAGCTCAATCGAACCGATTCCAAGGAGGGATTTAAATTTCTGTTCGGATGGTTCATCGAACATCCATTTAGCAGAGGCGGAATGACAATGGAGGTTGAATTTAGAGGCCACGTCGACAATGTCGTTCCCATTGAGGATCTGGAATTTTTTTTTGGGTCGGAAAGGAAAAAGCGGGCGCATCTAAGTGTCTCTAACTCTTTCTAGCCTATCTCAGCTACCGTAAAAGCTATCAAAAAGGTTTTAACTAACAAAATATAGCCGATATCAAGCTGAACATTTTGTCAGTTGACTACTTTTTTTGATCTTTCACAAAAACTGAGATATACTGCTTTGAAGTTTAAAGACTAAAAAACGGTTGTTTTCTTGGTAACCCCCACCTCTAACTCTTAAATACTTACATATTTATTATTGAAAAACATGATTGCTTTCTGACCAGTTGGACAAACCATAGACACATGTTGACATCCAACAGTGTAAGTGAATCTAGGAACTCCAAATGTGAAAGTGGTTTGTGGAATATTGAAAGCAAATTGCATATCAAAAATAGCCTGGGTCATGACAGGAGGTGGTCTGGAGCATGTGCAACCTTCTGGGTTCTCCGTAGTGGTAGTCGTTGGTAGGGTAACTCCAGTATTAGTTCCACCGTATTCAATACATCCGACTTCTGTTAAGTGTAGATCTATATCTGGTAGTTCACCGGTTTCTTGATTGATTTTGACCAGCGACTTATCCATATCGAACATTCGAATGTTTGGATAACAGAAAACAGAAGGGATTCCCTCTGCGAACCATAAAATGTGTTCCATGTTGAAGACAGCGAACCCTTGAACTTTCCCTCCTTGAGAAGCAGGGGCACCACATCGTAATGGTTGGGGATTAGTGCAATCATAATTGGAATTGAAGCTTGGAGGAGTCAACACATAATTCGAACCGGCCATTGTGGAGTTTCCGAATCTCAAACGGAATGAGTAGGTGTCCATGAAGTCGAGACGGGTACAAAGACAAGATGGAGATGGGTTGACAGCTGGTTCACACATGTCAATTTGGGACATAGCTCCAGAAAGGAACAGGGAAATTAGAAAGAAGGGAATCATGATTGGAAGGGGAAATGATTAGGGAGTGATTCCGGGAGTCGATGTGTCGGTTGGCAATCATTATCATAATTGAATATGTAATGAAAAAGAGATGGTTAGACATAGGGAACTACAGGAGGGGTGGAGTTTGGTGTCAGTGGTTGGGATATGCGGATTAGGAGGTGACATAAGGCTGGCGGAATTTTAACAAAGACATGGAGCGGATTCTGAGCAAGAAAAAATAATGCTTTTGCCAGGGAACCGCCCAAAATTAACATAAAATTCTATCTACAAATAGTAAAGTTCTGGTCAGTAACTGGGATCATCCGCTACTTTTTTCAAGAAGTTTTTTTTCGAGACTTTTTTTGCTAACCTGAATAACTGTAACCGAAAATAGCTAAATCAAGTTGCCAACAAATTTAGCCACTTGAAAAACGTATTGACTTTATTAAAATATTTGTACACATCCCGCTTAACCAGTAAATTTTTTTGTCTTAATTTTTTAATTTTTTTTTATTTTTCGGAAAATGAACCAAGGTACCTGTAAAAACTGTCAAAAATTTAAAGGCTCATCTACTGGTAAGCTTATCGCTTCAAAATTTCAGCTGAATTTACCGGTAAAGTTACCGGTAAATTCCCCGGTAAAACCTTGTAAAAAGTTCAACCCTAAAAATTTTTATATGCAAAGGTCATTGGTTTTAAACTTTATGGTTGTCCATCGGAGAGAACTAAAAAGTTATGATGAGTAATTTGGGTTAGTCTATTTTATTATTCATTCTTCTTTTTTCGTCAAAAGTTTATTTTTTTCGTCTCGAATAACATAAACAAATCGAAATGATCGGTCACAATGAGCAATGAGCCTTAATTTCGAATTTCTGGAATTCTTCCCAGTCTCTGGTCACTGACCACAACACCCAAACTTTTTTTTTCGAATCAAGTTCCTCTTTTCTCTTCTTTTCCTTCTTGCAGACTAGCAACAATTGAAGGATAATCCGTCCGTCACTTGGTTCTCATCATAAACATGACGTTTCTCAGGAGAAGAGAAGAAGAAGAACATTTCTTGTTTTGAAGTGAAAGAGAGAGAGAGAGAGAGAGAGAGAGAGAGAGAAGGAGAAGAAGACCTGCCATTTCGATTTCGATTCAGGAACGGGATTGGCTGTAGATAGAGAGAAGAATGTGTTATCACCATGACCTGTGGTTTCCAATGGTTTCGTCTTCTTCTTACTTTCTACTATTTCCCCTTATCAAATCAGTCGTTTATTTAAAGCCCTTTCGTTTTTTAAGTTTTTACTTTTCTCTGGTTTTTTTTTAGTTTTGGACCGTAACCCCCCTTCAGACTCAACATTTTCTGACGGTCAAAAGATGAAAATGGTTCATATTAGGTAGCTCTACACAGTCAGAGCATCTCAAAGTCTGTAACTGTATTATGGAAAAAGTTAATGTCCAAAAACAGAAAAATTTGGGTCTGAAAGGGGGATTATGAACCGGACTGCGTGACGGGCTTTCTTTAGGTTTGCCCAAGGGCCGTCTTTTTTTTTGGGTCGTTTTGAATTTTCGCATTACGAGCCTACGGACCACCGAATAGAGCTTTAGTTTAGGCACCCAATACACTTATATTTATTTAAACCCCCTTTCGTTTTTCATTTCCTTATTTTTTAGTTTTGGACCGTAACTCCCTTCAGACTCAATATTTTCTGACGGTCAAAAAATGAAAATGGTTAGTCATGGCGAGCTCTACCCAGCCAAGGCAGTTTTATTTTTGGGTCTGTGTTTTGAAAAAAGTTACAGTCCAAAAAGCACGTGATACGAGTCTGAAAGGGGTTTTGAACCGGACCGCAAGACGGACCTTCTTTAGGTTTGTCCAAGGGTCATATTTTTTGGGCCGTTTTGAATTTTTCCGTTGTGAGCGCACGGACCAGCTAAAAAACCTTCAGTTTAGGCACCCAATGAGTTTCTATTAATTTAAACCCCTTTCGTTTTTCAAAATTTCATTTTTCTCTTACTTGTCAGTTTTGGACCGTAGCCCCTGTTAGATTCAACATTTTCCGACCTTTAAAAAGGATAATGCTTCTTTTTGTTTAGACCCCCAATAGAAAACTATAAGTTTTTCCAGATGAACTATCTCCTGCTCCTTCCATTCCTCCTGCTCTCCGCTTCTTCCTCTAGCCTAGACGATGACGGACTACTTCAACTTCTCGAAGTGGAGATTACAAGGACACTTCGGAGTGAGCTGACCAGTGACGATGAGCTTCAAAATCTGGAGGCAAGTGGCGAAGATCCGGATGCCTATTTTAAGAAATGTAAGTTTTGGAAGGTTAGGGGGAAGGTTTTTGTTGGAAGTTTCAGCCGATTCGCCACCTGATACCACAACAACGACTACAACTACTACCACAACAGTGGCCCCTACAACCACAACAACAACACCAAAGCCAACCACCCCCAGACCACTCCAATGTGTCAATAATAGAGAATGTTTCAAGGATTCCGAGTGTCCAGCGGTAAGTATATCCGGCCCAAAATGCAAATTTTTCGTAAACTTTTGCCCCCCCCCCCCCTTACAAAAAAGCCAAACCGCAAACTGTCTCTGCGTCTCTCTGCTCTCTCTCTTCCCCCTTGTACTGTCTCTCCCCGATTGTCATTGCCTCTAAACACATGTCAACCCCGTGCTGCGATGTCCGAGTGGTTAAGGAGTTGGACTTGAAATCCAATGGGCATTGCCCGCGTAGGTTCGAACCCTGCTCGCAGCGAAGTTCTTTTTTTTTCTTTTTTTCTTTTTTCATCTTCTATTTTTCAGGGAAAATGCCTTGGAAGTGAGTTGGGAGTCTGTGATTGCAACGCATGCGTCACTAATCGAAAGTGCACCAGTGACGTGGAATGTGGAGGTCTTTGGAATTCTTGCGACTCCACGGGGTACTGTGACTGTGTCAAGGCATTCCATTCTCATGGATTCCATTTATTCATCAAGGTTTTATTGACGTTTTGCCATCAGACACAGTGCTCAACGACTTCCGATAATTGCTACGGTCTCCCGTGTCGTGTTGGAAAATGCAAGTGCGCTCCAGCGAGCAGATCAAGTCTTCCAGTCCATTATTTTAAGCCGGGAGGCAAATAATTGTTTTTTCGAAAATTATTTTAGGATAGTGTACAGAATACATAAATTCGGGTCTCATTTTTATTTTTCAATCAAAAAATCCCATTTATTCCCAATCGTACGGAGCCTCCATTTTGCCGCCGCATGATATGCATGCCTGGAAGTATACTGTAGGGTCTAGTCATGCCCTTCTAATAGAGTACCTCTGTGAGATGTCTATAAATATAGTGATAATCAACATGATCCTGATATTGAAGTTGATCAATATACGTGATTATTTTGTCGAGTATATTCCAACATTTCAGCCCTTGATAGGCATCCTTCGGCTTGCTACGCACCTCTTCCTTCGCCTTACACACCGTTCCCTTATCCTGATTTCCTCTCCATTGAAGTCCATTCGGAAGAATCAAATCGAGGAGGAGATAAAACCAACTCTCACAATCGTCTTTCCATCCGAGTTCGATTCCTTTGTGACATGCCATCGACGCGAATTTGATGGTCCCCTTGAAGCGGACAGTCACTCGAGGCGTTTTCAATTCGTTCCGATCGTTTAGGATTTTACGAGAGATTCCGAAATCTAGGATGTAGATCTGAAAAAAAGAGAGAAAGGTTTCTAATTCATGGAGAGGGGTTGGCTTACTGTATGCGATTTTTTGTCGGCGCCACACGCGTAATTCGCCGGTTTCAGGTCACGGTGAATGTAGCCGTATTTGTGGAGATCTTCGCAGGCTTCCAGGCATTGTAGGGAGGCACTTAGAGCCGTTGGAGGGGAGAATGCCTGAATATGATCGGTAAATCGATGTTTTTCGATTTTATCAAATTTCGGTAGGACCCTAGGGTGGTCAGTTTTTTGGTCGGCACCTTGGCCGGCACCTTGGTCAGACCCTGGGCCTGTACCTTGGCCGGATCCGCAGAGGACCTTGATCGGCACCTTGGCGGGCAACTTGGTCGGTACCTTGGTCGGACCTAGCCAGACCCTTGGGCCGGACCTTTAGTGGATACCTTGGTCGGCCCTCCTGTCGAACCTTCGGGCAACCCTTCAGCCGGTACCGCGGTCGGACCCTCATCCGCACTGTATCCGGACTTTTCGGAACTTGCCCGGATCTTTGTCAAATTTTAGTCGGATATTTGAATATTCCTGGTTGGAGTCTTGGTAAGTACCTTCCTCGGTATCTTGGCCGGATTCTTTGTCCAGCCCCCTATTTTCTTTGTCCAGCCCCCTAGACCCTTGGCCGGTACCTCAGTCGGTACCTTAGTCGGTACCTTAGTCGATACTTTAGTCGGACGTTAGTAGGCCCTTGGTTAGACCGTTAGCCGGCACCTTGGTCAGTTTTTTGACCGATACCTAGGTCGGGCTCGGACCCTTTGACGGACCCTTCGTCGGACCCTATGTCGGGCCATAATCGAACTCTTTATCGAACCCTTGTTCGGACCAGTGTCCTTACCCCAAGCCAACCCGCTAAACCCCACTCATCTTCCCCCTTTTCTTCTTTAAATCCGCCAAACTGGCTCCGGCCAATTCCATAACCAAGAAGAAGTACCCCTCCTTATCCTTCTTTCCACGATCCACAATCTCTGTGAAATGCGACGTTTTTCTCTCCCCTGACACCAATTTCAGAATCGCAATCTCCATTTTCAGTTTCGACGGTTTCGTTTCACTCTTCTTCTCCACTTTCAACGCGTACAACTTCCCCGTTTTCGATTCTTTCACTTTGTAAACCGCACCGAATCCGCCTTCTCCGAGCAGTTTTTCAACTACGTACGTCGCTTTTTTGCTGGTGATTTCATGACCCTAAAGGATGAGAGAGAGTGGAAATTGAAGAGACACAGAGAAAACTAACTGGCTTAAAGTCCACGTCCTCTTCTCCAGGGTCTACGGACATTATTAAATCAAAGAATGCAAAATTGAAAGATAGTGGAAGATTTTTCGAAATGATTCATTTCTGGAGTATTGGTACAAAGTTAATGAAATGAGAAAATTAATAACACGTTTTTATAAGAAAAAAAAATCAGAATGGTCTAGGATGATCAAGAAACTTTTTTCCAACCGGATACAGGCTCATTTTTCGCGGATTTCGCAGACCACACTGCCGTCTGCTAAAGAACCCATTTTGTTGCTGACACTATCGAGATCTTTCCATACAGCAATACATAGAAAATCGTCAGATGTAACAGCAGCCGCAATAATCATTCCATCATCTCGACGATAAGCGGGGACTCCACTTCCGAACTCCACATAAAAGCTACTTCTGAAAGTAGATCCATTATAATCAGTACTATGATCTTCTCACTCACCGTTCAGAGACCATCGATGTCTCTACAGTAATCCTTTTATCCTGCAGACCCTCGAAAACAATTTCATTGTTAAACGGGTCGACGAAACCGATTTTCATGAATTCAAAAGCGCTCATTTTGTGATCAAACCAATTTTTCATAACTCTGTTGATTCCTTGATTTCTTATTCTTGCCATAGATATAGTTACAGTACCGTCCAAAAGGTTGTTGACTTTTGGTTTTTTCGCTCTAACTTTTCTGAATCTTATCGGTTTGACCTGAAATTTTGTGACAAAATTACTCAGGTTTCTAGTTGTTGATTTCATAATTAAAACCGTTGAAAATTTAAAAAATTTGAAAAAAATCGAAAATTTTGGAAAATCCTCAAAAAGCGAAATTTTGGTAGTTAGGTTTTGAGACCTCCGGTGAACCGGGAAACGAAAAAAAAGGAAAAAAAGAAATTGAATCCAGATTATCACATACTCAGAAAGATTTTTGATTAATAACATGATGATATTTTTTCCACATAAAATCCAGAAGAGGGTGGATCTGAGAGATACGGATCCATGGGCATATGGACTTGAATTCATCCGATTTTCATCCAATTTCGACTTTTACATTTCTCCAAACTACCTCAAAATATACTACAAGATGTGTACAATTCTATTCAAATCTGAAAATCGACTTGAGAAATCCAGAAGAACCACTCGGTGACGTTGACTCCATACTTTGATGTTCTATGAAAGGAGTCTCGACTGTTGTCGAGCTGAAACACGGCCGATTGTCAAAAATTCGTGCATTCCCGATGTGTCATCTTGTTTTCCAAGGTGTTTTCCACGATTTCCGAACCATTATTCCTGTGGATTGTCTCAGAATTTGTCTTTGAGGCCCATGGAATCTTCCACACCTCCTCATCCAAGCTTGCTTGTTTGGATCTGGTACCTAGGGGAGAGGTGGCATCTGAAGGGACGGCAAATTCACTTGATACCGTCCGAACCAAGCTTATTTAACTCAAAACTATCGCTGCAGACTTGATTTTTCAACTCCTGATCTCCCCAATTGACATGAGTTTCTGCCTGTGGATCCATTATGGTGTGGTGAGAATTTTGTGGGACTCAAAGACAAATTCTGAGACAATCCACAGGAATAATGGTTCGGAAATCGTGGAAAACACCTTGGAAAACAAGATGACACATCGGGAATGCACGAATTTTTGACAATCGGCCGTGTTTCAGCTCGACAACAGTCGAGACTCCTTTCATAGAACATCAAAGTATGGAGTCAACGTCACCGAGTGGTTCTTCTGGATTTCTCAAGTCGATTTTCAGATTTGAATAGAATTGTACACATCTTGTAGTATATTTTGAGGTAGTTTGGAGAAATGTAAAAGTCGAAATTGGATGAAAATCGGATGAATTCAAGTCCATATGCCCATGGATCCGTATCTCTCAGATCCACCCTCTTCTGGATTTTATGTGGAAAAAATATCATCATGTTATTAATCAAAAATCTTTCTGAGTATGTGATAATCTGGATTCAATTTCTTTTTTTCCTTTTTTTTTCGTTTCCCGGTTCACCGGAGGTCTCAAAACCTGACTACCAAAATTTCGCTTTTTGAGGATTTTCCAAAATTTTCGATTTTTTTCAAATTTTTTATTTGTTTGTGAAGTGGCCAAGAAGCTTCAACTGCCGTGTCTTCTGATTGTTCAATATAATCTTGCTATCTTCAACGCTAAGTCGATAATGTCCGGATACTGATACATCAACTTTTTGAAACGACTTTTCTACTGAATCGAGAGTCCAGAGACATTCGTATCCAACATTTAAACAAAAGGAATCGACATGGAAAAGGTCAGAAACGTAATTAATCAAATGATTAAAACCATTTCGAATATCATCACAGTGAAAGTTGTATCCTAACGAATCGGTGAAAAATGAATATTTCTGTCCTTCAATATCGACTTTTTCAATACGAATAGGAACCAATACGAATAGGAACTTTCATTATGATACTACACAACCAGGATTCTTTCTGCGTCTCTAGCGTTATGATTGGGTCCCAGTGGCACATCAACACCATTTTCAAATTCATTAGACCCTTGAAATTGAATTTTACATGTCTATTGGTTTTTTTGGAGCAGAGTGAGAGAAGGAACCTGAAAAAGGTCATGAAACATACAGTAGCGTTCAAAATTATATAGAAAAATCGGTTTTTCAGTTGATTTTAGCGGTTTTGGGCCATTTTCAAGGGGCTGGTTTTCGGATCTTGGGTTTCCGATCGCATTGAAAATTTTTGGAGGCTTAGAACAGACCTTAATAAAGAACTTTATATTCACAAAATTTTTAAGAAATACTTCATTCTCTTTTTATTCGACAAGTTGTGAGAGACACCCCATTTTCGGTCATTTTAGTACTGAAATCGGGAGAAATTCAGGTGTCTTTCAGAACTTGTCTGATAAAAAGAGTATGAGATATTTTTTGAAAATTGTGTGAATGTAAAGTTGTTTATTAAGGTCAGTTCTAAGCCTCCAAGAATTTTCTAAACGATCGGAAACCCAAGATCCGAGAACCAGACCCCTGAATATGGCCCGAAACCTCTAAAATCAACTGGAAAACAATTTTTCTACATTCTTTTAAACGCTACTGTATAGAAAGATAGGGTAACTTACAATTCCTTTAAATTTAGAAACTCAAATAGTTCCCGTAATACAAGTTGTGGCAATTGGAGTAGTCTGAATGGAATAGACATTTTAAAATGAAAAAGACAAATTAAACTGAAGACGGACCCCAATCGATGGTACTAAACAAAGAGTGGTACGATGCTCCGCGGTACTGTATAAGGTGTCACTAAAATGGAAAGTCCAAAATCTAGTTCAAAATGTTGTACTTCGTCCAGAGTCTCACCTGATCGGTTTCCCCCGTCCACTTTTCCGCATTTTAATCCGATTTCCTCACCCACTCTTCCCCTTTTTATCAGTGTCTCTCTACCCAGAAACATTCGAAAAGCTGACAAATTCCAACAAATGATTCTATAAAAAGGAAATTGATAACTCAAAAACTAATCATGTCTGTTTTCTTTGTCTTCCTCCTCTCCACATTGGCCCTTTCGGCAGAAGGAGGTGTCACCTGTGACTTGACAACTAAACCTGCCACGTGGGCGACGATTACGGCGAAAAATGTGTTTTTCAATGCGTATGAGCCGGATAATTATTTCAATACCCCCGGTTTCTGTGTCAATGTGAGTTTTCAGAACTGGTGAAGCTGGAATATTGGAATCTTTCAGAACGATTTTATGAGTCACACCCTCGTCTATGAGTCCCATGTGAAATTGGCTAACCCGTCGGCTAAGGTGCAACATGATACCGCCAGTAACACTTTTGGTGAGTGGATTTTTTCTGGGTCAAGGTCGGGGGAACTTGAGGGTGATGGTCGTGGGTCGGTCGGTCTGGCATCGGTTCGGGACAGACATGGGTACTGACCCCAAACCAGGGTGAACCCAGGGTAGGTACGGAATTGGTCCGGGGTAGATCTGAGTAATTCCGGTGCCTGCTAGGTATAGCGCATACCGTATGGGGTTGAAATTAATAGGTCTGAAGTCGGCAGAGTCAGAGTTAGTACAGGTTCGGTCCAAGATAGTTTAAAGGTTTAGAGTTAGCCTAGTACCAGTCCCGTACTGGGTTCGTACTTCACGGTCCCAAGACTGACCCACCCAAGGCTCGGGGTTGGTCCAAAATTTTTCTGGGGCCTACTCAATGCATTTTTCGATTTCTAACGCCTCTTCAATGTCTATCCGAGGTCATTCTTGGTGTCAGCAATGATTTTTACGCGCCCATCGCTTCTTCCCGCTTGACACAGAATTTTCGAAGTACTGACTCGCTCTGTGAATGCGTTAGGAAATTTTGAAAAATTCTGGAAGTGTGGCTACTATACCTAAAAAATTAAAAAACTGAAAAAACTGGCTATACCTAAAAAATTCCTTAATTGAAAAATTCTAAAAACGTCAACTCCACCATTCCAAACCACAAAATTTGCAGACAACTCCCGAATCAACTGTGGAACCAACGACACACGCGTCCAATACTGTCAATCTCACTGCTCGAACAAACAACTCGAAACTCTGATCGTCTCCACTGCCGTTATCAATGGAAGTCTTCCACTGTCGACCGCTCAACAGGTGATTTCATGATGCCTGCCTAGTTCTCAACTCTATTTTTAGGTATTCCGTACTCTGGGCTCTCCAAATGACACATCAATTGCTTCTATTCAAGTGGATTTGAATGCTCAGAATTTGAAAATCGATTATGATTACTATGACGACGCAAATTTCTGTTCTGTGTTCGTCAGAATCAAGAACCCGACCATGTTCCCTTATGCTCTTTTTGTGACTGTTCAGAAGATTTTGGGTGTCTGAATGATTTATCTTCAATAATGAAATTGAATTAAAAATTGAAAAATTGAAAAATAAATTAATTTCTCTTTGGTACAATTGTAATCGGAATGGATTTCGGTTGTTGTTCCTGATTCTTTTCGTATTTGACAGTAAGAACCCCGTTGTTGCTCAGCTCAGATTTAATTTGTTCTGGACGAACTCCCGTTGGCAGATTATACTTCCGGACGAAATGACGTTCAACCTGAATATATATATAAGTGCATCCTAGAGGGGCTTCGTCTGCTAGCACTAATCTCGGACATCCGGACTCACCTGTCCGTACTTATCGGTCTTCTCGGCGTGCTTTCCCTCAATAATCAACTGGTTGTCAACGATATTGACCTTCAGTTCTTCTGGTTCGAATTGCGAAACATCAACCGACACATTGTATTCCTTGTCACTGTCGATGACGTCGATGGCATCGCCCACACGGTGTCCGGTCAGCATTGTCTGGTCTGCCCAGTACGGGCGGATCATATGACGATCGAAATCCACGTCGTCGAAGAATCTGCTGAGAGTTATGCTTCGATTTTGCAAAGTTTAGGGGTTGGGACCAGAAAATAATGGACTCTTCTACCGGTCAGAAATTCGAAAAAATAATTTTTATCGGTTTTTTCTTCTAAATTCCACCGGTGAACTGCGCTAAAAAATTAAATTCTGCAAAATCAGCAAAAAATCGGTGAAAAATCTGCCTTTTTTAAAAACCTTTTTTACCGGTAACTTTTCTAAATTGGAAAATAATGAATTCTCGATATTCTACCAGTCAGAAATTCGAAAAATAATTTTTGGATTTTTTTCTTCGAAATTCCACTGGAAAATTCCGCTAAAAAATTAATTTCTGCAAAATCAGCGAAAAATCAGCGAAAAATCAGCGAAAAATCAGCGAAAAATCGGTGAAAAGTCAGCGAAAAATCGGTGAAAAATCGGTGAAAAAAATCAGCGAAAAATCGTTGAAAAAAATCGGTGAAAAATCAGCGAAAAATCGGTGAAAAATCAGCGAAAAATCGGTGAACCTTTTTTACCGGTAATTTTTTAAATTGGGTTCTTATTTTTTAAAATTCTTACCGATGATGATTGAAAAATGGAGAGAACGGGGCTGGGAATCGGCGATCCATTTTTGAACGCTGAAATTTAAAATTTCGAAATGAAAAGAGAAAGTACAATGGGTCGTCTCTCTCTTCCCTTTTTCTACTCATTTTCCTACTACTGTTCCTATTATCCTCTGAGCAAATACACCCACACGACGGGGTGGGGTTGCTTTTCGAGAAACTTCGAAAAAAAGTAAAAAAAAAGAGGAAAAGGTTTCGAAATTGATGACCAAAACATAAAGGGAATTTGTTTAAGAAATTAACAACAAAATGGAACTTTGGGGGAAATTCGGGGTGTGGCTCTTTTGCTATCGGTTTGGAATTTTCGAGAATGTCGAATTTTTTGAGGGGGAAAGAGGAACTGATAACAAAATATGCTTTGGCAGTTGTAAATTCCAAAACAAGAATGACAAAAATTTTCCGATACAACTAAAAAAATTTTCTAAATCGACTACCGGAAATCCAGGCCTAAAGTTTGGGGTGGTCTCAAAAAAGGGAAGGGGGGTTGACAAAAAAGTGACTATAAAAGGGGCGAAGCCTAAATTTTAAAAAAATCTTACAAAAACTGCTTCCTTTTCAGCGAAAAAATCTCGAATGACTTCTAGAAAAAAATCAGAATTGGGTCAAACTCCCTCCCCCATAAACCCTATTTATAGTGCTGAAACACTGAAATTCCAGTCAACACCCTCCTCAAAACCAACACTATTTCGCCTTGTTTCAAATTTGCAATGTAAATATAAAATAGAGTACACGGAAAACAATTCGTCTCTCTCGCAAATGATGTGGGTATCGAATGACGAACACGCTCAAAAAAATGGATCGGAAAATGGGTCATCTTGATTTTTGTGAAAGAGAGAAAAGGAAAAGGGAACCGACGAGAGGAGTTTGATAAGGATTATTTGTGGGGTGTGGTGGGGTGGAAGAGCGGGTTAAATGAGTCAGAAAGGCGAATGGAGCATGACGGCAAAAGAGTCAAGCGGGTTCTGAAACGCTTAAAAAACTGGACGGTGCCCTTGTATTACAGGTTCAACGTTTCAGGGTTCGGCGTCTAATTTTCTGTGGCTAGCACTACGCAGGTTAACTAGACTAAACTCATGAAGGTTAGAAACCCCTTGCTACCGTACCCCTATCCAGAAATATGAATCAGCATCTCTAACATGCTATATTCAAATGTTGCGGGAGGCGGAAAAACCAAAAAAGCTGTAAGGTTTCCCTTCCCGGATTAGGCGGCAAGCGTAGTCTCAAACTTAAGTGCCCCCCCCCCCCCAAAAGATATAAAAAGACTGGAAAGATCTAGCAGACGCCTGAAAGATGAAGCACTTTTATACGATGTCTCTAGTTTTGCTGCTTATGGTAAGTTATATTATATAGGCTCTGTTTAAAAAAATAGGTTTTTAGTTTGTGCCTGTGAGCCCTCAGGTGGCTACTGGCACTACTGGAAATGTGATTCGATTGGGGTTCATTCATTGTCGGGACTATCAGAGTGCACCTATTACTGTTGGGTATCGGACATCGGCTTCTGCCGCTTCGATTGCGGTGGATAGGTTGAGAAGAGAAGGATTGATGGCTGGTTGGGAGTTTAAGTGAGTGGTTTTTAGTACTCAGATTCTGCATTATTTCCTCTAATTATTTTTTGCATTCTTACCTCAAATCGTTTTTTAAAATTTTTTTCTCATTTTGGTTTTCATTTTTGCACTGTAGCTGACATGAGTCACGATTAAGAACCTTCCTCTAACGTGTCTATAGTTCTAGAGCGGTCCCAGTTCTGACGTAGTGGGGACTACAGTATTGGAGTCACCGTAGTTTGGTCATGCTAGAATTTTTGACGTGACCACAGTTTTCGCGTATCCTGGCTTATAGAGTGGTCACTATAATGAGGTCTATAGCTTTTACGTGACCATAGTTTTACGTGACCATAGTTTTTACGTGAGCATGGTTTTTACGTGATCGTTGTTTTTACGTGATCATGGTTTTTACGTGGCCATGGTTTTTACGTGACCATGGTTTTTACCTGGCCATGGTTTTTACGTGGCCATGGTTTTTACGTGACCATGGTTTTTACGTGACCATGGTTTTTACGTCACCATTATTTTTACGTGACCATTATTTTTACGTGACCATAGTTTTTACGTGACCATAGTTTTTACGTGACCATAGTTTTTACGTGACCAAGGTTACCACCAAGTGTCTGGTATGGTTACAGTTTTAACGCATCTACAGTTTGGTCGTAGCCTGGTTTTAATTAAGACACATTGGCACCCATTTGACTTCGACTTGGTCTTAACCTAACCCCACGTTTAAAGTTGCTAGTTCTGTGCTGTGGACTAGTCAGGATTTTTCTCTCTCTCTCTCTATGCCACGGGTAACTATCCCTCTTTCCAGTTTCACCATAGTGTGGGACGACTGTATTGAATCGGAAGCCGCTGGAAAGACAGTTGAACTTATTGAGAAACACAATGTTGATGTTATCATCGGACCAACTATGAACCAACGTAACCCCATACCCTCTTATCAGGTCCCTACCCCTTGTTCCAGCTACCCTCGCCTCATTCATAGTCTCCAACTATTACAATCGCCCTGTCATTGCTTGGGGTCTTGTAAATGCCGCTCAATTAGATGACTTCGAGAGATTCCCAAACGCCGGAATCATGTCGGCTGGACAGCGGAGTCTCGGAGTGGCAATCAGGGCGGTTCTTTCGGAATACGGATGGAATCAGTTTGTGTTTGCCTATTTTACAGAGGAAGATGCCGAGAAATGTGTGACGATGAGGAATGATCTGCAGGTGGGTTACTGTAGATTTAAATTTAGATTTGGGTGGTTTTCAGCAAGTAGTCTCGTATTTTGGTGACATAATTCTGGCGTATTCTATTCAAGTAACGGATATTTCTAATGATGGAATGATTGCTGCCCTAAGGAAAATTGAATCAAGAGGAAGAAGTTAGTCGGGGGGTTCTGGCCTCTTTTAATCACCTTGGTTACAGTAATCGTGACGTGTATGAAGGACGGTATAGGTCTGCGTCGGAAATGGGTTTTGGCTGCCGAGGAAGCGGGGATGATTGGGGACGAATACGTCTATATTTTCTCTGATATCAAGTCAAAGGGATACTGTAGGTAGAAAATATCTAGATAAGTTTATAGGGTATGTTCCAGATGTGCCACTTCTCGGTGGCGGAGAGCGTCCTGCATGGATTCCTTCCACTGGCGCTGATGAAAACACAACGAGAGCGCTGAAGGCATTCAAGAAGTCCATCTTCGTTTGTGACGTAAGTGGCGGGGGATACTGTAGGGAAGCTTTATCTCATAAGGAAACATTTGCGTGTGTAGCCTAATCCGTGCGTCTCCGCCTGATCTCATCAAAGGGAAGCCACCCAAGAAGTCCAAAAAGTCACGCATTTTTCCAGATGATGGGACAGGGATCAATTGCAACCAACTACACAATTTTCGGTCAGGAAGTAATTGCCCGGATGAAAGAGGCTCCCTATTTTTGTACAGATGACTGTGAAGGCAAGAATTATTCTGTGGTAGGTATAGGCTAGAAACTATAGAATAACACAGAGGTAAACAGGGAGGAAGCCTCATAGGCGGACAGGATTAGAAATGCTTTTGGAGTGTGATCAAAAATTGTTTTTTATCTGTTTATTTTGGGAAATGGATACCGTAATCTAGGAGAAGACTCCAGAAAGCAGGGATACTGTAGTTGAGGCTCTCAGGTATCTCGAAATAGGACATTTGACATATAGAATACCAGTCGGTTGACACCGCCTAACGTCGGTTAACCTCCTGGGGATAGCAGCAGCCGACATCTCGCGGGTTCCGCCGCCCAATGTTTTTTCAGTGTTGTTGACGAAAAACAGCTCTAGATGTCGTCAAAGTGATAATTTTGGAAATCTGAAAAAACGGGTAACATCTCGGACAAATTCTCTATCGATCTATATAAGTTTTGTCAAAAAAAGTTCAAGGGCGGATCCGCTAGGGCTTGCGACCAACAGACACACACACAGACGGACAGAATCTTCTGATTGTTATTAGTAAAGATTGTAGGGAGCCGTATTTACTGGGCTCCCGGTCAAAAAAAACAAGAGAGGGGGCGGAGCTTAAATTCTAGAACATACCGGATTTTTAAGCCCCTTAAAAACTCAGGCTGCCACGTATTCTGGCCAACTTCACGACGCCGTCTACGCCTACGGAGTAGCCCTTGACAAAATGCAAAAAGCTGGTCAAATGGCCAACTACCGTAACGCCTCTGCGTTCATGCGCTTTTTCCCCCAACAATTTGTCGGAATGTCTGGAAATGTGAATATAAATGATAAGGGAACCCGTAACCCGACTCTTTTTTTGCTCTCGTTGGACGAGAATGGAAACAGTTCCCTAAGAGCGACAATTTATGTGGAGAACATGAGCGCGGTAGGAGGATAGCTATCTATGATAGTTTATATTGACCTGTTTTTAGACCTTTTCTCCATTGTATACTGATGAGGGTGTTATGTGGAGTTCTAGGAAAGGAAATGTGCGACCGAATGATGTGCCGACTTGTGGATTCACTGGAACAGGGGTATCACAGGGTTACTGTATCAAGGAACCTGATTAAGTTTCAGTGCCCCAAGTCATTCGTCGAGGAGTATTTAGTCTGGGTAATCGTTGCCGTGGTCGTCTTATTTTTGGCTCTCTGCGCAGCTGGCTCAGGAATCTATTTCTCGATTAAAGCCCGTCGAGATGAAGTCGAAAGGCTCAATATGCTCTGGCAAATTCCATTTGTGCATCTTCATCAGATTAATGTAAATTTTCCAGAAAATTTTTAAAAATCAAAAAATTTTTAGTCCAAGCAAAAAGGAAAGACTGAGCACAGTGTCCGAAGTCTTCAAAGTGGCACCAGCACAATGTCATCGCGGACCACAGTCTCTTTTAAAACCGAGACCCGCAATTTTCTGTTTTATAGTCTTCAAAGAGAGTCTGATTACGAGCCGGTGGTCGCTAAGAAGCATGCGTACCGCCCGAGACTTGACGATGAGAAATGCGCGTTTATGAGATCGGTAGGGGATTTTTTTTTAAATCAAAGACAATTTTTTTTAGCTTCGCACGCTGGACCATGACAATTTGAACAGGTTCATTGGCTTGTGTCTCGACGGACCGCAAATGCTCTCTGTTTGGAGATTCTGCTCCAGAGGGTCGATGGCAGATGTCATTTTGAAGGTAGGCAGGTGCCACCTGGGTAACGGGCTAATTTTCTGGGTTACAGGCTACCATTCAAATGGATAATTTTTTTATTTATTCTTTGATCAAGGATATTGTTCATGTAAGTTTTGACGTTATTGCTCATCTTAAAAAATCCTTCAGGGCCTAGTCTTCCTCCACGGCTCTATCGTCGGGTGCCACGGAATGCTCACCTCTAAATGTTGCCTCATCGATGATCGGTGGCAAGTAAAAATCTCAAACTACGGACTCAAAGATCTCCGATCGATTGAGATGTACGAGAAGAAAGGTTGGTTTCTCAATAGAGCGCACTTTCGATAGCAAGAATCTTTAGATCTTTTGTGGAGTGCCCCTGAGCTTCTCCGCGAGGAAAATATAAAGGGAACCAAGGAAGGAGATGTCTACAGTTTGGGTATCATTTGTGCTGAGCTTATCACCCGCAAGGGGGTGTTTAATATGGAGGATCGGAAAGAGGACCCCGAGGAAATAATTTATTTGTTGAAGAAAGGAGGAATGAAGTCTCCGAGACCGGATCTGGATTACGATCATACCATTGAAATCAATCCGGCACTGGTATTACCCGACTCCGCCCCTTCCTCTAATAGAATACTTTTAGCTTCATCTTATCAGAGACTGTTTCACTGAACGACCCTCCGAAAGACCGCCCATCGAGACAGTGAGATCCCAGCTAAGAGGAATGAACTCTAGTCGGAATGATAATCTGATGGATCACGTGTTCAATATGCTAGAGTCTTATGCTTCATCTCTAGAGGAAGAGGTCTCCGAGAGGACCAAAGAATTGGTGGAGGAGAAAAAGAAAAGTGATGTCTTACTGTACAGAATGTTGCCAAAGTAGGAAAATCGCTTGGTTGGATAAATGAACCAATTTTTGATTTTTAAGGACCGTAGCGGACAAGTTGAAGTTGGGACAAACTGTGGAGCCTGAAACTTTCGAGCAAGTCACTATTTTCTTCTCGGATGTCGTTCAGTTTACTACTCTTGCTAGTAAATGTACCCCGCTTCAAGTGGTTAACTTGTTGAATGATCTGTATACGATTTTTGATGGAATTATTGAGAGGCATGATGTTTATAAGGTAGGGGTCAAAAGCTATAAGGTTAAGGGGTACATTCAGGAAATTTTGGAATTCCTAGACACCGTTTATTTGACGAAACCTTTTGAAAACAAATAATTGTTCATAACGGCCCATTTTTCCAGGTTGAAACCATCGGAGACGGTTACCTCTGCGTATCCGGTCTCCCACATCGAAATGGCAACGAACACGTCCGCCAAATCGCTCTGATGTCTCTCGCATTTCTCTCGAGTCTCGAATTCTTCCGAGTCCCCCACCTACCCAGTGAACGAATCAATTTGAGAATCGGAATGAATTGCGGATCGGTGGTGGCGGGGGTCGTCGGTCTCACCATGCCACGTTTTTGTCTCTTTGGGGATGCAGTGAACACCGCGAGTCGAATGGAGAGTAATGGAAAACGTGAGTGTACAAGGGGTTACTGGGCCTTGATCAAAAAGGGTTTTCAGCCGGGAAAATCCACTTATCCGCGGAAGCAAATCGTCTTCTGACAGAAGTCGTCGGAGGGTTTGCTACGGAGTCTCGTGGAGAAGTGATCATAAAAGGGAAAGGAGTCATGGAGACATTCTGGTTACTGGGACCTAGTTCCGGGGCTGTGCCTGCCAGGAAACCTGCTAAACCGAAAAAGGTGAGTGTTGGGGGGCGGGGCAGGGAAGTCTGGTTAAGATGTATGAGGAATTTCAGATCGAATCGCTTCAGAGACAGGAGACACTCAAGTCGGATGAGATTCTTAGTGACTGATTATTTGAATCTGTTATTTTTATTTTATTTTGGAACTTCACTCTATTTTTGAAGGAATCGTTTTAGCCGCGACGCGCCTCTCCTCTTGTACATAATCGTTATCTCTTATATATATTTTTGAAAGCATATTATTAGGTCGAGCCAAAAGTTTTGCATCACCTTTTGTTTTTTTGTCGTAAAACTTCAGTATAACTCCTAAAACAAGTTACGCTTGTGGTTTATGAAGATATGCATGTGGACTATATTTCCACGAAATCTGGGCTCAATGACGCTTTTGTGCAGTGAACTAGGTCAACTTTGCCAAGGTACCCTTATTTTCTACTTTTCGGGTATGAACTCCAGATTCAGGCGGTTTCAAGCACTGAGGTCTATGATTATAGTTAGCCAACAAGGTCCACTTCTCATCCCAAGTGATCATTTGAAGAAGTTTTGTTGTCATTCTCCAATATGTCGAAAATGATCATGGAGCCCCTGTAGTTGGGAGGCCGACAGATCACAATGGTACGGAAGTTGGAGTTTTGCAGGAGAACAAGAAACTGCAGAGTCAATCCATTGGCATATTATGATAGTACTTGAGTCTATTTACAAAATTTTTAATTAGTGGTTCAGGGTCCTCTTCAACCAGTGTAACTAAATTGTCTTCATAAAACACCTAATTTGGAAAATTCGTTCAATTCTAGTTCTCTATTCTGAAGCTTTCAGAACAAACAGATTATTGTTGCTTCATTAACAGTGATGGGACCCTACAATAGGCTATTGTGAGCCTCGGTTTGTGCTGCCATAGAGTCTTTGCGGGATTTACTCAAAAATACCAATCAGAATGGTCATTGGCAAAGTTGACCTAGTTCGCTGCACAAAAGCACCATTGAGCCGAGATTTTGTATAAATGTAACCCACATGCATACCCTTATGAACACCAAACATGATTCGTTTTAGAAACCTTACCGTAGTTTTATGACGAAAAAACTAAAAGTGATGCAAAACTTTTGGCTTGACCTAATACTAAAATATTTTTTATCAGTTTTTTTCAAATCTTTTCATAGGCAAGAAGCATTTTATATTGTTCGAGAAGTTGTCGACGTGGAAATTGATGGGGTTCCTGTTGTGGGAATAGAGGTTGACGAGGAGCTGTATGTTCCGCATAACTGAAAAAAATATTTTGATTAATTCTTTCTCTCTCTCTCTCTCTCTCTCTCTCTCTCTCTCTCTCTCTCTCTCTCTTTCTCTCTCTCTCCCTCTCCCTTACCGAATACAAAATATCCAAACTTCTGACCCGAACCCCTTCCAGCAACTCCAAAAACTGAGAGTACGGACATATCTGAAGGCACCCTGGAATTGCCAGTGGATACGCGGTGGTTGTGGAATTCTTGTAGAATAGTTGAACAGTATCATCATCATATAACTCGAAGATTACGGTAGCTGTGTAAGGAACCAACTGGTCATTTGACACGTTGAGAGCGTAAAGAAGAGCCGAGAGAGTGCCGTCGTGCTGGAAAAAATTCTGGTTGCTAATTTTTGGGGTCTTCTTACCGAGGAATACATAATAGCGTTCTTTGTCGTCTTATTCGCCTTCAAGTTCTCCATGTTCTCCAAAAACTGATTGACCAACATTCCTCCCCGAAACTTTGCTTTTGTGGGGGAATTGAACTCCTGATTCCGTGTTATTCTTTTCAGTTCTCTGATGTGATCCATGATAGTGGTTCCATTAAACACCTGATTCAACCAACTGGGTTGCGGCATGTTGTGATCGATCTGAACAATGTTTTATATATGGAATCCTGTAAACTCAGATACCTCTCTCTGAATATCATAAAGATCATTGATGTTCCAGAAATCGATTGATTCCATTCCAGTCGTATTCTGAAGCCATTTGAACATTTGACCGTATTCCGTGTTGATCTGAGCAGCAAGAGGGGCTTCTTCATTGGAGTTTGCCAGGTCGTAGTTTGGACATTTCACTTTTGTTGGGCGGAGGATCTAGAAGAAGGTTAGTGAAAAAGAGGATCTTCAGTGAAACTGAAGGGGGGTACCACGCTAAGCATTCAGGTAGCGAACCCAAGCCTGGGGCAAACTTTAAAGGAGGACTGAACTGGAGTTCAATAATTTGTCATTATATGTAGTTTTTCATTCTGAACATTTTTTCTATTGACAACATTTTCTGAAAACGCCTCTAAGTGCCTCAAAAACCGCTTTGAAGTCTTCGAGGGAGTGGAAGAGTTTTCCGTAACCTCGGCCACGGGTTTTGTGACCGCCACAGCCTTATTTTTCTTATTTTCTCCGTTTTTATGTTTTTATTAAAGTTGTTCTCTCATAATCAGAGAAAGAAATTTTCAAAAAAGAGAAAAATAACTCCTAAAATAGTACAAAGCCCCCGTGGCCGAGGTTACGGAAAACTCTTCCACCCCAATCACTTTGCCGTTTTCAAAGCGGTTTTTGAGGCACTTAGAGGCATTTTCGAAGAAAGTTGTCAACAGAAAAAGTGTTCAAAATACAAAACTACATCTATATACAAATTATCAATCTCCCCTTCAGTCCTCCTTTCAAACCCCTCAAAACCTTACCGCATCAATAGCACCATATGCCGTCTGAATAGGTGTAGGCTGCCAATACCGCAGATACGAAGACTCCCAAACCCGATCGTCTGTCGGAGGAAAAAGACCCGCAGCAACTCCTTGAGCAGTTTCAATCGCTCGTTCGGACTCCGAAGAGAAAATGAAGACTTTGTCTTTATTGAAAACCGGGAGTATGGTACTACCGTACCTCTGTCGTAGCCAAATACCTAATTCCACTGATTGCCAGATTCCTTTCCGCAAAACAGAAAAAGTAAGGGGTTTTCAAAGTGGGTATCACTTACATTAGTCAACTGATCCCATCCACGTGGCCAATATGTCTCATTATACCTATCATTTGGATAGGGTAACTCGCCGGGTGCCCTATCCCCGTGTCGCCATATCGCTTGCATCATCACCAAATTTGCCGTGGAACCCAATGAGACAAAATGGAGGAATATGAGACAACGGGCGATCATTTTGAACTGAAGTAATCGATTTTGAAAATGGGATTTCGACAGGGAGAGAGAGATTATGACAGAAGTTCGATTTTGTGTGAAATCGAAAGTTTTGTACTCTCGAATTTTGGAAAACGGAAAAATGGAAACACGTGGTTTTTTTCAAATTTTTAACTAATTTCAATTTCTAACATTAAAAACTTTTAAAAACTGACAAGTACTAATAAAAAATAAAACTACACTTTTTCTCTATCTCTTCGTTCACTGACGGTTTAAATAGAGAGTGTATTTACTCACAAAAAGATCACTGCAAGACCTGATAGTTTTTCAGGTTGGAAAGAGTGAATCAGAGAGTGGACGTGAATCAGATATTATTACAATTGGACTTTGTTTATTTGGTCACGGGAAAATGTGTACAGTGGTCAGTTTTTTGAGCTTGAGACGGTCAATGTAGGAGGTTTAAAATTAAGTTTTTATGAATCATATAGGAAACTGTACTGCGGTAGCTAAGTCCAGACAACTGCAGTTTATACAATACTCATGAAGAAAGTGTCTTTTCAGTTCAAATAAGGCTACTTTGAGAGTGTACCACTGCTTCTAAAAGCATCCGATCGTTTTAAAAACTTTAGAGTGCCTTACCCATAACGGGAGCTACATTTTTTTAGCTCAAACTTTCTTAAAATTTATTTATCAGTGACTTATGAGCTACTGACGAAAATCGAATAAATACTATACATAGAATTAGTACTGAAATTCGAGAAGCTTCATCAATTTTTTATCAGCAACTTATAACTCACTAAAAAGTGGTTTTATAACAAAATTTTTCAATGAAAAAAATGCGGTTCTCGTTATGGTTAAAGCATTCTCTAATTTTCAGAACCATTGGACGCTTATATTTAGAAGCTTAAGTTAACAGGCTACTGTTTAATTATACTATCAGCTAGAAAACCTTCCTAAATACCTAATCTAACCTTGGAGGAGACTTTTTTGAGAACCCACGTTTTCTCAACTAGCTCAACAGACTGTTCAGAAATCCAAAATTTTTACTGCTTTAATATTGTATTCTTATCTACAAGGTTCTAGTTGAGTTCAATGGAATCACAAAACGGAACGAAATAATTCAAAGATCCGATTCCTTGACATCATTTGAATCAGTCACACAAAGAGATCACGCGACACAAAATTTACATAAATGATTCACATTCCTCTTGAAAAATATTATTCTATAAATGTCAATTCCAGAAGCGTTGTTTTCTGGTCTCTTCCCTTTTTGTCTTGTTTTCTTCTAGAAGAAGAAATTTGTCTTCAGAATTGTAGTTTGTAGTTTAAGAGTGTCAAAGAGAAAAAAGGACTTCATTGAATCCAATAAATAAGAATTATTATTTCTTTTGCTTCTCTAGAAATCTAAAAATCAAATGTGTGGCAAACGCGCTCCATTGAACTATCTCAATGGAGCGCAAGAGGATACGCCGTTTAAAGAAGTGGCAAAACAAGAAGAGTTGTCATATGGAATAGAGCACCAGGGAAAGGGGGAATGGAATCAAGTAGAAGTCGGAAATAAATAGAAGGAGATCGAAAATAGTCGAGAGGAAAAAGACATCAGACATCCATATCCTCAATCAGAATCTTCGCCTCCTCATAACTATCCTTCGATTGTAGCGCTTTTGTGAAGAAGATAATGGCGCCGAAGAACAACATGATCGCTGAAAAACCGCCTGTATTTCTATGATGAGGAGCTCCAAAAATTATATTATCTTACCCGGAATCGAGAGGTACACTTGATCCTTGGCAATGGTGAAAACGAGTACGGTCATCACCATTGAAATGATCAGGACAATTGTGCCGACAACAAAGTTTAGGTACATTTGCTTGCGATTCTGAAAAAAAATCCTTGGAATCTGAATCCTTGGAAGCCGAGGAGCTCTTACATATGTGCCAATTGCGATTGAAGTGTAACAGAATGGACAGGTGAGGAGTCCGTTGGTCGAATGGAAAAGGAACTGTTCTTCGCAATGAGGGCACACGTAACGGGGGCAAGTGACTTCCCGGGGGTACCGGATTTTTGAGAGGTTTGGGCCTGAAAGAATGGGATTTGATTGTGAGAGGTTCTGGGAGCGCTAGGACTAGATTTTACAAGAGTCCGCTACTCGGAAAATCTTGAAACCATTTTGGGCTCTAGTTTAAATATCCCTTCAGAAAAATTAGCGGTCCCTTCAGGCTTCACTAAAAAAAAATAGAGTTCTTTATAAATTTTTTGGGCCTATTAAACCTGAAGGGATCCATATTTTAATAACGGGCTCAAAGAGACCCTACAAAGAATTGGGCTAGGTTTTTAGCTAACCTCTGAAAAAAGCCTCGAAAAAATTCCAAATTATTCCCCTAATTTTTTACCATACATTTTTGAACTTGACGCAAATATATATAAAAAACGGCGGAACCATTTTACTAGAAATTCAGGCTCTTCCGAAAGAAGCGCTAATTTTGGACCTACCCCCCCCCCCCAAAAAAAATGCGCTAACTTTAGCCCCTGCTAACCCCCAAAATTACCTGCTGGATAAGGTGGCAATGGCTCAAACGGAAAAGCCTGCCCAGGAGGCCACGAGAAGTTGGAAGTGGGTTTCTCGTCGAATTCCTCATGGATAATCGTCGAAGAGCCACTTGACGTGGTGCTTGCTGTACTGCTGCTGCTGCTACTGCTCATCTCTCGAATTTCTGCAAAACTTTTGGATATTTAAAGGGCTCGGGAAGGAAAAGAAATCTCTAGGGGCCAAGAGGCAGAAAGAGAGACATGTTTTGAACGAAGAAGAAGAAACCACGATTCCCCATATCACAAGGTGTCCACGACTACATTCGGAGCGGCAAATGTGTTCTTCTGACACGAGGAAAACGGCGATGACGAAAACTATTTTTCTTCGCTTTTTCTTGTGGTCTTCCGGTGATTTTGACAAAAGGGGAAGATGGTAAGAAGCTTATAATGGACAGTATTGGTAAATAGATCTGATTTTCAGAGTGGGAGACGCAGAAAATTAAACTGTATAGTTCTCTGCGTCTATAGTTTCTAACCCCTTCGAAAAAAAATCCCGGAAGCTAAAATTCGAAAAAAACAGGGTACAGTATGAAAAATACATATAAGTTATTTTTAGACCCTTAAATCTCTTTTGCCAAAAGAGCAAGCCAAAAACAATTGTATTTCACTCTCGTCTTTGCTCGGCGTTTCGCGCGGCGCGGCGGTCAGACGACGATACAGTAATCCGCTTAAAAAACGGGGCAAAAGTGTTGGTTTCATTTAATTGTTGTCTTGGGGCATGACGGGCAAAAAATATAAAGAAAAGAGGAGAGAATTTTAAATTAAGATGAAGGATAGAGAAGTTCAAATAATAAAAGTTGGAGAGTTTGTGGAACGGATTGGAGAGGCTCGGGAGCATGGTCATTAATGATTATAGTCAGCTGTGTGAGTGTTTTGGTGCCAAGAGGTGAGAAAAGAGTCTAGGAGGGAAGCAAATTTAGGTAATCATCTGGAGAGGAGGAGGAAAACTTGAAGACGGCGAGTTAATCCCGCTAAAAGGTTTTACACACACCCCCCTCCTCCTATATCAGGATTAAGAGAATGAGGTAAAAAAAGGAGAAGAAAAAGTATGTAATGCAATAAAACACATGGGGGATTACTGTAGATCACGTTGGGAGCTCACTTTTCAAGATTAAACTTGAAAAAAGGCCTAAACTAGAGGAACTAAATTTTTTATCGGTGCCGGAGGTTTGGGGATCTTGCTCAGGGTCTAGGCTTGTCAATGGGGCCAACCCTACCTACCCTAATGGGGCCTACCCTACCTATCCTAACCGGATAAGGGTCAGAAACCACGCCTGATCGTAATGCTATAATTTATGGCAGGAAGGCTCAAATTTTTCAGGCTTGATACCCAGTTCGTTAGAGCGCGGTTAATGACGGTACCCGGGGCCAGGTTCCCCCACCTCGTAACCCTACCCGATAATTTTTCAAACCTTAAACTTGATATTTTTCGACCAAAAAAACCGGAAAAACTATTCAGGTTTTCAAGGAAAAAATCCAAGTCCAAAGCACTCAAAAAAACGTTGAGACCTCACCTCGCCAGAGGATTAGCCTAATCAGAAAACTTCAATTTTTGTTGTCCGGATGGCATATTAAAACACAATTTTTGTTTGAGTCAGGATTTTATGTGGAAATTTTTTTAAAAAACTGGATTCTGGGAACTAGGCTGCAAAAAAGGGTGAAAGTCGGATTCCAGGAGCCGTCTTCCATGATGAATGAGAAAAAGAGGAGGGAGCGCACGCTTAGCAGATAGATGGAGGGGGAGATTCATCAAAAGCGCAATCAAAATATATTGTTTGTTTATTTCGTGCTCTCCCTTGGCTAAACTCTTTTTCTTCTTTTAGACGTTTGAAGGTGGTTTCTAGATAAGATGAGGAAGGAATTTATATAAAGAAAAAGAAGATGAAGGCGACGGTTTCGTCTCTCTCTCTCATTTACGATTGATAAGCTGTGATGTTAGTTGAAAAGGAAAAAGAAGAAGAAGATATCATCTTAGGGGAAAAACCGGTAGAGACATGGAAGGAATTTAGGGAATCGTTTCTCTATGTAACCCCCCCCCCCCCAAAATCAGTATTGATTTGACATTTGAACACACTACGCAAAAAACCGATGTAGTCAGGAAGTAAAAAAGGCTTTGATAAGAGAAGGCATGTTGCAAACAGAAAGGGGGCGGAGCTTCGATTAATTTACGAGACTCAAATAGAGAAAAAAAGAGAGAGAAGGTTTAGAGTCAGTTCAAATAAAAATAATGAGTAATTTAAAAAAAAGTTTTTTTATCGGGGAAATGTTTATTTTGGCTGTTTATATGATTTGTGTTCGATTAGAATCGATGTGTGTTGGGGGGAAGAGAACTAGTCAAACTGGCTGAAATTGATTGAAATGGTGTTTGGTCTGGGGGGAGGCAGGTACTTTAGCCTCTATCCGGGGTATGGTGTCGCCCAGACTATCGGGTCCGGTTAGTAAAAAATGGGCCTTTTTAAAGGGGTTATTGAAAATTTGAGCCGTCATCAAAAAAACGCTATTAAGCCAAATAGTCGCCTTCAATTCGTACGACAACCTTGAAAACCCCTAGCGGGTCTAAGAAGGTCGGCCTAGCACTTCTGGTAGGGTCACAGGTTTTGGTCCGGTAGGGGTAAAAATTAGCGAAATTAAAATGTTAGAATTTGAACCGTAATATAAAAAATGCAGACAATTTCAGTCTGTTTGACTAAATGTTATATTTTTGGGTCTAGAAAAACCTACCTTGAACCTCTCTACCTAGGTACGGGTTGGCGCCCAAGTCGGTACCGTGGGGTCATAAAAAAATCAGCCGTTTTGAGAAATAAAAAATTCAAAGGTTCAAAAAATTCAAATTCAAGGGTATGTTACACAGATCGCTTTTTCGCACAAGAAAACGTCGGGATTTTTTTCGGCCCATTGAAAAATAACCCTTAGCCTCGTACCCCATTCAAAAAAAACCCAACCTTGTGACGTAGCCTAACCAACTAAAAATTCTGGACAATTCGCCTCCTTCACTCCCTAACTTGTACACATATACATATTTACAGTCCAAAGTTCTCATGCGGTTTCTCGTCTTATCACAAAGGGACACAACGAATCGTATAACTCCCCTTTGAAATAGGAAATCAAAAAAGTTGAATGGAATCCGGAGAATTCTTTAATGTTTCATGAACACCATTTTAATCAGTTGAAAGAGAAAGAGTACAACATACCTAGTGTCGAGACGTCGATCATTTTGGAGAGACGATTGAGAAGCCAGGGCGAAGCTGCAAAGTGAGGTGATTAAGTGAGTGAGAGAGAGAGAGAGAGAGAGAGAGAGAGAGAGAGAGAGAGAGAAAGATGGTCTTTGGAAAGACCACGAAAAAGAACATGGTAATTGGCTCAATCGAAACACACAATTTGAATAATCGGGTGAGAAGAACAGAATGGGTGGAAAAGAGGATGACCTGACTTCTACTGATCATTGCTGACAAGCGCTACCTACTAGCTGATTTATTTGTCAGCTAGCTAAAAGACAAGCATGAACTCTCTCTTTGTTGGAACAGTATAAGTTCGAAACAAGTCAATGACGTGCCACTGATGATGTGATCAAACAAAAGCTTTTGAGAGGGAGAGAGTGTTGGCGACGAAGAGACGCAGAGACTACGGAGGGCGCAACTTCTCAGCCCCCCAACAACTGTTTTGTTTGTTTTCGTCACTTCTTTTTGATATTATCATTTGGGAAAGAGAAGCATGCTTTTGGATTTTATCTTACTCTCTTATCTGATCGTTTTGTACTCCTCTCGGACAACTTTTTCTAGCCGTTTTTTTTGGAAATTACTTCATTGTTTGGAGGTAAGTAGTTAGCGAACGCCGAAAAAATTCACAAAATTAAAAAATACTTGTTGTCCAAAAGGAGTACACGGATTAGTATTAAAGCAATTTTTGGCATGTGGCGCTAGAAAAACAGTTTTTAAAAATTCCAAAAATTCCAAAAAACGAAAAATGGGAGTTGTCCAAAAGGAGTACACGAAAAAACTTTCGGTAAAAAACAGTTTTTAAAAAATTCAAAAAAAGGATTAACACTGATCATTTCGGTCGAACACATCTCGTTCAAACTTTATGTTAATGTAGTTTCCGCCTTCTCAAACACAAATCGAACATCACGAGAGACATAAGTCATCGTTGTTGTTTTCTGACTTTGTCAAGTACAATCAAACAATTCACTTTTGCCACCACCATCTTCGGAATTTTGGAATTTTGTCAAAAGGTCAAAACAAAAACTAGAAATGAGTAAGGATGACTTCAAAAAGGCGTGATTTTTCGGTTGAATAGTATGAAAACGCGTAGGCGAGAGTCATTCTTGTGGTCAAGAGAAGAAAAAGTTCAGTGAAGCGATATGAAGACAATTGAATAGGAGGGAAGAGGAGGAGGAGAAAAGAGAAAGAAAAGAGAAACGAGTTGATAATTCTTTGATGAGACAGAGAGGAAACTGGTATATATTACAAAAGGGTCCAAAAACCCCCGTTCGAATAGGATAAGAGATCAGAGAACGATTAGACGAATTCCAATCGGTGGGTGATAAGGGATAATATGGGGATGGTCAAGGTTGTTGTTGACAAGAAAAAAAATATTTTGGTGGAGTTTGAAATTTAGAGAACGATTGGGTTCATGACGGTCACGTTGATAGCAGATGGTTCGATTTGGTTTTTTTGCAAGAGATCAAATAGGTGACCCTAGAGGTCTATAAAGGCTCTGGTTAAGGGGCTACCCAGGTATTCAGGTAGGGGGTACAATAAAATCGCGGGTTTACAATCTGGGATAACTGGGTACGCTAACCGAAGTAGCTAACCTGGGCTGACTTGGCTGGGTACGCTAACCGAGGTGGTTAGCCCATAAAGGGCTATAACGGCCCAGATTAGGGGCTACCCAGGTATTCAGGTAGAGGGTACAATAAAATCGCGGGTTTACAATCTGGGATAACTGGGTACGCTAACAGAGGTAGCTAGCCTGGGCTGACTTGGATGGGTACGCTAACGGAGGTAGCTACCCCATAGATGTCTATATAGGCTCAGGTTAAGGGGCTACCTAGCTTATGCTGACTGGGTAAGAAGGTAGATAGGTGCCCCATGCAAGTAGGGTGGGCGGCCCAGACTTGAAATACCGGCTAGATGATAGAATGGCCTGGACAGAAAGCGGAAAAAATTTAAGACGGTCCTATTACCGGGCAGTTGGGGGGTACCCTAACCGAGGCAGTGACGGTCACATGCCCCGGACCTGACTACTTTAGGCAAAATAATCAATTCCAGGTCAAAAGCTAAAAAATTACCGCTAAACTTTTATCTTGCTAACTTTTGAGAACACGGCCCAATTTTTAAAAATTCCCCTTTCCGAAATAAAAAAAATAATAGCAAAAAAAAGTTGAAAAAAACTTTCAACGCGAAGTTCTACTCTCTCGCTAGAGATTAACATTTTCATCTTCAACTCAAAAAAAAATTCTTGACATTCAATCTTAATCCTTGCTCAATCAACGAATATATCTAAATTAAATCGAGTAAAGTTTCAAAAGAGAGAGAGAGTCTCTAGGCAACAACCCTTCAACTTGACAACTCGATTATTTTTAGCAGAATATAGAATTGGGTTAGGCTTCTTCTTCTTGAGACAACACAGCCTTTGGTCGATTGACGTGAAGGGGAAGAAGAAGAAGAAGATGAAGCGACCTTTGAATGGATACTGGTTTAGGATAGGGGGGGGGGGGGGGAACAAGGGGAAGAAGCAAACAAGTGGTACACTTTTCGAAAAAAAAAATCGTTTTTGCACATCGTTTTTTCCTTTCCAACACAAAAAAAAATAATCTAATCCGATTAGGCAGGTTGAATGACAGGAAAAAACACGACACGCTTTTCTTTTTGGAGGGGGGGATCAATGGATTCTCAAGAGGAAGAGAAAGTTACTTGATGAATCGGAACCGGGCCCCCGGGAAGGAAATGACGTGGGGAAGCTTCGGATCGTTTGGTTTTTGGGTTATCAGGTTGAAAGTTGCATAAATCGATGTCTAGAGGATACCAGAGTTGTATGGAATGAAAATTTCCAGTTCTGGAATTTGGAATTTGGACAAAAATTTTTGAAATGGAATTTGGAATATGGAATTTGGAAAAATTCTAGCGGTTTTTGAAGAAATTCGAAAAAAATCGTAATTTTCGATGAAATTCGTGTATTTTTAGAGGGGGTTTTTTTGAAAAATTTTTCTCAATTTTACATGGAATTTGGAATTTTTTTACTGTTCAAAATAGAATTTGGAATTTGGCATTTGGACAAAAAAATTTTTATGGAATTTGGAATCTGGAATTTGAACAAAAAAAACCTGGAATTTGGAACTTGGAATATGGAATTTCGATTCCATACAACTCTGGAGGATACTGTAGGCAATTGTAGACACAAAAGAATGACGTCAAGAGAAGGTGTAAAATTGCCACTTGTCGTTTTCACTTTTTGGTCTTGTGTGTTACCCTTTTCGAGAAGCTGTATAGAAATTGATGGAGAGGTCGGGGGAATGATGAAGATGGGCGGTCAAAACACACTCTCTCTCCGACCTTATCATATTACACAAACTAATCGACTAATACGGAGGGGCCGACTTCTCAGATTTCGGAAGATGGTCTTAATCACCAGGAACCAGAATATGTCCTTGATAAGACACTTGTAACACAAAACAAAAAATAACAAGGATGGGGTTCCAATGTAGTCAATGAGAGAGAGGGAAGTGTAAAAGAGTGTAAACACTTCTCTCTCTCTCTCTCTCTCTTTCAGTCTAAACGGTTTTTGTGTAGCAGTCAGTCAAAAAGGAGAGGCAAATGAAAACATTTATAAGAGAGAAAGAATGACTTTCGGAGGGCAGGCAACACAAGAAGGCGTGATTCGTATCACAACCCAAAATGGCAGGACACACGACGGGTCTCCGTCGTCTCATCATATGGAATTGGGGGAGGAGGGGATAAAAAAGGACGAACGGTAAATTGAATGACGAGGGGGGCGCTTTAAAAAAGTGTAGAGGTATTTGAGAGACGGTTAGAGACTGACGGAGGAGGAGGACGATTGCCAAACTATGCGCCCTCTCCACCAGATTGGGTAATATTATAAATAGGATTGAAGGTAGAGAAGAGAAAAGAGAAAGAGGGAGGAAGAGTGTTGGAGAAGGATTAAAAAAGTTGGGTTTTTGGGGGGATGGGGACCAATTATTTTTGGTGCTGTTGTACTGTAGCTTAGGTCCCGTAGCAGCTTGAGCAGGTTGCTAAGCTCAGAACAAGGTTGCTAGGGCTTATTCCGTGAGAGTGTCAGATGACATCTCATTAACTGGCAGCTTATTGGTATATCCAGAGTACCTGAGAGACGCAGAGAAAGCTAGACTGTCTGACTGTCTGCGCTCTCTACTCATCACTAGAGGGATGCTTATTTTCAAGCGCTTGTAACTTTTTTTCCGCAAGAGCTATCAAAAAAGTGTCAACTAGTAAAATGTAGAGCTAAACAAGGGCTACATTTTCTCTGTTGCTACCTTTTTGATAGCCAAACTGGGAATTGAGATAAACTTGTTTGAAAAAAACATAATATTTTTTTTCAAATTTACGCTATAAAGGCAGAAGAGACGCAGAGAAGGTTAGAGTGTCTAGCTGTCTGCGCTCTCTCCTCTAACTATTATATCTTGGTGCTATGAGTCTTAGTTACTAGTTTTTTAACTAACTCTTTTAATTGCCAAAATATCACAGAGCTTCTGGAAAGAAAAAAAGGCAGAGAATAGCCTACCCTCTCTCCTCGGTTAATCTTTCATGTTGGTTACCATAGAAGCCTTGATTAAGAAATGTGGCTCATTACTACCTTGGTGACAACTTTTAACCAGCTTCTTCTAGTTCGGAATCTCTCTTGGGACCCGAGATTTGATGTTTTAAACTTCCGAATCGGTGAAGCGCTCGAAAGATTACGAGTGGATTTTCGAATTGACTCTCAGATGTGTCTGGATGTTTTTGGGGTTATCCAGGATTCCTAAAATCGCTAGGAAGGGCTGGAAGGGCTGGAAGGGGCGGTCCTAAGTCAGACAGCCCAAAGTCGCTAAGTCTAACACGAACTCTATTGAAAATAAATCAAAAACCGCTTAGTTCAGAAAAAAAATCTCTCTTGATTGGTCTATATTTAGGAGGAAATTCGGAGAAAACTGAAACTTGGCGTTGGATTTCAACGCACGCATAATTTGGGTCGCGTGTATGAATTGGTTCATAAATCAGAGAAAAAGATTCAAAGATTAGAAGAAAATGAACTGATTGAAATGGGGGATTGGATGGATTAAAAGAAGAAAAAAGTTGAAAGAGGACATTAAAGGTGACGTGGCATGACTAAGACAGTAAATATTGCACACAGGAACTCCAGAATATCCGCGCAAAAAAATCCTAATCAGAAAATCTCGAGGAAAATCGAAAATCCCACGGACACGTCACACATGCGGACCGCTCTTGTTTTCATTTTCATTAGTTTGTCACCGAGTGTCATGAGGGAGCAAGGGGAAATCAAAAATTGAAAACTCATGTGTGGGGTAGGGGCAACACACACACACACAAAATTGGATTATAGCCCGTAGCAGGGGCTATTTTTGGAGCCCTCTCTAACTATGGAATCAGTTTGAGGGTTAGGAGAAGGTGGGAAGAGGATTGTCGGTTGATGGAGGAGGAGATAGATATGTCGAAAAATGCAATGACCCAAATAAACATAGTGGAAAAGAAAACGACAAGAAGTCTCGGGGATTTCGGGAGAGACGCGAGGCTTTCGCGGCTTTTTGGAAGATTGGGAGAAGAAAGGGAGATCAGATAGGGGAGGAGGAGGACAAGTGGATAAAAAGGGTGATCATGCGACATTTAGAGGGAAGGAGAGAAGAGAATTACTGTTCGCACCTCTCCTTGCAAACTGGATGAATGTTGTCCATTCGGCGAATTGGCATGGGAAGGAGAAGAAGCAGGAGAAGCAGAAGCTTATAAAAGCTGTAACATTTGCCATGGTCGGAAGGAAAGTGTTTTAGAGGCAAAATACATAGAGACTGATTGCCTTGGGGGGACTATTTCTTTTGTCTCGGAGGTGGCATTTGAACTAAAAATGATTCAGATCATCTGGAAAACATTCTGGTCGAGCCGCTAAAAATTTTTTCAGATAAAATATGAAAAATAGGGTTTTGGTAGCTGTTATCTTCTTTTTAAAATCCTCTTCACTCTTCTCAGTTTCAATAGAAGTTTCAAAAAGTTCCGCTACCTTCCAAAAGAAATAATTTAAAAATCCACAGTGCGCCTCTAAAAATGCCTTCGAAGGGCTCAAACGGCGACGGAGTTTTGGTCCGCTCCAGTTGCTAATTTTTTTTTCGAAGTTTTATGTTTTTTAAATATATTCACTCATTATCAGTCGGAAAACTTTTAAAAAAACGATGGGACGCTCAAAACCCCGTGGCCGAAGTTGCGAAAAACTCTTCCATCCCAAGCACTTCAGCCTGTGTTCAAGTCGAGTTTTGAGCTGTTTAGAGGCATTTTCAGAGAAAGTTTTCGACAGAAAATGTGTTCAAAATCAAAAATTACATATTTATATAATCGATCAAATTTTAGTTGCATGCTCCTTTAAGCTGAAACCCATCCTTCTGAAGTCGAAAATTGCCAAAAACGCAAGGCAAGGCTGAAACCAAATAGTGGAGGGCTTTTCATAAAGAAGTAATAAGTTCAAAATTATTAATTTATTATTATCCAAAAACCCGAAATATTCAATAATACAATAGTCTTTAATAGAAATAGATTAGTTTGAATTAAGCCTCTCCAAGAGATCCAATCAAGAAAATGAATTGCAATTTCTCCACATTATTCACTGTCTTCACCAGTCCTTTGACTGTTCCCACTATTCCATCGCTCCTTTTGATATCGAATCCTCCGTGGAAA
The DNA here is from genome assembly GCA_016735795.1 of Caenorhabditis tropicalis. Taxonomy (NCBI): domain Eukaryota; kingdom Metazoa; phylum Nematoda; class Chromadorea; order Rhabditida; family Rhabditidae; genus Caenorhabditis; species Caenorhabditis tropicalis. The sequence continues at coordinate 2,229,357 of CM028618.1, forward strand.
GTATGAATTGTGTTTTTAAATCTGAAACGGATAAGTATTATGGAAACTGGAAAAAATTATGTGAACGAACCCCATCCATTTTCTAGCAATTTGAGGTGGAAACGGTTGCCCATCGATACCTTTCGTGATAGCCGCCAGATTGAAACGTTTGACTTGAATCCGTAGATATTTGATCTTGGGACCTCCTCCGTTCAGCCAATTCTTCAGGAACATATTCAGATTCTTGCAAGTGAATTCCGAGTCTCCGATGAACGTAAACTCACAGTTTAATGCCAGCAGATTGTTGATTTTTAGCCAGTGTCCGTGATCCACGAACAAAATTTTCATGTCTAGAGGCCAATCATGACTGAACTTTTTACAGGTTTTCAGGCAGAAACCCAACCCTTCTCTCACTTTGCATCGATCCAAAAAGTATCTGATTAGACTATTCTTCATCTGTTTTCCGTCGAAAAAACAGACTTCTAGAGACTCTTGCTTGCTCATAATCCAGTCGACTACCCATTTCGGGTCATCTGATTTCGATTCCGTCTCCACAGTCAATCCATGAATTTTCGAGTTGAACAATTTGCAAAAGTGTTCCGTGACCTCCTTGATTCCGTCGTTTCCAACCTTCCAATATGTGGTAATGAAGTTTTGATGACCTTCTGCTTTGCATGGAACCCGGGATTCTTCTATTCTGACCGTATCCAGGTTCTCCTCAGGAAACTCTGATACGTAGACTGAGAATCTTTCCGTTTCGCACTTAATTGACACAGAAGAAAACGGTTTGATAGCGATTGACGTCTTAAAACTTTTTGTTGGTCCCAACACGAATCTCGTGTTTTTTCTACTTCTGTCGGAGCACAGTGATAGGCGAACTCTGAAAGAAATAAGTGAAATTTCGTCTAAAATAAGGAAAAACTTACATTTCAGCCAGTGAAAAGTGGTGGAAAACCTCGCAGAGGGGCACGAAAGGGAGCCGGAATAAGGGAAACGGAGACATTGGATGAGTGGAGAGAATGAGTGAAGAATGGCGACTGATTCGACTTGAAAACAGAAATTGTGGGTGTTCAATCTGTTTGATCTACAGTAGTCCTTGGGGTATTTGGTGGGTCTGATCTCCAGTTTTTTGGAATTGAGTGAGGTCAAACAGAAAGTTTCTGGTAGATCAAAAACTTTTTTTGCTTGAGGGTTGGTGGTTTTTTCAGAAATTCTGTAACCGGCTACCCACTACCATTTGAAAGGTTTCGTCAGCATTTGCGCCCCAACGAAGCGCCCCAATTTTGCTGCTTATATTTTCTTCGTTGGCTGAGTATTTAATGTGTTTTTGATGTAGATCAAAATTATAGTTAATCAAGATAGAGGCGCGCTGGCGCCGTTACTGTAGCAACCCTCTAACCTCCAGTGTAAGGTCCACTTCACGTTTTCAAACAACCATGGTTACTGTAACCAAGAAAAATGGCGGTACGGACCTTTTTTAAAAATGGTATTTGTAATCTCCCTCATTATCCCATGACAATTCTCGAGCTATTTTCAACAATTACCGTAAAACCTCTTGCACTCCTGTTACTTAGCTTTAGGTACCTTTATCTTGGTCCCCAACGGAGATATCGAAAAGTAATCAACTAACAAAATGTTGCTATTAATCTGAGCTGTTAGTTGACCACTTTTCAATATCTCTATTGACAACCGAGATAATTGTAGATATAGTCCAGGAAGAGATCTATTAGACTTTTTACAGTATCTCCTGACTGAAATAAGTACACCCAAAAAAGCGGCTCTATACGGGTTAGGAGGACCGAAAATAACTTAGAGGACCAGAAAAAAAAGAAAGAACTGTAAAGAACTGCAACTTTCTGAAAACTAGTTTTTTGAGATCAACACCTGGAAACAACTGGAACCAGACACTATTTGAACAGGTAAGTACAGTCAACAATAGAACAGTTTCTGGAAGTTTCTGGACTTTCTTTGACTGGATTTTTTGGATAGTTTTTCTTTCAAAGTTTCTGTTTTTTCTAGATTTTGTCAAAAAAAAATCGTATTTTGTTTCAAAAACTATGCACTTTCCACCCCCTACATAATCACCCTCGTAGTGTCGAATGACCTGCCCCTCCCCCCATAATAAAAAAATCAAGCGTTGTCTTTCTGATGTATCGTCTCTTTGCCCAATATGTCTTCTCTTTCTATTCACCTGTCTCTCTCTCCTCTTCCCGCATCATCATTTGTCAATACAGTTCGTGTTGTCTGTGTCTCCTAATCTATCGCTTCTGCACTTGTTAAACAGTCCAACGGACGCTTCCATTCTTACCCCTTTTTACCGCATTTTTTATTTTTTTTTGTGGTTTTGAAACTGAAACTGTTCTTTTTATGGGGCTTGTTCTGATGGTTTTGTCAGGGAAATTCTGAAAAGTTTGATGATGACCATCAAACCAATTCGAGGTCAAAGTTCACTTTGATCCCGGAAATCGGGAATTTTTCATTAGAAAAACTCTAAGTTAGAGTTTCCAGACACTTTTAATCTGCAAAAAAAGTAATTTTGGCCCGTTTTTATGATTTTTGAAAATTCCCCTTCATTTGTTTATAATGACTCTCAATTTGTTTATATTAATTTGATGACCGGAGTTTTTCAAGTTCAAGTTTATGATATTTCGAAATTCTAGGAGAACCAATTGTGAATAAGCCTTCCGGGAAAAGTTTTTTCTTTTTTAGAATTCAAGATTTTTTTTGATCGAAAAGCGTACATTAGCGGTCACTAAAATATCACCTTTGACGTCTTTAGTTCAAAATGGTTAACTTTGAGGGTTCGTAGCAAAGAGGGGAAAATGGGATTGCTCTCAATTTTTTTGAATAGGTTCTTCACTGCCTGAGCTGTATTTTTGTAGTTGGAGACTTTTTTCTAAAACCATTTCTAAGAGCTACCCGGCTTGTTGAAAAAATGTGTCCTTTTAGAACGGTTCCCCACACTTTTTACTTCAATGACTCGTGTAGCTTTTAGAAATGATTTTAGAAAAAAGTTTTCAACTACAAAAATGCAGTTCAAGCTATATAGAAACCCGCCCTACAAAATTCAAAGCTGTCTCATTTTTCCCCTCTCTGCTATGAATCCCCAAAGTTGTTCATTTTGAACTGAAAAACGTCTGTACTTTTTTTAAAATTTATTCTAGATGCGCCACAGTAGATTCTGGAAACTTTTTGGTTAGACAAATTTTGAATTTTGGAAAAAAGAAAGAGATTTTTTCGAGCCGTAAGAATTCTAGAACTATCTCTAGAAAATTATTAAGAATTCCGAGAATACCTTTCTTGGAAATTGTCTCAAAAAGCCTCTCGTCAAGTCATTTTTCGATTGAGATCAATTTTTTTGGAAGATTTTTTTTTGTTCAGAATAGTCTGTATAGTACAAAAACGTTTCCGTTAAGTAGATTGTACTTTTGAAATATTGGAATATTGGATTTTTTTGAAACTTCAAAACCGTGGACAGGACTCATAGTGATCAGGTTTTGTACCCTTTCCTATTGAAAACCCAAGTTTTTTACATTAAAAAACTTCGAACTCTACACAAAAATTTCCTTATTGTTTTCTTATCGCTTCAATCCCGACTTCCAATTCCCCCAATTCCAGATCCCCCATCAAAAATCCATCGATCCCTGGGCATGTGGCGATCGCGAGTGGCTCCTCCTCGGGCGGTGAGTCTATTCATTCTATTTTCGTATTTAAGGGGAAGAGATATTCTCATTTCCCATCTCTTTACTGAAAGATTATCAATTGACGTATATTGAGACCTTCCTCCCGAAAAAAAAGGGGTGAATATATATTCTTTTGGAGTGAGAAACGAGAGACACGTGGGAAACTCTTGTCATGTGCACTACTACGTCTCTTTTATGTCCTCTCTATTCTCGTGAGAAGAGGAAGATAAAGATATATTGAAAGAGAGAGAGAGAGAGAGAGAGAGAGAGAGAGAAGGCTAGATGCAAATTATAGAGACACCAAAACTTTCATAACTTTTTCATGAGTTTTCTTCTTCAAAGGTGTGGATAAGATTTCAAAATATTTTCTTTTGGATCTAGCCTTAAGCCCCGCCCCCTTGACTCCCTAAATTCCGGAAAATGCTCAGTCTAGCCCCTAAAATTTTATTTTTCCACCCGAATTCGAAACCAAAAACTTCCTGTATTTTGCTTCTAATCCCAATTCACCACTATACAGATACAATTTCTAAGAGACTACAGACTACAAAAAACAACAGAGTCAGCTGAAAATGAATGCACATCTCATTCTTTCTTAGAATTACATAGCCAGCTAATCGGCTAAAAATCAGGGTGTAATGAATTCAAATGCACCTGTGTAAATTAGTATTCATGAGAGGCTAGTTGAGAACGTCTATGAGCTTTGATGTTTATTTCTAGAATGACCAGTTTTGCCTGGTCTTGTCTTCTAGGCACTTTAAAGTTGTCCTAGCCAAGCTGGAATATTTTTTTATTTTCTTTGAGGCGTCACTGATTTTTTTTTCGAAGAACACACGCGAACACGAAAAATATGAGCGACTTCCTGGTGTCGTTTTTAGTGCGCAAAAAAAAATATTTTTCGGAAATCTGGGAAAAAGGTCATAGAACTCGGCGGCAGGTTTTTCTCAGTAAATGCGCTCTAGTGAACTTTTTCGGAAATTTTTTTGTACCACGTGAGAGTTTTGAATTTATTCCCAATGGCAGTTGAGTTATCAGTGGAGCGCACTTTCTCAGATCTTTAAATTTTTTTCTCAAACCTTTAAAGGCACGGACTAGCACGTAAAGCCGAACCAAAGTCTACAATCGCGCTCTACTGGGCCTATTGAATTTAAAATTATTTTCGGCTCAAAACTGACATTTTCCGTGTCCAAATAATTTTTTGAGACCGGGGAAAATGATTTTTGTGCAGCCGTCAAAAATGGTTCACTAAAAATTTGAATTCTCGCCGGCCTTGTCTTATCAATAGAGCGCGATTGCTGCCTAGCGCTTAAACCGGGTTTTCCGGGTATCTTTCGTCACCATAAAAACTCAAAAAAATCCACGTTTATAACTCAGCCCGCCCAAAAATGTAAGCAGTGAAAATGAGCCCACCATTTGAGAAATAGTGATCCGAGCTACTCACCTTTTTCTAGACACCTAGTAAAAAAGGTTTCGCCTGCTGGAGAGCCAGAAGAAAAAACATCTGGCACATACACGACGTGCAACAAATCACGACCATCACAACTAATCTCTCAGTTACGACTTCCTGGTGTCTCCTGACTTCTTCTTCTTCTTCTTTTAGAAAAAAAAAAGAAAAATCGAAACGGAAAAAGAAGAAGACCAAAGGTCTCCCTTCTAATCGCCTCGATTTTTTTAATCTGATATCTTCCTTCGACTTTTCAATTATTCATTGAGCCTAGAGAAAGAGAAAGAGAGAGAGAGAGAGAGAGAGAGAGAGAGAGAATTTCATTGTTGTGACATGACACACACACTTTTGTCTTCTTCTTTCTTTCTTCAGTTTAAGCCTTCCTTTGACTCCACCACCAGATTAGTGTTTAGTTTGGTTTCCAGAGAAGAACAAAAACAACGTTTTCCTCCTGACGAAGAAACAATGCTCAGTCTAGTTTCCGCTTCAAAAGAAACTCTTTTTTTTCGTTCACCTCATTAGAAGAAAAAGATCTCGTGAAGAATTCGTGTGTGTTTGGGGTGACCAGATGACGTAAACCGACTCTCCGAAGAAGCAGGAGAGATTATTTTTTATTCATAACAATAGGAGAGAAGATGAAGAATTAATCATAATGAAGGGAGGAAGTTTTCAAAACGTGCGATGATGTAGGGGGGATTGGGGCCAACTGGATTACGGTAGAGTCTCTGTTTTGGTCAGAAGCCCCGGAAATGTTCTTGAAGAATCAGCTAAAATTAGTTTTTTTCTGGTTTCCTTATGGCCCAAAAACCAAAATAGCAGAGGGGTCAGAAAGTGCGCCCTATTTTGAAAGTTCGCTAGAGCGCGTTTGGTAACCTGCTCAGTAAATGTGCTCTACTGAGATAAGCTAGGTATTTTTTTAATTTTTCAAGGGTTTCTAGGATGTCACCTCACCCCAAAGTTTCAGAGGAGTCAGCAAGTGCGCTCCACTGAACCAGACGCTGCGATCTATATATTTTTTGAATTTTTGAGTTTTCCTGTTATCAGCGGAGTGTCGTATGAAAATATTCCGAAGCTCGAAGCTTTTCCAAACTAAAAACTCATTAAAATTCCACTTCTTTTCCCAGAAAAACCCTTCTACAGTAACCCCAAAGCTCTTCTGCCATCATCCTTCCATCAAAAAAATCCAAAAGCCTTGTGAGAAAGTGTCTTCTTGGAAAAACATCAAAACTTGTCAAAACATTTTCAATTTGAAATCTCCTCCTCTCTCTCTCTCTCTCTCTCTCTCTCTCTCTCTCTTTCTCTCTGTCTCAGTTAGTCTCGCTTCCTTCCATGCGTCATCACTAGGTGCCCCCGTTCCATTTTTTTTCTTGTCTTACTTAATCTCATCAGGGACGCCAGCAGCTCCTAAAAGCTCACTCTCTCCCCTAACTCAGTTTCACCCGCCCCCTGACAACCGAGAACAGATAACATTGTTAGGCGCTTTTTTTGGGGGTCGCCAAAAGCTTCGGCTCATTTTTTGGGACCACCCACACATTTTTTGAATTCAAAAAACTCCTCTAACCTCTAGACTAGAGCCCTGATTCAGCCATCTCGGTCAGACCACCGGCAACGGATAATATTGTTGGGGGCCTTTTTACTGGAATTTTGAGGTTCTCCAAAATTTCGGCTCATTTTTTTGGGACCACCCAGACATTTTTCGAATTCCGAAAAATTCGCCTAACCTCCAGACTAGACTCAGTCATGCATATTGTCTGAACACTGATTCCGAAACTCCTCCTGAGCTCTGAGCCCCCCCCCCCCCCCTAGGCCCTCCAAAGGGGCAACTCGATACCGGGTAGAGGGGAGGTCCAACTGAAACATGACACTCACCCTTTCTTTTTTGTGGCCCCAAATCTTTTTGCCCCCTGAATTGAATGTTCTTTTGCCTGGCCTAACTAAAAGATATTGGAAGAGAGAGAGAGAGAGAAGAGGATAACCCCCTGCCCAACTCTTCCAAATGCATTGGACTCTCTTCTGCAAATTCTGCACATCCCGATGAACGATTAATCCTTTCTCTTTGTACTCTCGTGTCCTCTGAGAGTCCATCATCTGAAATCGTTAGGCTCCGCCCCCTTTTTCCATGATCGTCGAACTCTCTGGCGCCAAGAGAAGAAGCTCCTCCTTGAGATCCTTCATTTATTCATTTCTTTCTCCATTGTGTCCTCCCCTTCCCCAAAAAGATCGAGGACACAAAAGAGGCTTCTCGTCCCCTTAAAGATCACAAAAACAGAGATGGCTCTCTCTCGGATCCGAAAACTTCCCCTTTTTTCCCAAATTCAGTGCAGTCATCCATGTGAATGAACACCCACCAATACACACAAGTCCTTCTCCCTCCCAGTCATTTCCCGTTTTCCCCTCCTTCTTCATTCTTCCATTTTTAGTTCTTGTTTTTTTATCCTGTTCAAAATATGAAAAATGACAGATGCTCACCGATCGTCTCATCACCAGAATCGGTTCCCTACGTGGCATCTCGCCACTCCGAATGGGTAGCTTCGGATCGGTGTCCTCGGCCCCACCCGGCTCGGCAAAGATTCCCGCGTTTCAGGTTCGCATTGTTGTTGTTGTCATGTGGTGTTGTTTTTATAGAGGGTACTGTACCTTGCTATATAGGGTACTGTACCTCGGTAACAGGGTACCGAAAAACTAGCTAGGTTAAAAATGAGTGAAAAACATTTTCTACCGTAATTTGGTTATTTTTGCTCGGAGAAGTACGAAAATAACAGTTTTGGAATCAGGAAGTCAAGGCGGTTTAGAAAAGTATATTTTCATATTGGTTCAAGAAATTTAAAATTTTCAGAATTTCCAAAATTTCAAAAAATTTCAAATTTCAGAATTTTTCAAATTTCAAAAAATTAAAGTCTTCAGATTTTAGGTTTTTTAAAAATATTTCTAGATATAGTAATTTTCACTAGTTACAGTACTCGTAGAATAGCAATCTTACTATTTTAAAAAGTTGAGGTGGCTACCGTAACCAAAAAACCCTACTACTAAGAAAACCTATTATATCTCGCTTCCCGTTAAAGCTACAAAAAAGTTGTCAACTATTGAAATATAGCTCATAAAAAGCTTAAAGTTTTATCAGTTGACACCTTTTTTGTATCTCTACTAGGAGCCGAGATACGGTAGCTGCGAGCACAAGAACTTCCTGAACGTTTGATGGCCCCAGGCTCTAATCTTGTTCTGCAAAAAAGTTCACCTAGAAACTATGAAAGTAGTACAACTATGGTAATTCGAGATCCGAGGTTTTTTAAAGGATGCTCCACTAGCAGTTAAAACCAAAAAAGCCTACTCTCTAGAAAAAAGTCTCCAAGAAAACTGGTCTCCCCCCCCCACCGAAAACAATATTTCATCCATTTCATCTCTCGACATGTTTAACCATTCAAAGTGTCATGTCACATCGAGCAAAAAAAAAAGAGTGTCATAACTCATAAATAAGCCACAATCATCCAATCCCTCATATTCGGTCTCCTCTTCGGGGGAAATTGGTGTCAAGGGAGGGGGACTCTAGGCGACATGAGGGCAACAAAGTCCTCTTCCACACAATTGATTTATCTCGATTGATGTGCAAAATAAAATAAAAGAAGAGCAAAAAAAGAAAAGAGTTGGTCAGATGGATATCGTCGTTTTGAATCTCAAGAATCTCCCAACGGACTGCTCTGAGGTCCCTCCAACCCGCTCTTTACTTGAAAACCAAGGGGTCGTTTCTCTTAAATAATCCCCTCTTCTTCAGCTGAAATTTCTCCCTGTGCAAACAACCTTTCCTTTTTCTCTTCATCCCCTCCCTTTGTCCTCCTTTCTGCTCTCCTATTGTTCCCTCCAAGAAGAAGAAGAAAAAACACGAAAAAAGAAGACGTCGTCGTCGTCTCAAGACCCCAAAAGAGCCCCCCAAGCCTCACAAGAAGAACAAGAAGTTTTGCTGCTCTTTTTTTCCTCTTCGATATATATGTGTCTATTGAAAAATAAACAAAAAACGATGGGAAAAGGACTTAACCCAGAGGGGGGGGGGGGCGAAGGCAGTTTTTGGTCTTTTTTGGTCCCCTACCTTCCTTTTTCTTCTCAATTAGAATAGACAACTTCTAGAGGGGAAACTAGACAGAGAAGAGGTCAGAAAGCATTTTTTAAGGTTATAGAGCTAGAAAAAGTACCATCAGTCATATACCCTGTGTCTTCTCTGTTTTCACTAAAAAAATAAAAATGTTAAAATTCAAATGCGCTTATCTCAGCTGCTGTTAGAGATATAAAGAAGTTGTCAACTAAGAAAATACTCAGCTTAATCTGAGCAATCTTTCATCAAACGAAACTTTTTTATATCCCTACTGGTTCCGAAGATATAACCAACAAACCAAGGAAATCCATTGGTTACCCAAAACATGAAAAAAATCTTGAATTTCAAATGGGTCCGCTCCTGATAGAGATACAAAAAAGCTGTCAACTATTGAAATGCTCAGCTTAATCTGAGCAATATTTCATCAATTGACACATTTTTCATATCTCTCTCGGTTCCCGAGATATAAGCCTAAGAACCCCAGGTTGTCGGGTACACGGGGGACCTGAGAGAGAGTGCATAAAGGGTTCATAAATCGTGCTTCACCCATTTTAAACCCGGGGGTTGTCTATGGCCTGGTTTCTTTTTTCTCTCTGTGGTGCCACTGCCGAGAGACAAATAAGAAACTCTTTCCGACCTCCGTCTTCCCAAAAAACTTTTTTCTTTTTTCTTATTTGGAATGGGGTAGAAGGGAAGGAGGAGAACGAATGGATACACTTTGTCTCTTGTTTTGGGTTATATATGTGTATAGAGAGAGAGACATATCTCTCTCTCTCTCTCTCTCTCTCTCTCTCAATGTTTGTGTGTCTTTCTACGGATAATCTTGATTGGCTGTGTCAGCTTTGGGGGTGGGTGGGCAGGCAGTTCAGCCAACAACACGGGGGTTTAGTTTCCCCTGTTTTTCTGAAATTCGTTACGTTTCGAATGACCTAGAAAATCCTAGGCCACCTACAGTACCCCCGGTGTCAAAAACCAAACGGCCTTTGGTCTTGACCCGCTTCGATCATTGTCTTTCTTCGATCGCCACCCGAAAAAGTAGTCACTTTTTTTCTTAAGACACATTTTGTGCTTCTCTCTCTCTCTCTCTCTCTCTCTCACTATCTCAAAGAGATATAGAGAACGAGTAAAGTAAAAAGAAGCAATGATTCGATTTGCAACGGGAGGGGGGACCATGGGTCTCGGAGAGTACTAGTGTACAAGGGACCACACTCGAAAAACAATTGTCGCCCCCCTCTTCCCTCCCCGCCGTTCCCCGGTATCTCCGAGACCGCCCGTATTTTTCAGCCACCCTGGGACACTCTTGAATTTTGAATGAGAAAGACGAAGATGCAAAAACTTTTTTTTCTGTTGCTTCTAAAAGCCCCCGACGCGGCGCATCGTCCTAATTCACGCGAGCCTCACGCACACACGAACCGCGCACATTACTTTCGGCAAAAGAAGAAGAAGCCAACGAAATTCATGAAAACATGCTCCCGAAAGTTACATTTTTTCGAATATAAGATGCCCTAATGAGATTTTTCTGTGTGCGCCATGAGCGAAATCTAGTTTTCGAAGGAAAAAGTGTGAACCGATCGCTTTCGACTGGTTTTGATTTTTTTTTCTGCCCCGAAATTTGCATGTTTTTTGGAATTCGATCATTCTTCGCCTGACAATATGTTTTCAGTGACGTTTATCAGTTTTTATATTCTTTTGTTAAATTTTCAGAGAGAAAAGGCTTTTTTCTGAAGAAACATGTTTAGAAATTTTGTCTGTGAACTTTACGTAGGATTACGCACATCGGGGGTTACTGTAGTATTTTTTACGCGGTTTATTTGGTTTATTGAAGTTTTTTCATTTTCAAAATAGATTTGTGATTGAAAAATAAGTTTAATTTTTAATTTCCAATCAAAAAAACCTAATTTATCCTCCAAGAATCAGCTTTTCTTTCGAGAAACATGCCTGGAAAATATTTACGTTTTTAACGGATTACTGTAAGCATTTAATCTTACGCGCATTTATTTTCATCGCGTTTCTCTCTTTCGGCATCCGTTTCCTTTATAAAAAGTAAGAATTTTCTAGAAAAACAGCAATAATTATTTACAAATTACATTTTATCATGCCACTGATAACAAATTTCGTCGTCTTCTGTGTTTATAGACAGAGAAAAAGATCCAACGACTCCACCCAACGTGTGGAAAACGATTCAATTTCAACCGCGTGTGTTGTTTGTCGTTCGCTTTTTTTCCTTCTCGTGTCACCTACTATTCCAATTTACTCCGTCATTAGACACTATTAGAAAGAGAGACAAAGTTCTCGAAAGAGACTGCAGATATCGGGTGGAAAACGGTCAATAAAGTGGGAAATAGAGAGACACATTTCATTTTGTTTCAGTAGTTTTTAATTCTCGCATCATCATGAGACCATTTTTAATTGTGTGAAAACGCATGATTTTAAACGAAAAAATATTGCAGATGGATTACACAATAACAGAAACAGACACGCTGGAACGGGTGGCGGCGTCGCACGATTGCACAGTCGGCGAGCTGATGAAACTGAATAAAATGGCGTCGCGAATGGTGTTTCCCGGTCAGAAGATTCTCGTGCCGCTCGCCAATTCCGATGACGTTTTCGATCCGCCGTCGTCGACTTCCACGTTGAAATCGTCCGGAAATCAAATATCGGGCATTGAAAACGCAGGTTCGAGCAGTAATTTTGAGCCCCACTTCTCCGCAATAAGAGCTTTCCAAGTGCTCTTTTGGCAGAAGAAATGAAAAAATGAAAAAAAAGAACAAAGACCATTTTTTCAGAAGACGGAATACGAAAAGGACCGGGCGGTGCAGTGCCAGCGCACGTCCGACGGGGGTCGTTCACAAAAACGCAATCGGCGCCAATTCCACGTGGCAGCAGTGAGGGCGCCGACACGGACTGTCTGCAGAGGTTTCTGAAGATTAAGGTGAAGCAGGTGACCGAATCGGATGGAACTGTGTCGGGAACCCTGTTGGTCACACCGAACTGTCTGATGTTCGATCCAGATGTGTCGCATCCGCTGGTCAAGGAGAACGGACCCGATTTGTATGGGATGGTGGCGAAGTATGTTGGTTTTCCGGCGGCTTTTAAAATAAAAAAATTTTCAGCATGGACGAAATCCAATCAGTGTCAGTGTACAAGGAAATAGGCGGGTTAACAGGGGACAAGGAGGAAAAGAAGAGGGATATCTTCGATCCGGAACATCTCCGAACACCAGAGGATAGTCCCAAGGTAAGCCCAAGGAAGATCTAAATATCCCAAAGATCCGATTCCAGAAGACACTGAAGCATCAAGAAGAAATAGAGATCCCGCGGAACGGAGAGGTTCTATTCGAAGCAGGATCAGTTGACTCCAGTCATTCCCCGAAATTCGGAAGCGACATTGCTCTTCCAGCAATTTCCGAAGAGACCAAGGATTCGCCGTGTGAAGAATCATCCAAAGAGACAAGGAATCGATCGGCGACTCTCGGCGACGAAGAAGTTCAGATGAGGAATCGCTCCAGGTCCCGGACGTCATCGCAAGCGAGTAGTAACGACGAGAGGCCGCGGAGCTTCTCCGAGTTGGATACTCCCTCGGAAGGCAAGAATATCGGAAGATTTTCACCGAATGCCGCCCGGAGATCGTTCGGGAAGCTCGGGAGGACACTAAGCGCTCGGGCGAAATCAATTCAAGGGACAGTAACTTCGGGGGCGGAGAAAGTGGTGGGGACGGCGGTTCAGGGGACGAAAACTGTGGCGCATGGTGTGGTGACACACACGAAAAGTGCTGCTGACACGTTGCAATCAGGGATTGAGAATGGGGCGAAGGTAGGTGAAGAGTTGGGGGGGAATCCACGTGGAAAAGGAGAGTTTTCAGGCGGCTGCTGACGTGGCAGGACGAGTCGTCGACAAAGGACAATCGCTGATGAGCGAGAGTATCAACGGCGTCACCGAGATTTTTAGTGTACCCGATTTTGAGGTGAGCAGCAGAAAAAGAACTAGTAAAACTGGTCGTTGCGTGAAAGGGAAAGTGTGTGTGTTTCGATGCGAAAAACGATATTAACGAGATTATATGTCCCTATTCGCGAACTACTCTTTTGAATACGCTTATTTTCCTCTATACCTGCTATTGACTATGAATGTATTGCGAAAACCATTTCGAAAACGATCTGATAGCTATGATTTAGAGGTTTTATCTAATCAAAAAAGATCATCAAATCTTTGATTTCAGCAACCGGCAAAGAGTCCGATGGCAATGAAACGAGAGCAATCGCTGGCAAAACTTCAAGATTTGAGGAGACAAACAGCCGAGGCAAGAGAGAATTCGGCAAAAGAGAATCGGGCTAGTGTGTGAGTTTTTTTTGGAGAAAAGGGGAGTTTGAGGGATTTAAAGACTGAAAACCCGAAAAATATATTTTTAAAAATTAAAATTATTTTCCGGAACAATAGTATCCTTCAAAAGTATATAGAAAAAATGTATTTTCAGTGGATTTTAGGCCATTTGAAGGGTCTGGTTCTCGGATCTTGGGTTTCCGATCGCTCTGAAAATTCTTGGAGGCTTAGAACAGACCTTAATAAACAATTTCACATTCACACAATTTTTAAAAAATACCACATTCTCTTTTCATTGGACAAGTTTTAGAAGACACTTCTTTTTTATTAGGTCGGATCGAAATAATTGTACCACTTTTTCTTTTCTGCCTAGGAACTTCGAGAAGCTTTCGAATGACTTTATATTTGGGGTATATGAGGGGCAGTGTACAGGTTACACATATATGAAATCTTAGCTCAATGACAGTTTCAAGCGGCCTACTAGCTCTACTAACGTGAGGGCAATTTATATTGCTTTTTTTGAACAAGCGCTATTTCACTCTTTGCGAGGACATAATGAGAATCTTTTTAATATATTTTGAGGTTCCAATACTGTTAATAGAAAAACAGTTATTAATAGGTTTCCACCTCGCAAGATTACAGAACCAGACTCGAATGATTTTCCTATAGTAATCTACTGACGCTGTCAGTTGAAAGCGATGTATTGGCTCTGGCTGATGAGCACCCTAGACAATTAATTGAGGATTATGTGAACAAGCTTAAGTACTATCAAACTATGCCTAAAAATTAACTTCACGAGTTTCGGTTCTCTTGTAAAATGTCAAATTAGCTGCCATCACTTCTGTTGGCTCCACAGCCAGTGATGAGAGAGGATGCCGTATCGTCTTCTTTGTCGTACAGAAGGAAGGCAGCAAATATTCTTAATGTGATTACGGGGGGGATAATAAGTGGACACTCTATGTCAACTATTATCATAGATGTCAATGGCTGAAACCCGGTGATTCTGGAGTTCCGACACCAAAAAGAGAGTTACACCCGGAAAGCTACTTCTGTGCATCTGGTGGGGCGTGGAAGGACCGGTTCATTGAAAACGTCTACCAACTGATACAACAGTCCCAGCCGACCCCCACTGCAAACAATTAACCCCCGTAGTTGAGAAAATCAAAGAAAAAATAGATTGAGTTTCCTAACTCCACGACACCGCTCGACCACATGTCGTGAAAGTGAGTCGTCAGAATATTCCAAAGCTAGGCTGGACGACTTTATCCTATCCACAGTACTCTCCAAACATTTTCCTTTCTGATTTTAACTTATTTTAATCTTTGATTCACTTCCTCGATGAAAGGGAATTGCATAATCATGACGACCCCAAAACCGAGTTGTGGTCTTTTTTCGATTGTGAGCCGCAAGACTTCTACCGAATAGGAATCAAACAGCTTCCTATTTGTTGGCAACCCCTTGCCGATAATGATGGTGCATAATAAGTTGACTGATATTAGAAACATAAAAAGAAATTTAGAACCGAAAGTATATTGGAAAGTGGTACAATAATTTCGATCCAACCTAATAGTACTAAAATGGACGAAAATGGGGTGTCTTCTAGAAATCGTCCAATAAAAAAGAATGAGGTATTTTTTGAAAATTGTGTGAATATAAAGTTTTTCACTAAGGTCTGTTCTAAGTCTCCAAGAATTTTCAAAGCGATCGGAACACCAAGATCCGAGAACCAGACCCCTGAAAATAGCCGAAAACCGCTAAAACTAACTGAAAAAACCACTTTTTGTTTATTTCTAAACGCTACTGTACTTTTTGAAATAGCCAAAATAGAAAACTACCGTTTTTCAAAGAGATGCCCTTCTAATCAAAACCCCCATTCACAGATTCGCGTGCGCCACGTCTACCGACGAAATGCCCGATCTCTTCGCCGCCGTCGACGAAATCGTGGAGCGAAGTCGAATTTCGAGCAACGATTCGACGGCCTCGCAACCGATTCTTCCATTCTACATGGCTGTTCGATTGACGAGAAACAAAAAGAAGAAGAGTGAGTTTTATGCCATTTTTTGACAAGTTTGAGTGGGATTTTGAAAGACAAAAAAAGAGGCAGTTTGTCACTTTTTCGTAAAAAAGAAGGAAAAATGGAGTATTTTTCAAAAGAAAAAAGAAAAGTTTCGGTCTTTCCGTCTCAACTCATATTTCACAAGAGAAAGTGGGTCTAGAGAGTCTTCTAAAATGTCTATTGCATCTCACACACTCACCTCAAATCTCATTTCATTTTCACTCCTTTCCTCCCCCTCTTCGTCCATCCTTTCAAACAAATTAGGCATCCGAAGAGGGGCAAGACCTTCTTTTCTTTTTTTCTTCTTTTTTCTTCGGGAGGTCTTTCTGGTTAGGTTTATTTGAAAAAAGAGACTTCTTGAGATTTTTTTGGATTAAAGGCATGGTTTTACTTCAAAAATAGCTCTCTTTCATGGGATTTGAATCATTTTTATTTATAATTTGAAAAAAACGCTTCTAGAGGTGCCCTTCTAAAAGAGGTATAATTCTTGAAAACTCCCGAAACCTCCTACTGACTAGTTTCTTTCTGCTCATAAAAGATAGAGAGAGTTGAACAAAGTCTCTCCAAGAAAGAGAGATTTAGACGCAGAGGCTTCCCCTACACACGAAAGAAAAGATCACGAATTGAGAAGAGACTCAGAGAAAGAGAGAGTCATTCTCTCTTTCCGAAACTGAAGGCTGTGTTGTCCTTCATTTATCCGCCTTGGCCACCCAGCTGCTCCTCTATTTGTTTCAGCTCTTATTGTTGCAGAGTCCTCCACCAGCTCTCCGTCCTACGACGAGGACATCGCCTTTGGAAACAAGCTGAAACGAGAGTTTTGGTGAGATTTTGTATTTCTGAACTCTTGTTTCAAATCCATTTTCTCCAGGTTCGCGGTGCCACGTAGCCAAGCCGACAACATCTACCACTTCCTTCTGCAGTGGTCACCGGATAAATACGGACTGGTGAGTGCCTTCGAAATGCCCGGAGGTCATTTGGGATTCATAAGAATTCGAGACGCCTTTACATATTTGAAGAGAGATCCCGTGGAATTTAAATGAGAAAAAATACTTTTTTGACGCTTTTATAGCCGAAAAACCTTCGAAAATTATTTTTTTCCATTTTAAAATTCTGAAAAATAGGATATCTGTGCTTCAATTAACCAGAAGATGACTTAAAAGTTCCACAAAAATCCTTATTCCGAAATTCGAAAAATAAAGGTTTCTCTCAAAAAAAAATTAATTTTCGTGAAAGAATTTACTGAAAAGTAGGTACGAAATTCGCGTTTTTTTGTCAGAAAACCTTCGAAAATGATCTTTCTCAATTTAAAATTCTAGAAAATAGGGGTTTTCTGCTCTAAATAGCAAAAAGCTTGCTCAGAAGTTTCACAAAGATTTAGATGAAAAAAAAACACATTTTTGACGATTAAAAAGCTAATTTTATGCTCGAAAAATGTCAGAAATTCCTTCTTCCAAAAATGATTCTCTCAACAAGAAAAAAGCAATGTTTCGATAAACGTACCAAAAAAATGGAAAAAAACTAACCCTTTTCACGGAAATTATAGCTTTTCTAAATCAAAATAGCCATAAGAACTGATGCTTTTCAGGACACAACGACAACCTCGACAAACGACGATCCGTCGGTGGCATCGATGGTAAACGACGGCCAGGACAAAGGATTCATCGTACTTGGATCGAACGCCGACGAGTCTCTTGGAGGTACGCCCTTTTTCTTTTTTCTTATTTTGAAATACGCTCTGCGAAAAGGTTTCAAAGTATAAAAATGGCATCATCTTTGAGAAAAAAAAAAGAATTAAAATCAGCTGTTGATTGATTATTCATACACTGGCGAATCATAATCAGATGGAAAACAGAGAAATGAACACACAAACTATATTGAGAAGGTTATCGAAGAGTTGAAATGACGAGAAAACGAGAGTGATAAGAAGAAAAAAGAAGAGGAGGTCGAAATGAATCATCGAGGAGCAGGATCCTCCCGATTCGTGTATATAAAAACGGCAACAATTGAATGATAACTTCTGTATCTTCTGGCACGTCATTGAAAAACGTTCTTCAAAGAGAAGAGTCTCTTCTTTTCATCTTTTTATCTTTTTATCATATCAAATAGTCTCTTCCCCTCTCTTCAATCGGTTCAAAAAGAGAAGTCGCGGCCGAAATGTATTCGTGAAGAGGCGTCTCGTGATTTTCAAAAAGTTTTTCTTTCGTCGACCATCGTCCATTAGAAAGAAAGTTACAAACGCGCCCCACAATCAGTCGTTTTTCTTCGTTTTCTTGTTATCGCTTCACGGAATTTTATTGTTCTACAGTTTCGTTTCCTCCCCTTGTTTCTTGACACTGTTTAACATGTGTAAGCCTTCCTCGGCAAACACCTTCTTTTGCCTGGCCATTTGCCCGGCAAACGGACTACCCTTCGGCCACTCTTTTTTGTCGGCAAACACCCTGGCAATTTTCCCGGCAAACGGACTGTATAATTTAGTTTCTAGAACGTTCCTCCTCTTTCTCTGCGTCTCCTCGCATCTCCTACTATCTTAAGTAGCTTCTTCTTCTCCTTCAAAGACCCTTCTGGAACATTCCTTGACCTTTGCCTCCTATATAAAAGGGCGTTACCATCGTTCACCGAACAGTTTTGCCTACTGTACCCAATTTTTGATCACTTGATTCCCGTGTGGGTTCATCACTTGATATTCTACGAATAGAAGTCTCCACTAAGAAAACAACAAGTTTCCAAAAGACACGTGGCACTCTCGGAAATGATGCAAATTCAAAAACACACGAATTTCATCATTCATATTTTTCCATCGTCGAAATGTTTGAACTCTTCCAATTGGTAACGATCATGACCGATTTATGATGCGTATCGCTCTAATCTCCCCCACAAATCTGCCTTTTTTAAAATTCGCTAGCTCCAACATCTGACCGTATGATGATTTGAACTCCATGTTGTCCCCGATGTATCCCTCTAATCCCCCCTTAAAAAGAGGCGGGGCTTGAAGATTCAGAATCTTTTGTCCTCCCCCTACGCATTGTTTTTCGAGAAGACCTTTAGGGTCAAATAGATTCTCTCCTCTTTTCTTTTTGTGTCCATTGTGATGATCAAGAAGAACAAGTTTATCGTCGTCTTCTTTCTGCAAAGATACTGTATTTGTTCCTCCCCCTTTCTCACCACATTGTTCCAGACGAGGGTTACGAAATATAAAGAGCCTTTTTTTATCAGTTCGCACTCACAAGATTGTGTCATTTGGTTTGTCAGCTTCTTCTTTTCCTTTTCCTACTTTGATTCTCTTAAGAGTTCTCTTCGATCACATGTGTCTCTGCTCGATAAGAAACTATATAGTTTATAAAAGTAGCAATTTGAATTTTTATTCAGCTACTTTACTTTTTTAAATTAGAATTCCTCTTTTTAGCGAGTTTTTTTACCTCCTTTTCCCTTCTTTTAGAGCGATTTTCATAGAAAAAACTCAAAAATTCCGACAAAAAACCCTGTGTTCTCAATAGAGCGCGCTTGCATTGAAGCTCTAAATTAATTATTTTGCAACTAAATTTTTCGAATTTTTCGAATTTTCGAGCCTACACATAATTTTTAGTACTTTGTTTTTGATTTTCTCCTCCCATTGGCAACATCAAAAAACGAACTCGCCTCCACATTTTCTAACCCATCGGCTCCCCCCATTCCGCGTGCCGTCCCCGTCCGCTCTGTCTGGCGCTCTCTCCTCTCCGCGTGCTCTCTCACCTGGGGGGTTCCGCGCTGCCCGGCTGACCTTTACGCATTTGCATATTGTTCTTTATTGATTCTCATATGATTTCCTTTCCTTTCTCGAATAATCGCCAATCCTGTTCGAGACGTTATCATTTGCCCCGCGTTTTGAAGACAAACAAATTTCGATAATATTCATTTTCGTTTCGAAATTTAGAACTTGCCAGCCGCCTGAATTCCGCACCTTATCAAAAATGGTTCGTGGTCTCGGGGGGTTATTTCGGTTTTAATTGTGCCACATCACGACAAAACCGCAAAATAGAATAACAAAAACAATCACCGCCCATCTCACCCTGCAATAAAAAATAGAAACGATTGAACTTTTGTTCGATGTTTGATCGATCATATTTTATAATTTCCAATAATTTTGATTTTTCCGGAGGATTTTGATTTTCTCGCTCGCCGCTCGTGATAGATCGCCGGCGACCGACCCACCGACGACCGTTTTGCCAAAATAATTGAGCGAGGCATTTTGGAGGGGAGTGCTAATTGAGTTGAACTAGTTTTCTATCCTCCTGACACTTTTAAGGATGAAATATCCATGTACTTTTCAACTAGACTGAACTCTCAAATCGAGTGTGACCGAGCGTTTATCAGTTTTTGAAATTTCGCTTCTCGACCAGAGTTCGTATTGTTTTGAACAAATATTGTGGTGGTCAAGCTGAGTTTCTGCTGATGTTAATTAAGAGATCATGTCGTGCTTTTAATCGCCCGTTTTCCGCTTCCGCACTTTTCTCTGTCTTCCGCGCACTCTGCGTCGTCCCCTCTTCCCGAGGAACATTGTTGATGTATTGTTACGTGATTTCCATCCGGTCACTCGTACATAGCTCCAGTGATGTTTTTGGCCCCTTTCTTTGGCCCGAAAGGTCAAATTGCGGCGAAAACAAGAAAAAAACTCGATTTTCCACCACAAGTTGTTGTTCGTTATCCACGTGTCTCTACTCAAATTTATTACTCTTCTTCTTGGCCTTTTTCTCGAGTCGGAAACAGAATTATAGTTACCCATTCTTCTTCTTAACCCCCATTCTTTGTCTCTTCTTTAGATAACACTGATACATGTATAGTAGGATTACCTGTGCCCACTCACATGTGTTTGGAGTACTTATGTGCTCGAAAAAGAAACTTCTCCGCCCACTTTTTGATGGTGATGGTATATAAAGTAGATTGGGGAGTTGAGGTCGAAATGAATGACTGATTTGAATTTCAAATTGACTTCCCCCCTTGTGTTCTCTCACTTGTGATCTGACTTTTTCATTCATTCGGAATGTACTCTTTGTTCTCATATCATTTTTTTCGTTTATTGCTCGCCACTCGCTCGTTATCTCCTTTTATTATCTAAGTTCTCCTCATTTTTAGCATCTCACACCATAAAAAAACTCACTCACTATGGGCGCCAACGAGTCTGCCTATTCTTCGACTGACCAGACGATTCCTGTCAGACGACGTGCACAAACATCGTACACCAGAAGTGCTCCCGACTATTTTGGAAGTCATCAGGATAGAAATCAAGCTGGACACCCAAGCATCAGCAACAATAACGACAATAATAACGATGAGAAACACAAGAACTCGAATGTGATACTGACGGAATTCGATGTGAAACAGATGATGGCACGTAGTCGAGCGGGCACAGTTTGTGTGTCGTCGATGCGTCGTCAGACCTCCGAAGAGACTGAGAAGAGTATTCTGGAGTCTGTCGTTGGAGGGCCATCAGATGACATGGAACAGTCGTCTGGAATGTCCAAAAAAGGAAGTATCACATCAAGAAAATCGATAGGATCGCATGACTCGGGAGTCGGGACCCATCCGAACTCTCCTATCGCTTCCAGTCTCCACCTGCCAACAACGTCATCTCGTCCAGATGACTTGACAGCTCTTCCTCAAATTACAGTATCCCAAGCAGAGGATACGATGAAGAACGAGGAAGAGCGAAAGAAGAGAAACATCAAAAGAGCCATCATGAAGAAGGTGTTCAAGAAGAAGAAGAGCGCGAAGGTGATCGAGATGAGAAACCGATCCCAATCGCTTGGATCCCCGTTGTATTCCGGTAAGTAAGCATGCGAAAGCGGATTAGAAGCCATTTTTCCAAATTCTCAGAGTTTTTTGGAGACTAAAGAATCTTTGAGAAATGCCAGAATTTGGCATTTTCCACTGCAAAATTGGTTTTGAAGGTCACAAGTTTTTGGTTTTTGTTTTTGAGAAAATTATTCTTTTCCTCGAATCTAGTGACACATTTTAACTAATTCGAATTTCCGCTTTATCGGTTAGACCGAAGAGCAAAACGATGAAAATAGTGTCTGACACACCTTGATTTAATCGCCGTCTTAACATGGATCTTTGTGTCTCCTTCTTAGGATTACTGTACCTATGCTCCAGAGTTATCTTTATGGAAATAAAAGGAGAAGAAAAGTGACACGCTTCCGAGGACACATTGTTTCAATTTGTCTTCTTTTTTGCTGCTGCTTCACGTCTTCTTCTTCGTTGTCTTCTCTACATGACCATCGACCAGGAGATATATGACACGGAAGTGTTTTGCTCTCTTTTTGTTGGAAGAGACCCCTGCAACAAGACCTTTTGTGTTTTTCCCCTCTGGATCAGATCATCTGGATCTGTTTTGAAATGGAAATCCAATTTCCCTATTCTCTCTTTTCGCCTATCTAAGATTGGAATCTATTCTGAAGAAGAAGCAGCCCCCACTTCCCACCTGTTGTTGGGAAGGCGCTATTCTATTCGCAAGAAGAAGAAGAAGCCGTCGATTAAAGTGAGCGCGTGTCCTTCTCTTTACACAATCGACAAACTTTTTCCATGTATTTTCGCATTTCTTTGGTCCCGAGAAAATTGGAGGAACACAATTGAGATCCAGAAGTGGTGGAGCAAAATTGGTTCCAGTTGGACCCGCCCAATTTCGGGGCTCAACAGAGTGTTTCCAATTTCCATTTCGAGTTCCCTTTCCTCTTGTTCCATGTTTTTCTTCTCCTCCTCCCCTCCCCCAATGATTGGAATCTTCCCTCCGGAAATTCAGGAAGACTCATCTTTGATTCATCAGAGAAAGGCGGAGAAGTGTCTCACTCGAAACTTGAAAAAGAAGAAGAAGACACAGACGGCATTAGGTTGATTATTTTGAGAGCAGAAGCCTATTCAAGACGACACGTGACCCGCCCTCCTCTATTTATGGATTCTGAATTGGGGCGAAGATGCAGAAGCCGCCTTGCAGCCCCTCCTCTTGATTACTCACTGTAAATAATACTGATGTCTGATAATGGAGAGGAAGGAGCCTCGTCTAGGCATACAAAGGTGTCGAATTGCATTTCCCTCCCCTCTCTTTGATGAAATGGAGAAGACTGGGGTTATTATCAAAACAAAAACAATCGTAGTATTGTGTGGAAGCCATACCTTTCAGTTTAGTTCTTTCTCTTGGCTACCGTAATCTGTTTGCAAGATTCATTTGTTCTGCAAAAAGAAAACGTCATTTTCGGATATCGTCGACAGAATACCCCTCCTAATTCGGTTTTTTGTCGACTTTTCTTCTCCCAATGAATGAGTTTAAATTGGGCGCCCAACGACGCCTTTTCCGGATTCTTTTTTCCTTTTGGGTTTTTGGATTTCTCAAGCTCTTTTTTGACTCTCTGAGAAAGCCAAAACTTTTGTGAAAAATCACGCAAATTGGTTGGTTCTTTGTCCACTCTCCATCTCACCTGCCATGTTTTTTTTCTTCTGGGGTCCACCACTCGGTGAAATTCCCCATTTCCGGGAACCCTTTTTTCAATTGCCTTTTTGAATTTTGAACAAAAAAGACCCCTTCCTTCTGAGAATCGAAAACGACGGACCAAGTGCTCTTTAGACTCTTCAAACTTTACGAGTCTATATAAATCAGACTTACTCGATTCTTCGTCGTCTTCTTTTCATGCGTGGGTACAAACTGTTTTCTCGTGAGCCTTCGGCTTAGGCCCCCATGGGGACAACAAGTACTTTTCTCCCTCTCTCTCTCCACTTTTCGCGCTCAGTTTCACACACATTGAAGCAAAGAAGAGAGAAAAGAAGAAGAAGGAATGAATTCCTTGCTTCAATAGGGACACATATATAATTTGACACCCTTTCCATCCGCCTGACAAAAAAAGAGGAGAAAGAACAACTCTATCAGAATGTTATTTCACTTTCTTTTTTATTTGACGATCCGAATTGCTCTAAACTCAGATGAATAGGAAATTGCATTTTGGATGTGGAGAAGAGAGAATTCTAGAGAGTCTAGAATCTATTTCAGACATAGATTTGATATCTAGTTTGATCGTGGTCACAAGGCAGAAGCTCTTCTTGCAAATGGAGATCTATTCTTGATTCGGACAAAAACACGAATCAAAACTACAAATGGATCGAATTCAGAATCTGAGCAATATCCAGAATCGCTAGTCTTTGCACAGAGACGTTACTTCCGCCAACATTGTTCCATTGTTCATCATCTCCTCCTCCTCCAGGCAATCTTTCTTCTCTCCCAAAACTTTTCCCTTTTTTTACTATTACGAAGCGGCTATGCTTCTTCAAAAGTTGCCGGATATCTCCATCTTGTCTTCTCACCAAAGCACCCATTGCCCTCTGTGTGTTCCCTTTCAGTAGACATCGGGTAAACACTCCAGAAAAAGGTCATGCACCTCCAGACGGACAGTAATTATGTTTTCCCTCTCCGCCGTTTTCCACCAACTTTTCCAGCCCAGCCCCACGAATCTGAAAATGTCGTCAGTTCTCTGGTTCTCTTCGGGAGACCCCCTGGACGAAAGGGGGCGTGGCCTTACTCTCTTCATCTTTTGACGACAACGAAAAGAAGAAGAAGAAGACCACAGAAGATGTCTCTCTTTTCTCAACAGAAGAATGGAAGAGTCGAGTGTTTTTTGTTCGTTGAAAGACGGCAAATTTGTAGTAAAATAAGTTTTTTGGCACCCTCTCCGGCTCTTCTCATCCAGAGAATTCTCTTTTTTCCTCGCTTCTGCTCAACTTGAGAAGTAATGTACTTTGCCTACTCCTCCTTCTCCTAACAATTTCCTTGTCTATAAGCCCTCTGGCTACAATCAGGACTTGATTCGGCTAATCAAGTGACGAAGGCGTGATTCAGAAGGGATCTTCTAGGCCACGCCCCCCGCTCTTCTCCATTTCTTTCGAAGAATCTCAGATTTCAGACAAATTTAGCCACTTTTTCTGACAGTTAGCCTCATGAAAAGGAAAAATGAGCTCAATTAGCTGGATCTCTTGGAAAACTTCTTTCTCATTACTCTCCACCCCCTCAGTTACTCTTCGTTTCATTTCCATATTCTTCCCTTATTCTCTCTCTCCACCCGTATTATGCCACGTCTTCCACTGATTACCGTATCCTCATGTACAGACGAAACCGAAGGTGTCTCCTACCGCGAAATGCTCTCCTCACTCGTCGACAAAGTTCAAACATCGACCAACTCGTTGGCGTCTACCGTATCCCAAGCGTCTTCCGAAGAGATGTCACCATATCTTCGCCAGATCGGCTCATCGGTTCGACGTCTCTCGATGCCACTCGGCAAAGTGAGACAATCGTCGCAACGTCGTCTCTCGCAAATGGTCTCCGCCATTGGCGAGGTGATTGATCAGGAGATTCTCATGACGCAGCCAGGTATAAGAAGATATATGTTGCATGTTTGAATGATGCTCCATTCTAGAAAGATTCTAGAAATAAAAATCCCTTCTAGAGATTTCGAAACTAGCGAGAATAATTCAAAAGACGCAACCGGAATCGTTCCGTGTATCCGTTGCATGTGTAGAAAAAAAAGAAAAGTTTTCCATGAAAAACTTGGTTATTCAATGATGTGATCGTGACAAGACTTCCAGAAAGAAGAAGAGTGGAAGAGCCTCCAGAAAATACAAAACAACAGAGATCTTGGAAAACAGAAGAAGAGAATATATTTATATTCAGCATAAAATATTCATTGAAAATTGAAATTTGAATCCGGGTTTCTCGTGGGGTGAGCACACCACTGAAACACTAGGAGATGTTATGTTTTTTGGTGTGACTCACTGATCAGATCGAGCTTTGAAACCATTCGCAATAGAGCGCGCTAGCAGAAGTTATCAATAGAGCGAGCTTTAATTATTATCATTTCAGGCGAAAAATCCACTCCACTCTTCGGATCGTCACTCTTGAACCGCGAATGGGAACTCGTTACCGTATCGGAGATGTGCCGTCGTTTGTCACTCGACCAGGAGCTCGAGATGCCGATCCCGGATGGAGCGAACACTTCGCAAGTTCTGGATGAGCTTATGATTCGACAGGTGGGTCTAGTTAGCTTGCTTTTTTACGTTTTTCTAAAAAAAAAGAATTCTGTTGTTGTTTTGGCACGCCTCGCACATTCATTTGGGTTCATTTTGCGCTCTGACAACAACAAAAACACAAAAAAGGAGGTTGTTGTTATTCCTTTAGCAATGGAGCACGTTTTCTGTTCCCCTATAGTTGATTGTCCCTAGGAAAAAAACACAATTGTTTTTCGCCCTCCTCCCCAGAGAAAAATAGAAATCTGGAGGGCATGACGTCAGAGAAGGCGTCCTTCCAGTCGCCTTTCCAAAAGTGTACTTTTCCAGGTGATGGACATTCTTCCGCCACGTGCCGAAGGCTACCCATGGGTCAACATCTACAATTCGGAGAAGCACGGATTCTCGTTGGCCACCATGTACAGAAAGATGGCTGAATTCGACGAGGATCTCTCGCCCGTCTTGCTCATCATTCGTGACACCAAAGAGCACGTCTTCGGAGCAGTTGTCTCCTCGGCGATCCGCCCATCGGATCACTTCTTTGGAACCGGGGATAGCTGTCTTTTGTGGAGATTTACTGGAGAAGTGCCACATACTCGGTAATTTTTTTTGAAGGAGCCTATTTGAATTAGATTTTCTTCAGGGAACTCCGTCAATACAACTGGACAGGTGACAACCAGTACTTTGTGAACGCCGCCAAGGATTCCTTATCGATTGGAGCCGGATCTGGAAGATATGGATTATGGCTTGATGGTAGGTGCTCCTCTAGAACATTTGGAATTCTAACTCCTCCTCTTTCAGCCGACTTAAACCACGGAAGATCACAGAAATGCGAGACGTTCGACAACGAGCCGTTGTGTGGAGAAAACGAGGACTTTATCATCCAATTCATCGAGGCATATGGATTCAGAATGTAATTAAATGTATAGAAGACTCATTGTTTCTTGTTGTTTCCCCCCATTCATGACATTCTCTCTCTGCAAAACCGCCCTCCTTTTAATCTTATTCTCCAACGCATTTCATTGTTGCTCCTTTCTTTCTAACCGAAGAAAAGAATACTTGATACCACACATTCGAAACCATTTTTCCCTTCTCCCCCAGTTATTTTTTCCGTCTTCCACCACATCTTTGTCCGTTGTTATGTGTACATTCTCTTTTCCCTGCGCTCTCTCTCCAAATATTATTTATATTACATACATTCGTCTCATCGTCGATTAATCCATTTGTAGGTAGTTATAACAAACACACATGCAGATCCACGATTTGCAGAGTGATTTTCATTTTTTGTTCATTTGACTCTACTGGTATTTGTGAAACTAGTTGATTTGTCATCCACAGAATCCCAAAACCCTCCCTTCTATTCTACCCATGCAATTTCTTGTCCCAATTTTTGTGAGATTAGAAACCAAAATCCATTAATAAATGTACCTTTTAAAGTTTTTTTTTCTCTCTCTCTCTCTCTCTCTCTCTCGGACTAATCTAACATTATTTAACTCTCCCTTCACGCAGTGTCAAAGGGTAACGCGGAAATTGTGCTCTACGGGCTACTGTAGTCCTAGATAAGAATCCCGTAGACACTAGTTCCAAACAGGGTTACAGGAATTCGACTACCGTAATCTCAAATTCAGAAGGATTACTGTAGTCCCAGATAGGAACACTGGTTTCCAGGTACGGTAACCCTTGTCGAAAAAAAATTATAAGAAAGTTTGGCTCTGTATGGTTATATGGGTCCCTGGAGAATATATGGGTCCGAAAAGATTATATGGGTCCGGAGAGATTATATGGGTCCGTAATTGATTTTGAGCTATAAATGGTCCAATTAACTCCTAATTATCACACCTCGCTCACTTCATCCTTATTTCTCATTCATTTGATCATTTTCTCAAATTTCTGATTTTTTGACCCCAATATGTGTATGGGTGTATATTGAAACTTTTATTCTTGTTTTTGAACAACTAAAGCTCAAATTGATGTTAAATGAACTCTTTACAAATAATAATTGCTCCCTCTAAACATATTATGATGATACTGGCTTGCTGCCCAGAAGGGACATGGAGCCCAGGTTTTGCGTTAACGTATCTCATACATATGTATACCATCATATACCCTAACCTAAAGTGTTTTTGCACTTGTGATTGTTCGATTGTAAATCTCCTAACTTTCACCAAAGTGACATGGAAAATTTAATAATCAGTCGTCAATGCATTGTCAATAATTACGATTCATATTCGGATGACAGATATTAGAAATGAAAACTATTCCCAAAGTTCTGCAAACGTTACGACTGGATCACTAGAGCCCATATAATATCACGAAAAGTGATCGTGTAGTGTTTCGATATTTTAGTATTCAACGTTTTTTTCTTTTTAACAAACAAGTAATAATCTCATTTGTAGACTCATAAACAAATTGTTGCAAATATACAAATGCATAGGCTCGAATGGATTTACAGAGTATTTTTTTTTACCGTTCACAATTGAAATCTCTGCAAAGACATACATATGTATTATATCTGTTGTTAATTCCAAAGGAATCTAAAAAACTAACTATCATTAGAGGAAATTGTGAAAACCAACAATGACCGTTGACTTGATGTCAGTAAAAGATTCGACATTAAACTTGCAGAGAATATTCTACTTGGCTACTTAGTTCAAACTATTAACCTTAAAACTCCAAGTTTAACAGCTCTCAAAAGCAAAAAAGAACAGTTCATTGGCCGCTAGCCTACAGCTGGGCAAAGTTTCAATATACACCCATACACATATTGGGGTCAAAAAATCAGAAATTTGAGAAAATGATCAAATGAATGAGAAATAAGGATGAAGTGAGCGAGGTGTGATAATTAGGAGTTGATTGGACCATTTATAGCTCAAAATCAATTACGGACCCATATAATCTCTCCGGACCCATATAATCTTTTCGGACCCATATATTCTCCAGGGACCCATATAACCATACAGAGCCGAAAGTTTTTTGATATGTCTTCAGCGACAGTACAAGACTTCTGTCTCTTTCTATACGAATCCCGAGTTAACACGCGGATTGAAGATGTTAGATATTATCCTCTTTTACAGTATGTCACCAGTTGGGAGTTAACTTACATACGTTGACATTGTGTATTTCAGCTAGCTATTCTCCCTCTCTTTATTCCAACAGACTGCTCTCACTTAGAGAGTTTTCGTTCTAGGACCCATCTGCTGACACTGTCTGGTGAGTCAGTGTACTCTTATTGATGTTTTCTACCTCATACCTCCAACAGAGTCTGACGTCTTCATTTGATGCACTCCGACTATTCTGATACTTTTCTTTTCTTCTCATCTTTATTTTCTGGAAAATCTCAGTTTTAACTCACTTTCACAATGACAACCCAAAAGGATCTCCTCACCGAATGCCTCGCTGGATGCCCATCTGGATGGCAATACGTCTATTCGAAATGCTACAAGGTCTCTAGTCATTATCAATAGAGCATCAGGCAGTTTCCGCTTGTCAAGGACAAGGAGCCGAACTCGTGACCATTGAGAGCTCCCATGA
Organism: Caenorhabditis tropicalis; assembly: GCA_016735795.1. Taxonomy (NCBI): domain Eukaryota; kingdom Metazoa; phylum Nematoda; class Chromadorea; order Rhabditida; family Rhabditidae; genus Caenorhabditis; species Caenorhabditis tropicalis. The sequence goes on from CM028618.1 coordinate 2,258,464, forward strand.
AAATGATGCGTTGAGAAGTGAGTCGGAATTTTAGGAAAAGACTCACCCAAATCTTCAGAAGCATTTGATACCAATGCCCTTGTGGATGAGTCACTGGAGACGTGGATCGGCTTGAAATCCTCCAGTGGATCGTGGCAATGGACCGATGGCTCTGTCGCCGGTTTCACTAATTGGGCTCAAACTCAACCGTCATCCAATGCGCAGTGTGTTCAGATGATAACCGATTCGTTGATCAATTCCACGTATCAATATCAGAGGGGAGGTTGGAAGACTTATGATTGCTCGAAGACGTCGGCGAGTTACATTTGTGAAAAGAACGCTGCTGTCTAATAAATTAAATTCATGGATTGGGTGTTAATTGGGGGATTCACATAGAAGAGGAGATGGGTATTGTACAAAGACTAGAAGGGATAAAAGAGATAAAACAATTAGATTTCGAGACCCAGGTCTCTCCAGTGATTTATCATCGGCTTTTGGGCAGCGAGGAGGGCGTGGTAGCGGACGTTCGGATCCTTGACCGTTAGAAGACGCATCATGGCTTTCTTGCCTTCGAGTTGCTCGACCTGCATCTTCCCGCGTGGATAATATCTGAAATTTGGAATTGTAAAAGGGAAACTAGCTGCTTTTTCACCTAACAAACTCTCTTATGTCATGTGCGGCAACGCATAGAATCAGTGAATCATTGCTCTTATCCAGCATCGCTTTAAGCAGTTTCAACAGCTCCCGGCGGTTATCGTTGAGTTTATGAGCGTTCTCCGCCCAGAAAACGTCACATTTGTGGGCAGGTGACCAGTGAAGAGAGCCGAGACGGACGCATTTGCAGTGTTGCTTGTCTGAAAGAATTTTTTTTTTGATTTTCAAGCGTAATGTCATACTTTATCATATACGAATCCGTATTCGATGAAATCAGGTTTCTCAACGTCGCCACAACGATTCGAATCACCTTCTCCTTCTGACAATTCCCGAGGATTCCTGTGATGGTCATTATCAGATTTCCAGACAAAGCTACTTCTGCAGCATGCCCGTTGAACGTCAGAAGCCACATACAGAATATTATTTGATATTGAATTTGAAAACCGCACTTGCGAGTGCAATGTAGAGCGTGGGTCAGCGAATCGTAGCCGTTGATGTTGACGAACGATACGCGATATGGATTGACACGGAAGAGAGTCTGCATGCATCTGACGGCTGTCGCAATGTAGTCGTTGCTAGTTCCACGTGTAATCGCTTCCTTTAGCGACCCCATGAAGTAATCCAACTCGTCGCCAGTGATTCTGAATAGAATTTTTCTTTTTAAATCAAATTATAAGATCTACTTTATATTTCCAAAAACTGCCATTTTAGTGAGTATCGAGAAAGTGATATGAACAATGTATTGGTCCTGTCGATGAAGAAGACCCATGAAAAAAGAAAACGGCGATCTCTTCAGAAGAACGGCGACGTCTTCAAAGATTAGCGTTCGCGTGGCGTCTTCTCGGAGCATATCGTCGATAATTGTCAGCGTGTAGCGAACATAGTCGTCTTTCGAAATCTGAAATCGTTAGAATTGTAAAATGGAAATGAATTATGAAAAAACCTGCGTCATGAGGTGAACGAACGCGTACACCGCCTTCTCCCTGAACACGTTGAGCACCGTGGAGCGCTCTGATTCGCTGTCGGCTTGCTCATAAGTTACTATAAAATCGTAGTCGCTTTGTGCAATTATTCGCGATCTGAAATCAGGTGTTTTAGAATTATTTTCAGTTTTTTTTTGAGTTTACCTGGTAAAAAGTCCCCAATTCGTTTTCATTAAGCGCATTTTGTCGGCTTCTTTTCGAAAATGCGTTCGGATTAAATCTTGACTTTCGCCGAACACCATTTTTGGCTGAAAATTTTGCTTTTTTGAGAAAAAAAGGCGATAAAAGAAATCGGGGAACGAAGATCGGGGATTGGATCGGGGAGGGCGGAATGAATCGCCTATTTACCAGCCAATTGAGTAAACAAGTATATACAATGGTCCGCAGTTTCTGCGTCTCTTGTTTACCTGTGAACTCTTGTCAATTCCAGCCTCGATTTTCGTTTTCATGCTGTCGGGGGATGTCGCCGCGCCGCGCAAAAAAGGAAAATGACGACTTTTTATGGGAATTGCAAATGTGCTCCACCGCTTTTACTTTTTCATTTCAAAATTCAATTTTCGTTTGATCTAAAATTTCTGCGGGAAAAAGTTAATTTCACTTTCTCTATGGGTTTTTCGTGTTTTCTTCGAAGTATTTTTAATTTAAATTATGTTTTGTCTGAAACTAGAATTCTTGCGGGAAAAACTGCGTTTTCTGTGTTGTCTGCATCGATACCTCCGTCAGTTTGAGCGTCTTTATGTATTTTTCTTTTTTTCTGTAGATTTCAAGACGTCAGAAATTTAAAAATATTTTTTTTTCTCGAATCAGAATTAGTCGTTGATTTTGCTGTTGCTCTTCTGAAATTCTTCGCCTGTTTACTTCATTTGTTCGCTTGTCTTAGGAAAAGCTACTGAGCTCCATCGCTCTCACATTTTTATTTAAATATTCAATTCTTGCGAGAAAAAGTGAATTTTCGTTCTCTGATTAGAGGTTCCTGTATCTTCTTTTGAAATTTCGTTGTTTTCCGGTCAATAAATTGAACTTTTCGTCGAAAAAATTATTGGTTTTTTTGAAATTTTCGGGAGTTTTTTCATTTTTTATTTCTTATTTCTTAAAATAATTTCGTCAGCTTACGGCCATCACTTCTGATCGTATTTTGTTTTCGCTACCATTGTTGTTAATTTTCTTCTCGATTTTTAGTTTAGTTGACGAGTTGGCCTTTTTTTATTTTCAGCCATTAACAGAAAATGGAAGAAGATTCAAAAGGCGCCCTCTTAGCGATGGACACGGAGAACCTACCTTGGAACCACAAGGGTTCACTAGAATGTCGGGGAAGTGGAGAAAGCCAAAAGTTAGAAGAACTCGATAAACAAGCAGTATCCGCCCACCATCACCGATGCTCGCCGACGACTTGCGACAACGACGAAACGGAACTGAAGGAAACACATGGCGAAAAAGAATTGATAGAATCTTATTTGCACGTGATGGAACCTTTAGCTGCGCCGTCAGTTTTTTCACTGATAAAGAAGACTTTGAAAAGCTTCAATGGGTATTCCGATGAAAGGAAGGAGGAGTTTCTCACAAATACGATTTCTATTCTAGAGAGCTATAACTCACAGATCATGGATGACGAACACTTCGCAAGTCCTGGATGAGCTCATGATTCGGAAGGTGAGTCAAGACTTCTTCTCCTCCCCAGTTAGCTTGCTAATGGAATTCTATAATGAATCGAAAGAGAATTCTGTTGTTGTTGTTGTTGTTGTTGTTGTTGGCGCTTTTCTTTCGCACATTCATTTGGGTTCATTTCGCGCTGCGTTCGTTTTTCCACCACGACAACAACAAAAACACAAAACGATGAAAGAGGCTGTTGTTATTCCCCTCCAAAATTAGCAATGGAGCACGTTTTCTGTTCCTCTATAGTTGATTGTCCCTAGGAAAAAACGCGCAATTGTTTTCGTTCTCCCCTCCTCCCCGGAGTAGGAAAATAGAAATCTGGAGAACATGACGTCAGAGAAGGCACCCAGAAAGTCCTTCTCACCCCACCCTCCTTCCCAGTCCTCTTTCCAGAACAACACTATACTTTTCCAGGTGATGGACGTTCTTCCGCCACGTGCTACCCATGGGTCAACATCTACAATTCAGAGAAGCACGGATTCTCGTTGGCCACCATGTACAGAAAGATGGCTGAGTTCGACGAGGATCTCTCGCCTGTCTTGCTCATCATTCGCGACACCAAAGAGCACGTCTTTGGCGCCGTCGTCTCCTCGGCGATCCGCCCATCGGATCACTTCTTTGGAACCGGAGACAGCTGTCTTCTGTGGAGATTCACTGGAGAAGTGCCACATACTCGGTAATTTTTGAAACTTGAAGAAGCGAATTTGAATTTGATTTGTTTTCAGCGAACTCCGTCAATACAACTGGACAGGTGACAACCAGTACTTTGTGAACGCCGCCAAGGATTCATTATCGATTGGAGCCGGATCTGGAAGATATGGATTATGGCTTGATGGTAAGTGCTCCTCTAGATCATTCAGAATTCCAATTCCTGCATTTTCAGCCGACCTCAACCACGGAAGATCACAGAAAAGCGAGACGTTCGACAACGAGCCTTTGTGTGGAGACAACGAGGACTTTATCATCCAATTCATCGAGGCATATGGATTCAGAATGTAATTAAATGTATAGAAGACTCTCTCTCTCATTGTTTCTTGTATTCGCTCTCTCTCCAGATATTATTCACCCAATTAACTGCTCAATTCATGTGATAATGTTACAAACTTACTATTTTATTTTCGTTATGTATTTTTGTCAAACCTCGATTATATCTCTGTTGATTATATCTTCCATCTCCTATCTTATATAGTCTTAATAACTGGTACTAATAAATGTCGTGTGATAAAATATTGTTTATTTGCCTCAGTGGGGGGACGGGGGGGGGGGGGGCTTTCGAGGGGAACCACGTGATTTTTTCATCTTGCAAATCCCTAACACAGATTGCCGAAGCACTAGGGTCCAAAGGGTCACGTGTGCAATTCAGCCACAGCGAAATGCCCTTATTTCGCTGCTTATTATCCATTCAAAAAAATCGCCTCTAGAATTTCAAAGAAAGAGGCGCGAAACAGGGGGGGGGGGCGACGCTCCGCCCTTTTCAGCAAAACTGCGGCGCGTTTCAATGCAACCCCCTCGCACAGAATTTCCTTGATTAATAATTGTATTTCTAATGAAAATTTTAACAGATTTCTTCTAAAATACTGAATAAGTTTTTTCGAAAAGTGTTTTGAAAAGCAGTTAGAGTTTCGGTATTATCTCCAAAGTACGTTGTTCATTGAAAAATGCTCGGTTTTTCCAATTCTGGCTTTGAAAAATTAATTCAATAAAACAATCTAAAGAAACTCGAAGTCACTGTCATCATTGATTCCAAAGTCAGAATTGTCTGAAATAGGCCCATCGTCTTCTTCGCCTGCAGAATCAGCAGGAAAGTTTTTCGAGAAATCAAAGGTTCTTTGCCGAACCTAAATAATCATTTCAAAAGTTTTCAGCGATAATTTCACTACAATATCTAGGGAGTCCGTTGTCTTCCTCGTTCGTCTCAAGTGCTGTTTCATTTGTGCCCAGCACAGCTGGATTGGGTTATAAAAGCAATGATATTGCGGCAGGCGGAGAATCTCGACCCCTTCTGACTTTGCCCATACATCAAGATCATACACCGTGAAAGATGAACACCCGCCGTTTGATTTAATAGTAAGGGTGCTAGGCCCCAGATTCATAGTATGCGAATAGACCGAGGTATAAGAGCAGGATTTATTAGAGGCCGAAAAGGGGAAATAAGAAGGGAGGGGTAATGAGGACGAATACTTTTAATAAATGGGTTCGGAAAGTTAAAACTTTCCGAACCCATTCATTACGGTAAATTTCAAAATCATGCAAAAATGTCATAGTTAATGACACAATTACTATTTTTTCTTTTATAAGTGACGCGTTTTCCACAATAGGTGACTTGTTCGAAACAATTTCTATCGAAGTGTTGTGACACCCGGTAGATCGACGAATCCTCAACTGAACATGTGTGAACTTCGCCATCCCGATCGATTCGATTGCTTACAAACAACTTTGGAAAATAAACAAAATCAGATTCGTTCATTTGAGTAAAAAGTTCCACATCGACTCTGAGATTCGATTGTTTTTCATAATATTAGGTCAAGCCAAAAGTTTTGCATCAAACAGAACACATTGTTTCAATATAATTTTATTCATTTATTTTCAATATCAGTTAACATAATATGTACCATCATCATCAACAATGTACTGCCAACGGACAGGTAGCTGTTCGACTCCCTTTCGGTAGAACTCCCGCGGCTTACTGTCGAAAATAGCCTAATGCTCGATTTTGAGATGGTCTTAGTTTTGGAACTCCTTTCCGTCCAGGAAGTGAGTAAGAGAAGAAAACGAGTAATAATCAGGAAGGATGATGTCCTGAGAGTACGGTTAATTGAATAGAGTTGTCCATCCTAGTTTCGAAATTTTCTGACAAGTCACCTTAGCGACACATGGTCAAGAGGTATCGTGGAGCAAGTGAACTCGATCCTTTTTTCCTTGCTTTTGTCAGAGACTTTGGTCGATTTCTTGCAGTAGAGGTCTGTTGTGACTGTTGTATTAGTTGGTAAAAGTTCTTAGTGAACCGACCCTTCCACGCTTCACCAGATGCTCAAAAGTGGGATTTTGGACGTAACTCTCATTTTGGCGTTGGAGCTCCAAAATCCCCAGGTTTCAGCCATTGAAGTCTATGATGATAGTTGACATAGAGTGTCCACTTCTCATCCCACATGATAACTTTAGAAAGTCTCGCTCTCTTCCCTCTGTATGACAGACGAGACGATCTGACTTCCACTCTCATCATTGGCTGCAGAGCCAACGGAAGGGATGGTAGCTAAGTTGGCATTTTCCAGGGAAACCAAAGCTCATGAAGATAACTTTTAGGCATACCTTGATAGTACTCAAGGTTGTTTATAAAATCTACAATCAATTGTCTAGGGCCCTCATTAGCCAGCGCCAATACATTGTTTTCAAATCACAACATAAGTCGATTACTATGGAGATCTCATTTGATTCTGGCTCTCTAACCTTGAGATTTCGGAACAAACTGACAACTGTTTCTTCATTAACAGTACAGGGACTTAACAATATACTAAAAAGATCTCCATTATGTCTCCGTGAAAATTGAAATCGGGGTTGTACAAAATTAGCAATCAGAATTGTCCTCACGTTACTAGCCCTAGTAGGCTCCTTGAAGCTGTCACTGAGCCAAATTTTTTTGTATGCGTAGCCTATATACTGTCCCTTATATACTCCAAACATGAAATGTTTGGGATGCTTCTCGAAGGTTCTAGACAAAAAAGAAAATTTGATGCAAAACTTTTGGCTTGACCTAATACATTGTATTTAAAAGACAATTCATCACGCTATATAGCTGTGGAAAAGTGGAAGATGGAACGTAAACTCCCGTTATTTTAATGTGATCCGTGTGGAACATTCTTCTAATGTTAGCTATCACATTCAAATAAATATTATGCTGCTCGGGACCTGTTGTGATTCCCATCGTGCATTGACTAGATTCTGTCAGATTCAATTCCACGTGTGTCAATTTTGAACTGATTTTGGATTTTTCAGTTCTTCTGAGTGGGTTGGTTAATCGAAAGGGAGTGATGAATTCTCTATTGTTATCCATATGACTCAAGTTATCTTTGATCACGAAATGGGAATTGATTCTAACTGATTTCACTTTCCACTTTTCGATCATCATCTCGACCACTTCACGTGGCATTGGAGTCAGAACAAAATTGGTCTCAATCATATTTCCTCTAGTCTCTGAAACATCAATTGTCAAATTTCGACACGAAATCAATGGGAGACGATTTTGCAATTGTTCAAGACTCTTCGAATCGTTGGCCATGAATCTGAGTTGCCTGAAAATGATACGTTGAATCGCGCACTTAATAAGAGGGGTCCGTTTCGACCAACTGAATAAAATGGAAAAAACTCACGGATCACTAATAATCAAATTGTCGAAATGTTTGAAAGCCTTGCAATTTTCAAAAAACAGAGGATATATAGGTCCGTATTCTAGATATGTTGTGCCTATTTTGACACAATCAGAACATCCATCACACAAATCAGTTAATCCAACCAATTTTTCAATGGAACTATCTGAAATAATATCTGAATATAGACAGTTGTTGTAAGAGAGATTCTATTACAGTTATTCCGAATCAATCCTTTTACAATTGTGTCGTGGACTAGTTTCCAAAGTGCCGGGTTTAATTGCGCTAATGGACTTGCTAGACATACTTCGAGAGATCTCACGTTTAACTTAACAACGGATTTCAGAAACCTGAAAATGAGGAAAAAAAAAGATTTATTGAGAAAAGCAGAAAACTTACTTGAAATAAGACGCCAGTTTCATTATCTCCACTTCTTCATAATTCACAAAAACAGATGCTTCTACCGACTTCTTTGCTTCAATTCTAATTTCTCGATTCTTTTTCCTCGAAAAAGACAGATATCCACGGTCAAATGACTTGGAGACAAGCTGTAAGAGGTAGAGTGACGTATGGATACGAGTTTCGAAAAAATATGATCGGCATTTATTTTATGTATTCGTTTCGATAAAAAAACCGATCGAAAAATTACCGACGTTCTATAGTACTAGTTCAGTCAAAACTATATGCTAAATAACAACGAACCCGTAAACTTTGATTGGGAATTGTGTTGTTCCTATTTAGAACCGACGTCAGAATTTTCTCCAGAATGAGCGGATTCTGGAATACTTTTGCAGAGATTTCGGAGTCCATTTGTCAATTTATCTGAAAACCGGGAAAATAATCGATTTAAGAGAGAATCAATAGGTCAGAATAGTCTGGAAGGAAGGAATGGAGGCGTTGAAGAATCAATAACAGTACACTGACTCACCAGACAATGCAAATGGGTCCTAGAGCGAAAACTCTCCGAATGAGAGCAGTCTGTATGAACAAAGAGAAGGAGACCAGCCCAATTGTTAGATGAGAGACACAATTTCAACGTGGGGACAGAGTGAAAAACAAGGACGGCAGGTGTGTGGTCCAGAAAACGCAGAATTAATTCGGACGCTCGAGAGTGTATATAATATATATATAATATATACTATATATTATAATATGGAGTAAATATTATAGATCCGAGTATAATCAAAGTTAGATTCTAAACGGTTTACCAGAGAAGGACGCGATTCAAGAATATTAAGAATTTTAGGATCTCAAAAGATATTTTCAGATTTTTGAAAAGATTATGGTATTTTTCGAAGAGGTTCGACGATTTTAAATGCTTCAAATGATTTTTTAAAAAATATTTTTAGATCATATTAAAATTGTTTGGATTTCTCAATACGGCCAGATTTTATACAACTTATTGATTCGACTGCTCGTTTTCTTTTGCACATATGCACAGGAACAACTAATAATTGTGTCATTAATTTTGACTTTTTACGAGATAATCGCTGATAGTGTCCGCCAAAGGATTGAAGTCACATTTTTAGAGCATCTTCTACACTATCATCTCCATTTCTCTATTTCTCTTTTTCTCTCTCACAGACTAATCTAACATTATTTAACATCATCTTCAAGCGGTGTCAAATCGAGAGTTGCGACAAGCAGGAAACTACTCAAAAAATGTTGCTGTAGTCCTGAATAAGAGCACGGTAGATACTGTAGTTCTAGACAGGATTACTGGATTTTAACTACCGTAATCTCAGATTCACAAGGATTACTGTAGTCCCAGAAAGGGATATTGTTTTCAAGGTACCGTAACCTTTGTCTAAAAGAATTACAGTTGGAAATTAGTGTTTTCATAGGTACTACCATGCCTTCCTTGCTATTCAGAAATTGATTTTTAGTCATTGGGATCTCAGGGGCTGTACAAAACTTCTGTCTCTTTCCATGCGAATTCCGAGTTAGCGCACAGATGTTAGATATTATCCTCTTTTACAATATGTCTCCATTTCGAAGTGTTCCTTGTGTATTTCAGCTAGCTATTCTCCCTCTCTTTATTGAAACAGACTGCTCTCATTCGGAGAGTTTTCGTTCCAGGACCCATCTGTCTGCTGGGTCAGTGTACTCTCATTGATTCATTCTTCTTCTTCATATGTCATTTGAGTCTTCATTTGGTGCACACATTGTTTTTTCTCTTTCTCTTCTTTGTCTCATATGTATTCTATTGAAAATTTTAGTTACAACTAGTTATTTCAGATTCATTGACAAATGGATGCCGAGTTCTCTGCTAAAATCTTCCAAAATCCGATCATTCTCGAGAGGATTCTGGCATCGGTTTTGGATGAAAACTACACAATTCCCAATCAATATTTACGGGTTCGTTGCTATTCATTCTATATTTTTGACTAAAGCACCCACTTTCTAATTTTTGAAATAATCGAAAACGCATTTTTCAGCTTGTCTCCAAATCATTCGATCATGGATATCTGTCTGTTTTAAAAAAGAGATTTCGAGAAATTCGAATTGAATCAATGAGAGTGTCTGTTTTCGTCAATTATGAAAAAGTGGAAATCAGGAAATTGGTGTCATATTTTAAGTGAGTGGTCTTAATTTTAAAAATCCTTCCATCTAATTTTCAGATTTTTAAACTCTGTTGTTAAAGTGAATGTAAAGTTCGTAGTTTTCGGTACTGGAGGTTTAGATTTGGCGTTGAGAAAACCGGTCCACGACGCGATTTTGAATGGATTGATTAAAGAGAATTGTGAGTTCAATTGAATCTTTTAACTATATTCTTATCTCATTTCAGATAATTCCATTGAAAAAGTGGTTGGATTAACGGAATTGTGTAATGGGTGTTCCGATTGTTTGCGAATGAGCGAAACGTGTCAAGAGTATGGACCCATATATCCTTCTTTTTTCGAAAATTCGAAAATTCCAAAACATTTCGACAATTTGATTATTAACGAACCGTGAGTTTCCAGAAAATTTTTTCATGTTTATATAAATCAAATTATCATTTTCAGTCAACTCGACTGGATTTCCAACAATTCGGAGAATCTGGTATATTTGGAAAATCATCTCCCGTTGATTTCGTGTCGAAATTTGACAATTGCTGTTTCGGAGACAAGAAAAAACTTTATTAATGGCGAGTTTGTTAAAACTCCAATGCCACGTGAATTGGTTGAAATGATGATCCAGAAGTGGAAAGTGAAAACAGTTAGAATCAATTGTCGATCTATGATTAGAAATAATAATCATGTTAAAAATAACAATAGAGAATTCATCACTCCGTTCCGATTATCGGACCCATTTGCTAACACGGAAAAATCGAAAATCAATTTTAAACTGGATCACGTGGAATTAAATCTCACAGAATCTAGTCAATGCGTGATGGGAATAACATCAAATGTCTTCGATTACTATAAAATTTATATTAATGTGATAGCCAATATCAGAAGAATGTTCCCCACGGATTACATCAAAATAACTGGAGTCAACATTCAATCTTCTACTCTCAGACAACTTTTTCCTGTATTATCCCGTCTACGAGAGACGATTTATATTGAGAATCAACCGAATCTCAGAGTCGACGTGGAACTTTTCACAACATATAAAAAATCTCAATTCGATAAATTTCATTCATTTTTTGCAACCCCCGACTTCTATTGGAAAGGTCAAGAGCACATTTGTACAGTTGAAGATTCGCCGATTTCCCGGGTATTACAACTCTTCGACGGAAATCGTTTTCAGCAAGGGGAAAATTTAGGAAAACGCATCAGTTATAAAGGAAAAATTAATAATTGTGTTATGAATTTTGATGTTTTGGCATGATTTTGTATCAAATTTTAATAAATATGATTTTATCTGGTAAAATGTTATATCTTATAATATGTTCGATATTAAAGGAGATTCCCACTAGCTAGCGATTGGACTTGTCTTTCTTTTGTACAGACTGCTCTCCTTTGGAGAGTTCTCGTTCCAGGACGCACCTGCTTCATGTTTTATCATTTTTGAAGTAAACTTTGGTATCATAAATGTGTTCGAAATTTAAAAATGATCTAAGTTATACATAATATGCATAATATAATATTATAAATATTTTGAAAAAATCTTTATATGACTTCAGAATAAGAATGACTTGTTGAGAAAGAACTGGTAGTCTTTCGATCGATCCCTACATTGGCATTGGGTGTTTCAGCTCGCAATTGGAGTCTGTCTTTCATACAGACTGTTCTTATTCTGAGAGCTTTCGTTCTAGGACCCATATTCTGACATTTTCTGGTGGTTTGGTGTTCTCTTATTGATTCATTGCATTCTTCTTCATACACCAATAGAGTGCGACGCCTTCATTTGGTGCACTCCGACTATTCTTTTCTTCCTCTCATCTTTATTTTCTGTAAAATCATAAAACACCTTCTAGTTATTTCAGATTAATTGCCAAATGGACACCGAAGTATCTGCAAAAGTATTCCAGAATCCGATCATTCTAGAGAGGATTCTGTCATCGGTTCTAGATGAGAACAACACAATTCCAAATCAATGTTTACGGGTTCGTTGCAATTGTTTTGTTTTTGACCAAATCGCCCACTTTTTTTTATTTTTTAAATTAACATTCACACTTTTTCAGTTTGTCTCGAAGTCATTCGATCGTGGATATCTGACTCTTTTAAGGAAGAGAAATCGAGAAATTCGAATGGAAGAAAATCCGTTGTTCCGAGGATTCATTTTTGTGAATTATGAAAAGGTTGACATCATGAAATTGGCGTCCTATTTCAAGTGAGTTTTCTGATTTTTGATCACTTTTACTTCTTATTTTCAGATTTCTGAACTCTGTTGTTAAGTTGAACGTTAGAAACATCGTAGTTGATAGAACTGAAAATTTTGAAAAGGCGTTCAGAAAACCGATCCACAACTCGCTTTTGAAGGGATTGATTCGGGATAACTGTGAGTTCAATTGAATCTTTTAACTATATTCTGATCTTATTTCAGATAACTCTATTGAAAAGTTGGTCGGGCTGATGGATTTGTGTGATGGATGTTCAGATTGTATCCGAATGAGTGAAACGTGTCAAGAGTATGGACCCATATATCCTTCTTTCTTTGAAAAATACGTGGCTCCGAGACATTTCGACAATTTGATTGTTACCGAACCGTGAGTTTTTTTTAAAAACTTTTCTGCTGTTCATATAATTTAAATTATTGTTTTCAGTCAACTCAATCGCATTTCCAACGACTTGAAGAATCTGGAAGACTTGGAAAAACGGCTTCCATCGATTTCATGTCGAAAGTTGACAATTGGATTTTCGGAGTGGAGTATAAGTTATATCAATGAGGAAGTCGTTAAAACTCCGATGCCACGTGAGATGGTTGATATGATGATTGAGAAGTGGAAAGTGAAAACAGTTAGAATCAATTCTCACTATTCGATGAAAGGTGACAATGACTACATTCTGAAGAATAGAGAATTCATCACTCCGTTCCGATTATCCGCCCCCTTCGAAACCACGGAAAAATCGAAAATCAATTTCAAATTTGACCACGTGGAATTGAATCTGGCGGAATCGAAGAAATGCACAAGAGGAATAACAACAAACCAAGACAATGAATATATAAATTTGATAGCCAATATCAGAAGAATGTTCCCTACGGATTACATCAAAATAACTGGAGTCCACGTGTATTCTTCTACTCTAAGAGAACTATTTTTCGTATTATATCAGCTACGAGAGACGATTTACATTGAGAATCAATCGAATCTCAGAGTCGACGTCGAACTTTTCACAAGATTGAACAAATCTCATTTCGATAGATGCTCTTCATTTTTTGCAGACGCCCAGTTCGATTACGATGGTCGAGTGCATTCATGTGAAATTGAAGACTCGCCGATTCGGAGGGTGTTTCAACGCTTCGAAGAAAATTCTTTTCGGCGAGGGGTCAATTTAGGAAAACGTGTCACTTATAAAGGAAAAAATAACAATTGTGTAATCAATTTTGATGTTTTGGCATGATTTTGTATCAAATCGTAATAAATATGAGTTTACCAGGTAAAAAGATATATGTTCGGTAGTTTAAAAAATCTGAAATAACAATAAATATTCAAGAAACGTGAATAAGAAGCGATTTGTATTATCAAACAATGCAACTAAAACATGAAGAATCAACGGACAAGCTCACAATCAGCATTCTTTTTAACTGACATGCCGGTTTATTAGAGGTTTTCGGTCATTTCGAATGAATTCGGTTTCCTCGTTTTCATTATGTACAGATGAACAGTGGGGTGTTTTCCTACATTCGCATTGTAAATTTCAGGTATTGGACATCATGTATTTATTCAAATTGATTACTGTCATTCGGACAGCTCTCGTTCTAGGGCCCATCTGCTGACATTGTGTGGTGGTTCAGTGTACTCTCATTGATTTCTCTCCTTCTATATACCTCAACAGAGTCTGACGTCTTCATTTGGTGCACTATTCTTTTATTTCTCTCATCTTTATTCTCTGTAAAATAGCAGATAAAACTTATTCTAATCATTTCAGATTAATTGACAAATGGACACCGAAATCTCTTCGAAAGTTTTCCAGAATCCGCTCATTCTTGAGAGGATTCTGTCATCGGTTTTAGATGAAAACAACACAATTTCTAATCAATATCTGAGGGTTCGTTGCCATTTTTATTTCGAATAGAGAAATACAGATTAAGCTCCGCCCCCTTTTTGATTTCAAAACCCACAGAATCACTTTTTCCAGCTTGTCTCCAAGTCATTCGATCATGGATATCTGTCTTTTTTGAAAAAGAGAAATCGTGAAATTCGAATTGAATCAATGAGAGCGTCTGTTTTCGTCAATTGTGAAAAAGTGGAAATCAGGAAATTGGTGTCCTATTTTAAGTGAGTGCTCTTAATTTTAAAAATCCTTTCATCTTATTTTCAGATTTTTGAACTCTGTTGTTAAAGTGAATGTGCGAAAGGTCGAAGTTTTCGGTACCGGAGAGTTACATTCGGCGTTTAGACAACCGGTCCACGACTTGATTTTGAAAGGATTTATTGAGGGGAACTGTGAGTTTAATAGGATCTTTTGGCAATATTCCGGTCTTATTTCAGATAACTCTATTGAAAAGTTAGTCGGGCTGACCGATTTGTGTGATGGATGTACTGATTGTATCCGAATGAGTGTAACGTGTCTAGATTATGGACCCATATATCCTTCATTCTTTGAAAATTGCAAAGTTCCAAAACATTTCGACAATTTGATTGTTACCGAACCGTGAGTCTTTTTGAAAACTTTTCTGCTGTTCATATAATTTAAATTATAGTTTTCAGTCAACTCAATCGCATTTCCAACGACGTGAAGAATCTGGAAGACTTTGACAAGCGGCTTCCATTGATTTCGTGTCGGACATTGACAATTGGATTTTCGGAGATAGGTGGAGAATTGATTAATCGCCAGATGATTAAGACTCCGATGTCACGTGAATTGGTTGATATGATGATCAAGAAGTGGAAAGTGAAATCAGTGAAAATCAATGCTCACTTCACAATCAAACGTGACTGTCACTATAGGCTTAACAATAGAGAATTCATCACTCCGTTCCGATTATCGGACCCATTTGCTAACACAGAAAAATCGAAAAATAATTTCAAATTTGACCACGTTGAATTGAATCTGACGGAATCTAGTGAATGCGCAAGAGGAATAACAACTGACAAAATGAATGAATACAAGAATATAATAGCAAACATCAGGAGAATATTCCCTACGGATTATATCAAAATAACTGGAGCCAAGGTGTTATCTTCCAACTTTTCGGAGCTCTATTCTGAATTTTATTTTCTATATAATACGATTTACATTGAGAATCAATCGAATCTCAGAGTCGATGTGGAACTTCTCACAGGATTCAGAAAATCTGAATTCCACGATTTTCCAGCGTATTTTTTCAACGATCCGTTTGATTGGGAAGGTCGAGTGCATACATGTACAGTTGAAGATTCACCGATTAGCCGGGTATTACAACTCTTTGATGGAAAATGTTTTCAGCAACGTAACTATACAGGAAAACGTGTCACTTATAAAGGAAAAACTAATAATTGTGTCATTAATTTTGATGTTTTATCATTTTTGAAGTAAACTTTGGTATAATAAATGCGTTTGAAATTTAAATATGATCTAGACTATACATATAAACATTTAAAAATCTCAGAATGACTTCAGAATAAAAATGAAGGGACTTATTGATACGATGATAGTCTTTCGATCAATTTCTACACTAGTGTGTGATTGGAGTCTGTCTTTCATTCAGACTGTTCTGCTCATTCAGGCAGTCACTGTAGGACCCATTTGCTGACATTGTTTGGTGGTTCAGTGTTCTCTCTCATTGATTCATCGTCTTCTTTATACGTCATTCGAGTACAAACGTCTTCAGTTGGTGCACTCCTATTGTTCTTTTCTTCCCTTCTTCTTCTCATCTCTCGTAAAATTGCAGTCTTTTTATTTCAGATTTATTGACAAATGGATTCCGAAATCTCTGCAAAAGTTTTCCAGAATCCTATCATTTTGGAGAGGATTCTGTCATCGGTTTTAAATGATAACAACACAATTCCTAATAGAAATCTAAGGGTTCGTTTTTATAGCAAGACTACTGTACACCTAAGTCCGCTTTCAAGCTTCGTTATAAAAACTCAAGAAAAACAATTTTTCAGCTCGTCTCAAAACCATTTGACCGTGGATATCTTGCTGTTTTACGAAAAAGAAATCGTGAAATTCGAATGGAAGCTAGGATTTACAAAAATAAATTCATTTCTTTCAACTGGGAATTCATCAAAATTACACATCTGGTGCCCTACATCAAGTGAGTTTTCCTA
Source organism: Caenorhabditis tropicalis (assembly GCA_016735795.1). Classification (NCBI taxonomy): domain Eukaryota; kingdom Metazoa; phylum Nematoda; class Chromadorea; order Rhabditida; family Rhabditidae; genus Caenorhabditis; species Caenorhabditis tropicalis. The sequence goes on from CM028618.1 coordinate 2,274,939, forward strand.
ATTATTTATAAATCTTCGTATGTTATTTTCCGATTTCTGCACTCTGTTGTCAAATTAAAAGTGCGAAAAGTGGTGCTGATTGAAATGTGGATGGTTCAGAAAGTTTTCTGGAAGCAGGTGCACGACTCGATTATTAGTGTATTGATTGGAGATAATCGTTAGTTTTTATAAAAGGTTTCCTGTAACAAATCAATTATTTTAAGATAATTTAATTGAAGAGATAGTCGGGCTGACAGATTTGTGTATTGGGTGTTCGGATTGTGTCAAAATGGGAGAGTCGTGTCGAGGATACGGACCCATTTATCCTTCTTTTCTGGAAAAATACATAGTTCCAAACCATTTCGACAATTTGGTTGTTGGAGATCCGTGAGTTTTTTTGTTAATTTTTTGCCTATCAAACCAGATACGTTTTTCAGCTTCTTCGATTTCATTGCCACCAAATCGGATAGTCTCGAAGAATGGAATCTTCCAATGATTTCGTGCCGAAATTTGACTATTGATTGCGCTGAAATGAAAATAGATTTGACAAATCTTGTGTCCAGTGTGACTCAAATGCCACTAAAAATTGTCGAAATGATGATGAAGAAGTGGAAAGTGAAATCAGTTAAAATTAATTCTCGATCTATGATCAAGGATATTTTTAACTATAAGCATAAAGAAATCATCGCCCCTTTCCGATTAACCGATCCATTCGCAACCACTGAAAAATCGGAGAGTAAATTGGATCACGTGGAATTGAATCTAACGAGATCTAGCAAATGCACAAGAGGAATAACAACAGAAGAAGTTGAGGAATATCGGAATGTGATAGCCAATATCAGAAGAATGTTCCCAACGGATCACATCAAAATAACTGGAGTTTACGTGCAGTCTTCTACTCTCAGAGAACTCTATGGTGTTTTAAATTGTTTAAAAGAGACAATTTATCATGAGAATCAATAGAATCTCAGAGTCGACGTGGAACTTTTCACCAAGTTAAGCGAAACGGATTTCGATGAGCTCCCTTCATTTTTTGTATACGACCAGTTTGATTGGGATGGTCAAAAACACACTTGTGAAATTGAAGACTCACTGATTTACCGGACGGTGCAACACTTCGTTGGGACTTGTGTCCGACAAATGAACTATTGTAGAAAACGTGTCACTTATAAAGGAAAAACTAATAATTGCATTTTTAATTTCGATATTTTTGCATGATTGATATTGGTTTTCTCAACTTCAATAAATGGAATAATCTGAACACAATTTTTTTTCTTTTCATCCCTACCCTCGTTCTGCCTGTTAAGAGACGATGTCCGAAGACTTCGAACAAGCCGGTTCACAGTTCTGAAAAATTTTCAGAGAGCGATCTGAAATTTGGTGTGGGAGTGCCCTAGGGTACTCTTATTACATATATTCATTTTTTTATCCGGATTCATTCCTCCTCCCCAAAGTTGACGTCATCTGAAGTCAAAAAATCAAAATCGTCAGTTTTGAAGATAGAGGTCTAAACTCTTCAGAAATGAATAAAGAGCACATTTTTGAACAATATCGTAATACATGGCTAGTTTCCATCTCTTACGGTTAAATCGGAAATTTCACATTTATATGAAATTTTTCACTTTTTTGAGAATAACAAAAATTTTTAGTTTATTTGTGAGTTGAGATAAGTCAAAATTATGAAATTTCGAGTATGTTTACATATAGATCACAAGAGGTTATATTCAGATTTCAGTGCCCTAGACACTTTTTTTGAGCTTTTTCATAGCGTTCCACCCAAAAATTCTACACGAATTCGAATTTTTTGCTTACAAAACATTTTTCCGAACCGGGAACGACAAGATTTGGTGTTTTTATGTTATTATAAATGTGAAAGAACAAAATACATGCCAACATTTCTATTTAGAATAAATTTTCCTAAATAAATTCTGTCAATTCGGAATTTCTACTTTGGAGCATTTTCCTGAAAATTTTTGTACTGATGTTTGTTGAGATCTGTTGAAATTAAGTAATAACATGTTATAATGTTTCAGAAAAATTAGAATAGTCCTCCTGATTTCAGTGCCCAAGACACTTTTTTGACATTTTTCAATTTTTTCAGCTAAAAAATCTATATAACCTCAGAGAACGTGGTTTCCTGAAAATTTTTGAACTATAGTTTGTTTGGAATCATTTCAATTCTGAAAGAGGGTATCATAATGTATTAGATAACTAACATTAGACACTCGGAATTCAGTGCCCAAGGCACTATTTTTGACCATTTTTGTTCATCACTATTAGATGATTGAAAAATGCATTCCGGGACCTGTCATCGTAAAAATACAATATGAATTTTCACGAAAAGATGGTAAACAATCGATTTACGATTTTAAATTTGAAAAAAGCCCACTTTTTGAAAAACATTTCCAGTGGGACTCGAAACTACGAACTTTTCGAGACCATACCTACTGTAAAATGACTCTTAGGAACTTTTGATGGGTTTTGAGAAGTTTTATACACTATTCCGCCTGTTTTGCATCCTAAGAAGTGGTTTCGGAGTTTTTTCCTGCAAAAAATTTTTTTCGAATTTTTCAAAGGGGGGACCACATGAAAAAATTTAGAGAATTATGAAAATTTTAAAATCTTTCAAAACCATCAGATTATGTGTTTTCGTTTGAGAAACGTCTATAAATGTTTATCAGGCTAAGAAAAACTCATCAAAACCCAGTTTTTAATAGACAAAATGCGTTTTTAATCATTCTGTACAGTTGGTGGAGATGCTCAAAAATGGTGCCTTGGGCACTGAATTCCGAGTGTCTAATGTTAGTTATCTAATACATTATGATACCCTCTTTCAGAATTGAAATGATTCCAAACAAACTATAGTTCAAAAATTTTCAGGAAACCACGTTCTCTGAGGTTATATAGATTTTTTAGCTGAAAAAATTGAAAAATGTCAAAAAAGTGTCTTGGGCACTGAAATCAGGAGGACTATTCTAATTTTTCTGAAACATTATAACATGTTATTACTTAATTTCAACAGATCTCAACAAACATCAGTACAAAAATTTTCAGGAAAATGCTCCAAAGTAGAAATTCCGAATTGACAGAATTTATTTAGGAAAATTTATTCTAAATAGAAATGTTGGCATGTATTTTGTTCTTTCACATTTATAATAACATAAAAACACCAAATCTTGTCGTTCCCGGTTCGGAAAAATGTTTTGTAAGCAAAAAATTCGAATTCGTGTAGAATTTTTGGGTGGAAAGCTATGAAAAAGCTCAAAAAAAGTGTCTAGGGCACTGAAATCTGAATATATAACCTCTTGTGATCTATACGTAAACATACTCGAAATTTCATAATTTTGACTTATCTCAACTCACAAATAAACTAAAAATTTTTGTTATTCTCAAAAAAGTGAAAAATTTCATATAAATGTGAAATTTCCGATTTAACCGTAAGAGATGGAAACTAGCCATGTATTACGATATTGTTCAAAAATGTGCTCTTTATTCATTTCTGAAGAGTTTAGACCTCTATCTTCAAAACTGACGATTTTGATTTTTTGACTTCAGATGACGTCAACTTTGGGGAGGAGGAATGAATCCGGATAAAAAATGAATATATGTAATGAGAGTACCCTAGGGCACTCCCACACCAAATTTCAGATCACTCTCTGAAAATTTTTCAGAACTGTGAACCGGCCTATAGGCCTATGCTCGACTCTCTCAGAGATCGTCTCTTAAAGAGGTACCGGCCCCTTACAACGGAGGTCAGAACCCATAAGAGTTAGGAATTTTCTATAAATTTGCATACAGACCATATTGAACACCCTAAACACGAATATCATAGTGGCTTTCTGCGAAAACTTCTAGAAACTAGATTTTTCTGTTCTCGAAAATCCTGCTCTTTTTTCTCACAGTCGGATCTCTCTTTCTCCTGATATTCGTGTAGAGGGCATTCGAATTGGTCTATGTGCAAATTCATAGAATATTCCTAACCTTTATGGGTTTGGACCTCCCTGTTAGAATGAATACGGTATATCCCTGTTCATAATGTATATCTGAACAATTGGGTGATCCTATGGGTATTTCAGCTAACGATTGGACTATTCTGCCTCTCTCAAAACAAATAGATTACTGTCATTCGGACAACTAGGACCCATCTGCTGACATTGTCTGGTGGTTCAGTGTACTGCCGTTGATTCATTGTATTATTCTTCTTGCATCGACAGAGTGACCTTTTTTTTCTTCCTCTCATTTTATTCCATTTGAAATCGCAACTCTTTCTAATTATTTCAGATTTATTGACAAATGGACTCTGAAATATCTTCAAAAGTTTTCCAGAATCCGCTCATTCTGGAGAGGATTCTGTCTTCGGTTTTAGAAGGAAACAACACAATTCTTAATCAATATCTGAGGTTTCGTTCTTTGAAACAAGACTACAGTACTTGGGTCCACCCAGTTATGAAAACTTATAGAGAGTCGATTTTCCAGCCTGTCTCCAAATCTTTTAACCATGGATATCTGACTATTTTACGGAAGAGATTTCGAGAAATTCGAATTCAAGCTGAGCAATCGGCACCCAGATTCATTTTTGTGAATCATTTTTGTGAATTACATTTTTGTGAAAAGGTAGAAATAGCGAAACTGGTCCCTTACCTTGTGTAAATTTTTCATTTGATTATCCACCTATTTTTTGAATTTCAGATTTCTGATGTCCGTTGTTAAATCGAACGTCTCGTAGTCTTCACTGGTTTTACGATACTGCTGTTCATTTCTATCTGAATTCTGAACTAACAAACGAATTAAAGGAGGACTGCAGTCATTTTCGACTCAAAAAAATTCCTATGTAAATCGCCCTGAAAAATCTCATTCTGCCCTTAATTTTTCATGAAATTTCCTCTAAAATGCTCCAGCTGCGAGCAAGCCGACAAACATATGATTATTGTGGAAGAGTTTTTCAACCTCGGTCACGGGGTTTTGGGACGCCCTGGCGGCTATTTTCCTTTTTTCTTCGAAGTTTTATATTTGTATTAAATATATCTTCTCATTTACAAACTGAAACTTCGAAAAAAGAACGAAAAAAGTCGCCAGGGCGTCCCAAAACCCCGTGGCCGAGGTTGAAAAACTCTTCCACAATAATCATATGTTTGTCGGCTTGCTCGCAGCTGGAGCATTTTAGAGGAAATTTCATGAAAAATTAAGGGCAGAATGAGATTTTTCAGGGCGAATTACATAGGAATTTTTTTGAGTCGAAAAGGACTGCAGTCCTCCTTTAAAGATGTTAGATATTATCCTCTTCGCAACGAGAATATGACCTCAATCAATGGGAAGTTTTCTTATGGCAGTGTATAGATTGGACTTTTCTCCCTCTCTATATTGAAACAGACTGTTCTCATTCGAAGAGTTTTCGTTCTAAGACCCATCTGCTGACATTGTCTGGTGGTTCAGTGTACTCTTATTGATTCATTGTCTCCTTCTTCTTTATACGTCATTCGAGTGCAAACGTCTTCAGTTGGTGCTGTCCTATTGTTCTTTCCTTTTCTTTTTTGTATTACCTTCGGTTCTGCAGACTTTCTTATATTTTTTATTCTGTATGAAATTCCAGTTAGAACTGTTTTTGGCGGGTGGCGCAGAATTACCGCCAACCAAGTTTGCTTCACTTGAGGTGAAATTAAACCAACTTTTAGTTATTTTTGAAGTTTTCAATTTCCAAGTTACATTAACTGAGTAGTTTCTGACCTGCGTGTAAAATTTTATGAAGATCGGTTAGGGTTTAGTCAAACTATGAATCTGAATGAACGTCCAATCATTATTCTGTGAAATTTTAGCTCATTTGAAAAAAGATATTTAATTTTATGACACCTCAAACAATTACCGGTAATTCTGCGCCAACCTGTAAATACGGCATCAATTTCAAATAATTTTTGCTTAGGGAACACATCCGCTGACATTATGTATTTCAGCTAGCGATGGGACTTGTTTTTCTTTTGTACAGACTGTATTGATTCAGAGAGTTTTCGTTCTAGGACCCATCTGCTGACATTGTCTCGTGGTTCACTGTACTCTTATTGATTTATCGCCTACTTTTTCTTCTTCATATACCAACAGACGTCTTGATTCAACGGGCTCTCTTCAGACTTTCTTCGCTTCCTCCCATCTTTTTTCTTCCTCCAATCTCTGTGAAATAACAATTGAAATTCTTTCTAATTATTTCAGATTCGTTGACAAATGGACTCTGAAATATCTTCAAAAGTATTCCAGAATCCGATCATTCTGGAGAGGATTCTGTCAGCGGTTCTAGATGAAAACAACACAATTTCGAATCAATATCTGAGGGTTCGTTGCTATCTGTGTTTTTGAATAGAGTAGTAGAATGGCCATTAGGGCTTCACCATTTCTTATTCCTTCATTAATAGAAACACTTTTTTCCAGCTTGTCTCCAAATCATTCGATCATGGATATCTGTCTCTTTTAAAAAAGAGATTTCGAGAAATTCGAATTGAAGCAAAAAATACGGTAGAAGCGGCTGTTTTTGTGAATTATGAAAAGGTGGAAATCATGAAATTGGCGTCCTATTTTAAGTGAGTTTTCTGATTTTTAAAAACCTTCACTTTTGACTTAAAACTTGACTTTAAAAAACCTTTACTTCCAATTTTCAGATTTCTAAACCATGTTGTCGAACTGCACGTGCGAAAGGCCGTAGTTTGTGGAGCAGATCATCTAGAAAAGACGTTTCGGATACCGATTCATGACTCAATTTTGAAGGGATTAATTAAGGATAACTGTGAGTTTAATAGAATCTCTTAGCTATATTCTGATCTCATTTCAGATAATTCTATTGAAAAAGTGGTCGGGCTGACAGAATTGTGTAATGGATGTTTGGATTGTGTGCGAATGAGTGAAACGTGTCAAGAGTATGGACCCATATATCCTTCTTTCTTCGAAAACTGCAAAGTTCCAAAGCATTTCGACAATTTGATTATTAACGAACCGTGAGTTTTTAGAAATTATCTTGCTGTTTATATATTTTAAAGTATAATTTTTAGTCAACTCAACTGCATTTCCAACAATTTGGAGAGTTTAGAAGATTTGGGAAAACGGCTCCCATTGATTTCGTGTCGGACATTAACAATTGGGGTTTCGGAGATTAGTGGTAAATATATTGATGGCGAGTTTGTTAAGACTCCAATGCCACGTGAAGTGATTGAAATGATGATCGAGAAGTGGAAAGTGAGATCAGTGAGGATCAATTATCGATTTATGATTATGAATAATCATCATATTATGCATAACAATAGAGAATTCATCACTCCGTTCCGATTATCGGACCCATTTGCTAACACGGAAAAATCGAAAATCAATTTCAAATTGGATCACGTGGAATTGAATCTCACAGAATCTGGTCAATGCACACAAGGACTAACAACAACAGTCTTTGACCACCATTTGATTTATATAAATGTGATAGCCAATATTAGAAGAATACTCCCTACGGATTACATCAAAATAACTGGAGTCCACGTGTATTCTTCTACTCTAAGAGAACTATTTTTCGTATTATATCAGCTACGAGAGACGATTTATCATGAGAATCAATCGAATCTCAGAGTCGACGTGGAACTTTTCACAAGATTAAACAAATCTCATTTCGATAGATGCTCTTCATTTTTTGCAGACGCCCCGTTCGATTACGATGGTCGAGTGCATACATGTGAAATTGAAGATTCGCCGATTCGGAGGGTGTTTCAACGCTTCGAAGAAAATTCTTTTCGGCGAGGGGTCAATTTAGGAAAACGCGTCACTTATAAAGGAAAAACTAATAATAGTGTCATTAATTTGGATGTTTTGGCATGATTTCATAATAAATCTTAATAAATATCAACTAGCCTGGCCGCCATCACTCGCTACGCTCGTTCTGGCGGCCAGGCCAGACGCGTTCCGCGTGTTGAGCTTTTTTTATTCAAATCACTTTAATTATGAACTAAATGTTTTCCTAAAATACAGCTGAACTCGAGGAACCGTTAGTATGTAGTATGATTTGTCATCACTTTCCCAAGAGAACATTTTGGAGAGAGACAGACGACCACTTTGCTCCTGGGAAAATATATGCTCCTGGGAAAGTAGAAATTAGTGCTGAAAATGTACTTAAATGACCGTATAAAATTCCATTGTTAACATTTTTTAAATCTGAAAAGACGGGCATCATGCGGCCAACTTTTCCTATCTTTTGGTCAAAGAATTATCAAAATCGGTCAAGTGGTAGCTGAGAAACCGGTGTCCACAAACGAACACACGGACACACAAAAAATGTCGATCTCATACTTTCGTAGTTTAAGAGAGGGGGCAGACTAGCTTTTGATCCCTAACGGGATCAAAAGCCAGTCCAGGGCATTAAGCTCTGCTTCTATGTGCTGAGCTTCAATGAGATCCTGAAGAGTAACCCGCGCCTGCGGCGCGGGATGGGAGTACGGCCTGCGGCCTTGTTAGTGGGTCCGGGGGAGCCAACCTATTCGCCCCTCACTCGATCCGCTCGTTCGGGTCGAATAGGCCTCGTAAGGGAACTTGTATGTACTCTGGACTTCAATGTCATCATCTTCCCAGGAGGTTAATTGGGGGAGACAGAGAGAGACGACCACCTTCCCAGAGGGACGTGGAGAAGACCATTCTCCTGGGAAGGTGCTTAAAAAGCACTACAAAAAGCTTTTACATTAAAATTTTCAAAATCTAAAAAGACGTGCATCATGCCGCCATCATTCCCCATCTTTTGGTGAAAACACGGTAAAAATCGGTCAAGTAGGAGCTGAGAAAACGCTGCGGACACATTTTTATTACACTTTTTTCGGACATTTTTTGGGGGACATAAGCCCCGCCCTAATCGACATCCCCCATACTTTCCATATTTAAGAAGAAGAGGTTGCAGAATTTCTAAAAAGTTATATGTCATCTGTTCCTCTATTTTTTTCCTACAAATTTTTCCTGGAAGTTGACCTGATTACCGTTTTTCCGTGGATTCCACTTCCCCTTCTTCCTCTTCCCCTTCTTCCTCTTCCCCTTCTTCCACTTCCCCTTCTTCCTCTTCCCCTTCTTCCTCTTCCCCTTTTTCCACTTCCCCTTCTTCCTCTTCCCCTTCTTCCTCTTCCCCTTCTTCCTCTTCCCCTTTTTCCACTTCCCCTTCTTCCTCTTCCCCTTCTTCCCCTTCCCCTTCTTCCTCTTCCCCTTCTTCCTCTTCCCCTTCTTCCACTTCCCCTTCTTCCTCTTCCCCTTCTTCCTCTTCCCCTTCTTCCACTTCCCCTTCTTCCTCTTCCCCTTCTTCCTCTTCCCCTTCTTCCTCTTCCCCTTCTTCCTCTTCCCTTTCTTCCACTTACGTTTGTTACAACAAGTCACAGAAGTTACAATTCAAAGCACAGAATGTACATTTTCAAGTCACATAAGTAGGAATTTGAGACACAGAAGACACAAATAATATAGATAAATTCAAGTCAATTGGATATGATTCAAATAATACACGTCTGATTAGTTTTCCTCTGTTTTAACGATTTCTTCGCAACGGAACGGCAAGCTTTGGTTGGCGTCGATGCTCATGTCCGATTGCACGCCTGGCACATACAGCGACTGGTTGATGGCGGCGGACGTTCCGGATGAGCAGGAGTTGTTCAGCACTCCGCTCGCCTGCGCCACCACGGACGTGTTGACCAGCTTGTGAATGAATTGGCATCGTGTACCGGACTTGCAGTTTCCAGACTCCGAATCGGGGCAAAATACTGGTTTGTATTCTTCAGGACAGGTATTTTGTCTCTTGTCCAGATATCTGCTCTCAAAGGCATCCGCTCTTGCCGCGCTGAAAAATCAATTTTTTTTTATTTTTTATGATAAGCATTGGGTGTCTTACCAAGACTGAACCATTTCATGGTTCATTGAAAGCAGCAGTCCGTAAGTCTCGTTGAAGAAGATCTCCACCTGATCCTCATTGAGTTTTTTTTTATATAGATTAAATCTCTTTTTGAATTCATCAAAAGTGTCCTTCGTTGCTATGCGTCGAATCTCCGAATAGACACCCTGATTTCCGCTTTTTACTTCCTTTCGGTCGTTGGGTCTCCAATACGGTTGACCTGTCGGCGGTAGTTCCGATACTTCTGTTTCATAGGAGCTTGACGTGAGCATCTCTTTGAAGTATTAGTCTATACTGTAAATTGAAAAAAAGAGTAACGCGCACAGAATGAAAAAGAGTCTAGCGAAGAAAAATGGAATAAAACAGGCCAATTACTTTAGGAGAGCATCAGCAATATTAGCGGCACAAAACAACTTTTAACTTTTCCTGAGGATTTTTTTAAAAACGGTTTTCGATTGAAAATCATTCTAATTTGTGCGAAAAAGCATGACAGAAAAGAAAAGAAATCTGTGCGCACTCTGAAAACGACGAAAATGGTCACAAGGATAATTAAAATCAATGATTTTTCAAAGAAAAAACAAGAAAATCCCCTCAGAAAACAAAAATTCACATTCTCCCGCATTAATTTTAGTTCAAAATAAAATAAAATTTGAATTTAGAATTAAAGAGCGATAGAGCGCACCTGCTTTTGCCACGTTGCACGTCGTGACGTCAACACTTAAAATTTTTTGCGCGAGACCAACACAGCATGCTGAAATTGCAGTGCCGCACGCTTGCGACATCAAAACACGCCCGTTTACGCCGCATTTTCATTCCCGAATCAAACCCTCGTATCTTGTAAGATTAGATTCATTGACGAATGGACACCGAAATCTGCAAAACATCCTGAATGCCATCGTTCTAGTGGAGATTTTGGCATCGATTGAGAACAACTCAATTCTTAATAAAAACAATCAAAGTCTAAAAACTCGTGCTTTGGAGCAGAAAAACTTTTTCTACTGAGTCCCCGCCGCCGTTTAGCTTTCTCGTAATAGAAAAACCATTTCAGGATTGTCTCAGTCATTCGACCGTGGATATTTCTCTATTACAGAAGAGAAACCGAGAAATTCGAATGCAAGCAGACAATTTCAATTTGGTCTCCTCGACTTCTCCATGTCATTTTGTGATGAACCTTAATAAATTCGTTTGAGGGTTAAGAAGTAATCTCAACTAAATAATAGTTTTTTTTAAACACAGCATGATTAGGAAGCGCTTCATTTTATCAAGCGACTTAACTAGACCATAAAAATCAACGAAAGTAAACATTGGTAGAAAGAAGAATCCAAGATAACAATAATATACAGACTAGATACACTCGAGGAGAAATGTGAGGGGAAATGTGTGGGGAATTTGTAATGATGAGGGGAGTGAGTTGGTTCCCGGATGAGAAACAATGTGAGAATTATTGGAGAAGAGTCCGATGGACTAGGAACCCAGTTATTGGATTTGATTAGACAACTCATGAAGAGACATAAAATGAATTGGGGACATATTCAAGATCAGTAGACGAGAGAGAGATTATTGATTTATTTGCGGAGTCCGATGAACGGGAAGTCACGATGGAATTGATTCTCGATGACACGCGACAGTCGATTCACATTGTCGTTGAAAGTATCCATGTGACTGGCACGAACGAGCGCACGGGAGATGTCCTCGCGACGAAACGGCAAACTCTGGTTGGCGTCGATGCTCATGTCGGATTGCACGCCTGGCACATACAGCGATTGGTTGAAGGCGGCGGCGGACGTTCCGGATGAGCAGGTGTTGTTCAACACTCCGCTTGCCTGCGCCACGACGGACGTGTTGACCAGCTTATGGATGAATTGGCATCGCGTACCATACTTGCAGTTGCCAGTCGTCGAGAACTTGTCACAGAGAACCGTCTTGTACTTTGGATGATTTCGTCCGCGAGGCTAAAAGAAATAAAATAATTCGCTGTTCTAGAAAGAGCGTCGATTTATTTACATTCTGTGGAAGCCGCAGCTCGTGTACTCCGTGTGCGAACCGGCACTGATCGCCGTACGAGCACGTCTGGTTGCGTTTGTAGGCGTCGCACAGAGCCGTCTTGAACGCGTCGTCCTTCCGCTTTTGTCGCATCAACTCCTCTCGGAGATCGTCGGGGATAGTGCACGGATCCTGGTTAGCCAACGTGCTTCGCGCCGCCTGAGACATCAACGTTTTCAGCATCTCGTCTTGCTGGACGAGCGACTGGAAGTCCTGGCTCAACGTTTTCTCGCCGCGCGTCAATCCTGGAGGAGGTGGAACGTGTGACAACGATTGGTGCGGAAGAAATGAAGGGAGCATCATTGAGCCGAGACTTTCTTTGTTGAACTCGCTTCCCGTCATTGTGATCTGAAAATTGAATGAGATTAAATAACGTGAAAATCCAAGAGAAATTTATTTTAAAATAGAAAGAAGAAGAGAGTCAACAGGAGAAAAAATGAGCAGAACGGAAGACTTTTAGGAGAAAAACAACAAAATAGGCGCCGAAATCAATAATTTACTTTTTTCGCGAAAAAATCGGTGTTAAACAGCCTGTTTCCGATTCAAAATTACTGAATTTGAGCAAAATCAAGTACGCTGGGCTTTGCGACGAAGTTCGAGAAATAAAAAACAAAAATGCAGCGAAAAATTGAACGCAGTGGCTGAAAAGTGACGAAATGATTGAAAAGAAGACAAAGAAATGAGAACTTACGAAAGAAAAAACAGGAAAAATCCCGCCGAAAAACAAAAATTCAGCATTTTCCGCAAGAAATTTAGGTCAAAATAAAATTGAATTTTGAAATGAAAATGTGTGTGCAGTGGAGCGCATTTGCTATTTCCACGTCATGTGACGTCATCATTTTTCTTTTTTCTAATAATTCTCTGAAAACTATCAATTTTCTATCATTTTCAGCCAAAAATGGTGTTCGGCGAAAGTCAAGATCTAATTCGAACGCATTTTCAAAAAGAAGCCGACAAAGTTCGCTTGATGAAGACGAATTGGGGACTTTTTACCAGGTATACTCGAAAAAACTGAAAATAATTTTAAAAACCTAATTTCAGATCACGAATGATTGCACAAAGCGACTACGATTTTATAGTAACATATGAGCAAGCCGACAGCGAATCAGAGCGCTCCACGGTGCTCAACGTGTTCAGGGAGAAAGCGGTGTACGCGTTCGTTCACCTCATGACGCAGGTTCTTTCATAATTCATTCCCATTTCGCAATTCTAACGATTAAAGATTTCGAAAGACGACTATGTGCGCTATACGCTGACAATTATCGACGATATGCTCCGAGAAGACGTCACGCGAACGCTAATCTTCGAAGACGTCGCCGTTCTTCTGAAGAGATCGCCGTTCTCTTTTTTCATGGGTCTTCTTCATCGACAGGATCAATACATTGTTCATATCACTTTCTCGATACTCACTAAAATGGCAGTTTTTGGAAATATAAAGTAACACCTATAATTTTATTAAAAAAGAAAAATTCAATTCAGAATCACTGGCGACGAGTTGGATTACTTCATGGGATCGTTAAAGGAAGCGATTACACGTGGAACTAGCAACGACTACATTGCGACAGCCGTCAGATGCATGCAGACTCTCTTCCGTGTCAATCCATATCGCGTATCGTTCGTCAATATCAACGGCTACGATTCGCTGACCCACGCGTTGCATTGCACTCGCAAGTGCGGATTTCAAATTCAATATCAAATAATATTCTGTATGTGGCTTCTGACGTTCAACGGACATGCTGCCGAAGTAGCCTTGTCTGGAAATCTGATAATGACCATCACCGGAATACTCGGAAATTGTCAGAAGGAGAAGGTGATTCGAATCGTTGTGGCGACGTTGAGAAACTTAATTTCATCGAATACGGATTCATATATGAGAAAGTAAAGAATTCAGTTTAAAAAGCACATAACAAATGTTTTTCAGGCAAGCAGCTCTCCAAATGATTCAAAACCGGCTCCCAACGAAACTCGAGCACCTGGAGAATCGAAAGTTCCAGGATGCTGATCTAATCGTTCGTAAATTATTTTAAAATCAAACTAATTTTTAATTTCCAGGACGATATGACTTATTTAAACGGAGAACTCAAGAAGGTCGTCCAAGTGCTGACGTCTTTCGATGAATATGAAAGCGAGCTCCGTCTCGGCTCTCTTCACTGGTCACCTGCCCACAAATGTGATGTGTTTTGGTCGGAAAACGCTCACAAGCTCAACGATAACCGCCAGGAGCTCCTGAAACTTCTTATAACGATGCTGGACAAGAGCAATGACCCTCTCATTCTATGCGTCGCGGCACATGATATCGGAGAGTTTGTTAGGTAGAAAAGCAAGCTAGTTTCTTTTTTAAAGCTCCAAATTTCAGATATTATCCACGCGGGAAGATGCAGGTCGAGCAACTCGGAGGCAAGGAAGCCATGATGCGTCTTCTCACCGTCAAGGATCCGAACGTTCGCTACCACGCCCTCCTCGCTGCCCAAAAGCTGATGATAAATCACTGGAGAGATCTTGGCCTCGAAATCTAATTGTTTTATCTCTTTTATCCCTTCTAGTCTTTGTACAATACCCATTTCCTCTTCTATGTGAATCCCCCAATTAACACCCAATCCATGAATTTTATTTATTAGACAGCAGCGTTCTTCTCACAAATGTAACTCGCCGACGTCTTCGAGCAATCATAAGTCTTCCAACCTCCCCTCTGATATTGATACGTGGAATTGATCAACGAATCGGTTATCATCTGAACACACTGCGCATTGGATGACGGTTGAGTTTGAGCCCAATTCGTGAAACCGGCGACAGAGCCATCGGTCCATTGCCACGATCCACTGGAGGATTTCAAGCCGATCCACGTCTCCAGTGACTCATCCACAAGGGCATTGGTATCAAATGCTTCTGAAGATTTGGGTGAGTCTTTTCCTAAAATTCCGACTCACTTCTCAACGCATCATTTTCATGGGAGCTCTCAATGATAACAAGCTCGGCTCCTTGTCCTTGACAAGCGGAAACTGCCTGATCGTAAGTGACAGCTTGATTGAATTTCTGAAAGAATGCAATGGTGCTCTATTGATAATGACTAGAGACCTTGTAGCATTTCGAATAGACATATTGCCATCCAGATGGGCATCCGGCGAGACATTCGGTGAGAAGATCCCCTTGGGTTGTCATTGTGAAAGTAATGTATTGGGGCTCCCCGGTGGTGGTAGTGCTTTCGATTGTGGTGGTGGTTACTGTAGTTGTTGGTGTGGTTACTGTAGTCGTCGTTGGTGTAGTCGTGGTAGTCTTAGTTGTAGTCTTAGTTGTAGTCGTTGGTGTAGTCGTTGGTGTGGTAGTCGTCGTCGCAATCGTCGTTGGATCCGTTTTCATTTTCTCTGTATAGTTTCAGACATTCCGACTACAGTACTTCTCTAGATACCGTAATCCGGCACCAAAAAAACTCACTAATATCATTTAAATTCAGTGATTCCGCAGAAAAAACAAGGAAGAATAATAATAATATAGGAAAATTCATTTTTCCTTTTGAAAATGAATTTTGTATGTTGAATGAACAGGTCTCCGATAGAAGTTCAATGCGTTGGTAATCTTTCGATAATCCGATGGAATTCAGAAGAGCAGAGGTTGAATTGTTTGTATCTCGGTTGGTGGAAGAGATATCGGAAAGGTGTCAACTAATGGAATGTAGGTTTTTTTAAGCTGAGCATTTTATTAGTTGACAACTTTTTCGTATCTTTGTTGGGAGCTGAGATATAAGGATTTGAAGAGTCGAAGAAAATAATTGTTTGGTGTCTTCAATAGGTCATAACTCACGAACCGGTAGAGGTATGAAAAAGATTTCAACTGATAAAATGTAGCTTATAAAAAACTGAACATTTTACCTGTTGACAACTTTCTTGTATTTTGAACAGATAAGGAGATATGTAGCTTTGAAACTAACCAACTTTTGGTTAGCAGAAAAAATATCGAGAAAATTGTTAGTTTTTTAAAATACACTTCTTTAAACGCTAATTGTAGAGCTTAAAATGAGCAATATTTCATTAGTTGACAGCTTTTTGATATCTCTAGATCTAACGGAGATATCCGCATTGGAACATGATAGTGAATCTGCTGTGTCGTACAACTTTAAACTTTCATAACTTCGTTCCCGTTGATGATACAAAAAAGTTGTCAACTAATAAAATGTTTGACTTATTATGAGCAACATTCCATTAATTAACAACTTTTTTGTATCTTTCCCGGGAGACGAGTTACAACGTCTCAAATAAACGCATGCATGGGCATAGCGGAATGCTCAAAGCTGCGTGGCCCATTTCTTTTAAGAGATATCAAAAAGTTGTCAACTACAAAGTTGTTTATTATAAAAAATCGAATCTTTTGTTTGTTGACACTTTTTTTCTATCTCCTACGGTAGCTAAGATATGGTAGAACTACGGTAGCATCCCTTCCCTCCAAAACAACTTTTTTTTGAGGGCTCGTGAAAAAATGAAAAAATAAAAAATAAAAACTTCACCCATAAAAAAACTAAAATGAAATCTCTCAAATCTTCATTCAACTAGCCGCCACTTCACAAATATAACTTGCAGAAGTCTTCGAACAATCGTAAGTTTTCCATCCTCCTCTCTGATATTGATACGTGGCATTCGACAGTGCATCGGTTATCATTTGAACACACTGTGCACTGGCAGCAGGTTGACTCTGAGCCCAGTTAGTGTAGCTAGCCGAGGACCCATCTGACCACGCCCACACTCCACTGGAAGACTTGAGACCGATCCATGATTCTTGGGCTTCTGTGACAAGAGCATTGGTGTCGAAGGCTTCTGAAATAGGAGGGATTTGGGGGTGGAGGCTAGAAATGGGTACTTCTCAGCGCATCATTCTCATCAAAACTATCAATTGTTACAAGTTCAGCCCCTTCGGTTTGACATCCGGAAATGGCTTGATTGTAGGTAACAGCAGAATTTATTTTCTGGAATTATAATTTCGAATTCTGGAGTTTTCCATTTAAAGGAGGACTGAAGTGGAATTCAATAATTTGTATATAGATGTAGTTTTGAATTCTGAACACTTTTTCTGTTGACTAATTTCTCTGAAAATGCCTCTAAATGCCTCAAAAACCGCTTTGAAAACGTCGAGGTGATTGGGGTGGAAGAGTTTTCTATAAACTTCGGGCACGGGGGTTTTGTATCTTTTTAAACGTTTTTTTTTGTTTTTATCGAAAATTTCTTTTTTTCATTATAAGAGAACAAATTCAATGAATCATAAAATCAAAGAAAATAAGAAAAATAAGAGCTGTGGTGGTCAAAAACCGTGGCCGAGTCTGGCCGAAAACTTCCACCCCAATCACACCGGCGTTTTCAAAGCGGTTTTTAAGGCATTTAGAGGCATTTTCAGAGAAAGTTGTCAACAGAAAAAGTGTTCAGAATTCAAAACTACATCTAATGACAAATTATTAAGCTCCAGTTCAGTCCTCCTTTAAATCACCTTATAACACTTCGAATTATAATATTGCCATCCGGTGGAACAAGCCGCCGGACAGTCAATCATCACTGCTCCAGGATCGACAACGGTGAATTCGATGGGTTGGGTAGTTGTGGATACGGTAGTCGGATTGGTCTTCATTTTTTCTGAAGGATTATTTTTAAAATATGAACTTCGGTATCTATTTAGTTTTGGACCGATTCAATATTCCGAGCTACAAAAATCCCGAAATTCTGGGCGGCCTTTAGATAAAAAAACTCACTGATATCATTTAAATTCAGGGCATTTATACAGAAAATTCCGAAAGTTGCCAACACGAAACCTTTCATTTTGTGGGAATGACAGAAACGGATGGGGGTAGACTTCCCCGCTGACAGTAATCCGGTTTAATCGCTTTGTCGGTTGGAGAAATCATACATCCCAATAGGACAGTTATTTTGAATCATTTGGTTACCTGAACTCTAGCTTCTCTGCGCTCTCTCTAGTTGCTTAGAACGCAAGTACCGTGAAACTTCTTGAAGATTGCTCATTTTTATCAGCATTTATCTCGGTTCCCAAAAAAGATATTGAAAAGTGGTCAACTAATAAAATGTTTATATTAATGTGAAGTATATTTTGTTAGTTAAACACTTCTCAATATCTTCATTGTGAAGAGAGATAAATGCTGCTAAATTTGAGTGATCAAGTCTATTTTTATGGTATCTCAAAAACCGGAAGAGCTAGAAAAATAGTTTAAAAAATGAAATACGCAGAATTTTTAATTTTTTTAAATGGATATTAACAATATTAAAACATTCATGTTTGGAATCCTTTTTTGTCGGAAATTTTATGAGTTCAGCTATTTTTACTTTTTCTGAACCTGCTTTCCAGAAAAATCTCGTCATTTCTAAAAAGAACTCAATTCGTGCCAATTGTACTAACAACACGTTTTTCATCAACTTTTCATTCCTTTATCAACACAAAAAACCAATCTATCGAAGCGAAAAATTTTGGTTTCTATCTTTGCTTATTTCTAATTGTGTTTTAGAACTTTCAAAAATGTTTTTTTCTTCAAAAATATAAAAAAACAAAATTATGGTTTCTATTTTGATACTCTTCAGACTAAATTTCATCTTTGTCTTCTTAAATTAATCACCATTTTCCTTTACATTTTTGATAACGAATCAAAGAATTTCATCAAAGGGCTCCTTTGAGATTCAGATGAAAGGTGAGTCAAGTACTCGACAAGTGCAAATATTTTCATTTCGTCTGGTTTTTAATATCAGATTTGGTTTTAACGAACTTTTTAAGTCTGAAAAAAATTTTGAATGAAGATTTTGAGTTTTTCCGTGTCACATAAAAATCCATCGCTTTTCGCGGCTCATTTTTTTGAAAGCCTTCTGGAAAACTAGTTTTTTCTAGTTCAAGGAGGACCTAACTGAAGTTCAATAATTTGAAATTAGATGCAATTTTTGATTCTGAACACTTTTTCTGTTGACAACTTTCTCTGAAAATGCCTCTAAATGCTTTAAAAATAGCCTTGAAATAAGAAGGTTTGATTATGGTGGAAGAGTTTTTGCAACCTCGGCCACGGGCTTTTGGGACGCCCCAGTCGCTATTTTTCTTTTTTCTTTGAAGTTTTATATTTTTATTACTCATTAAGAGACTGAAACTTCAAAAAAAAAGAAAAATAGCCGCTGGAGCGGTCCAATACCCCGTGGCCGAGGTTGCAAAAATTCTTCCATTATAATCAAATGTTTGCATTTCATGTCCGTTTTTAAGGCATTTAGAGGCATTTTCAGAAAAAGTTGTCAACAGAAAAAGTGTTTAGAATTCAAAACTACATCTAATGTCAAATTTCTGAACAGTTAGACATCATTTTGAATCTTTCGCCGCTCAAAAAAAAACTTGACATTTCCAATTCAGAAATTAGATTTCATCTCGAAACGAGATTATAGTGTCCACCTCTATGGTTTCTTCTTATGACCAATTGACTTAATCTCCATCTCTTTTCACGTACTCTTTGTGTTATCCATTATTCATTCCTCCTTCGAACATTTCATCTTCCTGACTGTTGACCCTCGGTTGCCAGGGGACACTCCAGGATTGCGAAAACCCGCCTCCTGGGTTGTTTTCCGGTTAGAAATGCTGTTTTTAGGGGGAGGAAGGTCTAGTAATTTCTCTTGACAAAAAGTCCCTCATTTTCTCGAAATTCCAAGCCAACAAAAAATTAATCTTTTTCTTATTCGCTTTCTCTTTTTTCTTCCCCCTCTATTTTCCTAATTTTCCATGACAACCGACAAGAGAAGGAGAGAAAGCCCCCCCCCCTTTTTCTCTGTTGAATCACGTCTGACTTTTCATTTTTCACCCGACACACCTTCTTCCATTTCAAATCAGTCAGTTTTCAGTTCAGATGGTCAACAACTTCTTACCAGAACATCTTCCACTGTGTCGTTCTCGAAGTGAGAAGAAGAAGAACAACGAGAAGGTCAATCATAACAATAATGACATCATTTCTTTGTGAGTTTGAGATTCAGGAGTTATGTAAATATAGGGTAGAAGAATTCGTCATAGTCATAAGGATGGGGTATAAGGGGTACTGTAGCTTGGGGTGCGTGATTTTGGAAAAGACTTACTAGGGGGAAGGGGTTGTAAAGTGGACGTGTCGGTTAGTTAGTCTAAATGGACCAGGGTCTGAAGTGTTCTCTCATTTTGGATATGGTATAGATTCTATCTGCCCTTTGGACCCCTTCGCATTTTGACACCCATTTTTACTATGTATGTACTATTTATACTACTTACTACTGTACTACTTACTATGTACCAGATAGTTACTTTAGGTAGTCTTATAGCAATATTTTTTCTCAAGTTGGGCTAATTTTTCTGAGCTTCTACCGGACACCTAAAATAAACTTGATCAGGTTCCAACCAGTTTTCCGCCTTTTTTATTATAAAATCCAACTTTTTAAAATTTTTTTAGAAATGTATATCCGATATCCTTCCTTCACTATTTCTTACTAAATTTTTTTCTCAAACTTTACGAAACTTGCAAAACCTAGCTTTTCCTCTTTCACCTGCCCCCATCCTCATACTTCAATTTCAATTTCAACCCCCCCCCCCCCTCCTCTCTGATCCCAAAACGTACCTATTCTATACTTTCTGTTCTTCAAATCCTCAGCACTTTGGAAAGTTCACCGAGTAATTATAGGCTTAAATGGCTCCTAGAGTGTACCGGGAACTTCTAGAAAACCGTGAGAAGGACGTTTTGAATTTCTCGGGAATTGTCAGCAAAACAAGTTTTTCTCAGGGTATAGTGGTTTTGGGGGTCTGCTTTCAAACCAGGGTAGCTTAGTTGGGTGAAGAGATGGAGGAAAGTTGTCAATTAAAGAAACATTGTGAATTTTAAGCTGAACATTTTATTAGTTGGCAACTTTTTTGTATCTCTTGTAGGGACTGAGATATACCGTTTTTAAATGAGGACTCTAGACTACCTGACTAAGGCCCGGCAATCATGCCAAGATTAGCCTATTAAAACCCGGTCAAAAAATTTCAAATTTTTCTTTGAGTAACTAGGATATTGCTTTAGAACTTCCCCTTTTTACGTACCGTAGTCCATTCCTAGTCACAAGGAAATAGACACCCTTATGACGTCCTTCCCCGCTGTACCAGTCACCCCTTGTCTCGGTTCTGCAAAACTTCTCTCATGACCTCTGATCTAGATCTTTTCTTCCACATCAATGAGCTTGTGTTATCACCCTCTCTCACACCCCCATCTTATTCTCACGATCCAAAAGAATCTGGAGATGAAGAAGAGAAAAAATTGAATAAGAAAAATGGTGTCAGAGATCAATTTGTTTTTCAGATTCCTGTCTCACCGGTTTTTTCGCTCGTGCATAATATAATTTGCTTCCAAAAATCCATTTTTCTCTGTTTTTCACCGACACACAGCTGAATCTTTCAGTTAAAAGAGATCAGGGCTAAGCAGCCCACTTTCCGCTTTTTTCACGTGCCGCCCGTTTCCGTCGAAATCCCGAGAAGCCCTATGGAATTCAATTTCCGATTGTTTGTAATCCATCCGGTCACAAAATCGCCGAAAAATTGTCTTTTTTCGAATTTTTTTTGGAATTGATTGGGGAATTTAGGCTCTTGTTTTTCCGAGAAAAAACTCGACTTTAGTGGTGGGGTTAGATTAAAGTGGTTTTATGGGGAAATTGGGGGAGAAAAAAGTAAATTGTTTTGCGGTTGGAAGCAGTTCTACGTAGATTGGTTCAGTTCTTGGAAAATTGGTTTTTCGTGGAGTGTCTAGGTAGAAAGGTACAGTATTTTTTAAAAGATTTTTGCCAAAAATTTAATTTTTTTTTCAGTAGTTCAAAACGATCAACTTTGGAGATTCGTAGCAGAGAGGTGAAAAGTGGGATTGCTATAAATTTTTTAGGGCGGTTTTTCCACTACTTGAACTGTATTTTTGTAGTTGACAATTTTTTCTAAAATTTTTCTAAGAGCTACCCGGGTCGTTGAACAAAATTGCTTTAAATTTTGTCGTTTCTTGAAAAAATCGCGAGTTTTCTATCAACCCGTGTAGCTCTTAAAAATGATTTTAGAAAAAAGTTGTGAACTACAAAAGTGCAGTTCAAGCAGTGAAAAAGCCACCCTAATAAATTTAAAGCAGTCTCATTTTTTCCCTCTCTGCTACGAATCCTCGAAGCTGGCTATTTTTTAACCTAAAAACGGCAAAGGTGATATTTCAGGGGTACTGTAGATGAAAGGACGATTATCAAACTGATCATCTATATAAATTTTTGATCTTGGTGTGCATAGAACAAACTTTTTCTATATGTATTCGCACGTAAAAAATGGATACACATCAATGCCCTCTTTAGCCTATTTTGGCTGATCTCCCTAAGTTTTTCAGCTTCTCAGGGGTTGATTAACCATTAAAATTCCCAGATTCGTATCCTGCAAAACCTATCTCCCCAAATCAAACTCTAGTTTCGCGGGCGTGAGAACTTTTCCCCTTTTGATCGCTAATCCCTGAAACATTTGACAACTTTTTTTTTCATCAATCAACCTGATTTCATGTTTTTCTCCTTAATCAGGATCCCTGTTCCAAAAAATCCATTTTCTCTTATTCTGACTTCCTCCTCCCCAACCCTTAGCACCTGATTTTTCGGCAGTAATCACATATAATCTTGACTCGAGAATTAGAATTTCCAATTATGTTCAAATGCCAAAGTGCTCTTTTCGTTCGCGAAAAAAATTCGTAAGATCAAGAAAATTTCTAGATTCGAGAACAAACTGGCGTCTCAAGACAAGTCATTGCTCAATCAAACGTTCACTTTGGATACCAATAAAGAGGAGAGATGCCGTGAATTTTGTATTGAAGGTGAGAAAGGGATGACGTGTTCGGAGAAAAAAAGTCATGGGTTAAGATGCTATAAATGGATTTCTGCCGAGGGCAAGAAGCAGTGGACCGAGAAGTAGTGTCAAGAACAAGAATGATGAGAATGTTAGACGGTAAGTAGGGAAAGTCAGGCTCCAGCCAGGCCACCGGTAGGCCGCGGGTAGCCGAACGTTTTGAATTTTTGAACCCCGTTTTCACCAAATCTAGCCGTAAGAACTCTCTGAAATTAAGCTATATAGTTCAAAACTCCCCTAAAAACACGCCGAAAAATGTTTTGGACTGATAGAAAAACTTTTAATTTTTTCGAATTCGCACCCTTTCTAAGGGGTTATCCTGTGGGTTCCTCCAAAATTTTGGTTCCTCAAAAAAAAGCTTCATCTAGGACCACCTTAGGCCGCGGGTACCCGAACGTTTTGAAATTTTGAACCCGGTTTTCACCAAATCTAGCTGTCAGAACTCTCTGAAACCTTGCTACATAATCTAAAACTGCCCTAAAAATCCTCCGAAAAATGTTTTGGGCCAATAGGAAAATTTTTAATTTTTTATAAAATTCGCCTCTATCTAGGTTACCCTTCAGGTCCCTGAAACATCAAAATCTCTAAAAATATCAGGTGAAAAATGAAATCACGTAGATAATTCACCTGTTGGTCAAATTCCACTGAGATCAAGATTACTGTAGTTTCTTTAGATGACATTTCTATATTATCAAACCAAAAGTTTTTGTCAAAAACTTTCAAAAAATATTTTGGCCGTCATTTCAAAAATGTTACAAAACATCGTCTCTCCTCATTTCCCCATGTCTCTCTCATCTCTCTATTATTTCACATTTCAACCCTCTAATTTCCGAGACTCCGCCCCTTTTTCGGCCTCGCTCTCAACCCCATATCACATCACTCATATTCCCCCTCCATCGGGTATACATCTGACTCAGTTTCTCTAATCATTATGAATGGACAAAAAAGTCATCCCAAGTTGTAAGTTTATCCCTTAATAAGCTAAGAGAGGGTGGGCGGAGTCATAATTGACGGGTGTGACGGAAAGAAAAATGGGTGAGAAAATTGGATGTGCGCAGGTGCACTCGAGCGAGCTCTTTTCTTATTTTCGAGCTAACCGAGATGAAGAAGTCTTCTAGCGGTAGCCATTTAGTCCTTCCGTCACTACCTGATAGGGCTACTAGTCCATTGCCGTTGAGCAGGTAATTTTTTTGACACTTAAAAAAATTTTATTGTTGAAAAAGTGCGCTACCCTCTCGGCCTTGTTTCAAAAATTTAAAAGTTTAAAAAATGGGCGTCAAACTATTTTTAGGCGCCTTTCGAGGGTGCCCACTAATTTAAAGTCGCGTTACCGTACCCAACCCTTCCCAAAAAAAAATCAAAAAATTTTTTCAATTCCAGAGTGCGCTCAGAAACCGCCTCGCTCTTCTCATCAACATGCAAACTTCCCCTTCTTGACGGTTCAGTGGCCAGCGAGAAGAAGACGTGCACAATTCGCCCATGGAGTCGTACCCAAGACGAGTTGCGTAAATTCAAAGAGACTCTCAAGTCGACAACGGTGACTTCAACCGGCGCGACGTCTTCTAACTGATGACTTCTGATAATTAATTCATATTTACGTGTCTCATTTATTTTTTCCCGCTCTCTCTCATCTGTGCATAATGAAATTTGATTATCGACGTCATTTATGAAGGCTTGAAGCTGGGGATAAGATACTTAAAGTACAAAATCGGAAAAATAGGGAGAAAAGCACCAGCGATAGAGAAATGAGATACTCGAGAGAAGAAAAGAAAAGCAAAGAACGCTCTCTAGAATGGACTTCGGTTATCGGAACAGTCTTCTTTTGTGGAACACCAAACACGGCTTCCCTGTAATCATTGTTCTTTTTGGGGGGCTGAAGGTCTCACTTACCTGACAAACGCATTCTGTACAATACTCGTTTGGCGGAATCCATTTCGCGCCTTCCGGCCGCCAGAGTCCATTCTGATTACATCCGTGGAGACGAGAGCCACGGTGACGGCTGGAAAAATGTTAGGTGTACTTTAGGTAAAAGGGGGGGGGTTAGATTAGGAGTTGGGGCCGCTTGGGGGTACTGTAGTCAGACTATCAAAATTGAACGGTTTTGATTTTGCAGGCACCTAAAGTACGGTATTAGCACCATCTGGACGCAGGTTGGGCTCGGTTTTAGGTCAGGTGAAGAGTTGAGGTTGCCTAGGGTACGGTAGTGGGACCCCCAAAGTTCTAGGGTTTAGGTTCAGAGGAGTTTTTCGGAAAAACTTTTAGCCGCTGTTCATACACCGGTCATGGACTACAGAGTAGTCATTTTTAAAATTTCCAGAAAGTTCGTTCTCTAATTTCGTTCTAGAACCTAGCTTATTTAATCATCGAAGCTTATTTTCACTCGCTCAATGACGTCGGTTAATCTCGTTTTTTTCCACCTGACACTTGATTCAATTTTACTCAAAAAACGACTTGCGGGGGGTCTTATACTACAGTATCCAGAAGAACTAAAAAACTTTTGGAAAATAAAAAAACATCATTTTAAATCTTCCCTATAATTTTTAGAACGATCAACTTCAAGACACCCTAATTATCAGATACCTTCTAAGAATTCGATCCAACATCGTCGGACAAACGTCATCACAACACTTATTCCACGCCTTCAAATTCATCATTTCCAAATCTTCACATCTCCCATAATTCTCCTTCTCCTTCCCCGGATACATAAAAACATCCTTCTGAATTCGGTCAATTTGATCTCCGTTATCACATAAAAGTCTTGATAAAGTGACTTTTTTGATTTCTTGCAGCTGTTCCGGTGTGAACACTCCTTCCTTTTCATACCTACGAGACAATATTTTTGTTTTCCGCATTCCGAATTCTCACGCCTACCAGAATCTATCTCCATCTCTCATTTTTCGGAATTGCTCTCCGATAATGCAAGCAAAAGTGGGACCGAACAGCCCGTCTTTCAGTTTCTCCTCGACAATTCCTCCAACCCACAGATCCACGTTTTCTGAAATTAAAAAAACAAAAGAATGCGCTCAGTATAGAAAATTCTGGCATCATGTACTCAGCCGAAAGATGGTTAAACCTTCATCGCGCGCGCAAGCGTCCTCGTCAGTGTTTCTTGCCGCTGTTTATAAAACCGAGGGTCTCCAAGCGGCCGACACCTCGCGGGTTCCGCCGCCCGCTATCTCGTGTGTGGGGGAGGCTCCGCCCACTTCGCCTCGCGCGTGTTATCTGATGGTTTTTGATGGGGAAAAAAGGTTTTTTGAAGAGATTTCAAAACCCACGTGGCACTCCATACAATCCACGAAGTTTCTGAATGATCATTTCATCTTTGATGTATCCCTTCATATCCTCCCACCGAACCGGAACCGGCAGATTACAGAATTTTCGATATTCAGTGTAACTGAAAAATTTTTTCAAAGAAAAATCCAATTTCCGTTTGGGCTTAGTCAAACCTTGGTAATCCGTGATCCCTCGATCTTTGAATATTCATAACAGCCAAGTCCAATGAGACCTGAAAACACCGGAATTAAGGGGATTTCCGGTTAAAAACTCACTTCGTGACCCTTCATAAATAATTTTTCGATAAGTTCCATGTTCAAAAGTTGTGTTGGTATTGGATGTTTCAAGGGACTCGCGAATAATCCACGTAGAAGGGGGTCGACTCCGCCCTCTTTAAGAACTAGTTCGGGGGTGAAGAACGCCTTGTGGAGGGCAATATGACCTTCTTTAATCGGCATGAAATCGTTCCCGAGACGGAAAAGAGTGGGGTTGATGATAGTGTGACCGAACCTGAAATCTTTATTAAAAGGGCACCATTAAGGAGGCTTACCTAAATGCAGCCGTGGCAAATGCATTAGTGACAGAGGCGTCTACAGCAGGATCATATCCTTGGTACTTTCCAACGTATTTATCCATTTGAGCCTGCCCCCCAAAGACTACAGGCAACCAATGCTTAAATGTAATGTGTTGCATCATAGCTCCAACGATTTTCCGTGTCTCATGATAAATCACTTCGCCATCCCAATTCGCGTTCATCGCGTTCAGCTTCTTTGCGATTCTATTGTGTTCCCGAATGAAAATTGTGTGAGTTGCTGCCAGGGCGAGTTGCTCATTGGCCCTTAAATCTCCTGCTAAGAAGCAACGAATCGGATTCTCCTCGCTGAAATTTCGACGGCAATCCATATTTGAGTCCTTCTCAAATGGAAGGTATTCTTTGCCGGCACTCGAAGTGATGTCGTATCGGAGCATTCCTTTGTTGTTGTAAGTGTCACGGAGCTCTTGGGCTTGTACCTCATTGCTACCGTATACATTGGAGGCGTCAAGGAAGGAGGTGAGCTGAAATTATTTAATGGGTACACTTCACGGTCCAAGCTGAGGTTAAAGGAGGGCTGAACTGAAGTTCAATAATATGTCATTAGATGTATTTTTTAATTTTGAACACTTTTTCTGTTGACAACTTTTTCTGAAAATGCCTCTAAATGACTCAAAAACCGCTTTGAAAACGTCGAGGTGATTGGGGTGGAAGAGTTTTCTATAAACTTCGGGCACGGGGGTTTTGTATCTTTTTAAACGTTATTTTTCTCGTTATTGAAAATTTTTTATGAGAGAACTACTTCAATAAAAAAATAAAATCGAAGAAAATAAGAAAAATAACGGCTGTGGCGGTCACAAAACCTTCTGGCAGAAAACTCTTTTACCCCAATCACCTCGACATTTTCAAAGCGGTTTTTGAGGCATTTTCAGAGAAAGTTGTCAACAGAAAAAGTGTTCAGAATGAAAAACTACATTTAATGACATATTATTAAAAGTCCTCCTTTAAGGACCCCAATAGAAAAACTCACCGCATTCATCTGTTCTCTGTATGTAACCCTATTAAAAACCAACGACGTTTCTCCGGATCCACAAACCGCCGCACTCCTCTCAAACTCAATACACGGATACTTTGCACTCCCACTCCGGACCCTCGGATCATTCGGAGACAACGGAATATTAAAACAAGGGTCCAAATTATCGCAAGTCCTGTTACAAAACGCCCCAGTCGCATAGCTGTGTCTCGAGAGAGCGGTTACGGTATGCGTCAAATCGTGATCCACAAACTGTCCCCATTGCATTACCATTGAGGAGAGTTTCGAGTGCGGAGTGATGGTTTCGGTGGCGACAAGTTGTCGGGAGACTTCTCGAACATTCGGCATCGGGTATCCGTTGTAGAGCTTCCCTTTCTCCCAGCCAACTGGGGTATTGAACCCGTTCTCGTAAACCGGGGTCAAGAGGCGTCGAAGGGGCATTAGGGAGACCCCATGCATTGGTTTATTTTTGTTATTACATTGGCCATCAAAAGATCTGTATTTGTTATGAAAGCAAGTGTCGGTGCATGGGTTCTTGAATTGTCCGGTATGACATCCACTGAGTCCCATGAGGGCTTGCACATGGGTCACATGGAGCACTGATTCATAGGAGACATTCTTGGGATGCAGTTCGTCAACGTTAAGAATCAATCCCTTCTCCACGTGCTCTCTAACCAACCGAACTGATTCTTCATAGATCTCCCGTGCTTTGGACAGCTCCACAGCTTGTTTGGGGGTCGAAAACCTGAACAGCCTTTTCAGGTCGTTTGTATTTGTCACTTTATCCTGAGTCAGTTGCTTCCGGGTCTTCTCCACTGCACTCTCCACATTCTGCCTCGCCTTCTGAGCAATTGCCCTGAGCAACTCTTCATCTATCTGTGGAGCCGACGCCTTCTTTGTCTCCCCTCCGATTACGGTAAGTTTCGCGTCGGCACTCATCGCTCCAACCGGGTTTCCAGCCATACAAGAATAGTATCCTTCGTCTTTCTTCTCAATGTTTGAGATTCGAAGTTCTGTTCCATCATCAGAAACCATAAATCGTCCTTTGATATGTCCTATGGTAGATCCATCGAATGACCAAGTGTAGTCAGGGATTGGATTTCCTTTCGCCTTGCAAACAAAGACAACCTAAACCCTTATGTTAGGTACAGTAACCCAGGGACCCTCCTACCGAGCCTCCAATATTCTGGCTGACTGACTGCGGCCCCTCGTAGATATTCGGTGGAACACTGCTAATAAGATCCAGCGAAAACGTGTGGCTCACTTTCCCAACGCTATTCACCGCTTCACAAGTGTACCTAAATAGTCCAGTAGGTACCATACCCTATGAATGGGTTACCTTCCAGAATCTTCCTCTAAGAACGGATAAATCCTTAGAACGTTGTTAGAGAGGCCCAATTGTCGTTTCCTCGATGAAGTAAATCTCTGTCCATTATGATACCAATTGATAGTTGGTTTAGGGTCTCCCATGACCTCGCAGTTCACTTTGACCTCCGACCCTTCGCGATATGAGTTGTCACGTGGCTTGAAAGTGAACTGAGGGACCCCGTTTCCATGGTGATGGGATTGTCGGAGACGTCTGAAATTCTCTGTGTACAGTACCCCCACTCAATTAATTACCTATGATGTGGTACATGGTCATAATCAAAAGTACACGTCATCAGGTTCACGTTTGTGTTACGTGGTACAGTAATCACCGTGTCGTGGATCTCGTATCCATCGAGGGAGGAAGAATCGACTTCGGCATTTCTAAAAAATATTTTTAAAATTGAAAATAGAGGGAAAATCTCACTCATAAAGCCAAACTACAGGCTTGGCACTGGAATTTCTGGCACAAACTAGCTTGATGTCCTCCCCGGTCCATGATTCTTCTTCTGGCTTCGCACATTTTAATAGTGAGGCTTCTACCTGTAATTTCAGATTTTTTAGAAGAAATTCCAGTGCATTTACCTTATCGATGGCTTGATGACGTAGTGCCGGCGGATTGATGCAATGCGGTTTTCTCTCCCACTCCACTCTCCGCAACAAGGCCTTGACTTTCGACACTCTGCAACATTTGTGATTACAATCGCGGCGCATGCCTCCCGCCGCCTCATTGGCTCAGTGGCAGAGCGTCTGTCTAGTAAACAGAAGGTCGCTGGTTCGATTCCAGCATGAGGCACCGAAACTTTTTTCTTTTTTTCCCATTTTTTAAAACTGACCTGCAATCACAATTCCATGGATTCGCGTCCAGATGAACATGAGAAAGTGCGGGAAGATTATCGAAAAGTTTTGTGCGAAGTGATTGAATTCTGTTGTGTGAAAGATCGATTTGTACGAGATCTGGGAAATATTGCAACAGCTGGAAGAGAAAATTGGTAAGAGAAGATGGATAGGGTGCACCTGCTCGTCAATAAACTGTATGTGGTTCCGTTTCAAATTCAAAGAAGCCAGCGGTCGGGTGTCAGAGGAAAGTGGTGGGATGTAGACGAGTTCATTGTGAGCCAAAGAGAGACGTTTTAGTTCTGGAAGATGGTCCAAGATGTTCTGAAAGTTTATTGATTAAGGGGGCCCTAGTAATACAGTACCTCTTCGACTACTCGGATCTTGTTATGATTTAAAACCAGGGTCTCCAATTGACGGAATCCCTCGAGATCCTTCCGTTTTAAAGTGTGGATACGGTTGTTTCGAAGGGTCAAACTACGGACCTCTCGAGAAATTCCTTTTGGGATTCGGGTCAATCCGGCACTGCTACAATCCACAACCCAACCTTTTTCATCGCAAGTACAGGCCCCCGGACATTCTTCTAGAAGATGTCCCCATACTGATGACGTGGCAAGTAGAAGCAGAAATAAGTTCATTGCCTGGAAGAAGGAGAGGATAAGAAAATAGAGAAGTGAATTGGTAAAGGTCACTTCCCAGCTGCCCCCCTATTTATTATAAAAGACGGGCGGTTTGATCATCAGAAGAAAAGAAAAGGAAGAGAGAATGAATTCAAAGAAGTAAAAAGTTCCGCTACTACTACTGCTCATTCGTCATTTCGTAAGCCATCTGGAGGACAAATAATTGATGTTTGGAGGGAGGGAAGGGAAGAGAGGAGCCAGTGATAAATGTAGATTGTGAGACGAGATTAGGCATGGAATGGGAGACGGGAGGAACGTTTAATGAATTCTCTTCTTGTTACTCTCTCGAGAAGCGAAGACATAATAGGATAAGGAGACAAGGGGGGGGGGTATCAAAAAGGGTGTGGCTAGCAGTTTATCAGAGGGTTTAGGTTAAGGTTGTGCTCTCTAGGAAGCTAGGTTTAGAATAGCAGGAGGTTCATTTTTTAAGCCTTGAATTTTTTTAAAGTTCGGTTTTTTCGGGGGTTACTTTTATACTTTTGGGATCTACCAGAAAAGTGGGGTATACCAGGGGGTTCAAAAAGGTGAGAGCGCTAGAAAGTTTCGAGAATGGTTAAAATAGCGGAGCTTCATTTTTAAGCCTTAAATTTTCTTGATCCCGCTTTTTTTTGAGGGTTACTAGGAAAAGTGGGCCTAGGGTTTCCAGCGGAAAATGGGGATGAGAGGCTTGGAAAAAATGGTTCTACCAAAAGCGGTTCGGTAAACTAAATGCAATTATCGTTGGGTCCAAAAATAGGCCCAAAAAATAGGCCCTACTAGGCCTAAAAAATAGGTCTAAAAATTAGGTCTAAAAATTAGGTCTAAAAAATAAGCCCAAAAAATAGGTCTAATCATTAGGTCTAAAAATTAGGTCTAAAAATAAGTATAAAAATAGGCATAAAAAATAGGCCCGAAAAACTTTAATTTTTCAGGATTTCTGACTATGGTATTTAAAGAACCAAAAGCCTTCTCGAGAATCTTTTGACCAAAAGTAAGTCGTCATCTGATGGCTAATTCAAATCACACGAACACGATGAGACGCTGAGAGAGAAAGAGAGAGAGAGAGAGAGAGAGAGAGAGAGAGAGAGAGAGAGAGACGGTTCAAAAGAGATAAGACAGATTAAAAAGGTAGCGGAAGATTTTTTTTTTAATTATCATTTTCTGCCTTGTAACATTTTTGTCGAATAATAAATTTTGCAAAAAAAAACTCTTCCGAAAAAAATTCGACAAAAAACCCACTAGGTTTGGCTAGAACCAAAACTCTACCATTTTTTGGTAAAATTGTCTCAAAAAAAATTTTTTTTCCGGTGTCAAGTGAGAAAAATCAACAAAAACATAGCAATAAAATCCAAATATTCCAACTAAAAATCCCAAGATTTTTCGAAAAACGACGAATATTTCGGAATCAAAAAACAGAGAGGGTTGAAACCAAAAACAGACGCAGAAGGGGTCCTGCGTCTCTTGGCCCTCTTCTTTGTTCTTCTTCTTCTTCTTCATCAACATCTTCTTCTTACTACTCGCTATCAATAATTGAAACAAAAAAAAGAGAGAGAGATGGAAAAGAAATGAAGAGAGAGATGGGGAGAAAAGAGGAAGAAAGAAAGGACATTGATAATTGATAGCCTTCTTCTTCTTTCTGACGACTTCTAGATCTTCTCCTCCCCATACATTTGGGTGTGTCTTTGATTTCCGCCCCTCTGTTTCCTTCTGAAAATCATTTCCCGAGAGCACCGAAGACGTCTTCTAAATTAAATTCTCTTTTCTTTTTCTAAGAAAGAATGGCAGTTTTCTCTCGAAAACAAAATGTGGAAACAATGAGAGATCCAAACATCTGCTAACAATTTTCAATTCGACACCAGATTTCCTGCTCCGAAATTCTTAGTTTTTCCGCCACATTCGACACACGATGATTCTTCTCTTCGCTATTCTCAATCTCTTTTTGGTTCGTTTTTTATTTGGGGTACTGTAGCTAGAGTATTTTTTAGCTTGTTCTAGAGATTTTTTAGTGATGGTTCTATTTCTCTAATAATCAATAGAGCAAAGTTTCAAACACCAGAATTTAAAAAGGCACTTTTTTTTAAATGGGCATAACTCGATTCTCGGGAGAGATACAAAAAAGTTGTCAACTGATAAAATATGCAGTTTAATATGAGCAATATTTTAGTAGTTGAAACCTTTTTGATATCTTCTTTACCAATCGAGATATAGCGGTTGGAAAAGTCTATACAATCAGTTTCGTCTTTCCCGCATATCAACTTGAAAAGCTTATATCTCGGCTCCCTTTAAAGATACAAAAAAGTGGTCAACTGATGAATTGCTCAGTTTAATGTGAGAAATATTTCATTAGTTACCATCTTTTTGATATCTCTCATGCCAATCGAGATATAGCGGTTTGAAAATGCCAACGCAAACAGGCAAATCCACATCCTTTACAATACTAACTTCAAGACCTTATATCTCGGCTCCCTTACAAGATACAAAAAAGTTGTCAACTGATGAATTGCTCAGTTTTATATGAGCATTATTTCATTAGTTGACACCTTTTTGATATCTTGCCTCGCAACCCAGATAACGCAATTTGAAGTTGATCGCAGACATTGCTGCGTCTCTTCAAACCATTATATCTCCATTCCTAGAAGAGTTACAAAAAAGTTGTCAACTGATAAGTTGCTCAGCTTATCATGAGCAACATTTTATTAGTTGACACCTTTCTTATATCCATTCAAAGAACCGAGTTATAACTGCTCAAACAAAACCAATATTTTTCAAAAAATCATCGCTCTCAAGTATTCCATTTTCATATTCAGATTTCCGTTGAACCGGGAAAAGAATGCGAATTCGCAATGCGTCTTGTGCCCGGATTCAATCCCCTCCGTCAAGTGGATTCGAATGGAAAAGAGTGTCGTGGAAACGTGGAATTGCCATTTTGTAAGGGATACTGTAAGACTAGTGAGGTCGGTTCTTCGGGGGTTACTGTAGTTGATCTCTTGTTTCAGAGCGGCACTCACGGCTTCCCGCCACGTGTTCAGATCAGTAAAGTGTGTACTCTCGTGACCACTTCCACTCGCAAAGTGATTCTCGACGATTGTGATGAGGGAGCCGCCGAGAGCATCAAGTTCGTCAATGTGCCACATGGAAGTGAATGCGAGTGCTCGGCGGTTCCACTTGAACAACATCACTCATAGAATGATTTTATTCGTGTTTTGTGAGGATGATGAAAAGAATAAATGAATGAATTATGAACTTGGAGAGAGAATCGGGGAGGAATGCTGTTAGAGGGACTGGGAATATAAATACAGATTATAGAACAGAAGATTATGGTTTCGTCACTTTCCCCATTTTCATCATTTTCGCCTCTGTCATCACTGGACTCGGCGATCGGCTTCGGCTGGAATCCATCTGAAAAAAATCCACTTTTTTCTACAGATTCCAAGGAAAAACTCACGATTTTCCGTGAAATGAGACACGTTTTGCAGTGATATTGAAAGTTCGGATCGGAGGCTTCGTCGACGGAAACTGGCGGGATACTGCATCGCATATGGTAACAATCACGGCATCGTTTGCACGCCAACACCTGATTTCCCGATTGAGACACTCCGTCGCACGTTTTGCACGGCTGAAAATCGATTTTCCTTTTTTCCTTTTTCTATAATTCTTACCTGATCAGTGGTGCAATATATCGAGTCGTCGATCACCGGCACCTGCTTTTTCGTCTTTTTCTGAAGAAAAATCCCGTTTTTTTCTATTAAATTAGGGATACTACCGTCGGGGGAGCTCCAGAGGAAGACGGTCCTCCAAGTGTCGCCTTATGAATCGCCTGGGGCGGCGCGTACATCAGTCGCTGCGTTCCGGCGATTCTCTTCTGAGCAGTCATCATCATATTTTGTGGAACTTTCGCACCGCCCGTGTCCATTGGAAAGGCGTCGGTGAAGAAGTCGGCAGAGTCCGATGGGCGGGACCATGTCTGGAAGAGTACTGTAAGGGGGAGGGGATTCATGGATACCTTGGCCATGAATTCCGAGAACTTTTGATTCGCATCCTGTTCCGTTGATCTCATAAAATCGATGAGCTTCGCAATGTAGGCGTTCGCCTCGAAAGGAGGAGGCTCTTCGGGAGAAGTCGCTTCTGCTTCTGCTGTGGTTGGGGCCACTTCTTCGTCGATTTTCAGCGCGTCTTCTTCGGACATCTGTAGAGAAATGGAGGCTAGAAAGGGGAAGAAGAAAAAAGAAAAAATAGGAATGATTGTTGGGAAAACAAATAAATTCAGTTCGATCAATCAAAATTCCGATATTTTATGAGATAACAAAAAAGAAAACAATATTTCTAAATCTACGAAAAATTCTAAAAAACGTTAAACAACTGGCGGCATCAATGGATCCTCTTCCGCTTCTGCCTCCTGTAGAATCTTCTCCTTATAATCCATATATCTATACTTTTTGTTCATTGGTCCAGCTCGATGAATGTGTGTCAGAAGTCGTTCTTCAATTCGTTCCAAAGCGCTTCTCGAGAGGACTACCGTATCGTATTTGATGAGTGAGAAGCAGTTTAGACCGTAGACAGGCATCACATTCAGCCACGGAAGAGCTTGTTGAGCTTCTGCTAGTCCTCCGGTCACTTCATCGGCGTCATCTACGAAAAGGACGGAATATCCGTAGTTACGGGCTTCGCACAACTGAAAATCTCTATTAGAAGGGCAATGAGAGAGCTGCCGCTTACATCAGTCCAAAACTTTGGATCTCCATTCTGTAAATTCTGAATATTGTCAACGATGTGCAAGTCATCTTGAGTGTGTTTCAACGTCAACGCAACACAAAGACCCTGAATCCGAATGGCGTCGGGAAGCATGTAGAACCAGGTACGTGGTCCACGAACCCCATTCGCAAAACCTCCCCGAATGAATTGTGGAGCACGAATCGATCCGACGTGCGCTCTTCCAGTCTTCTTCTGTGGCCACGGCTTTCGGCCGCCTCCCGGCATCTCCGCCTTCGTTAACATCTTCGTCATTTGCACATTTCGATAGACACTTTGCCAGGTTAGGTTGCGATGAAGAATATCGATTCGTGGAGCGGTTCGAAAGACGTCTGGATGGAGATCGACGAGTCCGAGCTTTTCGTCTTCGACTGTTTCGAGACTGGATACCCATGCTTGTGGGGTTTTGACGAACGGGCTTTCCGGTTTCCTCCACAGCTCTCGTCGCGTGTCAAGGATCGTGTCGCTGGATGAGGTGGCATCCTGAACCGCAGCCGAGAACGCTCTTGATGATATTAGATGACGTAGTTGTCTGGAGAGCATCTGAAAGAAAAGGGGGAAATGATATGAGGATCAAGAGGTCAAGGATAGGTAGGAAATCGATTTGAACGATGAAAATAACGGGGATATTCTGAATTTAGAAGAAAAATATATTTGAGATATGAGAAACAAACAAAAACAAGAGAAGAAAACAAGAAAGAAGACTATTCTAATCTAAAAACAAAAGTCAATTATTTATTTCCCTTGCTGCAAACGTTTCCTCTCCTCCTGCCCTTTCCGGATCGCTTCTTTGAACATTCTCAACAAATACTCGGTGGATTGTGGCGTATCGTCGTTAGCAGGCACCAGATATGTCAAATAAGCCGGGTCAGAATTCGAGTCAACCACTCCGATCGTTGGAATCGCCATTTTTGCGGCTTCAATGATCGCCGGATGGTTTTCTCCGAGGGAGGTGAGTGTGGAGAGGAAGCAGACAGCGTCGGGGAGTCGAACAGAAGCGCCGAGGAGTTGTCGGGTGTTCGTCAGAGTTCCAGCTTGCCATTTTCGAACGTGTGAGTATTGACCGACCTGGAAAAATGAACAAATTCTGGATTTTTGGAGAAAAAGAATCATTTATGGAAAATGACAGCTCAGGATCGCTAATTCCGCAGAAAATGAACCAATCATGGAACATGTATCGGATCAAAGTACTTTCACATCATCACTGTCTCTTGAACCCTTCCCTATTCTCCTGGCCTCCACGCACACAACCACTGCACCATACACCCTCTCACCTCTTCTGCAGCCTTCTCCACATCAAACATCGAGTCCCTATTCGACGTCACAAACAGAATCATTCCACCGCGCATCGAGATGTGGGCGACGAAATTCAGTGCTCGCACCAGAAACTTTTTGGTGATGTCGAGATCGAAGACACAAACGCCGAGACGTTCTCCGTACAACGCCCACTTCATATTGTCGTTGACGGTGCCGACTTTGTGTCCGTAGTGGAGGCGTGCTTTGAACATCTCGTCGACATGGACGGCGCTTTCGAAATTGAAAAGATCTTCGTGTTGGAGGGAGGCGGAGACGAATGGTTTCAGAACAGTCGGCTGCACAGTTCCCTTCTCGAGAGTGGCGCGATCCGGGACGGAAGAAGAGGATGTGGATGGAGTTGGTTTCTGAAGAGAGGCGATTCGGGATGAGAACGCTCTTTCCGCGCGGATAGCCGAGGATACCACTCTTCTCATCTGCAAAAATAGGTTAGAATCGAGGAATCTGAAATAAAGAGAAGATAAAGATAGGTAAAAAACCAGAAATTCAATAAAATAATATAAATATTTTGTTCAAATCATTTAATCGATGCGATTCGCCAAGAGGGGGTAGTTGGGGGAAAGAGAATGTGTTGAAATGTATTGCGATAAATGAGAACAACGTGAGTATTACTGTACTGGCATCTGAAAGAAATGGAGAGAGAGAGAGGACTACATGGTGGAAACGACTTTAAAACACAATCGAAATATATTAAATAGCTGACAATTTAAAATACATGAAAGAAAGAAAACGGGGGAAATGGCATTCTCGAGAGAAAACAGGGGAGAGAGAGACTTAGAAATGAGGAGAGAAAAAATACAAATAGATCTCGATTTACTGGGATTGTGACTGTTGGGGGAGAGATCATTGGGATGTTTTAGATTTGGTTAGGGAAGGATCTACTTCTTCTTTTTGTTCTTATTTTTTCCTTTTTTGGAACTCGCTGGCTGTGAGGGTGTACTAGTTACAGAGGGAGTCTCGGCAGGTTTAACCGGTGGTGTAGCAGGTTCAGAAGGGGGTTTGGATGGGGTGGACGCTGGCTTGGAATTGGGAGGAGACTCTGGTTTAGAGGGAGTTGAAGAAGCTGATTTAGCATTCGGAGTAACCGGTTTAGATGGAGCTTGCTTTGTATTAGGAGTCACTGGTTTAGATGGAGTAGAAGCTGACTTGACACTGGGAGAATCTGGCTTTGGAGTAACTGGTTTAGCAGGGGAAGAAGTTGGCTTGACACTGGGAGAAACAGGCTCCGTTTTCTTGGCAGATGGCGATGTGGTTGTGCTATCCGATTCTGGTTCAGCGAGCGGAGCCACCGCTTTCGGCTTTGGCGCTGGTGGAGCGATAGATTTGATGGTGAGCACCGGGAAAATTGGGAAATCTTTTTGGAAACTCCACTCGATTCGTTTCTCTTTAACGTCGATCGATTTGAGAATCTTGCAAGCAAACGAATTCGCTTTGGCGATAGCGATAATGTGGCTGGAAAGATTCGGATGATAGATAGACCATGGTGCATCAACCAACTTAGTGTCCTGGTTCTGTTCTTTCGAATTATCGAGTTTTTGGAGTCGGACAAAGCCTTCTTCGAAGTTTTGAGCTGCACGATCGATGAGATCGATAAGAGGCTGTTTGTACATATCATCAACGCTGAAAAATAGAAAAATCTGTTAAATTTTCTAAAAGAGCTGCTTACCCAGATCTCTGTTTGAATTCCTCATAAGTCACATTGAGTGGACTTCCAAGACATTGATAGGGTTCGAAACGACGCTCGAAGCGAAGTCTCTCGGCCTCGTCTCCGCCATCTGGCATCCGGAACACTTTCATTCGAATCAAGGCGACTGTCAACTTGATCATTCCTTCCGACATCCAGATCATCGACATCTGATTCAGCACATTGAACTTGTGACTTTCCATTCGACAAATCATCTCTTGTTCGTAAATGTGTCTCTGTTTAGTCATTGTCTCGTCGGCGGCGCGGAAAAATGGGCTTTGCCTGTAAAAGTTCAGCTGGATTTCTCTGGAACGCTCCATTGTGGTCATCTGCCATCTCGCTTCAAGATCTCCAAGGAACCAGAAGATATAGGTGAACTCGTAGGGCACGTAGAGATCCATTCGGAATCCCAACTCGAAGTAATGATGACTGGTGGCGAGAAGGTTATTGAAGACGAAAGTGACCACCGATTGGAATGACATATTCTCTTCTCTTCCTGAAATATTCTGATGAAATTATGACTAATTAAAAGTTCCTTACTTCCGATCTGCCCTGAATCAATCATCACCAGATCGATTCGATCGTCGAGTTCGATTGCATGGTATTGACACGTGGCGAGATCCTCTAGAGCCGTCTCGAGACGATCCCGTTGTCGAGAGAGATTGCACCCGAAACTGCTGTATATTGTAATGGCAAGTTTCGTCATCTGTTGAAGGAAAGTGTTATAGAGAATACGACACTCGGGGTCTTTGAAAGCTGGTGAATCTTGTCGCAAAACTTGTGGGGAGTAGCAATTGATCAGAGTGACCTCGATGGGATCAGCCACGGTTCGTTCGTCGTGTCCACACAAATGGCTGTCAGTTGGGAACATGCACACTTGAAGAAGAGATCTGGTGAACACATCCGCATCCAGAGTGAAAGATTTGGCGAAGTAGAACAATGTATTCAGATCTTTCACCGATCGTGGGCAAACCTGCACGAGATTCTCGATACGGAGAGAACAGTCATACCACCAGTCAGCAGCCTCCTGTCTCGTTGGAATCTTGACAGATCTTGGGAAACAGGCGGGCGTCAGTCGGATGCATGCTTTCGGTTCGAACGGCGTCAACCAGGAGTAGTCGCCGTCGACGTTGTCCGGTGATTTTCTTCCGAGAATAACTGTGTCTTTGATACATTTTGCAACTACAATCATCCGTTGCACTAGAATTTGGGCTAGTTCAAAGTTCGGCTTGAACTGGTAATCGTCCAAATCCGATTCAACGGTTTCGGAATCTTCAGTTTCTTCCTCATCCTCTTGCTTTGGATCTTCTGCCGGGCTTTCTGGAGCTGAAGCAGGAGATGGAGGACCTCCATTATTCCCCTTCGCTGCTGCTTCCACCCCTTTCTTGACACCTTCTTCGGCCACTTTCCCGACGAACTGTTCGACCATATTTTGGACAACTTCCTTTGCCAAATCATTATTCTTCAATTCTTCCTTATCTTCGTCTACTCTCTCTTCCGGTTGCACCTCATCTTGGAATCCATTGACAACTGCATGATCGTTTTGCAATACCATATGACCGAGACGTTGATCATAATGCGGATTTTCGATTTCAGGCGGCACAAGAACACCCATGATCTCCAGAAGCAGCACAACAAACTCCAGACGGCAAGTGATAGCGGTACAGATCTGAGAAGCTCTCGGGCACGCAGTCCACGTTTTTCCTATCTGGGAGAGCACCGCGATTTGATCTCTTATCATGGCGACAATTTCGCCACGAGACGCCCATTTTGTAGTCATAAAGAGTGCCTGAGGATTGAAGTCTTCTGGGAGCTCTTCCAGATTTCCAACGGTGTTCACGAGAGCATGAATGTTGCGTACGAGAAGATTCACTCCAGCACAGAATGGATGAAAAATGGGGTGCCGGAGGTTTTTAACATTGGCCAACATGATATTCGTCCAAACTGTGGATCCCAGAGAGGATCCGTCTATCCAGCCGACCATCATTGCGAGTGTGGCATCTAAAACTGCCAGCTGCATCGGGTAATCGTCTGCGTACAGCCCCTGGAACAAGTTTTTTTGAAAATTAATCAGGGAATTTCAACTACCATATTAATTGCATTGTCGAGAGTTTTAATATGACGCGATCCAACTCCTACGTCCATTTTAGGCTCCATGAGCTCAATTGCGGACATCGCTTCTGACATTTTGAAGTTGGAAGAAGTTACCAGTTCACCTGACGTCAAGCCTGAACAAAACAAAATATTTTAGTCGATGAATATCTAATACATACCTTGGCAAAGCTCAAAAAACTGTTTAGAAATATCGTTCTCGTCAGTTGAACATCCTACGGCCGTAATAGGAATTTGATTATTTGCTTGGTTTGTAACGTCTTCTTTTTCATTTGCAGCTTCCATCTCGTCAGTCATTTGACCCGTAAAAGCTGAGAAATCGGGAAATTAACTGATTTCTGAGATTGAAGTTGGGAAAATGTGCGAAGAAATGTGATGAGTTTCTGGGAACATTTACGATAAACGACGCGCAAACACGTTATTTCGGAGCATCGTTGTCAGTAGATGCTCTGCGTCTATCGATCGGGTACACTCTCTTTCACTTTCGTCTTTCCATTTTTTCATTTTCGAAAGGTTTTTCTCGCTATTTTTTTTATTTTTCGTCTCCAATTCTAGTTTTCAGTTTCAAAATGCCACTCAAACCTGGAGCTAATCTCTACAAAATTCTCGATCTCCAAAAAGGATGTACAGATAAAGAGATTCAAAAAGCCTACAGAGCACAGTGTCTAAAATGGCATCCGGATAAAAATTTGGATAATAAAGAGGAGGCTGAACGTCGATTTATTGAAGCTAAAGAAGCATTCGACTTCCTGTACGACAAAGAAAAACGGGCAGCATATGATAAAGGAGAGGAAAAGATCCGTGTTGCTCAAGAGAATTATGATAAGCGAATGGCAAAGGCAGATGGCGAGCGGCGGAAACTGATTGAGGAGCTGGAAAGAAGAGAAAAAGAGTTCAATGGAGGAGCAAAACGACCTGGAGAGACTGTGATGACTGAAGCTCAGAAAGCAAAGAAGAAGAAGACTGAGCAACGGAATATCAAAGAAGAGATCGAAGCGATCAGGAGGCAGCTGGAGAAGGAAGTCAACGAGGAGATTCAACAGAAGTCTAATTTAATGAAAACAGAACGAGAGAAACATCAGAAGAATCGAGAGAATACATCACCTCAGTTGCTGGTCAAATGGAAGACGTCTGAAGGATTAGACTATTCTGAAGACGATATTCGGGAACTGTTTTCAAATGTAAGTGGTTTATGAGCAAAAAAATAATTAACAAAAAATAATTTTCAGTACGGGAAAATCTCCACAATTTCATCTGTAATCATCAAAAAGGATCGGCGGAAACGGATCATCGAGTACGAGCCGGGAACCAACGCATGGGGTGCTGAACTGGAAACCGGGAACAGTCCGATGCCAGAACTGAGTACCGAGTGGATCAAACCGCCCACGGACACTGTGAAGAAGGAGGAGCCGGTGAAGCCAGCGCCAGGGAGCAGTCATTTGGAACACATGTCACTGGCAGATCTCGAGGCTCAGATGTTCTCATAATCTATACATATTTTTTATTCGAAAAAAATTGCTGCGTTTTGATAAATCCACAGTTCTTTCGTTTTTATGTTCTAAAAGTTAAAATTTTTTTCCTTTACCCGAAATTTTTCCTTTTTTTCCTGAAAATAATTGCTTTTACCCGTTGTGTGCAATGAAGCACAATTAGAACCCTCCCCGCCGCCGATAGTGACTCATAAAACAGGAGACGCAGACGTGGAGGGGGAGTAGAAAAGTGTGTCACGACACTCGAGACCACATTCATTTCGATTTTATATTTTATCTTTCCAGCTTTTGCTCTTTCTAAATTAAAATATGGGTTGAACTCGAAATTTAATAGGTTTTTCTTATCTGAAATCCAAGAAAATATCAATCAAATTGGGGCGAAAGTATCATTTTAAAAAGTAAACAAACGCGTTTTCTTTTTTTTGTTTCGCGTTTTATATTGAAATCAATATTTTCCCGTGAACCTTGGGATATATTTTATTTTAAAAAAAAACAGCGAAATCCAGCACAAATCACGGTTTTTTGCTGATATTTGTCATCATGTAAAATGTGACTTGCACGTGCTCAGAATATCTCGAATTTGCATTTGACATTTTAAAATATTTTGCTTTTTTCGAGCGCTCTCTATTCAAGAACAATTTGCAGAAAAGGATGGCACAGCCGTGCTCCACGCCATCCTTCGAGCCCGGCTCCGACTACATAGTGAACCTGAACGTGGGCGGACGGATATTCGCGACGAGTTGCAATACGCTCAGCTGGATTCCCGACTCGTTCTTCACGAGTCTTCTCAGCGGACGAATGAATAGTGTTCGTGATGCGAGCGGCGCGATTTTTATCGATAGAGATCCCGAAGTTTTTCGAGTGATTTTGAATTATTTAAGGACGAAGCAAGTCGATTTAAGGTTGGCTTATCAGGTTTTCAGTAGATTATCAGGTTTTCAGCGGCCTAAAAGTCTCCACTCTAAAACACGAGGCCCTGTTCTTCGGTCTGACTCCTCTTATTCAACGTCTGACACTTTGCGAAGAGCTCAGCTCAACATCCTGTGGATCCGTTTACTTTTGCGGAATGATTCCGCCGCCAGAAATGCCTCTGGAGAACCTGCCGAATGAGAAAAGTCGATCGCCAATGTACTCAAATTCCTCGGATTCTAGCTCGGAATCCCGGAAACCGCACGGCTCGCCACGTCATCGAGTTCATTCGAAAAAACAGTCTAGTGATATGAGTAGATACGTAAGCTATCTTTAAATTTTGTTTTCGAAAAAAAAAACGATTTTTCAGATTAAAAACGAGTTATCCGAGTTGGCAAAGTCAAAATCTCCCCCGGATCGTGACACAGAACCCCTGAAAGTTCGAATGATTCGAGCGCACGTCTGCTCCATTGTAGTGGCTTACTCCTATTTTGTTTGTGTTTATCGGTAAGGAAAAAAGCTTCCTATTCTTGTGTCGATTTACGGCGTTACGAAAAACGAAAAAAAAACCAGTTTTTTCGAAAAAAAAATAGCATACTTTAAAAATCATAAAATTAATTCTTATTGAATGCTTTTTTCAATTTTTCGATTTCTTTCGCTAGTTTTCGAGAAAAAGGAATCTAATTCTGGCGTTTTGTCCGGTGTTTCCTCAGAATTCAGTGGAGCGCACTTGCTTACGCGATCGCTCGCGAGGGGAAGCAGCGTTTCTCAATAGAGCGCATTTTCAGAGTAACCGAATGGAACACCTACATCCTCCTCTGGAAATCCCCCCGAACTCGTACCTATGTCACTCATATCGCCGTCAACACAAAGATAGCAGCTACAGTAGCCGAGCGCCTGGTGGCAGTCGCCTTTCAAGACGACACAATTGGCTTGTGGCACATCGACGACGAGGGGAAAACCGAGAAAAAGGGACTGTTCTCGATGAACGTTTCGATTGATAATCTGTTCTTTGTTGGCACCCAAATGGTCGCTTTAAGTAAATCGGGAAAAGTCGGGATCTGGCATTCGGCGACACAGAATTGGCAAGCACAGGATGTTCAGCCGATCTCTTGTTATGACACAGCTGGAAGTTCGTTGATCTTGGGATGTGCAAATGGAAGTATGAATCATATTGACATGCAAAAGTTCCCGTTGAGAATGAAGGATAACGATTTGCTGGTCACCGAGTTGTTTAGGGATCCGAATGGAGACACGATCACCTCGCTATCGGTTTTCTTGACTCCCAAGACATGTAAGTGTCCTTATTATCAATAGAGCACACTTGCATTTTCAGCCGCATGCGGAAACTGGATCGAAATCGCCTACGGAACCTCTAATGGAGTTGTCAATCTGATTCTCCAGCACCCTGAGACAGCTGGCCATCAGCCAGTCCTATTCCAAAGCTACAATATCCACAACTCGCCTGTCGTCCGTGTCTCTCTTAACACCGCCCATCTCATCAGTGGTAAGAGCCGTTTCGGTAGAGCGCACTTGCATATTCTTCTTACAGTATGCTCCGAATACAATCACGTTCGCTCATGGAACGTCACCAGATTCCGTGGAATGATCAATACGCAACCGGGAACCGTCCCATTGGCATCGTTCAAAGTCTTGACGCTGGATTCCACGGATGAGACTACAGACAAGCAGTATAACCATCCGGGACCCTATGGAGATCAAGATTCGGAACAAGTCCTAGTTCAGAGACTCATTCCGAACGCCCAGAAACTATTCGTTCGATTGGCATCGACTGGAGATAGAATCTGCACCGTTGACTCGGTGGAAGACTCGCCGATCACAGCGTTCTGTGTCCACGAGCTCGACGGACAGAAGCTCGGTTCTCGCCTCCGAAAGCATCTATTCTGTGGAAATGCCAATGGAAGTGTCCAAGTTTGGGATCTGACCTCTGCCCTTGATCAATTCCATCTGAAAAACGGATCAAATCCACAGCAACAACAAGTGAATCCACCTGCCGCCGCGAATCAATCGGAGCTGCTGAAGACTCAGCTGACTCAGTCGCCGAGATCCCTGATCAATTTGTCTAATGTAGGTTTCAAGTCCCTTTTATAGTAGTCAGCTATCATTACAGTATTCCGGAGGTCCGACTCCTCAAGAGCTTCTCGATGTGATAGACGACAACGATATTTG
Organism: Caenorhabditis tropicalis; assembly: GCA_016735795.1. Taxonomy (NCBI): domain Eukaryota; kingdom Metazoa; phylum Nematoda; class Chromadorea; order Rhabditida; family Rhabditidae; genus Caenorhabditis; species Caenorhabditis tropicalis. The sequence continues at coordinate 2,319,842 of CM028618.1, forward strand.
CTGCTCAACGACGCCATCTCTCTCCAGATACCCATCCACAGCGTTTTAACCTCCAACATCTCTCTCTCTAGTCATTTCTGTATATTTGTGCTCTTTCAAATTTAAAACCGGTGTTTTCTCGACAAAAGAAAAATAAATAATCAAAGAATATTGAGAGAAAAAAAACATTTATAGGACGAGTGGCAGTATTTTCGAATTTTGGGGAAGAAAACAGCGGGTGAGAGAGAGGGAGAAAGAGATAAAGCTCTACACGGGATAGAAACTATTTGTACATACAAAAATAGCTACAGTAATCCAGAGAATTCTAAAAAAATATAATCACCGTTGATTATAGTAGAAAATGTGAGGAAATTGGGAAAATTCTAAATGAAAGAGGGTTCGGGAGGGGAATTTACTATTTTAGAGGGGGGTCCACCGGGCGAAAAACGACAGGAGGACTTGGCGATTCGGATCCTTAAGGAAAAAGGATCAGATGAGAAGAGCCAAAGAGATCCAGAAGAAAAAGAGAGAAATAGAGGGTTTTTATCCATGAATGTGCATTTCACCGCGACGCGATAGTTTATGCCATTCGGAGAAGCCAACGGCGCCTGGGTAGTAGTAAACTTCCATCACCCATTTACGGTATGAGTCTCGAGAGATTATCTGGAAATGGGAAGAGATAATTTGCGTTGTTAAAAGGAGCATTTACCTTTCTGGGTGATTTGGCGTATCGATCGCCTGGGAACTCGACGAACAGCGTCCAGAAACCTTTTCGTCTCACCTGGAAAAAAGGGAAGTTACCGGGGTGACCCGTGAGATGTCGGGACAAAGCGAGTCTGGCATACTGTAGCTATGGAGCAAAAGCTTACTGTAGTGGAGGATAAAGAGACCTTATAAGATATGAGTGGCGTAGGAAGGTCGTATGCTTAAGCACCCTACTATGAGCGTATTAGCTCATACCGAACCCGGCACCCTAACATGAGCATATGAGCTTATACCAAAAAATTAAGCCTAGGGCTTACTGTAGCGGATTTTTAGAGGCTCAAGCCTAATAGTAAGTCTAAAAAAATCCTAAGCCTAAGCCTAAAAATTCCTAAGCCTAAAAAATCCTAAGCCTAAGACAAAAAATTCCTAAGCCTAAGCCAAAAAATTCCTAAGCCTAAGCCTAAAAAATCCTAAGCCTAAGCCTAAAAAATCCTAAGCCTATGACTAAAAAAATTGGCTTCTGGCCAAGTTTATAGAAAGTTCTGAGCGCATATGGAAAGTAACGTCCCATGTGAGTACGATTCCAGAGTGTCATAAGCGAGACTGGCACCCTGCTAGATATGAGCTCATACCGAAAAACTAGGCTAGGGCTTACTGTAGCGGGTTTCTAGAAGCTTACCTCAAAAGTGTGCTCAAAAGTATTTCCAGCCGAGACATTGAAATCGGCAGTGTTATCGACGCCAACAAGCCGAAAGAAGGTGGCATCGGATACGTTGTGATTCCGAACGAACAGTGTCAAGTCGTACTTTCGTCCTTTGTAGTGCTTCCGCGAGATGACTAGATTGGCAAACAACACGAAGATTAGCAGTTGTAACCTCATGTTATTCTGGAAAAAGAAAAAGTTGACCAATGGAAAGTTTTGAAGGAAGAAAGGGGGGGGGGGAATGGGGGAACAGTGATTGAAAAAATCCAAAAATCAGATTAAATCCCGGGCTCCGGGACATCAAAAAGTGAGCTTTTTTGTCCAGATAAAAATAAAGTTTTGAAGGGGGTGGAGTCGAAAACAAAAACATGGAGAGTATATCAACGGAAGGAAGTATTCGAAAGTTTCGCTACGGAAATTGAATATTTTCGAGAAGGTTTTATCGGTAACCGATGATCAAAATGAAGTGGAAATTGACGGAAAAATTTGGATTTTTATAGTCGAAAAATTTAGGAAAGTACGGGGTTTTTGATTGGGCCGATATGGCAGACAGTCTGGTATACGCTCCTTTTTTAGCTACCTTAGCTAAAACGCTTATATCTCGCTAGCCAAGGCAGATATCAAAATGTTTTCAACTAATAAATTGTTGCTCATGACAAGCTTAACATTTTTTTAGTTAATTATTTCTCTGTAAAACCACTTCTAACTATACTTTTAGCCCCTTGAAAAAAATGTTTTTTTTTGTTACCCTGCATTTTGTTCTAAGCTTTATAACTCACTTCCCATTTGAGATACAAAAAAGTTGTCAACTAATAAATTGCTCAGCTTATTATGAGCTACATTTTATTAGTTGACACCTTTTTGATATCTTCCCTGGCTAGCTAGATATAGGGACCGCAAGCTGAGGGGAGCTAGAGAGAGAGAGAGAGAGCGCGCAGACAGTCAGACACTCTAGCCTTCTCTGCGTCTCTCCGTCTCTTTCTTTCCAAAGCTACTCAAAAATAGCCATAAAAGGAGATTCGAAACACTACTTTTCTCCGGAAATTAAACTTTTTCATAAAACCTCGGAAATCTAAAAATGAGTCACCTGGTTTTTGCTGTCGGATCATTCCTCCTTTCCTAATATTTTTGGGTTCGTTCGTCGTATTCGAATTCTCAAATCCTAGTCTGAAAGAAAAATTAAAATAAAATAGGGCAAACAGGAAAAAGAAAAAAGCACATATCACACTGGGTGGTCTAAAGGAAAGGTGACAAAATAATCTCGAATTGACGAGTCCATCTTCATGCGATTTAATCTACTCAATTGAGGAAGAGAGTGTATGGAAGAAGAAGAGACGCAGAGACACCAGAACTTATTTTTGAAGGAATCGAAGGCTGAGTTTGATTTGAAGTGACTATTTTGGGGGAGGAGATGAAGAAATTATATGGGGGAAGAGATCGAAACCTTTGATAATTAGTAGGGAGGTAGAACCTAATGAATTGAACTAATTTACCGACGAAAATACCAAAGGTGAGTCATGTTGGAAATTGAGAAGGACTAAATGGTTTTGATCGGGGCGGAATTTTTTTTGGGGGGGGGGGGGGCCTAACCCAAATCAGCCCAATTTTTTTAACGAAGGTTCTGGCTTATGAACTTCAATTTCGGAAAGTGTCCCAATTTCTAGGCGAGACTCGGGAAAAATTCTAGGAAAGCTGGTCATGCTGAGAAACGATAAAATCCATAGTTCTAGTTGAAAAATGATTTTTGAGCCTTCACCCACCGATTTTGACTTAACGTCTACCGGATTGAAAGGAACACTCACTGTATACAAACTAGACACCCACCAACCAAAAAACTAGTAACATTATGAAATACGGTCAAAAAAGGTTAACCAATTAACCATGACTCATAGACAATTGGGGAAAAGAAACTCCAATTTTCTCATAAGGAAGAAGGCGAATCATCAGTCTTATAAATGACGTGGCAGCTGGTTGGTAGGGGGGCGCCGACGACGACAGTTGTATAAATAGGGGGAGGGTGTAAACGAAATTTGAATAATTTTATGGTTTGTCTTATCCAATTTTCTCCCCTAACACAGCATCCTCCCCCTTTTTGTTTCATTTCTTCCGATCCCCACGGTGGGAAATGAATTGGATAAGGGGGGAGCGGAAGTTGGGGGTATAGCCTTGGTTCTAGGGACTGTATCTCGCTAGGTAAAGGAGATAGGAAAAAAGTGTCAACTAAGAAAATAAAGCTGAAAATAAGCTGAGTATTTTATTAGTTAACAACTTTTTGATAGCTGTTTTAAGAGCTGAGAAAAATGAGTTTGAAAAACAGTTAGGTGAAAAACTTCATGCGCTGCTTCTAGCCGCTATAACTCGGCTGTCAGAAGAGATTTTCAAAAAGTGTTAACTGATAAATAATAGTTTAAAATAAGTAAAATATTTTGATAGTTTAAAATTTCTAAATATTTTTCTGGAAACGGAGATACGGTGCCTAGAATATGGTAGCCGGCTAGTCTGGACAGCCGTTGTAACTCGGCCGTCAGCTTCGGTTCAAAAAAATTTAAAAACTTCTGATTTGATTTTTCGAAAATCTATTCACATAGTCCGCGGACATCCTGACAAACTGACTTTTTCTGGAAAGCCGTGAAAAAACTAGAAAAAAGAAGAAAACAAAAACATCAACACTCAAGTCGAAAAAAAAAACAAAAACAATGTCTAAAAACGTAGATTGAAAAGACCAACTTTTACTAACCGAATTACTTGTAATTTCACGAGAACCTCCTCTTTTCTCTCCTCCTCCACTATCATTTTTCTCCCTCTAAACGGAAAAAAGTGAAAGTGTTTTTGGAGGGATGCCTATAATTACAGATGGTTTGGTCATTTCAATCCCCCGGATGAATAATCGAGAAAACTAGTTACCATTCAAAGGATGTGTTGATGTTGTGTGGCCTCTCGGGACCGGAAAGAAGGGATGCACTTCTGAAGAGTGTTTTTTGGGGAGAAGATGAATGAGGAAGAGGAAAATTGAGGGGTTGAAAAGATACTCTGAAGGAAAAATTGAGAAACCCATTTAATCTCGGCGGACGAAACCTAGAACAACAGTTCATGTGACTATGTGATAAAAACTGGTTTAGGTTGTCAAAACAGAAGAAGAATCGGTTACAAGATAACAAAAACTACAGTCTTTGAAGGTTTCGAAGGAATGCTAAAGGAGGACTGAATTGAATAATTTGTCATTAGATGTAGTTTTTTAATCTGAACACTTTTTCTGTTGACAACTTCTTTTGAAAATGCCTCTAAATGCCTCAAAAACCGCTTTGAAAACGTCGAGGTGTTTGGGGTGGAAGAGTTTTCCGTAACCTCGGCCACGGGGTTTGTGACCGCCACAGCCGTTATTTTTCTCATTTTTTCCGATTTAAGTTTTTAATGTAGATGTTCTTTCATAATCAAATAAGAAATTTTCAATAAATAGAAAAATAACACCTAAAAAGGTCCAAAACCCCCGTGGCCGAGGTTACGGAAAACTCTTCCACCCCAATCACCTCGACGTTTTCAAAGCGGTTTTTGAGGCATTTAGAGGCATTTTCAGAGAAAGTTGTCAACAGAAAAAGTGTTCAGAATAAAAAACTACATCTAATTTCAAATTATTGAGTTCCACTTCAGTCCTCCTTTAAAGGGGCGGAGCCTAAGCTTTTTGAGCAAAGGCTACCCGATCCAGGTAGGTCCTGAACCTTGCAGGATTAAAAAATGACGGGAGAACACAAGTTGAACCTAGAGAACAAGTTGTTGAACAAACTCTCAAGTGTGTTCGCTGTGATAATCAAAGGCATGCCTCCTGCTCACAAAAAACCTGAGCAGTAGGTAGAAAGGCTCCCCCGAGAAACAAGTGGCACACGATCCGCTTATCACACTATTTGTCTTGATGTTTGTAACATGCGCAATGCAAATTAGCAGGAGGCAGGAGGAAAGAGAGAGAGAGAGAGAGAGAGAGAGAGAGAGAGGAGATAACCGAATTGTTTGAAAGAAAAGAAAGGCGGCCGCCCCCGAGAAGAATCTAAAAATTTGACCGGAGGAATGCGCGCAAACGAATGGTTACACCCAGTCAATCAGAAGGAGAATAAGAAGACATCGAGAATCAAAAACAGAAGACGAAGAAGAAGAAGACGAATGGCAGCGAACGGGGAGAAGAACGAAAAACAGATGGAGAAAAAAAAGAAAAAAGGGGAGAGCACCATCCAATATTCATTCGGAATTTGTTTGACGAGCAGTGCTGCTGACAATTGTTTTTTTTCTTGGAAACGAGAGGAACAAAGTAAAGAAAAGAGAATGTGTCCTTTTGGGAAAACGTAAAGTGGGGAGGTGTTTCTAGAATAGTTGAATACCTAGGGCTACTGTAGTTAGGGGTCTAGGCCGGTGGACTGGGGGTTGAAACACGGAACATACAGCATTTAATTGAAGTCGAAAGTTTTTGGGTCACTATGAAAATCAAAAATTCAGAATTTTTTTAGCCGTAAATGGGTGATAGATTTTTTTTTGAAAAATTATATCAAACTTTCATACTAAATTTTAATTCCTACCGTTAGAATTTAGGTTTTAGCCGCAGGAATTTTCGTTTTTAACGGTAGAACTCTAGTTTTTACCGGTAGTTGACCTGAATAATTTTTTCGAAATTTTTATATTCAGAAATTTAAAAATGAGCTTTCCAAGCTAACCAAACTCATACCGGTTGTTTTTTTTTCATAAAATTTTCGTATTTTTTCGGTAGAATTTTAGTTTTTACCGGTGTAACCATCGCTTTTACCGACAAAAATACGGTCAGCCTGAGCAACGTTTTTGGGATTTTTTTAATTGAAAAACGATCTTTTCAAGCAAAAAATTAACTGAACTCATACTTTCCAGGACAAAAATTATCGGAAGTGCCTAACCTGATGTAGTCCAACTTAGCAACCCCGGAACCTGGGAAAAAAGTTTCGAGGTACTAAACTTCTATATGAAACGAAAATCCGATATATACTTTGCGTTGCCTAACGAAATTTCGTTATGCAAAAGATATATATATAATTAAGTGAGAAAGAGAAAGAGAGAGAGTGACACCTGTGAGAAAAGTACTAATGCACATGAGGGCAGGTGTTGAAGTTCTCAAATTATGAAAAACGCGCGATGGGTGGTTTTCGGAAATCGAAACCCGATATTATGAGGAAGAAGCAGAAGACGCTTTATAAACCATCTCAAAACCTAAACACTGCTAATCCTCGGGTGCGCAGGGGACCGGGGGGTGGGAGAGCCAAAAAGGTGTCAATTCTGTTTTCTCCAGAAAAAAAAACTGAGAATATGTAAAATAATATGGCAGCTGGAAATATGAGACACTAGGAGATACTGTAGCAGTCTCTTCGTCATTATAAAGAAAAAAAACCAAAGACAATTGTATAGTAGTAACGGAGGAATAATGAACACAGAGAGACACACAATACACACATCCACGACGTCTTCTTCTAAAATGAGACTCTAATGAATCTCGAATCGTTGGCTGCGTCTCTCGAACCTCTATGATCTCTTAGCTTGGCGGCGTTTCAAAAATTATTGGCCACTAGGGAGATCAAGGGGGTGGTTGAGAAGGGGGGATGCACAAACCTCCTCCACACCAAACAATAATAACAAAAGAGACAACATGATTTTCTTGTTTTTTTGTGGTTTTAGTTGAGAAGGGGAGGAAAACGCATAACTCAAAAAGTGACGGATTGCTTTCAGCATCTTTTTTTGGATGAGGAAGCTCGAAAGGGGGACTCCCCATTGGGTAGGGTCCTCTAGCTGCCTTGCCACGTGGCGGAGGGGGTAGGTTATTTCCTATTTTTTAGGCCGAGGTAATCTATTTTTGTTTAAAAATGAAAAGTAAAAAATTTTTAAACGGTACATCTTCGAGAAAAAAATGGGCCTTAAAGGGGGGACTACCCCTGGGCCGCAGCCTCCGGTATGGCTCCCCTAGCTGCCTTGCCACTTGGCGGAGGGGGTGGGTAACCTAAATTCCTTAATTTTAGGTCTAGGTAATGTATTTATCCGTTTAAGGAAAAAAGTTAAAAATTTCGAAAAAGGCCAGAATCGAGGGGGCCTACCCGAAAATGGGCCTAAGCCTAAGGGGATGGGCCTAAGCCTAAGGGTTGGGCTATGTACCAAGGAATATCAGATTCAAGGTTCAATATCATATTCAAGGTATCAGAATTTCATTTTCAACCGAAACCAGCCCATTTTTTCAGAAGTCCAATGTCCTCTGCCCTCCCACCTCCTCCACCCCCCTCTCTCTTATGTGTGTGTGGTATTGAATTTGTAAACATTCTTCTCGGTGAGAAGTGCAATGATTGGAGGAGGAGAAGCAGAAGCAACCCCCCTCCCCAAAAAAAAGATGATGCTCCGGAAATGAAACAAAGAGCGAGGCGCCAAACTATTGAGTTACCACACACATGCTTACACCCAAATAAACCAAAACCAACAACTCTCTTTTTTTTTACTCTGGGTAAAGGAAATGTGAGAAGAGATCTAGACACAAGATATGGGGTAGTCGTTTTGTTTTGAGTTTTGGGTGGTTTGGGGGTATTTTTTGGAGACAGGTGATATAAGGAGTGACTGAAAAAGGGGTTGAGAGACGCAGACAAGGCTAGAGTGTCTAGTTGTCTGCGCGCGTTTTGTGTGTTCAACTTCAAACTTGGTTAGCTCGATTGCCATAGAAGGTATCAAAAAAGTGTCAACTAATAAAATATAGATTAAAATAAACTAAACATTTTTCTAGTTGACACTTTTTAAAAATCTTCACATTGAAGCAAGTTATACCTTTTTGAAAAATGATAAGAAATGCAGGTTAATTTAATAAATTGTTGGTAATTTTTTCTTACAAAAATAGCGTTTTAAATAGAATCTCGGTTTTTTGAAAAAAAAGCTCTAAAAACACAAAAAAGGTAAATCCAGTAAGATCTTATTTGAAAGGGGGGGGGTCTAACCTAGAGGCTCGGAGTCCCAACTTGGGACTAACCACTAGCTAATGAGTAACTAGTAAGTGAAAGTTTTTATGAATAGAAAAGTTCAATAACTCAGAAAAAATGACCTAGAATTTTTTAATCATACATCTGATTAGATTTTCGAAAAGATCTCGGGTACCAGAAGCTTCCAGACAGATACTCAAGAACCTACATAGAACCCAAAAACAAAAAATAAACAAATTGTTGTCCAAAAAGACAACAAATGATGTCTGTGAACAATCATCTCAATATCATTTCCGTGTCTTCTTCTCTTTCCCCTCCTCCCCAAAAAAAAGAAACAAAGAACTGATGAGAATAAAGAACACACGTAAACAATAAAAGAACCCAAAAAAAACACAGAAGCTGTAATCAGTGTCATCACAAAAATGGGGATAGTGTCGAAAGGCAATAAATCTAGACAAAAAAATACAAAGTGGTTTCTCGCTTTCTACTACTACCAACAATAGGCGAAGAAAAGGGCGTGGTGAAGGGGGGGAATAAAAAGAGAAAAAAGGAGAAGAAGTGATATCGTAACCTTGTAAACAAAAACTACTTCTTCTCTCTCTCTTCTAGAAGATGATTAGAGAAGACGACACTTTTTTCGAGAATTGAAAGTGGAAGAGATGACAGATCATGACGAGAGAATGAACATCGTCTGATTGATGGTTTATTGTTCCGAACTGTGAAATTGTGGCAGAGAGAGATGGAAAGAGGAGGAGGACAAGTACAAATGGGCGACCAAATATTTGTTGAAGCCCTGGTATGTTGGCAAGTGCAGGAGAAAAGGGTTTCGGGTCTCAAAAACCAAATATTGGGAACTCCTTACACGGCAGTGTAGCTAGTTTTGATGAATTGGGTTGAAAAGGTTTCTTTTAGATTGACTCAGTCTGTAGCAATTTTTCTAGGTAAGAGAGACGCGGAGAGGCTAGAGTGTCTGCTCGCCTGCGCTCTCTTTAGCTATCCTTAGCTTGCATAGCGCATATCTGGCTAGCCAGAAAAGATATAAGAAAGGTGTTAACTATAAAACTATAGCTATTTTTAAGCATTATATTTTTGTGATTGAAAACTTTTTTGTATCTTTATCAGTAAATGAGATATGCGGTTTCGAAGTTTGCGGCCAAGAAAACCACTGGTTTTTTTGCTTGCGTTTTCAAAGTGAAATTGCTCAGTTTCTGAAAAAGCTATCAAAAAGAAGTTAACTGATGAAATGTAGGTCTTATCAAGCTCTACATTTTTATAGTTGACAACTTTTTTGTATCTCTATTAGTAACTGAGATATAGTTTTGAAATTACTGATTAAGAAAAGCCTTGTGTATTATAATTCTGACTGTACTTTCAAACCAGAATTGCTCAGGTTCTAGCAGAGATATCAAAATGAGGTTAACTGATAAAATGTAGCTCTTAACAAGTCGAACATTTCATTAGTTGACAACTTTTTTGTAACTCTGTTCGGAACGGAGATATGACGATTGGAATATAAGAATGCTTCTTCGTCTCAATTTGTACCCCATAAATATATATTCAAACAACAAAACACAAAATAAAGAAGAAAAAATGAGAAAATAAATCAAAAATAGGCTGTCCAAGTGAAACTTAATCTTGCGACGACGGGGGAGGAGGAGGGACAAGCAATAAAGTAGTCGCAGCGGGAATGCATAAATCATCACTTCTTTATCTAACCCAGAAGAAGAAAAAGAAAACAGTTGGTTTTTCGACGGAAAGAGAAGAAGTTGGTAGAAGAACATAAAAAAGGGGAAACCCATTCGAAAAGTTTGGGGTGAATTCTTCGAACACTTCTCTTTGCATTTCAAAGTTGACAGGACGAAAAGGGGTGGGGGGGGAAAGAGAAGAAGAGAATAAATAGAAGAAGTTGGAAGGCGTGACGATTAAGGGGTTCCTCAGGCGTCGATTAGGAAGATATATTGCTCATCTGAAAAAATTATCATGCATTGTGGATAAGAGGGTAGACTAGACAGGCCTATGGGACACCTGAGGGTAGGCTACGAGAGGCCTACGGGTGGCGGGCCGTTTCGAAAAATTTTTCTCGAAAAATGCGTTTTTCAAAAAAATTTCCCAGAATTTTTCGAAAATTTTTCGGAAAAATTTCTCGAGAAATTTTTAAAAATCAACGAGAAAAATTTAAAAAAAAATAAAATTAAAAAAAAAAATTATAGAAAAATAAAATTTTCGGAAAAATTTCTCGAGAAATTTTTTAAAAATCAACGAGAAAAATTTTTAAAGACATTTTCGAAAAATCAACGAGAAAAATTTTCCGAGAATTTTTCGAGGAATTTTTCGAAAAAAAATTGGACCTATTTCTCGAAAATTTTCTCGAAATGCTTTCGAAACGACACACTGGTGGCCTAGCCTGTCATTGGCCTACAGGCGGCCCACTAAACCTGAGGAACAGATAATACGGTTTTTCCAGGTTAATCTGACCCCTTACCTCAATAAGAACATTCTAGACCACTTCAGACTATATACACCCCCCCCCCTCTCACTCTGAAACTTGTTGCATTTCCAGCCTTTGTCATATGGTTGGACCCCCTTTCAATGAGTCATTTGTGTGTGTGACCTACCCAAGGGGTTAGCATATTAAAGTGCGAGAAGGAGACGCGGCGAGACTAAAGTAGGCAAAGGTCACCTTCATATAACCACTGAATTGCCATCGATTCATTTCTTTTGTTATGTGATTTGATCATTTCCTTCTTCTTCTTTTTCGTCTTCTTTTGAACTTCCTTTTTTTTGAAAAAGTTTTTTTTTAATTAAAAAAAGCTTACTGTGCCAGAACCTTCCTATAGACCCACTTTCCCTCCTCCTTGCACCTCGCTGCCACCTCTATGCCACTTACCTGGGGGCTAATTTGTGGCCGCGTGGCGCAATGGATAACGCGTCTGCCTACGGAGCAGAAGATTGTAGGTTCGAATCCTGCCGTGGTCGAAACATTTTTTTTTAGAATGCCCACATACCGATTTGAAGCTAGCAGGGGACCAGTGATATTGGGAAGCTTCCAGTTAAAACATGTGTTCCAAGCGGCAATGACCATGCCTGCTATAGGAGTCGTCATGGCTTTTTTGATCGGGTACTCGATTCATACTGTTTGGATGTACGATTACCCATGGGGGTGCAGGGTAAGACAGTTTTCCGTCTTTTTAAGGTCAAAGAAGTTTTTAGAACGTCTACCTCCCATCTGTATCACGTCTTCTGAACCTTCCCCTCGAACGAATTCTATGGAATTTGCTGTCTCTTTCAAGTGTTCCTCTTCAGTTTTTGGTTGTTATTAGGCAATGTAAGACATTTTTTAGAACAATTTCAGATTTTTTTTTCCAGATATTTTGACATTTTCAACGTCAGAAAAACTTCAATTCTTTCGGATAGTGCTTGTGATAAGTTCTGTATTTCAATCTCTGTTCCTTACGCTTCTAGCTACTGTAGGAGAAAGGGAAAGTGGAGGTACTGTAGGCCTAAAATTCCCTGGACTCTAGAATGTTCCAGATTTCCACGTGGCGTTCTTCTCGGGGTTTGCTGTCTCCACTATCGTCAACTACACCGTCTTCACAGTCCTAATGAGATTTACGGCGAAGGGGGAGAACCCGAAGCATGGTCGACGACGGGTCACCGTGCTACTTGGCCTTATGATCACCCTTCCCACCATTTTCATCGCGTTCATTCTACATAATGTGTTCTGTGTTAGTGGAGGTAAGTCGACCCCCTCGCAGGGCGCCCCCCCCCCCCCATGATAAGGGTACCGGAGTTGTATGGAATCCAAATTCCAGATTCCAAATTCGATGAAAAAAATTTTTGTCCAAATTCCGATTTCCAAATTACATTTAAAATCGAGAAAAATCCCCCCCCCCTCTAAAAATACACAAATTTCATCGAAAAGTTAGATTTTCTTCAAATTTTTTCGAAAACCGCTAGATTTTGTTCAAATTATGCACATATTCCAAATTCCATTTTCCGGGTCTTTTTTGTCCAAATTCCAGATTTCCAAAAAAATTTTCATTCCATACAACTCTGGTATTTGCCCCTCCCCCCCCCCCCTCCATGATAAGGGTACCTCCTAGCTAATGACCCCCCCCCCCCACTAAAACATTTTAGCCTACGAAGCGTTCGCCGTGTTCGAGTACCTGACCATCATCCTAATCTACGCCTTCCACGTCACCAACTTCTACCTTTTCTCCGACCCCGCCCACAAAATAATCGTCTGCCATAGGCATGGAAAATTGGCGGGAATTCGAATTTAATCTTTTTTCTTTATTTATTTGACACGAATCTCTGAATAAACTGGTATGTGTTTTGAAAAGTGCTCGATAATTTATTCAAATCGAATCATTCTTTTCCACGTTCGCTTCCTATTCATATGAAATGTCCCTCCTGATTTTTCTATCGATTCTCCCGATTTTTTCAGCGACTCGAGTCAAGATCACGTAACTTTTTCTCTTGTTTCCCTAAAGTTCCAGCCTATTTTCTAGGAACGGGGTTATCGAGGGTCGGGAGCTCTTATCCACGTACTCCGGGAACCAATCCAGTATAATTTTCCTTGGCGTCCCTCACCTGGAACCTCCTCTAGGCGACCTTCGATTCCGAAAACCCAAAGAATACAAAAAGAAATGGGAGGGAGTCCTAGAGACCAAGGAGTTCAAGCCAGCGTGTATGAGTGAGCCTTCGTGAGTCATGATGCAAGTGCGCTCCACCGATAATATTTTCCAGGGACACTTATCAACTCCCGGAAAACAATCCAGTGTCAGAAGACTGCCTCTATCTAAATATCTACACAAATTCCTTCTGCCTACAGAACGTGGGGGGTACTGTAGTCCTTAACCCCGAACCCTTAGCTTTCAGAAAAATTGCTCTGTTCTGGTGGTGGTTCACGGCGGTCAAATGATACGTGGCAATGCGGCAATGTTCCATAGTGATGTCATCACCAACAATTTCGTTGGCCAGGGCCGTAATGTGATCGTGGTGACTGTCCCCTACCGTCTTGGAATTTTTGGGCTCCCCAATTTCCCCGGGGACCTCGAAGGGGCCCTCGACCGTAATCTGATTTTATATGGTAGAAGAGCTTCCAAAAAAAGAAAAAAAATTCTGATTTTCCAGATGTGATCGAGGCGTTGAAATGGGTTCAGCTGGAGATCATGAACTTCGGTGGGGACCCTAAAAGGACCACTTATTTCGGTCATAGTGGAGGGGGAAGTATCGGCGCGGTGTTGGGATTGCTTCCGGAGTCAGAGCACCTTTATCAGAAAATGATTCTGATGAGTGCACCGTGGATTATGCAGTCGAAGGGTGCGTCTCTCTCTCTCTCTCTCTCTCTCTCTCTCTCTCTCTCTCTCTCTCTCTCTCTCTCTACCCCCAATTTCAGCATCGAACTCAAAACTATTCACCCGAGTAGCTGAGCACATCGGCTGCTACCGTACCTCCATCCATGAGACCGCCCATTGCATGAGACAAGTTCCCGCTAAGAAACTTCTCGAAACTCAAACCCAAATCTTCCGATTCGAAGAACCCTCTATCGCCGATTTCGCCATTGACGGAAAACTTCTCAAAGACAATCCACGTCGACTTCTCGAAGCGGGAAACTTCCCGAAAAAGCCTCTTTTGATTGGAACAGTTCCGTATGAGGTCAGGTTTACACAGTACCTAAGGAAAGACGGTGTGCTGGATGAAAAGGAACTGCTGGAGATCTGCGAGCTCATCGGGTTTGGAGTGTATGAGCATCCGTATGCGTTTGTGGAGAAGTGCTTCGAGTTTTATATGGACAGTGAGTTTTCTGTAATGGGCCCTCAATACCGGGTACCGTACCCGCGGTACGGCTTGAGTTTGATGACAGTTTTTACTGGTTGAAAAATTCAAAAACCTAAATTTTACGGTATACCTCTAAAAAAAGGGGCACCCAAGTAGGACCCTGCCCTTCTAATAGGGTTCTTCAGATGACACCTCTGATTTCATTGTCGATGACTACATAATCCATGTCCCAACAGCCAACCTCGCCGCCCATCACGCCACCGAACACCCCGTCTACCTGTATTCTTACTCGTACTCTGGCCTCGGCCCCGGATTCACCAATTACATCCCCGGTGCCTTTTCTCCCATTCATTCCGAAGATTTTGTGAGTTTCCCTTCCCCCGAAAAAATTCCCGCCTTTTCCAGGCCTATATTTTCGGTGTTCATCGGACATCGAATTTCACCGAAAAAGACTTGCAAATCGAGCGAATTTTCACTGGAATGCTGACCGATTTTGTGAATTTCGGCGAGCCGAAAGGCGATGATTGGACGAGATTGAATCCCGAAATTATGAATTATTTCGATATTTATTTTTGGGGAGAAATTGGAAATGCCCGGGATGAAATACGAGTTTTATAAGAGGCAACGGGAGTTTTGGAATGTGATTTCGAGAGAGTGAGTCTAGAATTTTCTGCCGTTTTATTCGGATTTCCCAGATTTGGTGGAGAGTGGACGCTGGAATCCCCAGAGTCTTTCGACGTTTTTCCACTCCGTGAATTCGCCGAAATGAAGAATATATATCTGGAGACTCCGTATTGGGATAGCGAAAAGACGAGGGACGTCGCCAAGAAAGTGCTTGTTGAAATCGAGAAGTTTATTGTTGACAAAAAGAAAAGTTTGCTGAAATCGAAAATAATTTTCAAAAAAAAAAACGAGTTTTTCAGAATTCGATGCTGTCAACTATTCGCCGACTGCTTTCTCTGTTTTCACAATTTTTATAACTTTGCTTATTTTGCAAATTTAACAAGTTTAACAATCGAGTATAAAAGTTATCATTCCTTATTGATTCTCTTGTTCCGTTTCTCTCTCAACTCGCGATCCCACGTGGCAAACGGTTCCATTGTCAGCACTCCGGTTGTGCTGGTGAAGAATTGTTGGAGGTCGATGGCTAGAAATTCTTTTTTTTTAAATTTGAAACTTCCGGGGAAAGCGAACCATGCGTCTGCTCGTATTTATCCGCCTGCACAATCATATCGAACTTGTCGAGATGCTTGACGACACGAGCCGTTAGGGACGCCGCCTCTTCGTATTCTTTCCATAGCATTGCCCACTCGTCGCCGACGTTTGGGACGAACGAAGCGATCGTGTCGATGGCCTGGAATAACTCTTCTTTGTTTCGGTGTGTCCATTTTCTGTCTTTTTTTATTTTTTATGCAAAAAATGGTTTTTTCCGTGTTCAATGATGTCAAAATCGTGGCGCTTGCTTCTCGTTTAAAGGAGCGTTGCAAAATGTAAAGCTTGGGTTTCACAGCGAAAATTGGACAACTGTAATTTTTCAGGCACAAGTTTCTTTTCGTTGTTTTTGCTAAAAATAATCGTTTTTCTTCAGATTTTTGTTGTAAAAACAAATTGATTTCTGTATTTTTCATATAAAATTCAAGAAAAACGACTATTTACCGCAAAAAAACCATTATTTTTCATAAAACTAAATTAATTAAAATTTCGCTTCGAGACCCGATCGTGATATTTTACAATGCTCCTTTCTTTTTTTTTAAAAATTTTATGGCGAAATCAAATTTATCCGGACCGCCCGTTTACTAAACGGTTTTTTCCGGATAATTCGAATCAGGTCTCTGCCACGTGGCACCTCTACCTTCTTCTCCAAATCAAATTTCTCTTGATCAGAAACTCCACAATGCGGCGTGATATCGCCGGCGATCGCCTCCCCAATATCGTGAATCAGAGCCATTTTCACTGCGCGAATCGCATCCAAACCGTCAATTTCGCCTTCCAATGCCATCGCCAGCACCGCCATTCGATACATGTGACAGGCGACGGTTTCCGGTTCAGGGACTCCGCATTTCACCCATCCCGTTCTCTTCAAATGCTTCAGATTGTCGAGAACATCGAGTAGTTCGAAGATTTTTAGAGATGAGGTCATCTGTGGAATCGAGAATTCTAGAATTCCCTTGGATGGTGGACAAGATATCTAATAGAGCTAAAATTGACAATATGGAATATCGAATCGAGTGATTGCATAGTACGCATTTTTATAATTTAGAAAGAAAGAACGAGAACAATCTACTCTCCAATAGGGGCGGGGGTGTCTCAAGAATTCAATACACGAGTAAAACCGAAATGTAAAATGAGAGAATGGGGAAAATGGTGCAGGATGCGTATAATTAAAGGTTTGATTTGGGATAGCTGTGGAGAGTCAACAGAATCGGATTTTCGAGAGAAAAACTCGAGAATCCGGGATAAAATCCTTCTGAAGCTTTCATCAAATGGCTAAAGTTGGGCGGAGAGAGAAAATGAGACAGGAGAAACAACGGGGATTCAACAACAAAATGGGGCAGATTTAGGGGGGATTAAATTGAAAAATAGCAAGGTGCATTTGGAAAAAAGACAAGAATCCCTGAATTATATATATAAAAAAAGCTTATTAGATAGGAGGAGACGACAATGATTTTATCAATGGGAGGAGCATTGGGTGGCAGGGCAAGTTTTGAATGGACAGAAATGGAAATTTAAGAAAAAAGAGATGAAAGGGCCCGAGTTTTTGTGGTGTGTGTTTGAAAAGTGTTCAACAGGGAGAAAGCTGAGACAAAGATTATATATGGAGAGGGAGAGTAGATGAGGAAATGGAACACGGTGGGTTGGGGGAGGAGGTGATTCGGATAATTCTCCCGGAACAAATGAGGAAAAGAATGGATTTTTTGAAAAAGTTCGAAAGATATGATCAGAGGGATAGAGAGAGAGAAAAATGGATAGTTTACAGGTGATTGATAAAAAACAAAAAGGAAAAGAGGTTTTGAGGAGCGCTGGGACGATATTGATGATGATTTGGAGGAAAGAAATGGATCCGTTTCGTTATGACATCTGAAAAAAGCAAATTCTTTTCTAGATTCAATAGTAAAAAATTACCGTTTTGTTTTAAAGATCGAAACTATTCGGTTTTAGTCTTCTTCTGCGCCTTCTTCTTTGCTGGTTCCGGCTTCTTTGGCACTGCCGATGGTTTAGCCGCAGCAGCAGCCGCCGCCGCTTCAACCGCCGCCAATTCCGCCTCGATTTGGTCTCTCCTGGTTCTTGCGCTCAACGAAATCGTTGGTTGCAGAGCAGCGGCCGTCTGCTCGTACAACTGCTTCTCCTTCAGAAGACGTGCATCGTCAATGAGCTTTTGCGCTTTTCGATGAGCAACCTCCATGGCGATTTGATCGTTTCGTGGATCCACAGATTGTCCGGTCATTGCGCTGGCTTTCGGAATTTCAAAGAGCGGAGTGAGTTGGGCACGTGGCTGAAGTTGAATCGCCTGACACATAAAGTGAGCGTCGGCGAATCGTTTCGAGAGCTCCGCCGGGATGGTTACCGTCATATTGATGCATGTGTATTCATTATCCGTATCTGAAACTGATTTTTTAGCCGGGGCTGGTGAAGATAAGGCTTACGAGTGACAGTATTCGGCAGATCATATGCATACCAGAGTCCATTATGTTCGGTTGTGAAGAACGAGTCGAGCACTTCGCAGCGATCAACGTTTCCGTCTCCAAATGTGATTCTGAAAATATAAATTTCTCAATGAGACTAAATTTAGAGGTTACTTACGAGACAGGCTCGGCGAACACTTTCATCGGCAACATCGACTTCACTTCCTCTCTGTACTCGACACGTGGCCCTCCAGACGCCTTTCTCTGCTTCTCCTTTTCGGCAATCTCCGTGGCGACAGTCGTTGCGTTGGTGAGCATTGGAATACGGACAATGTATGGGTAGGTGGAGTTCATCGTTGTGTCTTGTTTGTCGTATTGGCATGGAATGAAGAAGAGCGTGATCGGAAGTGGACCCATTGTGCTCTTCTCAATTGCCATTCGGATACTCTTCTTGACGTACGTCTTGTCTTCAACCATCACAATTCCGTCCATCGCGTCTTGTCCAATGCGAATCTGGTGGAGACCAGATTTCACCGAGTGCACGGCGAGCGGAATACGATTGTCTGAATCGTTGATCAGAGCTTCAACCCACGAGACAAACGTGTTGTTGAGAGCACGCATACGAACGTTCATAAACTCGTGAGCTCTGTATGGTTTTCCATCGTGGAAACTGTATCCGTCAATCTCCTCCGATTCGGTTTTCAGCTCCGTCTCGCGGGCGTTTCTCGGCTGAATTTGAACCAAGCAGTAGGCACCGCCAAGATCCGCTCCATGCCACATCAGTTGACGAGCTTGAAGAGTCGAGTTTCTTCTGAAAGCCAACGAGACTGGCGACTTGAAATGATCGTTGAGATCGTTGAGTGGAGCACCGTTGCGGAGGAGAATGTCGATTTGGCATGGATCTCCGGTCATGGCGGCCAGATGGAGAGCCGTGTATCCTCCACAATACTTCTGAGATAGATGGTTCTCTCTATCGTAGACCTTGTTCAGAATGAATTGAAGCATCGTGCACTTGCGATGACCGTCTTCGAAGCAATGCTTTTCACCGGGAAGACGACACGAGAGATACATCAGAATATTGCAGGCCCGTTTGTCGAACGTGTTATCCTCGTGCTTGTCCACCCAGACCATGGTACTCCATTGCAGAATTTCTGTGACGAAGAAACCGGTACGATTTGAGCGATGAACTGAATCCTGTGGGGGAAGATCAGACTTCTTCTCATTCCGACTCATCCATCTCTCCATTTCACCAAAGCGAAGAAGCACTTGCTCCAGATTCGATGTCTTCAGAGCCATAACCATCTCTCTGTTGAACTTCTCGTCGATCGATTCAATCATGTGTTGAATAGACTCTCCCAAACTTTTCATCACATCAGCGTAGAATTCGTTCGGATGAGCGTCGTCCAGACTGACTGTCGACAGAAAATCTTGACGCCAATTGGTGATATTTTGACCGGCGGCCACGTATTCCGAGAAGCTGTACTTCATGAAGGGTTTCGCTCCGCACAGTGAGACCGTCGACGGTGTTGCGTCTTGAAGACCCGACGCGGCGACTCCGTATCCCATACGTTGGATTGGCTTCAGTTTGGCTTGCATTGCAGTGTAGTCTCCGCTGAAAAAATGAAAAATATTGAAAATGGCTCTTTTTAAAAAGGGAAAAGCGAGAAAAAGACCCCTGGTCATTAACTAAATACCCCGCATTAGATTGGGTTGTCATGGTGAATAGAAACTGGAGAAGCGTCATTCTCTAGGGATACACGCGGGGAAAATTTAATTGAAAGTGTACAGCGAAGCTAAAAATTATTAAAAACGCGGGAAATAGGATTGATCTACTTCTAAATTTTTGATCTATTCTTAATTAAAAAATGGGTCTGAACTGAAAAAAGTGTAAAATTCGAGCGATTTTGCGTGATTACAATGATTTGACACGTCCTTCTTTCCACGTCATTTTTTCACGTCAAAAATCCACGTGGAATATAAATAATTTCACGTTTTTAATAAAATTTAGAAAAATGAGTCACGTCTAAAAACGCTCCTCGCGTTTTTTTCACGTAAAAAAATCCACGTGGAATATAAATGACGTGTTTTTTCACGGTTTTCACGTTTTTATTCCAATTTTCCGTCGTATTCCTTACATTTTCATGACATATCTTAAGAATCGCATTTGCGAATTCTTGTGAACATCGGTGAATTGAACCGGCGTTGCAATATCGTCTCCACGTCGATAATAGGGCACAGAGACGACTTGCTCGCCGCCAAGCAACGAGCGTGCCGCCGCGTTTGATCCACGAATTTGCGCCTCGCCGTCGAGAACATCGTCGTCAAACTCGTCGAATTGACGAACTTGCAGATTGTGTTCGTGCTCGACGTACTCTAGCTGTCTTCTCTGTCGCTCTTTCTGACCCGGATAGTTTGGAACGGGGAGTCCGTGCATCTCTTGCTCCTTCTTCTCTAATTCTTTTCGCTGCTTCTTCGTCAATTGCTTCTGTTTGCTGTTTCCTTTCGTTTGTTTTCCGTTTTGGCGAATTGGAATCTCCCTAGTCACCGAATAGCTATTCGACGTCGACGGACCATCGTCACGCATTCCACCATTCTGAATCGGAACGAAATGAGTGTTCTCGGTGACCGGAACGCCATTTTCATCGGAGACAATTCGAACAGCGCTCTCGTTTTGGTGTTCGGCTCTCAGTCGGTGCATCTCGTCGGTTCGATCGCGGATGCTTACTGTGCATTTTTTGATAGTTTCAACGACGCCATCGCAACTGCTTCCCTCCACACTTGTCATCGTCCCTTTCTCGTTTTCTGAAAATTAATAATAAGAAGTGGAAGACAGAGGTTTTCGCCGCGTATCGGAAATTAAATTATTGTTTTTCGACAGACCCTTCTCGTCGCGTAGCTGCTTTAGTAATAAGTCTAGTCCCATTTGGAATAAGGAGAAATGAAAAAGAAGGAGAGCGGGCGGAAGGGCGTTCGGTTTCTATGAAAAATTGGAGGGCTGGCTGGCTGACGTTTAACGACGAAGAGCAGATGGGCGCCGCCTTTTTTGGGTGGTGGGGAGTGCTGGTGCCTACCAAGAGAAGCGTCACTATCTGCCGATGAGTGATCGGAAGTGTTTCCAGAAGACGTGGAAGACGATGACGAAGAAGAGGAGGAGGACGATGAGCCGCCGCTCGAGTCGACAATCGAGCTCTTCCGTTTGACTACGATCTCCACTTCTTGACCACTACTACCTTTCTCTTTTGATGACTTCTTGTCTTTTGGCATTGATACCCACACGGATCGGCTGTTACGCTAAGGAACAGACGCTCTGAAAAAAAGTGCCAAATTTGAAATGAAAGAGTCGGAGAGACACGTAGAGAGAGAGAAAGCGAGGGGCAACCGGAGGGCACTCTCATATATACACACACACACCGCTCACAGGCACACACGCGCACCGAAAAAGTTAGGGGGTTGGCGGGCGAGAGAGTATACGCCATCTTAGAGGATTAGAGAAAACGAGAATGAAGAGAGAGAAAGCGCGTTCGAAGCGCGAAGCGAAAGGCACCGCACCGCTAAAGCAGTAGAAGAAGAAGAGAGGAGGCGAGAAGAAGAAGATGAAAACAACTCTCGGGGCGTTGATAGAGGGTCGAAAAAATGAGAAGACAGAGAGAAAATGAAGAGAAGAAGACGTGTGTTGCATGAGAGAGAACCGAGATTAAAGGACACTGGAGCTGGGAGGAAGAGATCAATGAATCATGGAAATGGAATGCTTTTTAGAGAAGAACAGTTTTTGAATTTCGGTGGGAAAGCGACGTGGAGAAAGAAAACCAAAGATAACGAAAGAACAGTCTGGAAAATGCGTTTTAGCCAGTTTTTTTTTTGAAAAAACTGTTTTCCGGCTGAAAAATGTGAAAAAAAACGCTAGAAAATCGGCAGAAGTCAGGCATCCAAGGAATAAAAAATTGTTTATTTGCATTGCAATTTCGAAAATATACCGAGTTCAAAATCCTCCGAAATCAAGGGCGGCGCCGCTTTTTTTTACAGAATGTCTTTTTTACAGACTGATTTCTTATTTTTAGAACGCTAGCGTTCGGAAAATAGAAAAATTCCTATTTCAGTCGTTAAAAAATGAACTTCTATTTTTAAACCGAGTTCTCTGTAGGGCGCGATTGCTTTTTCAGCAAAAAATAAATCGAGTTTTTAGGATTACTCTTCGCATTTTTTTTTACATAAAAACAACACAAAAATTCATCTTGCACACCGCAAAGATAAAGAAAACACACTTTTGGAAAATCAGAAAAAAGAGGAAAAGCGAAAAGATAACAAGTAAACAAAAAAGAGCGACAAAAAAAGATGAAAATTCCAGTTTTGACAAAAAAACAAGACAAAAAATGGGGAACAAAGAAACGCATAAATACAGAGATTTTCTGCCCCCTCTCTTAAACTACGAAAGTATGGGGGGTGACATTTTTTGTGTGTGTGTTTGTCCGTATGTCGGCAGAGGTTTCTCAGCTCCCACTTGACCGATTTTTATAATTTTTGGACCAAAAGATAGGAAATGGTGGCCGCATGATGCCCATCTATTCATATTTTGAAAATTTAAACAATGGAATTTTTTACGGTCATTTAAGTGCATTTTCAGCACTAATTTCTACTTTCCCAGGAGCATATATTTTCCCAGGAGCAAAGTGGTCGTCTCTCTCTCTCCAAAATGTTCTCTTGGGAAATGATGACAAATCATACTACACAATTATAACTCCTCGAGTTCAGCTGTATTTTAGAAAAATATTTAGTTCATGATTAAAGTGATTTGAATACAAAAAGCTCAACACGCGGAACGCGTCTGGCCTGGCCGCCGGAACGAGCGTAGCGAGTGATGGCGGCCAGGCTAGTCAATTGAAAAAAACCCATTTTTCTCCTGCCGCTTCCGACTCTCATCGATACTCGACACGATGAAAAATCGTTCTTGTGCATTCTGTGAAGGCATCACATATGACGCCATATTGCAGAATATTCTGGTGAAGCGGAAGGCGGAGAAAAATAGGATGAATTACAAGAAAATAACAATGATTACAACGAAAAAAAAAATGTTAAAACGGGGAAGATAAGCAAAAATGCACCCATATTTCATTAAAAAAGACTAGGTATCTCCAGAAAGCTATCAACAATTCTTTCGCAATTGCAGTTGATGTGTCGCCTTGAACAGCGTTTCGGGTGGAAGAGGCATCCATAGAGGAGGAGGACACGGAATGAAGAATGGAAGCGGCGGATGGACTGGTTGAGAGAAGAACGATGGAATCGGAAGACGCGGTGGGCCACGACGTGGAATAAACGTGGCAAGGGTCTTTCTGAAAATTTGTTTTTTTCGGATTCCAGAGATATTCCGATCCGTACTCAACACGCCTCGAAAAAAGCGATCGAGGGGCGCAAGCCATTTAAAGGAACATTGTAAAATGTCACGCTTGGGTCTCGAAACGAAATGTTTTAATTTCATTAAAAGCTATCGTTTTTCTGCAGTAAATGACCGTTTTTCTTCGATTTTAGTTGAAAAATGCAAGTATTCATTGAATTCTTCAACAAAAATTGAAAAAAAAAAAACGACTATTTGTAGCAAAAATGACAAATAGATAAAACTTGAGATTTGAAAAAATTACAGTAATCTAATTTCCGCTGTGAGACCCACGAGTGACATTTTGAAACGCTCCTGTAAACGAGGGGCCTCAACTCTGTTTAAAACCCTACTCTTTATAGAAACTATCTCTGGAGAACGTCTCCTGCTTCGGCTCCTCCTCCTCCTCATCAAGCTTTCCCATTGTGGCAAACATTCTTGCCGCTATTCGAACTTCACGGGCGGCTCTCTAAACATTTAAAATTATTTTTAGATTCTCTCTAATAAATCACTCTCTCCCGATTATTTTTCCTTTTTATTCTCTCAACGGTCAACGAATTCTCAGAAGCGTCTGAATACTCTCCTTCCGATGACGATTGGGATGACACATCTGTTAGCTGTGCTCTCTCCTCTGCTTCTAAATCTCTGAACGGTTCCATTTTCGGCGGCAAAACTGGATAATACTCGGGGATTCGAAAACCGAGTTCCAGAATGACTGCTCCGGCAAGAGCATAAGTCAAATCCACGTATTGATGCGGGGCAAGAGTTCTGATCATTTCCAGATAGACATGGGGAGGTGGAAGTGGCTGAAAATCCGCCGGACGAAAGCGATGTTCACGTCTCTCAAGTGCCGCCGACGCTGGAGACATTGAAGTTTGTTGAGAAGCTATTCTCTTCGCTTCTTCGAACGAATTCACAGAGACTGCGTGACTCGCGGCGATCATCGCTGATGGAAGAGGCGGCGGAGGGAACG
Source organism: Caenorhabditis tropicalis (assembly GCA_016735795.1). NCBI lineage: Eukaryota > Metazoa > Nematoda > Chromadorea > Rhabditida > Rhabditidae > Caenorhabditis > Caenorhabditis tropicalis. Next base: position 2,343,933 of record CM028618.1, read on the forward strand.
GAGGAAACGGCGCGTGTGTCTCTCGTCTGAATTCAATCCTGAACGTCAGCAACTTGTGATACCACTCTTTGTGTGGCTCGGTTTCATTCGGAGTCACCACTGGTCGCAGGCTTTCTTCTAGCTCTTCAGGCGGCGCTTCTTCTGATGGACCGGCGTCTAAAAGATCACGCGGCTTCAATTCCAGACGTATTTTGGGCCATTTACTGTTTTTTCTGCAAAGAAAAATCAAGATTCACAAAAATGATGCAATTTCCCTACAACAAATCATCATCAGAACTCTGCGGCGATGTTGCTATCGATGAATATCCGGAAGTGTTTTCGGTTTCCCTGAAATTTACAATATTTACTCTTTCTTTTTTCTTTCTCACATGTCAGTTCTGTTAATATCTCCGGTCGTCTTATTGTCTAGTAGGCGTCAATCTTATTAAATAATAGGCAAGACCTGAAAAAAAAACTTATTTTTATTTATTTCGCCAGACACGTGGTGAATTTGACGGTTTGATCTCACAGAAAAAACGAGGTTTACTCGACAAATATTTGATTCTTGAACAACTTGTATCGTTGAAACATGACGAACGTTTCCGCTAATTTCGACACCAATTTTCGAAATCTTTGAGCACAAAGACACAAAATTGAGAGAATATCTGTTTGTTTTTATGCTTTTCTACAAGATTTTGCACCGGAAAAAGCAACAAAAAAGAGTAATCGAAATTGGAAACCGAAAATCTTCGAAAATCATTTTTTTGGTTTCGAAGAGAAAATACCTGTATCCGCTGCGAGACCAATTGATATTTTGAAAGATGCGCCTTCAAAGTCACAGTAATATTTTGTGATATTTTGGAATTTTTTGAATTTATTCTGAAAAACTTAAATTATTCTTCAAAAAAGAAGGCAAAATAACTCTGAAATAAATGTTTTTACAAAATCTGATTTTAATCTCAAACTTTAAAACTATTCCCCCCGAAAAATCGGGGAGTAACCTTCAGAGTACAAACCATCAAAGAACGCGAATGAAACTTGAAGTTTAACAAAAATTACTTTTCATAATCGCGAAAAACACTATTTGTTGATTGCAAACAAAGAATCCACAAATGGACATGGCAATGTTTGAAATAAAGAGTTTGATACCCACTTCCCGCCTAACTACTGTAGAGTGCTCCGGGGTAGGTATAAATACACAGAAAGCAGGTGGGTAGAGAGCACAAAACGAAAAACGAATCATGGTAGTTCGTACTACAAGTAAAAATGAGTTGTCGCGGAAGGGTAAGTCATAGATTTTGTGTGAGTGTTGAAATGTTTTTGAGTGTTTGTGTGGTATATAGGGTATCAATTTCCGATGACTCTTCTAGAATCATGTCTTCAGAACCTCTTCGAGAAAAAGAATCCATTGTAAGTGTTGCCTCCACATCTGCCGCCCCACCCGGTCATCTTCCCCTAGAAGATCCAGAGCATCCCCAATGGATCAGCAACCCAAAGGCAACCCGGTTCCTTGTGGGTCTTCTAACCAGTATGTATGTCCTTCTACTCACAATCGTGTCTTGCTTGATTGCTCTGTCATCAGCGTGGAATTCGGCTGATTTGTGGTTAGCTGAAACGGTAAGTATACCATGTTTGAGAGCATTTATCTCGGCTCTGGGGCATGCTATCAAAAAGTTGTCAACTGATAAACTATAGCCCATGTTAAGCTGAGCATTTTATCAGTTGACAACTTTTTTGTATCTTTCAAGGAGACTGAGATAGCAATGCTTGAAATTGCTTTATTCAGATATTCTCCCTTCTAATGTACTTCATCGCAATATTATTCTTCATGTACACATACTTCATAGTAATTTATCCGAAACCCATCAACACCTTGATCCTATTCCTAAATAGAAAAACTTCCTGGGTACCAAGACCAGATGTAAGTTCCCCCCTTGACTGGTCCTCTTACCCTATCCACTCTTCAGAGATGGCTCATCTCCCCAGCCCTTCATAATGGCGAAGGAGCAGGAACCCTTTACCTACGACTTGGAGCACTTTGTAAGTTCCTAGCTGGTAGCTACCGTAACCCCTCAAACCTACTTATCTTAGTATTTGGAACCCTTGGAAGTGTCCTTTGGGGCTGCGAGATCTATTTATGCTTTGCCGGGGAATGCATTCACCGCTTTGTGGTCTCCAAGCACATAGCTGCCATCATTTTCACATTTCTCCAAATGCATTTCATAGTTTGCAACTCAAAGATTACCTTCCACCGATCGAATTACCTGGCTAGCTTCGGGATGATGCACTGTGTCGCCGTCAATGTATGGACCTGGTTTTCGATGTGTCTGGTGAAAGCGGTAGGTCTTCTAGGGACCCTTCAGCCTCTTATCTCCCTATTTCAGCAAGTAAAGCGACTGAAAAAAGAGAAAAAAGAACTGGAATATAGCAAAAACTCGACGTCCTCTTACTCCTCATCCTCCTCGTCTTCCGAAGAAGAAGATGTCACCTCCACTATTTTCGAAGGCCTAGTGGAAGCTGTCGTTGAGAAGATGAAGCCAGTCACCTCTAGCCCCCCAGTCAATACTACAATACTCCGAATGCAATCAATGGCTCGTCTCGGTGATTTCTCGAGTTTCCTTCTCACCTGCCTCGTCGAGTACTCTCTTATCGGAGCAGCAGTCTGCTTCATCATCTGGAAATACATGGGTGCTCAGGGAATCGAAGAGCAGGTGGATAAAAGGAAAAAGAAGTTGAGGATGGATTGTCGAAGTACTACTGTAGGCCTGTTCATGGGTATTTTCTTCATGACAGCTGCCTTTGTGACTATCGGAATCTACACAATGCTGTATAATAAAAAGAATACAACGGGGGCTGATCAAGTCATCGGGATAGTGAACCTAGTGCTGTTTTGTGTGGCACTAGTGGCTACCGTATTCGGTTCATGGAGGTTTGTTCAATTTCCTTTCGATCAAACACTCATATTTACCCTTCAGACAACGTGTCCTCCAATACCGACTCCATGCTCACGGCGAAGTCATCGATGAGATCCTTCTGATTATCGGATTGGTTGGAGAGCTTGTCTACTGTTCCATCGGCTTCGATATGATTATAAATGGACGAAGAACTGGACAATCTGTTCCAGACCTTGCTATCGCTGTGTTCACATTCCGTATCGTCCAAGTCATCACTCAAGCAATGTACATCCTAATTGCCTCTAGACTCCGGTGCTTGTCATCTGCCAATGCTCAATACCAACCTGGGAAGCAAACTCTCACCTTCCTGGTCATAATCAACATCACCCTCTTCGTCTATCACGCATTCGAAGGAATGAAATCCACGTATGGGTTCCCACATATCATGGAATCCAAGTACTTCGAACTTCTGAACATCTCCTCACCATTGGTCGTCTTCTATCGATTCCATTCTTCAGCGTGTTTGGCTGAAATCTGGAAGCACACCTACTCAACGAAACATAATCATCATTCTGTGACTTCCCCTATCAGTTCGCCGATTTCCGATGATGCTCATGTTTGAATTTTGTCAATATTTGACTACACTGATCTCATTCTTTGATAATGAAAGTATCTATTTTGGTTTTTTATTTGACCATCGGGTGCAGAATTGGGATTATAGGCTATAATATTGAATTATAGCCTATATCATTTATAGGGAAGAGGCCTAGATCAAAAACCTCTAATAAAAGGGCATGCAAAACTTCTTAGACTAAATGATAGCCAAACCATTTCTGATTTGTGTCCGGTGTATCAAAGTCATGTTTCAGTTCTTCTCACCCACTTTGAGTACACACTTTCTTCTACAGTACCACTATTTGTTCACACCGCTGTCTCTTTTTGATATTTACCGCCAGTTCAAATTGTGCCTCCCCCCATTGGCACCCTAGTTAACCTTTAATCTTCTGAATTGTAAATAGGAAAAGAAAGACAAAAGAAGGAAACTACGTGTGAAAAGGGTAGACAGAATGGTCAGGAATTTGAAAACAGTGAGTGGGTTGTCTATGAGTAAGGGACAACATTGTAGTTGACACCAGACAAGATTCTGGAAACAGGCCGGGGACTTGGAAGTACGGGAGGCTCGTTTAGGTCTGGGCGGATAGCTTACCGGTACAGTAATCTTGTTTTCCAGGTTCGGTAGCCTCTTACCCGCCGAACGGTTTAGCCAGTGGAGGAAGTTGAAAGCGAACGTGACAAGTGGCTCTTGACTCATATCGAATCCACCCACTATCATCACTCTTCCCCTCTTCCCCATGTTTGATCAACATCATAGTCCTCTGGAATCCATCATTGTAACAAATACACCCCCTCCATGCGGCTTCCTTAATTCGCATTGACACCCCCACGGTAGAGTTCTGTCTTCCCTCGTCGTCTACCCCGGGAGAAAGGGGGGGGGCGAGGCAACACTGATGTTGCGGGGTCCCCAAATAAACAGAGAAATGAGCAGCGGTTGAAAAGAAAAGAGTTAGCGGTTTTGTACGAGATGTTAACTTTGTTTCCTTCGTGTTCATCTTCTTCTACGCCCCAAACCCCCCACCACCGAGACAGTTTACCAGTTTGACCCGACGACAGAATGACTGACAAAGGTGAGTCTCTATTATAAAGTTTCTAGAATATAATTCGGCTTTTTTGTAGTTAAAGGGTCCCCTAAAAAAAGGGGTACTTTCACCCGGTGTAAAAAGGGTCCTTTGAAGACCCTTAAAAATATAGGGGTCCCATCAGAAAAATAGGGGGCCCTTCAGGCGTCATTAAAAAAACTAAGGGTCCCTTATATAAACCTATTAAGCCTAAAGGCACCCCTATTTTTCTGGAGTCCCATTAATTATAGGACTTCAGACTAAACTTAGGCTAAAATGCCTATCAAAGGAACGTCTACTTTTTCAGACATATTGAAGGGACCCCTTTTTTTAGGCTCCTATAATACCTGGCGATGGGACCCCTATTTTTCGGAAGGGACCCCAGTTTTTTCAAGGTTACTCGAAGGGACCCCTATTTTTTTTAGAGGACCCCTTTTTTTTCGAGTGGACCCCCATTCCACCACAGACCATATCATCCTTTTTTCCAGAGAGACTCCGCATGAAAACCTCCATCGAGTCCACATCCAGCGATGCATCCGAGCTATCAGACTACAGTAGTACCCTCCCTGAAAATCTTCCGACATGGATGAAAAATCAGAAGGCACAGTGAGTTTCCTCCCTTACTATCCTCTCTAACTCAATCTACCCCCTGTTTTCCAGATCATTCGGACTAAAATCGCTCACCGCTCTCTACACCCTAATCCTTACCATCGTCGCGTTCATCATCGAGATCTCGCCAACGTGGCAATCCGACGCGATGCACATCGAGTACACATTGTTCTGTGTTCTCATGTACTCCATTGCAATTGTTTATTTCATCTATCTGTATACTGTCATACTGTATCCGGTCGTTTTCAACACAATCCTCCTGTTTCTTGAGAGGATACACGTGTTGAGTGTTCATTCTGTCAAACGATGGATGCGTCCTGAGCCAGTTTTCACTGGGGAAGGAGCAGGGACACTGTACCTGAGGCTGGGTACTTTATGTAAGTTTTTGGTAGGCTACAGTAACAAAAAAACAATTTTTTAGTGTTCGGAACCCTTGGAAGTGTTCTTTGGGGATCCGAGATCTTCTTATGCTTCTTCACTGATGCTCGTCACAATATCTACGTTGTCAAATACATCTTCGCTTTTCTTTTCACCTACATGCAAATGCATTTTCTCTGCTGCAACTCTAAAATAGATCTTCCAAAAAACAGTTTCATCGCTAGTTTCGGAATGATGCATTGTATCGCTGTCAATCTCTGGGTCTGGTTCTCTCTTTGCCTTGCAAAAGCTGTCTATAAAAGTGATAAGAAGACGTTGAAGCTTCAGAAGAATGAGGAGAAGTTCAAAAAGAAGAATATGTCAGAGGTGGTGGCCGAGATGGTGACAACTACAGTAGCCTCTTATGTCTCTTCCGATGGGGACTTCAGTGCAAGCGAGAAGCAACTGAGATCCCTATACAAATTGGGGTCAGCTGCCAATTTCTTGCTCACCACCCTCGTCGAGTTCTCGCTAATCGCCGCCGCAGTCTATTTCATTATCTGGAAGCATGAAGGAGAAGAAAAACCCCAAGAGCAACGAAAGAAGCATGTGAGGTTTGACTGTAAGTCAACGTCAGTTGGCATCTTCGCCGCCCTCGTCCTCCTAATCGGCTCGTTCGTCTCAATCTCCATGCACTATATCTATAACAATAGCGACAAGCCACGGGTCGCCGATGAGGTCATCGGAATCGCCGAGACAGTTCTCTTCTGTGTCACTCTCATGGCTGTCTTCGCCGCTTTCATCAGGTACAGGGCTGTGCGTAAAATTTTTTTTTTACGGATTTTTACGGATTACGAAACTGGACCTCGTAAAATCCGTAAAATCCGTAAAATTCGTAAAATTAGCGGCTAAAAAACTCGATTTTTTGAAGTGAAGAGATATAATTATGGTTTTGGGAGCAATTTGAAACAGCATTGATTAGATACGAATTGAGTAGCATCAATAGGAAATTTTCGCTGATATTTTCTAAAAAATTTCGAAAGTTTGAGGGAGAGAATATTTTTCTGCTTACCCTCTAGAACATACCAAATTTTTCCTCAAAATTTGATTTTCTCAAAAAAAAACCTTCAGGGTACCAGAATTCGACCTAACTTTTTTTAAACGATATTACGTGGAAATTTTTTTTTACGAATTCGTAAAATGAAAAAATTTACGAAAAAGGGCCTCTGGTGGGGAAGCCCCCTCATACTAGATATTTCATAACTTACTACTCATCGATCATTTATTTATTCAAAGGACACAGATTCTGTGACTTCCCTGTCTGTTTATTTTTTCATCATGTATTTTTACAGAATGCGCAAACTCCAGTACCGATTACACGCTCATGGACAAGTCGTCGACGAGATTCTGCTGATTGTTGGTTTAGCCGGAGAGATTGTTTATTGTAGTACAGGTAATAATAGATTAAAAAACCAAAAGTCTAGAAAAAAGTTTCAGGATTGGATTTATATCTAAACGAGCGACTCGGAAAAGTACAAGGAACCTCTTGTCTTACTGTAGTCGCATTTGTGTTCAGGATAGTGCAAGTGATAGTACAAAGCATATTTATTCTGGTGGCTTCTAGGTAAGCTGGTTATCAAGGAGCTACAGTAATCTTTTGGTTTTCAGACTGCGCAGTTTGACAGCTAGCAACATAGCCAACCAACCTGGCAAACAAATAATCACATTCCTCGTTGTCTGTAATATTAATCTATTTATTTATCATACCTTCGAAAGTAAGTCTATTCCTCCTTTTTCCCCAGTCATCCTCCCTTTTCCAGCCATCGAATCCAACTTCGGGTTCCCTCACAAAATGGCGTCCGTCTACTCGGCACTCCTGAATATCTCATCTCCGCTAGTCGTTTTCTACCGATTTCACAGTTCGGCTTGCCTCGCAGAAATCTGGAAACACGCGTATTCGACGAAACATAATCATGTTGTACACAAAATAGAAGATCATCATATTGCTTGATATTATGGGTTATTTACAATAAATCTTTGTATATTTTGTTGTTATGATGTTATTGGGGGAAGGGGAAAGGGATTATGAAAATGAGAGAGGGGGTGGGGGTTAACCGGGTTAGCCGGAGACGGTTAGGTGACAGTATTTTTTTTAACCATTCAGAAAATTGGTTCGGACCAAAAGATCTGTCCACCTGGTCTTCCTGTTTCATACCTACAGTAATCCAGGTCTAGACGACAAATATAGTTTTAAGCCCAATTTTTAAAAAAACAGGCCTAGAAGCTCAAGCCAAAAATTGGGCCGTTTAACGAGAATTTTTTTTTATTTTCACATATCTCTGCCACCTTTCCCAAGCCTATTTTGCAGCCAATTTAAAATTGAAACGGATCTTTTTCCCATTATTTAATTAGCTTTTTGATACAACTTAACTTGATCTATGACATCATCATGTTCTCTCTCTTGTCTCCGTTCCCGATCACTAATCGTCTCAATCATTGAAACTACCGTATCCCACGTTCAAGATCAAACCATTATTTGTCTCGCAGGAATAATTAAGGCATCACTCTCCCAAATAGCTGCTGGTAGCAATTGAACAAACATTTCCCCCCGGGGTGCACCCCTCCCGACACGTGTATTTATGTCTCTACCTCTCTAACTTTCATGATCTGTGACAAAAAGAAATGAAATGTACAAAAAGTTACTCGACTCCGCCCATTTTTTGGTTTTTGAAAAGTCGGTTCCCAGTTTCATTTTACTTTTGCGTTACAGATACCCACATAACCATGACGAATGCGATAGTTCAAAAAGGTGAGTCTGGAGAGACGTTAGGCATCACAAATCATAAACGGGGAGGGGGTGTTGAATTTTAATATCTGTGTGGGTGTGTCTGGTGGTATCATGAATAGGGTCACATTCTGAAACTAATGTCAGCAATGAGTTCAAGTATTTTGCGAGGTAAGAGAGACAGTAATTCCTGGGTGATATCGGCTCAATTAGCAAAAAAACTGTCTAGGTACGGTCCCGTTTTTTGAAGGGAAATCCTAAGCAGCCCAAGTTATGAGGTTGCTTCTTACTTAGCTTGTTCTCAGTTTTTAACCCTAATAGGCCTAGAAAACTCGAATTTTCTAAGAGACTAGGGACTTGGCCTTCCTAAACTGCTTTAGCTGGGGTCAAGCCGGCCTTTTACATTATACAGTAGGCCCTAGGCCTTTCCCATTATACGGTAGGCCAGGTATCCTTAGCGTCTTAGCGCCCCAGGCACCCCAGATGCTCACAAAATTTTTTTGTAGTCACTTTTTTTTGTAGTCCTCCGTGTCTTGTCAATAAAAAAAAGTAACAAAATGTTTAGTCTACCGATCTCTCTCTCTCTCTCTCCCTTCCCTCTCTACCTATGTAATCCGAAAGTTCGGGGTGTGTGTCACAAAATCATCAAAACCAACATACAAACAACTTCCCCCTACCGTACCCCTGTCTTTCCAGAATCTCTCAAAAACAAGGTGTCATCGGCGAGCACCTCCTATACAGTATCCACAGATGACTACATTAACCATGACGACGAGCCGCAATGGACCAGGAACTCCAATGCGAAGTAGGTGTCTAGAGGATTACGGTAACTGGATCCGTTGTTTTTTTCAGAAGCTTCTGTATCAACATGTTGTCCTCGGTATACGCTCTCATCCTCACTATGGTTGCATTTGTAATTGAGATCTCTCCGACATGGCGATCCGAAGAGATGTGGCTACCGTATACCATATTCTGTGTTTTGATGTATGCAGTAGCAGTCGCCTATTTCATCTACCTGTATCTATTCGTATTATACCCTAGCATAATCAACAATTGCATTTATTATCTTTTCCAACGGGGTTACCTTCAATCGCCGGCTAAGTGGGTACTAGATGAGCCGGTTTATAATGGAGAGGGTGCCGGGACAATGTACCTTCGAGTTGGCACTTTATGTGGGTTTAAAAAAGGTTTTTTGAGGCTTAAATTTTATTTTTTAAAGTTTTCGGGTCGATGGGAAGTGTCCTTTGGGGAACTGAGGTACTCCTATGTTTTTTCGAGAATCAACGACATGGAATCTACGTGGTCAAGTATATGTTAGCGGTTATTTTTACATTTTTGCAAATGCATTTTATCTTTTCTAACTCCAAAGTCAGTTTTTTGCTTTGAAATTGAATTGCTGATTTTTAAGCTTCAGATCTCACTGAAACGAAGCAGCATTGTCGCGAAATTCGGCCTAATGCATTCTGTCGCAGTCAATCTTTGGACCTGGCTATCAATTTGTCTTATAAAATCAGTAAGCTGTTAAATTATAACTCCATCTAAAAATCGGTGTTTAGAGTATAAAACTAGCAAAAAAGGAGATAAAATATGCTGAGGAAGAAGCGAAGAATAAGACGAAAAACGAGGTCTTCACCACATATTCCTATGATTTCACGATGGACGAGTTCGGTCCGCATGACAAGCAGCTTAGGGCTATCATCAAGTTAGGAAGCAATTCGAATCTCCTTTTGACTTGTCTCGTAGAGTTCTCTCTCATCGCCGCAGTCATTTGCTTCATTATCTGGAAGAATGATGATCAGGGAGAGTCCCCGAAGAAAGAGAAGAAGAGGAGTGTCCGATTCGATTGCAGTGGAACAACAGTTGGAATCTTTTTAGGGATAATCATCCATATTATATCTACAGTAGTCATCGGGATGCATGGAATCCTTATGAAGAGTCATAAGTCAACTGCAGCTGATCTTCTAGTTGGATTCACTGATCTTCTAATGTTCCTGGTGACCCTGATAGCTTGTCTTCTTGCATTTTACCAGATGAGAAAGCTACAGTATCGGTTACACGCCCATGGAGAAGTCATTGATGACATTCTGCTGATTGTGGGGTTGGCTGGAGAATGCGTGTATTCTTGTGCCGGAATGGATTTGTATTTGAATGATCGGCTGACGAAACAGACTGTTTCTTGGATCACAATCCCTTCATTCGTACTAAGAATCACCGAGGTCTTGGTCCAAACCGTTTTCATTCTATTTGCTTCGAGAATGCGATGCTACACAAACTCGAATCGCGAGAATCATCCCGGGAAGCAAGTGATCACTTTCCTACTCGTCTGCAATATTAACCTATTCATCTATCACACTTTTGAGAGTAAGACCTATTTTTTTTCGCCCCCCCCCTCTCATGTTAATATTTTCAGCTATGGAGTCCAACTTCGGGTTCCCGGTAAAACTACCCGAAAACTATTCCGTGATGCTCAGTATCGCCTCTCCGATAGTGGTTTTCTATAGATTCCACAGTTCAGCTTGTCTGGCAGAGATTTGGAAGCACACTTATTCGAGGAAGCATCACGAACATTTGATAAACCCGGAAGAAAAGAATGTGATTGTTAATAAATTGTAATAGATTGTTAGCTGAATAGAAAAAACAGAAATGAAATAAATATTTTTATTTTAAAAAAATCTGGGTCATATACCTAAAGAGGGCATACGTCAGACGTCACATTATAACCCAACTTCCCGATATTCGATTTAGCAATGCACAAAGACATCCAAACCCAAAGGTTCACTGCAATCACATGAGATAGGCCAAAATAAACGATCAGCCGGTGACAATGAAAAATGGTTTGATTGCTTCTGAAGAAGAATACAAGTTGGGATACGTAGAAGGTGATGTAGAGGCAGGTCCGAAGGATGTATAACCACGGTCGCTCAGCAAAAGAAAGGAAGAACTCGGTGATCCAAAGGACAGTGGCTCCCGTACAGAAAACTAAAATTTTTTTGGCTAGCGAGACCTTCCACTAACTTACATAATGCTCCCATCCTCAAGAAAAACTCAGAAGCACTTATGCCGACAACATAAGAATCTCGGCTCGGGAGCATCTGAATCCAAGGTTGAACCCATATAAAAAATAATCTTCTTACAAAAAAAGAAACCTTTTTCCATGAAGTAACTACAACTATTGCATAAAACAAAATCGAAACTGATAGGTTATAACATTCAAAAATACTATAAGAAAACCAGAAATCCGTGGATCGAAACGTCGGACTGAACTCAACAATCATGCAGATTAGAGTCCAGACAAGTGCGTAGATGATAAAGAGAAAAGGGGTTAAGTGATGTAGGAAGCTGAAAAACCTCTGAGAGTCATGAACACAGAAAGAAAAACTTACTTGTTCCAAAAAACGGTCATCACTAGTCAAGAAAATAAGTAAAATGGGAGACACGCGTTCTTGAAAATCGAATGAGTTCAAAAAACCAGAACACCTTTACAAAAACTGATAAGACACTGAAAACAAGCCGGAAACATTACAAATTATTTCTTCAAATATTCTTGTTCTTCCAAACAACTTTTCTGGTTTTCTGGACAAAAAACTGCAATCGTAGCAAGTGTTTGGGTTGCTTTCAAAGACAACAAGCTTCCATTTCTAGTAGTGGCCGTTTTACCTTGCGCTAACTAAACTAGTACGAAGCTTCTTTATTACAGTACCGTTCAAAAGGTTGGAAACTTTTGGTTTTTTCCCTCTAACTCTTCTGAATCTTATCGGTTTGACCTGAAATTTTAAGGCAGAATCACTCAAGTTTCTAGTTGTTGACTCCATATTCAAAACCATTGAAATTTCAGAAAATTCAAAAAAAATTGAAAATTTTCAAAATCTCTCAAAATGCGAAATTTTGGTATTCAGCTTTTGAGACCTCCGGTGAACCAGGAAACATGAACAAACAGATAAAAAGCAATTGAAACCAAATTATGACATAGTCAGGAGTATTTTACATTAATAACATCCGGATATCATTTTCATATAGAGTCCAGAAGAGGATGGATTGTAGACATTCGGATCCATGGTCGCATGGTCTTGAATTCATCCGAATTTCATCCAAATTTTTTGTTCATTTTTTTCAAAACTGAACAAAAGATGCTCCAAGAAATTTAGAATCAGAATCAGGTCTGAAAATAGACTTCGGAATTCCAGAAGACCCCCTAGACGACGTTGAGTCCATACTTGGATGGTGTTCGAGAGGATTCTCGACGGTTATCGAGCTGGAAGACGGCCAAACGTAAAAAAAATTTTAAATTTTTGATGTGTGATCTTGTTCTCCAAGTTGTTTTCTACCATTTCCAAATGATTACTGTCATAGAAAATATCAGATCTTTTCTGTGAGGCCCTCAGAATCCTCCCCACACCATAATGGATCAATAGGCAGAAACTCATGTCATCTGGGGAAACCAGGAGTTGAAAAATCGAGTCTCTAGCGACAAATCTAAGTTTATTATGCTTGGTTTGGATGCTATCAAGTGAATTTGCGGTCCGTTTGGATACCACTTCGACCCCAGATACCAGCTCCAAACGAACAAGCTTCGATGAGGAGGTGTGGAAGATTCTGAGGGCTTCACAGAAAAGTTCTGATATTGTCTACGGCAGTAATCATTTGAAAATAGTAGAAAACAACTTGGAGAACAAGATCTCACATCAAAAGTTCACATTTTTTTTACGTTCGACCGTCTTCCAGCTCGACAAAATTCGAGAATCCTCTCAAACAACATCAAAGTATGAACTCAACGTCGTCTAGGGGATCGTCTGGAATTCCGAACTTTATTTTCAGACCTGATTCTGATTGTACATTTCTTGGAGCATCTTTTGAAATAGTTTTGAGAAAAATGAACGAAAAATTTGGATGAAATTCGATGAATTCAAGACCATGCGACCATGGATCCGAATGTCTACAATCCATCCTCTTCTGGACTCTATATGAAAATGATATCCGGATGTTATTAATGTAAAATACTCCTGACTATGTCATAATTTGGTTTCAATTGCTTTTTATCTGTTTGTTCATGTTTCCTGGTTCAACGGAGGTCTCAAAACACGAATACCAAAATTTCGCATTTTGAGAGATTTTGAAAATTTTAAATTTTTTTCGAATTTTCTGAAATTTCAATGGTTTCGATTAATAAATCAACAACTGGAAACTTGAGTGATTCTGCCTTAAAATTTCAGGTCAAACCGATAAGATTCAGAAGAGTAGAGGGAAAAAAAAAGTTTCCAACCTTTTGAACGGTACTGTATAGCATGAAAAATAACAATAGTCTGAAAGAAAATTCGAACAATATTTATTTATTTATCTACAATAAATTCTGGATCATTTGGTATATTTGTGGCCAATGCCTTGGTCTGGCTTTGAGGTCTGTTAAAGCTCAAAAGCTAGTCAGAGCTGTTGGAAATCGAGTTGATCATCCTATTTCCAGACTAAAAACAACATTGGAATGCTCATATTTATTCAAAATTCACGAAAATCGTTCATGATACATAATAGCCGGTTGTTTCATAACTCGGTTCAGCTGTAGTTCCATCAGCAATCACAACCATTGGTGAAGATCCTGATGGAAACTCATTGACGGCGGAAATGTCTATAGTATAGTTATATGTGGCTGCGATGACAAATTTGAATTGTTCGAAGTCGAGTTGTTTTTGAATGGAACTGAATGGGATTCTGAAGAACGAGCGGTTCAGTTGTCCAGTCCATCCTTCGTATATTCCGCCAGTTTGGGTACTTTGTCCGTGAACCCTGAAAAGAAAGCATAAGAACTTGTTAAAAATCAAAGTGCTCACCAAGCGGCTTGCCCTTCGTTCACTTGAATCACAAGAACCAGCTCACAGTCTTCATTCCGTTTTCTTTCCAGTTTAAATTGACCAAATGTTTTAGTGTACTCGACTGGATCCATTCTTCCGCTTTCCGGGTAATAGATGAATACGTTGAACAATGAATATGGATTGACTGAAACTTGCTGCTCCAAAATTGAACTCCATTTCGATGATTTCCAATAATCAAAGAATCCCGGAACAACCGTAATTGTGCTGTTCGTGTTAAAAGTGGTTCCATCTCTTCTTCTTGTCAATTGGTTCAATCCGTTGATTATTCCAGGTTTCAATGTCTCGAAATCCACACGAATCAGCGACAAATTATTCTGTCTTAAAACTTCTTCCTGGCCCAGAACACGATAACTTGTGCTGTTTCCCAGAAGTTCTTCCTTCGGTTGTCCAGACGATTCGACCAGACACATCATTATTTCATGTGATCCTGATGGGAATTTAAAAGGGCCGAGTTGTTTTTCCGAGCTAATCGACACACAGATTTTGTCGTTCACATCAGAAACACGTGGATTTGTACAATTAATGCCAGATATCCATTGAAGAGGTCCCAAAGCACGATTCTGCAAGAGAACAGGCGTTCCCCGGAACTTTCTATCTTTCTCACCGATTGATCTTTTGGTTGGCATCTGACTACATACTTCATATTTTGTGCGTATCGTTCTGATTGTCTTGTCATGTGAATTGTCAGAGTTTGGACATCATCCGAACACGAACCTTGAGCTGAAATTAAATCTTTAGATTTTAGACTTTTTTTGTGTTCTGTCCCACCAATATAATTGATAGTATCATGACCCCCATGATTATCAACAGACACTTTCAGTGAAGTTGTGTTCACACTTATGGTGCCCATATTGGTCCCTGGATCAGGCTTCATGAAGATTAACTTTCCAACTTCGAACGGTTTCATCTCGATAGTCTCTGTTATTTACAAATAATTCCATTTGAAGTATATTCAATCAGTTACCATAAAGATTCCAATACGAAATGTTTTCATTCGGCATTTGGACTTGGATAATCATGGTTGAGTAAAGATTACAGTCCTGGTGGGCGGATGCTGAAGAAAAGAGCTTAATCCAAACAAAAACCAACAGAAATCCTTACCTTGGGCGATGGAAAGCGATGACACCAAAAAGAGGAATTTCCAGAGAATCATCTCGAAAAGAGAATGATACGACTGTATGAGGAAAGGGAAGGAAAACTCTTCTTTTATAAAAAAGGGGATAATTCGATTAGGAGGACACGATTTTTATGAGCCTGGGAAACTCGGGGAGGCGTTTTGAAAAATCAAACATCCACCGTAAGAAGAGCGATGAATCATTGATCTTTTTGAAATTGAATGTTGGTGAAGAAACTATTTCAATTTTTTATTTTAATGGGCGTCCTTTTGAAAGTAATCAATATCCACTAGAAGAAAGAGCTCAACTTTCTGCAGTGAAACGAACACAGGAATGAGAGCGAAGAAGATGTATTTTTATGGAGTTCAACTTCGGGTTTCCGGTGAAGAACTATTCCGTGATGCTCAGCATCGCTTCTCCGATAGTGGTTTTCTATAGATTCCACAGTTCAGCTTGTCTGGTAGATTTGGAAGCACACTTATTCGAGGAAGTACCACGAGAATTTGATAAACGAGTCTCCGAAAGAAAAGAATGTGATGTTGATAAATTGTGATACATTGTTAGTTGAATAGAAAAAAACAAAATTAAAATAAATGATTTTATTCACAAAAAAATTCTGGATCATTTTGGTATATTTGTGGCCCTAAAGAGGGCCGTTGGGTTCGGTTTTTTGCATTCAGCTATTATTGAATAGCTTACTTGCTGGAGGTGTACTTGGTGACAGCCTTGGTTCCCTCAGAGACGGCGTGCTTGGCAAGCTCTCCCTGGAAGGATCAAACGGACAGCCGTTTGGATTTCGCGGGAAGAGATTGTCGACCGCTTGTTGTAGTGGGCAAGACGAGAGGCCTCAGCGGCGATGCGCTCGAACACGTCGTTGACGAACGAGTTCATGATGGACATGGCTTTGGAGGAGACTCCGGTGTCAGGGTGGACCTGCTTGAGTACACGGTAGATGTACACAGAGTAGG
The DNA here is from genome assembly GCA_016735795.1 of Caenorhabditis tropicalis. Lineage (NCBI taxonomy): Eukaryota > Metazoa > Nematoda > Chromadorea > Rhabditida > Rhabditidae > Caenorhabditis > Caenorhabditis tropicalis. The sequence goes on from CM028618.1 coordinate 2,360,180, forward strand.
ACTCTTTACGGAGTGCTTTCTCTTCTTTCCGTCCTTTGGCTTCGTGACGGTCTTGGCGGCCTTTTTGGCTCCCTTAGCAGATGGCTTTGGTGGCCGGAAAGGGAGGAAAAGCAAAGACCGGAGGAAAGGCCAAGTCTCGCTCTTCAAGAGCCGGACTCCAATTCCCAGTCGGACGTCTTCATCGTATTCTCCGTAAAGGAAACTACGCTCAACGTGTTGGAGCCGGAGCCCCAGTCTACTTGGCCGCCGTTCTCGAATACCTCGCCGCTGAGGTTCTCGAGTTGGCCGGTAACGCTGCCCGTGACAACAAGAAGACGAGAATCGCCCAGACATCTTCAACTCGCTGTCCGCAACGACGAGGAGCTGAACAAACTGTTGGCTGGAGTCACCATCGCCCAAGGAGGAGTTCTTCCAAACATCCAAGCCGTTCTTCTTCCAAAGAAGACTGGAGGAGATAAGGAATAGATCACTCTTTCTCCATCATTCAAACCGAACCCAACGGCCCTCTTTAGGGCCACAAATATCTCAAAATCCTCTGATTCCGTTTATTTTCAATAAATCATTTTTGTTTCTTTTATAATGTTTTTCAGAAATTTTTATCCAGGTATCATTGCGTGAATATCGAGCTCTCTTCCACCTTCTCTGTATAAATCTCTCCGATGACGTCACAATAGTCTCCAGCTGTTTGCTCGACCTCTTCTTTGTTTTAGCACCCTTTGTGACGTCATAATCCGTTGGACACGTCATCAATCTTCTGTCTTTGCCACGTCATTGGGAACCATCTGTTGAGCAGAAGGCAAATAAATCTACCTCTACAGTAATTCAAAATGAGAGACACTGGGAATTTGAACAAGGAAATATGAGCAGGAATTTTATGCAAATTATCTAAAGGGCTATCTGTTGAACAGACGTTGAACAACAGAAGCAGAAGCCTAAAAACCTCTAATTTCTATACAATAAAGATTCAAAAAAGTTTCGTGTTGAAATTTTTATTTTTCAAATTCAAAATTTTGGCGCCTAGTCAAATGTAACGATACTCTATTTCTTTATCAATTGTGTCAACAAATGATAATTTCCCTTTCTAATCTATTCACATTTTTCTGTCCATTCGTAGTTTGAAATTCAAATTTCAAATACATTTTGGCGCCAAAATGGAATACAGACATATGACCTTCCGATAAAATGTTCCGAATAATGGAGAAGATTCAATCGGGGATAAATTGACCTTGTTTAATGACTATTTGAGTATTTGAAGTTCACAATTTGAAACCTGAATGAGAATGGCTCTGTAAACAGAAAAAAGAATAAAACAAATCGACATTTGAAATGAAGCGACTGTTTTGGTATAGTTTCCAATTTGAATATGATTCTGAAATGAAAAAAAAGAAACAAGAACAGCTTTCCTTATAATAAGTGTTCAGTGTATCCCATTTGAAATCAGATTTGAATTATTTCTGAAAAAAAAACAACAAATAATTTATTTATTAAACATGAGGTATTCAGGATAAATATCAATTTGTGGCCCTAAAGAGGGCCGTTGGGTTCGGTTAGGTTGGTTGTGAATTGAAACGGGTCTCAAACAACTGAATATCAGAAATTTAAGCACGCTCTCCTCGGATACGTCTGGCCAATTGGATGTCCTTTGGCATGATGGTGACTCGCTTGGCGTGGATGGCACACAAGTTGGTGTCCTCGAAAAGTCCGACGAGATAAGCCTCGGCGGCCTCTTGAAGAGCCATGACGGCGGACGATTGGAAGCGAAGATCAGTCTTGAAATCTTGAGCAATCTCACGGACGAGTCGCTGGAATGGCAACTTGCGGATGAGGAGTTCAGTCGATTTCTGGTAACGTCTGATCTCACGGAGAGCGACGGTTCCTGGACGGTAACGATGTGGCTTCTTGACTCCTCCGACGGCTGGGGCCGATTTGCGAGCGGCTTTGGTGGCCAATTGTTTTCTTGGAGCCTTTCCTCCTGTCGATTTACGAGAAATCGGTTTGCTCATTCAACCATCTCACTTGTGAGTCTTCAATCAACTGTCCATTTGTCCGGACGTGGAAAGGGAGGAAAAGGCCTCGGAAAAGGAGGAGCCAAACGCCATCGCAAAGTCCTTCGTGACAACATCCAAGGAATCACGAAGCCAGCCATCCGTCGTCTCGCCAGAAGAGGTGGAGTCAAACGTATCTCTGGACTCATCTACGAGGAGACTCGTGGAGTTCTCAAGGTGTTCCTCGAGAACGTGATCCGTGATGCCGTCACCTATTGCGAGCACGCCAAGAGAAAGACCGTCACCGCCATGGACGTTGTCTACGCTTTGAAACGCCAAGGAAGAACTCTGTACGGATTCGGAGGATAATTCTTCTTCTGTTTTCATACAACAACACCCAACCGAACCCAACGGCCCTCTTTAGGGCCACAAATTTTATCAAATCCTTTATCACATTATGTCTTTTTATAAATAAATATTGTTTAATGATTCTGTTCTTTTCCAACTACATTCAAATTCAAATATATTTTGGCGCCAAGATTCAAATAACGACGGAGAGAATACAAACGACCTTTGAGTCATTCGCGGTGGAACAATTTTTAGTTTGCAGCGGAGAGAAATAGAAACTAACGTATAGAATCGGCAGTTTCTTGTAAAATGGAAATAGGAGCGCTCATTTTCTTATCAGGTGCATAAGAAAATGCCTTATGCGTGACTAATGTGGGTAAGATGATATAATTATTCAGTTAATGGTAGTGCTACGTTTCTTTCTTAATATATCTCATGAACAGTTATCATGACGTCATATTTGACCTCAATCTTTTGTATGGATATGACGTCATTATCCCATCTTGTCATCTGCCACGTCAGAACAATTATTAGGTTGCCGAGATCTCTCTACGTGACGTATTTGCATTTACTGTGTGACACCTATGAACAGAAGATTAAAGGGTTACGGTAAAAAAAACTATCATTTTGAAGTAATGTTATCTGAACTATGAATTCGAAGAAACCTATTATTTAACCATGAGCAATCCATAATTAAGTTTCCTCCCATTTCAAAGATCAACTGATCGAACTGAGAATCAAATGTTTATGTGTGCAAATTCTAACTTTCACCATGTGGATTCTATTTGTTTTCTATACAATTCTATTTTTCAAGTACTGTGCATCCTTCTCAATTGAGGACATTGTTAAGGAAAATGAATGTAGTAGGTTCTAGATTCAAAATTCAAGTTTCAAATTCTTGCTTTCATAGGACCGAAATGTCTATTTAATCAATCTGAAATCAATCAAAAAACAATTGAGTTTTATCCTCGAGATTGTTCGGATATATGCGGAATTTTAACAATAAATGAGAAGACAGATTTATTATTCGACGAACTAAAATCTCTTCTGAAGAAATTGAGATCTTTACGAGGGGGATTGATAATTGAAAACACAAATTTCAAGAATCTATCTTTTCTTCCTTCTTCTGATAACACTTTGAGTTTTCATTGTTTTCCTGGTAAGTCCATTTCTGTCTCTGTGACTCTAGCTTTCATATTTTTAGGCGGAACATTAATCCAAAACAATTCTTAATTGACTGATGGAAAGGCGTTGTTTAAAATCGATCAGTGGTCGATTCCGACAAAAGAATGTGAATTCAAAGTACTAAATAATTTTAAATTAGACATGAGCAAGCTCTGCGAGAGTAAATATTATGAACGCCTTCAGCGATTAGAAGTTTATAACAATAAGAAAGACTGTGGTAGAGGGAACTAAAATACACTTTATAACACCAAGAATGTTCAGGTTGTCGTGGAGGTCTTGTTACCCCGGAAAACCTAAAAACATTCAAGAATTGCATCGGAATCTTTGGCGGGTTGCGGATATTGAATCTAACTTTGAGTCAAATTTCAAATTCCTTTTCAAATATCAAAATTATCAAGGGAAATGTGGAAATTGCGTATACTGATTTTGAGGATCTAACATTTTTCAAAAGACTAAAGGAGATCAAAGGGCAGGCGTTTGAGAATAAGGAAACTGTTATATTCAATATTCATGACAATCCGAATATGAAGAAGTTGGGATTGAATGTTTCGAAGGTGAGTATCAAAGAAAAGTTGTAACTTCTATCAGCCAGATCATTTTTCTAGCTCTCCATCTGCTCTCAAACCAGAAGTTGTAGCTGAACAATTGAAATAGGCCACTTTTGAAAACAATAATTTCAGGCATTCCATTCCCCCAGTGGTTCCTTTCTAACAGACGTTGAATATGATTTCTACCCTACTATGAATCTGGAGAATCTGCATCCAGATTTCTGTCTAACTTATGAAGAAGCTGAAGTTCTAGCTTCTGTCAAGTTCAAATACCTTCATGCCACCTCATTCTGCCAGAATCAAACTATTTCCGAATTCTATAAAATCAAAAAGTCAAAACCTTGCTTCACCACAACCCTGAAGGCTCTGGACTCCAACTGCACAATCATTTTTGGGAATGTTTCAATTGATTCTGGTGACGAGGAACACGTGGGAAAACTGGATCGAGTAAAAGAAATATTTGGATCTCTGGTGATTCAAAATACAGATTTAGAAGATGTCAAGTTTTTGGGCTCTTTGAGAAGGATTTTCTATCTTCATGGTAGTTTATGTATTTTTTCAATTGAGAAACAACGACAATTTCAGAGTCTCTTCCATTCATTCTAGTATCAAATAACCAGAAACTGACAAAGTTTGCTCTGACCTCTTTTCAAGTACTGTCACTTCATGGAAAATATAAAATAAGAGAGTTTTCAGTTTTCATTCGCCAGAGGCAAAAAGTCAGTAATCATCGAAAACAACTCACCAAATCTGTTTCGAGCGGCCATTTCTTGTCTAGCATTCCAAAGCAAAATCAAGGGAAATGTCACTTATAATGGAAAGAATTGCAGTAAGTTTTCAAAGAGTGCTCTTTTAATACAGTTTTTGTTACAGAATCCATTGAAGAGGTCAATGAGCAAAGCCGAGTTGATATGATGGGCTTAGCAATTTTGATTTTCGTGAACTTGTTATCAATCTCTTGAATTTTTTACTCCTGGAATGCGGAATGATAAGAAAAGTTCCGATGGGAAGTACTTAAAAGTGAGTAAATCGACCCACCCTGCGGAACAATTCGTATTCAGATAAGACTGCTCCGAAAAAATTAGTAGCACGATGAAAAGTCTCTCACCGGTGGTCGGCTTAAAACTCTCCGTTCTTGGCCTTTTGACTATCAACACTTTTATTCTGAATGTGGTTTCTCTAGTGACTCCAAACTGGTTTTTGAGTTGGAATACCTATGAAACGAATGTGACACGAAGTGGAATTATCCCTTTTTATTGGGTAAAATTTGCTTAATAATTGAAAAATAATTGGAATTTCAGACGGAACCTTCTTTTCTGGCTATTGCAAGTTTTCTTTTGTTTGCATCAGTGGGTGTGTCCACTTTGAATATTCTCATTTATATTTGTGCCTAGTGAGTTACTTTTTTAAAGATCTAAATTGAATTTAGAGCATTTTCAGTTTCTCGGTTCGATCTAGCGGCTATACTCGTCGCGTTTTCATCCTCCTCCATTTCCTGTCCATCGGTGCCGCGCTTGTTCTGATACTCAATATAGCCGCATTCATTTTGATTGCAATCTACAGTAATCAAGACAAGAAACATAATTTTTCTGTGAGTTTTTAATAGTAGAGTACTTTAAAAATCTTTTTTTCAGCTCGGCTATTCAGCGTGGTTTTGTATAGCCGCCGCGATTCTATCCTCCGGAAACATCTTGGTTTCAGAATACATTGCAAATAAGAAACTATTTTGAGTTCTGAAACTTGTTATCTGTTTTATGTTGTTCATAATAATTTTTTTCTTGAATTCTTATACTGATAAGAAAAACAATAGAACCATGTTTACTTTCGGTTCTAGCTCTTTTTGATTTTTTAAAACTGCTTAAATGAAATGAATGAATATTCTCGAATCGTGCATTTTTTAGCAGTTGAATCAGGTGAACTTCTGAGAAGACAATCATAAATGTTGTCGTGCTCATGGTTTAAAGGTAGGGTTCATCATGATTTTTCTTCCGAATGCTTTCACACCTCTCAGTTCTCGTAGTGGTGAGCCTTCTTCATAGGCGTCACACAGTGAATGCAAGTACGTCATGTAGAGAGATCTCGACACCCTAATAATTGTTTCTGGCAGGTGATGACAAGATGGGATAATGACGACATCTGCTAACAAAAGATTGAGGTCAAATATGACGTCACAAAAACCCATTAATCTTATCTTACTGTGAGATTGATTCAGAAAATTCGTTGGGTAAGAAACATCGTTATCCTGCTTTTTAAATAAATATTTCATCTATGTTATAACCAATATTAGTCACGCGCAATCAACTCGAAAGCTATTCTCTTATGCGGCTGATAAGAAAATGAGCGCTCCTCTTTTCCATTCCGAAAGATTTTGTACGTTAGTATTTCTTTCTCTCCGCTTCAAACTATGTTTCTCAACGCAAATGACTCAAAGGTCGTTTGTCTTCTTTCCGTCGATATTTGAATCTTGGCGCCAAAATATATTTGAATTTGAATGTAGTTGGAAAATAACAGAATCATTAAACAATATTTTTTTATTAAAAGGCATAATGTGATAAAGGATTTGATAAAATTTGTGGCCCTAAAGAGGGCCGTTGGGTTCGGTTGGGTGTTGTTGTATGAAAACAGAAGAAGAATTATCCTCCGAATCCGTACAGAGTTCTTCCTTGGCGTTTCAAAGCGTAGACAACGTCCATGGCGGTGACGGTCTTTCTCTTGGCGTGCTCGCAATAGGTGACGGCATCACGGATCACGTTCTCGAGGAACACCTTGAGAACTCCACGAGTCTCCTCGTAGATGAGTCCAGAGATACGTTTGACTCCACCTCTTCTGGCGAGACGACGGATGGCTGGCTTCGTGATTCCTTGGATGTTGTCACGAAGGACTTTGCGATGGCGTTTGGCTCCTCCTTTTCGGAGGCCTTTTCCTCCCTTTCCACGTCCGGACATGTTGACAGTTGATTGAAGACTCACAAGTGAGATGGTTGAATGAGACTAGTTGCTGCCTTTTATACCTCTTGTGGTGGCGGAGGGCGGAGTCACATGCAACCCCTCTGCGGGGACACATTTGACACTCCGAGAGAAGCACCCTCTTCCATCTTTCCCCTTCTCCGTTAAGCCCCGCCCCTCTACCGCAGACTGTATATATTCCCTCCCCTTCTTCCATTCTCTTCACAGTCCCAATCGGATTCCAATTGAAATGGCTCGTACCAAGCAAACCGCCCGTAAATCGACCGGAGGAAAGGCTCCAAGAAAGCAGTTGGCTACCAAAGCCGCTCGCAAATCGGCCCCAGCCGTCGGAGGAGTCAAGAAGCCACATCGTTACCGTCCAGGAACCGTCGCTCTCCGTGAGATCAGACGTTACCAGAAATCGACTGAACTCCTCATCCGCAAGTTGCCATTCCAGCGACTCGTCCGTGAGATTGCTCAAGATTTCAAGACTGATCTTCGCTTCCAATCGTCCGCCGTCATGGCTCTTCAAGAGGCCGCCGAGGCTTATCTCGTCGGACTTTTCGAGGACACCAACTTGTGTGCCATCCACGCCAAGCGAGTCACCATCATGCCAAAGGACATCCAATTGGCCAGACGTATCCGAGGAGAGCGTGCTTAAATTTCTGATATTCAGTTGTTTGAGACCCGTTTCAATTCACAACCAACCTAACCGAACCCAACGGCCCTCTTTAGGGCCACAAATTGATATTTATCCTGAATACCTCATGTTTAATAAATAAATTATTTGTTGTTTTTTTTCAGAAATAATTCAAATCTGATTTCAAATGGGATACACTGAACACTTATTATAAGGAAAGCTGTTCTTGTTTCTTTTTTTTCATTTCAGAATCATATTCAAATTGGAAACTATACCAAAACAGTCGCTTCATTTCAAATGTCGATTTGTTTTATTCTTTTTCTGTTTACAGAGCCATTCTCATTCAGGTTTCAAATTGTGAACTTCAAATACTCAAATAGTCATTAAACAAGGTCAATTTATCCCCGATTGAATCTTCTCCATTATTCGGAACATTTTATCGGAAGGTCATATGTCTGTATTCCATTTTGGCGCCAAAATGTATTTGAAATTTGAATTTCAAACTACGAATGGACAGAAAAATGTGAATAGATTAGAAAGGGAAACTATCATTTGTTGACACAATTGATAAAGAAATAGAGTATCGTTACATTTGACTAGGCGCCAAAATTTTGAATTTGAAAAATAAAAATTTCAACACGAAACTTTTTGAATCTTTATTGTATAGAAATTAGGAGGTTTTAGGCTTCTGCTTCTGTTGTTCAACGTCTGTTCAACAGATAGCCCTTTAGATAATTTGCATAAAATTCCTGCTCATATTTCCTTGTTCAAATTCCCAGTGTCTCTCATTTTGAATTACTGTAGAGGTAGATTTATTTGCCTTCTGCTCAACAGATGGTTCCCAATGACGTGGCAAAGACAGAAGATTGATGACGTGTCCAACGGATTATGACGTCACAAAGGGTGCTAAAACAAAGAAGAGGTCGAGCAAACAGCTGGAGACTATTGTGACGTCATCGGAGAGATTTATACAGAGAAGGTGGAAGAGAGCTCGATATTCACGCAATGATACCTGGATAAAAATTTCTGAAAAACATTATAAAAGAAACAAAAATGATTTATTGAAAATAAACGGAATCAGAGGATTTTGAGATATTTGTGGCCCTAAAGAGGGCCGTTGGGTTCGGTTTGAATGATGGAGAAAGAGTGATCTATTCCTTATCTCCTCCAGTCTTCTTTGGAAGAAGAACGGCTTGGATGTTTGGAAGAACTCCTCCTTGGGCGATGGTGACTCCAGCCAACAGTTTGTTCAGCTCCTCGTCGTTGCGGACAGCGAGTTGAAGATGTCTCGGGGCGATTCTCGTCTTCTTGTTGTCACGGGCAGCGTTACCGGCCAACTCGAGAACCTCAGCGGCGAGGTATTCGAGAACGGCGGCCAAGTAGACTGGGGCTCCGGCTCCAACACGTTGAGCGTAGTTTCCTTTACGGAGAATACGATGAAGACGTCCGACTAGGGAATTGAAGCCCGGCTCTTGATGAGTCCGGCTCTTGAAGAGCGAGACTTGGCCTTTCCTCCGGTCTTTGCTTTTCCTCCCTTTCCGCGTCCAGACATGGTTGATGATGTAGTTGGTAGATGTAGAAACAATCTGAAGAGACCGTCACGAAGCCAAAGGACGGAAAGAAGAGAAAGCACTCCCGTAAAGAGTCCTACTCTGTGTACATCTACCGTGTACTCAAGCAGGTCCACCCTGACACCGGAGTCTCCTCCAAAGCCATGTCCATCATGAACTCGTTCGTCAACGACGTGTTCGAGCGCATCGCCGCTGAGGCCTCTCGTCTTGCCCACTACAACAAGAGATCGACCATCTCGTCCCGCGAAATTCAAACCGCCGTCCGTTTGATTCTTCCGGGAGAGCTCGCCAAGCACGCCGTCTCTGAGGGAACCAAGGCTGTCACCAAGTACACCTCCAGCAAGTAAGCTATTCAATAGATAGCTGAAAGCAAAAAACCGAACCCAACGGCCCTCTTTAGGGCCACAAATATTCCAAAATGATCCAGAATTTATTGTGAATAAATATAATAAATGTATTTTTATGTTCTGTTCGATATTTTTAATGCCGTCTAGTATAATAAGTTCATCTTGTTCTATTTGAAATCTCCGGAGTTCTCCCAGTTTCTAACCGATTTCCGTATATTTTAAGACTAAGTGTTCAGTCCATACCGTGTAATGTATTGGAAAATGAGCCAATATTTCGAAAATGTTGCAGTTACCGTCAACCATCAATAACAGAAAGTAATCATGTTTCGAAACCTAATGAAAGCGAAGAAATAGAAATAACTTCTTTCTCAACATCATTTTTCCAACATTCCCTTTCCAAAAGTTCAATGATTCATCTCTCTTCTTACGGTAGATGTTTGAATTCTAAAAACCCCTCCCCGAGATTCCCAGGCTCATAAAAATCGTGTCCCCCTAATCGAATTATCATCGCCCAAGGTAAGGATTGGATTTTGGTTGGATTAAATCCTCTTTTCAGCAACCACCCAAGACTGTAATCTTTACTCAACCATGATTATCCAAGTCCAATTGCCGAATGAAAACATTTCGTATTGGAATCTCCTTGGTAACTGAGTAGAAATACTTCAAATGGAATAATATATTTATCTAACAGAGACTATCGAGATGAAGCCGTATGAAGTTGGAAAGTTAGTCTTCATGAAACCTGATCCAGGGACCAATTTGGCCGTCATAAGTGTGAACACAGCTTCATTGAAAGTGTCTGTTGATAATCATGGGGGCCATGATACTATCAATTATATTGGTGAGGCAGAACACAGAAAAAAAGTAATCTATGGATTTAATTTCAGCTCAAGGATCGTGTTCGGATGATGTCCAAACTCTGAAAATTCGAATCACAAGACAATCAGAAACTCAAATATACGAACGCGATCTGAAGTATGTAGTCAGATGCCAACCAATAGATCAATCGGTGAGAAACATTGAAAGTTCTCTTTCATGGGGAATACCTATTTCAGAATCGTCATGTGGGACCTCTCGAGTGGTTATATGGTGATATATGCACAAATCCACGTGTTTCTGATGTGAACGACAAAGTCTGTGTGTCGCTTAGCTCGGAAAAACAACTCGGCCCATTTAAATTCCCATCAGGATCACATGAAATAATGATGTGTCTGGTCGAAGGACACCAGAAGGAAGAACTTCTGGGGAACACCACCGGTTATCGTGTTTTGGGCCAGGAAGAAATTGCAAGAAACAATAATTTGTCGTTGATTCGTGTGGATTTCGAGACATTGAAGCCTGGAATAGTCAACGTAGTTAACCCAATTACAAGAAGAAGAGATGGAACCACTTTCACCAGGAGCAGCACAATTACGATTGTTCCGGGATTCTTTGATTATTGGAAATCATCGAAATGGAGTTCAATTTTGGAGAATCAAACGTCAATCAACCTATATTCATTGTTCAACGTATTCATCTATTACCCGGAAAGCGGAAGAATGGATCCAGTCGAGTACACGACTACTTTTGGTCAATTCAAACTGGAAAGAAAACGGAATGAAGATTGTGAGCTGGTTCTTGTGGTTCAAGGCAATTGTTGTCCAAGACAATCCGCTTCGTGAGCTCTTTGATTTTCAAACAAGTTCTTATGTTTTCTTTTTTCAGGGTTCACGGACAAAGTTCCCAAACTGGCGGAATATACGAAGGATGGACTGGACAAATGAACAACGCGTTCTTCAGAATTCCATTCAGTTCCATTCAAAAACAACTCGACTTCGAACAATTCAAATTTGTCATCGCAGGCACGTATAACTATACTATTGACATTTCGGCAGTCAATGAGTTTCCATCGGGATCTTCACCTATCGATGGCATTACCGATGGGACTACAGCTGAACCGAGTTATGAAACAACCGGCTATTATATTTCATGATCGATTTTCGTGAATTTTGAATAAATTTAAGCATTCCAATTTTGTTTTTAGTCTGAAAACTGAAAAGTTGCAGAAATGAAAGGTGTTCTTGGTAGATTGGCTGTAACTTGGCTCAAAACGATCGAATCGTTTCCAATTTTTCATTAGAATAAATTTCGGAACTGGTAAAAACTTAACCCTCGGCCGAGTTATAAAAAAAATTTTAAAAAAAAATGAAAAGAAATGATCCAAACACTAGCTACGATCGAATTGTTAAAGTCTCAAAATCCGAAAAGTTGTTTAGAAGAATAAGAAAGCGGAAACTTAGTCTAACCCTGATAACAAGAAACACAGAATAGAAGTTTCGAAATATTATATTAGGTTGGATCGAAATTATTGTACCACTTTCCAATATACTTTCGGTTCTAAATTTCTTTTTATGTTTCTAATATCAGTCAACTTATTATGCACCATCATTATCGGCAAGGGGTTGCCAACAAATAGGAAGCTGTTTGATTCCTATTCGGTAGAAGTCTTGCGGCTCACAATCGAAAAAAGACCACAACTCGGTTTTGGGGTCGTCATGATTATGCAATTCCCTTTCATCGAGGAAGTGAATCAAAGATTAAAATAAGTTAAAATCAGAAAGGAAAATGTTTGGAGAGTACTGTGGATAGGATAAAGTCGTCCAGCCTAGCTTTGGAATATTCTGACGACTCACTTTCACGACATGTGGTCGAGCGGTGTCGTGGAGTTAGGAAACTCAATCTATTTTTTCTTTGATTTTCTCAACTACGGGGTTAATTGTTTGCAGTGGGGTCGGCTGGGACTGTTGTATCAGTTGGTAGACGTTTTCAATGAACCGGTCCTTCCACGCCCCACCAGATGCACAGAAGTAGCTTTCCGGGTGTAACTCTCTTTTGGTGTCGGAACTCCAGAATCACCGGGTTTCAGCCATTGACATCTATGATAATAGTTGACATAGAGTGTCCACTTATTATCCCCGTAATCACATTAAGAATATTTGCTGCCTTCCTTCTGTACGACAAAGAAGACGATACGGCATCCTCTCTCATCACTGGCTGTGGAGCCAACAGAAGTGATGGCAGCTAATTTGACATTTTACAAGAGAACCGAAACTCGTGAAGTTAATTTTTAGGCATAGTTTGATAGTACTTAAGCTTGTTCACATAATCCTCAATTAATTGTCTAGGGTGCTCATCAGCCAGAGCCAATACATCGCTTTCAACTGACAGCGTCAGTAGATTACTATAGGAAAATCATTCGAGTCTGGTTCTGTAATCTTGCGAGGTGGAAACCTATTAATAACTGTTTTTCTATTAACAGTATTGGAACCTCAAAATATATTAAAAAGATTCTCATTATGTCCTCGCAAAGAGTGAAATAGCGCTTGTTCAAAAAAAGCAATATAAATTGCCCTCACGTTAGTAGAGCTAGTAGGCCGCTTGAAACTGTCATTGAGCTAAGATTTCATATATGTGTAACCTGTACACTGCCCCTCATATACCCCAAATATAAAGTCATTCGAAAGCTTCTCGAAGTTCCTAGGCAGAAAAGAAAAAGTGGTACAATTATTTCGATCCGACCTAATACAAACAAACTTTGAAGTACCAGTATAAAATGTTTACGTTTCCGGCTTATTTCCAGTATGTTATCAGTTCTCTTAAAGTTGTTTTTGTTATTCGAACTCATTCGGTTTTCACGAACGCGTTTCTTCCACTTTACTATTTTCACCAGTTGAATTGTGATGACCGTTCTATGGAACAAGTGAGTTTTTCTTCTTGTACTCCTGAGCTTCAGTGACTTTTCAGCTTCCTACACCACTTATCCCCTTTTCTATTCGTCATCTACACACTTGTCTGGACTCTAATCTGCATGATTGTTGAGTTCAGTCCGACGTTTCGATCCACGGAGTTCTGGTTTTCTTATAGCATTTTTGGATGTTATAACCTCTCGGTTTCTATTTTATTTTATGCTATTGTTGGATTTACTTCGTGGAAAAAGAGAACGGTAAGAATAGTTTTTAATTATTTAAAATAGGTCTAATCAAAAATTCAGAGTCAAGACTCTGATGTTGTTGGGATAGGTGCTACTGTATTTTTCTTAAGGCTGGGAGCGTTATGTAAGTTGCTACTAAGGTAGCTTAACCCAAAAAATTTCCAGTTTTCTGTACTGGAGCCATCGTCCTTTGGAGCACCGAGTTCTTCCTTTCTTTCGCCGAAAACCAGCGTCCATGGTTATGCATCCTTCGGACTTGCCTCTACATCACCTTCCACGCATCCCAGCTAGTTTTCATCGTTAGAAGCAATCAAATCAAATTTCATTGTCATCGGCTGATCGTTTATTTTGGACTAGCTCACGGTATCGCCGTGAACCTTTGGGTTTGGATGTCTTTGTGCATCGCCAAGTCGAATATCGGGAAAAATGGGCCGTTGGATTACAATGTGACGTATGACGCTAATGATTGGGTGTTGCAGTCACTAGAAGCATCTGATGCGGTCCCTCTTGTATTCGAAGTGAGAAAGATTAGCTCTCTTGTAGAAGAGGGGTCCCCTAAAAATAGGGGTCCCTCCAACCTTCATCAGAAAAAGAGGGGTCCCTTCAGTCTTCATAAGCTCAAAAATATATAAGGAAGCCTATTTTTTATATGAAGCCTGAAGGGACTCCTATTTTTTTGAATGGACCTCTGTTTTTTTTACTCAGGTTGAAGGGACGACGGTTTTACGAAGGGAGGGAAAAAAGCGGTAAAAACTTTTTTTCAGAAATACGGTTACGAACTCCGATCTGTCAAGTTATTCGGGAGCACTGCCATCACCTTTCTCACAGGGAACGTGGAGTTCTGCCTAGTATCCGCTCAAGTTCTCCTCGGACTATTCTACACGACAGCTTGGAATAAGAGACATATTGGTCACCACAATGCCCAATACATTAGATTCAATTATAAAGGGACTGAAATCGGAAACGCTCTCAGCTACATCCTTCTTGTCCTTTTCATATTGAGTATCGTTTTCGGAAGAATACTCCGAAACAGTAATCATCCGGAAGTCGCTGGAAACCTCAACGGCGTCTTTGAATTATCGTATTACTCTATTTCCATAATCGCTTGTATCATTGTATTTAAATGTCTTTTCGATCATATTGTTCGGAATCAAGCCTACCGTACCCCTGAGAATCGAGATGCAATGCCCCACGAGAAAACTCTCAATGCCATTTTTCTGTTGATTGGAGCATCTGGAGAAGTAATTTACTGTTTTATGGGTCTCCTAGGAGTCATTCGGGGAGACACTCTGTCAGACTCCAAAGGACTCGTTTTGGCCACTTTTATAGTTCGTGCCCTTGAAGTTATAATTCAGGCACTGCTTCTGATGTATCTTCTGAACAAGGGGAGCAGCATTGAGCCATGTGACACCTTCGGGAAGCAATCCATCACTTTTTTGATCGCTTTGAACCTGATACTTTTCGGATTTCATACTTTTGAAGGTATCCAGATAGTCGAGTTAATCAAAATAAATTGTCTTTCAGGATCCATCCGCTCATTTGGTCTTCCATCAAAAATCGATCCTACTAGTAAAGTATTCCTCAAAATCAGTGCTCCCTTGGTCGTATTCTTCAGGTTTCATTGCTCAGTTTGCTTCGCAGAAATCTGGAAAATCGCTTTTCACGATTCGGGGACCTCTTCTGAAGGATCGGAAGCATCCATCGCTGTTTATGATGACACTCCGGGGGTTACTGGTACATCAACGCTGTCTTCAAACGCTCCGGATACAGTAATAGACTCTTCTTCAACGGTGATTCTCATTCCTGAGCAAGTTGATGTCGATCACGGGTATTCAGATTTTCGAGATGTTTTACAAATTCCTTTATGAATAAAATACATATAAGAAAAATTGAGCTCATTTTTCAGTTTTAGAGAGGCGCTTAAGCTTTTACCATGTTGCTAATGTTAATTCGGGCTACCAAATAGGTTTTGAAATAGCCCTGATTAGTCTTTGAGCCCGGAAATTGGGTTTCCAGGACATCTAGACACACGGACATCCAGACAGACTGCTCAGACCTGCTCGATTTCACAACCTTTTTTCACAGATTTTTCACAGATTTTTCACAGATTTTTCACAGATTTTTCACCGATTTTTCACCGATTTTTCACCGATTTTTCATCGATTTTTCACAGATTTTTCACAGACTTCGCAGCCTCCAGGTACAATGTACACCCACTCTCGCCCATGTTCCATCGCCCACAATCCACTTATCTCCCCCCTCCCCGCTTCACAGAATCCAGTTACTCATCAGTAGTTGCTCAGAGTAAATTTCTCAACCTTTAGCCCCGCCGCGCCATTTTGTCTCGTCGGCCGACTCTTGACTTCTAAAAACCGTTTTGGTTTCTTTTTTGTTTCGAAACAGTATACATTCCATTGCAGAAGGGAAGTGATAGAGAGTGAGACCACAATGATTTTGATACGTCAATGTCAACTGTGATTAGCCGAGAGAGCGGGGAGACGCAGAGGCCCATATCAATTTCCGATATGTATATCAAGGGCTCCCGTCGGAGGGGCCGCCGCATTGTTTGCTGATACCTCTCTCTTCCCCTCCTCATCAGCAGGTCTTTAGAGGAAAAGGGGGCGGGCGGAACCGGAAAACGGGCTACGGAAAAGGGAAACAGCCTCAAATCCGGGTTTAGCCTTCCTTTTGTTCACTCTCGGACAATTTCGAAAAGATAAGAGCTTCATTTTTCACAACGCTTTAGCAAGAAGAAGACGAAAATACAATGTATGTACAACGAAACTCATCGGGGGGTGGAGGAGGAGGGGGAAGTTAAAATAATAAAATTATTAAATAAATCAGCAAAAAGAGAATATCCTAAACGACAAGACTAAGATGGGGGGACTAACCGGGGAAAAAACAGAAAACACCAATACATTCGAAGAAAGAAAGTCGGAAGGGGGGAATGAAATGGAAACGAAGAAGATTATGAAAGGCGCGCACAAAACTGGGTAAAAGTACAGACACAAAATGGGACAAAATGATAAGGTATAAAACGGATTAGGCGACTCCCAACGATCCCGTCGATCGGCGGCGCAGTCGAAGCAGATCGTCAGTCTTCACGTCGAGCGTCTCTGTGCCCTCACTGCTCACGTTCTCCTTCTCGTCGGGTCGGTGCCAGGCGGCGGTTCTGAAATGGGCCGGTTTGATTTGTGAACTATTCTTGTGGACTCTCACCTATAAACTTTAGTGTGTACCAGATGACCCATTTTATCGTAGACAAAAGTCTCCTCAAAAATCTGTCTATACCAGTACTCCTCTGTCGTCTCGGGCGTCCTATCTGGGAATCGTTGGGCACGGTTCTCGTACAAATCCTTTGGGATCAGCTTATCACAATGCTCGGCGAGAATATCACCCAAATCGGTTTTCCCGAGCGCCTCGGCGAATCCCTCCTTACTTCTCCATAGAACCTCATCCGGGAGCCACCCCTCAAAAGCGCTTCTCAAAAGGTGCTTCTCCATTTTCATTGGAACCAATTTATAAGTTGGCGGCAAACGGCTCACTAAATCAATGAAGCGTTTGTCGAGGAAAGGAACACGAATTTCCAGGCCGTGGCAGGAAGTAGAACGATCACAACGGAGGACATCGTACTGATGAAGATGATGCATTCGACGAAGGATTTCTTTGTGGAGGTGAAGAGCATTCGGTGCTCTTTGCATGTAAGCATAACTTCCGAACAGTTCATCTGCTCCCTCCCCAGACAACAATACTTTGACATCAGAGCTCTTAGAAATGTGTTGGCAAAGGAGATAGTGGGCGATTCCGCATCGGATGATCAGGGGGTCAAATGTTTCCAGAGCGAATACCACTTCTGAAAAGAGCAAATAAAGGAGGGTTGGGTGAGTAAATAGTCTACCTGGAATTATATCAATACACTGTTGTGGCGTGATCACGAGCACTTCATGTGGAATTTTCAGATAGTCGGCGACGCGTTTCGCGTTTTCGAGGTCTGGAGAGTCCTCGAACCCGACGGAGAACGCGATTGGCTTCTGTTTCAAGAATCGGGTGGCAATGGAAGCGATAAGGGAAGAGTCGAGTCCCCCGGAAAGCATAAACCCGAAGTTTCTATTTCCCATAAGCCGTTTTTCGACAGACTTGACAAGAATGTCTCTGACCATGGTTTGAGTGCATTCAACACTCAAAAATCGATCGGCAATACTTGGAACACTGTAATATTGTTGTGGTTGAACAGGACGAGTTGGCGACGAAAGACTGATCGTCGCACAGCATCCCGGTGGAAAGTATTCGACTCTCTCGCACAATTCCTCAATACACTTGACTTCGGATCCAATGAGAAGTGAACCTGAAAATGACGTCTTTTGTTTGAAAAGTGGTGTTGACTGGAAGAATCATCTTTTGTTTGATTTTGAGTCAAGACAGACTGGATTCCTCTCTCTCTCTACTCACCATTCGAATTGTATCCATAGAAAAGTGGTCTGACTCCAATCGGATCTCTTCCGATGTAGACGTTCTTTGCGTCGGCCATAATGAACGCGAAGACTCCGTCCAACGAGGCGCAGGTCTCCTTCAGGTCTTCGTCTACAAGTGTTTTGTTTTTTGTTTTCTGTTTTTCATTGAACTCTAGATCAAACAAAAGAACGTACTGTGCTTTACGAATGACGTAATGATGGCTGCACAATCGCTTCCACCGTTCTTCAACGTCAGTTCGTTGTCGATCTGCAAAAGAAAGGTCTAGAAGAGTTCACCGGGGGATCAAATCAAAAGTTGAAAAGTCTGATTACCTTCAGCGACTGATGGTTGTAGATTTCGCCGTTGCAAACGACAGACAAACCGCCGCCGACAATTGGTTGGGCACTCGGAGTATCTCCGGGCTATAAAAAAATGATTGGCTAGAGAGAGAGACTAGAGAGATGGGCTTACCATGACGATGGCAAGACGATGGAAACCAAGATGAACCATAGGTTGAACCTCTTCAAGAACGGTGAGGTCTGGACCGCGTCCGACGATTTTCATGAATGCATCCTGCTGTTGTGGGGTGACTTGCTCGCCAATAATGGCCCAAATGCCGCACATGACAGTAGGATGGATAAACGGGAGGATAAATGGACCAGAAGGGTGTTCTCTCGGAGAGGAGCTCCGAGGTGGGGGGTCGAGAGAGAGGGAGAGAGAGAGAAGGTTCTGCAAAAAGGTATAGATGCACACGTGAAATTAAAGGCAAGGGGGCTTGATAGGAAAATGAAGTGCACTGACGGTCGGCGGTGCGGAGCCAGATAGGCTTATAAGAGTGCGCGCGGAAAGGTGGAGTCTGTGTCTCTCTCGGGGAAAAAGAAGGACTAGTTGGCTGGGAGAGGCTGATAACCCAAAGGAGAGAGAGAGACGTTGATCTTCAGAAGAGCGCGCGAGGCGACGAGAGAGAGACAAAACCATCTCCCATGGGCGAGATAATGACCCGACTGCTGATGGGGAGAGGTCATGGAACAGGAGCACAGCGCCCCGGCGCCACCACCGCGCACAGGATCCCTCTACTCCCCGCCTCTCTCTAGACGTTTCTCTTCCTCTCTCTCTCTCCCACGGGCTCGATGATGATGATGATGGCAGAGAGCGAGCACGCCGAGAGGTGACTCCGCCCTCCGACCTCTTACGGAAGCTTTCTCTCTCTCTCTCGCGGCCGTGTTTGAATCAAAAGGAGGCGGAAAAGATGCGAGAGCGAATGATTCTTTTTCTACGGGGGAATGTTGGACGATAGACTGATGGAACGTCGGAGACGCCGCCTGTTTTCTTGCTTTTTGAAAAAGGGAGCAAAAGAAGAGAAAAGAAGCATCCCCTCCTCCCACCCTCGGATCCTTGGGAGGTTGTTGCCAGCGGGCGCCGTCATATACCAGCTTGCGTACTCTTGCGTGTGTCCGAGACATTTCGGCTCCCCAAAGAGCTCAATTACTATTCTCACACTATACTTTTAGACCCTGACTACACATCAATTCCAGCCTCTCCTTGCACACAATCATGATGCATAAAGATACAGGTTAGTCTGTTTGCACTTGACTTTTTGGTGGCTGCTGCTCCCCTCCTCGTGAATGTTTAATGAGATCATCTCGTCGCCCGTGCGGCAAAAAACTCTCACGCGATACGTGTGTCTTCCACCGGAAAACCGGACCCAAGTCAAACTTTGTGACAAGTTAAAAGGCAAGTCACAGTTAGGCTGCACCCGATGTCTGGTGGTGGGGAAGGATCAGAGGGAGAGAGGGGGGAGTTTAGGAAAATGATTCCAAGACAGGAATTGACCTCTCGGGTTCCACTTGAACGCATTTCGCACCTATAGGGAAGATAGCTGACCCCACACTATCTAGGAATTTTGTTTTGTGATTTTCCTTTTGCTTTGTTTTTTGACTCCAGAAAACCCACACATATATTTGCTTACAGGTAGGTATTTGGTCTATACTTTTTGCTTATTGCTTGCAAAACAAAAGTATTTGTTCATGTGTTCGTTATTTAGAGCAAATATCTTCTTCGTACCTCCCCCATCATCTAGATACTCTTTGGAACAAGACTCGTTGTAATTTTCATCAGAAGAAGCAGAAGAAGAAGACGAACAATTGGTTGAAGTAGAATGTCTTTTTGAGATAACGACACTATAGATACCTCGTTAAATCCCGACGAATAGCTGAGTTTAAAATGGGGTCCACACACTCCCATTCGATTCGTTTTAATGATGAGGTGTATAGATAAGATGGGACGAACTTTTGGATGGTGCAACATCTTTTTTTCTGATTCTAGACCATTTTCTTTCGCAATGTCTCTCACCTAGCCCAAAAAACAATACGAGACGGTGCGGAGCCTCTCGCGACGGCCGAGCACACACACACATACGGTGTTCAGAAAAGGAATGAGGAAAGAAAAAAAGCGATGATGCTGCTGCACAACACACTTCCCCCTCCTTGAAACCCGATTTCCGTATACGGCATCTCCTCACCACCACCTGAGCAAAGGAAGCGCACCATGTGATGCGTCGGCTTTTCTTTTGAGACGTCACTTCCTAAAATGGGGAAAAAAGTGTGGAGCGTCATTGGGTTCTTGGGAGGGTGGTTTCGCAACTAAGGAATTCGTGGATTCGGTAAATAGGCGATCTGAGGAATCGGTTACGAAATTGGAATTTCGGATGGGTGGGGTGACTAAGTGGGGTCAGAGAATCAGAGCAAACAAGGTCTGATTTTCAAAGAGCATAAGCAGATGTCTAGGGATGTCTAGGATAGATTTTGTAAAGCGTTGAGACCATCTAAACGGCAGGCCTAAGCCTAAGCAGGCCTAAGCCTAAGCAGGCCTAAGCCTAAGCAAGCCTAAGCCTAAGCAGGCCTAAGCCTAAGCAGGCCTAAGCCTAAGTAGGCCTAAGCCTAAGCAAGCCTAAGCCTAAGCAGGCCTAAGCCTAAGCAGGCCTAAGCCTCACGGACAACTTGAATAGGTCCGGACTCCCTACAGGACTAGCGGATTTAGCCAAACTCAAGGTACTGTGGGTAGCTCTTTCTATATGACCTAGAGTTCCCCAGAAATTCTAGTTCTGACCAAGGATACTGTAATTCTTGCATCATCATGCGTGCTCCAATCCTACGTGACACATTAGGTATCCAGCACAAAGAACACCGTGCAAAAACTTTCCACATTTCCAAACTATCAGTTACTATCTCTCCCTTTTCTCTCTTGATCTATTTACAATTCTCTTTAGACCTTCTCAACTCTTCTAAAGAACGTGTGCAAAACTGATCCCTGTACTTTCCCTCCCCACCTTACGGAGGTCCTTCTTCTTCTGTGTCGGCTTCCGATAATAAACTGAACAAACATGTTGTGAAACACGAGATAGAAAAAGTTGTAAGGCGAAACGTGCGCAAGGGGTTCTTGAGCTGTGATAGGACTAAGTGATACACGGATTTGGTGTGAGTACTACTCCTCCCCATTGTTTTTCCGCGAGTAAATGTATAAAAGGAGAAGCGGAACCTCTATGGGAGACATTATTTACTACTGTACCCGAGAGTAGCCGGTGGACAAAATGGTGGTGCTCACAAAAAACACAGTGAAAATCAACTATGAATCCAAATCGCCAGGTATGAAGACGCCGATCATAAACTTCTAAATCCCAGATTATCCCTAGTCCGCTAAGACGTTCTTAGTCTCACTAGATTTCTGATTTCCCTCGGCTCAATAATTCTGGAGCCCCCCAAATCAACTGATATCAGGTCTGGTGCTGTCAAAACGAAATACAGCTTCTTCTACTCCTCCTGTGTGTGTTTAGGAGAGACAGACCGTGGCATTTCCGCAAAATATGCGCGAAAAACTTTTTTGACGCGTGTGTGGAGTCCGCGCGGCGCCTGGACTGTCCTCTCTGATCACTATGTGCCATTCACACTCACCTCTTTGCGCTTTCGAACGCTTCTTCTTGTCCCTAAGGTTTTTAGAGTTGGTATACTGTAGTTTAGGACGGGCTACAGTGTTTTAGGGTTAGCTTAGAATAATGGAAATTAAAAATTAGCAGAGTTAGGAAAAACTAAAGAAAACTGAGAATACTACTGTATTATATATCAACCCTAGGTTAACGGAAAACAAGATTATTACTAGAAAACTAGCTCTTTGATGATGACAAAAACTGGGATCACACATCTAACTTAGTCACAAATATGACTGCAAGTTCTAAAACAGTCTTGCAGAGAGCATAGACTACTGATTCCTGCCAACAACTTGTTTCTGATGAAATCCAAACCGGCGCTTGTTAACCTCTCCCCCCTCAGAGGTTAACATCGTTTTTGTCTTTCCATCTCCCCCACCCGCCTCGATTTCTTTTCCGCACCTCTCTCGTGTACCGCACATATCGTTCCGCGGGGAGAGCTCTCTCTCACACACGCACACAGTATACTACTGATGCAGGGGTGCTGATCCACGATTTAGACGACGAGACGAAGCACACACTCGGGGTGTACTTTTTCCCTTTCTAAATTTCCCTCTCTCTTCGTCTCCCAGTAATCCGGGCGCCCGTTTTTTCGCCCTTGGATGCCAATTTCCGGTTACCAGAGGTGTACCTTCTCCGGCACACTCTCACACAGTAGGAGGCTGCGCCCCCCTCACCGGCAAACAACTGGCATATAAAATGATAAGCGACCGTTGAGCATTACTACTACTTTTCGAAACCTTTCCAACAACTCTCTATTTCCAAAAACTTTCAGATCAGTTACTGCGATCAATGTCATCAGTACATCCGATCAGCGATGGCATTCCTTCACAGCAACGACCTCTCAACTATCGGTGGTTTCCGTCGTGGAGATTTATGACATCGATCATGTTGTGCTTTTGTTTTGGATGGTAAGCAACTTTCGAAATTCTCAGAACCAGTATCTCGGTAACCAGTAACTTTCAGCGTCCATCTAATGAACAGCAACATGGGAATGGCTATCGTCTGCATGGTGAACTCATCAGTTACCTACGACAACGAAACCTATCCCGAGAACGCGGCACCGCTTCTCGACTGGTCTTCCGATGAGCAAGGATACATCTTCTCAGCATTTAACGCCGGTCTACTTGTCATGCTGTTCACCGGTGGAATGGCCGACAAGTTCAATGCCAAGTACATGATCTTAGTCAGTGTTGCCATCGCTTCTCTAGCCAATCTGACCCTCCCATACATGGCGCCGATCAGCGTCTATTGGGCGATATTCAGTCGGTTCCTAGTCGGATTCGCTGATGCGTTGCTTCAACCTGCTATGAATTCTCTTATCACTAGATGGTTCCCAACGTCTGAAAGAAGTTATGCTCTTGGATTAGCCACCGGAGGAAGACAAATCGGAACTCTCATCATTATCCCAGCGGCTGGAGCTCTGTGCTCTCAAACCGAAATCTTCGGTGGATGGCCATCAATCTTCTATCTTTCTGGCTTCATCGGAATTATTTTCATCTTCTCCTACATCTTCCTTGGGGCCGATAAGCCATCAAAACAGACTTGTATCACTGATAATGAATTGAAATTCATCACAATCGCCAACCAATCCGAGGATGTCGGAAAGAAAAGAACCGAGAGAAAGGTTCCATGGAAGAACATTCTCACTTCTGGAGCCGTCTGGGCCTCTGTCATCTCTCTAGTCTGCCACGAGTTCCCATTGATGACCTTGATCATGTTCTTGCCTTCCTATCTCCACGACGTTCATCACTACCATTCCACAGAGAACGGTATCCTCTCCGCTCTCCCAACTGTCTCCCTCTGGTTCGCTAAGATCGGATCTTCCTACCTGAACACATGGCTTCAACAGAATACCACTTGGAAGAAAGACACCATCTGCAAAGTTCTCAACTCAATCGGATCCATCGGCCTTGGAGTTTTCCTTCTCGCTGCCACATTCCTCGACAAATCACATGCCTGGATGGCGGTCCTCTTCCTCTGCCTTAGTATGGCTTCTGCTGGTCTTCACACCCCTGGATGCCAACTCGCTCTTGTCTCCGTCGCTCCCGCCTACTCTGGAGCTGTCACCGGATTCACATTCTTCTTCGTCGCCGTCTCCGGAATCATCCATCCAATCCTCACCAAAATGATCGTGAAAGATCGGACTGCCGCCGAATGGAACCTCGTTTTCTACATCTCCACAGTCATTGCCATCTTCCCAATCATCATTTTCAATGTCTGGGGATCCACTGAGGTATTGTAACCTAAATATATCAATTATAATCCAAAATATATCCAGGTTCAATGGTGGGCGAAGAGCAAAGCCTCAATGCAACAGAATCCGAACAACAAGAAGATGTCGAAGGCGTCGAAAGGATCGACGTCGACACCAAGTATTGACAGTATCGATATGGCCTAAAATGACATTCATCCGATGATCGTCCTCTTGCCCATCATTCCATTCTCTCAACACTTGTTTTGCAGGTCTATTTCTGAAACTTGTCTGATCTCTCAGCCCCCCTTTTCCCCCGTTCATATTTCTTTCGTACCCCTTGTGTCTTTTCTTGCGGGTTTCTCTCCCAGTCTCCGGCGCTCAATCTGCTTCTTTTTTTATGTTTTTTTCGTCAATTTAATAATGAATATTGGTCTGTTAAGTTTTTTGTATATTTGAAATAGGTAGTAGTTTTGTTATCCAGCCAACAGGCGCCTGACAAAGTTAGCACGCTAGACAGCCCGGTAAGCCCTCAACATTTGGTTCGGTTTGAGTTCGGTAGCGTTTTTACTGGTTGAAAAGTTCAAGAACTTTTTTTTCTTCTAAAAATTGATTGCTCATGTTTAAATGTGTCACGTGGCGTTTTGCAGTTCCCAAAAAAATTTTGGCCCACATTCCCGAGTTTAGGCCAACTTTCCTATTTTCACTTTATAAGCCATCATTAGATTTTTCATTCAGAACATCAGTTACCCTTCTGAAATTGAAGCATTGTCACTATGAAATCCCCAGATCTCTGTTTCATCTCTTTCCAAAAATAAAATGATCGAAAACTTTACCTGAACAGCTTTTACTTAGCCCCTTTTAACCCCTTCCCTATCCGCCAACCAATTCTCCACCTGTTTGTTGTTTAGAAAGTCCCCAGAGTGACGTGATTACAAAGCCATTAGCAATGAGGACGAAAAGTACTTAAAACCCGAAGACAAGCCAATCTCCCAGTGTGCGCAACTAAAAGGATCCCCCTTGAGATTTCGAAATCTCCTCCAAAACTCGTATGTTTCCAAAACTCGCCCCTTTTTGCAGTTTGTTTTTGGGTCTCTCCCTTGTCTTCTTAATTCTTTCTTTTCCAATTCAAAGACCATCTTTTTGAAATGTGGCTCATTTATTGTGTGAAGTCTTGTGTGGTCATCAAAATGAGCGGGGAGGGTTCACACATTGGCAGTTTATGAGCCAAGGAGAAAAATGGAAGAAGAAAGAGAAAAAAGGGCGTAATTTGATCAGGGCTTTTGGGGAGCGAGAGGAAAAGAGCGCCCCCTAGAGAACCGACTGAGATTTGAAACGAATACTTGTACCTTTTTAAAATGAGTTGTCCCCGATGGCCTAGAAATCCTCCCGCAACAGTTGTTCCTTCCCGCATCCTCTCTTCCTCCGTCTCTCTCACCCTCTCTCTCACTCTCCTTCATCTTTCTTAATTTCCAGAGGCTCTCCTCATGTCGTTACGATGATCCCCATTCTACTGCAACTTCTTCTTTTTCTTATCACCCCATCAAATGGGTCGCCAGCAGAAGTTCGTCTTCTCAATGACCTTATGTCGGGATACGTTCGGGAGGAGCGGCCCATTTTAGACAGCTCGAAACCCCTTAAAGTGATGTTAGGAGTGTTTTTACAGCAGATTATTAATTTGGTGAGTGTGACAAGTGGGGCTTAAAGGTGGACTGAAGTGGAACTCAATAATTTGAAATTAGATGTAGTTTTTCATTCTGAACACTTTTTCTGTTGACAACTTTTTCTGAAAAAGCCTCTAAATGCCTTAAAACCCCAGTTGAAATGCGAAGGTTTGATTATTATGGAAGAGTTTTTGCAACTTCGGCCACGGGGTTTTGGGACGCCCCAGTTGCTATTTTTCTCATTTTTTTGAAGTTAATGAGAAGATATATTCAATAAAAATATAAAAGAAAAAACAAAAATAGCCATTGGGGCGTTCCAAAACCCCGTGGCCGAAGTTTCAAAAACTCTTCCATAAAAATCAAATGTTCGCATTTCAAGTCGGGTTTTGAGGCATTTAGAGGCATTTTCAGAGAAAGTTGTCAACAGAAAAAGTGTTCAAAATGAAAAACTACATCTAATTACAAATTATCAAATTCCAATTCCTCCTCTAACCTGATTTTTTCAGTCCGAAAAAGAAGAGCAGCTGGAAGTGAACGCGTGGCTCAAGTTCTCGTGGCGCGACGAGAATTTACGATGGGAGCCGACGGCATATGAGAACGTGACGGACTTACGCCATCCGCCGGATGCTCTATGGACTCCCGATATCCTTCTTTATAATAGGTGACTTCCCATAATCTTCTCAAAGAAGGAATCAAAGTTTTCAGCGTCGATTCGGAGTTTGATTCTTCGTATAAAGTGAATCTGGTGAACTATCACACCGGGTATATTAATTGGATGCCACCCGGTATTTTTAAAGTGTCGTGTAAATTAGACATCTACTGGTTTCCGTTCGATGAGCAGATTTGTTATTTTAAGGTGGGCTTGGTTTCTTTGGTATAACTTGCTTGTTCTTAAAGATATCAAAAAGTGGTCAACTAACGAAATATTGCTCAGATTAAGTTGAACATTTTATTAGTTGACAATTTTTTTGTATCTCTGCCGGGAAGTGAGTTACTGTAAAAAGAATGTTGCAGTTCGGGTCGTGGACCTATACTCGGGACAAAATCGAATTGGAAAAGGGGGATTTCGATTTCTCGGAGTTCATTCCAAACGGAGAGTGGATTATAATAGGGAATCGAACGAATATCACTGTGAAACAGTATGAATGTTGTCCTGAGCAATATGAAGACATCACTTTTACACTTCATTTAAGGAGACGGACTTTGTAGGTGAACCCTGAATTTTTTTTTGATAATTATGAAGTTTAGGTACTATTCATTCAATCTGATTGCTCCGGTCTTGTTAACCATGATTCTGGTCATTCTCGGTTTCACAGTTTCCCCAGAGACCTGTGAGAAAGTTGGATTGCAGGTACAGTAACCCCTATTGTCAGAAATAACCACTTAATTTTAGATCTCTGTATCCCTTGCGATCTGTATCTTCCTGACTATCATGAGCGAGTTGACACCACAGACTTCTGAAGCCGTGCCTCTTCTTGGGGTCTTTTTCCATACCTGCAACTTCATTTCAGTTCTAGCCACTTCTTTTACTGTCTACGTCCAAAGTTTCCATTTCCGAAATCAGCATGTCCACGAGAGAATGGGTTTTTGGGTTGGATTATTTCCCTTTTCCTAGTTAACATTTTTGAGTTCAGATGAGATTCATCCTCTTGGAATGGTCTCCTTGGTTACTTCGAATGAAGATGCCGGATCGAGACAACAATATTCAAACTTTGAAAGACAGTTGGAAGGAAAGGAATCGGAGAGAGTCGATGGCGAGGACTGCTTTCGAGTATGCAGATGGCCCAGTCACCCAGATCCATTCGATGGGGATCATGCTAAAAGAAAACTTCGAAGAACTCATTTACCAGGTGAAACAGGAGAAAAAGGCAGATGACAAGGGCGTCGAGAGGTTACGGGTTCTACAAAAGATATACGATCATGTCAAGGTACAGTAGCCGGTCCCCCCCCCCCCCCTCCAAAAAAAAATCTTCCAGATGATCCGCGAACACGACGACGACAACGACGAGGACAGTCGTGTGGCTCTTGAATGGCGTTTTGCCGCCATTGTCGTCGATCGTTTATGTCTTTTGGCCTTCTCCATTCTCATTGTCATCGTTTCGATTGTCATCGCCTGGCGTGCACCGTATCTCTTTGCTTAAGACACTCAACACAATAAAAATCATTCCATTTCTTTTCTCTTTTTCAAAGCGAAATGAGGTCGTTTCGAGTGGGACTAATCCAAATGTTCTCACACTTTTTCTCTCTCAATTAATGCGTTTTCTGGCTTCTCAGTACAAATCGTTTTTGGAAATGGGTGCGAATTGGATGTGAGGGGAGGGAAGAGGAAGATGGATCGGGAAAGGTCATTAGGTGACAAATGAGCTGTACATATAACGGGGGAGTCGGAGAGAGGGTTAATGGGAGATTTATGGGGGCGCAGAGAGGGGGGGGGGGTACTGTGGGAGGTTGAGTGAGCGGCTGAAAGTCTGCAGGATCTAGACCTCGTTGGGCATCAACCCTCAAGGGTGCCAAAGGAGGTTCATACCTAGGGTCCTTTCAGGCCTCTTTAGGCTCCAGCTCTCTCTGGCCTCTTTAGGCTGCCTTGTTCCGCAGTTTTCCTAGATTTGACCCCAGTACCAAAAAAATAATTTTTAAGGTTGCGGTAAATCTGTCCGACCACTACCCCTCCCGACTAGTCAAGCAGGGTACCATAGGGGCCCATACCTAGGGCCCCAGCAGGCCTCTCTTGACTCCAGGCCTCCTTCATCTGCAGTTTTCCTACATTTGACCTCAGTAATGAAACTCCAATATTTTAAGAGTATTTTGAGGTTTTGAGCCGGCCATCAGCCCCATAGAGGGTACCATAGGGGTCCATACCTAGGCCTACTTAGGCTCAACTTCCTTGATCTGGAGTTTACCTAGATTTTTCACCAGCACCGAAAACTTTATTCTGAGCTTACCCCCCCCCCCCCCCTGGGTACCTTAGCCTAATAATCTCTGGGTACCTTAACCTCAAGCCCTGTCAACCTGAAAATAGCAGTACTTACCCGGACCCGAAAAATCACGATTTTTTTTTCGGAGGCCCATAAAAATGTCTTCTCCGCTATTTTCCAACCGTTTTTTGTACTTTCTCTTGACTAGATGTTTGATCCACCCTCAAACCTTTATCAGATCAAAGCGCATGTTTCCATTCATCTTTTTAGCCTCAACTCAGTTTCCTACCCAACCCTATCCCTTCAAATCAAATCTTCCTCTTCTTCTGACCTCATCTCTTCTTTTTTCGTCTTCCCACTCAATCTACCTTCTTTAAAAATTTGATTAGTGTCCTTGGAACGAGAAAGCTCGCCCCCTCGAATAAAAAAGTGGTGGCCAGTTTTGATAGATCGGTATTGCGAAGAGGGGGCCTAATTGAAAAAGGATGTTGTCAATCTTCACCAGAGCCCAAAAACCTTTTCCCTCTCAACTGCATTTCACTCATCATTATTATTATTATTCGTTGCGGAACGAAAGAACAAAAAGTCGAAGAAATGGATTTTATGGTCAAGTTTATGACTATAGAGTTCGGCATAAAAACTATGAGGAGGGACAAAAGAATGAGCGACTGGGATGGGGGCGGAGCCAAGAAGTAAATGACCGCATTTTCTCTGAAGTTCGACATTTTTAGTGTAAACATTAGGGAGATGAGCAGAGATCTTTTTTTGATTTTTTAGAAATCCCGGGAATTTTAAGGGTCGCCCCCCCCTCATCTAGAATTCTAATGTTTCATGGATCATGTGCGTCATAAGACGACAATAAAAAACTCATATAAGGGGTCTGGATCAAGTAGGTCAGGTTTTTCTAGCCCCTTTTCGGTACCCATCCAATAAACTATCTATAGTCCCCCCCCCCCCTAACCCATTTTAGCCCATTCTCTCCGCCCCTCCTTTTCTTTCTCTTTTCACTTATTTCGTGTGGTGCACAATCCGGGGAATTCGAACTAACCCTTTTCCTCCCCTCTCCCTTCCTCCTCCTCCTCTTCTCCTTCTTCTTGTCGTTGAGCTCATCCAATCCGTCGTTTTCTGCTTGTTTTTCCCACCGTCAATGTTTCTGAAGTCGTCGTCGTCTTCCTCCCCACCATCTTCAAAAAAGAAGAAGAAAATGAGCTTGTCTCCAAGTGCTCCTTCCTTTTTTCTCTTGGCTCCCCCCGAAAGTTTCTAGTTTTGCCGATGACGTTAAAGGTATGAAGAGGACCTCCGTTGAGATTTCGAAACGTCTCAGATTTCAACCGAAGAAGACTAAGTTTTGAGTTTTTTTCCCGAGGTACTGTAAATTTCTTGGATTTTTTTTTACTTTCTGGGCTTGGTAAGGTACTGTAGGTCTCTATTTTTATCCTGGGCTAATATATGACATCACTCCGTTTACTTTACCCTTGGGTGGTCACTTATCCCAAAGTGTCAAAGTCAACATTGACGTTATTAACTCCATTATTGAGCTCTATGGTGAATTTTTATTTTGGTAAGAAGTGGGCGGAGTCTAACCTCTAGCTAGCCGCATTTTTTGATCCAACTTCCCCCGGATACCTGACCACAAATTGTCTCAAATATCTTAGGTGATGAGTGTCGAAGTGAGAGCCCTGTCAAAACAAAACGTCTTGTTGTCACCCCAGTCTAATTCAGTGACACCCCCCCCCCCCCCCCGAAGGTTAGGACTGAGGTGATCAAAGGATAAAGTGTGAAATACCAAACCCACCGACATTTTTGATAGATTGGTTTGGCTTTCGGACTTTTTTGCTTCCATTGTGAACTTTGACGCATGATTTTTCGGTTCTAGAGTTTAATTTATTTGATTTGGGTAGGTTCCTTAGATAACGGATAATTTTCAGTTTATAGTCACAGAAAAGTTTTTAATAGGCAAATGTCCTGTACTCTAAGAACGAAGCCTACTTTTTTTGGCTCGGTTGTAGTATCACTGGCCGAAACATAACCAGCCAAAGAATTATCACCGGCGGAACATTGAAATAATACCGTTCGAAATACCACCAGCTGAAAATTTATGACCGGCCGAACTCTTGAATAACACCGGCCCAAAACCTGTTTTTTTTTTGGTTTAATTTTTCTCAGCCGGTAATTTTTCGGCCGGTTTAATTTTTCTCAGGTGGTAATTTTTCGGGCGGTTCAATTTTTTCTCAGCCGGTAATTTTTCGACCGGTTTAATTTTTCTCACAGCCGGTAATTTTTTGGCCGGTTTGATTTTTTTCAGCCGGTAATTTTTTTGCCGGTTTAATTTTTCTCGGCCGGTAATTTTTCGACCTGTTAAATTTGTCTCAGCCGGTAATTTTTCGACCGGTTTAATTTTTCTCAGCCGGTAATTTTTCGGCTGGTTTAATTTTTCTCAGCCGGTAATTTTTCGGCCGGTTTAATTTTTCTCAGACGGTAATTTTTCGACCGGTTTAATTTTTCTCAGCCGTTAATTTTTCGGCCTGTTTAATTTTTCACAGCCGGTAATTTTTCGGCCTGTTTAATTTTTCTCAGCCGGTAGTTTTTCGGCCGGTTTAATTTTTCTCAGCCGGTAGTTTTTTGGCCGGTCTAATTTTTCTCAGCCGGTATTTTTTCGACCGGTTAATTTTTTTCTACCGGTGATACTACAACCAAGCCTTTTTTCTCAGTCTAAAACTTCCTGGTTTTCTGTTCAAGTTAGCACAAAGAAAAAAATACTCCCCGGTTTCCCAAACACTTCCTATCGAAAATATAACCTATACTGTATAGGTTAACGACTAGAAACTCAAGAACCTCACAAAAAAGGCGCTAATGGGGTGATGATGATGAGAAGGAACGAAAAAACATGGAATGGCTGGGGTTGTGTTACACCGTGGGGAGGCGAGAAGAGTCCGTGATAAATCTTCTTTCTCTTTCTCTCTCTCCAAGCTTTTCCATCTTTCCTGTCGCCACCCTCTCGACCCGGAGGACACCTATATCTTTTTTATCTTCTATTTTTTAGTTTTATTATCATTCATTGATCTCCACCACAAAAATTCCCGGATTCAGGGGGATTTTTGGATTCTCCTGTATATTCAGAATAACACATGTTCGTTTTGATCATCTCGTTAACCGCACACCTGTCACTTATCATGTCATCATCTTCGAGAAGCAGAATAGAGTGCACACACAATTTATGTGCATTCTTTGGGAATGAGAGAGAGAGAGAGAGAGAGAAAGTGTAGTAGAGAGACAAGTGCTTTGGGGTCCTCCCCACACCATTTTCCCAAAGAGCTTCTTTCTTATCAAAAAGAAGAAGTTTTGAGTTGAAAGCGTGTACACTACAAAGTACGCAATTAGTGAATTCTTTGTTTTCGTTGCTCATCATTTTCTTCTCAAATCGTCCAGGGGGTCACTTTTTGAAAGATCAAGTTTCAAAAAGTGTTTTCAACTTTCTTTTCCGTTGATCTCAGATCATTGACTAATTGCGAAAGGATCAGTTTTTGCTTCGGAACCTTTTTAATAAATTTAATTTGCGAAATATCGAAAAACTAATAATAAAATCAGATCATCGGAAAAATTATAGCATTTTAGATCCAATTTGAACTTCTGTTAAATATGAGCTTCCTGTTGACCATCCAATCTGGCTCCTCAATTTATGTACTCCTCGGACTGTGATTTTTGTATTGAGCTCATAAAGACGGTTCAGAAAAATATAATCATAACCATATTCAGAGCCAGTTTGGAGGTGTGGTTCCGCTAGGTAAAAAACTACAGTTTCTTGTTAGAAGGGCTGTAAAACTTTTGAGTGCAATGGTAACATTCGCTTTTTGAAATAGGCCTCTTTTTTAGCTTGTTGGGTATATAATAGGCCTCTAAGACCATCAGATTCAGCTCCTCAAACTCCATGCCCTTCGAATCGACCGTTTACCATCTGCTCATCATGTTAGATAACCTTCGTTTTCCTGGTCCAACCGATTCTCAAGTCTTTCGAACTCTTGGTCCCTTAATCTCACAACTCCTTCCCTAGTCGGTCGGCCCACTCTGTGAAAAATGAGTTCCTAACCTAGTCACCCCCATCAATTCCCCCCTCACCTCTTCATTCGCATCTAAAAAACGAAAAAACGAGCTAATTAATTGAATCCCCAGTTCCAGTCATCACTCATCCTCCATCCCCATAAATCCCATTTGTTTCCCCCTCCTCTTCGCCCCCAAAAATGAATAGTTCGGTGTGTCACCAACTCTCCAGAGACATCCCCCTCCTTCCCATTCTCCAAACACTTTTTCGTGTTCGCAACATTTCTCCCACCCCACAAACAAAGAAAAAGTTTCTGCAGATACCCTCAAATGGCCATCATTTTCCCCTGAACCTCATATGTCCGTATGTCTGTCTGCGCCCTCCTCGTCTCGTGCGCTCTTTTTGCGGCGCCGGCTCTCGGTTCACTGCAGGAGCGTCGGTTGTATGAGGATCTGATGCGCAATTATAATAATCTCGAACGACCCGTCGCCAATCATTCCGAACCGGTTACTGTACATTTGAAGGTATGAGACCTTTAATAGAAGGGCATGATGGTTACGTTCAGGTGGCCCTCCAACAAATAATCGATGTGGACGAGAAGAATCAAGTGGTCTATGTAAATGCTTGGCTCGATTATGTAAGTATTCCTTTGGGAGCAGAGACCAAAACCAGCTAGTTTCAGACATGGAAAGACTATAACCTGGTATGGGATCAAGCGGAATACGGTAACATCACAGATGTTCGATTCCCGGCTGGAAAGATCTGGAAGCCAGATGTCCTTCTCTATAACAGCGTCGACACCAATTTCGATTCCACTTATCAAACCAATATGATCGTTTACTCATCTGGGCTTGTTCACTGGGTACCACCCGGTATTTTTAAGATCTCTTGTAAAATTGATATTCAATGGTTTCCGTTCGACGAGCAAAAGTGCTTTTTTAAGGTACTTTTAAGGTTTTAAGGTTTTAAGGTTTTAGGGTTTTGAAGTTTTAAGGTTTTAAAGGTTTTAGGGTTTTCAAGGTTTTAAGGTTTTAAGGTTTTAAGGTTTTAAGGTTTTAAGGTTTTAAGGTTTTCATGGTTTTAAGGTTTTGAAGTTTTAAAGTTTTAAAGGTTTTAAAGTTTTAAGGTTTTAAGGTTTTGAAGTTTTAAGGTTTTCAAGGTTTTGAGGTTTTGAGGTTTTAAAAATTTCAAGGTTTTCATGGTTTTAAGGTTTTGAAGTTTTTAAAGTTTTAAGGTTTTGAGGTTTTAAGGTTTTAAGGTTTTCATGGTTTTAAGGTTTTGAAGTTTTTAAAGTTTTAAAGGTTTTTAAAGTTTTAAGGTTTTAAGGTTTTGAAGTTTTAAGGTTTTCAAGGTTTTGAGGTTTTGAGGTTTTAAAAATTTCAAGGTTTTCATGGTTTTAAGGTTTTGAAGTTTTTAAAGTTTTTAAGGTTTTAAGGTTTTGAGGTTTTAAGGTTTTAAGGTTTTCATGGTTTTAAGGTTTTAAGGTTTTAAGGTTTTAAGGTTTTAAGGTTTTCATGGTTTTAAGGTTTTGAAGTTTTTAAAGTTTTTAAGGTTTTTAAGGTTTTCAATGTTTTTAAGGTTTTAAGGTTTTAAGGTTTTTAAGGTTTTAAGGTTTTAAGGTTTTAAGGTTTTTAAGGTTTTTAAAGTTTTTAAAGTTTTAAAGGTTTTAAGGTTTTAAGGTTTTCGAGGTTTTAAGGTTTTAAGGTTTTCAAGGTTTTAAGGTTTTAAGGGTTTTAAGGTTTTAAGGGTTTTAAGGTTTTAAGGTTTTAAGGTTTTAAGGTTTTATTTATGGTTTTAAGGTTTTGAAGTTTTAAAGTTTTAAGGTTTTAAGGTTTTGAGGGTTTTAAGGTTTTAAAGGTTTTCATGGTTTTAAGGTTTTAAGGTTTTGAGGTTTTGAGGTTTTTAAAACTTTCAAGGTTTTCATGGTTTTAAGGTTTTGAGGGTTTTAATGTTTTTAAGGTTTTCAATGTTTTTAAGGTTTTTAAGGTTTTTAAGGTTTTTAAGGTTTTAAGGTTTTCAAGGTTTTTAAGGTTTTTAAAGTTTTTAAAGTTTTTAAGGTTTTAAGGTTTTAAGGTTTTCGAGGTTTTAAGGTTTTAAGGTTTTCAAGGTTTTAAGGTTTTAAGGTTTTTAAGGTTTTAAAGGTTTTTAAGGTTTTAAGGTTTTAAGGTTTTAGTTTTTAAGGTTTTTAAGGTTTTAAGGTTTTAAGGTTTTAAGGTTTTAAGTTTTAAGTTTTAAGGTTTTAAGGTTTTAAGGTTTTGAGGTTTTGAGGTTTTAAAACTTTCAAGGTTTTCATGGTTTTAAGGTTTTGAGGGTTTTAATGTTTTTAAGGTTTTCAATGTTTTTAAGGTTTTAAGGTTTTAAGGTTTTAAGGTTTTAAGGTTTTAAGGTTTTAAGGTTTTAAAGTTTTTAAAGTTTTTAAGGTTTTAAGGTTTTAAGGTTTTCGAGGTTTTTAAGGTTTTAAGGTTTTAAGGTTTTAAGGTTTTAAGGTTTTAAGATTTTTAAGGTTTTAAGATTTTTAAGGTTTTTAAAGTTTCTAAGGTTTTAAGGTTTTAAGGTTTTAAGGTTTTAAGGTTTTAAGGTAGTTAGTATAGTTAGGGTAGTTAGGGTTTAGGGTGTTTAAGGTGTTTGTAGCCCACCTTTTTTTAGTTCGGCTCATGGACCTATGACGGCTATAAACTTGATCTTCAACCGGCTACGGGTGGATTCGACATCAGCGAATATCTTCCGAATGGAGAATGGGCGTTGCCATGTGAGCCTTTTTAGAAATCTGCCCTTCTATTAGAGGTTTCTTGTTACAGTAACCACTGTGGAGCGAAACGAAAAGTTCTATGACTGCTGTCCGGAACCCTACCCGGACGTCCATTTCTATCTTCATATGAGACGAAGAACGCTGTATTACGGTAGGGTTTAGACCGGAAACTAGAAAATAAAACTCTTACAGGATTCAATTTAATCATGCCATGTATTCTAACAACACTTATGACACTTCTAGGATTCACTCTTCCGCCGGACGCCGGCGAGAAAATCACTCTTCGTATGGCCCCTAATCTCGTCCCTGAACTAAAAAGAATAATTTCAGAAATTACTGTACTCCTTTCAATTTGTTTTTTCCTGAGTATTGTCTCAGAAATGTCTCCGCCCACTTCGGAGGCCGTCCCACTTTTAGGCATCTTTTTTACGTGTTGTATGATTGTGGTCACCGCGTCGACTGTCTTCACTGTCTATGTGCTCAACTTGCACTACCGTACTCCTGAGACTCATGATATGGGACCATGGGTTAGTTTTAGGGGTTTTTTTTCTAGTAACGATTACAAAAAATCGGATTAGAACGGCAAAAAATAAATACTATTCAATCTAACTAGAAAGTATCATCTTCTTCAAGTTAAATTATCTCGTTTGCTATAAAAGCTATCAAAAAGTTGTCAACTAATAAAATGTTGCTCATATTAAACTAAACATTTTATCAGTTGAAAACTTTTTTGTATCTCCGCTAGCAAGCGAGATACGCTGTTCAGAAGAAACGCTCCTGGTTCATTTGGAACCTATATTTCAAGCTAAATTATCTCGTTTGTTATAAAAGCTATCAAAAAGTTGTCAACTA
This sequence comes from Caenorhabditis tropicalis, assembly GCA_016735795.1. NCBI lineage: Eukaryota > Metazoa > Nematoda > Chromadorea > Rhabditida > Rhabditidae > Caenorhabditis > Caenorhabditis tropicalis. Next base: position 2,396,566 of record CM028618.1, read on the forward strand.
ATAAAATGTTGCTCATATTAAATTACATATTTTATTAGTTGACACCTTTTTTGTATCTCTACTAGGAAGCGAGATACACCGCTTAGAAAAAAAATTTGCTTGCGCTTTCCACTTAAAACCATTCTACCTCGCTAACCAGCAGAGCTACCGAAAAACTGTCAACTAATGAAATACTGCTCATAAAAAGTTCTATAATTCCCTAGTTGGCATATTATCCCAACCTGACCTTCCAAACCTTCCCATTTCCAGACACGCAACCTTCTGCTCTACTGGATCCCTTGGATTCTCCGAATGAAACGACCGGGACACAACCTAACCTACGCCTCTCTTCCCTCTCTTTTCACATCAAAACCCAATCGTCACTCAGAATCTCTCATTAGAAATATCAAAGACAACGAGCACTCTTTATCCCGTGCCAATTCTTTCGATGCCGACTGTCGACTAAATCAATACATAATGACACAGTCGGTCAGTAATGGGTTGACGAGTCTTGGAAGTATTCCGAGTACAATGATTTCTTCGGCGAATGGGGCGTCGACTGACGTCTCTCAACAGGCGACTCTCTTGATTCTTCATAGAATTTATCATGAGTTGAAGATTGTGACGAAGCGAATGATTGAAGGGGATAAGGAGGAACAGGCTTCCAATAATTGGAAATTTGCAGCTATGGTTGGTTTTTTTTTTAATTTTGAATTTGCATATCTCCGTTCCCAAAAGAGCTATGAAAAAGTTGTCAACTAATAAAATGTGCAGTTTATCATGAGCAACATTTCATTAGTTGACATCATTTTGATAGCTAGAGTGGTAATCGACATATACTGTTTTGAATGGAGCCAAATTTTTCGGGGTACAACGCCCTTTGGATATGGTTCACAAGAACCCATATAACTCATCAGCCATTTGAGATATCAAGAAACTATCTACTAGTGAAATGTTGCCCTCAAAATGAGCAACATATCTTCAGTTGGGCGTTTTTCAATATCTCGAAAGGAAAACGAGTTACGTACGTTTGAAGGCAGCGCAGACCGCCAAACTTTCTCTGCACGCTTTCAAGCCCCTCTATCTCCGTTCCCAAAAGAGATACAAAAAAGTTGTCAACTAATGAAATGTTCAGTTAATCATGAGCAACATTTCACCAGTTGAGCATTTTTCAATATCTTCAAAGGGAAACGAGTTACGGCTGTTTGAAGACAGCGCAGGCCTGCACGTCTTCCACCCCTTCTATCTCTGTTCCCAGGAGAGCTATCAAAAAGTTGTCAACTAATAAAATGTTCCCCTTAACATGAGCAACATTTGATCAGTTAACACCCATTCTCTATCTCCCCTCTAAACCGAGATATCCCCCATTTTCCAGGTCGTCGATCGCCTGTGCCTCTACGTTTTCACCATTTTCATCATCGCCTCCACAATCGGAATTTTCTGGTCGGCACCGTATCTCGTCGCCTAGAGAATCATCCGGATTACTGTATTTAAATATGCTTCAATTCGCTTTTCGAGCTTTCCCTTCCCTTCTAGTCATTTCCGTTTCCAAATTGTGATTCCACATCATCATCTTCATCCTCTTCTTCTTCCCTAGTCCTCCTTTCCTATCCTCTGCTCTCCGCGTCTCCGAATGTCTTGAATATCTTTCGAAAAGAAAAAAAACTCTTGTTCCGCTGTGATTCATTCAAAAACAACAATAAACTATTCGTTTTTCTCTCTTTCAGAAGAAGGTACAGGGGGAGGGGGAACAGAATGGAATACAGAAAACATGGAATAATCACAATAAATTATGTGGATGACGAGAAGAATTCTCTCTTTCAGAAGAGGAGGAGAAAGGGGGCAATAGAAAATCATTATCTAGGCTTTTGTGGCTGTCTTCTTCTTCTCCTCATCCGTCTTCTTCCTCTTCTCCAGATTCACCATTTGGGCAATGATAATAGCCGAGTATTGGGTGTGGAACTTGTTCACTTCTTTCGCTTTCACCTGAAATCCAATCAGAATTCAGAAGGATTCATAAGAGTCTTCCCTACCTCCGTGGCAATCTTCTTACTTCCCCATTTGGCTCGGAAGATGCACGACACCTCGTCGCCCTCCTTGAATGTGCTTCCCTTCGGCACCGCCTTCGTGCGTCCGTCGTCTGTAAATCAGAAGATGTTCGGAAGGTTCGGGGAAAGGAGGGGAAGCGGATAACTCACAAGGCTTCATCGTCACGTAGACACTTCGCGGTCCGCGGATCTTCGAATCCCGATAGAACGCCGTCAGCTTCTGGAGGAATTGATCGTTGGGAATGTGCTGTTCGACGGTCGACATTCTGAATTCATTTTGGATCATAAAAAATCAGGAGAAAAAGAGAAAAGATAATAAAAAATGGTTGAAAACCAGGAAAAAAGAATATATACGAATTCGGCGAATAATTTATAGAATCTAACCGGATAAAAACTTTTCGTTTTCACCGTAAAAAACCGAAAAAAGCAATCAGAATATAAAACAATCATCACAAAATTCGTAAAAAATAAATTATATGCACATTGAGATCTGATTCTCATTCGACCGGTAGAAGCGATTGCCAGAAGAGGTCGTCAGCGTACCAGAGACCGTCGAGCGCTTCGGCTCCGAAAGTGGCGAGGAGTGTGCAGAGCATTTCGGAGGCCGCTCTCTTCTGCCACGACTCATACATTTCGTTTTCTTCTCCATCAATGTAGGGACGAAGGAAGGAGCCAATCTGGAATAGGAATCATTGGAATTGAAGGAAGAGAGAGAGAGAGAGAGAGAGAGAGAAAAGCTTACGTGTCTGGCGGCTTTCTTCATAAGAGGATGCTTGAGAAGCGGTTGGAAGAACGGTTCGCGAGCCGCATTCAACATATCGATGACGCCCTTCTCATAGGAGAAGAAGCAAATCGGAATATCCACTTCATCATTCAACGAAACGATAATCGAGAGGAAAACGGGGAAGTAGAATAGAAGATCTCCTTGCTCACTCTTCGTGATTCGACACGCCGTGATCAGATCCAGAATCTTCTCAATCTTCTGTTTTGTATCCAGTCTTCTTGATTCCAACGAAATGATTGCAAACATCGAGTGAATGTGGGTTTCCTCGTCTTCCGACTCCAGAATATCCATAATCCTCTTCATATTCATCTTGTCGCCGTTTCGAGCCTCCAGCCACACATCAAAACAATTGGAAATCGATCCACAAAACTCCATTGGATCATTGAGAGCTTTCAGAATCGGGTCAATGACTCTGGCAGTTTCAACGAGTGTCGGAAGAGTGCTTTTCAGGAATTCATGGACGACCGGATTCTTCTCGAAGTCGGTTATCGTCTTGGCAAGCTTCACCGACTTTTCCTTTTCAAGAGTATATTTCCTAGAGTACTTAGCCAGTTGTTGAAGAATCATTATCAACTGTTTACGTGGCATCATCTTGACAACAGTTCCAAAATGATCGGAAATGACTAGAAGTTCATTCAGAGACATTACATCAGCAAAATGGAAGATAACGTCAGCAATCCCTTGTTCGCAAGCCAATTCAATGATTGCAAGGCGAATTTCTCCTTCAGTTTCCCTCCAATCCGCTCGATTCAACGCCTTCATCCAATCCAACGGCGGAAGGAATCGATCATCGGTTCTCTTGTGTTTCGGGAGTGCTCGGATGAGTTGACGAAGAACTTCCGGCTCAACATTGACTCTCTCTTCGAATACTAGAAGAATTCCTTTGAGAACACTCGAATCGGCTAGTTTTTCAGTAGGAATCACACTTCTTTTGCGTCCAGATCCACAGAACAACGCCAGATCGGCGAGGTTCTCATAGATCTTCCGCTTGACTTCTTCCGTTCCGTTCGTCCACAATTTATCCAGCTCTTTCCGATTCATCTGTTGAATTTCGATGACTTCGGCCTTCGGCATAATTGCCAGCTCTTTGAAGAACTCCTCAATGTTATTCTCTGTGACAGTCGTTGGTTTCGGTCCCGCTCGCAGAGTTTTCTCATCAATAACCTCTCGATGAGTCTCTTCGAAGGCTGCAGCAGTTAGCTCGTCGGCTCCATATGCTTCTGTAGTTATCCACAGCATTCTTCTATTTGGAACCAAGTCCTTCTCGAGTGGTTTCTGCGAAGTATCGTTCAAATGGACTAGAAACTCGTCTTTAGCAAGTCCATAGTTTCTTTCCTTCCGATAAAACTCCAGAATCGAAGGATGTCTTCGGAGAAGTTGAGCACAGAAGATGGCGGTGTGAAGAGACGATTTGTTGGATTGAGTCATGACTTGATAGATCGGATTCACTTTCTGCTCTCTTTTCTCTTTCATTTCTTTCGGAAGGCGAGTGGCGATGAATTCAAAGATCGATATCACCCATGGCTTTTGCGCTTTTGCCACCTCATTCACTTGCTTCTGATCCTCAATCGTTCGAAGTTTCTCTTCGACAAGATCGACGAGTACAGTCAACATCATCATTATATTGTCAACCGATTCGGCTTTCTGTGTCAAACTGATTCTTCCCTCTTGACAAATATGATCTCTGGCCCACAGGATGTCATTGTTTTTGGATTCAATTAGAATATTCAGTGTTTCTCGTACACAAATTCTCCAACTGGCCATCAATCGGAGCATTCCGTCTCTAGAGTCTGCCGGTGGCACGTTGACAAGACATGACTTCAGAATTCGAATTGCGACGTTCACCTTGTTACTTGGAGCAGACAACTGGTTAATTGATGCACTCAACGGAAGCGTTGCTGTCCAAAACCATGCCTCTTCTGCGTTTTTCGTGTTCAAATTATCTTTGTAGGTGTCAATTTTTGTCAGGAATGGTGGCAATTCGGGAGTTTGAGTGCTCACGTTATACAATGGACGTTGATACGATTCCTTCTCTTGCTCCAGGAGTAACTTCAGAAGATCAACGAATCCGTCATACTGTTCCAGGCGCAAACTCGTGAATTCCCCTCCAAGCGATGAGAGAGATATCTTGAGAGCCTCCGTGATATCTTCCAATGAATAAGATCCAAGAGCCTTCCACGCTGCTGAAGCCACGCTGTGATTATGATGTTTCGTATGCTCATAGATTTCCTGGATCAAAGTCTTCTTTCGATGATGGAAGTCCTCTTCAGTCTCGTCATCCTGCTGAACGCTTCCCAACGACAAAAGACGACAGTATGAAGCGAAAGCCACTTCGTTTCCAAGGAACTTCACCTTCTTCTGAAGTTGCTTCCGAGTCTGCATCACATCCAGCACGTCTTCTTTTACAAGATCATAGATGGCGTCAATGGCAATGGCTAGACGGAATCCGTTTTCTTTGAGACACCCGCTAATTCTCTCCACGTACTCATCATTGTCATCTCTGAAAAACGGCGATTTTCGGGGGCCAAATCATCAAAAACCCACGTGGCAAGGCAGCACGCTTTGGCGAGATCCATGTTCGATTGGAACAGTATTTCGTCATCCTTATCGGCACCAAAATAAATACTTTCTGCGCATTTTTGAACACTGAACGGGTATTTGGAGACAATTTTTGTCAGGCATTCCAACGCTTTGTATTTGAATTGATTCGTTTTTGTGTAGAGTCTGATGAATTTGATGACAGTCGTGATTGTATTCTGAAAACAAATTGATAAATTGATTTCCGTTGAAAAAAAGTAGATACTTTTTTCGAGGCAATCTCTGTAATCGTATCCATAATCAAGAAATGATCGAGCTCAAAGTAGGGGAACGAGAAGACTCCGATGAGGAAGAGAGCGATTGGATCCGAGTGTTCGGGAATCTCTTTGAGTAGTCTCACTATCCAATTCACAATATTTGCCTGAAGATGAGCGTTCCATGCGGCGTGTGGAATGAGAGTAGTGATGACTGGCAGAAGATGTGGTTTTCGGAACATTTTTAGGGATTCTGGACAGAATTCAATGAATTTGTAGAAGTCAGCAACGAGCCCTCTCGCCACAATATGGCTCAGGAATATGTCCATCGTCATATTGGTTCTGCCGAAATCTGGGCTGAGGAACGTGAATTCTTGTTGACAAGCGGCAATCTGTTGATTGATTATCGCTTTTTGATGAAGAAACTTCGGCTCATCAATCGCTCTGCACAAATGTGGAAGATACTGGAGCATTTGGAACAAGAAGGGTGAATAAAGGATGTGATTTCCGAAGGATGGATTCCGAAACACTGACGGACGTTCGTGCATCAGATGAAGGCGTTGAATTCTGTCGAGAAGCGACAGAGAGTTGTTCTCAAGCTCTCCCGCCGGGCAGTCTCTGAAGTATTCCTCTGGATTGTATCTTTGTCTCTCTTCGATCAAGTATAAATGTGGATGATGCTTCAAGAAAAGCTCCTTCATTCCTGGTAGCCCGAGCATGTTGCCAAGTCGGCGCCGCTGATCGTCATTCAATATTCCGGCGAAGATAAGTACTAGAATGTATCGATAATGCTCCGCTTGTAATTCCTCTCCAACAAACATTGTTGTCAGCTCTTCCGGATTGATTTTCGAAGCTGCTAGGATGAAATTTCTGAAAAACTCCCTAATTTTGAGAACAAAATCTAATAAAAACTCACGAAAATGATGGAATACACGCATTCAGCACAGCCGGAAAGACTCTTTGAATCTTATCGATTTTGTCGACTCGCAACGTGAATTCTTTGAGAATTTCCTCTCTTGTTGTAATTGCTGGAAGATGAGTTCCTGACGACAATGAAAACCGCCATCAGAATTAAAACTTACTTCTCCCCAAAAGAACTGGCAGCGTTTCGAGGAGCAATTCCAGCGGAATATCGCCATGTTTGTAGAAGCAGTCGTAGAGCACTTCACGATGCTCTTTGTCTTCTTTTTCACTGAGAGTTCTATCGAGAATTGCAGCGGCGAGAAGACTGTACCCCTGTGAAATTTACTGTCTCCGGGGAAACCTTTTTCAAAATTAAATTTACCTTATACTTTGCCAGAATGTTTTCCGATTCGAGCAGCTCTCTGATGTCGACAAAGTCGAAAACTCCTGATACATCCATGTCGAACATCTTGATTTTCGACTGAAAATCAGACGAGAATGAAGATGTGCATGCGATTTTCAGGTTCCAAATTTTCACTCACGAGAAACGCGCCAACATCGGGGGTCAACAAAGGCAGTTGGCGCTTTCGAAAATTCGCGCTCGAGAATTTATTCTAGTGTTTTTTTGGTCAGAATTCTGCAGAATCAGGCGAAATATTGGTTTTATTGGTTGAAAAAGCAATAAATTGATATAAATTTGTTTTATAAATTTTTAAAAGTTTTAATTTTCAAGTTGCAAACGTGGCAATTGGCGGGAAATGGATATTTGAATTATATTGTCGATTTTCGTTATATAACCAAAATCGTGTGAAGCTTTGTTTTTCTTTAAATTTTTACTTTGTTATTGAATAAAAACCCCGTTTCTCATAAAAACAAGACTCAGTCACTGAAGAAGACGGAATTTCAACCAGAGATGGTGCAACCCGTGCTCAACATGCTTCAATAACACGATTGTGGGGCGCAAGTTATTTACAGGAGCATTGTAAAATGTCACGCCTGGGTCTCAAAACGAAGTTTGAATTGTTGTAATCAACTGCTGTATTTTTGTATTAAGTGACTGTCTTTCTCTGATTTTAGTTGAAAAATGCAAGTATTTATTGAATTCATCAACGAAAATTGAGAAGAAATATGGCGTTTTGCAGCAAAAATGACAAAAAACAACGCTTCCAATTTAGAAAATTACAGTTGTCCAATTTCGCTGTGAGACCAGGGCCTCACATTTTGCAACGCTCCTGTAAACGCAGTAAAGTTATTTTTAATCGGAACAGGAAACTGATTTTCAGCGAACAGTTCTTGTGTAAATTCTTCGCTTTGAAATAATTTTTCAAAAATAAATCTCCAAATCCATTCCTTTATTTTTTCCAGATGAGTTACATTCACGAGCTTGACGATGACAAAGAATCGGCGACGCAACGAATAGCAGAAACGATAAAAGAAGCGCGAGATGCGGAGACGATCGAGAAGAAACTGATGTCACTCTCAACGGTTTAAAATTAAATTCAAAATCCCATCATAATAATTTAATTTCCAGGCGATGCATCTTCTAACCGATCCAAACGTATCAAACAACACATTGGATAACTTTCTGACGGAAATGCTCGAATTCGCGGAGCTGAACGACTGTCAAATCATCTGCCTAATCATTGATTTCCTTCTGAAAGCCAGCGCAAAAGATTTTACAATTTGCAACAAAACCGTCGAACGATACAGTTTTTTTCTGATTCCCAATAATCAAATCGATCGGTACCAAAGTGTGATTAAGCGTGTAGTCGTCGCGTCGACGAATCTGTATCCGATTGTTTTGGAATACGCGATACAGGATAAAAACGATAAAGCAGAGCAGTGTTGGGAGGCGTTTAATCTATTGAAGAGTCGCATTTGTATGCTCGTCGACAACGATCACGAGGGAGTTCGAACTGTCACAGTGAAATTCCTAGAGGCCCTGATTCTGTGTCAGTCGCCAAAGCCGAAAGAGCTGGCCGCTGATCCGAAAAGCACTTGGTCTATTGAAGCAAACACTCGTTTTCATAAAATCTCTCTTACCGACGTTCCACGTAGTCATCGTTTTCTATCCTACCACAAAGCACAACTGGAAGCCGAGGAGAACTTCTCGGCCCTTCTTAAACAGACCTCTCTGACCGGAATCACTTCTCAGAATCTGATTGCAGTTATTGAATCTCTCTGTCTCATCACCAGATGTCGTCCTCAATGGGAGAACGCGTTGCCACGTGTATTCGATGTGATCAAGGCGCTTCACTCAAACGTGCCGCCTATGTTGAGCAAAGGACAAGTGAAATTTCTAAGAAAATCGTTCAAATATAATCTGCTTCGCTTCCTAAAACTACCCGCCTCTGTACCTCTTCAGCAGAAAATCACCACAATGTTGACTGATTACCTCGGAGCTTCCCCGAGAGAAGTCAACCAATCGATTCCACAAGAACTGATTCAGAGAGCCGCACCGAGACCACCTCCGAGTATGGAGCCAGCTGCGAAGCGAGCGAAGATGCATAATCAAATGTTTGACGATGAAGATGACGAAGAAGCGCCATCTGGAAGCCTAAGAGATGCAAGATCCCAGGCTATCGATATGACAGCGAAATTCATTTTTGAAAGGCTAACCCATGAAAATGTTCTGGATCTCGTCAAAATCTCGCTGTTCACTTTGCCAACAGAAATGCCAGCCGCATTCGCTTCCTCCTACACCCCAATCGCCAACGCTGGATCTGAATCCAATCGTCGAGAGCTGTCTGAACTGATGGCTGTTCAATGGGTGAACAAAGAAATCGGAGTTGGTTACGAATGGTTGCAGGAGAAGAAAAAGAAAGAGTACGCTGCGAAGAACAAGGCGAGAAGCGAAGGAATCGCCATCGCCCCAACTCCACTCCACGAACCGATTAAATCGAAGGTGCCGGCGCCGAAAGAGAAGGTTCCTGAGATCAAGGCTCCGGTTATTAAGAAAGCGAAAGCATTCAATTTAATAGAGGAAACCGAGAAAATCACCGCGGAAGAGGCTGCAGACATGTTTGAAATGGCATTTGAATCTGTGTTACACGCTGAGAGAAGAGTCGTCGCCGGTGGAGCGAAACTCGTTTATCAGAAGCTTGTTGTCCGTCTTGCCACGAGATTCTGGGAGGATTGCTCACCTTATGAGGAGAAACTTGTGAATTTTGTGCTGAAAGATCACAAAAGAAGAAGTGACCTGGCACTTCTCTGGCTGTGCGAACTGTACGCTCAATATCAAGGATACTCGAACTGTGCTCTTCGGATCAAGGAGGAGATCGAGAATCAGACAGGAATGACTCAGGCACAGAGGCTTCAGAGATACGATCAAGCGATGTGCAGAATATTGGATTCGATGTTGGAAAGGAAGATGGAGAAGGAGCCGTTGTTCTATAAAATCCTTCTGGAGACTCCTTTGCTGACTCCAAATGCTACAGAACGTCTGAAGAATGCGTGTCTGGCCAAAGAGAATGAGCACGGAATGTCCATGCTTCGAGAGTTAATATTGACCCGAAATCGACAAAGACCACAACTCCTTCAATTCCTCTTCGGATTATGCTTCTTGGAACGTGCGGATCTTCGGAATTCTTGTCTGGATACTGTAAAAGAGATATGTAATCTCCCGTTCATCAGAAGTTCGTTGAGTGATCAGGCACGGATGCAAATCCAGGATTGTCTAGAAGACCGACCCCCAATGTATATGAGACAGAAGCCAGAGGAAATCGAATGGACTGATGAGATGTACAAGAACTCTCTGGCTGTCTATGCGATTCTTCTGCCCACGGATCCTCTTCTCCTCATCCCCCTAGCTTCTGTCTATGCGGCAGGAACGAATGTTCTGAAAAGAGTGATCCTTCGTACTCTAGAGCCCGTTTATCGTCAACTGTCACAAGAAATGGTGATCACTCTGATCGAGGATTGTCCGCATGGAGCCGAGACTCTTCTCGCTCGTCTCGTCGTCCTTCTCGCCGAGAGAATCACCCCATCTGTTGAGCTGATTCAGAAGTTGAAGATTATTCACGAGGAACGAAAAATGGATATTCGTGCTCTCCTCCCTATTTTAGGAGGACTCGAAAGAGAAGAAGTCTATCGACTCATCCCCACTTTCATATTCAAAACGGAATATCAGAAGTCGGTTCATCTGTTATTCAGAAAACTGTACACTGTCAGAGATCCAACATCCGGAGAACTTGTTTTCGATCCAGTTGACATTATCAAGCAGTATCATCGGATAGAGCCGAAGGATGATAAGGAGGCGGAGCTTCTAGTGAAAAGTATGTTGCAATTTGAATTCAGAAAACAAGTTTAATCCCTTCAGATCTGGAATTCCTGTTCGAGTCGACTCTTCTGAAACCGGATAGCGCTTCGCAGGCGATCGAAGCGATCTTCCGATGGGAAAACGTGCCGTTCCTCTTCCTCCACTCCCTCTATAGGCTTCATCAAACGGTATGTCCCTCAGAATCTCCCCCTCTAATCTTCCCTTTTTTCCAGTTTAAAACCTTCGATTCCTTCGTGGCCAACCTCTTTTATAAGGTCACCGAGAAGAAGATGTATCAACAATCGGATCGATGGAAACAAGCATTCTACGCCTGCATCAAAGAGCTCAAAACGAAGGCATATCCGGCTGTTCTGACTCTGGTCACCTACGAAGAGTACGAAGAGCTAAAGGCGATCCTTGGCGACGAGGTGATCCCGGATTTCAAGGCGATCTACTCGACACTTTCCACATTGCAACAGAAGACAATGGAGTAGGTTTTGGAGAGAAAATCCAGGAGAAAATGCCCGATTTTCAGCGAGAAAATCAAAGAGGAGCTGTACGATAAGGAGCGCGAAGCACGGGAACGCGATAGACGATTGAGACGAGAAGAGCGAAAGGAGAAGGAAAAGGAGAGGGTAAGGGAGCGAATGCCCGCAACAACTGGCATTTACATTATTGCTCAGTTTATGTAGATGCTGCAGTGTTACAGGTATTCGCTGTGGTAGTACAGCGTCTTCAGAATATTAGGTTATAGAAGAGAATAGAAGGGGAGGATGTATACATTTCCTTTTTTCCAAAAAGGAGCCAGAAGACGTCTAATCGACTGCCATGTCATCACGAACCCCATAAATCCTAGTGTGTGCTCCCCTTTTCAAAGGACTCGACAATTAGAGGGGAGAGGCCCCATAAAATGGCACTCTCTAGATTGAGACCTCGACAGGGATACCAATTGTCCTTTTTCTTCTTCCCCGGAGGGTGTGGACAGTTGGAATGCCTGGCCAGGTCGCCATCCGTTGAGTGTTGAATGATGGGGAGTGATTGTGAGCGCCGCGGCCGAAATAGGGGTTGATAGAGAAGGGGCGGGCTCATGTAAAACGTGGGAGCCGTGGAGACAAAAGGTATGCAAATACCTTTTGTGTTGATGACAATGATGGGTGGGATACGGTACCTCTTTTATTCATTGAGGCCATTGATATAAAAAAGAAATCAAAGATTATATTCGAAAAAGGGACTTTTCAGGGTTCACGACGATAGGATTTCTTCCCCCGCTGATACCCGATGATGCTCCCGATGATCTCGTTGTTCTTTTAATAATTTATTATGTTATCAATTTTTCTGGTCCAATTTCTCAATGATAATACATTTTTACTTTATGATTTTAGAATTTTTGTTTTTCTTTTTGTTGTTGAATACAGATTTTCTATTTTTTCTTTCCTCCCAACCCCCATTTTCTCCCAGAATCCCCCTTTCCTTTCCCCCTATTCAGATGAGCAAACCACCCCCTAAACCGATCTTCACGTTCTTCGGAGTCGACGGAGGCGCCACGTGTTCTTGCGTGGAAAAGCAGGAGCTTTTTGTCGGAAGTCAACGAGGAGTCGTCAGAAGTTTTGGGTTGGAGAGCAAAATCCTGGAGCAAATTGTTTATTCGGACGGCCAGGAACGACGGATTCAATCGCTGGAATTCTCGGAAGACTCTCTTTTTGTGCAAATTCGAGCGTTTGCAGTCATAAAACTTCAGAAATCCAAAGACACCACGTGGAAAATTATCGATTCGATCGACGTGAATCACATTGGATTTTGCAATTCGATTCTCATCGGCCGCCAACTTTTATTCGTCTCTTCTGATGAAAAAAGACAACCGACACTGTGCTGGACGGATTTGGATTTAAAGGAGAAGATCGGATGGAAAAGGATCATGGAGGAGGCGGATATCACTCCGATGTGTTTGACGATTGGCGAGGAGAAGGAGAGAGAAGTGTTGATTGGCATGGAGGACGGACGAATGGCGATTTGTTATGGAGACGAGGAGGGAGGATTCGAGTGCCAGGCAACGGTTCGTCGTGGCGAAAAATAGATTCGGAAACTGCTTTTTTCGCGAAAACCCCATTTTTCCCCGCTGTTTTTCGTTTCTCCCGCTAGTTTTCAATTTCAAAACAGAAGAGCGAATTCTTCGGCCACGATCCCCCAAGAAAACCGCGGCGACTTGAAATTCATTTCTATTATCCGCGAGGCCGTGAGCCCTCGGTTAAAAGCGCAAAAGAAAATGTTCAGGTCTTGTTGTGAAAAAGAATTATTTAACACTGACAAGGGAACCTTTTAAGTCGAGGTTGTAATTTGCAAAAACCATCGATGCAGTTCGATAGAGCACTATTAAAAACCTATATTCCCGTTTTCAAAAGCTGCTTACGAGACCTCTGAAGGGGTGAAAACTGGGTCAAAAGTTTGAACTTTTAGAACTCTTTGCTTGTCATTCCAGAAATTCAGTACTTTAAACGTGACTTCAGAGGTCTCGTAAGCAGCTTTTGAAAACGGGAATATAGGTTTTCAATAGTGCTCTTTCGAACTGCATCAATGGTTTTTGCAAATTACAACCTCGACTTAAAAGGTTCCCTTGTGAGAAAAATTATTTACGTGGCGAGACCTTGCAATGTACCTCGGAAATTTGCCTCTGTGCCTTTAACCGAGGGCTCACATGCTTCGCGGATGGATAATATTTTTTTCAGCAAAAACTAGGCCGGGAGCCGATATTCTGCATTGCCAGCTCGTCGAAATGGGTCGCCGCCGGATGCGCCAGATCGCCGATCTTCTTAATCGATAGAGGAGATTTGTCGAAAAAAGAGATTCGTTACCCGCCAGAGTTAGTCACCACCTGGCGCCCCTCAGTTAAACTATTTTCCAGCTCCGCTGGCTGCTCGTCGATCACCTTCTCACCGAACCAAAAACAGATTCTCGCCGGATTCTGGGACGGCACGATACGTGTTTTCTCTCGACAAAAGCTCTCGATTCTTCTCGTTCTCTCCTCGACGCACACTTCGAATATCGGTTCTTTGCACTGGTTGCCACCGGAAAACGGAGAACTTGTGATTGCCACGTCATCAGACTCGACGATTTCTTTGTGGAAATTGAAATGATTTTGTAAATAGAATAAAGTCGTATTTATTTTTAGAAAAAGAAAGCGGAAATGAGATCGCATGAAAAGCGGGGGTCGGGATAATGAAAAAATATTTGCAAAAATAACTTCGTTCATATTGAGAGCGATATGAATTTCGGAAGATTCTCGAATTGAGAATCCGGGCGCGAAGTTATTGGAATTCGATGCATAGGGGGATTCAGTGGAAACGACGAGCGGCAGAAGACGAACGGGTGCGACGATTCATGGACGGGAACTAAATAAGGGTTACTGTAGATACCATAGACTATAGGATACCTCTACTCGGCTGCTAGAACTACGGCTTGTCTCGGTGCTAGTCGTCGTGGTGGTCACAGTTTTCTGATTCTCGTGCTTCTCCTCAACGAAGATGCTGCTACGTGGCGTTTCGAGGAGTCCACGTGACTCGGTGAGCTCGCGAAGAGCACGTTGAATGTCCTCGTCCATCCATTCGGAAGCGCTGAAAAAACGAAGGGTAAGGGGGCCCAAAACGGGAGGTTCTACTTAGGGGACCCTTGGAAAAATAGGGGGTCCCTTCGAGAAACCTTAAAAAACTGGTGTTCCTTCAGAAAAATAGGGGTTCTTTCGCCAGGCATCCCTTAAAAAAGCCCCCCTAAAAATGGGGTCCCTTCAGGTTTAATAAGCTCAACAGCGTATGAGGGACCCTTATTTTTCTGAAGGGACCCCTAGGGGTACCCCTGATTTTTTAAGGTTACTCGAAGAGATCACATATTTTTTTAGGGGACCCCTATTTTTCGAGTAGACCTCTAAACTACAATAAAACCCCAAAGAACTCACACATTGGCGACACTTGTCTCATGAAGAACGACATCGTCGAGTTGTCTGATACACGACGCCTGACAAAGTTCGCCGGTCACATCGTCGGTGACGACGACGACGGCATGAGCGAACCGGGGGCGGTCTTCGATTAGGTCGACGGATTCTTCGCCGATTTCATCGACGAATTGCTCGAGAACGCTTTTGAGCAACGACGCGTCGAATCCCATCTCTCTGGAAGGAAAGGGAATTTTTAGAGGAACCGAGAAGTTTAGTAGCGGCAAAAAGTGTCTGTTCGAAAAAACTTTCGGGGCCTTTTTGACAGTAGAAGTCAAAGGTTAAAGGGAATTTTTTGGGGGAGAGGGAAGCAAAAAGTGTCCAAAAAACCTTGGCTGGTTGCCAAACGTACACTCAAGACAAACAAAGCGCTTATTAGAGGGGGAGGACCGTTGCAAAAGAAGTTCTTTTGAAACCTCATGACTAGGTGATTGCGGTGACCTATTCCATGCTCGTTAAACGAATGTGATGTACCTCTATGAATACGAAATGGGGAAAAGAAGAAGGATGACGACTTTTATTATACTGTCTTCCTTCCCTTCGTAAGAAAAATGTATTTTTTGTTTTCGGGGTATGAATCAGATTGAAAAGGCACAGGAGAGCTTCTGTATGTTTTCAAATGTTCTATTCTCCTTCTTCCAAAAGAAAAGAAAAGGGTGGCGAAAGAACAATGCCCGAAAACCGACACCTCATGCACGAGGAATGTGGGAGCCCCACGCGCGTCAGGCGAAATTTGAGAGTTACTTTTATGTGTAGAGGAGAAGAAACAGTTTTTTGAAACTTTTTGAGTTTTCTGTTTTTATATAACACAATAAAAGCTTTTTGGAGGAATCGGAAACCAATTTAATCGAATATTCGATGAGATCTCTAATATTTGGTCGACTATGAGGGATGATTTTTGGGGATTAGGAATGAAAAAAAAATTGTGAAAAAGAGATAAACAAGAGCTTTGATTACTGTAATTTTTGTCCTATATGTCAAGCCCCTCCAAACTAGAGTTACCGTAATCTGTATCCTACATCTTGCGTCCTTCTGGCATCGTTTTGTTCAGGGAGGTCTATCTCGGTTCTCGCTCAGGTTATCAAAAAAGTGTCAACTAATGAAATATTCCTCATAATTAGCTGGACATTTTATTAGTTGGCAACTTTTCTTTACCTCTCACAGGAACAAAGATATAAAAGGTTAAACTGAGAAACACAGAGAAGGCTAGACTGGCTAGCTTCTATGCGCTCTCTTGGAGAAGCCATATCTCGAGTCTAAGTAGAGCTATCAAAAAAGTGTCAATTAATAAAATATTTCTCATATTTAGCTAAATATTTCTTTAGTTGACAACTTTTCTTTATCTCTTATGGGAACGGAGATATATACTTTTAAACGGAGAGACGCAGAGAAGGCTAGACTGTCTCTCTTCTCTGTGCTCTCTTGGAGAAGTCATATTTTATTTCTGAGTAGAGCTATCAAAAAAGTGTGAACTAATACAATATTGATCATAATTAGCTAAACATTTTATTAGTTGACAACTTTCCTTTATCTCTTATGAAAACGGAGATATAGACGTTGAAAATAACAGACGCAGAGAAGGCTAGACTGTCTCGCTTCTCTGTGCTCTCTTGGAGAAGCCATATCTCAGTTCTTAGCAGAGCTACTAAAATATTGCCAACTAGTGAAATATTCCTCATAATTAGCTGAACACTTCATTAGTTGTAACTTTTTTAATATCTCTCACAGAAATGGAGATATAGACGTTTATACTAAGAGACGCAGAAAAAGCTAGACTGTCTCGCTTCTCTATGCTCTCTTGGACAAGCCGTATCTTAGTTCTTAGTAGCGCTACTGAAAAATTGTTAACTAAAAAAATATTCCTCATAATCAGCTAAACATTTCATTAATTGACAACTTTTTTCTATCTCTTATGAGAACGGAGATAAAAACGATTAAACTGAGAGGCGCAGAGAAGGCTAGACTGTCTCGCTTCACTGTGCTCTCTTGGAAAAGCGGTATCTAAGTTATAATAATTTCTTCAAGAAATAATGATACTGTAGAAAAAGAAAAAGTTTTTCACAACAAAATTCGAAAAGATGACGCATATAAAATATTCAAATCCATCCTCAAAAACATAATAGAGAAACGCATCTTCGATAACATGAATAAGCATGAAACTTTCTTTCGACCATAAATATCAAAGAAAGGACGTCACACATAAGTGCCTCCTCTTTCGGGGGGCGAAATCCGATAGAAATGCACTCTTTTAAACGGGGAGGAAGGTGTCAGAATGCAAACGCATCATAACATAAAAGGGAGAGATTTCGAATCAAAAAGTTAATGCTTTTTGGAGGAGGGAGGAGGAAAAGGAGAAGTTGAGAACCGGTCGGAAGCAGATTTTTACAACTTTTTTTCTAATTGATATCCGCTTTTTACTCGCTTGATTTACATTCACAGCGTGATCGAAAAATGAGAAGGAACTGTATTAGAAGGGCAGAACCCCAAAACAAAACAAATCAATACGGTTTCTCTCTTTATCATCACGTTCATAAACGGTGTCCTCCTATGTCAACGTTATCATAATTGCATCTGTTTGTAAATGTACTAAGAGACGCAGGTGTAGTAGCCTCCACACGGGGGGAAAAGAAAGAGAGAGAGAGAGAGAGAGAGAGAGAGAGAGAGAGAGAAAAGGTGGTTGATGATACAGTTTTGATTGATAATCAAAGATGAAATGAGGAGGAGGAGGGGGAAAGCAAACTGTTTTTATTGAGAAGCTGCAGAAATGAGTCAGGGGGGAGAGGGGACGAACGAAATTTGAATTCTGGGATAACTGGATAACCCGATGAAAAAATCCACTTTTTTTCTATTTTTCGAAAAATTAGTCATAAGAATTTGGAATCCGGAAGACCTATTTCACCGGAAATTCAAAAAAAAACCTTCAGTTTTAGAGAACTTTTAGTTTGGTTGACTATATCTTCATTATGGGTAAAGCTATCAAAACAGTTTTAACTAATAAAATATTGCTCATAATATGTTGATCATTTTAGTAGTGGACGACTTTTTTGTAGCTCTATTGGGGACTGAGTTAGCGGGGGTTGCAGGGGGGAAGGCTACGAAACCGGCATGCCAACTTTGAGCTGCCATATCGCCCTAACTAGCAAAGTTATCAAATTGGTGTTAACTAATGAAAAATTGCGCATAACGAGCTGATTATTTTATCAGTTGACAACTTTTTTGTATCTTGGCAAGGAGCTTATTTATACTGCATCAAAGAAGAAGCAGCAGAAATTGCAAAGACTAGGTTTTTAGGGTTGTTTGAAACTTCTTGGTATATTATTTTTTTTTTACAAAAATTTCATGCTACTCAGTTTTTTCTAGGTTCTACAGTAATATCCCAAGGTCTCTGGCAAAAGAAACCCCGAAACCCAAAAAACTCACTTTTTGGGTGGTTCCACTGGATAGCACATATTGTTGTTGTTGTTGGTACCACAATAAGAGATGGTTCGGGCGTCGCGTCTCGCTCCTGGAAAACTATACAATCACATGAACGTTAATCATCATTATAAGAAAAGAGTAAAAGCGAATGGAGACGAAGAAAAATGGTTAATTTGATTAGAGAGGGGAAAGGAGGAGAAACAGTAGTTTTTAAGGAGAGGCGAACGATATATTGGGTGTGACGGACACCAAGTGCCAAAGGACGAAGGAGGAGGAGGAGGTCGAGAGGAAGGGGTTGGGGAACGATAAGGTGATCGGGTCGAGAAGAATGTACCTTTTGGATTACAAAAACTCGCTTGTTTACACGAGTTCTCCCGTTATTTTAGGACACAGTGAGGGAGGTCTCTCTCTTCCGACACCCGCGGATTATTGCATTTGGGGGGGGGGGGGTTTGGAACGAGTGAAGGTTTTGGCACACTTACACAACTTGACACGAAAAGAAGCAGCGCCTCCCGAGTTGAGGAAGAGAAAAAAAACAATCTTCAAGTGAGAATTGGATTAATTAAAAAGGAAGACGGGGAAGGAAGGCGCTCGTAAAAATGTATTAGGGGGGAAGGTTCTGAAAAACAAAATTACACATTTATGTACAGTGGAAAGTTTCTTCTCGTAGGTTTTTAGGACATACTTCACTATCAGAAGGTATTGAGCTAAAAAGCTGCCAACCTGGAGTTCTACCTCCAACCCATACCAAACACCAGTGTTATATACCCTTGACCGTTTTACGAACACCTTAGAACTTTGGTTTTGTTTAGTCTCTCTTTTCGAACCAGTAAACCGCTTCTTCTTCTTCTAATGCGCAGGTTTACTCATCTTCTCCCGTGACTGATAATAAACCGTGTGGTCTTTGAAATGAGATTATAACCGTTTCGAAAGTCAAAGATTTTGTCAACAAGACGTTGGGTCATAAGTACTCATAACCCATAATTTTGGAGGTAAAAATTGCGATGGGAAACGAGGTACAGAGAACATTGTTTCATTTTTAGAATAATTGGAGACCATTGGAAGAAGTTAGGAGGCTTTGAAAAAGGTATGTAAAAGAAGTGTAAGTTACAAGTAGGTAGAGAGGTTATAAAAAAGTTGGAATAAAAAAAAGATTATTGGGTTACGGGAAGAAGATGGGCGGGACTTGGCATAGATCCACCGGAAATGGAGTTTAGAAATATAGTGAGAACTAAATTTTTTGTAGAGAGATACGAAAAAACTAACTTACACTTGTTAGTTTTTTCGTAAGACTACCTTAACATGTCAGTTTGGTGTAGGTTCAAAAAATAGCCGCATAATTAGATAAGCCCCATTCACAAACAATTAGGGAGGTTATTATGATTAATAGGCTAGTACATGATCTCGATTAATGTACCTTGTAAACAGTCTGTACTACTGTACCTAGTGAGCTGTTCAGGTTGGCCTTTAAACTGGGCGGTCTAATGTGCCCTACAATACTGCCGACAAGAGAAGAGATCTTATCTGGGTCAATTTTAAGGGTCTGTAAGGGTCGAACCCTCTGTAGGCAGAGTATTTTGAAAACTTAGTCTTAGACTAGGTGGCACTATTGAAATACCCCAAGCTAAAAAATCTGAAATAATCAACCTAGACTGACCCTCTCAGTCAAAGGTCCAAAACCAAACCTTCTAGAAAAAAGACCAAAAAGAGCGAGAATATAAAAAAATTGTGGCAGTCAAGAAGTCCATCGAGAGCATATCAAGAACAAAAGGTGTGCCCTTTCTCTCAATGAAAGTGGAATGAACTCAAGCATTTCTTTGGGTGGTAGAGAGATGAAAGAGAGAGAGGGAGAGAGAGAGAGAGAGAGAGAGAGAGGGGGGGGGCACTTATGAAAAGTACCTCCTGATTCACAAATGAGTCATAATAATCGGATTCTATGAATATACTAGTATGTGGGTCACTGCACAGACAGTTCGAACGGAACCAAAAAGGCGAATGGTCAGTGTCGGGCGTCGTAATTGCAGAATGAAAAAAGTGAAACGTCTCCCCCCAGGAAACCAGTTTGTTTCACATTTCAATCAACTTTTCGAAACAAAACAGTGTCAATTGTCTTCTGCAATAGACTAGACACAAGCAACTATTTTTTAAAAGTTGCTCCTATTGCTCCAGGCGTTTACCCTTCTCGAAATAGTACGGAAGACACTCTCTCTATGCAAACTTGCGTTTTTCTCTTTGCAAAAAGATTTTTTGTTCTGATTCATTTTTATTTGCTCTCCAAAAAGTGGTAGCATCTTTTTCGAGAGAAGCATGGAACACACGGAACACAGGACAGATGGGTGGAGGGGAAGTTTAGAGGTTATGGAGGGAAATGAGTATGAATAATTAATTTGGGAAGTTATAGAAATTTCTGGAAAATGGGAAAGGAAGTTTTTTCAGATGTGATCAATCTTCTTTTGACTAGGCTCGCCAGCTTGAACTGAAATTTTGAAATTCGGTTAGAGTTTCTGAAAAATGTGACTAAAAGTTCAGCTGTGTCGAAATATGCTTTGTCATGAATAGGTGATGAATGTTTTTGTAATGTTGGTTCCACGCAGTTTTTTTTTCTGAAAAAAAGGTTTTGAATCTGGTTTTATGACTCATAATTGGTGCTTCTGGGCGTTTTGAAACCAGACCATATTCGAGTTTTCAAGTGACCGAATAGCTTCAGAACATTATCATCGGCCAAACTCTAAAACAAGACCAGCCCAAAAATTTCAATAAATATGTTTCGGGTATTTCGACGTTCGGCCAGTGATAATATTTGGGCCGGCTTCATTTCGGCCGGTTATATTTTGGCCAGTCTTTTTTTTCGGCCGGTGATACTATAGCCGAGTTCTTTTTTTCAAGGGTACAAGTTTCAGTTCAAAAAATCAAAGGGAACTTGAATCCAGAATTAGGTGAAGATAAATTGAAGCTAATCACCAGTTGCAAATACTAACTGCGTACCTATAATTTGCAGACTTTTAAATTCAATATCAACAAGAATGTGAAACTTATGAAAACCTTGAAAACCACTCACAAGGGAGGTCATTTTAGATAACGGTTCAGAATTTTCTAAAAATTTGACCAGGGATAGTTTAGACCCGTGTATAGAGATCCTCAAAGTCTCCAGTCGCACAAATCCCGAAAAAGCCCAAAAATTGATGCTCAAAATATGGGCTCAAAACGGGACTTTGAGGATCTCTATACACGGGTCTAAACTATCCCTGGTCAAATTTTTAGAAAATTCTGAACCGTTATCTAAAATGACCTCCCTTGTCAGTTACAGAATCCCAATTCCTCAAAACTCTAGCATCGAAACTCCTGGAATTTTTCTTGGTCATTAAGACCCCTAACCAATTAAATTTCACTTTTTCGCTTCTCTTCCCCACTTGAAACCGGAAGAAATTACCTCTCAGAAACAAAGCGCTTTTCAACTTCAGAATCGCAAATTTTGGTCTTTCAAACTCTACTCTATTCCAAAAAGCACTTTTAAGCTCATCATCCTTCAAAAAAAACCTAACATTTATCATTTCGCAGAGAGAGCACTTTGCTCTTTTTTATAGTTTTGCAGTACGTTTATTGTATCCCAAAACCCGGGTATACACTCTATTTTCTGATTAATGGTGTTTTGAACGCTATTCGTCCACAATGCCATTTATTAAAATGTACCCAGAGAAGCAGATGGAAAATGGGGTTGGCTCAGCGGCCCCAAACCTTCGCTAGTTTCCTTGGTCAGATAGTGGTCTGTCTTAGGTCAAGCATCTTTGTGAAGCTGTCCCAAAGACTTGACGGATTTTTAGAACTGAGCAGTAAATACTAGTCAGGCCCTGCTCTGGTATCTGGGTCAGTGTCCAGTGATTGAAAAAGTGGACGGTCCTTGAAACTGTCTCCTGTTGCGCAAATTCAAATTTCTTCTCATCTCGTTAATCCCTCATCCTCCCCATTCTTCTATTCATCGTGTTCCAAGGCCATCGGCGTCCATTTTTTCGCCATTGGCACTCACCTTTTGCCCCTCTTTCTCCCTTCATCTCTCTCTTTCCTGCCACTCAAGAGTGTCGAGAGCCACTTTTCTAATTACATTTCTTCTCTTCACCTAAAAGAAAACTTTTGCTCTCTATATCTCTTGGCCTAAATAATACTTATCTATTGAACCGATCCAAGGATGATCATCTGTCAAACCCTCTCTTCTGAATCTCATGGGAGAAATTGAAACAACGTTTCCTCTTTTGTTTCGTGTATTGCTCATGTCTTCTTCTTCTTCTTCACTCAGTCGATACAAATTCAATCATTTCGGCGTCGCTAGTCCAGATAGGCATGAAAGATTTCCATTGTACACACACAAGTTGTTTTTCGTTTTTTGATTTGTCATTGCCCCTCTAATAGAGGAATCACCACGTGATTTTGAAAAACTAAAAATCTATTATTCTTCTAGAAATATTTTTTGTTTTGCGTGACTAACGTTTTTCTAGAAGTTTCCCCTCCTAAACGAATTAGAATGCCGTGGGTAGTCCTTCCGTTTCGCCGCAAAAATTTTAAACCCACAATGAATTCTCCTCCGTCTTCTTCTCACGCTCTGCCCTCAAAGAAATTGAATTGAGCTCCTATTTCTTCCGGCCTCCTCCTCCTACTACCCTCCGTTACCCTCCAACTCCTTCTGAAGGTGTCTACGCTCTCTTCATCTCTCCTCTCCTCCTCCTTGGAATCCATTTCATCATGTGTTATTCTTTTTGTCGGGGTTTCATTATTATCACTGCGTTTCTCTCTCATTGCGTCCCTCTCTCCAAAGGGTCATACGGTCACTCGACGGACACCAGCTGTTCGTTTTTCATATGACCAGCACACCAGTTGTGATGTGCTCGGAAGATACCACTCTTACGACTCACTTTTTGTTTTTTATCCGACCCTTTCGATTGCTAGTTGGCACCTAGGTATATGGGTCCCTGTTGCTGAGCCTTAGTTCCCAAGAATCGGCACCCTACCCTTAGGCTAACGGCCTAACCGTAACTCCTATTTTTTATCACCTACCAGCCCAAAAAACCCCAAAATTAACAATTTTACAGACAAAATGGGTAAACCTATCACTTGTCTCATACTCCTTATCACTACGCTATCCGTCACATCGAAAGTGCTACCGATTGACGAAGAAGACCAACTTCTATATGAGGTGATCGATCACCTTCCTTCAAACCAGTTCTCATCCGTCTTATTTTGTAGCGATTCGCGCGTCAAGGTGTCGAAAAATTCAATCAGCAATCGAACGACGCCTACAAATGGGAACTCGATCGGACGTGGGAGGTGGAGAGAAAACTCTCCGGTGGAATCCACTACTCGATCTTTGTGACACTTGTCAAGACAGATTGTAAGAAGGGAGAGGAAGAGAGAGAGTGTCGGAAGACCGATACATTGAAGGTTCTTGAGGCCTTGAGGAGTAATTATGAAGTCTATTGTTCCAGAAGTGTCAAGTGGAGATCTCGCGTCGTGTGAAACGTCACGGTTACGGTCTCAAGGATGTTGCTCATATTAAGAATTGCGAGGAAGAGTTCACCAGGAATATTGCCAAGTTTGAGTGAGTTTTTTTTCAAATTTTAGGCTAAAATTGAGGTTTTCAGTCACCGAAAGATCAAGCTGACGCACGACGATTCGATTACGGTTCAAGAGCTCCGAAAGGCGAAAATCATCAAGCCAAGAGATTATGTCATCTGGAATTCGTTCTTGGACTTTGTTGATCGTCACGAGAAGAGATACAGTAACAAGAGAGAAGTGCTCAAAAGATTCCGGGTCTTCAAGAAAAACGCCAAGGTGATTCGAGAGCTTCAGAAGAATGAGCAAGGTTCCGCTGTCTACGGATTCACAAAGTTTTCCGATATGACAACGATGGAATTCAAGCAAACAATGCTTCCATATCAATGGGAACAACCTGTGTACCCGATGGAACAAGCCGATTTTGAGAAGGAAGGCGTCACGATTTCCGAGGAGGATCTCCCGGATTCGTTTGATTGGAGAGACAGAGGAGCCGTTACACAGGTGAAGAATCAGGGAAACTGTGGAAGTTGCTGGGCGTTCTCCACGACAGGAAACATCGAGGGAGCGTGGTTTTTGGCGAAGAATAAGTTGGTGTCGCTTTCCGAGCAAGAGTTGGTCGATTGTGATGGTGTCGATCAGGGATGTAATGGTGGTCTGCCGAGTAACGCTTATAAGTGAGTTGTTTGAGAGCTACCCAGGATTCCGGGGCTGAAGAAGAAACGGCTCTATTGTAGAATAGGGGTGCCTTCGAAAAATAGCGGTCTCTTCAAATTTCATCAGAAAAATTGGGGTCTTTTCAGAAAAATAGGTAATACAGGACTACAAAAAATAGGGGTCCCTTCAGGCTTATTATTATGCTGATCTCACGAAGTGACACTAGCGGCCGCGGCCTCGGAGCCGTGGAAAAGGATATCTCGCCACGAAAACTACTGTAGAAAATTTATAAAAGTAGGTCTACAAATATTTAATTAATTTTTTCAGCCCTTTTTTACCGATTTTTCCCGATTTTCGTATAAAATATGGAATTTCGTCATTTAAAAACTATCATGATCGGAAAAAATTGGTAAAAAGGCGCTGAAAAAAATTAATTAAATATTTGTAGACCTACTTTTATAAATTTTCTACAGTAGATTTCGTGGCGAGATATCCTTTTCCACGTCCACGAGGCCGCAGCCCCTAGTGTTACCTCGTGCCTAATAATAAGCTCAAAAAATATATGAGGGACCCGTATTTTTTAAACGAAGCCTGAAGGGACCCCTATTTTTCGGAAGTGTCCTCTGTTTTTTTAAGGTTACCCGAAGGGACCCCTGTGTTTTTTACTCATAGTCAGGTTGAACAGACTCCTGTTTTTTTGGGGGACCCCATTTTTCAAAGGACTACAATAGAACCGAAGAAACTTCCAGAGAAATCATCCGAATGGGCGGTCTGGAACCCGAGGACGCTTATCCATACGACGGCAAAGGCGAGACGTGCCATCTGGTCCGCAAAGACATCGCTGTGTACATCAATGGATCTGTCGAACTTCCACACGATGAGGTGGAACTTCAAAAGTGGTTAATCACAAAAGGACCAATCTCCATTGGTAAGTCTTTTATCATGAAATGTACAAAAACAAAAAACACTTGAGAATAAGATCGAGAGATGAGACAATAGTAGGAGAGAACAAATAGAGACGAATTTTTGAATTTGCACGTGAGCAAATGTGTCATCATGCCCCCCGTGGGGTTCTCTGACGTGAGAGAATGAGGGGCGTCAGAATTTGTATTAGAAATTGATCGACTGTAACATTCTGGAGACGTCGGTCCGCCGAACGATTGCTCGCTTCACCGGACGTTTCCGCATTTGGATTGGGTTACGGTAGAAGGAGCTTTGGAAACATCTGGAATCAGGGGTTAGGGGGTACTGTAGGCTAGATTCTTACTGTTCTGGGAACTCATCAGGGAATAGTTCATGAGCAGGTTTGACAAGAAAATCGACGGCGGCTTGCTGGAAGCCAACGGCCGCCCATTGCATTAGTCGAGCGATTCCGCATAGGATCACGACTATGAACGATTCTAGAAAATAAAAAATGCTCAGTTTATTTATTTCTATGGCTCACGCTCTTTCCTCTTTGCCCCCGGCGCATAATGTTTTCGGGCGTAGGTCGAGTTGGGCACGTTGTACTGTAGACACAATGGCTTCTTGTTAAGGTACCTAAACCATCGAATTTTTTGAATCTTTCAACTGAAAAAGCCTACCGTAACCTGGCCATTGCCTCCATTCCACTTTCCCGTCTACCGATAGATTTTCCGACGGCCGCCGTTCCAGACGACCCATTTTTCCCTTTTCGATGATGCATTCTGGAGGGGCGCTCTCTGAAAATGGCTAGATTTCAAAGGGAGAAAAAGAGAAATAGAGGTGGTGGGAGCCGCCGAAACCCAATAAATCCGACAGGGAAAAGAAAGAGCAAACCGAAAAAATGACATGATATAAACCTCGCCTCTCTCTAAAAATACCGTATGATTTGAGGAGAGACCGAGGGTAGACATATCTTTTGTTAGCTTTTTGGAAATGACGACTTTCTTTTTTGATTGCACATGAACTGTGGTTACCATGTGTCTTATATCCGTCGAGACAGAGACCTAGAGAATTACACGTAGGTTTTTCTAGGACGGCTTGGTTTTGCATTTTCAAGAAGACATATTGAAATGGTTTTTGGAAAATAAGGATCACATTTCAAAATTTAAAAAAACTATTTGGGATATAGAGGCTTCAAAAAACTCCCCTTCTTGGATTTGAAATAAATATTTTCTCGAGTTTTCTCCAAAAATAGTATTCAAAAAAGAGAGACGCAGAGAAGGCTAGAGCGTCTCGCTGTCTGCGCTCTCTCTTTCTGCGTCACAGAAAATAGAGAACTTCAAATGCTGATATCTCGGCTAGTGGTAGAGATAGAAAAAAGTGGTCAACTAACAAAATGTAAAACTTAAAATGAGCAATATTTTATCAGTTAACAACTTTTTGATAGCTTTTTTGGGAACTGAGATATTTGCTGTTAAAGTTGCCCTAGACCTTACCGCGGTGAAAAAACTGGCATTGTGTGCATGGATTCGTTCTACTTGTTTCGAAATAGAAATCTGTAAAATGAGAGTGCTCGAAGCGAACATGATTCGTAAAAGATAAATGATAAGAAGAAAAAAATAGAATGTAAACGAACATTTCGAGTGGGTTGGGATGATAACAAGAGGCAACGGAAAGTGCTCATCTTAAAGAGGGGTTCTAGAAAAATCTACCGGTAGTCTTGGGAGCATGCCCTTTATCAATGACATTTCGGGTAGACACATGTTTTCGATTTTCTTCGACAAATGACATATAATTATTTCATGAGATCAACTAGCTGACGTCGTCCAATTTCATAGAATATTCTAGAAAAAACCGCCTTCAAAAAATCTTTATTCGCAATGGGTTTCAAAAAAAAACTAAAAATGTTTCAAAGTTGCAACACATCTGATTCTAGTTGGATCCGCCTCTGTGATGAGTTCCACGTGTCATTCGTTTCATTTGATCATTCACCACCTGCAACGGACAAGAGAGACATTAAAAATGTTTGCGTGGTGTTCCCTGACCTGTTTGTGATCCACGTCGGCGGATCGTTTGCCGAGCACGTAGTACGATGGGTAGTAGTAGTAGTACGAGTATGGATAATACGAGTAGTAGGGGTACTGTAATGATTGGAGATTGAGGTGTTGGGTACAGTAATCTAGAAGGTTTGAGAGCTGATTTGTGCTCAAAAAATTGGGAAAAGTCTAAGTTTTCAAGTTTGAAAAATTCACCCCTAACTTGAATTTTTTAAAAATTTTTTCTAACTTGAATTTTTTTGAAGTATCATCCCCGAAATTTGTTTTTCTGGAAAAATAGTTTCGAACTTGAAAACCAGATTTTTTGAACATATAAATTATACGGTACGTCTAAAAAAATCGGTTTCTGAACTTCTGGAACTCCAAGCCTTGTTCCACTTACATTAATCTACAATCCAAGACCACAGCCTACACCTTTCTCAAAACGGGCATAACTCTATTCAAACCCAAGATACAAAAAAGTCATCAACTAACAAATTGTTTAGTTTAACCTGAGCAACATTTCATTAGTTATCACTTTTTTGATAGCTCAACTGAAAATGAACTTGCTTATCTCCAAACTCACATAAAGATTATAGTATTGAGCTTCGGCTTTCGGAATCACGGTACACGCAATGACAGTTAACAGGATTAACCTAAACCCTTAAATTAGCCAAAAAAAATCTCAAAAAAGCTCACCCGACAGTTTGGTTCATCTTCGATCGGCTTTCTATGAGGCTCTTTGCTCATCATCTCTGTCTTTTATACTGATACTTTGGAATTCGGCAAACAAACCATATAGTTAGAAGAAACCCAAAAAACTGTGCCAAAACCCTTTCTGTTTACCGAAACCACTTAATCTTTTCTCTATTTTCTTCCAGGACTCAACGCGAACACCCTTCAATTCTACCGTCACGGAGTTGTTCACCCGTTCAAAATCTTCTGCGAGCCGTTTATGCTCAATCACGGAGTTCTCATTGTCGGCTACGGTAAAGACGGTCGAAAGCCCTATTGGATCGTCAAAAACTCATGGGGACCAACTTGGGGAGAGTCCGGATATTTCCGTTTGTATCGTGGAAAGAATGTTTGTGGAGTACAGGAGATGGCCACCTCGTCGCTTGTTAACTGATCACTTGTACTTTTAAATTTTCTGTTTGTCCCCCAAAAAAACGTGTGTTTTATCATCATGTATTTACTTATATCTATCTTTTTTTGCTTATCTTTGCTAATGAAATTTGTCCAATCCTTTTGGTTTTGCAGACCGGTGGTTCCTAAAAAATAGCGTTAGCAAGATTTTTTTAGCTCCGGAAAGTAATGAATCTCCCAAAAACTATTCAAAAATCAGATATCAGAGATCCTAAATCTCTTGAAATCAGAGGAAACCGTGGGGCTCCGTGCGCCTTCTCTAAACTGAGCAAGGGGGCGTGGCCTAACTTTTCAAGAGCCCATAACTCTGTTCAGGTTACTCAGAATTGGTGGAGATTTCTTGACAGATCTCCACTAATCATCCCTAACCTGCTAACTAATTCTCGAGTAGATCCCTCATCCCAAAAAAGTTGCACTTGTGGGCGATGACCCCTTCGAGGGGGCGTGGCCTAATTTAAAGAGCCCATAACTCTATTCTAACTTCTCAGAATTGGCTGAAATTTTTCGACAAGTCTCCAATAATCATCCTTAACCTGCTAATAAATTTTGGTAAAGATCCCTCATCCCAAAAAAGTTGCACCGGAACCCCCCCACGTGGTCAGATCATTCAAACCAACTAAACAGTTTTATGTTCTCTTCTCTCTCTCTCTATTTTATGTATTCCTTTCTCTCAATAATAACAATCTCTGATTGATAAGAAATCTGTTCTCTGTTGTCTCTCTCATATAAAAGTCACGTTTTGACCCTACTTCAATTACTTTTTCCCATCATGCCTTCCCCACCGGTTTTGCTAACTTTAGAGGATTATCGAAAATATTCGGAGAGAAATCTGGTGAAACTCGCTCGTGATTACTATGAAAGTGGCGCTGAGCAAGAGGAGACTCTGCGGAGAAACGTATCGGCTTTTGATCGGTAAGATATACGCCCTCTCGTCTCAGAGAAAAAACTGTTCGCGTGGCTCAGCTGGTAACATCTTTGCTTTTTGTGCCAGGCCACCCGAGTTCAATCCCCCCTTGAGGCAATTTCAGTTTTCAGTCTATTAATCCGTCCAAGATGTCTTCGTTCCGTCGAGAAAATCGACACTTCTGTAGAATGGCTTCGAAAAGTGGATTTTCCCATCGGAATCGCTCCAACCGCCTTCCAGAAAATGGCGACAAAAGACGGAGAACTGAGCACAGTATGCGGAGCAGCCGCCTCCAAATCCATTATGATTTGTAGTTCATGGTCGACGACTTCGATAGAAGACATTGGGAAAGAGGCGAAAATAGTCGGGGCGACTATCTGGTTTCAACTTTATGTCTATAAGGACCGGAAAGTGACAGAGTCCCTTATCCATCGCGCGGAGGCCGCGGGGGTCGAGGCATTGGTTTTGACTGTGGACACTCCGGTACTCGGAAGACGTCTGAAGGACACTTATAACAAGTTTTCGCTTCCAAAACATCTGAACTTCGCGAATTTCGAGTCGAATAGTCAGGCGGAAATGCCGAAGGGAGACACCGGAGAATCTGGTTTTATGCAGTACGTCAGCTCTCAAATCGATCCATCTCTCGACTGGAATACTCTTCAATGGATTCGAACGTAAGCCTCCTCTTTCATTTTCTCATTGCTCATTCTATTTCAGAAAGACAAAGCTTCCCGTAATCGTAAAAGGAGTGATGAGAGGAGACGACGCTCTTTTGGCTCTTGGAGCCGGCGTCGACGGAATCATCGTCTCTAACCATGGAGGTCGTCAGCTGGATTCTGCCATCGCCACGATTGAAGCTCTTCCCGATGTTCTTCGCGCTGTCGACAAACGAATCCCCGTTTGGATGGACGGCGGCGTGCGAAACGGGCGGGACGTCTTCAAGGCGGTGGCACTGGGGGCGCGGGGTGTTTTCGTGGGACGTCCTGTTCTCTGGGGACTTGCCGCTTCGGTAGTTTTTTTTCTTCTATTTACGGAGTGTTCAATCATCATTTCAGGGTTCTTCTGGAGTTGCGGGCGTCCTTGGAATTCTTCAATCCGAATTTCGTCATGCTCTTCAGTTATCCGGTTACAGATCGGTTGAGGAGCTTCAGAAAGATGATGGAGTCCTAGTTCATGCGTCTAAATTGTAAAAAGCCTAATTTTAATGGTTATCACAAGCCTTTATATCATGTACAGTGAATAAAATATTTTTGACCGGATTTTTGGAAATTTTAAAGTTTTTAAAGGAAATGAATATTTTTGAGTCATTTTCAGGTTGGGAGCAATTGAAATGTACATGAGAAAATGGTTAAGCTGGCAACTTTGGAAGCCCGAACTCATCGACTTCGAGTCCCTCGGCGATCCGTGTCTTTGGTTTGTCGGCTGGAACCGTTGGAGCGGCGAGCGCCTCGTCGAGGTAGTTTGTGTCCGTCTCTCCCATATCCAACTCATCGCCCAACATCGCCAACTCGGCTTCAAGATCAGCTTCGTCAATCTGGAAGAAATTAGTTAAATGAACCAGGGAAAAAAACTAAAACTTACGTCTGGAGTGTCGTACTGCCGGCTCATTGCCTCTTGAATCTCGTTGTTCATATCAAGCATATCCTCCATTTGATCCTGGAGATCCTCGATCTTATCAATGTTCATCTTCTTGTACTCCTTCTGCATCGTCTTCAATCCCTCCTTCATCGCTGCCACTGTCACTTGGTTATCCTTCATTCCCTGAATGGCAAAGTTGCTCTGATCCATATTGAAGGCTTGCTGATCGAGCTGACCTTTCTGGTTCTCGTACATTCGCTTTTGCTTCAGAACTCTGGAATTACCGATTCTCAAAATGCAAAAATTAAAAAATTATTACCGTAAAGCCTTCTGCTTGATCAAATTCTTGCTGGGCCCTTCACGCATTTTCGACATTTGATCACGAAGCTTCATGAGGTCTCCGTCAAGCTTCTGAATCTTTTTGTCAATGCTTTCACTTCTAGACTCCACGTTCGAGATGGCATTGTTGAGATCTGGTGGGGGAACTTTTTTCGCTGTTCCAAAAATCCGATTCATTCTGGAAAAAATTGTTTCAAATTTTGAACAATAAGGAATTTGAAATGAAGAGTTTCATTAGGTAAAAAGGAAGAATAAATGGAAATTCATTTCGAAGAAGAGCTAAACTGAATGTGAATGGTTCTCGAAAGAATAAGAGGAAGAAAAATCAGCTGATTTTTAAGATAGCAATGGGCGGAGATTTTTTGCATTGCGAAATTTGATATCAAAATCAGAAATACCAATTTTCCCGTTAAATTAAACTAAAATAAAATTTTCTGACAGAAAATAATGATTTCGGCGTGAAAAATAATTAATTTGATATAAAAAAGCTAGAAAAAATAAGGAAACCCCACAAAATAAAAGGGGAAAGCTGAAAATTGTCTGGATAATAAAAATAGAAATGACTCACCGGTGTCTGCGTCTCGCCTCTTTCCGTGCTATGACGTCACTGTCGCTGCGAGACCCGCAAGCTAGTGCCGTCGTGTGCGTCGCGGTTCGCGCGCGCCCTCCCGTTTTCGCCACTTTTTTCTCTTTTTTCTCTCCGCTCTCCTCAAAATTTTTTATCAAAAACGCGACGAGCCTCGTCGTTTTCTTTTCGCAGTGAAGTGACGTAATCGATTTTGGGCTGACTGCCAATTTGTTTTCAAATACGCACCCCCTTTTACAGACGTTCTTCACACACAGTTTCTCTCTCGCGATGTTTCTTTTCGGTATCGACGTCCTCTTATCACAAAAATTCCATACCGGTCGCTTTTTTCTCAAAATGACCTTCACCATTGAAAATTATCTGGGCGCGCGGGATTTTTTTTCAAACTTAATCAATTTCGGCGCTACTGAAAACATTAGGCGAAAACTCCATTTTCAAGTTCTGCGGCCTAATTATGCCTCTCTGCGCCACACAGCACGAGACACCGCTAACACGCAAAGCCCCCAGTGTTTATTTTTCTGTTCGTCGCATGAATTTCAAAGATCAAAAAATAATATGTGCATCAGATATTCGTCCCGAAATAGAAAACATGTAGTTATAGGTGAGAAAATGCATCTTTTAGACTTTAAAGTGACGTAATTTGCTTTCTTTCTGATTCAGTCCTCCAGTGGTCGAAAATTGGGTTCAATTAGATTGTTTCCCAAGAAAAAGTCCTCTCGTTTAATGGAACGTTTTGTGGACAAAGTTTTCGTCCTCGAGAAAGCTATATGCTATAATCTTTTCGATAGGCTTCACTGATTATGTTTTTTGATTTTTCACCGTTCAAGCTTCAAGCTTTCTTTCAAATTACCATTTTCTCAAAATCATACCTTTTCTCTCGTAGACAATCTGAAAACCGAGTTTGATCATGAACTGGTCAAACCGAATACTGACTTCAAGTTCAAATGTTTGCCGGAACACCCAATTCATTTATTTTTAGAAAATTAGATCAGATAAATAGCAACTGGCGATCAAGCGTTCTCTGTGCCTTCCTGCGCCTCTTTGTACTTCGGCCAACATCGTTTTTTTTTCACCCCCAATGTTCCGGTGTCCTTGAACTAGAGTGTTATGACGGTTAGAAGATGATTATCGGGTCGCATTTCATACTTTTTTGCGAGCAGTAAATCTTTGAAGACGTTGAGGTGCATGATATGGTGTGACGCTGTGTTCTCGTCTTGTCGGTCGCCGCTCTCTCGCTTTCTTTTTCTCTGGTTAACCGACTTATCTTGTCAGACTAACTTTATGTTTTGAATTTCGCCTTTCTCTGCTTATTTTGGAACCCCAATATAGCTCCTCTTCAATCTCACCTAAACTGAATTTTTTTCCAGGAATGTCGGACACAAATGGAGTCTCAGATGATCCGGTGGTGGAGAGTGGAACGAGTTCAGTTGATAGTGTCAAAGAGGAGAATGACAAGGTGAGTAGAGAAGAAGAGGTTGTTTTTGTTGACACTCTGCACGCGTTTTTTCTCTCTTTTTCTCTCTCGTTCCTTTCCGACCACCTTGTTTATTCGGATTTTACGTAGAGGAAGAGGCCAGAGAGATTTCAATGTGTACATGTGAGGTCACAAAGACGATTGCCCGAAAAAAGTATACGGTCTTCCCGCGCACACGAATCAATTATACTCGGGAGGAACAGTTTATCCTCAATTCTGATTATTTCAGGATGATGGAGCCGACGAGAAGATGGAGGTAGACGAGGAGAAGGAGTCTGCTGAGACTGTTGTAAAAACAGAAGAACAGCAGGAAGAGGAAGAAGATCCGGCTCCAATGGAAGAAGAGACTTCTGCGGAAGACAGTTCTGAGCAGAAAGTGGAAGTAGAGGTGAAAGAAGAGATGCATAAAAAAGTAGAAGAAAAGGATGAAGCGAAACAAGAAGAAGAAAAAGATGCACAGACGGAAGAGAAGAAAGAAATACCTACGGATCAGAAGGAAGAAACGGCTGGAACAATGATAGTAGATGATATACCAACAAAAACTGACGAAGATGAGGAAAAGTCGCCAGACGACAAAGTGAAATCAAAAGAGGAAAGAAAAGAAAAGGAGAAAAGTTCGTCGCCAAGAAAGGAACAAGATAGAATGTTGGCAAACGGTCAAATGAAAAGAAAGCAGAATTCGAAAAAGAAGGATAAGGAAAAGGATAAGGAGAAGGAAGGAACAGAGGAGAAAGCAAAAGAAAAAGTCACGGAGAAGCTCACAAATCGAGAGCACGTTTGTGATCACCTGGAAATTAAAAGAGTGAGTTTTGAAGTTTTGTGAAATTTTTCATCGATTGACTTTAGGACGCGTCAAATCGTGTAAAAGTTTACGTGCTTTGTGATCAGCGAATCTGGGAGGATAAGGGCACCGGGCACGTCGTCACCTATCAGTTGCCACCCGACGAAGAAAATCCATCGAAAGGTGGATTCACATTGGTCTTAGTACGACTTGAGGGCCACTGTGAGTAAAATAGGAAGTTGAAATATAGGTATTCAAAGTGAAAACTTTCAGCAAAAAACGTTCTCGAGTCACGAATAAATATGGAGACTGTCTACCAAAAACAACAGGTGAGAAACTGAACTTTTGAAGGGGGCGGGGGTTAAAAGCACACTGGTTTAGCAGACACATACGAGAGACGCGTGCAATTTCTTTTTTGCGATAAACTATCAATCAAGAAGAGTGTCATTCTGAAAAAAATTTTTCGAATTACCAGGAAGATGAGGTTCTGATGTTTTAGTCTGCCAAAAATAGTTTCATTTATCCAGAAAAGAAACCATCAAAAACGAATCAAATATAAGTGTCTTTCAAAGTGTCAGAGTTTTCTTATGTGGAGAATAGTACAAGTTCTGGGCTTCTATTTTATTTTTCTTCATCTTCTGCGTCTCTTTCCTCCGGTTCTCTATCTTTTCACTTTATTCCGACCCGAAAAGTGACACAATATGGTCAGTCTAAGCGAACGAGACAATTTCATCTTTTCCTCTCTTCTAATACACTTCTCTTGATATGTAGAATAGTTCAGAATTTTCGTACTTTTAGTATCATTCGTCACCTCCCTAATTCGTTTCCGTTTCCATGAGCAACGTGTCTTTTGTGATCTTCAGCTCAGCACGGCTTGACTAGAGAGTATTACGGCTAGTGCTTTAAAATGAATGAGAAGGATATATCCTACTTTTCGTGAAT
Organism: Caenorhabditis tropicalis; assembly: GCA_016735795.1. Lineage (NCBI taxonomy): Eukaryota > Metazoa > Nematoda > Chromadorea > Rhabditida > Rhabditidae > Caenorhabditis > Caenorhabditis tropicalis. Next base: position 2,431,616 of record CM028618.1, read on the forward strand.
ACATGAAAAAGAGACACGCGCGGATTAACTTTTCTCATGACGCTGTTTGAGAATCATAGTTTTGGTTTTCTGGATATGAAAGCTGTTTGTGAGGGAAGCCTGCCTGGCTATGCGTGTCCTTAGTTTCTCTTCCATTTTCCTCCATGTTTTTTTGTCTTCCCGTCCTCTTCCACCCGGGCGGGTCTCAGTCAAAATATAATTGTTTTGAGAAGTCAGTGAGCGGCGGTGCGGTGTATTGTGTCGCATAGGAAAGTGAGGGCGCGCATGCTGCGGGGCGTTGCGCGAAAGAAAGCACGCAAAAAGATATGCCGAAATAGGCGACGAAGAGTATAAGCGACAACACCAACAGACAGGGCGGCCTTCGCCACAGTTGAAGCTGACGAAGAAGCAGAAGGAGAGTAGGAGAAGAAGCAGTCGTCTATCATGGAGTGTATGTATGTGTGTGTATTTTGCAAAGAGTGTACGTAAATAAGAGCGTGTTCACATGCCTTCATCCTCTATCCGTTGTCGTCGTCGTCCGGGAGGGTTGCCTACCATCCATGAGAAACAGCGACAAAGAGAGGGCACCCCCTCCCTCTCTTCCGAATAGAAAACGGAGAAGAAGCAGTGACGATGTCATCGCTCTCCTCTCGTCGTGGTTTTTTTATTTGGCTGTTATCCACGAAGCGTTCTATAGCAGTAGAAGCAACACGCAGCTATCCACGTTGTTTTCAATTTATCCCCCTCTTCCTTCCACATCTATTGTTCGCTCTTTTCTCGAAAACGAAATCGTAGAGCTCTAGCTCATCTTCTTTTCTTTTGGCAAAGATGAGCGCTTCTTTACTTCGCCGCAACTTTTTTATTCTCGAAACACGGAGAATTCAAAAGTGACATTCTCATTACCTACAGAAAGCATCCAATCTAGTCTACGTTTTCAACACGCATTCGAATAGAGAAACGTTATGATTCATTGCGAGATGGCGATGTTTTCACTGTTTACAAGACGCTTCTTCCTTCCTTCTTTTTCATTTTCTCTCTCCTCACTCACTATTCAGTCGTTCTCGAACACTCGCCCCAAAAATCGTACAGTTCTTCTCTAAGCGAACGCGCAGAGTTTGAACGTAGTTTTTTAATTCTCCAAAAGACCCCGAGACATTTGATAGCTGAAGTGATCAGAGCTCTCTCGATGAAAAACCTTTTCGTTCTCCGCTTGCAACATTTTTTCTATTGGGAAATGTGTGTGCAGACGACTCCAGATGACTGGTCACAACCTCTTTCGATCTCTTATCTGCTTGCTGCTCTCTTTTCTATGTTTTACTCAGCCGGCCTCGCCAAAGCGTCACCAATGCGTTTTGGCTTCTTTTTCTTTTCTTCATTTCCTTTTCCTCCTTCTTTCCTTCCACATTTTGCTGCTGCCCTCCCGGCATCTCTATCTCACGTGTTTTTGAACGACTTGTCTCCTCTCACCCATTCAACAAACTCGCTTTCACTTCTGTGTTTCGTACTTCTTTCTCCATGCGTTTTATCCTTTTCCACTTTTCCTCCAACGACAATTGACAAATATATTCTATTTTTGTTTTTTTCCGTCAAGACATAAGTCAGAGCAAAATGTCGGAACCGTCGTGTTCCAATTGCACATCATGTTGCGAACCTTCAACATCGTCGTTTAACTTTCCGTCTACATCTTCCTCGTTATCACCACCATCATCCCCATCAAATGGTGAATGCAGTTCGACTCCTGCCTTCTCATATGGCAACTTTTGTCATATCAATATAGATGAGAACAATGTTAGTGTTGCGGTTTCAAAAAATAATGTTGTGTGAGAGCACTAAGTGCGATAGGAAAGGGGGGCAAGAGGAGCGAAATGTATCGATGAAAAAGTAAATAAACGTCAGAGCGGCAAACAAAAAACTCGGGCGTTTAGGTTTAGGGTGCATTCTGGTGTAAGAGGTTGGTTGCTCAATGAGCGCATTGATTCGAACCCATGACCCGATCTTTTTTCAACTGATAATTCAATGTTTTATTTCAGGAGACTCTCATCGTTTGGTCAGAGACTGAGGTCATGGATTTGGCTCTTTCGTTCCAGGAGAAGACCGGATGTGAAGAACTGTGGCAGAAGATTTGTGAGGTTCAGGGGAGAGATCCATGTGATGCGGACGCCACATTCGACGATGGAGACGACAGTGATATAGGAGAAATCAGCTCGGCCGCTAGCCGACTATCACTTCCGCCTATCGAAATCGGACGTTTGAGTGAACTTGACGCCCTCCTCCATATGCATCTATCATCGAACAGTGCAAGAGAGAAGATGACCGTTGCCATTGAAAATGACAAGTGAGTCGTGAATTTTGATCACTCGATATGAGAATCTCTTATTATTAATTGATTTATAAGAAAACAGTGAGTGTGGAAAGTGTCTAAACTATTTATCAAAAGTACGAAAAATAAGAAATAGATGATCCTACTAAGAATTTTGTTTCAGCGTTGTAACCAAGTTGTGTGAGGTTTTCCGTATGTGCGAGGATATCGAGCACACCGAAGGACTCCGCACTTTCTACTCGATCGTCAAAAACTTGTTCATGCTCAACCGGAACACCGTCATCGACATGCTCCTCGACGATGCCAACATCAAAGAGGTCATCGGAATGTTCGAGTTCGATCCAGCCTACAAAAATCCACGAAAGCATCGCGAATTTGTTTATAAGAAGGCGAAATTCCGTGAGGTGTTGTCTATAAGCAGCGAAGAGTTGCGTGATAAGATTCATCGTCTCTACCGTGCTCAGTACATCCAGGACGCTTGTCTTCCAAGTTTGGGTCTATTCGAGGAGAATCTACTCTCCACCCTCGGAAGCCACGTGTTCTTTTGTCGAGTTGACATTGTATCAATGTTGCACAAAGACAAAAAGGCAATGAATGAACTGTTCAATCAGCTGAGAAGTGACGATACGGACGTTGCCCGACGTCGTGATTTGGTTCTATTTCTGAAGGAGATGATCAGTCTGAGCACTAGCATTCCTGCGAGTGGACCAGCCGCCACGAAGGAAACCTTCTTCAAAGTAGTGTGTTGCTGCTAGAGCATTTCTAAACATAATTATTTATAGTTACAGCTTCAAAACTACTTCAATAACGATATCCTCGACTCGCTCGAGCCATGTTTCAAATCTCCAGATCAGGAAACAAGAGCTGTCATGGTTGATGTGCTCAGAACGATGGTCGACAACAATTCTCAAATGATTCGTGACTATCTGATGAAGCAGGCTAAATCCAAAGAGAACAATGAGGATGTTCTTCTGAATAGAATGATCAACCATTTGCTCACCGATATTGATGTGCATTTGACCTCTGGATCTGAGATCATATTGGTAAGAATTTATTTCCGTTTGAAATTCTATCTTATTCGGAGGTTTTCAGATCATGAAAACTCTTCTGGACCCGGAGACTATGAACAACACAAAATCGGATCGTAGTGAGTTCTTGAATCTCTTCTACAATCGCTGCTTCGACACGCTTCTGAAACCACTACTCGAGAATGTTAGCGGAGGAGTTGTCAAAAAGGATGACTATGTGATTGCTAACCGTCAATCTGTTGTTCTTCGACTTCTCACCTTCTGCGTCGAGCATCACTCCTTCTCGATGCGTCAAAAATGCGTGTCAATGGATTTGATGAATAAGATTCTCGTGCTTCTCAAATCGAAACACTCGTTCCTCGTTTTGTCGGCACTGAAACTTCTGCAGAGAGTTGTCACTGTCAAAGATGACAAATACATACGATACATCGTCAGAGAACGAGTAATTGATCCAGTCATGGAGTGCTTCCGAAAGAATGGAAACCGATACAATATCATCAACTCGGCAGTTCTCCACTTGTTCGACTTTGTCAAAAGTGAAGATGTTCGACCTCTGATCAAATATGTCGTTGAGAATCATTCGGAAGTTGTTGACTCTGTCAACTATGTAAAAACATTCAAAGAAATCAAGATACGTTACGATCAACACCGCGATCGTGAGGAGACGATGAGCGTTCGTTCAGAAGACAACTCGATGGCCAGTCCTCGAAGTGCACGTAAAGAGCGAAACGACGATCAGTGGTTTGATGAAGACGAGGATTTGGAAGTTGGAACAATGATCGAGTCGATTGAAAAAGACTCGGCAACAGTTTCACCAAAGAAAGAAGAGTCTGGACAAAGAAAGACTGGAATCGAGCCAATGTTCCCATCGCTTCTGAAACGAAAGAATGCTTTCGATGAAGACGAGTCTCCAGTTTTCGGAGGTGGTTCAGCGTCGACTATCAACGCGGATAAGAAGATAGTTATCAAAGTAAGATTCCGAAACCTATCTAATCAAGAAAAACAATTCTAAAAAAGCCTTTCAGGTTAGCCGAGATAGCCGCGACCGCACTCCGTCACGTTCGCCGTCTCCTTCGTCGGTCGGACGAGCCAACTCATTATCCCCTGGACCATCCAGAGAAGATGAAGTAAGCTCATCCCAGAATAACAAAGAAAGCAGCCCAGCGCCAACTGTAAAGGTAACTTTTTTTCGTCTAGTTTCCAATTGCTCATCTTTCAATTCCAGTCGCTGGTTGACTACGACGAGTCGGATGATTCGGACGAGGAGTTGCCATCACCGGATGCTGTACCATCATCTTCAACTGGAAGCCCAGACAGTGACAAGGAAGAGGCTGTAACAAAGGATGGAAAGAAGGGCGACTCACCCGAATACAATGATGTTTCATCAACTAGCAACGAAGAGAAGTTCGACTCCTCGGCTAACGGAGCACCGGTCACCAATGAGAACGGCGGCGGAGAGGGTGCTTCAGCGCCGCCAAGTGAGATCAACCGTAAACGATCCAGTGACGGATGTGATCGAACCGAAGCGAAGAGACACCGAAGTGAAGAGTCGACTCCATCGCCGAAAGCGAACGTCTCTGAAGCCTAATTTCCATTCATTTCCCCCTTTCTTACTACCTCATCTCCCTTCACCAATCTTATCATTTCAATATTAGGTGCCTTCCACATGGCTTTCTTTGTTCTGTTTTTTTCCTTTCTCGTTTTTTTTGTACCTCCGGTGTTTGTTTCTCCGGAGTGTGTGCATGTGTATGCAGTTTCAAGCTGTAGCTCAATCTGCTTCCCTTTCTTCATTATTTTTTAATTCATTCCAATCCGGGTAAACTTAAAATCCCCCTTTCTCTGTCTCTCTTGTTCTTCATTCATCCATCCAAAAATCTCCCATATATATATTTAAACTCATTGCAGCTGTATTATACTGTTCTCTCTTCTACTCCCTATACGAAAACACACACATAATTTTATATTATCTTGATTATTTCACTCCGTTCATTCTGACCGGTCGCTGTAACCAACCAACGACTGTAACTCTTCTCATTCCTTATCAACAAGAGCTTCCTTTTGTAAACTGTTCTGTTTTAATATCTCCCGGCGATCATCCACACTGACACGAGCTGGTCTCGATTCATTGTTTTGCTCCCTCCCCCATCCCCAACTCTCTCCACGCTCATTTTACTCTCCCCTTCTTTCCCCCCGTCTCAAACTTTGTTTTCTTCTTTCTGATGTTTCTAACTACTCAATGTTGAATTCAAAAATCCCCCTCTGTTCCTATTTTTCTCCCCCAATCCTGATATGTTAATTTTTCCTTTTCATCGTGTTGTGTTCTTCTTCCCGTTCCCTGTTATTCACCCCCATTCTAAATATCACATCCCCCTCTCCCCACCGTTCCCCGTCCCTATCGTTTTTTGAGTATAAAATGAGTGTATCTTAATCTCCTGCTTCCTCGTTTCGCTTGTTTGCAACCCAGACGAAGATGTTACAACAGAACACGTACCATACGTGTTCAGAAGAAGAAGAAGGTCAAAGCACAAGAAGAAGGAAGCAAATCAGAGAAAGACAACGGCAGAAGCTACAATTAATCAGATCTGAATCGAGTTGGGAAGCTTCAGAAGAGACAAAGATGATGGTGTCCTTCAGAAGAGAGAGAGAGAGATCGTCAGTCAGCGTCATAGTTTTGGTCAGAAAGTGTAAAGCCTAATGTGAATATAAAAAGAAGTGTTTGAGAAGAGAGAGAGAGAGAGAGGAGAAGAAACTTGCCTCCCTAAAGCATAAAAAGAAGAAACAGTTTTAAGTAAGAACAAGAGACTTGTATATAAAATCTCCCTCTCGATGAGTTTACAGAAGAAGTTACACCTTCTTTGTCTTTTCTCCTTCGGTTTATTGCCTTTTCTTTTGTTTCTTGTGTGTTCCGATGGCTGCCCTTCTATTAGAAGGCTTTTTGCGTTTTTTTGGAGTTTTTAGTTTAACGGAATTTTTGAAAAAAGTTGAACTTTTCAATTCAGCTAGTCATCTAAAATATAGTAATATCTAAGATTTAAAAATGAGCGACTTTTCAATTCAGCTAGTATAGTCCGTCTGTGCTGATTTTCAAGAAGCACCGGAAGCCATCAAACATACCACTTTGGTATGTCTAAAAATCCATTTGGCTCCGCCCACATTGTGTGCAGACCATAGTGGGATGCGGAACCCGTAAGGTGTCGGCTGCATAGAAAAGGGTCCATATATAGGTTTCATCTTCTTTTACAGAAACTTCCAATGAGTTTTTTTCTTTTTTGGTTTTAGAGAAAATTATTTTCGGTATGAATTGTGGTAGCAGACTTGAAAACACCTTCACGCCCATTCTTCATGGCCGGTACTTCAAAAGTATATAGAAAAAGTGTTTTTTCAGTGGCTTTTAGCGGTTTCAGTCATTTTCAGGGGACTGATACTCAGATCTTGAGTTTCCGATCGCTTCGAAAGTTCTTGGAGGCTTAGCAGACCCTAATATAGAACATTATATTCACACAGATTCTCATTTATTATAATGATCGAAAAAAGTGTCAGAAGAATGATCAATGTCGTTTTCCATTGTTCAAATTGTGTCTTGATCTAGCTTATGGATTAATGATGTTTTGCAAATTTTATCAAACCTGAATCCCCTTTCTAAACTTAGTTTAATCATTAAAAAGGTCCACCAGTTCAAAAGTTCAGGAATAATCAACAATCCCATAGATCTCCATTCCCGACACACTTTTTATCCGTTGTGTGTTTCCCAGTACTTCTAAAAGTGAATGTATCAAATCGCCTTTGAAATCCTCCCTTCTCTCCAAAAGGATTGTCTCCTTCCGCAAACAGGTACTTTCGATTCTCGACACCGCAGAGAAGAAACGATGAAGCGCTATTATCAAATCAAACGTTTTTGCCATTCTTTTCCTTTTTTCAAGACTTCTCGTGAGAGAGAGAGAGAGAGAGAGAGAGAGAGAGAGAGAGATACGTAAGACATCGAGATCTTTTCCTACACAGAAGAAGCCGTTCGGCAGTGAAGCGGAATGGGAACCGAACAACTCCTCCCTTCGAAGCCCCGCCCCCTCTGTCTTCAGCTTCTCATCGGCACTTAGTACGCTCAGAAGGAGGGGAGACCGTGCGACGATTCCAGTTTATCTTCTCTCGGTTAGCTTCTCCTCCTCCTTTTTCTTATTTCTCTTTTTCGGCAGTTTTCGAAAACAATAAGACGGAGGAGATAATTGTCGATGTAATCCTACTGGATTCCATTCTACTGGTAACCCACTCTTTTTCCTATGTTCTACTTTTTTTGATATAGTTTTTTTTTAATAGCAGAAAGAGGAAGTTTTAATTTCAAACCCTTCCCTATGCAATTTGTGTCCTCTGTTTACTACCTTTGTCCTTGAGCCTCCCCTATCAGAAGCGCCGATCTCGAACCTCAGAAATTGCACCGCCTTCTGTCTCTCTCGATTACGATCTTTTGTCTTTAACTTACTGTCAACACGTATTCACCTATCTCCTCTACCCATCTCCCTCTATATAAAAGACGCCCGGGGTCTTACAGGTCTCCTCCTGCTGCAATGCGTTCACTCATCGTGCTCGCCGCTTTGGCTGTTACCGTCTGCTTTGCCCAGGACAACTGTTACATCAATGACAGCGGTAAGTGGGTGGGAGAGAGAAAAGCGGTTAGCCCTGCTATCCGATCTCATTAGGGGAAGCTAGCTTGTCGCGCGCTAGATGATTTGATTAGAACTGATTGATGCGATTCGATATTCCAGGTTTCACCTGCTGCAACAAGGAACTCGAGGCGTCGATGAAGGGAGCCATGGGAGGAGGTGACCTTCTCGGATCCGCTGACTCCATTCAAAAGGGAGCTGAGGGATCGCTCGGTGGAAAATTCGAGACTGTCGTCGCTCTCGATGACTTCGCCTACAAATCTCATTTCAAGGAGGGAAAATCGTGCAAGATCGAGAAGAACGGACAATATGCTCTCGCCTGGCAGCCATAAGTGCCGTCTATTTTTTTTTGGTTCCCACTGGTTCTCAGCTCTTTCCTTTTTTCTGTACATTTCTCCTTTTCTCGATTCCGATGACGATCCCGCTACGAATTTTATCTCATTTTTTCGCTTCATTCCCTTTTTTTCCAACCGGCACACTTTTTTGTATAAACAGTTCATTATCAAAAAAGGTATTAATTAAATACTTAGCTAGGGAGACAAAATATACAAACAAAATGGTACTGAACCCAAAATTTAGGCGGTCTTCTTTTTGTCATCAGCAACAACGGCGACCTTCTTGCTCTTATTGGATCCCAGGAGAAGCATGGCTCTTCTGAATGGGGATGGATAGTAGGCTGGAGCGGCGGCTGGGGATCTCATCACAGAGGTGTATGGATTGTAGGCTGGAGCGTATCCTGGAGCATATGATGGAGCGTATGGAGCATAGGCTGGAGCGTATCCTGGAGTTCCTTGGTATCCGTATGGGTTGTAGGCTGGGCATGGTGGTTGAGCGCAGGCTGGGGCCGGGGCGTAGACTGGGATTCCTTGAGGTGCCGGGGCGTAGACTGGAGCAGCACGAGCTGGGCATGGTGGGACGGCGCAAGCGTATGTTGGTTGGTAGACTGGAGTTGGGACTGGGACTGGCACCTGAACTGGGGTTGGCACTGGAACCTGAACTGGAACTGGGACCTTGACTGGGTATGGGACTGGAACGTGTTGGATGATTGGTTCAGGGGTTGGAGCAACTGGAGCTGGGCATGGTGGGGCGGCACATGGGTATGGCTCGTAGATTGGAGCTGGAGCTGGGACTGGCTCTGGAACGTATGGAGCTGGGCATGGTGGAGTGGCGCATGGGTATGGGTTGTAGGCTGGAGCTGGCGGAGCGACTGGTTGGGGCTCAACTACGATGCACGGTGGGTTGGCACATGGATATGGGTTGTAGGCTGGAGCTGGCATTGGTGGTGGTGGAAGAGGGGCGACTGGTGCTGGGCATGGAGGTGTAAGGCATCCGTATGGTAGAGGTTCCATGGCGGGGCATGGTGGCACTGCGCAGTTGCCCTGAAACAAGAAGACAGAGTTTTTGTGTTTCTCTGATGTCGTTTTCGTATAGCTATGTGACCTTTCTTTGATGTATGTTGCGAGGGGCGCATCAAAAAGATCCAACTTACCGATAGCACTTGAGCGTGAGAAACCGATGCGATAACCCTGAAAAATAAACGAAAAAATGAAAAGTGGTTTTTTAGTAGTAGTGCTCAATGATCTGGAAATCGTACTAGTTGTATAGTAATGACCAGTGGTCAGTGTCTTAAGATATTAGTCGATGATATGGAGACTCACAAGAGAAGACCGATGGCGGATTGCATGATTGGCTTTGAAGGGAGAAAAGGGAGCCCGATGAAATTATGCCTTCCGTTCTTGGCCTTTTATACCATTCCAATTCCAATTGGCACCTTTCTTTTCCGTATCGCAACTTTTTGCAATCATTAGGCCGGTGTGCAAACAAAACAGCTGACGTCTCATGTGCAATATTGGGAAGGTGGGGAGGGGAGGCATTGACAGGTTCATTCGACGACCGGATTACCTTCTTGTTCAGTTTTTTTCTCTTTTGAAATCCGTTTTTTGACAGTTCTAGATACTTTGGAATTTCGGAAAATTATGTGAGAGGGGGGGGGGTTGAGGGGCGGGGTGCAAAGTTCGATTATCTATGGTTAGCGTGGAAGACTTGAAACTTGTCCTACTGTAGTTTGAAGTGATTTTCTGAAAACTTGAAAATAGTTATACGGTAGTGAGTTAGCTACTCATTAGGTTACTGTATCCCAGTACCCAGTAAAATGAGATGCTTCTGAGTATACACTCAAATTTAGGTGGTCCCTTTTGAATGGCTCTATCGTTGGGCCATGAGGGAATTTTTTGAGCCGTTAAGATACACAAGCTTATTTTCCAATTAACTATCGGAGAATCATGCACAAAAATATGTTCAGATTCCCAAAGACATAATTAGCAGGTTCCAACATGATTACTCAAGTTTTGGATAGACACCCTCATTCTGACCCTTTAAAAAACTAACACCTTGTTCACCCACCGAACCCCAAAAAATTCACCTACCGAACCCCAAAAAATTCACTTACCGAACCCCAAAAAATTCACCTACCGAACCCCAAAAAATTCACTTACCGAACCCCGAAAAATTTACTTACCGAACCCCGAAAATACACCTACCGAACCCCGAAAAATCCACCTACCAAACCCCAAAAACTACACTCTCTTCCATTCTTCTCCCAAACTTTTCTTCAAAACCACTTCAAAACTTATTCAAGAGTTTCAAGTGTTCTTCTCTCTGCCGCCTTCTGCGTGAGCCCTTTACTGAACTCTCTGGAGGAATCTAGCCCTCGGAAAAAAAAACGGGGGCAATCTTGCGCCCTTTTATGACTTTTTCTTCCACGCCATTGCATTTGAGGTTTCGGGTGAGCGTGAGAATATGAAACATAGCGGCAGGTGCAAGAAAAAGTAAAATAACGCAGGTGCTAGCTTGTAACAAAATGCTACAGTAATCTTGTTTTCTAGAAAACTTGCTCTGTTTATATTCCCTTTCCCAACCCTCGTTCTCTGATGCCCACCAAGAAGATGTAAAAAAAAAGAAAGAGACAGAAAACGGAAACTCAATCAACCCGCCGTTATCCATAATAATCAACATTGCCTCTCCCTTCTCCGTCGACATCTGCGACTTCTTCTTCAGAATATGGAAAAATAAGATCTCGGGGGGTCCTCGAGAAGCCCCGCCCCCTTCTTCTTCTCTTTTCTAGAGAGGAAAGAAGAGAAAGGGGCATATTTTGAGTGGTGGAGAGAGAGAGTGAGTGAGTCTTTCTCTCTCACTCTCTGTGTTTTTTTTTCTTGGTCGGCTGTGCCCCTTCGTCTGCTTTCCATCAAACTTCGACACTACTTTCTTGGCGTTTTGTCTTCTTATCCCCTCAGATGATCCTTCGATTGGCACTTATACTTGGGACAGTGGGATGGGAGCTAGGAGATTCAGGTGGGTCAGGTTTCCTGGAAGTCTAGGTCAGCAAAAGTTCAGAATTTGTTTTCCTGGCCGATTCCTAAGAAAAATCAAATTTTTAAGACTCCAAAAAATTTTCCAAGGATTAACCGATGAAAAACAAAAAGTCCAAAGTGATTTGGGGGGCTCTAGCTTTTTTTCTCAATTCCAAAATAGAATCTCTAGACAATTCCATTAACCTCATTAGTCCTTCCCTTGAGAATTCTTATTTTCTATTCACACACTTCCTTTTTTTCAGCCCAATGCTACAGCTGCTCGTCGCCTCAATTGCACCTCAAATGGGTAAGCTTTTTCACTCGCCCTCCTTCGCCCCCCATTAAAACGTCATCAGTAGTGAGCATTAGTGAGTCGAAGAAAGGGAATGGGGAGAAGCAGCAGCATATCCGTTTTCAACAAGAAGCCCCCAGTGATCTTTCATTTTGTTTTCAGCCAAAAGATGAGAACACCAATCGGTTGTTGTATCTACAAGAGTTTCCCTGGTTTGCTAATGAGAGTTGTGAGACGGTGAGTACTTATAATTGAAGGTTTTTTAGTCAAATAGTCTAGATTTCTCCCGAATTGCCAAGGCCCTACCCGGTGGGCCCGGTGTTCCACAGAAAGTTCAGAATCGAAATTTTCGAATTTTTGACCGAAATTTTTTTTGTTAATTTTCGATCTTAAATTACGCGCATTGACGAAACTTTTGAATGTCCATAGAGAAAAAGCCATTTTGAACCCTTTCTAGCCAAAAAAAGGTCGAAAAATTGGCTTGAAAATGGGTCATTTTTTATACCGGGCCCTTTTTTCACAAGTCTGATCTTTCCGGGGGCTACTTCTCAGCTAATCAAAATCTTACAGGTCCGTGACCTGATGCCTGTGGTAGACTGTGAGGATAGTGTGTGCATCAAAGCAGTCATCAAACAACCGCCAGCCGAACGGACGATTTGTGGTTAGTTGCTCTCACTCTTTTAATCTCACCTTTCTCTCCTCCCACCCATCCATCAATCATCTCTTCAGAGACGGGCGGTGCAATTGTGCGAGACTGCTGGAGTCGTGTCTTCTCGAACGCCATCAAGAATCCTCGAGCGAGGCGTGACGTCGTTCGGTTGGCACAGACATCCGATAGTGAGGAGACGATTGGAATTATTTACACGTGTGAAGGCTTCTTGTGTAATTTGTCTGGCGTCTCCACATTCTACATACTATTTCTTCCATTACTCCTATTACGGAACTACTGATCGAATTAGTTGAGTTTTCTATGATTTCTGATTTTCTGATCACTGATGAAAACACGGGTGAAGACCTCAAATGGTGTCATAAGCTTTTATTAAATAAGTTGCTCAGATTAATAAATATTTACAACCAATCAACGAATTTTTTGCAATTCGTCAAGAAGTGGGTGCATCGTAGTAAATTGAAAGTGTCCTTTGGATTCGGGAATGGATTGCACACTTTTCTCGCTTCAGGCAGCACGTCTTCACACTTCCGTAGAGATGATTTCGGCTTTTGAGGGGACTGAAAAACAAAGTGTCATATGGGGGAAAGCTAATGAGGAAGAAGGCTTCGTTTGCTTCATTGGGTTTGAAGCTTATTAGTTTATAAGGGGGTTGTTGGGTTAGAGAAAGGTTGGCTCTATTGTAGAATAGGGGTCCCTTCTAAAAATATGGGTCCCCTAAAAAGAGGGGTCCCTTCAAACTTCATCAGAAAAATCGGGACCCCTTCGCTAGGTTATACAGGCTATTTTTTGAATCAAGGCTGAAGGGTTCCCTGTTTTTTAAGGTCAACTACATTAGAACCGAAGGGTTTAGAACCAGTAGTGCCGGTATAGTTTAGGAAACATTACAGGTTTTTCCGAAATACAGAATTTAATGAAACTGTTTTCATTTTTTTACCGGTAACTTTTTTCGGTGAACGGGAACAGTTTGCCGGAATAAACCATCTAGGTGCCAAAAAGTCCCTTACCTGTGCCTGCGCGGCGGTCTTCTCTGGCAAACAGAATTGCTCAAATGCAAAACAGAACTGCAACGCTTTTGGTTCCACCAGCTGAGCTTTACAGTGTGTTGGATAATATGTGTAGTATCTCGCACAATAAGTCATAACCGGTAGCACCCCAGTAGTGGAAGCACACGCCGACACGTAGGTTTTACAGAATGTCTCCTGGAATTAAAAAAATTAGTTTGGGATAACCTCAGGGTCCAACCTCTTTCTTGTCAATATCTCCATGACATCCTCTCACAAAACGCTCTCGTTCAACTACACAATACTCACTGACAAACACCAGAACACCTTTCTCATCCTCGATTTTTACCTCGGGCACCGTCGAGTTTTTCAGTGGTTCATCTGAAGTGGCCAGCCCACTTTTTTCAATAACTTGGTCGACTACTTTCTGTAAAAAAAACTTTCAGAATTCAATTCCCTTGGTCAAAAATCAGACACACAACGATTCGGTTCAAAAGTTTTTTTTTGATCTTCGGGGGCAAAACTAGTTTCTCCGCTCTTCAATTATCATCATTTCGCCCCCCATTACCTCGTTACTCGACTTCTCAGGTTTCGGAAGTTTCACTAAACTTCCCAATTTCTCATGCTCTCCAGGAGAAGAAGACGTAGAATTCCCATCCTCCTCGTCGAAATCCACAGAATCAGTGGTGGCCTTGGAGGTAGTGGTTGTAGAGGCTTCTGTTGTGGTAGTGGTAGTAGATGGAGTGGTGGTGGGTGCCGGTGGGATGACAAGAGGGACCACTGAGCTGGCAACTGGTGGGGATGAAGGGCCACAGAAATCGAGTTCCGGTCGTTTGACGCAAGCTCTCTGGAAATGTTTTTGATCATCCGATTCTTTTCATGAGACGACCCAAGAGAGATAGGTTATCAATGCTAAACCTTACAGGCTAATTATTTTTCTTTTCGTCATTGAACTTTAGTCCATAGTGATAAGGTCTGGGGTTAAAATTTACAGAGAAGAGGTTGGTACCAAATTTAGAAAAACTTGATTAAAACGGTGAAATATCTGAAGTCTTTTATAGAGATTGGTATATCTCACTTCACATAAAAGATAGGATAAAACTTGCAACTGAAGAAATATTAATCATTAAATTTTCGGCTTGGTTGTAGTAGCACCGGCCAAGAAAATTACCACCGGCCGAAATAAGACCGGCCGAAATATCACCGGCCGAAAAGCTTCCGAACAATATCACCGGCCGAACTCCGAAATAAGACCGGCCCAAAAATGTCAATAAAATGAATTGAAATTTTCACTTAAAAAGAAACAGAACGCCACCATGACCTTAAGAGAAGCTTCTAGTTTTACTGTGAACACCACGGGATAGTTCTAGATACTTTACCCATGTTTCAGCCAGTATTTCGGATTTTGGGCCGGTCCTATTTCATCGTTCGGCCGGCTATAAGTCTTCGGCCGGTGATATTTCGGCCGGTCTTAATTTGGTGTTCGGCCGGTGTTAATGTTTTGGCCGGTGATATTTCGGCCGGTTTTATTTCGGCCGGTGATAATTTTTTTGGCCGGCGATACTACAACCCAGCCAAATTTTCTATATTTTTTTAGTTGACAACTTTTTTGTATCTAAGTTTAGAATTGAGTTATCAGCGTTCTAAGACGGGTAACCTCAAAAATGAGGGTGGCGCCACTTCTGAAAGCTACTAGTCACCGCAACATATAAAAAGCTGATAGCTAACAAAATATTCAGCTCTATCAACTAAACTAAAAAGTTTAAACTTATGCTAGCACAGCTGTCTACTGCATTTTCTTTAAAACTATCTGCACCAAACCATATCTTACTTCAATAAGAATGCTTCTAAAACTCTGCTGCTCCACAGAATATACGAATCCCAGTAGCAAAGTGACCCAAACCAGCAACGTCATCTGAATAACGAATGAATCAAATGGAAGAAATTGATACGAAAAAAGACAAGAAGAGAAGAACAAGAAATGACCATCTCATCGCATCTTTTAAAGATACACCCAATTCGTTCTTTTTTCGCTGATGAAGTGATAAGAATGTCTTTGGACACGGAAAAGAATTTCAAAACGTTTACTCGAAACCAATTATTCTTTTTGAATACGAATGCCAAATTATAATACAGAAAACGAAGATTGGGAGACAAAAGGCGCGGGGTGTGTGGTGGAGAGGTGAGAGAGTGTATTGGAACCAGAAAACGAATATGGGTAGAAGAACGGTAAGAGAACGTGAATAAAGTATGCACACTCACTACGATTGTGGGGATGGACTAGCCAGCTATAGCAAAAAGAGGGAGGAAAGGAAAAGAATGATACAAGGAGAAGCATGTGATAGAGAAGAAGAGAGAAGTGAGATATATATGGATTGATGTACACATGATAAGACAGGAATAGAATTGATCGATGTGGGAGAGAGAGAGGAGAGGGATTCTTATCCGCTGGTATGGCTCATTGGCGGGAAATCGTCGGGATCGTCCATATTCGGGACAGTTTGGTCTTAAAGTGAATCTTCATCAAACAACAGTCTACCACAACTCGAAGAACCACTTACTTGTCTCCTTCGGAGCCCCAGTACCAGTTGGACTGATACGACAAGTGTCGGATTTTGGTCCGATGCGATGCTGTTTGATGAGGTCGAGTTCACCGCCCTCCGCGTCTAGGCGGTACGCGTAGACAAAACCGTCGGATGTGGCAGCCATCACATATTGCTGATTTTTGTTTCTAAAATCGATTTTTTAAGATTTAGTATTTATTCTAACGAGACTTACGAGACAAGAGCGATCTGATTTGATCTGGTGGCTCCTGGGAGCTTGGCAGTAGCAAAGCTACGCTCGGTGGTCATCAACTCGGATACTTGCATCACTTGAGATGGCATATATGCCGAAATAGTCTTGTTAATGGTGTCGAACCAGCTTCCTCCTTCGCTAGATGACTCTCTGAAAAATATAAATTGGCTAGAAGCTAAAAAAAAGAGGGCTTACGGTTTGTGATCGACACCTTCGGTCTTCTCCAACTTGAAGACATGGACTGTCTCAGTATTCGAAGACGAGGCCAAGTACTTAGAATCCGATGAGAAACAAAGAGAATAGATGGTCACACATCGAGAAACTCCGCGTCGGAACTCGAACAAACGATTTCCAGTTGGTACCGAGTAGATTCGAATGACAGTTCCCTTTGTACTGGCAGTAGCGATCATGTTTCCTTCTTGATTGAATTTCAGACAAGCCAAAGTTCCCTCGTGGGCTACGAAGGTGTTAACCGAAGAGAGATTGATGGCGTCGAAAAGATGAACGGATCCGGTGTCGGTGCTAGCCGGGTAGGCGATCAACGCATTGCCTGCGTTGGTTGTCAAGTCAAGAACACCGAGCTTGTTCAATGGAGTATCCATTATATTGTGCATCATTTTCATGTCTTTCAAGTTGTAGATGTAAATACAGTCTTCCAGGCAAACCACGATTCTCTGAACCATTTAGATATTTTTTAACAATGAGCAATATTTCCCGAACCTCTCTATTCAACCTGATAGTCAACACCGACTTGTTGAATCGATGATCGCAGATAATATTGCGACTTGTGAAGTGATAGACGTGCATGACACGTGGATCCTTTTGCGAGATGACGACCATCAGAGCGGACGAGAAAAGCCGCTCGACGATGAGACAATTGTTGAGGCCCAGATCTGGAACCACTTCTACACTTTCGTGTGAGATCCGTAAGCTCTTGTCGGGAAACTCACGAGTCAGATTCTCGCCTTCGTAGGTCAGAGTCGAGTTCTCGAGTATGTCGACTGTTTTGTAGAACATGTAGCCTTCTTTGTGGCCGACTGATATGATTCTGGAAATTATTTATTTTCCCCTCTATTAGTCGTGCACCCCCATCCCCAAAGACGTCAAGAGATGACCCCTTTCATGTGCTCATTGAATTTTCGGCCCCCTCCCTCTTTCGAAAAATCGAAGAACCCACTTACTTTGCATCTTGATTGAAACCTATGTAGTTGATTGTTTCGGGATTCTCATCTGTAGCTGTTCCCGACGACATCTGAAAAAGAAATGAGCATTTTAGAATGGATTTCACTCAATTGAAAAAAAAAGAAAAATAAAGGTTAGCAAGATGGAAAACTGCATAGCAGCCATAAAAAACGTTTTCTGATGTCATGAGAAAATCGAATTTAAGAATGAGAAACAGTACTTTCTGTCAGAGTGAGTGAATGAGAGAGTCGACCAACAAACAGAAGAGAGCGCAACGAGATGAAAACAGACATAGACTGGGAGACGGGTCACCAGTGTACGTCAGCTGATGGGCGTGGTCGGGGCGAGCGAGCGCTCTGCAACCCTGGCACGCGGTGTTCGCAACCGCAGTGCGCGTAGAGGGAGAAGACAGATGTGTGAGGGGGGAATTGGGATCAAATAATTATTGACTGAATAATTTATACAAAAAGAGCCCAAAAAGAATTGATCTTTTTCTGTACCCCTATTACTGACAAGCAATTGCGAAATGATTCTACAATATTTCGACACTCCAAAGTGTCTAATAGTACCTTTTTCTTATCTTTGTTTTCGATCGTTCAATCAACTCGTATCAAAGAAAATAAGTTTCGCCTCGTGCTTTCGTTTCTGTAAACATTCCGTCTCTACGAATCAATTGGTTGAAATATGTCGTTTGGGCTTTTTAATTTTTTGACGAATTTCACCGGTATATCTATCGGAAAAATTCACTTAAAAATTATAAAAATTTCTGAGAAAATAGGTAAAGTTCAGCGGAAAAATCTGGCTTAATTTATAAATAAGTTACAATACTCACAAGGGAAATTTTTCAATTCGAGGTTGGGCATTTTTTTCCAATTTCGAAATTCTCATAATTAGGTTTTGAGAACGGGAGTATGGGTTTTTAGTAATGCTTTTTTAACTGTGGAAATGGTTTTTGTCGAGGACAACCTCGACTTAAAAGGTTTCCCTGTAGGTTTTTCGAAAATATTATTAGTCATTTTACTAATGAAAATGATTCAAGAAAACTTTATTAATGTTTATGAAAAATTATTAATTAATACATTTTTCTCGATTTTTCGGTCTTTTCGGTTTTTTCGGTTTTCTCCGTCTTCTCGGTTTTCTCGGATTTCACTGACTTTGCTGATTTCCTTGATTTTCCTGACTTCCTTGACTTCCCTGACTTCCCCGATTTCCCACTTCTTCCATTTTTCTCCGATTCCTCATTATCTTGAGTCTTCTCCATCTTCACACTTTTCTCGGATTTCTCTGTTCTTTTCGAGCTCTTCAAACTCTTTTTCGACGAGCCATTTTTCTCTCGAATCGATCGATGCGATTTTTTGAATTCACTATGATAAATGAAGTCAGTGTATGGGATGTGAGGGCGAGTGGGTCGCAATGGATCTTCTAGTGGATCATCTCCTTTTTCACGGATCGACCGATGACTTTTCTTGTATTCTGCTATATTGTCACAGTAGACTGGTTTGATGAGATTCGACGGTGGAGCGGCGTCGCAGGACTTTTTCGACTTCTTGCTGGTGGCTCCTCCCACTTTTTCCGACTCCACGTTTCGACGAGATGAATCGGAAATTATTATCTCATCTGGAGGTCCATTTTCATTTTTACGACAACAATCTGAACGGCAAAGGTTGGATAAATCGGAGTATAGAGTTCTCACTTCCGAAATAGCAAATGGCTATGATGATAAGAAGGATTATAAACGAGGCTCCAATAATGATATAGAGAGCGTACTGAAAGTATAGATAGTTGGGAATAAAGAGGAAAAGGGTACCATAGAAAAATGAAGTCCCGGCTTGGATGTAATAAACAAAATAATAATTAAAAGCGAGTGGTCTTGAAGAAAAAACTTCACGTGAAAGAGTTCACGGAGAAAAGAATTAGGGATTACGGTAGACACGTTTATTGAGATTACCAAAAACACACTGAATTATGCAAAAAAATGACAGAAAAATTGTGGAAAAATGAGTTAAAAAATTATCCACTGATATGAACTTGAGGTGGCAACTCGTCATTCTCATTCGGTTCTCGTCCGATTTCAGCAAACATGCGGTACGCTTTAGACTGGGGTCCTATACGCACTTCTCTGATCATATCAAGCTCCCCGCCTTCTGGAGACAAGCGGTAGGCATAGACGAATCCTACGGACGTGGCAACCATCACGTATTGTTGGTTTTGGTGCCTGGAACAATATGTTTGAGATAGGTAAAGGTAAACCAAAGACTTACGATAAAAAAGAAACCCGGTTTGATTTTGTGACTTCTGGAAGTCTTGCTGTAGCAAAACAGCGTGCAGCTGTCACCATATTCGACACTTGCTGTACTTGGGTTGGCATGTAGGCTGAGAAAGTTTTGAAGGTCTTGTACCAGTCAACACTTGGAGATGGTTCTCTGAAAATCAACAATTATTGAAAATAAAATAAAAACTAATACTTACGGGCTCTCCTCCTCCAACTTGAAGACATGAACAGTCTCTGTATTCGATGAAGATGCCAAAAACTTTGAATCCGAGGAAAAACTCAAAGAATGGATATTCACACATCTACAAATTCCACGACGAAACTCGAAGAGTCTAGATCCATTAGGAACCCCGTGTACTCGAATAATTGTTCCCCGAGTGCTAGCCGAGGCGATCATGTTTCCTTCTTGATTGAATTTAAGGCAGGATAGAGACCCTTCGTGAGCCAAGAAAGAGCTAACAGAGGTGAGTTTGTTGGCATCGAAAAGAAAAACATTTCCAGAATTACCACTTCCGGGGTATGCAACTAAGGCATTCTCTGGATTAGTGGCCATATCAATGACTCCTAGCTTGTTCAATGGGATACCAGTTATATCATGAACTGATTTCATTGTGTTTATATCATAAATATAAATACTGTCTTCCAGGCAAACAACCATTTTCTAAAAACAAATATTGTTTATCAATATTCAAAAAAGACTCTCTACCTCCTTATTTATTTTGATTGCCAGAACCGATTTGGTAAACCGGAGACGGCAGATGATCTGTTTTATTGTGAAGTGGTAGACATGGATGACTCGCGTATCTGATTGAGAAACGAGGACCATTAGCCCAGATGAGCCGACTCTCTCAGCAATTAGACAGCTGCTCAGACCAAGATCTGAAAATCGATTGTAAGAATTTTTTTTTCAAGAATTCTTACCAGTCATGCTCCCTCCTTTATATAAAAGTGAAGACTGCTCCAAAATATCACTGATTCTGTAGAACATGTATCCGTTGTTGTGACTAACTGACATCATGCTGGAAAATAGTTTTAGACAGGCAGGAAGACATATTTTATTGATTTATGAAAAATCTCTGGGAAAAAAATAAAAAAATCTAGAGAAAACTTACTTAGACTGTTGATCGAATCCAATATAATTGATTCTTCCACTACGGCTATAAGAATAAGATGACGTCATTCTGAAAGATGTTTTTGATTTAAAAATCAATAAAAAATATTTAAAAAAAATCAAAAAGAAAGGAAAACACAAGAAAAGAACAATTTCCGTTGAAATGAGGAAGAATTTTTATGATGAGGAAGAGCGGCGACGAAAAACAGATAGCGCAATAAGAAATTTCACAATAATTGACCGTCTTGTGTATTGTCTTTTCGAATGAATGAGAAAGACGTTCTGAAAATCTGGAACCATTGATTTTTAAAGGCACATATGGGTCTCGATGCGATTTATGACGTAGTGCAGGAATTAGGGGTGCGAGGACTAATTACTGTAGTTCTGGGAAGAGACTATGAATTAGAGACCCCCAAAAAATGACGAAAAATGGTTTCACGTTATTTTTTACCCTAAACTTTCCGTTTTTCCAAAAATCAAAATCATTTCTCGTTTTCGAAAAAACAATGGGAGTGTACGTTGGTGCTGGATATGGCTATCGAGGTGGATATCGTGGATACGGTGGTTATCGTGGGTATTATGGTCCCCGTTATGGATATTACGGTGGATATCATGGATACTATTCACCAATGGTTGTTGCACCCTATTACCCCTGGGTTAGTTAGAGGTATTGGAAAAAAGGGTCTATGATTAGCATTTCAGTATCACCCATATTACACAGTCGGCGGTGGCACTTTCCCAATGGTGAGGTTATTTAGGTTTCTGTCACTTAGTTAAAAAATTTTCCAGTACGGTTTCTACATAATCATCTCTCTCGTTGCCATCATCACAATCATAATCATAATCGCTGTCTGTATGAATGGATGTCGTTCGAGAGATCCTCTCCCAGTTGATCCTTACTATGAAGATCCGTACTACGTGGATCCATACTACACAGAACCCTATCCTTACTCTCCCTACGTGTACCCAACTGATTATGCATACCCGGCTGAAGAAGGTGCAGTGGAAGTGCCAGCAGCAACATGCCAAAAGAAGAAATCATGCCAGAAGAAATCAGGCTCAAAAACCACATCGAAGAGTAAATCATCGGCGCCGACGTCTTCGACTAACAAGTCAAAGACTTCTAAATCCAAAGAGTCTTCGAAAAGCAAGTCGGCCGAGCCCGCTTCTCCAGCGGCCAAATCGAAATCATCGGAGCCCGCTTCTCCAGCAATCCAATCGAAAAAGTCAACCCGAACTGCAGTCGAATCCCCTTCAACACCAAAAACTTGAAGAAGAGCATAAAATATTTATCGTCTTGTTTTTATTTTTCGAAAAAATAAACATTATCACCTTGGCGAAGGTTGTTTACACATCCAGTAGTGTAGAGGTATTGACACCCCGGCGGCAAAATTGACTCCGATACTGTCTCCCATTGAGGCGGCTGATAGACAGTACTCCCGGACATCAGGGGCAACCTGAGAAACTGGTTAGCAATAGAGCGCGAATGCTTTACTCACTTTATTATGAATTTTATGGAAAGTGTTGACATAGGAGGATCCTCCGAATAGCCCTTCGAAAATGATCAAAGCGAAAATTATGCCGATGTGAGGAACGAACCAGTAGAGGGCGTCGAAGAAGAAGAATAACATGTTGGATAGCTAAAATATTTTTGTTTCGGATATAATTTTTAAAATATACCTGAAGAATCGGAAGCAGGTACAGTACCCAAATAGGCAATTCTATGAGCTTGATAGAGGATCTTGAGATAAAAACTCCAAATTGATAAAGCACCTGATACCATCTGTATTGACTGTGAAGGGATAAATTGAAGCCGTGGGAACAGTCGAAAACGATTTGCTGAGTCATTCCCTGGTTGATCATGTATTCTCCAATGTAGACAAATGCTAGAGGGACCATCAAGTGGAGCATAGGCTATAAAATCATAAATTGCTATGTACCTTTCAGATTTAGCTCCTTACCACAATCAACTGCACTCTTTCCCAAGGGGTTAGGTTTCTCTGAGGGACTCTGTGCTTGCTCACTATAAAATCATCGTAACCCTTTGGAACAATCCAAGATTTTGGGTTGAGGGTAGGAGAATAAACGGATTCTGGTTTCTCGAGAAGGATGAAGTAGCTGAAACAGGTATCTTTATAGGTATTCTGAGGTCTAGAGCTTACGCAAAAGCGAATAGCACTGGAATAAATAATTGAATGAGAAGGGCAACTTTCGGTGTCAAGTTAGCCATATGAGGTTCTGTTAGGAAGGCATAAGAGAACGAGCCTAGTAGCCCAGCCATTCCGGTACCCGATGACCACCCAGCAATAGCGATTCTGAAATCTCTAGATCCTTCAACTTCCAGTCTTCCCTTTTACCTCTGATAATGAGCGGACAATCCCAGGAACGTAATTTCCCCAAGTCCACCACCCAAACTGACAAACACCACTCCGGCCAACGACATTGGAATCGAGATGGAGAACGCGACGACAAAGTACGAGGTGGCCTGGAGTAGACAAACAATTGCCACTCGGAGACTGTCATGGAAATAAAAAAAGTATGGGAAGAGAGAGTAGGGGGCATACCCAAACGGAAATCTGTCCATGAAGAATGGAAAGGTGAGTTTGACAATAAGACTTGGAAGATTGTCCGAGAGGAGTACTTCGGCAGTTGGTGGCTTACATTCTCGGGTTGTGATTTCTGGCTGAATAAATTATAAGTTGCTAAAAATCCCAGTTTCAATTTTTTAATAAAAAATATTTTTTTAAATGTAATTTTAGTTTCGCATACTACATAAGACAGCG
The DNA here is from genome assembly GCA_016735795.1 of Caenorhabditis tropicalis. NCBI lineage: Eukaryota > Metazoa > Nematoda > Chromadorea > Rhabditida > Rhabditidae > Caenorhabditis > Caenorhabditis tropicalis. Next base: position 2,455,055 of record CM028618.1, read on the forward strand.
TCAACAATTCTCAAAACATGTATACATATTGGTTCCTGATAAAAAAGAATCAACTAATGAAATGTGACTCATAGTATACTCTTTTGTGCTTCTATACCAAAAAGTTCAATTATTCGTCATCCCCAGACAAATTTAAATTCTCTAAAGTATCCTCTGACTTTTGAAAACGACCAAACACCGTGTACTCTGAATCCGGTTTTTCATATTTACCGGTATGTTCTGTTAACAATATGTTTTTCGAAAAAAATAACAATGACGTTTTTCGTTTTTTTGCAGACTAGCTTCATCAGACGTCACTCACCATACACGTATCCACTGTCGTCGTCTTGTTCTTTCCGTGTTGTTGACTGAGAATGTCTTCAGCGGCGCTGAGCATGATCACATACCCGTAATTGTTGCAAAGACCGAGAAGGCTGAATCGGAACTCAAATGAAGAAGGTATTGGGAACTTGAACTTACAAAAAAGCGACAGCGGTCCTTACGGTGTCCCAGTTCACCCGCTTCATGTTGTCTCTCTTGTTTCAGAAAGTGCGGAGAAGAGAAAGACGAATTCCGTGTTAGTCAACTGATAAATGACCAACCCTCTATACAAAAAAAACGTATCAACACGTGGGGGCACACATTTTTATAGGTTGTTGCCAATCGGCAGAGAGACATAAAAGGGAAGAGAGAAGAACCGAAAAACCGAAAGAAAAATTATCGAGGTTGGAATGTAATACATCGTAAAAAGAGCTCATAAAGTTCTTGTCGAAGGAGTTGCTCCCCAAAAACTGTCGAGTTGCTTAAAATGATCCACCCCTGTCATTGCGTTCATTTGTCTTCCGTCAATGGTGTACAACTTCTTGACCTCTGACTCGTAGTGCACGGAACTTGCTCGTATGCAAAAGAAGCGCATGGCTGCTATTCGGACCTAAAAATCTATTTGCTTGTTTTGTTTTTAAAGGTCACACACCTCTTTCCTCGTTTTTCTATGGCTCAGCATAATTGACCATGGGTAGACTAGACTGTACATGTTGATTAGCTGTAAATTTCCTTTATTTTCTATTTTGATGTCAAAAATCATACCAGGTTCATAACATAATAAAATGCGGAAGATGCCTCAAGTAAACCAAAAACTTGAAGATATATATAAATGATAATGAAAATTCGAACAGTCACACTTGCAGCTGCACATCTAGAGTAGGTGTAAGATTGGGAGAACTGAAATTTAAAATTTTGAAAAAAAAAGAAACTAGACCATTTTTACCTCATATTTATAGTTCAGCGTTGCTTCTTTATTGGTTTGGTATTTGGTCATAGCTACTCCCAGAAGCCAGAACACGAGCTGAAATTTTGATAAGTTCATATATTTGTAATCTATACCTTACCGCTCCATTATAAATCTCCAAAGCTGTCAAACCACCGAATCCGAGAGCGAACAAGTGTTTTTTGAAAGCAATTCGAACAAAATAAATGTATAGAATACTGAGACCGACGCCAGTGAGCATGCAGATTGTGAAGACCCATTTGAACCAGCTTTTTCGGCGGACTTCGGGATAGAACACGCTTATGACTCGTTCTGAAAGCAAGTGGTTTTTTTAAACTTCTCTACTAATGCTCCTAACCCTCCTCCTTAAAGGAGAACTGAACTGGAGTTCAATAATTTGTCATTCGATGTTTTCAAAGCGGTTTTTGAGGCATTTAAAGGCATTTTCAGAGAAAGTTGTCAACAGAAAAAGTGCTCAGAATGAAAAACTACATCTAATGACAAATTATTACATTCCAGTTCAGTCCTCCTTTAATACTTACCATGGGTTCCCATACATTCAGAAACAACGAAAAAGAATTCCGCAAACGAATGAATATACAACATCCATTTTCTCACATCTGAATCAATTTTTTTAATTTATAAAACGATTTTCTCCTTACAAATATCACTAATCACGCAGTCTTCAATATATTTTCCATTGAACAACGTTATCAAAAACGCTGCGGCTGAAGTGAACAGGATAATGATCATTTGAATAGAGATGAGTGCAAATGTGGATCTGAAAACATATTAAAAAAAATAATTTTCAAAAAAAAAGTTACCGTGAATAAGATCCAAATCGTTTGCTGAACACAATAAAGTGGAAAAAAATTGAATGAGATAAGCACCCGCAAATAACGATGATGAACTGAAGAACGACGACAGGGATCCACAGAACATTGTTCGGAGTGGGGACGCACACGTAGTCGGCGGAGTAAGCACCCATTCTGGAAACGAAGGCGAATTTTGAAAATGAGAAACTCTAGAAGTTTGAACGAAATAAGAATGAAGACTAATCCTAGGAATTGAGCTCATTGATATTTCATTTTCGAAAAATGCGCAGAAAGCGAGTCTAGATATGCGCAATTAGCATCCTCAAGAGAGAGGTGGCTGATGTAAGAGACTGAAATCCCCCCTAAATGTCAAGAATCTTTGTCACGTAGTCTACAATTATAGATGGAAAAGTCACAGGATAGAAAAGAGAGCAATATTTTCGAAATGAAACCGGGAACTTGATCTGGGAAGGAGGAGGAGGAGTAAAGTCTATTTTGACGTGAGGTAGTAATAAATCAAATCTTGTCGAGTAAGTCTAGTCATGGAGCACATATTATTAAATTTCGAAAAAAAAAGAATGGGTTGAAGAATAACAAAAAGGATGAGGTGTTCTGGTAATGAGGATGATTTCGTAGTGAGAAGTGATAAACAAGGGTGCGACAATGAGGGGGCTAAATTTTGGTTTGATGGTCTGGAGATTTATTTTGCAAAATAATTTAAAATTTTTTGAAAAAGTAAAAAACCTGAGTACTATTCCAATTCCACAACTTTTAGGTCAGTTTAAAACACATTGAAAATAAATTCAAAAAGTCAAAAAAACCGTTCCCACGCATTTTTACAGAGCGGAAGAATGAAAGGGGGGCAGATGAATTAGCCGTTTTTCTGATTTCTGTGTTCATTTTCCAGATCACGGAACACGTGGAAGTAAATATTCTGAGAAGTCTGGTTATAGAATATCAAAAACCCAGATCTAGATCTGTGAATGGAAGATTATTTTCAAGATGACACACTTTTTTTGAACTTTGATGAAGCTGCAAATCCAAGCACTATCAAGTCATCTGCACTTTTGAGGGATCTAGGTCACCCATTCTCTGTGGATCTGCTCTTCTGCACAAAGATTTCAAAGGGCTTTCGAAGAATTAAGAAAATGATGAGGAGAAAAGAGTTATGAACCGACGAAACAAGATTGCTATGATGTTGTCTGAGAGTGCCTAATGAGGGGTTTCACTGAAAAGCACTTTACCGAAAAATCTAGCTTCAAACCTGACAAAAACTCGAGGAAAAACATGAAAACAAGTTAACAGAACGACAAAAATACCCCAGAGGAAAAGAAAAACATGCAGGAAAATTGATAAATTGAGTTAGACTTATCAATGAGTCCACATCGGTATTACTCATTTTTTGGGCGGTTCAGGAAGGTCACTTAAGGATTCGAAATAAATAAATAAAAGAATTAGATAAAGGTCTGTAGATTTCAAAAATTCAAAAATCCAAAGTTCTGAGAAAATTCCAGAGCTTCTGAAATGCTATGGGAAATCAAAACCACCAGCCGTTTAATCATGAATAAGCAATTGAACAAAAAGTGTTCTGATTTAGAGAATTGAATAATCAGGAGTCAAAATCAATTACTTTTGATTATGTACTGGCTAAATGAAGAAACCTAATTGAAAATGAATTCATAAATTTTACAGGATTATGAAAAACATCGAATTGTATAATAACTTGAGAACTAAGAATCTAGATAATAAAACTAGGAAATGAATTTGTCAAATTGTTATGAAAAAATAATTTTTTGTTTCTATTTTGTATTTATCCCAGAATGTGTGTTCTGTCTGTAGTAAACTAGGAAGCTAGAAACTAGAAATGTCGAAAAAATGAAAAACATCTGACTTTCGACAAGACTTTTGTTGAAAGTTAGTATCTACATTTTGGTCTTGTTAGAAAGAAAAAGAAATCAGAAAAATAGAGATTGGTCCAATATTTCACCTGGGTTTTCCCTCTGTAGGGCTAAACTAAAAGCACACATCAGATATTATGCTGGTCTCATGAAATGACGGTTTCGGCCAAAGATTTGACAAGTTCTTCCAAACAGGAATAAAATTGGTACAGTAAGAACTTTTGACTTTTAGTCGTGCGCCTTTGAAGGTTTCTAAGGGTTATGGTTCAAAGTTCTTACTGTATTAAATTTATTTTCGTGTCCTAACCTTACATGGAAGAGCTTGATCTTCAGCCTGAACCGACATTTTTTGAGACCAGCATGGTAAGAGGCAATTTTTTCCAGAGAACATGATTACAGAACTTCGAAAAACCCCAAACAAATTTATTGAGTGCAATAAAATTTTAAAAATTACAGAGTATTCAAAAACAATTGAAAAACGCCATAATTTAACTTGAAATTTACAAAATAAAAATAAAGTATTTATTGAAACGAGAAAAAAGTGTTTATGAAAATTCATCACCAAATTATTTCAGCTAGACCATTCTACAGTAATCCATAACATACAATTACCACGCATTCCCATCACGGTAATTCTAGGGATTGATCTGGCACAAAATAAGCCCAAATAAGGGGCGTTTGTTGAATAGCATCTTTGTTTTTCCCAAAGCTACTGTCAGCTGATGCGAATCTTCAGAAGTCTTCGTCATTCCGATCCATCATCTTTCGATCTGATCTTTTCATCCCTGAAAAGGTTGCAGAATGTCTTCTTGGTATAGGCTAAACGGTTATTATTTCAATAACCTTTATTTTTATTTTCAAAGACACACATCAGTACCAACTGAAATCGCACGTTTCATTTTATAATCAGCTTTTTTTGAAGAATTTGGTTCAGAACGTGACAAACTGATGTAGCTATTAGTCTGCATAAGTCGCTAAAAACTTTTTTATGCCGAGAAAATTAGATTATTGAAAGCAACGACCAATATGTTTCTAGTTACATTTAGTGTTTTATGATGACATTTTTCTAGAACCTTTTATTTCAAAAATCTAGGCTCCTGTGCTAAAACAGTTTCCCACGAAACACCAACGCACATCAGAACATTCTCACCGTCATTTCGAAAAAAAAACTTCCGGACAAGTTTAGTCCTTTCTAGTCAAAAGCAAAAAAGAGCAGCCACACATGACTAACTATTCTTGATTAGCCTCTCGCTTCATTCCCCTTTTCTAGTCTTTCATCTTCTCTCTGTGTGTTTTTTCTATTTTTTCTTTGTGATTTTATTCGAAACTTGCCTATATTCACGTATTACAGATGAGCATACTCGTCATGATGGCTTACATCGAAATCGTCATTGTTATTCTCGCATTGATGTCCAACTCGTTATTCACTTTCATGCTTTACCAAGCCTCTAGTCTTCATTTTAATTGCAGGTATATAGAGATTTCTTGGAATCTTTTATAATAATTATTTCAGAAATCTCTTATTTTCGTTTTCGATCTCTATGTTTTTGTTAACAATATCACACGGGCTTACTGTATTCGAATTTTTGTACGAGGATAAGACATTCGAGTATATTTATTTTGTATCACCAAGAGGAACGGCATGGAGACTTATCCATGAATTCGGATATGGATTACAGTCAATGTCCCTGCTTCTCTTCTCCGTTGGTAAGTCCTAAAAATTCTCTCAGCATAAAGATAATGTTTTCAGAAAGACTAATGTCAAGTGCCTGCCCAACAGGTCACACGAAAAGTGGCGTGAAGTCTATTTTTGCATTGCTCACTGTCCTATCGATCCTTTTTTCAATGTGGTTCTCATACGTCATTCATGTGCGGAATGTGATGTTTGTATCAACTGTTGCCATGAATGTTGTGGATGTTTCGGGATGCGTGGTAACTTTTTTTTGGGTTTTGCGAAAAAGACTATCATGAGTCAGTGCCTTAGGCTTTGTTTTCAATGAACCTGTATGACGTACCAAATTTGACGTATAGCTCATTAGATTTCAAAAAATAGCGAACTTAACCTATTAAGTTAGTTCAAACGGTGTTTTTCCAGATAGAATTTTCAGAATGTGATATTTTTGTAAAAAAAAATCGAAAATCTTTTACCGGTCACTTATCCAAAAAAATTTTCAATTTTTTTTTTTACTTATTTCTGTAATTTTTGTAAAGTGTTACCGATAAGGGTTACCTAAAAAAAAATCACAAAAAATAGTGATCAAACTTGTTAAAAAACATGATTCATTAACCATAATAAACACGGAAGCGCCAAAATTTTCTTTTTTTGGTTTTGAAAGACGCAATGTATGATCACAGCGTAACATGAATCAGTAGACACATCGAGAAACATGATCTCATTAAAAAGATCTCTCTTTCAGATTCTGATCTTTGCCTGGAAACGCTCGCTTCTTCGATACCGTGCCACGATCGGTGTGTTCTCATTGGAGCAACGTTTTCAACTATCCGAAGTATACAATTGGTCGAGGCACTTGATCCCGGCGGTCTTATTGGCTAGTTTCACAAAGTTCATTGTGATTGTGCTGATTTGGATTTTAATAACTGGAGAATACAAAGGGAATGAGGCGGCGTTTTTGGTTTCAGTTTATAATAATGTTCTGAATTTGTATACAGTTGTGATGCCATTTGTGATACTATTGAAACATCATAAGATACGACAGAAGGTATTTTGGATTCCAGGTATCTATACTAAAGAACATTTTCAGTTGCTCCATACCTCGAATCCAAAATCACAAGAGATGAAGACCATTGACGGAAAAGAGATTCCACGTAAACACGACTATTTCGAGTTCTTGAAGCAGAACTGGGCATGACGTGACATCCATGCATCGATGAGCTTCTCATGTATATATTATCACATTACATTTCATCGAAACACGATGGATTGGTTATATTTCTTTGCGTTTTTGGAGTTTATTATCATTGTTTTAGCGATATGCTCAAGTTTATATTTCATCTATTTGATGGTTATAGCCACGTTTTTACAGGCTACTAGCAGGTTTGAAAAAAGGGGTTGAAACCTTAAAACTGTATTTTTCAGACCATTCCTCATGCTATTCACGGTGTCCCTCTTCCTCCTCGCACTGACACACGGGTTTCAGATCTTCGAGGTTCTTATCGGGGTACCAGATGATACCACTAGTTATTCGGCTTCTATGAGACAATATGTCTGGAGTTTACTTCATCAATTTGCATTTGGTCTTCACTCCTTTTCACTTTTTATGTTCTCTTTGGAACGGTATATTACTGTGAAGTATTCCATCAGTCAATCAGCCAGAAACCGCGCGTTTTCTATTATAATTGGGGGCTTCATCTCTGTTTTATCAATGGTTTATGCTCAGCTCATCCATCTAGGTGAGCTATTGACGTCATTCGAAGACATCTTCTGTTTTCAGTGAGTATCAAGACGATAGTGATCACCTGTCTGAATCTGGTTGACATGGCTGCGTTGGTGGTTAGTCAGATGAGCAACATGAAGTTTGATACAATGCTCTTTAGGTTCTTCTGCTCTCATCAAAGTTTTCCATCAAACACTACAAGAATACAGCTGGAATTGTCTCCTTGGAGACCAGGTTTCAGGTACATTGAGCACTCTGGAAAATTATATTCCAGAAATTTCAGATATCTGATGTCTACATCTGGACGCAGGCATTAATCCCTGCTGCTTGCCTAGCATTCCTCCTCAAATTCACTTATGTTCTTGTCATCTGGCTATTGCATACTGTCGAAAACAGCATGACATATCAAATCGCTTTCACTCATTTCTTCCAAAACGCACTCGATTTGTTCACTGTCTGTATCCCATTTCTAGTGATCACTAATCACAGAAGGTTGAGTCAAGGGGTAAGTTGATGTAGACAGCGCATCCTCTCTGCGTCTCTTCGGGGCGCCGTTGTGTTGTCTAGGGCTCAGAAACATGTTTCCCGCGTGTCCTCGGTAGTATAGTGGTGAGTATCCGCGTCTGTCACATGCGAGACCCGGGTTCAATTCCCGGCCGGGGAGAATATTTTTGCTTTTTTGATTTCTACTTCCCCAGATAATTACCCTTTTTTCAGAGGCTGAGAAACCGTGGTCGTGTGAATCCGGGAATCAAGAATGAGACACACGTCAAGACCCTGGATGGAAAATCTATTCGAATGAAGGGAACCATTCATGATCATTTCGACTTTTTGAAAAACCACTGGAAATGAATTTTTTATAGTTTTTGATCTTTTACGTGTAAAATAGAAAGAAATGCATTCATCTATCTAATTTTTTTTGTCCAATGTGAATCACATCTGGTTTTTGAAAAGATCACTTTTTTATAAAAAAAAAAGAAAGTTGGTAATCGGAGTCGTTTTCTTTTGAGCCTGATCATACTGCATTTTCATAATTGTTTTTAGGTAGACTTGCTTTCAAAGGTCGTATTCTCGAATTTCGAGACAAGTTAGGTTGTATTTAACAATTTGCTTTCAACACCTAGAACACCTAGAATACTGATTTTTATATATGTTACATCACTTGACTTGTTTCGAATAGCTGAACTGGAAACCGACACATGCCTGTTAGGAATAGGCTTTTTGTCTATATTTTCCGAAAAAGAAATGTTTTTGACATCATTTTTTAAAAATATCGAATATGAAAATTTATTTTTGTCATCAACAACATTTTAAAACTTTTCCAAATGCCCACGACTTTATAAATTTGAATACCAAAATGTCATGCTTTCAAAATCATAAAACACCTGTGTTGTCGCATTTCGTGCTAATTGCATACCCAGAATCGGGGGGAAACAAGACACTTTTTCTAACTTTTTCCTGAAACCGATAATTCAATCAACTTTTATGTTCATTTTTGACAACTTCTCTGACTCTGACTCGAATGTTTCGCAGACAGCTTTTCACTTCCTTCTTTATGTTGAACACATGTTATTATCATATTTTCCTTTTTTCAGAATCTAAAATTTCAAAAAAACATGCCGGTTGTCTGGTTTATCATGACCGTATTCGAATCGATTTTAGTCATCCATTCGTTCATCTGCTCGCTTTTCTTCTTGTATTTAGTTGCTAACACTAAAAGTTTGCATAGTTACTGTAGGTGAGGTTTTTATAAAATTTCTGGAATTTCAGTTGACTAAAAAAAACTTTTCTCCAGGTTATATTTAATAATGGTTGGGATCTCGATGAACCTCTTCGCTTCTTACGGTCTCTCGATATTCGAGTATCTCATAAATGGAAAATACTATGCGTTGACTGATAATTCGGCGACATTTCGAAGTAAAACATGGGAATTTATTCATGAATTTGCAGTTTGTCTTCAGTCAATCTCTATGCTTCTTTTCTCTGCGGGTTGGTTTTTTTTTGTCTTGATTTAAATGACCTAGGGAACTTTTTAACTAATCAATGGAACTCAGATAAATATGAGAAACATCTTGAACCACCCTAAATATAAATTTTCTGTTTTTTGAAATTTTTTTTAAATTTTCCGTCATTTTTTAACTGACCTCGTTTTCAAGAAATCATAACTCTGTTCAGAATAGATTTTTGGACAACCAAACTTTGTCAGTTGCTTTTAAATACCTAGTCAAAACATTCCAGAGAGATACACTGCGAACCGGTACCCGGAATTCCACGAGAGTACGACATTCCTTTTCTTCATATCTTCTTCAGTAGTCGTTTCCATATTCTTCTCTCTTCTGTTTAGCATCGGAGTTCATGTTTGTGAGTTTTTCCCATAATTCTGAATATTGTTGTCATAATTTCTGCAGACGGACAGATGATTTTCTCTTCATTATGCATGGAGTTTTTTGATTATCTCGGCCTTTTTGTGAGTCAACTTTTTCATCATTGAAATTATTTATTCAAATTTCAGATATTAGTCTCGGCTTGGAGGAGTAGCCGCTCAAATTATAGGTTATCAGCCGGGAAGGCTAGTCTTGGAAGGCGGTATCAGGTAAACCAAAACGCTCACCCCTATCTCATTCGACCTCGACGTCTCGTTCTCCTTCTCTCCCTCTCTCTCCCCCCTCTCTTTTGTGTATGTGAGACAAGCGCTTTCGGGGCCTCCTTAGCTCAGTTGGTAGAGCGTGAGACTTTTAATCTTAAGGTCAGGGGTTCGAGTCCCCTAGGTGGCTTGACTTTTTTGCTTTTTTTTGCAGATGTCCGAAGTGTACGCATGGACGAATACTCTTCTTCCCGCTGTCGCAGGCGCTTCTATTTTCAAAGTTTTGTCGATGATTCCGATTTGGATTTGGTTGCTTCTAGACTTGGAAGACTGGGAATACGGAGTCGCCAATTTTCTTTACAATAATGTGAGTTGAAAGGAAAAAATCAAAATTGAAACTAAATTTTAGATTCTAAATATTTATGTCTGCGTTTTTCCATGGGTTTTGGTATCTAGAAATCATAATTTGAAAAGGCGAATTCTGTCAAGTAAAAGGATTAAACCGAATGGAGAAATCCAGAAAACAGTGAAGACTTTGGAAGGAAAACAGATTTCAATGAGGCCATCGCAAGCCGAATATTTCGATGCGTTGAAGGATTCTTGGAATTTTTAATTTTAGAATAATAAATATTTATTTAAAAAAAAGATTCAAATTTGAATATTAGCCACTCTCCGGCTAGTCGTTATCGATTGTTTCGGGGTAACCGACACATTTTTCGGGGTAGCCGGACTAGAGGATTTTCGTCTGAACATCCGAGAAAAACACTGTTTAGTGTAATTTCGATAGGGTTCATAGATAAATAAAATCGCCAGTGTAGAGCTCATTCCATGGAAGCTGACGCAAATGATAGCGGTGTTACTGAATGCTGAAAGCAATAATAAATTGAGAAATCGAAAGAAAAATTAACTACTAACCCTGATTATAATAATACCATTCTATAGCTGATCCACAATAAAGAAGTGGGAGAATTACTATAAAAACGGGAATCGCCACTTGAATACAAACACTTCGAAAGAATTTCCTCTGCATTTGGCGTGTTTTTTCAGACAGAGAAGGGTTTTTGACGGTGAGGAAATAGACGGTTCTAGTCACAAAAAAGGCTCCTTGAAGGACGAGAACACAGAAAAATGTGGTGCATTGATCCTGGATAAAAGCGCGACCTTCGTGGTTCATTAGAACGAAAACGTTGGATTCGAAGTAGAGAGGGGTTGGACAGGGGATTATCTGGGAAAAAATAGACAGTTTTTTGAGATTTTTTGGTGAATTTAGCGGTTTTTACGGGAAAAATTTTTTTTAGAAACTTCTTTTGGAAAAATTTTTTTTGGAAAAATTTATTTGGAAACGAAAATCCGGAATTTAGCACAAAGGGGAATCGAAAAAATCGACCGGTAACGTTGTTGCCAACCCTTCGGTTTTTCTTGCTCAAGCTTAAAACATTACCGGAACCAGCAAAGCATACCCTTAAAAAACCCAAAAAACTCCCCTACTTTTAGCAACTCCACTTTAGTTTTCCCCTGATCCGGAATCGAAAAATAGGTGGGTGTCATGAAAAGACATCCATATACACAATTCAAGGTATAAAATACTATCCTCGCCGCTTTTCCCTTTATCACAAATCTGTCGGTGGCCACTACATTGTGACGGTTTTCGAAAACAATGACCAACGAGACGCCGACACCTGAATACTTAAGGGGACTGATCAAACGATAAAGGTTTACCTGCTAAACCGCATTGAGCCAAGAAGACTTGAACGACGATCGGGACACCAAGCCAGCTGAGAATGCCTACAGTAATCCCGCACATAGCGGGAAGAAACATATAAGGAGTTAGAAGAGAACTGACGAGCAAATCCAAGACACTAGTCCAAACATGCATATTCAACATGATTCGTTTAGAATTTTCCATTTTCTTCGGGGTATGAAATAAGATACAGTAACCGCCGAATAGGTTCAAAGGGACCAGGATAAGAGATATTGTATGGGAAAAATAAGCGGGGTATTCCCAGCCATCGAACCATGTAAAACGTTCCGGATGACAATTTTGAGCGTAAAAGCCATTTTTATATTCTTCCATTTAGAAAGTTCTTGAAAAAAAGGGTGGAAAATGAGAAAAAGTTTGAGATTGAGGGTTTCACCTGTTTATGGCAAAGAATGTTTAACTTTCAGGCTATGGGCTTTGAGATGTAGTTTAGCGCTTTGGAAATGGTTTGGCGGGAATTCAAAATTCAAATGATCCCTCCTATCCTACAAATTCTGCGAAAGAATCGAAAAAACAAGTCTGTAAAAGTGCACACATAAATCAGCAAATCGGCGGGCGTCGTTTTTCCCCCCACCCAGCCAAGGCCACCCAGGAATGTTGCCTCTTCGCTTTGTGTGAAGCATGTTCCCAATTTGAGGGCACCCTCGGGACACTCTTCTTTTTTTGCTACTCTGGCAGAAAAAAAGCAGAGTCGACCCCCAGTTCTTCTCCTCCTCACTTTCTCATTTCCTTTGTTCCCTCCGTATGTGTGTTTTTGCAAAGAGGTCCCTATGGTCCCTCCCTCCCCAAAAAAGTGCAATTGGAAAAGGAACGAAACATGGAGGAAAAAACAAGTGGAAGAAGAGGACCCCAAATTTGGGGTCCCACAAATTAAATTTAAAAGAAGAAAAAGAAAAGAATGTTGCCCTATTCATTTGGAATCTCTTCTTCATCATCTTCCTCTTTTTGCGTCTTGTTCAAGAACTTTTTGGACCTTTTAAGGTTCAGTGACTTGAAACCTCCACGCTTTATTCACCTAAACGTTACCATTTCGGAATTCTTATCGTCTCGTCTCTCACAAATAACTGCTCCACTATTTGCCACGTTTGATGGTGTGCATGTACAGATCGATGCGTACTCATTGTTATTCAAATGATCTCTTTCCCTTTTCATAGCATATGACATGAATAACCATTTGGTGTCTAACTATCTAATTGATAGGCTAATTAGAGCTACCTTCCCTTCGAATGAATTCAAATCTGTCGACGCTCTTATTGCCCAGCTCAAATTCACTATGGAAACTTGAACCATTGACCTCCCCTCCTCGCCTCTTCCACACGCTCTCCTCCCCTACCTAGACCCATTTATCACCGTTTCGTCGCGTGTCGTCGTCCGTATTGTCCCAACTTGTTCTCCTATCTCTCTCTCTCTTACCCCGCCGATTTCACACTGTTTTCGCGCACTCTTCTTCTTCTTCTGCTGCCCAATGAATCGCGAACGAAATCGAAGGCCCGGCCAGCGGTACACAACTCCGAGAGAAGAAGACAAAGAAAATGTTGCCCTCGGTGAAAAACGGGTGGCTAGTTGGGAAAAAGACAAATTTATGGATGGCGCCGACTGTCGGCGTTGTGAAGGTTGGGAAAGCGGCGAAGAGTTGCGCAACCAAGTTTGCGGCTTTTTTGGACTCAGTTTCAGGGTTGAGTTGCATAGGGGTCCGAAGCCTTTCGGATACCGGCCAAAAATTTTCTCGGGGTTCGGCCTTTAAGGCTAATGGTTTACCTGGTAACGTTCTTGTTTTTACCGGTTAGCCTAACCAGGAAGAACTGGAACTGCGGCTTTTTTGGACAGTTTCAGGGTTGAGCTGCGTAATTTGGGGGTCCGAAGCCTTACGGGTACCGGCTAAAAATTTGAACTTCCCGGGTTCGCCCTATGGCTTACCGGGTACCTTCTTTTTTTACCGGTAGTTTAACCAGGAAATACCGAAACTTTTTCGGGATTAGTCTCAGGGCCCCTTCCCTCAAATTCAGAGACCCCTTTTCCCACCTAGCCATTTCCCTTAACTCCACACCTTTGATCCGTCTGGAAACGTCTTCACATATTCCCACGAGCTGCACTTTGATGAAAAAGTGCTAGCTCGCGTCGTCGTCGTTTTTCGTACCACACACGACCACATTTCGGAGATTACCTATGAGAAATCACATGCACTTTTTGCCTTTTTCATCGTCTTTTCCTGAAAATGTACTGCGACTAGACTGATTCCTGAAAAAGCTTTGGGAATTGGAGTTTTCTGAAATCAGAAGTCGTTCTGATACTAGAATTTTTAAGAGGAGACCATGAACTACACGGAAAAAAAGGAGAAGACGTCGGCGTTTTTGGAAAAGATTCTAATCCTCGACGTGTGTGGTCGGGGGGTTCTCTAGAAACTCTCGCTTCGCGTATTGTCTCTCTCGCTCATCATTATGGTATTTGAAGCGAGATGAGCCGATTGACAATCCATTTGTCCTTTTTGCGAATCGAACATGTTTCACACTGTCTCTATGTGTGTTCCCCACAGTTTATGATCTCTCAAAAGTTTTGATCTCTGGGTAATTGGGAGGCTGCTAGGTCACTTAGCAGCTTAGTGAAGAATTCGAACGAAGATCAGTTGGCAGCGGGCCAATTCAAAACCTAGATCAACGCTAATCTAGGATATCTATGAAGACCATACAGTTTGAGCTTGTTATCCAAATTTGAACACTGTCAAACTTCATTTTTCCATTTCTTCCCTAGAAAAAGCCATAATTCTTATTCTAAGCAAGCAACCTTCTCCTCTCCACTCCCTTCTTCTTCGAAACAAAAGTCATAAACTCCGCCCCCCTCTACCACCTTTATTTCGCGCGCGCACGCAAAAGTGCAACATCGTCTCGTCAAAATGGGTTCGGGGTTGTTTTTGAGTGGACGCCACAAGCCCCGCCCTCTCGCCACTTTTTGTTGTTCTCTTCTTGCCCCTTCCAGATCTACATATTCAGTTTCAGGTAATTTGGGTTCTAATCTCGGACAACACAAACGACCGGAAAAGAGAGAAAAGGTACGTGTGGCCTTGTAGAAAATGAATTTAGAGAAGATGCAGTGAAGGGATGGGAGGTTAACTATGTTAGTGTTCGAAATGATCGAGGCGCCGTTTGACAGGTTGAAGAGAGATGTCGTCTCTTGATATGATATCTTCAAGGGTGTTCTTCTATCTGTTGACACGCTCACTAGTTTTCTTCATTCCATTCTAAACATGATTCTTCGTTCTCGATCTCATTTTTGAAAATGGAGTGGAGCTTAATTTCCGCTTAACCTTTTTTTGGAAACTGATTCATATCCTCAACTCAATTTCCGGTCTCTCCAACGCATTCGTCATCTTTTTCCATTGTTCTCCGCTATAATAGGATTCATTATCATCACAATTACTATCAATACACACTTTGTGCTTTCTTCTTCTCTCTCTCTCTCTCTTCCTTCGGTAGCTCTTCTGTACCTGTCGCGGATGCTCTCCCCTTATCACTACGCACAACATTTTGCAACATTCTCGACTCTTATCTAGGAGACACCACGCAACTACACTTGTTTCACTGATAGTAACGAATTGAACTTGAATGAAGGAATTCCGGAGGTTTTGAAGCAACAACTCGAAATGCACTTTTTCTAGAGTTCAGAAGAGAAAAGATTAAATGATCAGATAAGAGGGAATGGACCCTCCGCTGTGAAATAATGAGGAAGAAGAGGGTCCGAGGGTCCTGAAGAAGCGACTGACTATTTTTTCTATTGTGTTTTGAAGGATTCTAGAGTACTGTAAAGTTCCGAGATTTTTAGGGGTTCCGAGAGTTTTGAGAGCTCCAGAAAAAGTTCTAGAAGTCTCTGGACCGGTGCCAGGTAGTTCTTGACCTTGGCCCAATGACGTCGATTAGGTTATCAGCACTATTTCAGAGAAGTCACAGAGTTAGTTGAGTTGGCGGCAGGTTTTGAATTTCAAATTGGTTTTTCGTACCGATTCTAGACTTTTCGTGGAAGAGACTGCTCTTATGATACGGTTTAGTTTTCAGTTTTCTCAAGTAGGATTAGAATTTTTTTTAGATGTGTCTCAAAGATCCTAATAAAATCCTTTTCTGATTCAACCACCTATAAATTTGTATTTTAAGGACATAACTATATCTAGATTCTAAGCTGTACTACAAAAAGACTTCAACTAGTTAAATGTAGCTCATAAGACACTTTCTGGTTAACCATTTTTTATTTTCGATAGAGACTAACTATGGAACTTCAGGTTGATTTTTGTCAAATCCCAGAAAACCATAGCAGAATTTGAAAGCGGTTCTGAGGTGCCCAAAGGGTCCTCTATACAGTGGTATAGGTCTTGAGCAAAATTTCCAGACCTCATTCAGACCATTCCCTAGTAAGCTAGCTACGTGATTCCTCTGAACTTGAAAACCCAATGTTACTTTTCAAAATCCCCCCTCCCCACTTCTCAATCATTTTCTGACATATTCTACCTTTCCTAGACTAATCAAACTTTTCATTTCTTCCACCCGATCGACTTTCTTCTTCTTTGCCTTCCCTTACTCAAATTAACATAAACCACACACGTTGAAATCCCGTTGTCCTCTTCTCGTAGTCCGCCCCCAGGAGACCACCTACCTCGTTTTTATGAGTCGGTAATGAAATGCACGACGACAGGAAGTATCAAGAAGATATGACGGTTTTAGAGACCACCCAGTCTCTCCTCTTTCCTCTCTAGATCTTGATGAACAAAAAAAAAGATTTCAAAGTGAGATACTGTATATGGGTTTGCACTCTAACAATACGGTTTCGATTCCGATCTAATGGGGGCTTGATGACTCCCCTTCCAATTCCCTTCGAGCGGACAACAAAAAAGGTCATAAATTTTTGCGGCCTCGTCGGCGCGCGACTCTACCTAGACACATTAAAATTTGCAAATTTTTTTTCCAACCGAAAGAACAAAGGGTTGTGACCAATTACAGTATCCCTTTTTGTTAAACAAACACCCTTTTTTGAATGCCCGGAGATCAAAAGAACAACTTCTTCCAGGTGTATCATGGCAAACGACTTGTTCTGGTGCAACTTGGATCCGAATCGTGTTTGGCGGGCTCCGACCCCTAAGGAACCGGCGAATGACGAGAATGTCGGAGAAACAGGTGGGTGACCTTTGAAGATGGGGGGTTGGTTTAAAAACAAAATGTGACATTTTGTTTGTCGACTTTCGAAAAACATGTCAAGGGGTACGGTAGAAAGAGACAAACAAGTTGTTTTTCGTATTACAGGAAGTTTTTTTGAGAGACCAAGAAAACAAATATTACGGTAGTTTTGGAAGGAGATACAGTAATCTTCCATGGCTCTTAAAACTAACACCATCAAACCATACATGCTCTGCAAACCACACCTTTGTTCTCTTTTCATGTCATCGACCCCTCAATAGAAGCCTGCGCCTTTAATGACGAAGAGGTGTGAAAGGCGAAAAGATCAATTTTCTTCTGCCTGATCCCAGGCTCATTGGGAGCCCCATCATTTCTGATTTATGAGTACTTTCGATCATCTCAACTCACCACCCCACACATTATCCTTAATGAGGTTCCACACTATTACACTTTTTTTTGTTCGAATTCAAAACCCCCCACTTATTTCCAATCAATCTTCCAATTCGTCCCCTCTATACGACTCTTCTATTAGAAGGAGCAGAGCAGAGAGAAAACGAGTCGAGAGTCTCGGCGCCAATTCTTTATCATATGGCCTGACTGGGGTAGTATGAAAGTGTACAATCAAGTATTTAGAAAAGAGAGAGAGAGAGAGAGAGAGAGAGTTGATTAAAACTGATAAGAAGACTGTCGAAATGTTGCCATTTGCTTTGGTTTTAAGAGCCGACTTTGAGTTGGGAGGTGAACACTTGCACTATTTATCAGAGTAGTGCTCTTTGTCGGTGGGGCGAAAGTTTTCGATGACAAGTGCACAATTTTAGATTGACAGCTTGTCGACTTGATAGTTTGATTATTGAGACTGAAATTGAGTGATGGAATTTTTTGATTAAGTTCTAAAGTACAAGGTTTGAATGAAACCAGAGGGAAATTTTTGAAATTAGAGGGTTTTTATGAATAGTATAGATTATTAAAGGACCTTAACCTTTTCAAGGATTTTAAAAATGTCGAAAAATCGTATAGATACCTAATCCTAGAGCCTTCTTCTCTAAAAAATTTCATTTCGATCTTCAGAATTCTATATTTTCCAAAAGTGCCCATCTGGTAGTGTCCCCCGATTAGCCTGCATGACCATAAGGTTTTCTGGTGATGCGGTATCGGTGGACACTACTTGGCCATAACTATACAACTCAAAACCTCAGCTGGGTCAACACAGAACCTTCTAGAAGAATTTTTTTCACCCCTTAAATCGAGAAAACATTTTATCGGACTCCTTAATCTCATTTTTCTCACCTTGCCCCCTCTCATTTATCAAAGCGGTGGGCGCTGAAAAGTGACGTCTTCTCAAAGGCGTCGAGTGTTTCGAAGAAATTTGTTGCGAAAAAGGCCCGACGAATATGCTATCAATTATCCCCGCAGCGGGCGCATGCCCTTTTGTAGTAAGAGACTGTCAGAATAAGAAAGTATCAAAGAAAGTGATTAGAAGGCAGAGAAGACCGGGAAGTAAATGGACATATATGGATCGAAAGATCGCCTAGAAATCCGTATACAAAAAGTGGACAAATACGCTCTCCATCAAAACACAATCCTTCTTCCAAAAATATATCGGTTGAGTAAACACTACTGTTCTTCGATTTATTTCCAAAATATATTGTTGCTCGTTGATATGGATAATTTAAAGTTTTCCCTTGATTTTTGAACCTTAGCTAGTACCCCAGTGGGTACTACCCACCCAGCTAATAAAAAAGCTAGAGAATTGATTGATTTATGGTATTGATAATTAGTCAAAACATTACAACGATTTTCGATTCTTAACATTTTGATCTAAACACCTACAAGTGCACCTGATGATCCGTTTGACACAATCACTTCAAATCAAATCAATAGCGGATCAAAAAACCATGCCCCCCTCCACCTAAAGTCATCAATCACTTCTCTCAGTGACAAACCGTTGCAAAAGAAAGGACGCCGTCTAAAAAAGTGCCTTGTCTGACCCGAATCGTCTGCAGAATGTCACGTAGACATTGGGACCCCGCTTAGTTTTGAAATTGACCTTTTTGAACTTGCATTGGCACTATGCCAACAAAAAACGCAACACTACGGCGGATCAAAAACGTTTTTTTTGGAGGAGACTGTCTGGGTGCGGGAGAGAGTGAGTGTGTTTATTCGAGTCTCGGTTAGGAAAAAAAACTACAAAACCGCCGAGCAAACCACGCCGCGTTTTTCGGAGATGCACTTTTTGAAGTTGCGAATGAATAAATAGTGGAATCGGTTGATGGCATTACCGGTGAGTTTTTGGAGTGGACTCAAACCTTCCTAGGTTTTTGTACCCGTCCCAGGGTTAATCAAGCCGCTTTCCATTATGTTTTCTTTTCTTTCCGTTTTTATTATCTTCTCCCATCTTCCAATTTAACGACGATCATTTGTCTAGCAACAAAATGTCGGGGCGAAAAACGAAGAGAAACTTGCAAAAGAAACTGATGATACGTTCAACTGGACGTTGAGAAGAGAGAGAACAGTTGTGCTCTGCTAGGACTCGTGACATACGTGAAAATTCGATTCGGAAGAAAGGAGGAAACGAGTGATAAATTGACATGGAAAATCGGAACCCAAAGAACCCAGGCTTTTCTCACTATACTTTTCTATCTCATGACCCCACCGAGAGCATCGTCTTTTGTAGTCGATAAATGTGGCAGAACCCCTTTTTTAAAATGGAATTCACTGATAAGCTGTTTTTTCGACCCAATTGGCGTCTTTCAGACGGCACTTGGTTCTATTTTTTTGGAGGTAGTAGTCAATTGATTAGTTCCGTGATTAGAGAAACTAGTTACAGAAACAGAGGTTTAGAGCGAAATTTCTGAATTTCCAGAAAAGCTTAGAAAAATTTGAATACATATTCTGAAAGCTCTTAACCTAAGCTATCCAACCATATACTTTTCATTCGAAAACTCCAACTTCCCCTCTGGTCATTCCCTAGTCAGTGTTCTCAACTTGTTGTTCTTCACGTGACATAAATTCCACGAAAAACTAAAAACTACCCGGGGTGGTCCGAAGATCACGAATGAGGGATAGCTTCCGTTGCTTTTCTCTCGCTCAGCTCACTAGTCATGGTCACTCTTTCGAGTGTTCCATGAAGATTCTGTTGTGCTTTGCCCTCAGATCAGAGGGTTTGCACAAACAGGGAGGAGGCCCGAATGGCCCCCACCTCAGCTCAAGTGCCCCCTGGCGGAGGGGGAAGATCACTGATTGATTGGAGGACGCTCTCTTTCTATTTGGGGTTTGTGTGTGAATAGAATTGAATAGATCTTCATCCATAGGATATCTGAATCTTATCTTGCAAAGGTCGTTTATCACATCCTTCTTCTTCCTCGTTCTTCAACTTCAACCAAACGACGACGAAACATTTTGTGTCCTTCTTTCTTTCTCTTCTTCCGTGTTTGACTTTGATCCGTGTCCCCCTCTATTCGCATTCGCCCTTGTTTCCTTTTTCCAGTAGTTTGTTCACCTGTTCCCTCCTCTAGATTCAATTTGCCCTTTTCCTATACAGATCATGTACATTTTGTGTGTTGCGATCTGTGTGTAGGTGTTTAATGGTTTGAGACCTACTTTTTTCCTCTAGGTTCCTTCAAAGCCATATTGCCGATCTATGACCTCTCAAATTTCTCTGAGACTGTCCCCCTAAATATTGGCTCATTTTTCATGTCTACCCGCTCAAATCGAGGCCAATATCCACCCCACCTTCCTCAAATCACAAAGCCAATTTTCATATGTAGAGAGAAATGGCAACATTTCTATATGCACTTTTTCATACAAAATCGGAGCCACTTTTTCAATTTTAAAAATTGTTATATAAAAGTGAATATTGGAAAAACAGGCGCTCTCTACTACCCCACAAAGGGGGAGCTTAAGTGGAAGTGAGTCTCTATCATTATTTCTATTCGTTACGGTCTCCCCTCCCCTATTTGTACAAGCTTCTATTTAGACAAATATGTATGTATTTATTGGAGGGGAGGAGAGGAAGGGAGGTCTTCTCTTCCGATAAGGGTAAAGAAGATTTCGGTCTCCATCTCTGTCTCTCAACCTAATCATCATGACCTGTTTGTTGTGTTTAGTATGTTCTTAACCTTTGTTAACCATTTGGGGGTACATATGATTTATGGGTATCTCTGGCCGGGCATGACCCTAGGAAAAGGAATCAAGGAAAAAGTGTCCTTCCACCCTCCGAGTGTCCTTGTTTCAATGGTTCGCCGGGGATATTCCTGTTCACCAAAGAGTTAGCCCCCCTTTATAACAAAGGTATACCTAGAACCCTGTCTCACTCATATACATAAACCTCCCAACACTGCATTTGCATATTTTTTCGGCCAACCTGTCACCTATTTGCATTCGAGGGGGGCATTCGAAAAAAAAAAGTGGCGGCAAAGGTGATTCAGAAGAAAACTTTTTGAGATGACATCACCACACTTGCTGCAAAAAAGCCGTATTGTTTCTGTACTTTTTGATTCAAAATAAAAAACCGCTGCTGTTGTGGTGGAAATCAAACTGGGTTACAACCGATAATCCATGGTAATCCCTCTCACCCAGGAGAAGTGCATGTGTGTCACATTCGACACCTCTCGTCTAGTTTTGTGATCCGGTTCGAGTATGATATTATGAAATTCTGTACACACCCAATGATGATTTGAAAAGTAGGTCATAAGGTTTACCTGTTGAAACTATTGAAAAAAATGGCTGTTGGGTAAGATGTCGAAACCCTGAGCTTATCATTTTCTAGACGAAACCTGAGAGCCTTGTGATCTTTGGATTGGGGCTGCCTCGTGGCTCCTTGGTTACCCCCTCCCCCTCCCCCCCCCCTTGGGTTCAAACTACCTATCCCAAAAGTTTCCTCCTGCAAACCCATCTTTGGTCATCTAGCACTTTTATCAGTGATCATATGTGGGAAGCTTTTTCTTCCACAACACCTTTGTTTTTCTCCGATACCTTTTTGCAATTACCATCCATCCTCTCGAACACACCAAAAATCAAATAAACATGGTTGGGGAGATTTTTTTTTCGAGATCGAGAGAGAGAAAGACACCTATCCATCAAAAATTTGTTTCACGTGTTCCAAAACGCCGCTTCGGGTTTCAAAACTGGCAATGTGCCAAAACATGTGGTCGCGATACGGAGCGGCGTCGTCCTCCTCCTCTACTCCGTCGACTGATGAGTCGAAGAAGAGAATTGAAAAGTGAGAAGAATAAAAGATATAGAGAGAGGGAGAGAAGGGATGCCAGGTGGTTGTAATGACAATTTCAATCTCCATCACATCGGCCGATGTCCCCCCACCTTCTACTCCTTCAGAAGTGCAGGACGGGATGGAAGAAAAAACGATTGGTACTTTGATCCTGCGTTCCTTTTCAAATCTAGAATCCTAGAATCAGCTGACCCCGTCGTTCACATTTTTCATCTCTCTACTTTCTACCTTTATTTGCTCTACTCGACCCCCAGAGCCCCCAAAAAATTTTTGTCTCCATTTTTTTTCTTTGCTCGCGAAGGTTTTTTCTACTTTTTTTCTGTCGACCGACTGTCTTCGTTGTTTATTTTTTGCCATTCCTTTACTCTCATCTCTCTTCCCTTTATCGTTCGACCGTTCTCCATCTTCTCCAATTGCCAGTCAGGCAAAGACAGCTGAGAGTTGTTTGTGTCAGAAAACACAACACACATTCAATCTACCGTATTCGTATATAATAATAGAGCTCTTTCTATCTTACACTGCTCTTTGGTCGATATAGTAGAAGGAGGCGCTTTGAAGACAGGTGAGTGCATTCTGTTGCACCCCATTCCGCCACGTTGTAACTTTAGGATGATGAAGGGAGAGAAGAAAGGGTGGTCCACTCTTCCTCTTTATCACATCTCTTAGCCTTCTCCAGTAGGGGGGTCACATATGTACCAGTTACGTCATCAAGGGTCATTCCATATGAAGACACTTATCTTCATTATTAATTCATTAATTTTTTCCCCTCTGAAGAATAGTATACCAGACAGTGGCTAAGAACCAGCCACTCGAGTTTCCAGGCAAATAAACAATATCCTCAAGAAGATCTCCTCCCACTTTTTTTTCTCAAAAGCTTCTTGCTGTTTTTACTTATGAACTCAGTATATCAGAGGTTACTGTACCACTTTTCTCTCTATTAATCCCCTTGGACTCTCCTATTATTCTAATAGGTCGACTAAGTATGGGAATGTAATAGAAGACACCCTGCTGCTACTAATCCCCCCCTTTGATACCCGTATCGGCAACTACAAAGTCTGTGCGCCGGAACACATTCAATCGACCGCCCATGGTGTCAATATGCACAGTATTAGCTAATTGTTCGTCACAATGTGTTCCGACGACATCGTTTAACCCATAAAACTTGGGGCGGCAGAAAAAAAAAGAAGAAAAAAAAGTTCATGCCATATTTACTCGAAATAAAATGACGAATCGAACACTTCTAGGTTATTGACCTTTCCCCGGAAAAATCTCCTTTTCTTTCCATATTTATTCGGTTCGAGAACCTAACCGATGAATCATGCATATAGAGAACAATTTCACACCTTTCGCCATAATCTTCCTCATTAAACCGGGGGAAGACCTTGCAGAAGGAAAAAGCGGGTATACGGGGGGGTTTAATCGGTGTGTCGAGAGATATCATCAGATCATCAGGTGCATCTCCAGACACTTTCAATCCGCGCGGAGAGGAGACATGATGACAGACGGCGCGCGGCAAATTGATCAAGATAAGGAAGGCGAAGCGGTCGAAAGGTGTTGCAACAACTTTTGTCTTCTTTAAAGAATAATATTTTCTTTGAGATTCTTGTCTCTATAGAGATCTGAAATTGCGATGTCTAGAAGGGGGACCTTGAACTTTCGAACCATAGGGTCCTAGAGACTACCGTACCCCAGCTGGCATGACCTAACATCCTCTGACCTGCTCGACGTAACTTCTGTTCACTTGCGCAACTTCCCTCCTTCTGAATCCTTGTTTACCCCTCTCCTAGATCCATCCAAAAATAGGAAACTACCTTCACAGGCCCCAACCGATAGAAAAAAAACCGAGATACGCATCTGTCTCGTTTAACCGCGTACAACAGGCGCGACAAAAAGGCGAAATGTGTTGTGTTGTTGAGGGGAGGAGGCGGCGCGCGGCAGATGAGACATGTCTCCTTTTTTCTGTATATATACATATATGTAGTCGTTGTCCCGAGACACGACGACCACCCAGTGTGTATTTCTGTTTCCACCTATCAAAATCATATTTATCTTCATTGTCACCTGCCCTTGGCCTTTGGGCAACTTGCCCCCAGCTTTCTCAAGAAGGGGCGGAGCTTTACAGTTTTATCATGAAACGAAGAGTGTGCTCTAATTTGGCAACATTCTCGCCGTCTTATCATTTGCACACACACAGAAGACCATAAAAGTTATCATCAATTAGTGACTAGCGCGAGATAGTGTGCATTTTAATAGAGACACAGACAATGTGTGCTTTGATTTACCCTGGGGTACCTTGTTTAATGATTATGGTCCTAGGGAGGTGATAAGAAACGTTTAGCGTAATAATTGATTTGTGTAACTGTCTAGACAGTTACAGTCTTGTGACCTTTCGATCTTTAGGTTAAAGGGACCATTACGGTCTGTCAATCAGGTACCCCTAGACTATTGCCAATCGATAGAGACATGACCAAATTAATCCTGTTAGTTGAGCTGTCTGACCTTTCACGACGACGATCAAGAAACGATTCGCCTGACTTACCGTTTCCAGATGAAGCTCCGCCCACTTCGGGGGGATCCCTATCTTTATTACCGCCACCCGCCCGTTTTCGCGCACTAGTCACATCGGATGATGCGACGACGACACCTCTCATTTTTTTCGAGGGGGTCGACCGCCAAAACCATGTGACTGGGCTGCTGTTGGCATGGTTCCAAATGATGTTCAACTCTCATCTCTTCTTTTTTTTCGTTTTTCATCGAGGCCACCCCAACCGTTTTGTTTCGGAGCGCCGCCGCCGCCGTCGCATCTTTTCTCTTTTCGTCGTCGTCGCCAGCGACGTCTTCACTTTTTGAAGGCCGAATTCTTTTGGGTAGCTGCCCTAGGGGTGGGCAGAAGAGAAGACCCGACCCCTAGAAGACGGAGAATGATGATGAAGACTCGTCTCTTCTCAATTCCTTCTCCTTCTTCATCCCAACAAAAAGAGACTGCCTCCTCCCTGCCCCCTGCGCCTTCCCCGTCCCCCAGATGCGAAGAGATAGAGAACTGTTCTTTACATTCTGATACCTAGAGTACGTGCGACGCGTATTAAAATTCAAATGCGAATACTCTCTCTTATCATTTCGCTCCGCCCCTCCTCTCTCCAAAACTGACCGAATGTTGCCATTTCTCTCGTTTCGACGCCTCTCAGTCGCCCATCAAAGAGTTCAATTGTTCTTTTTACGCATATATTGGCTCCTCCCCCTTTTTTACTAGCCTCTCCATCTTCCAGTCACTTCATATTTTATGTATGACAAAATATATGCTCTCTGTTTCTGTTTCGCAAATGTTGTCTGGAGGGTTTCTCGGAACAAAACTCATTTTTGGCATGATGCCAGAAAATGTTTCCGCTTCTTCTCTAATTCTCCCGCTTCCTCTCTGTTTTCATCTCTCTCCAACCAACATTATCCCAATGGTCAAAAAAAGAAAAGGAAGAAGAAGAAAAAAAGCGACCAGCTGAAAAGCGTCGCAAAAAACGGCGAAATGAGCACCGCTTCTCTCTCTCTTCTTCGGGAGAGTGCCTCCAGACATGTCTGGTGAAATAATGCCAATTTGAAGAGCAACCCCAGAAGACGTCGCGGGTCCCTTTCATTCTGCAAATTCCCCTCTCCTTTTTTGGTAATTCCAGAATTTCTAGACGCCTTTTTAAAATGTTTGCTCTCTCTACCACTTTCCCCGGATATTTTTTTCTTGTTTTTATTTTCCTCCTCCCCCAGTTTTTTCATCTCCTCCATGTGTGCTCTGGTTCCAATTTTGTGTAACCCGACCTCGGGCCAAAGCATCAATCTAGACGGTGTTGTGTTCTTCTTAGTAGTAGTCTTCCCTCTAGACACCCCCCAATATAAGACACCTCATAAATTATCATTTCAATTTCTATCCCCCCCCCCTTAGCCTCCCTCGGAGGCCGCCTACGGTAAGAAAATGGAAATTTATAGGTCTTTCTCCAAAAGACCCATTAGTTCTCTCCTCTCTCTTCAAACCGAATGTGTGTTGCATTTCCATTTTTTCCTTCATGGGTGGCCGGCGTGCCAGACGCCCCAGAATAAGAGAAAGAAATGATGCGCGGTAAAATGACCCCCCTTTTTCACTAGTAGAACCGAAAAGCAAAAAGTCACATTTAAATGGGTTCCCCCTCTCGGCCGGCCACCCAGAACTTCTTCTTCTTTTTCTTCTCACGTCAGGGCGTCAAACAAAGAGAACGAAAAATAACAAATAAATCTTTTAACTGTCGCAATTTCGACGACCGATTTAACTGACTGGGAGGGCCCCAACTAAATGGCATTCGGGGGGAAAGCAGCCTCCTCCCTAGTCTACCGTATGATTCTAGACTCTCTCATGACTCTAAGAAGAGCCGTCAGAACACTACTTTTCCACAAAATGCTCGATTCCCATATTCCATTTCGGATTATCCGAGATCATCCTCCCCTACTCCTCCTCCTCCCCATTCACCCCCCTATCAAAAAATTAAATTCCATTTTCTTTTTTTTTCTTCTCTGGAAGCACCCCTCTTCTTTATTTGAGCAGCTTTGCAGCACTCAGCTAAATTACGGGGCCTCTTCTTCTTCTATCAAACACACACTTTTTGATGTTGTAAAGTCTGGGGCCCCCCAAGTGTTTTGTTTTATTGAGGATGATGATCAAAACATAATCACTATATGCATATTCTACCCTTTGGTCTTTTGAACTTTCCTCCGAGAGGTGAACTCTAAAACTCACCCCTCCCCTATCTGCAAAAGCGGAAAAAGGGGGCGGGGCCACAGTCCCCTCCTCCTACCCCTCACACCACACCACTTTTGAAGAACGCCCGGTGTGTGTGTGTGCGCCATCATTGAAGGGGGCGGAGCCTAGGGTTGTACCACAAGTGCCCGCTGACACCTTGCCCTCTTCTAATTTCTATCTCTATCTCTTTTCTCAAAAATCAAAATCTTCTTTTTTTTTCCGCCCCGCTTCCTCTTTCTTACTCACCCCTGAGTCTAGCCTGAACTTTTTCGAACTCCCCTTTCCAAATTGAACTCCCCCCAACTGATGAACTGATTGGGGGCCCTGGGGGTGACCGCCCTCCTCCACCAAACTTTTCTCCCTCCCTCCCCGATTTTTGTCGCAATGCCCTTCGTATTTGTTCTTCTTTTGCGCCTCAAAAACTTTTTTTTGTGCTTCTCTTGCTGCTTCTTTGCTGCTACTGGCCTTCTCTATGTCTCTCTCGTCCGTATTTCTTCGTTCGAACTTGGTTTGGTCTTCCTAAATACCCTTTTTTCAAAAAAAAAACTTTTTCTACTCAAAGTTCTCAGTCAGCTGGCATTTATTCCCCGGGGCACCCATCTGGAACTGATCCGTCTTGGACTGTTTTATTGAACTTTTTTCTTCGATTTTCTCGAATTTCTTGAATTTAATTCCCCAATTTTCAGACCCATCGTTGATGATGCGTCTAACCCATAACACATCGTGCATATCCCTATCAGCCATGGAGCAACAGCCATCCGGCTCATCGGCCACCATCTTTCCTCCACCGGTTCAACGTCTGCGGAGGACACCGGCGGCTCCACTCGAAGACCAGATACTGATGAATTTGCAAAATGTGACAATATTCTCGCCGAACGATTTCGATCTTGCTAGCCTTGGTGTTCCGTCGATGGTAATGAATGGGAACCCGTGGCAACCGAATACTCTCTCGTTTGGAACGGCGTCGACGAACGGATTCACCGGATCAGACACCTCATCGGCTCCAATGTCACCCGTTTCGTCACCCGGACCCCGGAAGCATAACGGACAAGGGAACGGTTATCATCAGCAGGCGACGACGCAACGTTTCTATAAGAATCCAGGTATGTTTTTAGGCCTTCTAGGTAGGAGTCCGAAGTCCGATGGTCCGAATAGGTCACTTGCACTTTTCGCCCCTGCAAATTCTCTCTTTGTTGTGTGCGCTCTCTGAGCCTAGAATTTTGCATCACCCATCTCCCGTCGCCGCCGCCGCTCCCGTAGAGTCGCGTACAATTGCAGGAAGAGATAGGCCGAAAGTGTTGCGGTTTTGTGTACAAACAATTTGAGAGCCTTCCCCTCCTACCCTCAATCCCATTTAAAGCCTCGAACAAAAAACGTTTTTTCAGCACACTCTAACCATTTCCGTACGAATCGCACGAATGGAGTCCACCATCAGAACGGCTATCAACACAATCAGAACGGCAATCGCGCATCCGGATATAATAACATGAGCAACAATCAGTCGACAGGAGCGCCAATGTCGCGTACGTATCGAGCTGGCGATGAGCATAAACCCGGTATGCGAGGTGAGGTTTTGCAATTCTGCTTCTTGCAACGGAAGAGGAAAATGTTGCGTTTTTTGAAGTTGAGAGGTGCGGCGCACCTTTTTGGCGAAGGAGAGGGGGGCTATAAACCGGACACGCAACACCGTTCGCGAAGAAAGTGGCTAAGAGAGAGAGAGAGAGAGAGGGAGAGATAGGAGAAGAAGAGAGATTCACTTTCGAGTACAGTGCGAAGTTGCGATTTCGAGAGCCTCTTGACCTTTATCTCGTCGTCTGATGCTATTGGGGGCTGAAATGTTCAGGAAGTGATGAGGGGAGCCAGGTGGTGATGATTCTGGGGTGAAAGGTACCGACCACGCGGCTGTTCGACACGCCTGTCTCGGATCCCTGAAAAAAAAAGATTTTGAAAGTTCGTTGAAGTCTCATGCACTTTTGTTAGTCGTGCCTTCGTACGTGTGTCAGATGATTGGTGAAAAGGAGATCAAATGTACACGATGGTAGCCCCCTCTAGACTAGCTCATTGAATCATTTTGAGAAGAAGAAGCGTGTCTGTTTCAATTCTACAACACAAAGAAGATAGAAAAGCGGAGAGAGAAAGAACCCATTTATCACACGCGTACTCTTTTTTGTCTCTTTCTCCCTCTTTTTTTTTCGATAGATCACCGTAAAATTGTTGCAAATTCGTCGAAACTACTCGGGGGTCGACTTCATTACACTATCTGAAATCTATTAGTGATGACATCAAAGCGGAACTAAACCCTCTCCCTCTTGGAACATGTTTGATCTGCTCTCCCCTCCGATTGGCTTGACGCCAAGCACTTTGCACTTTTAAAACCCTAGAACCTTCTCCATCCCCCCTTTCTCCGAAATGAAAAAACCCATTTCATTTACATATTCATTTGGCCCACCCATACTGTGGTTCCGGTTCCCCTTTTTGGAGAAAAAGGAAAGGGGAGTTCAAAAAAATATGTTCCCACCGGGGGAAAATGTCTGTATGAAGGCCTTTTCCTGTACTTTCTCCCGACTTTCCCATTTCAGGGTCGAACGACCTTCTTCCAACAAAAAAAATACGGGGTGGGAAACATGAGATTTCTCCTTTTTTTTTCTTCCATTGGGACTTGTACTACTACTGTATAAAAGTGATCGATTACCCGCCTTTCTTAAAAGATTTCCGTTAGATTAAGTTGAAGGCAGGCAAAAAGACAAAAAAACGAGAGAGAAAGGGAAGATGATATAGACACCGACGAAAATGAAAAAACGAGTTTTTTGGGCATGGAAAGGTGGCAATTTTGACGGGGATGCCGTGAACGTCTCCTACCGTACCCCTCCTTTTCTTTCAATATTTCTCATCCGATTCCGATTCCTAAAGTACATCGAAACAAACTAGTCGTCTCCCCCGCGCTAATGGCTCTTTGTTCTACAGTAGTCGTTCCTCCCCATCGAAATGGCGTCTCATTTATCTTGAAGACCCCCCATCCTCCATTCCATTCCACCAGTCACTTTTAATGACGATGTTTACGAATATGGCGCGCGCGCGTACGCCACACGACCACCATGTTAGGTAACTGATCTGGAATTGAGATAGTTCAGACAATGGGCAATTTATTCCAACGACCCCTGTTTTCAGATCTTGGATACTGGCTGAAAAAACTGCGACTTCACAAGTATGCGCCACTGTTCCAGGACATGTCCTATCGACAACTTCTCTCACTCAACAGCGCTGTCCTCGAGAAGATGAGAGTGACAAATGGGGCACGCAAGAAGATTGCTCAGTCTATCGAGAAGCTTCACGAGCGACCGGGTCTTCTTCGATCTCTTGAACAAAAGCTCAAAAACGGAACCCAGTGTGTCCGATGTGCAATTTGTTCGGTGAGACAGCTGCTCTGGAGTCCTTTCATCAAGTACGAAGGCTTCGGAACCCGCAAGACGTCTCCTGAAATCATCGATGGATTCAATGTGCCGAGTCAGATGATCTCGGATGATAATTTGCCCGCGTTGATCTTCCGTGTTATTGAGACACTCAACAATATGGTTTTCCCACTTCGTAAAGGAATTCTGGATCTGGAGGATGAATACCAGTTGACCATGTTCCACATGTATGAGAGTGTCATGAAGAACGAAGCATTTACTCCAGCTCAACAAAGGCGTGCATTCGCAATGAAAAAGAACGCGAGGAACTACGCAAATCCAGAAGAAATCCGTCGTCATCGAATGGGAATGGTGTCGAGTTCTCAATGCGAAGGTTGCCATCACGCAGAGGTCGTCAACAGAGAACGACTCATGGAGCTTCAGGATAGACACCTAAAATTGACTCGCGGAGATTTGATCGGCCTCCCCAGCTATTCAGCCTGCAGTGCCATTCTCGATCTAGTCAATCCTGACCCAAATGCTCGTCATGAGTTCAACGTGCCACCTGTCTCACCAGCGCAACGTATTCAGAAGAGACCCGCTGTCAATGAAGACGAATGGACCGGATCTCCAAAAATAACCGCTTCCCCGACCGACTCGATCATCTTCGAGAGCTTGATTCTTCCGCAAATCCAATCGACCAACTTCTGGGAGAACGTTGAGAATATCTGGGGAGATGACGGAGATAAGCCGTCCACCTCGTTCCGCTTCCCGTTATACCGAAGGCCCGAAGAGATGGAAGTCGAGCAGGCGAAAGAAGAGGTGGAGACGACTGACGGAGATTTTAGCTTCTTGCAAATGGTTTCTGATGAGCAGGTAACCCAGATTTCCCTATTTTCCATTAAAAAAAATAAATTTTCAGCCTGCCAAAGAGCCATCTCTAAGCGATTTCAACTTCCCCGAGTCAGTAGCATCATCCAAAAAAGCCAACTCAACAGGAAGTGGCTACTCATCATCGGACAGTGAATCCTCAATGAGTCAGCCAAAATACGGCATCAATCAAGTCCTGTGCTCGACGGCGTTCCAATGCCTGTAATGTGTATTAACCCCCCCCCCCTTAGGTTTAGCCATGTTTGTCACATGATTATCATTTTCCCTTCCTCTCTTTTCCCCCCTAAATCTAAAACCACCCAACCCAATCTCTTCAATGTTGTACCCTTCGAAAATCGGTGAAAACACTTCATTTGTAGGCTTTTTTTCTTTTTTAATTTAGTTTTTTGGCCCCCATGACTCTGTTTCTACACGCCTTTTAGTTGTTTAGACCCCTCTCAACATGTACCAATACTGTATTCATCCAAACACCTACTATACCTCTACATACTATATTACCTCTAAACCATTTCGTTCGTTTTAGAACGGCCCCCTGTATCTTCTTCTAATCCCCCCATAGATCTTTCCATGATAATAGTATTACGTGGAGTCACCAATTTTTCTTTCTTTTTTCAATTTTTTGTGTTCATTTTGCTTCCTCTCTCGATTTGTGTTTATTCCTGAGAATTCTGATATCCCATTTTTTCAAAAATCCCGATAAGCTTTCCTACTGTATCTGTTCACTTCTACCCACACACACATACCTTTCCACAAAATCCCGCTGCACCATAGTTGCCTTTGAAACAAAATCATAGAATATCTGAATTAGAAGTATCCCCTCATCCTTAACCTCTTGCCACCACCATATTTCCATTTTATTATTCAAACCCCGCTCATGCGCGTAGTACTGTAATCATACAGTCCATTTGCTCAAACCTGCTTTTCTTGGAGTCGTCCCTGTTAAGGGACTTCCATGACACATTTTCTAAACACCCTCATGTGCTTTTTGTATTCGAAACATATACACTATCAAGTGCCTTCAAAATATCATTACTCTTTTTCATGCTTTTTTTCCTTTTTTCAATTCAGATTTTCAGTAAACACAATAAATCGTGAGAATGTTAATTTTGTTGGAATTCTAGTTTTTCAGGGGGGAAAAGGAATAAAAAGTGCAGTTCATGAATAAAATATGAGCACAGGTAGACTGTTCATCAAAATCGGATTATCTTCGGCAGAAAAAAGGCGATTTTCGGAATAGGAACACACGGGAAACAAGGTACGGTAGAAAAGGGAGACACGTGATGATTAATTTTGAGATCAATATAATAAATGAGTTTTTCAGCATCAGAAAATCAAGATGAAGTTCAAAACAACCGGAGAAGAAAAAAAAATCAGAGTTCATAATCTGATGTAGCAATTTTTATCAGGTAGAGCTAATAATCGCTTTTCACTGATAACTCTATTAGTTTCTGCCACTTCACTTTTCTTTTCTTTTTCTAGACTTTTCCGTCAACTTTTCAGATGAGCCCTCTTATTCTCCTCCTTCTTGTCTCCTATTCGACGGCTGCAGTCCTCGAACACCAATTGACATGGAAGGAGTCTCAAATGATTCAAATGATCCGGAATGGAGAGTATCCGGCTTATCTGGAATATCGGGATCGAATGGTTTCATCGAATTTGGATACTGTAGTTCAGAGTGCAACCGACTATGTTTATTATGAGTACATGGGAAATATAACTGTCGGGACACCAGATCAAAACTTTATTGTTGTGTTGGACACCGGATCAGCGAACTTATTGATTCCGGGGACTAATTGCACGTGAGTCTTTGAACCTTTAATATAAGGGCACCTTTAAATTCAGAACTTATTGCGAAAATAAGAGGCTGTTCAATGAAAAAGACTCGACCACCTATATTTCTACTAATAAACCATGGCAGATCAAATATGCCAGTGGAGATGCTTATGGAGTTTTGGGTATTGATACTGTTAAGGTGAGGGAGGTCACTAGAATAAAAATAAAAGAGGATTCAGATTGGTGGAAGCGGTGAGGACCAACTAGCCATCCCTAATTCCTATCTCGGAATCGCCGACACAGTGGGATCCGACTTCAAATGGAGTCCTAAAGAAGGTGTATTCGGATTGGCGTTCACTGCCCTAGCAGTTGACGGAATCACTCCTCCACTAATCAACGCTATCAACCTGGGACTCCTTGATCAGCCAATCTTCACCACCTGGTTCGGTCAAAGAGGCGCCCTAGGGACGGCAGCCGGTGGAGCGTTCACCTACGGAGCCTTGGACCGTACTCACTGTGGCCCGGTTATTGGTTACGTGCCATTGACAAACGCTAGACATTTTCAGTTCCAGGTATTTTTCTTGCCATCAGCTCTGACCATTTTAAAAATTCAGGCCACCGGATTCTCTCTTGGCTCCTATATTTCCACTACAACCTATGAAGTTATCACTGACACCGCTACATCATTCCTTTGTGGACCACAAGCGGCGATTGACAACCTAGCAAAAGCAGCAGGAGCAACGGTAATCTTAGCTTCTGAAACCTCGAACAAAAATTTTTCAGTGGGACCCAACAAACCAAGTCTATAATATTCCATGCAACGCCGACGCGGGACCGATCAAAATGAAAATCGGAGATTTCAACTATGTGATTCGAGCCAACAACTACATTTTGCAGATTGACGTGAGTCACGAATTCTGTGTCCAAAACCCCTAGTTTCTTTCAGGTCAACTCCTGCCTCTTCGCCGCCATTCCCCAGTCTTATGCTGGCTTTGGACCCGCCTGGATCCTCGGAGGACCATTCATGAGACAATACTGTAATGTACATGATATCGGTCAGAAACGTGTCGGTTTTTCGCTTTCCCTACAATAAATTTTCGTATTTTGTCTTGGAAATAAATAGGGAGAAAACGTAGTTTGTACACATGAATAAGTCGCGTTTCTATGACACCGAGGGTCCTTGTCTGAAGGACCGCCTCTTTCGAAATTCACGCATCTCAGATTCTCTTCCTTCATTGTTTCATTTTCGGGGAAAGCAATGCTATCCAATTTTCTTTTCTATTTTGTATTTTTGTATTTTATCTCTTCAACTCAAGCGATTCAATGTCATCAATGTGGAGGCCAAGAGAGAATGTCAAAGATGACGAAAAAGATTTATACTGAATTAAATATTATGCCGGATCAATACTTTGGAAATTGCAAAGCCACTTCTGGAAACGATGTCTGCTCGAATGGAGCTTTTTGTATTAAGCGTGCAAGTAAGAGAAAAATTGGTTTAGTGAAAAAAGGGTTGGTTTCAGAGATTCATAAAATTGGTTTCAATAGCTTCAATTACAAAGTCACTTCCTATACAAAGGTTTGTTATATTTTTTTAATAGTTAACTAGATTGATACCAGGACTAGGTGATTAAAGAGAGCGCAGACAGTTAGACACTCTAGCCTTCTCTGCGTCTCTAATAGTAAATTGAGAACTGTGATAGCGCTATTCCAGGGCTGCGCAACTGTCCGCGAAGACAACGGCCAAACTCCTTCCAATGGTTGCTTTGATTTGAACCAAGACACCACGAAAGTTGGATACACTACAGTAAGTCCACAGTGGGTAACACTTGAACACTATTTATTCAGAAACGCGTCGACTGCTATTGTGATAAGGATTTTTGTAACTCTGTTTCGACTTTTGGCTCTGCTATCTTTTTGATTGGGATCCGGATAACCTTATTTTTATTTTAAACACCAAAAAGATAAAAATAAATTATTCATTGAACCCGTTTTTTTCCAAATTTCAATTTTTCAAAACCGCAAAATAATTTCCCTAGAAACTGTATCCTCATCGCCTTCTGGAATATCCGGAAGACTTTTAGCCGATGGACGTCTCGATTTATTGAAGTCGATAGCCAGTTGAATGACATTATCCAAGCTACTATCAGAATAGGGATGAGGATTACGATACCAGAAGTCTTCGTCCTCTTCCTCATCATCAAGACTTTTCAGATTGGCCGATGAACTTCGTCTCGACTTAATTTCCTCGTTCTCTTGAACTGCTTCCTCTAGAATTTTCTCTTTTTGCTTCTCGGACATTTTCTTTTCGAAAAGGTGTTTCCTTCGTCTCCGGGACACCATTAACCAGGAAACTTTTGTGATGTACAGAAATAATTCTATCAGGGAGACTATTGACATTCCGAACCATAATCCGTTGAGTCCAAAAATTTGATCTGAAATTGAAAAATAGGGGTGACAAAAGAGTTAGGAGCTCACTAAGAATATTCAAAATGGAAGTGTTTTTGACTTGAGAGTACTCTGTATAGAATAGTTCCATGAAGTGAATATTGATGATTGCTATATTTTTTCTGGAAATTCAAATTAAGTTTTGGCTTAATAAATCCCTTCTTACTTGATATAACCCTCCGTGTACCCTGTCAACTTCTTCAGCCAAATCATTGAGCTATAATCGAATCCGTTACCATAAGAAGTGTATGAGTTGAAGCTGGAACGCTGACAAGCTAAATGGCATTCAGCGCAAAATGGAAGATCCAGAGAAACTGTTCCATTCGAATCAGTTTTCGTCATTTTTTCTTTCATACAGGCAACTTCCTCGTAAGGAAAGCATACGTCAGGTTCTGAGAAAAATTCCCTTAAAATTAAAAAAATACATGCTTGACTCACTGTTATTGATGTTATAGCTGTATGGAATGCATTCGCAAAGCTTCTCGAAATGATTTGCAACACACAGAGCCTGACAAACCGACGAGGAGTACGGTAACTCGGAACCAGGCTTGTAAATGGGGTGAGATGGGGCGTCCCGCACCCCGCCGCATGGGGTGGGGACGCACCCCCGTCCCGCTCCTCGGGGGTGGGGACGCACCCCCGTCCCGCTCCTCGGGGGTGGGGACGCACCCCCACCCCACGCGCCGGGGTGGGGGTGCGTCCCCACCCCATCACTGTCGATCAGTCACGGAGAAAAAAAACTTTTTTAGCTGAAAATTTTCAAAAAATCAGATGAATTAAAGTTTTTAATTCTTATTCTAACTTTTAATTTTTATAATAATCGTACGAAAATAGTTGAAATGACTAGTAAATTCGAAAAACTGCTATAAAAACTTCTGAAACTTATTAACAGATTTTTGAAAACCTTAGAAACATTCGATAAGTTGCCATCATGACGGAAAAAATTTGAAAAAAACACTTTTTTTTTCAAAAATTTTTTGAGTAGTGGGGGTGGGGACGCACCCCCACCCCGCCGCCGGGGGTGGGGGTGCGTCCCCACCCCCGAGGAGCGGGACGGGGGTGCGTCCCCACCCCGCTTTCTGGGACGCCCCGCAAATGTGGGGCGTCCCGCTCACAGGCCTACTCGGAACTATAGTTTTCTGGCCAATCCGATGTGCAGTTTCCCCAGTTATCACGGTTTAGAAGGTCGTGCTGAAAAAGAAATGTTAGAAAAAAGAACTAAAAGGAACCATTACCAAAATAGCTTTTATCACCGAGTTTACCACTCTCGATGGCGATACCGTAATCCCTTCTGACGCTAAATCAGGGCTCACTTTCGGTGGATGAATAAAATATCTGAATCCGTTTTCTTGAAAACTCGAATAATGGAAATTGGTATATTGCTCAGCTTGTCTCGCATTGGCAACGATTTGCAGGCCTCCCTTGGCAGCAATTGTCTGAGAGGCCTGCTTCTTCATCTCAGGGGTCAGGTTGATCTCCCAACATTTGCCCAATGAAGTTATAGATTGATTCATATATCTACAGCAATCAAATTGCTTCCCTCCGAAATAACAAGTCTCGAAGAGTTCATCGCAATCGAATTGAGCAGAATTCAAGAAATCGACGATTTGAAGATCCGGATGCTTTCGGAGATATTCAATCGAGCTATCGTGAGCTGAAAAATCTTTTTAAAAACAGTTTTTGATTAAAAAAGTACCGCTTTTTAGGGAATCCAAGTCTGCGTTGTTGAACATGTACATTGAGTTTGTTTTGGTTGCCAACAGATAATTCAGTACTTCATCTGACAAGTCTCCAGAAGAATTTAGCTTGTTAATGAATGAACTTTTGACTGGGTTTAGATTACAAATTGTGACGGAAGGGAAATCGATTCCGCCTTCGTTGGCAACAAATGAAATCTAAAATGCTCAGATTTCAAAACTCCGTAATTCCAAAGTACCTGAGAAAGTGTAGGTTTTGAGAAGAAGTACTGTAAAACTATGACAATTTGATACATATTGAAAATAAATATCGCAGAAACCACTAGAATCCAAAATACCCGAGCGCTTCGTTTCCCGTAGAAAATCCTCCGAGGACCATTAACAGTGGTTATAGCTGAAACCCCAGTTGTAGAGATTACTGTAGCCAACACTTACTGCTGAAATGTTGAGTCTCCTGGAAAACGGATCCAACCCCTTCGGTTCTCCTCAACTTTTTGACCGTATCCACCGGAAATTTGACAGAGACAAGGCTGGACAGTTTCCGTTTCCCGGCCGCACTCATCTTCAAAAATCTAAGTGTGGAAAGGTTTCGTGTTTGGCTGGAAAGTGTTCTTTTATCATTTCGTCGTTGTATTTGCTCTTCTTGTTCAGAGAACGAATCAAAGTAAACAGGAGTATCAGAACAGGATTCTATTTTTGGAAGAGTGTCGGCCGAAAGATGGGGGTATTGCAGAGTAGCATCATTTTTGGAAAGGTGGTCCAATTTGATGTCATTCGGAATGACGTGAAGAAATTCATGTGAACAAGGCATGGTTTGGATAGTAAACATTTTTAGTGTCTTTCCAGAACCCACATAGATCCAGACCAAAACTCACAGAATCGTCTGGATAACCTATCCTCCAATTTCCTGTCCATTTTCCGGTTTCAATCGCCACATTTTTCCGCACCCACATCCGGCTAAAAATTTGAAATTGTTATCCGCCACTATCTCTAGTTAGTTTAAAATCCTCTACCCGCTTTCATATTTTCTTTTCCAGCATGGTATCAATTTGCTGTTTCTCTAAACCAAAGCAACCCGAATGGCTCGCCCCTATCGCTATGAACCAACCCGTTCCGTTCACCGCCCCTCCACGACCCGGATTCAAAGTCGCTCCGGAGCCCCCGGCTGGCAGGGGACCGTCTATAATTTATAATAATTTTGTGAAAGAAGACATGCCTGTTGGGTTTCATGTCTCTGATTTGTCCGGGGTTTATCCGGATTAATTTTTTAAATTGGGTGTTAATAAATTTTTTCCGATTTTTGAAAATCAGAAAATCCACTTGCTACAAAAAAATCTAGTCAAATAACCAGTTCTTCTTCAATGTTTCTTGATTCTTTTCCTTCTCATTGTTCCCCTGGATTAAAGGATTAGCACAGTTTCATTTCTGACCAACCTTCGTCCCCCCTCCTCCCGCAATCCTAGCCCCCGGCCCAAGCCCAATTATTCATCATGATTCTCCCGTTCCTTCTTCTCTTCTTCTTTATACCCAAAACCTCCCAATTCTTCTTTCCTTCATCCGGTGGCTCTTGTGGATGCACATGCACCCCACCACCTTCCACGTGTCCAACTGTTCAACCATGTGCCCCAATTATGACATGTACTCCGCCACCCGCTTGTTGTAACTCTTGTGGTACTTGTGGGAAGCGGAAGAGAAGACATTTGACTATGCTGAGTAATGCAACTTATATAGCAGATCATGGTGAGATAAGAATCTTGATTTGAATCTAACCGGCAGATTCTAGAAACCGTTCGACGTGTCAAAAGAGAAGACGACCTCTCAGCCAGCAAGTGCAACTCGGAAGAGCTCCGAAAAATCATTGAAAATGTAATTTATTTTTTTATTCAAATCCAGCTGTTTTTTTTCAGAAAATCGATCGTGTAACCGCAATAGCAAAACGAAGAATTCAAGAAGAAGCGGAGTCTTCGATGGGCGGTCGGTTCAATGTGATCTGTGCCAGGGGCGATTTCTCTTATGTTGCTAATACCGAATTGTTCTGTCAGCATTCTGTTGGGGATGTCACTTGTTTCTTGTTCAAACAACTTTCGGATGTGGTTAGAAGACGATTGATGTGATTTTTGGATTTAATTGGAAACTTGTAATAAAATATTTAAATATCA
The DNA here is from genome assembly GCA_016735795.1 of Caenorhabditis tropicalis. Lineage (NCBI taxonomy): Eukaryota > Metazoa > Nematoda > Chromadorea > Rhabditida > Rhabditidae > Caenorhabditis > Caenorhabditis tropicalis. The sequence continues at coordinate 2,494,242 of CM028618.1, forward strand.
AGGTTTTTGGCCCATTTTTCTCCGTATATCTAGCTTTATTCAGTACTAGATAATATTTCTCATAGTTCCGGAAATCCGTATTTTTATGATCCCCACTGAAACCATTAAAAAAACAAGAAAAGTGACCTCGATATTCAAATCAGATTGCGTCGCTTTGTTTTGAATTACTTTCTTTTCTTATTTCTTCCTTTCCTTTTCTCCAAATGACATCAGAAAATAAACTACAAAGTTTACAAGGTCTTCGGGGAATTTCTATCATTTTAGTACTGATATTTCATTTGTATCCAAGAGAATTTGTCAATGGATTTGTTGGAGTTGACATGTAGGAGGGACTCTTCTTTTTTGAAGAAACTCTTCGATTTTTAGGTTTTTCGTGCTATCTGGATACCTGATGACAAAGATTTTAACTAGAAAATTCACTATTTTTTCTGTTGTGAACTTTTACAAAAAGCGGTTCACCAGAATACTACCCCTGTATTATTTTACTATTCTTGGAACTATTCTAGGTACAAAACTCTAAATCAACAACTCTGACTGTTATTTTTTTAGGCGTTCTCTGCCTCGTTTTGAAAGCAGAACGTCGTGAATTCCTCCTAGATGTCAAATGGTGTCTCTCTTTATGTTCCAATTTCCAAACAATATTCGAGCATAAAGCATATTGGGATCAAGTCTCCTCAATTCGTTTTCTAACCCATTTATGGTCTCTTGCCACTGAACTACAGTACTATCTGATAGTTCCAGGCATTCATTATATTGCTTCTAACCTACCCATTTATAATCGAATTTTTGGTTACTCTCTAGCCATTCTCTTCCTATTTTCCTTCCAACTCTACATGCCATTTGAACTTTCCTATAGTTTTCTACCAGCAAGAATCTGGCAGTTTTTGTTGGGTTCAGTGGCTTTTGAGCTTTCTCGAGATGACGGCGATACCAAGAAAGAAAAGAATAACGTGGACAGTTTTTCTTACTTGTTCATTGGAATTCTGGGCACAGTAGTCAGCTTGCCTTGGCTTTTTGGAGAACATTCTACAAGGTAGGAAAATCATTTTTTCTGAAGGAAGATGGAAAAGTCTAGATTGATAATGTCTGTGTTGACAGCAGTTCTATGTTTCTTTTCTGGGCGGATAGAGAATTCATTTTTTACGTGAGTTTTATACTAAACCCTCATTTAGGTTGCTAAAAAACTAGGATAGAGAACCAATTTCAGATTCCAACCACTCGTTTTCATTGGAGACATCTCATATGTAACCTATTTGATTCACTGGCCAATCATCAATTTTATCAGATATGTCCAGCTAAAAGATGATTCGATTTTGAGTATTTATGGTGAGAGTTGTGTTATTTTATTACCACGAAATCATTTTTTAGAAGCCCTAGTTACCATTTTCATCATTTTTGTGCTTTCGATATTGGTTCACTACTGCTTGGAGGTAAAAAACAAAAAAAAAACTCGGAAGTTAACAATTTCTTTAGAAACCACTTCTCCAATCAAACTTCTCCACAAACTGCTTGATTACTGTATTTTTCATCGGATCATGTGCTGCCTTCATTCCCTGGATTAAGGATCAAGAATGTCTTGCGATGAAAACACTGCCACTTCCTGTTAGAGAGAAACTAGAGTATAATTCCAATTTTTCCAATATCATGTCACCTGTATCTGAACTAGGATGTGAGTATAATGAGACAACTGCTGGTCTGGTAATTAACATAGAATCAGTGGAATATTGCTCTCGAGTAGGTTTTTCAGTTTTATGATTAAGAAATGAGAGGTTTTTTTCCAGAAAGGCAATGGAACCGGAAGAGTTTTAGTGATTGGAAACTCAATTTCCATCAGAGCATTCCCTCAAATATTCCACATCTTCAATGGAAATTATGAAGAGATACGGTTATTTGCAAAACACGGTGGAGCGCCTTTGCTGAATGTTTTTCCGTATTATACACAGGCAGCTGTGGATATGGCTAGGGAAATGAATCCAGATCTGATATGGATTGTTCAGGGGATGAAGTAAGGGTTATTCAGTCTCTTCTCTCCCAAATAGAGATATATTCCAGTGAAGTGTTGTCTCGTGATCCAAACAGTTCCATTTCAACAGACGAAGTTGTTCAGAATACAATGGATCAGTTCAAAGGGCTAGCCAAAATGGTTTACGTGGATCTTCCCTATTTCATAACTGAAAAGATACCGGTTAATCTGATTCCCAGAATATTTTTATATCGAAAATCTCTAAAAGAACATTTATCAGTGAGTCTGAACGATGTGGAGGAACAAATCAAGGATCAGACGGGAAGATTATTGAATTTGAACTGCAGCAACTGTTATTTTAATGATGTACAAAAGGTATCACAGGATTATTTGCCTATAGAAAATATTGAATTTAGGCTTTAACAAATGGCGAGAATCGATTCTACTTCTATGACAAAGAAACACACAGACCGTTGATCTACGATGGAATACACTTGGGATTTGCTGCGTTCAAAAGGATTAATCCAATTTATGAAAAAAGAATCGGCCAGTTTTATAAGGTTTTGAAATCCGAGAGGAATAATTGAGTTTTGTGTAAATGGTTTTGTATTTTTGAATTGCGCTTCTTGTGTAGATCAAATGTATGAATGAATTTATGTGCAGTGGGGCACGATTGCTAACCCTGAAACCCATAAATCTCAAAAAACTTCTTTGGAATCACTGCAAGGGTTTCGAAATGGGTAAAAATTTCATCATTCGCTCAGAAAAACTGACTAAAATCTTTTCCGAGAAAAAAAAATATCTCTCTTACAAATAGGTCAACACACTTTGTTTTGCTATCATAATCAATCAAATGATTTTTTTTGGTTGTCTACCGATTTCGATGTCTGTCATGTTGTTCTGGCAAGAGTCTTCTAAGTGGAGGCATTTACTTTCAAGTGGCTTGTTCTTTTGTGAATTCGGAAGACTTTAAAAGAAGATTCCGATTGACCACTAGACTCTGCCTTTCATTTTCTAGTTGTCCGGAAATTTGGTAGATAGATTTACTTCTTTGTAAATTTTTTCATTGCTTAGCATCTAGGTTGGACTTCATAAAATGTTGATCTTGACCAATCGAATGGATCAACAGTCCAAATGCCATTCAATAAATATGCTGTTTGGTCTTTTGATTCAGTGGAATACGCGTTTCCTCCTGACCACACTACACATACAAGACCCGCCTTTTTATATACTTAGAAGGATGCTAATGACCGTTTTTCTGAATGAACGATTCATTTTTCTGAAAAAAATGGGAACCTATTGAGAAAGTTCGCTAGTTTCCCTAATCTGACCTTTTTTTTCTACAATAAAATTGATTGCGAGTGTCTAGTGACCTGAATATGCAAATCATTCGTGGTTTTCTTTTCCTTCTTACTTTTTCATTCAGTTTCAATCCACACTTTTCTCCAGATGACATCAGAAAATAAGCTACAAAGTTTACAAGGTCTTCGAGGTATTTCTATCATTTTAGTGCTGATATTTCATTTGTATCCGAGAGAATTCGTCAATGGATTTGTTGGAGTTGATATGTGAGAATGGCTTTTTTTATTCAGAGAAACTCTTTTATTTTCAGGTTTTTCGTGCTGTCTGGATACTTGATGACAAAGATTTTATCCAGGAAATTTAATTTTTCTTCTGTTGTTAACTTCTACAAAAAAAGGTTCAGCAGAATAGTTCCATTATACTATTTCACTATAATTGGCACTATTATAGGTATAAAATACTGACTATACATCCTTAATCTCTCTTTTCCAGGTGTTCTCTGCCTTGTTTTAAAAGCAGAACGTCAAGAATTCATCCTTGATGTCAAATGGTGTCTCTCTTTAGCTTCCAACTTCCAACCAATATTCGAACATAAAACATATTGGGATCAAGTCTCCACAATTCGTTTCCTAACCCATTTATGGTCTCTTGCCACTGAACTACAGTACTACCTAATGGTTCCAATAATTCATTGGATTGCTATAAATCTGCCATTTTTTAATCGAATTTTTGGATATTCTCTAGCCATTGTCATCTTGTTTTTGTTTCAATTACTCACCCCATTTGAACTGTCCTATTGCTTTTTGGCGGCAAGAGTCTGGCAGTTTCTGCTAGGTTCAGTGGCTTTTGAACTTTCTCAACGGAATGGGGAAGCAGATATCTTTAAAAAGAAAAGCGATACTAAATGGAACGTCTTTGACATTTTCTCTTATCTATTCATTGGAATTCTGGGCACAGTGCTCACTTTACCCTGGATTTTTGGAGAGCATTCTACAAGGTAAGACAATCATTTTCTGAATAAAAGTTAGATTCTAGATTGATAATGTCATTGTCAGCAGCAGTTCTATGTTTTCTCTGCGGACGAATGGAGAATTCATTTCTGACGTAAGTGTGTCGAAATGTTAATGATCCAGAACATTGGGTCATCGTTACGTATTTAGTGTCTCGACCTAAAACTAGTGATTGTTGTATTGGAATCAGAATACTAGTGACCAACGGCGAGATGTGATTTAGAACTGTAGCTGGCTTAACTTTTTGAGTCCGGGGGTGTCTAGCTGGACCAAAAGCTAAAAAGACACCTAAATGTGAGCAAGAAGCAAATCTCCAAAACCGTGATTAGTGGTGGTATTTTTGAAATAACAATGGTCTATTAGATTTGGTCCCAAAAAATAAACTTGTTGACTTCCCTCATGACCAATTTTTTAAGGCTCCAACCACTCGTATTCATTGGAGACATCTCTTATGTCACCTATCTGGTTCACTGGCCAATCATCAATTTTGTCAGGTACATTCAACAGAAAGATGCAGCAACGCTAAGTATCTATGGTGAAGCTTCAATGTCTTTGCTAACTTCTAACATTCATTTTCAGAAGCCGCCGTGTCAGTTGTCATCATTTTTGCACTTTCTCTACTGGTTCATTACTGTTTAGAAGTTAGTTAGTAAAATCTAATCCTGAATTTTCGTTTTCTTCAGAAACAACTTCTAAAGCTTGACTTCTTTGTGAACCTTTCTATCACTTTGCTCATAATCGCTGCTTGCGTGGCACTTCTTCCATGGACCGAGAATCAGGAGTGTTTTGCTATGAAAACACTACCTGAACATATCACAAAGCAGCTAGAACTCAATTCGAATCCCTCAAATGTCCTGACTCCTTTGTCTGAATTGAGATGCGATTTCAATGAGACAACAGCTAATTTGACAATTCAAGATGGTGGGATTGAGTATTGTTCACATGTAAATTTGCGTCAATACGTTTGGAAATAATTTTTTTTTCACAGAAAGGAAATTCAACCGGACGAGTTTTAGTGATTGGCAACTCACTGTCCATAAGGGCTTTTCCCATTATCTTCAAAACATTTGATGGAAATTACGAAGAGATACGGTTGTTCGCCAGGCACGCATCTGCGCCTCTTCTGAATTTTGCTCCATTCTATACCCAGGCAGCTGTGGATATGGCAAGAGACATGAACCCCGATCTGATATGGATAGTTCAGGGAATGAAGTAAAGAAAGTTTTTAAAACAGCAAGCTAGATTAATTTTTTCAGTGAAATCCTGTTTCATGGTTCCGAGTCTTCTTATGATTTTAGTTTAGAGTCTTTGGATCGAGTTATTCAAAATACAATGGATCAGTTCAAAGAGTCTAGCAGAATGGTTTACGTGGATCTTCCGTATTTTATAATTGACAAAAAAATAGGAAAGTTGATACCGAGATCCATGGTTTATCGAAAATCTCTAGCAGAATATCTATCAGTTAGTCTGGTCGAAGTGGAGAATCAATTGGAAGAGCAAAGGGAAAGATTGTTGAATTTGAATTGCACAAACTGCTATTTTAATGATGTGCAAAAGGTATTCTGGGATTAGGCTACTTTAAAATATAAGGAATTTAGGCTTTGACAAATGGAGAAGATAGATTCTACCTTTATGACAAAGAAACGTACAGACCTTTGATCTATGATGGATCTCATATTGGATTAGCAGGTTTCGATAGGATTCAACCACTTTATAAGCAGAGGATAAATCAGTTTTATGAGAGTTTGAAGCTTGGAGACTTGGTTTGATGATTTTTATGTACATATTGAAAAATTGATCTGCTTACTTGCCAAATTTGTATTTTTTTTAAATCAAAGTTTGCTTTTATGATAAAAATTAATTTTTTAAACCGGGTCAAATATACATTACTCAAATCGTTGTCTTCTTCAAGTGTCCATTCTCATTCAAATGATTCGGTTTCCCATTTCCATTATTCATACACATTGACATTTTCTGACGAGAACGATGATTTGATAGCTGAAATTCTCTCTTTTTCTTTTTAGAATGACGGGAAAACCAACCGAGTTCATGTTCATCGCAAACTTCAGCTCGTAGAGCAACTCATCCAAAAACGGTTTCCCCTCTTTCTTCGAAATATGATGACACCGATAGATCAACTCGAAAATCACTACAATCGCCGCTAAAACTATTCCGACCCCTAGAGTGATGAAGAGGCCAGCCACGTTGTACATGCTGAGTGCAAATCGGTCATGCTTGACAGCGGACGCTGTGCTCGCGCATGCGGCTCCTCTGAAATGCTCATAATCAATGAGTCCTCAGGAATAAAAAACATACTTGCTCCTCCACCATTTCGTCTTTTTCATCTCAATTATTCCACGTTTCGCGTAGAGTAATATTTGTCGAGAGATTCTGTCAGTCCAATCGGATTCTGAATTTTAATGAAATGCAAGATAAAATAAAAAACTGACTCTTAGCCAAAGCAATTCCGTATCCTTTTGACCCCAGAACACCACCGATCTGGGTCAGATTACAATTCTGCGATGTCTCGTATTCCAACGATGTTGACTCCATTAAATACGCGTAATTCATGCTGGAAGCTTTCAGAAATTTTTGAGCATTGCGAATAAACTAACCTGAGAGCTCTCTCCACTCCTTTCCCATTGCTCGTCACAAAAACATCCTTATCCTTCATATACTCCCACATTTTCACATGCGCCGCTATCCGGGATTCTTGGAAGAACTGCATCGTCGAACCGCCGCGTATGGTTCCGTATGAAATCGAAGTCTGGTTTGCCAGGTCATCCAAGTTTTTTATTGGGATATAAGGACGGGATACGGTAAGAACGGCAGCCAGGTTAGCAGTATAAGCAGAGATGATGACAAGGTAGAACACCCACCAGGTACCTCCGAGTAGCCGAGTGGAGACCGCCCGTGGTCCGAAGTCGCATCCACCCTTCAGCATCGTACTCAACACGTACCATACCGTATTCCAGAAACTGTAGTTGTTCGACATAACGATAGGTGCTTCTTGGTCTGGGAGTTTTAAAAAATTAGGTCAGAAACCGAGTACGGTTGACTCACTAGTAGCAAAGGCGGCCGCCGGATGAGGTTCATGGGCTGTGCAGCAAGAGAAGTTGAGATTCCATTCGTAAGGGGTCACGTTGGCAACAAAATACATACCGAGGGTTACGGTAACTAAAAAAGAAATTACTTGCAGAAAAAAAGGGGATAAACTCACTTATGGAAGTTGCGATTGCAGTCCAAATCTGCCAGGATAAGGGGTTCAGGAATGAAAATAGGTCAGGTTGCTGGTCATCTGGGACTTTATACAGAATACTTATTCCCAGGGACAAAAACGGTTTTGTGAAGTCAACAGCTTCAGATCTTCGATAATTGACAGTCAATGGAGCGACCGCCATCTCTGCCTCCCCTCTCAGAATCTCTCCGATCATTCCATCCCAAGATCCGTTTCCATACTTGTCATTCCCATATTTTCCATCTTTCACCGCATGAATTGTATACGTAAAACCGAGATCTTTGGATAGTTCAGCCAATAAATCAATACAAAATCCTTCGAACTTGGAGTTTGAGTCAAGTTCATAATGATTCTTCTTCAGCATAACATAGGGTCTTTCCATTATCGTCGTCACTCGGAAATGAGGTTTCAATTCATCGGACACCTGAACATTCCGTTGTAATTGGGCTTTCGAGTCTCCGGACATATTGACATGCACGTTTGTCGCCGGCTCCCAGAAACCAATCTAAAAATGGGGAGTTTTTTGATTAGTTTAAAACGTGCGTGCTTTTTCAGCTGTTCGATCTGCCTCAATTCAGAATTCATTCTGGTTTGTTAGTCCATTTGGTCTTCCAACTTAACAAACTTCTGTCATGAGCAATACTCCAATTATTGGTACTCCCATTACCGAGGTTTTTTCCTTTTTTTCTAAACTAAAGTTAATTATTGATTTCAGTATTTTGGAGACGTTCCGGAGGAGTCAAAAACCGGAGTTTACTATTTCATCATCACAATTTTCGTTGTTTCTACACTGGTTTCCACTCTAATTAGCGCAGCGTTCCTAGTTTTTTCGATCATTTTATGGGGACATTTTAAACCGGTTGGTTATTATCTCACCATTATCTAACTGCCTTAACATATCATTTAGGTCCGTTTCTTCTGGTTCCTGACCCAATTAACCATATCAGTGTTCGTTATCTCTGCGACCAATCTACTTATTAATGTACCCGCATCCCTCTCATTGCTTTCAAAAGACGCTGCTAATTCCAGTAGGGTCCCTGATATTTGAAAAAAATAAAACCATTTTCAGTGATTTTTAATTTCCTATCCTATGTCATTGATTTCTGTCATTATACTATCATCTTCTCGAACCTAGTAATTGCAATTCAACGAGGATTTGTTTTCTTCCTCAGGCATTTAACAGATAAAGTTTTTGATCCGTAAGATTAAAAAAAACTGAAAAAGCCAATTTTTAAATTTTAGGCCATCAATTTACATTTGGCTGATATTTGTATGGCTCTTTGCTCTAATAATTGAATACGTGTTAATGTCCTCTAGCTGTCAATATCAATATGATCTCAAATTGAGAACGTTCCAATTGAAATGTCAAACAACCACACAGAGCTCCTTAATCTTGAACAAAACACCTGTAGGAATTCAGTTCATCGAATCAATCCTTCAAATTATTCTGCCACTTTTTATATTCGCTATCTATGTGGCTATCATCGTCAAGATTCTATACATGAAAAAGACGACTTTGAATAAAAACGAATTGGGGATTCTAAAACAAGCGGTTTTTATTTTCATCGCCTTTCAGGTGAGTTCAAAAAGCCTCTCGTATCAAGTAAAACTATTCAGGCTGGATCCCTGGTATTCCTTTCCGCTCAAACCTTCGAAATCTCCAATGTGACTGCATTTCTAGTGAAGAGATTTGTGAACACGGTACCTTGTAGTCAGATGAAATCACCCGAAACACTTTATTTCCAGATGGAAATCATTGCAGGAGCTGCAACTCCGTCATTCTTCTTTTTCACTTCGAAAGAAATACGAAAACTGATTTCGACGAGAGTTTCAGCTGCCAGTTCACAAGGCGGTTCAAATGTACAAGTTCGAGGGATCAGGACGCTAGATTAGCGATGGGCAAGGGGTTTTTTGAAATAAAATTATGATAATTCTGAATTTATTTTTTTCTCAAGCTACAGCCACATGTTTTATGAACCCCAGAGCATCTTGTAAGTTATTTAATGCACTGGAACACTACCATTCTAAGCCTTCATGTCTTTAGCAATAGAGCGCGATTGCAGTCTTTCATTCCCACACTCCGTGTCCATTTGTTAATGGATTGTTTCTGTACTCTACCTCCCCGGTGTCCCTTTCTTTGTTTTTTTTTCTGTATGAGAAAAACTCACATCATCCAGCCGTCCACTGTACCCCAATAAATGAATTCTCATCGAGAAGTTGCTCTTCAACGGGTGCCCATTCAATCGCCTCAAATCTCCCGACAACCCATGCAAATCATTATGCACAATATTATCAATAAGGGATCTTCCGTGTTGATACTTTCTCGAGTTTCTCGACGACTTCCTACACAATGTCTGCGGCACATCGTTCATTTGCATATGACTCGACAACTCGTTGAACACATTGGCAAAAGTATAGACTGCGTCAAACGTGAAGACGGCTTCCATCATCTTCAAGTTCCGGCTGTTGTCAGTTTTCATCGCCCATTTCTCCGAGATGTGTTCTTTGAAGTGCGAGAAGTTGAACGCGTCGCGATTCTCGGTGAGAAACGTCGAGTCGACGGGATATGGCGAAATGAAACGAGCGTGATTATAGCGGAAAAGTTCCATGTCCATTGTGGAGAGCTCCATGTTGGTGAGCAAAAACCAGTGCTTCAACTCGATGAGTCCCATTTGGAGGGAGGCGAGCAAGAAGTTGTAAGTGTGCTCGGGATTCATGTCAACCAGTAGGCGACTGAATTCTGAGCAATCTTTTCGATGGAGGAGACGACACTCTTCGAGTTCTTTCACTTGCCGCGCCGCCTTCATGTAGTCCCCGTCGTGCACTTTTATGAGGTAGAAACGGATCGACGCGTATTCCTCACTCTCTAGAAGTTGTTCTAGACGACGTATTCCTATGAAAAACAATTGATAAAAGTGCAATGGAGCGCGTTTGCTTACTCTCATCATCCTCGTAAACCAGCACGACTCGATTCCATTTCCAATGAGTGAACATATCGACGACAGCTTCGAATAGTTGTGGGCGTGGCCAGAAATCTATTTTCGACTTCCCGGCGTCAGTTCGTAAATCATCGATAGCGGTGAGAAATGGAATTTCAAGCTGAAAACCCAAATTTTCAGAAAATTCCAATTTATGAGTCCTACATCATCAGTAATCCTCTCTAATTGCGCGTTTAGTGCGGCGTGCGAACCGCCGAGCAGCGCCACAATATGATCTTTCTCGAGCATTTTACAAGCTTTTTTGATAGCATCATAGTGATCCAAATGGTCAATATACTCGATAACCAGGTCTATATCCCCATAGATTCCTCGTTGTGAAAGCCATTCGACAGAATATCTGAGTGCCGCCTCAATGTGTGCATCTTCACGCTCTCGGAATATTGCTCCTAGAATTGTTGTTTTTATTGGTTTCTTATGAGAGTTCTCCCATTATCTCCCTCCTTCTGATCAGCTCACCTATTTTGTAGGCACCGCACGATGTCCGGACAAGACAAAACACAAGAATAATGTAGTTGGCGACAAAGTTCATCTCTATTCAAAATCGTCAAAATATGATGATCACATGATTCTTCACACAAAATGTCAGCTCTTTATCCTGAAGTGAATCTGAGTTGAGATGAGAGACGAGGAAAAAGGAGAAGAGATGGGAAGAGGGAAAACACAACAAAGAAGGAGAGAAGAACGAAAACGGAGGATGAGCAAATTGAGTTTGAAGCGAAGCGCTTATGAAAATTTGGACTTTTCTGTTGGGGGGAATGGGAGAGAGGGAGAGGGAGAGAAAAAGTGAGAGAGAAAAGGGGAAAAGGTCCCGTCAGATTCAGAATACTGAAAAAGGTCTGATAGGCTGAACCAATTAAAATTAATTTTTTTTTCTGAAAATTGTATAAAAAAGGTCATTCGGTCGGTCAATTAGAAAGCCTACCCTAAATTTTGGTTCACAAATGGAAGGGATTTCCAAAACTTTCTAAAGAAAAACCTCGCAGTTGTTCTAACAGTAAAAACTTCTGCATTTATTTTTTTTCTTAAAAATCATCTAAAAAGTATAGATGCCTGCAAGGAATATACAAAAAAGGCTGCCAAGACAAAAAAAAGATTCCCCAAAAGAAAGAGAGCTACCTTTTCTGGAGATGAGATAGGATGAAGAATGAATGGCGGCTTCCTCTTCTTTTTTCTCCTCTTCTTCAAAAAAAGAACAATATGTGGGCTCTCCTGGAGCCCTCGGCCCCTCCTTCCTCTTCTCCAAAGAGCAGGAGAGACGCAGAAGAAGATGGCTGTCTGAAAAAAAAGATGGGTTGTTCACTCAATTTAATGGAGAGGATGAACGAGAAAAAAAACAAATTAGGAAAAGCCATTTCGAGTATATATAATAACGGACGAGTGACTAATGAGATGCAATTGATTTGTTTCGAAAAACACGAGTGTGTTGGAATTTCGGGGAGAGGAAGAGTTCAATAATCGAAATCATTTCAATCAAATGTCTTTTATTAAATTGATCGGATTTGTTCTTTTCATCGCTATAACATGTCATTGCTCACTGGAGAACTCTTGTTCTGATAATCCAAAAGGTACTTAATTCTAAATATTTGCATTTGATCATCGCAGTTTTTTTTCTGCAGACATTTTCGAAAACGAACCAATTGGGAGAACGATTATTGCTAAGCAAATACAAGAAGGTAATACCGCTGTTTCTACAACCTTAGATATGAGAAGAGTTATTCAGATGATACCGGTCCAGTTACTGAAAAGAATGTGACAGGATTAAATTGGAACATAACAACAACGGAACCCTGTGAGACAACCACCGAACCCTGTCTCAATTCAACGTCTTCGACAACGGAGCCTTGTGAAACCACTACCGAACCCTGTCTCAACTCGACGTCTTCGACAACCGAACCGTGCGAGACAACCACCGAACCCTGTCTCAATTCAACGTCTTCGACAACCGAGCCTTGTGAGACAACCACCGAACCCTGTCTCAACTCGACGTCTTCGACAACCGAGCCATGTGAAACCACAACCGAACCCTGTCTCAATTCAACGTCTTCGACAACCGAGCCTTGTGAGACAACCACCGAACCCTGTCTCAATTCAACGTCTTCGACAACCGAGCCTTGTGAGACAACCACCGAACCCTGTCTCAATTCAACGTCTTCGACAACCGAGCCATGTGAAACCACTACCGAACCCTGTCTCAATTCAACGTCTTCGACAACCGAGCCTTGTGAAACCACTACCGAACCCTGTCTCAATTCAACGTCTTCGACAACCGAGCCTTGTGAAACCACTACCGAACCCTGTCTCAATTCAACGTCTTCGACAACCGAGCCTTGTGAAACCACTACCGAACCCTGTCTCAATTCAACGTCTTCGACAACCGAGCCTTGTGAAACCACTACCGAACCCTGTCTCAATTCAACGTCTTCGACAACCGAGCCATGTGAAACCACAACCGAACCCTGTCTCAATTCAACGTCTTCGACAACCGAGCCTTGTGAAACCACTACCGAACCCTGTCTCAATTCAACGTCTTCGACAACCGAGCCATGTGAAACCACAACCGAACCCTGTCTCAATTCAACGTCTTCGACAACCGAGCCTTGTGAAACCACTACCGAACCCTGTCTCAACTCGACGTCTTCGACAACCGAACCGTGCGAGACAACCACCGAACCCTGTCTCAACTCGACGTCTTCGACAACCGAGCCTTGTGAGACAACCACCGAACCCTGTCTCAACTCCACGTCTTCGACAACGGAACCGAGCGAGACCACAACCGAACCCTGTCTAAACTCCACGTCTTCGACAACCGAGCCTTGTGAAACCACAACCGAACCTTGTCTCAACTCCACGTCTTCGACAACCGAGCCTTGTGAAACCACAACCGAACCCTGTCTAAACTCCACGTCTTCGACAACCGAGCCTTGTGAAACCACAACCGCACCCTGTCTAAACTCCACGTCTTCGACAACCGAGCCTTGTGAAACCACAACCGAACCCTGTCTCAACTCCACGTCTTCGACAACGGAACCGAGCGAGACCACAACCGAACCCTGTCTAAACTCCACGTCTTCGACAACCGAGCCTTGTGAAACCACAACCGAACCTTGTCTCAACTCCACGTCTTCGACAACCGAGCCTTGTGAAACCACAACCGAACCTTGTCTCAACTCCACGTCTTCGACAACCGAGCCTTGTGAAACCACAACCGAACCCTGTCTCAACTCCACGTCTTCGACAACCGAGCCTTGTGAAACCACAACCGAACCCTGTCTCAACTCCACGTCTTCGACAACGGAACCGAGCGAGACCACAACCGAACCCTGTCTAAACTCCACGTCTTCGACAACCGAGCCTTGTGAAACCACAACCGAACCTTGTCTCAACTCCACGTCTTCGACAACCGAGCCTTGTGAAACCACAACCGAACCTTGTCTCAACTCCACGTCTTCGACAACCGAGCCTTGTGAGACAACCACCGAACCGTGCGAGACTACAACCGAACCCTGTCTCAACTCCACGTCTTCGACAACGGAACCGAGCGAGACCACAACCGAACCCTGTCTCAACTCCACGTCTTCGACAACCGAGCCTTGTGAAACCACAACCGCACCCTGTCTAAACTCCACGTCTTCGACAACCGAGCCTTGTGAAACCACAACCGAACCCTGTCTCAACTCCACGTCTTCGACAACGGAACCGAGCGAGACCACAACCGAACCCTGTCTCAACTCCACGTCTTCGACAACCGAGCCTTGTGAAACCACAACCGAACCCTGTCTCAACTCCACGTCTTCGACAACGGAACCGAGCGAGACCACAACCGAACCCTGTCTCAACTCCACGTCTTCGACAACGGAACCGAGCGAGACCACAACCGAACCCTGTCTAAACTCAACGTCTTCGACAACGGAACCGAGCGAGACCACAACCGAACCCTGTCTAAACTCCACGTCTTCGACAACCGAGCCTTGTGAAACCACAACCGCACCCTGTCTAAACTCCACGTCTTCGACAACCGAGCCTTGTGAAACCACAACCGAACCCTGTCTCAACTCCACGTCTTCGACAACGGAACCGAGCGAGACCACAACCGAACCCTGTCTCAACTCCACGTCTTCGACAACCGAGCCTTGTGAAACCACAACCGAACCCTGTCTCAACTCCACGTCTTCGACAACCGAGCCTTGTGAAACCACAACCGAACCCTGTCTCAACTCCACGTCTTCGACAACGGAACCGAGCGAGACCACAACCGAACCCTGTCTAAACTCCACGTCTTCGACAACCGAGCCTTGTGAAACCACAACCGAACCTTGTCTCAACTCCACGTCTTCGACAACCGAGCCTTGTGAAACCACAACCGAACCTTGTCTCAACTCCACGTCTTCGACAACCGAGCCTTGTGAAACCACAACCGAACCTTGTCTCAACTCCACGTCTTCGACAACCGAGCCTTGTGAGACAACCACCGAACCGTGCGAGACTACAACCGAACCCTGTCTCAACTCCACGTCTTCGACAACGGAACCGAGCGAGACCACAACCGAACCCTGTCTCAACACCACGTCTTCGACAACCGAGCCTTGTGAGACAACCACCGAACCCTGTCTCAACTCCACGTCTTCGACAACCGAGCCTTGTGAAACCACAACCGCACCCTGTCTAAACTCCACGTCTTCGACAACCGAGCCTTGTGAAACCACAACCGAACCCTGTCTCAACTCCACGTCTTCGACAACGGAACCGAGCGAGACCACAACCGAACCCTGTCTCAACTCCACGTCTTCGACAACCGAGCCTTGTGAAACCACAACCGAACCCTGTCTCAACTCCACGTCTTCGACAACGGAACCGAGCGAGACCACAACCGAACCCTGTCTCAACTCCACGTCTTCGACAACGGAACCGAGCGAGACCACAACCGAACCCTGTCTAAACTCAACGTCTTCGACAACGGAACCGTGCGAGACCACAACCGAACCCTGTCTAAACTCCACGTCTTCGACAACCGAGCCTTGTGAGACAACCACCGAACCCTGTCTAAACTCAACGTCTTCGACAACGGAACCGTGCGAGACCACAACCGAACCCTGTCTAAACTCCACGTCTTCGACAACCGAGCCTTGTGAGACAACCACCGAACCCTGTCTCAACCCCACGTCTTCGACAACCGAGCCTTGTGAAACCACAACCGAACCTTGTCTCAACTCCACGTCTTCGACAACGGAGCCTTGTGAGACAACCACCGAACCCTGTCTAAACTCAACGTCTTCGACAACGGAGCCTTGTGAAACCACAACCGAACCTTGTCTCAACTCAACGTCTTCGACAACCGAGCCTTGTGAAACCACAACCGAACCTTGTCTCAACTCCACGTCTTCGACAACCGAGCCTTGTGAGACAACCACCGAACCCTGTCTCAACCCCACGTCTTCGACAACCGAGCCTTGTGAAACCACAACCGAACCCTGTCTAAACTCCACGTCTTCGACAACGGAGCCTTGTGAGACAACCACCGAACCCTGTCTAAACTCAACGTCTTCGACAACGGAGCCTTGTGAGACAACCACCGAACCCTGTCTCAATTCAACGTCTTCGACAACGGAGCCTTGTGAGACAACCACCGAACCCTGTCTAAACTCAACGTCTTCGACAACGGAGCCTTGTGAAACCACAACCGAACCTTGTCTCAACTCCACGTCTTCGACAACCGAGCCTTGTGAAACCACAACCGAACCCTGTCTAAACTCCACGTCTTCGACAACGGAGCCTTGTGAGACAACCACCGAACCCTGTCTAAACTCAACGTCTTCGACAACGGAACCGTGCGAGACCACAACCGAACCCTGTCTCAATTCAACGTCTTCGACAACCGAGCCTTGTGAGACAACCACCGAACCCTGTCTAAACTCAACGTCTTCGACAACGGAGCCTTGTGAGACAACCACCGAACCCTGTCTAAACTCCACGTCTTCGACAACGGAACCGAGCGAGACCACAACCGAACCCTGTCTAAACTCCACGTCTTCGACAACCGAGCCTTGTGAAACCAAAACCGAACCCTGTCTAAACTCAACGTCTTCGACAACGGAACCGTGCGAGACCACAACCGAACCCTGTCTAAACTCCACGTCTTCGACAACCGAGCCTTGTGAGACAACCACCGAACCCTGTCTCAACCCCACGTCTTCGACAACGGAACCGTGCGAGACCACAACCGAACCCTGTCTCAACTCCACGTCTTCGACAACCGAGCCTTGTGAAACCACAACCGAACCCTGTCTAAACTCCACGTCTTCGACAACCGAGCCTTGTGAAACCACAACCGAACCCTGTCTCAACTCCACGTCTTCGACAACGGAACCGTGCGAGACCACAACCGAACCCTGTCTAAACTCCACGTCTTCGACAACCGAGCCTTGTGAAACCACAACCGAACCATGTCTAAACTCCACGTCTTCGACAACCGAGCCTTGTGAAACCACAACCGAACCTTGTCTCAACTCCACGTCTTCGACAACGGAACCGAGCGGGACCACAACCGAACCCTGTCTAAACTCAACGTCTTCGACAACGGAGCCTTGTGAGACAACCACCGAACCCTGTCTCAACTCCACGTCTTCGACAACCGAGCCTTGTGAGACCACAACCGAACCCTGTCTAAACTCCACGTCTTCGACAACCGAGCCTTGTGAAACCACAACCGAACCATGTCTAAACTCCACGTCTTCGACAACCGAGCCTTGTGAAACCACAACCGAACCTTGTCTCAACTCCACGTCTTCGACAACCGAGCCTTGTGAAACCACAACCGAACCATGTCTAAACTCCACGTCTTCGACAACCGAGCCTTGTGAAACCACAACCGAACCTTGTCTAAACTCCACGTCTTCGACAACCGAGCCTTGTGAAACCACAACCGAACCTTGTCTCAACTCCACGTCTTCGACAACGGAACCGAGCGAGACCACAACCGAACCCTGTCTCAACTCCACGTCTTCGACAACCGAGCCTTGTGAGACCACAACCGAACCTTGTCTCAACTCCACGTCTTCGACAACCGAGCCTTGTGAAACCACAACCGAACCTTGTCTAAACTCCACGTCTTCGACAACCGAGCCTTGTGAAACCACAACCGAACCTTGTCTCAACTCCACGTCTTCGACAACGGAGCCTTGTGAGACAACCACCGAACCTTGTCTAAACTCCACGTCTTCGACAACGGAGCCTTGTGAGACAACCACCGAACCTTGTCTAAACTCCACGTCTTCGACAACCGAGCCTTGTGAGACAACCACCGAACCTTGTCTAAACTCCACGTCTTCGACAACCGAGCCTTGTGAAACCACAACCAAACCATGTCTAAACTCCACGTCTTCGACAACGGAGCCTTGTGAGACAACCACCGAACCCTGTCTCAACTCAACGTCTTCGACAACGGAGCCTTGTGTGACAACCACCGAACCCTGTCTCAACTCAACGTCTTCGACAACGGAGCCTTGTGAGACAACCACCGAACCCTGTCTCAATTCCACGTCTACGACCTCCGAACCTTGTGAAACCCCAACCGAACCATGTCTAAACTCCACGTCTTCGACAACCGAGCCTTGTGAAACCACAACCGAACCTTGTCTCAACTCCACGTCTTCGACAACGGAGCCTTGTGGAGACAACCACCGAACCCTGTCTCAATTCCACGTCTACGACCTCCGAACCTTGTGAAACCACAACCGAACCATGTCTAAACTCCACGTCTTCGACAACCGAGCCTTGTGAAACCACAACCAAACCATGTCTAAACTCCACGTCTTCGACAACCGAGCCTTGTGAAACCACAACCGAACCTTGTCTCAACTCCACGTCTTCGACAACCGAGCCTTGTGAGACCACAACCGAACCTTGTCTAAACTCAACGTCTTCGACAACGGAGCCTTGTGAGACAACCACCGAACCCTGTCTCAATTCCACGTCTACGACCTCCGAACCTTGTGAAACCCCAACCGAACCATGTCTAAACTCCACGTCTTCGACAACGGAACCGAGCGAGACCACAACCGAACCCTGTCTAAACTCAACGTCTTCGACAACGGAGCCTTGTGAGACAACCACCGAACCCTGTCTCAACTCCACGTCTTCGACAACCGAGCCTTGTGAGACCACAACCGAACCCTGTCTAAACTCCACGTCTTCGACAACCGAGCCTTGTGAAACCACAACCGAACCATGTCTAAACTCCACGTCTTCGACAACCGAGCCTTGTGAAACCACAACCGAACCTTGTCTCAACTCCACGTCTTCGACAACCGAGCCTTGTGAGACCACAACCGAACCTTGTCTCAACTCCACGTCTTCGACAACCGAGCCTTGTGAAACCACAACCGAACCCTGTCTCAACTCCACGTCTTCGACAACGGAACCGAGCGAGACCACAACCGAACCCTGTCTCAACTCCACGTCTTCGACAACCGAGCCTTGTGAAACCACAACCGAACCCTGTCTCAACTCCACGTCTTCGACAACGGAACCGAGCGAGACCACAACCGAACCCTGTCTAAACTCCACGTCTTCGACAACGGAACCGAGCGAGACCACAACCGAACCCTGTCTAAACTCCACGTCTTCGACAACCGAGCCTTGTGAGACAACCACCGAACCCTGTCTAAACTCAACGTCTTCGACAACGGAACCGTGCGAGACCACAACCGAACCCTGTCTAAACTCCACGTCTTCGACAACCGAGCCTTGTGAGACAACCACCGAACCCTGTCTCAACCCCACGTCTTCGACAACCGAGCCTTGTGAAACCACAACCGAACCTTGTCTCAACTCCACGTCTTCGACAACCGAGCCTTGTGAAACCACAACCGAACCCTGTCTAAACTCCACGTCTTCGACAACGGAGCCTTGTGAGACAACCACCGAACCCTGTCTAAACTCAACGTCTTCGACAACGGAGCCTTGTGAGACAACCACCGAACCCTGTCTAAACTCCACGTCTTCGACAACCGAGCCTTGTGAGACCACAACCGAACCCTGTCTAAACTCCACGTCTTCGACAACCGAGCCTTGTGAAACCACAACCGAACCATGTCTAAACTCCACGTCTTCGACAACCGAGCCTTGTGAAACCACAACCGAACCTTGTCTCAACTCCACGTCTTCGACAACCGAGCCTTGTGAGACCACAACCGAACCTTGTCTCAACTCCACGTCTTCGACAACCGAGCCTTGTGAAACCACAACCGAACCCTGTCTCAACTCCACGTCTTCGACAACGGAACCGAGCGAGACCACAACCGAACCCTGTCTCAACTCCACGTCTTCGACAACCGAGCCTTGTGAAACCACAACCGAACCCTGTCTCAACTCCACGTCTTCGACAACGGAACCGAGCGAGACCACAACCGAACCCTGTCTAAACTCAACGTCTTCGACAACGGAACCGTGCGAGACCACAACCGAACCCTGTCTAAACTCCACGTCTTCGACAACCGAGCCTTGTGAGACAACCACCGAACCCTGTCTAAACTCAACGTCTTCGACAACGGAACCGTGCGAGACCACAACCGAACCCTGTCTAAACTCCACGTCTTCGACAACCGAGCCTTGTGAGACAACCACCGAACCCTGTCTCAACCCCACGTCTTCGACAACCGAGCCTTGTGAAACCACAACCGAACCTTGTCTCAACTCCACGTCTTCGACAACCGAGCCTTGTGAAACCACAACCGAACCCTGTCTAAACTCCACGTCTTCGACAACGGAGCCTTGTGAGACAACCACCGAACCCTGTCTAAACTCAACGTCTTCGACAACGGAGCCTTGTGAGACAACCACCGAACCCTGTCTAAACTCAACGTCTTCGACAACGGAGCCTTGTGAGACAACCACCGAACCCTGTCTCAACTCAACGTCTTCGACAACGGAGCCTTGTGAGACAACCACCGAACCCTGTCTCAACTCAACGTCTTCGACAACGGAGCCTTGTGAGACAACCACCGAACCCTGTCTAAACTCAACGTCTTCGACAACGGAGCCTTGTGAAACCACAACCGAACCTTGTCTCAACTCCACGTCTTCGACAACCGAGCCTTGTGAAACCACAACCGAACCCTGTCTAAACTCCACGTCTTCGACAACGGAGCCTTGTGAGACAACCACCGAACCCTGTCTAAACTCAACGTCTTCGACAACGGAACCGTGCGAGACCACAACCGAACCCTGTCTCAATTCAACGTCTTCGACAACCGAGCCTTGTGAGACAACCACCGAACCCTGTCTAAACTCAACGTCTTCGACAACGGAGCCTTGTGAGACAACCACCGAACCCTGTCTAAACTCAACGTCTTCGACAACGGAGCCTTGTGAGACAACCACCGAACCCTGTCTAAACTCCACGTCTTCGACAACGGAACCGAGCGAGACCACAACCGAACCCTGTCTAAACTCCACGTCTTCGACAACGGAACCGAGCGAGACCACAACCGAACCCTGTCTAAACTCCACGTCTTCGACAACCGAGCCTTGTGAAACCAAAACCGAACCCTGTCTAAACTCAACGTCTTCGACAACGGAACCGTGCGAGACCACAACCGAACCCTGTCTAAACTCCACGTCTTCGACAACCGAGCCTTGTGAGACAACCACCGAACCCTGTCTCAACTCCACGTCTTCGACAACCGAGCCTTGTGAAACCACAACCGAACCCTGTCTAAACTCAACGTCTTCGACAACGGAACCGTGCGAGACCACAACCGAACCCTGTCTCAACTCCACGTCTTCGACAACCGAGCCTTGTGAAACCACAACCGAACCTTGTCTCAACTCCACGTCTTCGACAACCGAGCCTTGTGAAACCACAACCGAACCCTGTCTCAACTCCACGTCTTCGACAACGGAACCGTGCGAGACCACAACCGAACCCTGTCTAAACTCCACGTCTTCGACAACCGAGCCTTGTGAAACCACAACCGAACCATGTCTAAACTCCACGTCTTCGACAACCGAGCCTTGTGAAACCACAACCGAACCTTGTCTCAACTCCACGTCTTCGACAACCGAGCCTTGTGAAACCACAACCGAACCCTGTCTCAACTCCACGTCTTCGACAACGGAACCGAGCGAGACCACAACCGAACCCTGTCTAAACTCAACGTCTTCGACAACGGAACCGTGCGAGACCACAACCGAACCCTGTCTAAACTCCACGTCTTCGACAACCGAGCCTTGTGAGACAACCACCGAACCCTGTCTAAACTCAACGTCTTCGACAACGGAACCGTGCGAGACCACAACCGAACCCTGTCTAAACTCCACGTCTTCGACAACCGAGCCTTGTGAGACAACCACCGAACCCTGTCTCAACCCCACGTCTTCGACAACCGAGCCTTGTGAAACCACAACCGAACCTTGTCTCAACTCCACGTCTTCGACAACCGAGCCTTGTGAAACCACAACCGAACCCTGTCTAAACTCCACGTCTTCGACAACGGAGCCTTGTGAGACAACCACCGAACCCTGTCTAAACTCAACGTCTTCGACAACGGAGCCTTGTGAGACAACCACCGAACCCTGTCTAAACTCAACGTCTTCGACAACGGAGCCTTGTGAGACAACCACCGAACCCTGTCTCAATTCAACGTCTTCGACAACGGAGCCTTGTGAGACAACCACCGAACCCTGTCTCAACTCAACGTCTTCGACAACGGAGCCTTGTGAGACAACCACCGAACCCTGTCTAAACTCAACGTCTTCGACAACGGAGCCTTGTGAAACCACAACCGAACCTTGTCTCAACTCCACGTCTTCGACAACCGAGCCTTGTGAAACCACAACCGAACCCTGTCTAAACTCCACGTCTTCGACAACGGAGCCTTGTGAGACAACCACCGAACCCTGTCTAAACTCAACGTCTTCGACAACGGAACCGTGCGAGACCACAACCGAACCCTGTCTCAATTCAACGTCTTCGACAACCGAGCCTTGTGAGACAACCACCGAACCCTGTCTAAACTCAACGTCTTCGACAACGGAGCCTTGTGAGACAACCACCGAACCCTGTCTAAACTCAACGTCTTCGACAACGGAGCCTTGTGAGACAACCACCGAACCCTGTCTAAACTCCACGTCTTCGACAACGGAACCGAGCGAGACCACAACCGAACCCTGTCTAAACTCCACGTCTTCGACAACGGAACCGAGCGAGACCACAACCGAACCCTGTCTAAACTCCACGTCTTCGACAACCGAGCCTTGTGAAACCAAAACCGAACCCTGTCTAAACTCAACGTCTTCGACAACGGAACCGTGCGAGACCACAACCGAACCCTGTCTAAACTCCACGTCTTCGACAACCGAGCCTTGTGAGACAACCACCGAACCCTGTCTCAACTCCACGTCTTCGACAACCGAGCCTTGTGAAACCACAACCGAACCCTGTCTAAACTCAACGTCTTCGACAACGGAACCGTGCGAGACCAAAACCGAACCCTGTCTAAACTCCACGTCTTCGACAACCGAGCCTTGTGAAACCACAACCGAACCATGTCTAAACTCCACGTCTTCGACAACCGAGCCTTGTGAAACCACAACCGAACCTTGTCTCAACTCCACGTCTTCGACAACCGAGCCTTGTGAAACCACAACCGAACCCTGTCTAAACTCAACGTCTTCGACAACGGAGCCTTGTGAGACAACCACCGAACCCTGTCTCAACTCCACGTCTTCGACAACGGAGCCTTGTGAGACCACAACCGAACCCTGTCTAAACTCCACGTCTTCGACAACCGAGCCTTGTGAAACCACAACCGAACCTTGTCTCAACTCCACGTCTTCGACAACGGAACCGAGCGAGACCACAACCGAACCCTGTCTCAACTCCACGTCTTCGACAACCGAGCCTTGTGAGACCACAACCGAACCATGTCTAAACTCCACGTCTTCGACAACCGAGCCTTGTGAAACCACAACCGAACCTTGTCTCAACTCCACGTCTTCGACAACGGAACCGAGCGAGACCACAACCGAACCCTGTCTCAACTCCACGTCTTCGACAACCGAGCCTTGTGAAACCACAACCGAACCTTGTCTAAACTCCACGTCTTCGACAACCGAGCCTTGTGAAACCACAACCGAACCTTGTCTCAACTCCACGTCTTCGACAACGGAACCGAGCGAGACCACAACCGAACCCTGTCTCAACTCCACGTCTTCGACAACCGAGCCTTGTGAAACCACAACCGAACCTTGTCTAAACTCCACGTCTTCGACAACCGAGCCTTGTGAGACCACAACCGAACCTTGTCTCAACTCCACGTCTTCGACAACCGAGCCTTGTGAAACCACAACCGAACCATGTCTAAACTCCACGTCTTCGACAACCGAGCCTTGTGAGACAACCACCGAACCTTGTCTAAACTCCACGTCTTCGACAACCGAGCCTTGTGAAACCACAACCGAACCTTGTCTCAACTCCACGTCTTCGACAACGGAACCGAGCGAGACCACAACCGAACCCTGTCTCAACTCCACGTCTTCGACAACCGAGCCTTGTGAGACCACAACCGAACCATGTCTAAACTCCACGTCTTCGACAACCGAGCCTTGTGAAACCACAACCGAACCTTGTCTCAACTCCACGTCTTCGACAACGGAACCGAGCGAGACCACAACCGAACCCTGTCTCAACTCCACGTCTTCGACAACCGAGCCTTGTGAAACCACAACCGAACCTTGTCTCAACTCCACGTCTTCGACAACGGAGCCTTGTGAGACAACCACCGAACCCTGTCTCAATTCCACGTCTACGACCTCCGAACCTTGTGAAACCACAACCGAACCATGTCTAAACTCCACGTCTTCGACAACCGAGCCTTGTGAAACCACAACCAAACCATGTCTAAACTCCACGTCTTCGACAACCGAGCCTTGTGAAACCACAACCGAACCTTGTCTCAACTCCACGTCTTCGACAACGGAACCGAGCGAGACCACAACCGAACCCTGTCTCAACTCCACGTCTTCGACAACCGAGCCTTGTGAAACCACAACCGAACCTTGTCTAAACTCCACGTCTTCGACAACCGAGCCTTGTGAGACCACAACCGAACCTTGTCTCAACTCCACGTCTTCGACAACCGAGCCTTGTGAAACCACAACCGAACCTTGTCTCAACTCCACGTCTTCGACAACCGAGCCTTGTGAAACCACAACCGAACCTTGTCTCAACTCCACGTCTTCGACAACGGAGCCTTGTGAGACAACCACCGAACCTTGTCTAAACTCCACGTCTTCGACAACCGAGCCTTGTGAAACCACAACCGAACCATGTCTAAACTCCACGTCTTCGACAACCGAGCCTTGTGAAACCACAACCAAACCATGTCTAAACTCCACGTCTTCGACAACCGAGCCTTGTGAGACAACCACCGAACCTTGTCTAAACTCCACGTCTTCGACAACCGAGCCTTGTGAAACCACAACCGAACCATGTCTAAACTCCACGTCTTCGACAACCGAGCCTTGTGAAACCACAACCAAACCATGTCTAAACTCCACGTCTTCGACAACGGAGCCTTGTGAGACAACCACCGAACCCTGTCTCAACTCAACGTCTTCGACAACGGAGCCTTGTGTGACAACCACCGAACCCTGTCTCAACTCAACGTCTTCGACAACGGAGCCTTGTGAGACAACCACCGAACCCTGTCTCAATTCCACGTCTACGACCTCCGAACCTTGTGAAACCACAACCGAACCATGTCTAAACTCCACGTCTTCGACAACCGAGCCTTGTGAAACCACAACCGAACCTTGTCTCAACTCCACGTCTTCGACAACGGAGCCTTGTGAGACAACCACCGAACCCTGTCTCAATTCCACGTCTACGACCTCCGAACCTTGTGAAACCACAACCGAACCATGTCTAAACTCCACGTCTTCGACAACCGAGCCTTGTGAAACCACAACCAAACCATGTCTAAACTCCACGTCTTCGACAACGGAACCGTGCGAGACCACAACCGAACCCTGTCTAAACTCAACGTCTTCGACAACGGAGCCTTGTGAGACAACCACCGAACCCTGTCTAAACTCCACGTCTTCGACAACCGAGCCTTGTGAAACCACAACCGAACCTTGTCTAAACTCCACGTCTTCGACAACCGAGCCTTGTGAAACCACAACCGAACCTTGTCTCAACTCCACGTCTTCGACAACGGAACCGTGCGAGACCATAACCGAACCCTGTCTAAACTCCACGTCTTCGACAACCGAGCCTTGTGAAACCACAACCGAACCTTGTCTAAACTCCACGTCTTCGACAACCGAGCCTTGTGAAACCACAACCGAACCTTGTCTAAACTCCACGTCTTCGACAACCGAGCCTTGTGAAACCACAACCAAACCATGTCTAAACTCCACGTCTTCGACAACGGAGCCTTGTGAGACAACCACCGAACCCTGTCTCAACTCCACGTCTTCGACAACGGAACCGAGCGAGACCACAACCGAACCCTGTCTAAACTCAACGTCTTCGACAACGGAGCCTTGTGAGACAACCACCGAACCCTGTCTCAACTCCACGTCTTCGACAACCGAGCCTTGTGAGACCACAACCGAACCATGTCTAAACTCCACGTCTTCGACAACCGAGCCTTGTGAAACCACAACCGAACCTTGTCTCAACTCCACGTCTTCGACAACCGAGCCTTGTGAGACCACAACCGAACCTTGTCTCAACTCCACGTCTTCGACAACGGAACCGAGCGAGACCACAACCGAACCCTGTCTCAACTCCACGTCTTCGACAACCGAGCCTTGTGAAACCACAACCGAACCTTGTCTAAACTCCACGTCTTCGACAACCGAGCCTTGTGAGACCACAACCGAACCCTGTCTAAACTCCACGTCTTCGACAACCGAGCCTTGTGAGACCACAACCGAACCTTGTCTCAACTCCACGTCTTCGACAACGGAACCGAGCGAGACCACAACCGAACCCTGTCTAAACTCCACGTCTTCGACAACCGAGCCTTGTGAAACCACAACCGAACCTTGTCTCAACTCCACGTCTTCGACAACGGAACCGAGCGAGACCACAACCGAACCCTGTCTAAACTCCACGTCTTCGACAACCGAGCCTTGTGAAACCACAACCGAACCTTGTCTCAACTCCACGTCTTCGACAACCGAGCCTTGTGAAACCACAACCGAACCCTGTCTAAACTCCACGTCTTCGACAACGGAGCCTTGTGAGACAACCACCGAACCCTGTCTCAACTCAACGTCTTCGACAACGGAGCCTTGTGTGACAACCACCGAACCCTGTCTCAACTCAACGTCTTCGACAACGGAGCCTTGTGAGACAACCACCGAACCCTGTCTCAACTCAACGTCTTCGACAACGGAGCCTTGTGAGACAACCACCGAACCCTGTCTCAACTCAACGTCTTCGACAACGGAGCCTTGTGAGACAACCACCGAACCCTGTCTCAACTCCACGTCTTCCACAACGGAACCGTGCGAGACAACCAGCGAACCCTGTCTCAACTCCACGTCTTCAACAACCGAACCTTGTGAGACTACAAATAATCCGACCACATTATCAATCCAATCACTTCTCTCTTCGTGATATTATTTCATTTTCGATGTTTTCAGTTTCGTCCATTTCGAAACGATCTGCATTTGTTCCCAAATAAATGTGTACGTGTCAGATGTGTTTATGGGTGAACTGACTATGAGAGGGGAAAGAAAGCTGGATGACAATCTGAAAACTATATATGCTGCGAGCGCTTTATTATGCGTGTTGTTGTCCATTCCAAATTCCTTTGGTTTTACCTTCTGAATCGATTTTTCCTCATGAAACCAGGCGACATACGAGTCATATTTTCCCGGAATTTCGGTAGTCTTTTCATTGAGAAAAAGAGAGGTGATGATAATCGTTCCGTGCTGAAACTATTTGAGATCCAATTCTCTTCCAGCTCAAAAATCAGTTCCGTTTAGTTTTTTGAACTCATCCTCGAATCGATATGATCTTTAAACCCTCGAATGAAAGCCAACAGTATCTCTGCAAACGAAATGAAATTCAACTAATGAATAATGAATGACACCTCATTTACATAGCCAACCACTCATTTAACAGCACCGAACTGCGGAGAACACACTCAATCGCATTGAATCTTTTTCATGGAATGTACAGAGTCCGACTATTTGACGTTTTTTATTTCTTCTTCTGCTTATTTCTTGTTCTCTGTATACCGGTAAACGTCGTCGATGGATGCCGTCCGCCTCTGCCTTGTAAAGATGGACAATGCGTTATTGCCACCGAAGTGAGCAGTACATCCACGTCGAAACTACCAAATAATGAACCAGTTTCTACAAGTGAGACCTCTTTATACTTTAAATCTTATCCTAGAGTCTCTATTTTCAGCCTCTTCCCAGATTACTTCTGAAACCTTCTCTAAATCATCAACTCCTCAATCAAGCACCGGGTCTACTACAACTGGTAATTTATCTTGAAGAATTACCCTTTTAATCCATGAGAACCTTCAGGTCTTTTATCTATTTTAACAACACCTACATCCGTTGTAACTTCGCAGTCTACGGACTCTACATCTTCTTCAAATGCAGCTTCTACCACTCCAGGTACATACGTTTTGCATGAAAATAGTTAGTGAAAACACTAGCCAGAAAGAGAATTCTCCGGGAAAAATATTTCATTGGATGTTGTCCTGTCAGTAGCTACACCTACGTGGTAAATTAGTTCCAGAATCCACATCGTCCTCAGGACCTGTGACATCCGGATCGACTCCAGCAAGTACCCAATCGAGCACTTCGACCGAATCTTCATCTGGAACAACATCTACTGAACCATGTGTGACTGAAACTGGAACTTCTGAGTCTACTTCCACTTCCGGATCGACCCTAACAAGTACCGAATCGAGCACTTCGACCGAATCTTCATCTGGATCAACATCCACTGAACCATGTGTCACTGAAACTGGAAGTTCTGAATCTACTTCCACTTCCGGATCGACTCCAACAAGTACCGAATCGAGCACTTCGACCGATTCTTCATCTGGATCAACAACTACTGAACCATGTGTCACTGAAACTGGAACTTCTGAGTCTACTTCCACTTCCGGATCGACTCCAACAAGTACCGAATCGAGCACTTCGACCGAATCTTCATCTGGATCAACATCCACTGAACCATGTGTCACTGAAACTGGAACTTCTGAGTCTACTTCCACTTCTGGATCGACTCCAACAAGTACCGAATCGAGCACTTCGACCGAATCTTCATCTGGATCAACATCTACTGATCCATGTGTCACTGAAACTGGAACTTCTGAGTCTAATTCCACTCCCGGATCGACTCCAACAAGTACCGAATCGAGCACTTCGACCGAATCTTCATCTGGATCAACATCTACTGAACCATGTGTGACTGAAACTGGAACTTCTGAGTCTACTTCCACTTCTGGATCGACTCCAACGAGTACCGAATCGAGCACTTCGACCGATTCTTCATCTGGATCAACATCTACTGAACCATGTGTCACTGAAACTGGAACTTCTGAGTCTACTTCCACTTCCGGATCGACTCCAACAAGTACCGAATCGAGCACTTCGACCGATTCTTCATCTGGATCAACAACTACTGAACCATGTGTGACTGAAACTGGAACTTCTGAGTCTACTTCCACTTCTGGATCGACTCCAACAAGTACCGAATCGAGCACTTCGACCGATTCTTCATCTGGATCAACAACTACTGAACCATGTGTGACTGAAACTGGAACTTCTGAGTCTACTTCCACTTCTGGATCGACTCCAACAAGTACCGAATCGAGCACTTCGACCGATTCTTCATCTGGATCAACATCTACTGAACCATGTGTCACTGAAACTGGAACTTCTGAGTCTACTTCCACTTCCGGATCGACTCCAACAAGTACCGAATCGAGCACTTCGACCGATTCTTCATCTGGATCAACAACTACTGAACCATGTGTCACTGAAACTGGAACTTCTGAGTCTACTTCCACTTCCGGATCGACTCCAACAAGTACCGAATCGAGCACTTCGACCGATTCTTCATCTGGATCAACAACTACTGAACCATGTGTGACTGAAACTGGAACTTCTGAGTCTACTTCCACTTCCGGATCGACTCCAACAAGTACCGAATCGAGCACTTCGACCGATTCTTCATCTGGATCAACAACTACTGAACCATGTGTCACTGAAACTGGAACTTCTGAGTCTACTTCCACTTCCGGATCGACTCCAACAAGTACCGAATCGAGCACTTCGACCGATTCTTCATCTGGATCAACAACTACTGAACCATGTGTCACTGAAACTGGAACTTCTGAGTCTACTTCCACTTCTGGATCGACTCCAACGAGTACCGAATCGAGCACTTCGACCGAATCTTCATCTGGATCAACATCTACTGAACCATGTGTCACTGAAACTGGAACTTCTGAGTCTACTTCCACTTCCGGATCGACTCCAACAAGTACCGAATCGAGCACTTCGACCGATTCTTCATCTGGATCAACAACTACTGAACCATGTGTCACTGAAACTGGAACTTCTGAGTCTACTTCCACTTCCGGATCGACTCCAACAAGTACCGAATCGAGCACTTCGACCGATTCTTCATCTGGATCAACAACTACTGAACCATGTGTGACTGAAACTGGAACTTCTGAGTCTACTTCCACTTCCGGATCGACTCCAACAAGTACCGAATCGAGCACTTCGACCGATTCTTCATCTGGATCAACATCTACTGAACCATGTGTCACTGAAACTGGAACTTCTGAGTCTACTTCCACTTCCGGATCGACTCCAACAAGTACCGAATCGAGCACTTCGACCGATTCTTCATCTGGATCAACAACTACTGAACCATGTGTGACTGAAACTGGAACTTCTGAGTCTACTTCCACTTCTGGATCGACTCCAACAAGTACCGAATCGAGCACTTCGACCGATTCTTCATCTGGATCAACAACTACTGAACCATGTGTGACTGAAACTGGAACTTCTGAGTCTACTTCCACTTCTGGATCGACTCCAACAAGTACCGAATCGAGCACTTCGACCGATTCTTCATCTGGATCAACAACTACTGAACCATGTGTGACTGAAACTGGAACTTCTGAGTCTACTTCCACTTCTGGATCGACTCCAACAAGTACCGAATCGAGCACTTCGACCGATTCTTCATCTGGATCAACATCTACTGAACCATGTGTCACTGAAACTGGAACTTCTGAGTCTACTTCCACATCCGGATCGACTCCATCAAGTACCGAATCGAGCACTTCGACCGGATCTTCATCTGGATCAACATCTACTGAACCATGTGTCACTGAAACTGGAACTTCTGAGTCTACTTCCACTTCTGGATCGACTCCAACAAGTACCGAATCGAGCACTTCGACCGGATCTTCATCTGGATCAACATCCACTACTCCATGTGAAACTGAAACTCCGGAATCTTCGACTTCTGGATCAACTGAGTCAAGTACTGAACCAAGCACATCAACAGAATCTTCCACTGGATCTTCATCTACCACTCCATGTGAAACTGAAACTCCGGAATCTTCAACTACTGGATCAACTGAGTCTAGTACTGAACCTAGCACATCAACTGAATCTTCCACTGGATCTTCATCTACCACTCCATGTGAAACTGAAACTCCGGAATCTTCAACTACTGGTCAACTGAGTCTAGTACTGAACCTAGCACATCAACTGAATCTTCCACTGGATCTTCATCTACCACTCCATGTGAAACTGAAACTCCGGAATCTTCGACTTCTGGATCAACTGAGTCAAGTACTGAACCAAGCACATCAACAGAATCTTCCACTGGATCTTCATCTACCACTCCATGTGAAACTGAAACTCCGGAATCTTCGACTTCTGGATCAACTGAGTCAAGTACTGAACCTAGCACATCAACAGAATCTTCCACTGGATCTTCATCTACCACTCCATGTGAAACTGAAACTCCGGAATCTTCAACTACTGGATCAACTGAGTCTAGTACTGAACCTAGCACATCAACTGAATCTTCCACTGGATCTTCATCTACCACTCCATGTGAAACTGAAACTCCGGAATCTTCAACTACTGGATCAACTGAGTCTAGTACTGAACCTAGCACATCAACAGAATCTTCCACTGAATCTTCATCTACTACTCCATGTGAAACTGAAACTCCGGAATCTTCAACTACTGGATCAACTGAGTCTAGTACTGAACCAAGCACATCAACAGAATCTTCCACTGGATCTTCATCTACCACTCCATGTGAAACTGAAACTCCGGAATCTTCAACTACTGGATCAACTGAGTCTAGTACTGAACCTAGCACATCAACTGAATCTTCCACTGGATCTTCATCTACCACTCCATGTGAAACTGAAACTCCGGAATCTTCAACTACTGGATCAACTGAGTCTAGTACTGAACCAAGCACATCAACTGAATCTTCCACTGGATCTTCATCTACCACTCCATGTGAAACTGAAACTCCGGAATCTTCAACTACTGGATCAACTGAGTCTAGTACTGAACCTAGCACATCAACTGAATCTTCCACTGGATCTTCATCTACCACTCCATGTGAAACTGAAACTCCGGAATCTTCAACTACTGGATCAACTGAGTCTAGTACTGAACCTAGCACATCAACTGAATCTTCCACTGAATCTTCATCTACTACTCCATGTGAAACTGAAACTCCGGAATCTTCAACTACTGGATCAACTGAGTCTAGTACTGAACCAAGCACATCAACAGAATCTTCCACTGGATCTTCATCTACCACTCCATGTGAAACTGAAACTCCGGAATCTTCAACTACTGGATCAACTGAGTCTAGTACTGAACCTAGCACATCAACAGAATCTTCCACTGGATCTTCATCTACCACTCCATGTGAAACTGAAACTCCAGAATCTTCAACTACTGGATCAACTGAGTCTAGTACTGAACCTAGCACATCAACTGAATCTTCCACTGAATCTTCATCTACTACTCCATGTGAAACTGAAACTCCGGAATCTTCAACTACTGGATCAACTGAGTCTAGTACTGAACCAAGCACATCAACAGAATCTTCCACTGGATCTTCATCTACCACTCCATGTGAAACTGAAACTCCGGAATCTTCAACTACTGGATCAACTGAGTCTAGTACTGAACCTAGCACATCAACTGAATCTTCCACTGGATCTTCATCTACCACTCCATGTGAAACTGAAACTCCGGAATCTTCAACTACTGGATCAACTGAGTCTAGTACTGAACCAAGCACATCAACTGAATCTTCCACTGGATCTTCATCTACCACTCCATGTGAAACTGAAACTCCGGAATCTTCAACTACTGGATCAACTGAGTCTAGTACTGAACCTAGCACATCAACTGAATCTTCCACTGGATCTTCATCTACCACTCCATGTGAAACTGAAACTCCGGAATCTTCAACTACTGGATCAACTGAGTCTAGTACTGAACCTAGCACATCAACTGAATCTTCCACTGAATCTTCATCTACTACTCCATGTGAAACTGAAACTCCGGAATCTTCAACTACTGGATCAACTGAGTCTAGTACTGAACCAAGCACATCAACAGAATCTTCCACTGGATCTTCATCTACCACTCCATGTGAAACTGAAACTCCGGAATCTTCAACTACTGGATCAACTGAGTCTAGTACTGAACCTAGCACATCAACAGAATCTTCCACTGGATCTTCATCTACCACTCCATGTGAAACTGAAACTCCAGAATCTTCAACTACTGGATCAACTGAGTCTAGTACTGAACCTAGCACATCAACTGAATCTTCCACTGAATCTTCATCTACTACTCCATGTGTCACAGAAACGGACGCTACGTCGACTCTATCATTGACCTCCGAAACATCAACCACGCCTCTTATTACCACAAGTAAGTTTTAGGCATACGCTGTATTTAAAAACCACAAATTCTCGTTGTGTTTTTATTTTGTCGGTATACGTATACAGTGCGTGTCATTAACTCAGGACTCTTGCCTTTCAAGCAGATCAAAAAGGTTTTCTCTTCAGCCGGGTTCATTGAAGCCAATATTTTCGATTTGCTTAACAGCACAACTGTAAAATGTTACTGCACCCAAAATTGTCTTCAGGCGTTGATATTAGTTAATCTAACATGTTCCAACAGTTTTGAAACATCTACAGTACCGATTTTTAACGAAAAACTCCAAAGTTTTGAAAACGTCAAGGCTATCCGGTTAATGAGTCAAAATGCTTGCAAAAGTTTAAACCATTTCTAACTGGCAGTTCAAATATAATTCAAAATCTTTCGATATATTCAGAACCTTCAATAATTTTCTAAAATCTCCAACAATCTCACCAACTTAACACTTAGAGTCATTATCAGTTATGAGCCGAACTGCGTTCACAGAATTTCCAATTTTTGCTTAATTTGAGTCAGACTGCCAAAACAGGGGGCATTCTGAGTTTATGACGCGCACTGTATGATCCATTGAACTGTCACTTGTCTTTTACAAAACACAACAATTGTTATTTTCAGAGAAACATGGTTGCGGTTTTCCAACAAAGAAATCAAGTTCAACTACCGGTAACTAACTAACAATTTTTTTGTTTTTTAATAAAGTATTTTGTTCAGAACTGTCGACTGTTACCACACAATCAAGCACATCTGACCAGACTTCAGGTAATAATACAAAAGAAAATAGAGTTCTACCTCTGGATCTTCAGTCAGTACATCTTCTACGGAATCAACGTCTACTGTAACTGAGACATCGACCACTCCAGTCACAACTGAATCTTCTGAGAGTACTACTTCTGGATCTTCAGTCAGTACATCTTCTACGGAATCGACGTCTACTGTAACTGAGACATCGACCACTCCAGTCACAACTGAATCTTCTGAGAGTACTACTTCTGGATCTTCAGTCAGTACATCTTCTACGGAATCAACGTCTACTGTAACTGAGACATCGACAACTCCAGTCACAACCGAATCTTCTGAGAGTACTACTTCTGGATCTTCAGTCAGTACATCTTCTACGGAATCGACGTCTACTGTAACTGAGACATCGACCACTCCAGTCACAACTGAATCTTCTGAGAGTACTACTTCTGGATCTTCAGTCAGTACATCTTCTACGGAATCAACGTCTACTGTAACTGAGACATCGACCACTCCAGTCACAACCGAATCTTCTGAGAGTACCACTTCTGGATCTTCAGTCAGTACATCTTCTACAGAATCAACGTCTACTGTAACTGAGACATCGACCACTCCAGTCACAACCGAATCTTCTGAGAGTACCACTTCTGGATCTTCAGTCAGTACATCTTCTACGGAATCAACGTCTACTGTCACAGAAACATCGACCACTCCAGTCACAAGTGAATCTTCTGAGAGTACTACTTCTGGATCTTCAGTCAGTACATCTTCTACGGAATCAACGTCTACTGTAACTGAGACATCGACAACTCCAGTCACAACCGAATCTTCTGAGAGTACTACTTCTGGAACTTCAGTCAGTACATCTTCTACAGAATCAACGTCTACTGTAACTGAGACATCGACCACTCCAGTCACAACCGAATCTTCTGAGAGTACTACTTCTGGAACTTCAGTCAGTACATCTTCTACAGAATCAACGTCTACTGTAACTGAGACATCGACCACTCCAGTCACAACTGAATCTTCTGAGAGTACTACTTCTGGATCTTCAGTCAGTACATCTTCTACGGAATCAACGTCTACTGTAACTGAGACATCGACCACTCCAGTCACAACTGAATCTTCTGAGAGTACTACTTCTGGAACTTCAGTCAGTACATCTTCTACGGAATCAACGTCTACTGTAACTGAGACATCGACCACTCCAGTCACAACTGAATCTTCTGAGAGTACTACTTCTGGATCTTCAGTCAGTACATCTTCTACAGAATCAACGTCTACTGTAACTGAGACATCGACCACTCCAGTCACAACTGAATCTTCTGAGAGTACTACTTCTGGATCTTCAGTCAGTACTTCTTCTACGGAATCAACGTCTACTGTCACAGAAACATCGACAACTCCAGTCACAACTGAATCTTCTGAGAGTACTACTTCTGGATCTTCAGTCAGTACATCTTCTACGGAATCAACGTCTACTGTCACAGAAACATCGACCACTCCAGTCACAACTGAATCTTCTGAGAGTACTACTTCTGGATCTTCAGTCAGTACATCTTCTACGGAATCAACGTCTACAGTCACAGAAACATCGACCACTCCAGTCACAACTGAATCTTCTGAGAGTACTACTTCTGGATCTTCAGTCAGTACTTCTTCTACAGAATCAACGTCTACAGTCACAGAAACATCGACCACTCCAGTCACAACTGAATCTTCTGAGAGTACTACTTCTGGATCTTCAGTCAGTACTTCTTCTACAGAATCAACGTCTACAGTCACAGAAACATCGACAACTCCAGTCACAACTGAATCTTCTGAGAGTACTACTTCTGGATCTTCAGTCAGTACATCTTCTACGGAATCAACGTCTACTGTCACAGAAACATCGACCACTCCAGTCACAACTGAATCTTCTGAGAGTGCTACTTCTGGATCTTCAGTCAGTACATCTTCTACGGAATCAACGTCTACTGTAACTGAGACATCGACCACTCCAGTCACAACTGAATCTTCTGAGAGTACTACTTCTGGATCTTCAGTCAGTACATCTTCTACGGAATCAACGTCTACTGTAACTGAGACATCGACCACTCCAGTCACAACTGAATCTTCTGAGAGTACTACTTCTGGATCTTCAGTCAGTACATCTTCTACGGAATCAACGTCTACTGTAACTGAGACATCGACCACTCCAGTCACAACTGAATCTTCTGAGAGTACTACTTCTGGATCTTCAGTCAGTACTTCTTCTACAGAATCAACGTCTACAGTCACAGAAACATCGACAACTCCAGTCACAACTGAATCTTCTGAGAGTACTACTTCTGGATCTTCAGTCAGTACTTCTTCTACAGAATCAACGTCTACAGTCACAGAAACATCGACCACTCCAGTCACAACTGAATCTTCTGAGAGTACTACTTCTGGATCTTCAGTCAGTACTTCTTCTACAGAATCAACGTCTACAGTCACAGAAACATCGACCACTCCAGTCACAACTGAATCTTCTGAGAGTACTACTTCTGGATCTTCAGTCAGTACTTCTTCTACGGAATCAACGTCTACTGTAACTGAGACATCGACCACTCCAGTCACAACTGAATCTTCTGAGAGTACTACTTCTGGATCTTCAGTCAGTACATCTTCTACGGAATCAACGTCTACTGTCACAGAAACATCGACAACTCCAGTCACAACTGAATCTTCTGAGAGTACTACTTCTGGATCTTCAGTCAGTACTTCTTCTACGGAATCAACGTCTACAGTCACAGAAACATCGACAACTCCAGTCACAACTGAATCTTCTGAGAGTACTACTTCTGGATCTTCAGTCAGTACTTCTTCTACGGAATCAACGTCTACAGTCACAGAAACATCGACCACTGCAGTCACAACTGAATCTTCTGAGAGTACTACTTCTGGATCTTCAGTCAGTACTTCTTCTACGGAATCAACGTCTACAGTCACAGAAACATCGACAACTCCAGTCACAACTGAATCTTCTGAGAGTACTACTTCTGGATCTTCAGTCAGTACTTCTTCTACGGAATCAACGTCTACAGTCACAGAAACATCGACCACTGCAGTCACAACTGAATCTTCTGAGAGTACTACTTCTGGATCTTCAGTCAGTACTTCTTCTACGGAATCAACGTCTACAGTCACAGAAACATCGACCACTGCAGTCACAACTGAATCTTCTGAGAGTACTACTTCTGGATCTTCAGTCAGTACTTCTTCTACGGAATCAACGTCTACAGTCACAGAAACATCGACAACTCCAGTCACAACTGAATCTTCTGAGAGTACTACTTCTGGATCTTCAGTCAGTACTTCTTCTACGGAATCAACGTCTACAGTCACAGAAACATCGACCACTCCAGTCACAACTGAATCTTCTGAGAGTACTACTTCTGGATCTTCAGTCAGTACTTCTTCTACGGAATCAACGTCTACAGTCACAGAAACATCGACAACTCCAGTCACAACTGAATCTTCTGAGAGTACTACTTCTGGATCTTCAGTCAGTACATCTTCTACGGAATCAACGTCTACTGTCACAGAAACATCGACCACTGCAGTCACAACTGAATCTTCTGAGAGTACTACTTCTGGATCTTCAGTCAGTACTTCTTCTACGGAATCAACGTCTACAGTCACAGAAACATCGACCACTCCAGTCACAACTGAATCTTCTGAGAGTACTACTTCTGGATCTTCAGTCAGTACATCTTCTACGGAATCAACGTCTACAGTCACAGAAACATCGACAACTCCAGTCACAACTGAATCTTCTGAGAGTACTACTTCTGGATCTTCAGTCAGTACTTCTTCTACAGAATCAACGTCTACAGTCACAGAAACATCGACAACTCCAGTCACAACTGAATCTTCTGAGAGTACTACTTCTGGATCTTCAGTCAGTACATCTTCTACGGAATCAACGTCTACTGTCACAGAAACATCGACCACTCCAGTCACAACTGAATCTTCTGAGAGTGCTACTTCTGGATCTTCAGTCAGTACATCTTCTACGGAATCAACGTCTACTGTAACTGAGACATCGACCACTCCAGTCACAACTGAATCTTCTGAGAGTACTACTTCTGGATCTTCAGTCAGTACATCTTCTACGGAATCAACGTCTACTGTAACTGAGACATCGACCACTCCAGTCACAACTGAATCTTCTGAGAGTACTACTTCTGGATCTTCAGTCAGTACATCTTCTACGGAATCAACGTCTACTGTCACAGAAACATCGACCACTCCAGTCACAACTGAATCTTCTGAGAGTACTACTTCTGGATCTTCAGTCAGTACATCTTCTACGGAATCAACGTCTACTGTAACTGAGACATCGACCACTCCAGTCACAACTGAATCTTCT
Source organism: Caenorhabditis tropicalis (assembly GCA_016735795.1). NCBI lineage: Eukaryota > Metazoa > Nematoda > Chromadorea > Rhabditida > Rhabditidae > Caenorhabditis > Caenorhabditis tropicalis. Next base: position 2,532,880 of record CM028618.1, read on the forward strand.
GAGAGTACTACTTCTGGATCTTCAGTCAGTACATCTTCTACGGAATCAACGTCTACTGTAACTGAGACATCGACCACTCCAGTCACAACTGAATCTTCTGAGAGTACTACTTCTGGATCTTCAGTCAGTACATCTTCTACGGAATCAACGTCTACTGTAACTGAGACATCGACCACTCCAGTCACAACTGAATCTTCTGAGAGTACTACTTCTGGATCTTCAGTCAGTACTTCTTCTACAGAATCAACGTCTACAGTCACAGAAACATCGACAACTCCAGTCACAACTGAATCTTCTGAGAGTACTACTTCTGGATCTTCAGTCAGTACTTCTTCTACAGAATCAACGTCTACAGTCACAGAAACATCGACCACTCCAGTCACAACTGAATCTTCTGAGAGTACTACTTCTGGATCTTCAGTCAGTACTTCTTCTACGGAATCAACGTCTACTGTAACTGAGACATCGACCACTCCAGTCACAACTGAATCTTCTGAGAGTACTACTTCTGGATCTTCAGTCAGTACATCTTCTACGGAATCAACGTCTACTGTCACAGAAACATCGACAACTCCAGTCACAACTGAATCTTCTGAGAGTACTACTTCTGGATCTTCAGTCAGTACTTCTTCTACGGAATCAACGTCTACAGTCACAGAAACATCGACAACTCCAGTCACAACTGAATCTTCTGAGAGTACTACTTCTGGATCTTCAGTCAGTACTTCTTCTACAGAATCAACGTCTACAGTCACAGAAACATCGACCACTCCAGTCACAACTGAATCTTCTGAGAGTACTACTTCTGGATCTTCAGTCAGTACATCTTCTACGGAATCAACGTCTACTGTAACTGAGACATCGACCACTCCAGTCACAACTGAATCTTCTGAGAGTACTACTTCTGGATCTTCAGTCAGTACATCTTCTACGGAATCAACGTCTACTGTCACAGAAACATCGACAACTCCAGTCACAACTGAATCTTCTGAGAGTACTACTTCTGGATCTTCAGTCAGTACTTCTTCTACGGAATCAACGTCTACTGTCACAGAAACATCGACAACTCCAGTCACAACTGAATCTTCTGAGAGTACTACTTCTGGATCTTCAGTCAGTACTTCTTCTACAGAATCAACGTCTACTGTAACTGAGACATCGACCACTCCAGTCACAACTGAATCTTCTGAGAGTACTACTTCTGGATCTTCAGTCAGTACTTCTTCTACAGAATCAACGTCTACAGTCACAGAAACATCGACAACTCCAGTCACAACTGAATCTTCTGAGAGTACTACTTCTGGATCTTCAGTCAGTACTTCTTCTACGGAATCAACGTCTACTGTAACTGAGACATCGACCATTCCAGTCACAACTGAATCTTCTGAGAGTACTACTTCTGGATCTTCAGTCAGTACTTCTTCTACGGAATCAACGTCTACTGTCACAGAAACATCGACAACTCCAGTCACAACTGAATCTTCTGAGAGTACTACTTCTGGATCTTCAGTCAGTACTTCTTCTACGGAATCAACGTCTACTGTCACAGAAACATCGACAACTCCAGTCACAACTGAATCTTCTGAGAGTACTACTTCTGGATCTTCAGTCAGTACTTCTTCTACGGAATCAACGTCTACTGTCACAGAAACATCGACAACTCCAGTCACAACTGAATCTTCTGAGAGTACCACTTCTGGATCTTCAGTCAGTACTTCTTCTACGGAATCAACGTCTACTGTCACAGAAACATCGACAACTCCAGTCACAACTGAATCTTCTGAGAGTACTACTTCTGGATCTTCAGTCAGTACATCTTCTACGGAATCAACGTCTACTGTAACTGAGACATCGACCACTCCAGTCACAACTGAATCTTCTGAGAGTACTACTTCTGGATCTTCAGTCAGTACTTCTTCTACGGAATCAACGTCTACTGTCACAGAAACATCGACAACTCCAGTCACAACTGAATCTTCTGAGAGTACTACTTCTGGATCTTCAGTCAGTACTTCTTCTACAGAATCAACGTCTACAGTCACAGAAACATCGACCACTCCAGTCACAACTGAATCTTCTGAGAGTACTACTTCTGGATCTTCAGTCAGTACTTCTTCTACGGAATCAACGTCTACTGTCACAGAAACATCGACAACTCCAGTCACAACTGAATCTTCTGAGAGTACTACTTCTGGATCTTCAGTCAGTACTTCTTCTACGGAATCAACGTCTACTGTCACAGAAACATCGACAACTCCAGTCACAACTGAATCTTCTGAGAGTACCACTTCTATATCTTCAGTCAGTACTTCTTCTACGGAATCAACGTCTACTGTAACTGAGACATCGACCATTCCAGTCACAACTGAATCTTCTGAGAGTACCACTTCTGGATCTTCAGTCAGTACTTCTTCTACGGAATCAACGTCTACTGTCACAGAAACATCGACAACTCCAGTCACAACTGAATCTTCTGAGAGTACTACTTCTGGATCTTCAGTCAGTACATCTTCTACGGAATCAACGTCTACTGTAACTGAGACATCGACAACTCCAGTCACAACTGAATCTTCTGAGAGTACCACTTCTGGATCTTCAGTCAGTACTTCTTCTACGGAATCAACGTCTACTGTAACTGAGACATCGACTACTCCAGTCACAACTGAATCTTCTGAGAGTACTACTTCTGGATCTTCAGTCAGTACATCTTCTACAGAATCAACGTCTACTGTAACTGAGACATCGACAACTCCAGTCACAACTGAATCTTCTGAGAGTACCACTTCTGGATCTTCAGTCAGTACTTCTTCTACAGAATCAACGTCTACAGTCACAGAAACATCGACCACTCCAGTCACAACTGAATCTTCTGAGAGTACTACTTCTGGATCTTCAGTCAGTACTTCTTCTACGGAATCAACGTCTACTGTAACTGAGACATCGACCACTCCAGTCACAACTGAATCTTCTGAGAGTACTACTTCTGGATCTTCAGTCAGTACATCTTCTACGGAATCAACGTCTACTGTCACAGAAACATCGACAACTCCAGTCACAACTGAATCTTCTGAGAGTACTACTTCTGGATCTTCAGTCAGTACTTCTTCTACGGAATCAACGTCTACAGTCACAGAAACATCGACAACTCCAGTCACAACTGAATCTTCTGAGAGTACTACTTCTGGATCTTCAGTCAGTACTTCTTCTACAGAATCAACGTCTACAGTCACAGAAACATCGACCACTCCAGTCACAACTGAATCTTCTGAGAGTACTACTTCTGGATCTTCAGTCAGTACATCTTCTACGGAATCAACGTCTACTGTAACTGAGACATCGACCACTCCAGTCACAACTGAATCTTCTGAGAGTACTACTTCTGGATCTTCAGTCAGTACATCTTCTACGGAATCAACGTCTACTGTCACAGAAACATCGACAACTCCAGTCACAACTGAATCTTCTGAGAGTACTACTTCTGGATCTTCAGTCAGTACTTCTTCTACAGAATCAACGTCTACTGTAACTGAGACATCGACCATTCCAGTCACAACTGAATCTTCTGAGAGTACTACTTCTGGATCTTCAGTCAGTACTTCTTCTACAGAATCAACGTCTACAGTCACAGAAACATCGACAACTCCAGTCACAACTGAATCTTCTGAGAGTACTACTTCTGGATCTTCAGTCAGTACTTCTTCTACGGAATCAACGTCTACTGTCACAGAAACATCGACAACTCCAGTCACAACTGAATCTTCTGAGAGTACTACTTCTGGATCTTCAGTCAGTACTTCTTCTACGGAATCAACGTCTACTGTCACAGAAACATCGACAACTCCAGTCACAACTGAATCTTCTGAGAGTACTACTTCTGGATCTTCAGTCAGTACTTCTTCTACAGAATCAACGTCTACTGTAACTGAGACATCGACCACTCCAGTCACAACTGAATCTTCTGAGAGTACTACTTCTGGATCTTCAGTCAGTACTTCTTCTACAGAATCAACGTCTACAGTCACAGAAACATCGACAACTCCAGTCACAACTGAATCTTCTGAGAGTACTACTTCTGGATCTTCAGTCAGTACTTCTTCTACGGAATCAACGTCTACTGTAACTGAGACATCGACCATTCCAGTCACAACTGAATCTTCTGAGAGTACTACTTCTGGATCTTCAGTCAGTACTTCTTCTACGGAATCAACGTCTACTGTCACAGAAACATCGACAACTCCAGTCACAACTGAATCTTCTGAGAGTACCACTTCTGGATCTTCAGTCAGTACTTCTTCTACAGAATCAACGTCTACTGTCACAGAAACATTGACCACTCCAGTCACAACCGAATCTTCTGAGAGTACTACTTCTGGATCTTCAGTCAGTACATCTTCTACAGAATCAACGTCTACTGTCACAGAAACATCGACAACTCCAGTCACAACTGAATCTTCTGAGAGTACCACTTCTATATCTTCAGTCAGTACTTCTTCTACGGAATCAACGTCTACTGTAACTGAGACATCGACCATTCCAGTCACAACTGAATCTTCTGAGAGTACCACTTCTGGATCTTCAGTCAGTACTTCTTCTACGGAATCAACGTCTACTGTCACAGAAACATCGACAACTCCAGTCACAACTGAATCTTCTGAGAGTGCTACTTCTGGATCTTCAGTCAGTACATCTTCTACGGAATCAACGTCTACTGTAACTGAGACATCGACAACTCCAGTCACAACTGAATCTTCTGAGAGTACCACTTCTGGATCTTCAGTCAGTACTTCTTCTACGGAATCAACGTCTACTGTAACTGAGACATCGACTACTCCAGTCACAACTGAATCTTCTGAGAGTACTACTTCTGGATCTTCAGTCAGTACATCTTCTACAGAATCAACGTCTACTGTAACTGAGACATCGACAACTCCAGTCACAACTGAATCTTCTGAGAGTACCACTTCTGGATCTTCAGTCAGTACTTCTTCTACAGAATCAACGTCTACTGTCACAGAAACATTGACCACTCCAGTCACAACCGAATCTTCTGAGAGTACTACTTCTGGATCTTCAGTCAGTACATATTCTACAGAATCAACGTCTACTGTCACAGAAACATCGACCACTCCAGTCACAACCGAATCTTCTGAGAGTACCACTTCTGGATCTTCAGTCAGTACTTCTTCTACAGAATCAACGTCTACTGTCACAGAAACATTGACCACTCCAGTCACAACCGAATCTTCTGAGAGTACCACTTCTGGATCTTCAGTCAGTACATATTCTACAGAATCAACGTCTACTGTCACAGAAACATTGACCACTCCAGTCACAACCGAATCTTCTGAGAGTACTACTTCTGGATCTTCAGTCAGTACATCTTCTACAGAATCAACGTCTACTGTCACAGAAACATCGACCACTCCAGTCACAACCGAATCTTCTGAGAGTACCACTTCTGGATCTTCAGTCAGTACTTCTTCTACAGAATCAACGTCTACTGTAACTGAGACATCGACAACTCCAGACACAACTGAATCTTCTGAGAGTACCACTTCTGGATCTTCAATCAGTACTTCTTCTACAGAATCAACGTCTACTGTCACAGAAACATTGACCACTCCAGTCACAACCGAATCTTCTGAGAGTACTACTTCTGGATCTTCAGTCAGTACATCTTCTACAGAATCAACGTCTACTGTCACAGAAACATTGACCACTCCAGTCACAACTGAATCTTCTGAGAGTACCACTTCTGGATCTTCAGTCAGTACATCTTCTACGGAATCAACGTCTACTGTAACTGAGACATCGACAACTCCAGACACAACTGAATCTTCTGAGAGTACCACTTCTGGATCTTCAGTCAGTACATCTTCTACAGAATCAACGTCTACTGTAACTGAGACATCGACAACTCCAGACACAACTGAATCTTCTGAGAGTACCACTTCTGGATCTTCAGTCAGTACTTCTTCTACGGAATCAACGTCTACTGTAACTGAGACATCGACAACTCCAGACACAACTGAATCTTCTGAGAGTACCACTTCTGGATCTTCAGTCAGTACATCTTCTACGGAATCAACGTCTACTGTAACTGAGACATCGACAACTCCAGACACAACTGAATCTTCTGAGAGTACCACTTCTGGATCTTCAGTCAGTACTTCTTCTACGGAATCAACGTCTACTGTAACTGAGACATCGACCACTCCAGTCACAACTGAATCTTCTGAGAGTACCACTTCTGGATCTTCAGTCAGTACATCTTCTACGGAATCAACGTCTACTGTAACTGAGACATCGACAACTCCAGACACAACTGAATCTTCTGAGAGTACCACTTCTGGATCTTCAGTCAGTACATCTTCTACGGAATCAACGTCTACTGTAACTGAGACATCGACAACTCCAGACACAACTGAATCTTCTGAGAGTACCACTTCTGGATCTTCAGTCAGTACTTCTTCTACGGAATCAACGTCTACTGTCACAGAAACATCGACAACTCCAGTCACAACTGAATCTTCTGAGAGTACCACTTCTGGATCTTCAGTCAGTACTTCTTCTACGGAATCAACGTCTACTGTAACTGAGACATCGACCACTCCAGTCACAACTGAATCTTCTGAGAGTACCACTTCTGGATCTTCAGTCAGTACATCTTCTACAGAATCAACGTCTACTGTCACAGAAACATCGACCACTCCAGTCACAACTGAATCTTCTGAGAGTACCACTTCTGGATCTTCAGTCAGTACATCTTCTACGGAATCAACGTCTACTGTAACTGAGACATCGACCACTCCAGTCACAACTGAATCTTCTGAGAGTACCACTTCTGGATCTTCAGTCAGTACTTCTTCTACGGAATCAACATCTACAGTCACAGAAACATCGACAACTCCAGTCACAACTGAATCTTCTGAGAGTGCTACTTCTGGATCTTCAGTCAGTACATCTTCTACAGAATCAACGTCTACTGTCACAGAAACATCGACAACTCCAGACACAACTGAATCTTCTGAGAGTGCTACTTCTGGATCTTCAGTCAGTACATCTTCTACAGAATCAACGTCTACTGTAACTGAGACATCGACAACTCCAGACACAACTGAATCTTCTGAGAGTACCACTTCTGGATCTTCAGTCAGTACATCTTCTACAGAATCAACGTCTACTGTCACAGAAACATCGACCACTCCAGTCACAACTGAATCTTCTGAGAGTGCTACTTCTGGATCTTCAGTCAGTACTTCTTCTACGGAATCAACATCTACAGTCACAGAAACATCGACAACTCCAGTCACAACTGAATCTTCTGAGAGTGCTACTTCTGGATCTTCAGTCAGTACATCTTCTACAGAATCAACGTCTACTGTAACTGAGACATCGACAACTCCAGACACAACTGAATCTTCTGAGAGTACCACTTCTGGATCTTCAGTCAGTACATCTTCTACAGAATCAACGTCTACTGTCACAGAAACATCGACCACTCCAGTCACAACTGAATCTTCTGAGAGTACCACTTCTGGATCTTCAGTCAGTACATCTTCTACGGAATCAACGTCTACTGTAACTGAGACATCGACCACTCCAGTCACAACTGAATCTTCTGAGAGTACCACTTCTGGATCTTCAGTCAGTACATCTTCTACGGAATCAACGTCTACTGTAACTGAGACATCGACCACTCCAGTCACAACTGAATCTTCTGAGAGTACCACTTCTGGATCTTCAGTCAGTACATCTTCTACGGAATCAACGTCTACTGTAACTGAGACATCGACCACTCCAGTCACAACTGAATCTTCTGAGAGTACTACTTCTGGATTTTCAGTCAGTACATCTTCTACGGAATCAACGTCTACTGTAACTGAGACATCGACCACTCCAGTCACAACTGAATCTTCTGAGAGTACCACTTCTGGATCTTCAGTCAGTACATCTTCTACGGAATCAACGTCTACTGTAACTGAGACATCGACCACTCCAGTCACAACTGAATCTTCTGAGAGTACCACTTCTGGATCTTCAGTCAGTACTTCTTCTACGGAATCAACGTCTACTGTCACAGAAACATCGACCACTCCAGTCACAACTGAATCTTCTGAGAGTACCACTTCTGGATCTTCAGTCAGTACTTCTTCTACAGAATCAACGTCTACTGTAACTGAGACATCGACCACTCCAGTCACAACCGAATCTTCTGAGAGTACCACTTCTGGATCTTCAGTCAGTACTTCTTCTACAGAATCAACGTCTACTGTCACAGAAACATCGACAACTCCAGTCACAACTGAATCTTCTGAGAGTACCACTTCTGGATCTTCAGTCAGTACTTCTTCTACAGAATCAACGTCTACTGTCACAGAAGCATCGACCACTCCAGTCACAACTGAATCTTCTGAGAGTACCACTTCTGGATCTTCAGTCAGTACTTCTTCTACAGAATCAACGTCTACTGTAACTGAGACATCGACCACTCCAGTCACAACTGAATCTTCTGAGAGTACTACTTCTGGATCTTCAGTCAGTACTTCTTCTACAGAATCAACGTCTACTGTCACAGAAGCATCGACCACTCCAGTCACAACTGAATCATCTGAGAGTACCACTTCTGGATCTTCAGTCAGTACTTCTTCTACGGAATCAACGTCTACTGTAACTGAGACATCGACCACTCCAGTCACAACTGAATCTTCTGAGAGTACTACTTCTGGATCTTCAGTCAGTACTTCTTCTACAGAATCAACGTCTACTGTCACAGAAGCATCGACCACTCCAGTCACAACTGAATCATCTGAGAGTACCACTTCTGGATCTTCAGTCAGTACTTCTTCTACGGAATCAACGTCTACTGTAACTGAGACATCGACCACTCCAGTCACAACTGAATCTTCTGAGAGTACTACTTCTGGATCTTCAGTCAGTACTTCTTCTACAGAATCAACGTCTACTGTAACTGAGACATCGACCACTCCAGTCACAACTGAATCATCTGAGAGTACCACTTCTGGATCTTCAGTCAGTACTTCTTCTACAGAATCAACGTCTACTGTAACTGAGACATCGACCACTCCAGTCACAACTGAATCTTCTGAGAGTACTACTTCTGGATCTTCAGTCAGTACTTCTTCTACAGAATCAACGTCTACTGTCACAGAAGCATCGACCACTCCAGTCACAACTGAATCTTCTGAGAGTACCACTTCTGGATCTTCAGTCAGTACTTCTTCTACGGAATCAACGTCTACTGTCACAGAAGCATCGACCACTCCAGTCACAACTGAATCTTCTGAGAGTACCACTTCTGGATCTTCAGTCAGTACTTCTTCTACAGAATCAACGTCTACTGTCACAGAAGCATCGACCACTCCAGTCACAACTGAATCATCTGAGAGTACCACTTTTGGATCTTCAGTCAGTACTTCTTCTACAGAATCAACGTCTACTGTAACTGAGACATCGACCACTCCAGTCACAACTGAATCATCTGAGAGTACCACTTCTGGATCTTCAGTCAGTACTTCTTCTACAGAATCAACGTCTACTGTCACAGAAGCATCGACCACTCCAGTCACAACTGAATCATCTGAGAGTACCACTTCTGGATCTTCAGTCAGTACTTCTTCTACAGAATCAACGTCTACTGTAACTGAGACATCGACCACTCCAGTCACAACTGAATCATCTGAGAGTACCACTTCTGGATCTTCAGTAAGTACTTCTTCTACAGAATCAACGTCTACTGTCACAGAAGCATCGACCACTCCAGTCACAACTGAATCATCTGAGAGTACCACTTCTGGATCTTCAGTCAGTACTTCTTCTACAGAATCAACGTCTACTGTCACAGAAGCATCGACCACTCCAGTCACAACTGAATCTTCTGAGAGTACCACTTCTGGATCTTCAGTCAGTACTTCTTCTACGGAATCAACGTCTACATCGACTACTCCAACTGAGACAACCACTGAGACGACTTCTGAATCCTCATCGACAGTGACGACTACAGTCCCATCGACATCAACAACTGAAGAGTCGACGACATCTGAGAGTTCATCCGTTTCCACAACTGAAACTACTGAGACATCGACTACTCCAACTGAGACAACCACTGAGACAACTTCTGAATCCTCAACGACAGTGACGACTACAGTCCCATCGACATCAACAACTGAAGAGTCGACGACATCTGACAGTTCATCTGTGTCTACAACTGAAACTACTGAGACATCGACTACTCCAACTGAGACAACCACTGAGACGACTTCTGAATCCTCATCGACAGTGACGACTACAGTCCCATCGACATCAACAACTGAAGAGTCGACGACATCTGAGAGTTCATCCGTTTCCACAACTGAAACTACTGAGACATCGACTACTCCAACTGAGACAACCACTGAGACAACTTCTGATACCTCATCTACAGTGACGACTACAGTCCCATCGACATCAACAACTGAAGAGTCGACGACATCTGAGAGTTCATCCGTTTCCACAACTGAAACTACTGAGACATCGACTACTCCAACTGAGACAACCACTGAGACAACTTCTGATACCTCATCTACAGTGACGACTACAGTCCCATCGACATCAACAACTGAAGAGTCGACGACATCTGAGAGTTCATCTGTTTCCACAACTGAAACTACTGAGACATCGACTACTCCAACTGAGACAACCACTGAGACAACTTCTGATACCTCATCTACAGTGACGACTACAGTCCCATCGACATCAACAACTGAAGAGTCGACGACATCTGAGAGTTCATCCGTTTCCACAACTGAAACTACTGAGACATCGACTACTCCAACTGAGACAACCACTGAGACGACTTCTGAATCCTCATCGACAGTGACGACTACAGTCCCATCGACATCAACAACTGAAGAGTCGACGACATCTGACAGTTCATCTGTGTCTAGGACTGAAACTACTGAGACATCGACTACTCCAACTGAGACAACCACTGAGACGACTTCTGAATCCTCATCGACAGTGACGACTACAGTCCCATCGACATCAACAACTGAAGAGTCGACGACATCTGAGAGTTCATCCGTTTCCACAACTGAAACTACTGAGACATCGACTACTCCAACTGAGACAACCACTGAGACGACTTCTGATACCTCATCTACAGTGACGACTACAGTCCCATCGACATCAACAACTGAAGAGTCGACGACATCTGACAGTTCATCTGTGTCTACAACTGAAACTACTGAGACATCGACTACTCCAACTGAGACAACCACTGAGACGACTTCTGAATCCTCATCGACAGTGACGACTACAGTCCCATCGACATCAACAACTGAAGAGTCGACGACATCTGACAGTTCATCTGTGTCTAGGACTGAAACTACTGAGACATCGACTACTCCAACTGAGACAACCACTGAGACGACTTCTGAATCCTCATCGACAGTGACGACTACAGTCCCATCGACATCAACAACTGAAGAGTCGACGACATCTGAGAGTTCATCTGTGTCTACAACTGAAACTACTGAGACATCGACTACTCCAACTGAGACAACCACTGAGACAACTTCTGATACCTCAACGACAGTGACGACTACAGTCCCATCGACATCAACAACTGAAGAGTCGACGACATCTGACAGTTCATCTGTGTCTACAACTGAAACTACTGAGACATCGACTACTCCAACTGAGACAACCACTGAGACGACTTCTGATACCTCATCTACAGTGACGACTACAGTCCCATCGACATCAACAACTGAAGAGTCGACGACATCTGAGAGTTCATCCGTTTCCACAACTGAAACTACTGAGACATCGACTACTCCAACTGAGACAACCACTGAGACAACTTCTGAATCCTCAACGACAGTGACGACTACAGTCCCATCGACATCAACAACTGAAGAGTCGACGACATCTGAGAGTTCATCCGTTTCCACAACTGAAACTACTGAGACATCGACTACTCCAACTGAGACAACCACTGAGACAACTTCTGATACCTCATCTACAGTGACGACTACAGTCCCATCGACATCAACAACTGAAGAGTCGACGACATCCGAGAGTTCATCTGTGTCTACAACTGAAACTACTGAGACATCGACTACTCCAACTGAGACAACCACTGAGACGACTTCTGAATCCTCATCTACAGTGACGACTACAGTCCCATCGACATCAACAACTGAAGAGTCGACGACATCTGAGAGTTCATCCGTTTCCACAACTGAAACTACTGAGACATCGACTACTCCAACTGAGACAACCACTGAGACGACTTCTGAATCCTCATCGACAGTGACGACTACAGTCCCATCGACATCAACAACTGAAGAGTCGACGACATCTGACAGTTCATCTGTGTCTACAACTGAAACTACTGAGACATCGACTACTCCAACTGAGACAACCACTGAGACGACTTCTGAATCCTCATCGACAGTGACGACTACAGTCCCATCGACATCAACAACTGAAGAGTCGACAACATCTGACAGTTCATCTGTGTCTACAACTGAAACTACTGAGACATCGACTACTCCAACTGAGACAACCACTGAGACAACTTCTGATACCTCATCGACAGTGACGACTACAGTCCCATCGACATCAACAACTGAAGAGTCGACGACATCTGACAGTTCATCTGTGTCTACAACTGAAACTACTGAGACATCGACTACTCCAACTGAGACAACCACTGAGACAACTTCTGATACCTCATCTACAGTGACGACTACAGTCCCATCGACATCAACAACTGAAGAGTCGACGACATCTGACAGTTCATCTGTGTCTACAACTGAAACTACTGAGACATCGACTACTCCAACTGAGACAACCACTGAGACAACTTCTGATACCTCATCGACAGTGACGACTACAGTCCCATCGACATCAACAACTGAAGAGTCGACGACATCTGACAGTTCATCTGTGTCTACAACTGAAACTACTGAGACATCGACTACTCCAACTGAGACAACCACTGAGACGACTTCTGAATCCTCATCTACAGTGACGACTACAGTCCCATCCACTTCAACAACTGAAGAGTCGACGACATCTGAGAGTTCATCTTTGTCTACAACTGAAACTACTGAGACATCGACTACTCCAACTGAGACAACCACTGAGACGACTTCTGAATCCTCATCTACAGTGACGACTACAGTCCCATCCACTTCAACAACTGAAGAATCGACGACATCTGAGAGTTCATCCGTTTCCACAACTGAAACTACTGAGACATCGACTACTCCAACTGAGACAACCACTGAGACGACTTCCGAATCCTCATCTACAGTGACGACTACAGTCCCATCCACTTCAACAACTGAAGAGTCGACGACATCTGAGAGTTCATCTTTGTCTACAACTGAAACTACTGAGACATCGACTACTCCAACTGAGACAACCACTGAGACGACTTCTGAATCCTCATCTACAGTGACGACTACAGTCCCATCCACTTCAACAACTGAAGAATCGACGACATCTGAGAGTTCATCCGTTTCCACAACTGAAACTACTGAGACATCGACTACTCCAACTGAGACAACCACTGAGACAACTTCTGAATCCTCAACAACAGTGACGACTACAGTCCCATCCACTTCAACAACTGAAGAATCGACGACATCTGAGAGTTCATCTGTGTCCACAACTGAAACTACTGAGACATCGACTACTCCAACTGAGACAACCACTGAGACAACTTCTGATACCTAATCGACAGTGACGACTACAGTCCCATCGACATTAACAACTGAAGAGTCGACGACATCTGAGAGTTCATCCGTTTCCACAACTGAAACTACTGAGACATCGACTACTCCAACTGAGACAACCACTGAGACAACTTCTGAATCCTCAACAACAGTGACGACTACAGTCCCATCGACATCAACAACTGAAGAGTCGACGACATCTGAGAGTTCATCCGTTTCCACAACTGGAACTACTGAGACATCGACTACTCCAACTGAGACAACCACTGAGACGACTTCTGAATCCTCAACAACAGTGACGACTACAGTCCCATCGACATCAACAACTGAAGAGTCGACGACATCTGAGAGTTCATCCGTTTCCACAACTGAAACTACTGAGACATCGACTACTCCAACTGAGACAACCACTGAGACGACTTCTGAATCCTCAACAACAGTGACGACTACAGTCCCATCGACATCAACAACTGAAGAGTCGACGACATCTGAGAGTTCATCCGTTTCCACAACTGAAACTACTGAGACATCGACTACTCCAACTGAGACAACCACTGAGACGACTTCTGAATCCTCATCGACAGTGACGACTACAGTCCCATCGACATCAACAACTGAAGAGTCGACGACATCTGAGAGTTCATCCGTTTCCACAACTGAAACTACTGAGACATCGACTACTCCAACTGAGACAACCACTGAGACGACTTCTGAATCCTCATCGACAGTGACGACTACAGTCCCATCGACATCAACAACTGAATCCTCATCGACAATGACGACTACAGTCCCATCGACATCAACAACTGAAGAGTCGACGACATCTGAGAGTTCATCCGTTTCCACAACTGAAACTACTGAGACATCGACTACTCCAACTGAGACAACCACTGAGACGACTTCTGAATCCTCAACAACAGTGACGACTACAGTCCCATCGACATCAACAACTGAATCCTCAACGACAGTGACGACTACAGTCCCATCGACATCAACAACTGAAGAGTCGACGACATCTGAGAGTTCATCCGTTTCCACAACTGAAACTACTGAGACATCGACTACTCCAACTGAGACAACCACTGAGACGACTTCTGAATCCTCAACAACAGTGACGACTACAGTCCCATCGACATCAACAACTGAATCCTCAACGACAGTGACGACTACAGTCCCATCGACATCAACAACTGAAGAGTCGACGACATCTGAGAGTTCATCCGTTTCCACAACTGAAACTACTGAGACATCGACTACTCCAACTGAGACAACCACTGAGACGACTTCTGAATCCTCAACAACAGTGACGACTACAGTCCCATCGACATCAACAACTGAAGAGTCGACGACATCTGAGAGTTCATCCGTTTCCACAACTGAAACTACGGAGACATCGACAACTCCAACTGAGACAACCACTGAGACGACTTCAGAATCCTCAACGACAGTGACGACTACAGTCCCATCGACATCAACAACTGAATCCTCAACGACAGTGACGACTACAGTCCCATCGACATCAACAACTGAAGAGTCGACGACATCTGAGAGTTCATCCGTTTCCACAACTGAAACTACTGAGACATCGACTACTCCAACTGAGACAACCACTGAGACGACTTCTGAATCCTCAACAACAGTGACGACTACAGTCCCATCGACATCAACAACTGAATCCTCAACGACAGTGACGACTACAGTCCCATCGACATCAACAACTGAAGAGTCGACGACATCTGAGAGTTCATCCGTTTCCACAACTGAAACTACTGAGACATCGACTACTCCAACTGAGACAACCACTGAGACGACTTCTGAATCCTCAACAACAGTGACGACTACAGTCCCATCGACATCAACAACTGAAGAGTCGACGACATCTGAGAGTTCATCCGTTTCCACAACTGAAACTACGGAGACATGGACAACTCCAACTGAGACAACCACTGAGACGACTTCTGAATCCTCAACGACAGTGACGACTACAGTCCCATCGACATCAACAACTGAATCCTCAACGACAGTGACGACTACAGTCCCATCGACATCAACAACTGAAGAGTCGACGACATCTGAGAGTTCATCCGTTTCCACAACTGAAACTACTGAGACATCGACTACTCCAACTGAGACAACCACTGAGACGACTTCTGAATCCTCATCGACAGTGACGACTACAGTCCCATCGACATCAACAACTGAAGAGTCGACGACATCTGAGAGTTCATCCGTTTCCACAACTGAAACTACTGAGACATCGACTACTCCAACTGAGACAACCACTGAGACGACTTCTGAATCCTCAACGACAGTGACGACTACAGTCCCATCGACATCAACAACTGAAGAGTCGACGACATCTGAGAGTTCATCCGTTTCCACAACTGAAACTACTGAGACATCGACTACTCCAACTGAGACAACCACTGAGACGACTTCTGAATCCTCAACAACAGTGACGACTACAGTCCCATCGACATCAACAACTGAAGAGTCGACGACATCTGAGAGTTCATCCGTTTCCACAACTTGAAACTACTGAGACATCGACTACTCCAACTGAGACAACCACTGAGACGACTTCTGAATCCTCAACGACAGTGACGACTACAGTCCCATCGACATCAACAACTGAAGAGTCGACGACATCTGAGAGTTCATCCGTTTCCACAACTGAAACTACTGAGACATCGACTACTCCAACTGAGACAACCACTGAGACGACTTCTGAATCCTCAACAACAGTGACGACTACAGTCCCATCGACATCAACAACTGAATCCTCAACGACAGTGACGACTACAGTCCCATCGACATCAACAACTGAAGAGTCGACGACATCTGAGAGTTCATCCGTTTCCACAACTGAAACTACGGAGACATCGACTACTCCAACTGAGACAACCACTGAGACGACTTCTGAATCCTCAACGACAGTGACGACTACAGTCCCATCGACATCAACAACTGAAGAGTCGACGACATCTGAGAGTTCATCCGTTTCCACAACTGAAACTACTGAGACATCGACTACTCCAACTGAGACAACCACTGAGACGACTTCTGAATCCTCAACAACAGTGACGACTACAGTCCCATCGACATCAACAACTGAAGAGTCGACGACATCTGAGAGTTCATCCGTTTCCACAACTGAAACTACGGAGACATCGACAACTCCAACTGAGACAACCACTGAGACGACTTCTGAATCCTCAACGACAGTGACGACTACAGTCCCATCGACATCAACAACTGAATCCTCAACGACAGTGACGACTACAGTCCCATCGACATCAACAACTGAAGAGTCGACGACATCTGAGAGTTCATCCGTTTCCACAACTGAAACTACTGAGACATCGACTACTCCAACTGAGACAACCACTGAGACGACTTCTGAATCCTCATCGACAGTGACGACTACAGTCCCATCGACATCAACAACTGAAGAGTCGACGACATCTGAGAGTTCATCTGTGTCTACAACTGAAACTACTGAAACCTCGACTACTCCAACTGAGACAACCACTGAGACGACTTCTGAATCCTCATCGACAGTGACGACTACAGTCCCATCGACATCAACAACTGAAGAGTCGACGACATCTGAGAGTTCATCTGTTTCCACAACTGAAACTACTGAGACATCGACAACTCCAACTGAGACAACCACTGAGACGACTTCTGAATCCTCATCTACAGTGACAACTACAGTCCCATCGACATCAACAACTGAAGAGTCGACGACATCTGAGAGTTCATCTGTTTCCACAACTGAAACTACTGAGACATCGACTACTCCAACTGAGACAACCACTGAGACGACTTCAGAATCCTCATCTACAGTGACGACTACAGTCCCATCGACATCAACAACTGAAGAGTCGACGACATCTGAGAGTTCATCTGTTTCCACAACTGAAACTACTGAAACATCGACAACTCCAACTGAGACAACCACTGAGACGACTTCAGAATCCTCATCTACAGTGACGACTACAGTCCCATCGACATCAACAACTGAAGAGTCGACGACATCTGAGAGTTCATCTGTTTCCACAACTGAAACAACTGAGACATCGACAACTCCAACTGAGACGACCACTGAGACAACCACTGAGACGACTTCTGAATCCTCATCGACAGTGACGACTACAGTCCCATCGACATCAACAACTGAAGAGTCGACGACATCTGAGAGTTCATCTGTGTCTACAACTGAAACTACGGAGACATCGACAACTCCAACTGAGACAACCACTGAGACGACTTCTGAATCCTCAACGACAGTGACGACTACAGTCCCATCGACATCAACAACTGAATCCTCAACGACAGTGACGACTACAGTCCCATCGACATCAACAACTGAAGAGTCGACGACATCTGAGAGTTCATCTGTGTCTACAACTGAAACTACGGAGACATCGACAACTCCAACTGAGACAACCACTGAGACGACTTCTGAATCCTCATCGACAGTGACGACTACAGTCCCATCGACATCAACAACTGAAGAGTCGACGACATCTGAGAGTTCATCCGTTTCCACAACTGAAACTACGGAGACATCGACAACTCCAACTGAGACAACCACTGAGACGACTTCTGAATCCTCAACGACAGTGACGACTACAGTCCCATCGACATCAACAACTGAATCCTCAACGACAGTGACGACTACAGTCCCATCGACATCAACAACTGAAGAGTCGACGACATCTGAGAGTTCATCCGTTTCCACAACTGAAACTACTGAGACATCGACTACTCCAACTGAGACAACCACTGAGACGACTTCTGAATCCTCATCGACAGTGACGACTACAGTCCCATCGACATCAACAACTGAAGAGTCGACGACATCTGAGAGTTCATCTGTGTCTACAACTGAAACTACTGAAACCTCGACTACTCCAACTGAGACAACCACTGAGACGACTTCTGAATCCTCATCGACAGTGACGACTACAGTCCCATCGACATCAACAACTGAAGAGTCGACGACATCTGAGAGTTCATCTGTGTCTACAACTGAAACTACTGAAACCTCGACTACTCCAACTGAGACAACCACTGAGACGACTTCTGAATCCTCATCTACAGTGACGACTACAGTCCCATCGACATCAACAACTGAAGAGTCGACGACATCTGAGAGTTCATCTGTGTCTACAACTGAAACTACGGAGACATCGACAACTCCAACTGAGACAACCACTGAGACGACTTCTGAATCCTCAACGACAGTGACGACTACAGTCCCATCGACATCAACAACTGAATCCTCAACGACAGTGACGACTACAGTCCCATCGACATCAACAACTGAAGAGTCGACGACATCTGAGAGTTCATCCGTTTCCACAACTGAAACTACGGAGACATCGACTACTCCAACTGAGACAACCACTGAGACGACTTCTGAATCCTCAACGACAGTGACGACTACAGTCCCATCGACATCAACAACTGAATCCTCAACGACAGTGACGACTACAGTCCCATCGACATCAACAACTGAAGAGTCGACGACATCTGAGAGTTCATCCGTTTCCACAACTGAAACTACTGAGACATCGACTACTCCAACTGAGACAACCACTGAGACGACTTCTGAATCCTCATCGACAGTGACGACTACAGTCCCATCGACATCAACAACTGAAGAGTCGACGACATCTGAGAGTTCATCCGTTTCCACAACTGAAACTACTGAGACATCGACTACTCCAACTGAGACAACCACTGAGACGACTTCTGAATCCTCATCGACAGTGACGACTACAGTCCCATCGACATCAACAACTGAAGAGTCAACGACATCTGAGAGTTCATCTGTGTCTACAACTGAAACCACTGAGACATCGACTACTCCAACTGAGACAACCACTGAGACGACTTCTGAATCCTCATCTACAGTGACGACTACAGTCCCATCGACATCAACAACTGAAGAGTCGACGACATCTGAGAGTTCATCTGTTTCCACAACTGAAACAACTGAGACATCGACAACTCCAACTGAGACGACCACTGAGACGACCACTGAGACGACTTCTGAATCCTCATCGACAGTGACGACTACAGTCCCATCGACATCAACAACTGAAGAGTCGACGACATCTGAGAGTTCATCTGTGTCTACAACTGAAACTACTGAAACCTCGACTACTCCAACTGAGACAACCACTGAGACGACTTCTGAATCCTCATCTACAGTGACGACTACAGTCCCATCGACATCAACAACTGAAGAGTCGACGACATCTGAGAGTTCATCTGTTTCCACAACTGAAACAACTGAGACATCGACAACTCCAACTGAGACGACCACTGAGACGACCACTGAGACGACTTCTGAATCCTCATCTACAGTGACGACTACAGTCCCATCGACATCAACAACTGAAGAGTCGACGACATCTGAGAGTTCATCTGTTTCCACAACTGAAACTACTGAGACATCGACAACTCCAACTGAGACGACCACTGAGACGACCACTGAGACGACTTCTGAATCCTCATCTACAGTGACGACTACAGTCCCATCGACATCAACAACTGAAGAGTCGACGACATCTGAGAGTTCATCTGTTTCCACAACTGAAACTACTGAGACATCGACAACTCCAACTGAGACAACCACTGAGACGACTTCAGAATCCTCATCTACAGTGACGACTACAGTCCCATCGACATCAACAACTGAAGAGTCGACGACATCTGAGAGTTCATCTGTTTCCACAACTGAAACTACTGAAACATCGACAACTCCAACTGAGACAACCACTGAGACGACTTCAGAATCCTCATCTACAGTGACGACTACAGTCCCATCGACATCAACAACTGAAGAGTCGACGACATCTGAGAGTTCATCTGTGTCTACAACTGAAACTACTGAAACATCGACAACTCCAACTGAGACAACCACTGAGACGACTTCAGAATCCTCATCTACAGTGACGACTACAGTCCCATCGACATCAACAACTGAAGAGTCGACGAAATCTGAGAGTTCATCTGTTTCCACAACTGAAACTACTGAGACATCGACAACTCCAACTGAGACGACCACTGAGACGACCACTGAGACGACTTCTGAATCCTCATCTACAGTGACGACTACAGTCCCATCGACATCAACAACTGAAGAGTCGACGAAATCTGAGAGTTCATCTGTGTCTACAACTGAAACTACTGAGACATCGACAACTCCAACTGAGACAACCACTGAGACGACTTCAGAATCCTCATCTACAGTGACGACTACAGTCCCATCGACATCAACAACTGAAGAGTCGACGACATCTGAGAGTTCATCTGTGTCTACAACTGAAACTACTGAAACATCGACAACTCCAACTGAGACAACCACTGAGACAACCACTGAGACAACTTCAGAATCCTCATCTACAGTGACGACTACAGTCCCATCGACATCAACAACTGAAGAGTCGACGACATCTGAGAGTTCATCTGTTTCCACAACTGAAACTACTGAGACATCGACAACTCCAACTGAGACAACCATTGAGACGACTTCAGAATCCTCATCTACAGTGACGACTACAGTCCCATCCACTTCAACAACTGAAGAGTCGACGACATCTGAGAGTTCATCTGTTTCCACAACTGAAACTACTGAGACATCGACAACTCCAACTGAGACAACCACTGAGACGACTTCAGAATCCTCATCTACAGTGACGACTACAGTCCCATCGACATCAACAACTGAAGAGTCGACGACATCTGACAGTTCATCTGTGTCTACAACTGAAACTACTGAGACATCGACAACTCCAACTGAGACAACCACTGAGACGACTTCAGAATCCTCATCTACAGTGACGACTACAGTCCCATCGACATCAACAACTGAAGAGTCGACGACATCTGACAGTTCATCTGTGTCTACAACTGAAACTACTGAAACATCGACAACTCCAACTGAGACAACCACTGAGACAACCACTGAGACAACTTCAGAATCCTCATCTACAGTGACGACTACAGTCCCATCGACATCAACAACTGAAGAGTCGACGACATCTGAGAGTTCATCTGTTTCCACAACTGAAACTACTGAGACATCGACAACTCCAACTGAGACAACCACTGAGACGACTTCAGAATCCTCATCTACAGTGACGACTACAGTCCCATCGACATCAACAACTGAAGAGTCGACGACATCTGACAGTTCATCTGTGTCTACAACTGAAACTACTGAGACATCGACAACTCCAACTGAGACAACCACTGAGACAACTTCTGAATCCTCATCTACAGTGACAACTACAGTCCCATCGACATCAACAACTGAAGAGTCGACGACATCTGACAGTTCATCTGTGTCTACAACTGAAACTACTGAGACATCGACAACTCCAACTGAGACAACCACTGAGACAACTTCTGAATCCTCATCTACAGTGACGACTACAGTCCCATCGACATCAACAACTGAAGAGTCGACGACATCTGACAGTTCATCTGTTTCCACAACTGAAAGTACTGAGACATCGACAACTCCAACTGAGACAACCACTGAGACAACTTCTGAATCCTCATCTACAGTGACAACTACAGTCCCATCGACATCAACAACTGAAGAGTCGACGACATCTGACAGTTCATCTGTGTCTACAACTGAAACTACTGAGACATCGACAACTCCAACTGAGACAACCACTGAGACAACTTCTGAATCCTCATCTACAGTGACAACTACAGTCCCATCGACATCAACAACTGAAGAGTCGACGACATCTGACAGTTCATCTGTGTCTACAACTGAAACTACTGAGACATCGACTACTCCAACTGAGACAACCACTGAGACAACTTCTGAATCCTCATCTACAGTGACGACTACAGTCCCATCGACATCAACAACTGAAGAGTCGACGACATCTGAGAGTTCATCTGTTTCCACAACTGAAACTACTGAGACATCGACAACTCCAACTGAGACAACCACTGAGACAACTTCTGAATCCTCATCTACAGTGACAACTACAGTCCCATCGACATCAACAACTGAAGAGTCGACGACATCTGACAGTTCATCTGTGTCTACAACTGAAACTACTGAGACATCGACAACTCCAACTGAGACAACCACTGAGACGACTTCTGAATCCTCATCGACAGTGACGACTACAGTCCCATCGACATCAACAACTGAAGAGTCGACGACATCTGAGAGTTCATCTGTTTCCACAACTGAAACTACTGAGACATCGACAACTCCAACTGAGACAACCACTGAGACGACTTCAGAATCCTCATCTACAGTGACGACTACAGTCCCATCGACATCAACAACTGAAGAGTCGACGACATCTGACAGTTCATCTGTGTCTACAACTGAAACTACTGAGACATCGACAACTCCAACTGAGACAACCACTGAGACAACTTCTGAATCCTCATCTACAGTGACAACTACAGTCCCATCGACATCAACAACTGAAGAGTCGACGACATCTGAGAGTTCATCTGTTTCCACAACTGAAACTACTGAGACATCGACAACTCCAACTGAGACAACCACTGAGACAACCACTGAGACAACTTCTGAATCCTCATCTACAGTGACAACTACAGTCCCATCGACATCAACAACTGAAGAGTCGACGACATCTGAGAGTTCATCCGTTTCCACAACTGAAACTACTGAGACATCGACAACTCCAACTGAGACAACCACTGAGACGACTTCAGAATCCTCATCTACAGTGACGACTACAGTCCCATCGACATCAACAACTGAAGAGTCGACGACATCTGAGAGTTCATCTGTGTCTACAACTGAAACTACTGAGACATCGACAACTCCAACTGAGACAACCACTGAGACAACTTCTGAATCCTCATCTACAGTGACAACTACAGTCCCATCGACATCAACAACTGAAGAGTCGACGACATCTGAGAGTTCATCTGTGTCTACAACTGAAACTACTGAGACATCGACTACTCCAACTGAGACAACCACTGAGACAACTTCTGAATCCTCATCTACAGTGACAACTACAGTCCCATCGACATCAACAACTGAAGAGTCGACGACATCTGAGAGTTCATCCGTTTCCACAACTGAAACTACTGAGACATCGACAACTCCAACTGAGACAACCACTGAGACGACTTCAGAATCCTCATCTACAGTGACGACTACAGTCCCATCGACATCAACAACTGAAGAGTCGACGACATCTGAGAGTTCATCTGTGTCTACAACTGAAACTACTGAGACATCGACAACTCCAACTGAGACAACCACTGAGACAACTTCTGAATCCTCATCTACAGTGACAACTACAGTCCCATCGACATCAACAACTGAAGAGTCGACGACATCTGAGAGTTCATCTGTGTCTACAACTGAAACTACTGAGACATCGACTACTCCAACTGAGACAACCACTGAGACGACTTCAGAATCCTCATCTACAGTGACGACTACAGTCCCATCGACATCAACAACTGAAGAGTCGACGACATCTGAGAGTTCATCTGTTTCCACAACTGAAAGTACTGAGACATCGACTACTCCAACTGAGACAACCACTGAGACGACTTCAGAATCCTCATCTACAGTGACGACTAAAGTCCCATCGACATCAACAACTGAAGAGTCGACGACATCTGAGAGTTCATCCGTTTCCACAACTGAAACTACTGAGACATCGACAACTCCAACTGAGACAACCACTGAGACGACTTCAGAATCCTCATCTACAGTGACGACTACAGTCCCATCGACATCAACAACTGAAGAGTCGACGACATCTGAGAGTTCATCTGTTTCCACAACTGAAAGTACTGAGACATCGACTACTCCAACTGAGACAACCACTGAGACGACTTCTGAATCCTCATCGACAGTGACGACTACAGTCCCATCGACATCAACAACTGAAGAGTCGACGACATCTGAGAGTTCATCCGTTTCCACAACTGAAACTACTGAGACATCGACTACTCCAACTGAGACAACCACTGAGACGACTTCTGAATCCTCATCGACAGTGACGACTACAGTCCCATCGACATCAACAACTGAAGAGTCGACGACATCTGAGAGTTCATCCGTTTCCACAACTGAAACTACTGAGACATCGACTACTCCAACTGAGACAACCACTGAGACGACTTCTGAATCCTCATCTACAGTGACGACTACTGTCCCATCCACTTCAACAACTGAAGAGTCGACGACAACTGAGAGTTCATCTGTTTCCACAACTGAAACTACTGAGACATCGACTACTCCAACTGAGACAACCACTGAGACGACTTCTGAATCCTCATCTACAGTGACGACTACTGTCCCATCCACTTCAACAACTGAAGAGTCGACGACAACTGAGAGTTCATCTGTTTCCACAACTGAAACTACTGAAACCTCGACTACTCCAACTGAGACAACCACTGAGACAACCACTGAGACAACTTCAGAATCCTCGTCTACAGTGACGACTACAGTCCCATCGACATCAACAACTGAAGAGTCGACGACATCTGAGAGTTCATCTGTTTCTACAACTGATTCTTCTACATCTGGATCAACTGGAACTGAGACTACATTCAGTACATTGTCAACTGATTCTTCTACATCTGGATCAACTGGAACTGAAACTACCTTCAGTACATTGTCAACTGATTCTTCTACATCTGGATCAACAGGAACTGAAACTACATTCAGTACATTGTCAACTGATTCTTCTACATCTGGATCAACTGGAACTGAGACTACATTCAGTACATTGTCAACTGATTCTTCTACATCTGGATCAACAGGAACTGAAACTACCTTCAGTACATTGTCAACTGATTCTTCTACATCTGGATCAACTGGAACTGAGACTACATTCAGTACATTGTCAACTGATTCTTCTACATCTGGATCAACAGGAACTGAAACTACCTTCAGTACATTGTCAACTGATTCTTCTACATCTGGATCAACTGGAACTGAGACTACATTCAGTACATTGTCAACTGATTCTTCTACATCTGGATCAACTGGAACTGAGACTACATTCAGTACATTGTCAACTGATTCTTCTACATCTGGATCAACAGGAACTGAAACTACCTTCAGTACATTGTCAACTGATTCTTCTACATCTGGATCAACTGGAACTGAGACTACATTCAGTACATTGTCAACTGATTCTTCTACATCTGGATCAACAGGAACTGAAACTACCTTCAGTACATTGTCAACTGATTCTTCTACATCTGGATCAACTGGAACTGAAACTACCTTCAGTACATTGTCAACTGATTCTTCTACATCTGGATCAACAGGAACTGAAACTACCTTCAGTACATTGTCAACTGATTCTTCTACATCTGGATCAACTGGAACTGAGACTACATTCAGTACATTGTCAACTGATTCTTCTACATCTGGATCAACTGGAACTGAAACTACCTTCAGTACATTGTCAACTGATTCTTCTACATCTGGATCAACTGGAACTGAAACTACCTTCAGTACATTGTCAACTGATTCTTCTACATCTGGATCAACAGGAACTGAGACTACATTCAGTACATTGTCAACTGATTCTTCTACATCTGGATCAACTGGAACTGAAACTACCTTCAGTACATTGTCAACTGATTCTTCTACATCTGGATCAACAGGAACTGAAACTACCTTCAGTACATTGTCAACTGATTCTTCTACATCTGGATCAACTGGAACTGAGACTACATTCAGTACATTGTCAACTGATTCTTCTACATCTGGATCAACTGGAACTGAAACTACATTCAGTACATTGTCAACTGATTCTTCTACATCTGGATCAACAGGAACTGAAACTACATTCAGTACATTACCATCAACTCTGTCAACTATTACTGTTGCCTAAATATTTGTGATATATTTTCCCACTTCATTCATTACATTCTGTTGTCAATAACAAATGAAAATCCATTCATTCTGACAATAATTGATTTTCTCTGAATAAATATTTGCATACTTTCAAGTTTTTTTTACTGTTTTCATATTCGTTCACATACACTGTGACCTATCAAACAAAAAAACATCATTTCGCAATATTGCTGATAGTCGTCTCTTTTTCTTTTTCTCTGTTGGTCGTGCTAGTCATTCAAAAATAAGAATTAGCAATGTTGTTCTAGCTTGTTTTTGTTCTGATTCAGCTGACGATTTTTGTGAAACTAACGCTTAGCAATATCGGCCGAACAGATTATCGTTTTTAGGATGACTCATTTTAGTTTGCTACAGTTCCTCATGCTTACTATCTTTTTTTCATCCACTGTTTTTTTTTTATTGTCAAAATCCCGTCTGCACCTTTATCAACGTTTCGCCGCTGTTCCCTTATTTTTTCTCCTTTTGGTCTATAAGTTTCCATTGCTAGTTCTCCGAGAACCTGTTTTTCCACTGAGCAATGAACGTCACTGTTTCGAAATACAAAACCACACCTATTTCTTCCTCATTCTTAATAACACCAACACATCAGCGTTCAACTTGTGTTATTTTTCGAGTTATCCAGTTTCCACTCTTCTAAAGTTTCAGAAATCATGCAATCGACTCCAAGAGGACATCCTGCTTATTGGCAGAATTCTGGAGAGATGTTGAAAGTGCCTCTGTTGAGTTTATCCCGAAATATTTTAATTATTCGCTTATTTTCAGGCAGCCAACTATTGAATTGTCCCCTTCTAGAGACTATTTTGAGGCGCCAATTTCAGTTAATCTGAGAGCAGCTCAAAGATCCGAACTTCCCGTTCTACCTCTGTACACGGAAATTGAAGAAACTCATAATGTACCTTCAGCAGCTAAAAATAGAGTAGAAGAGGTCAGGAGAGAAGAACCACCACTTGTTCTACCAGCGGGTGCTCAATGGGTTCCTCTACGTGGTTTGGTGTTCGAGTCAAGAGGGGCAGAGCAATATGGTATGGATCTTTTGTTTTCTATTATTTTATACAGATCTTCTTCAGCATTCAAACCGGATGAAGAGGAAGAGCCATTGAGCCCCGTTTCAATCGAACCTGCAGTCACTTCTGAGGGCCCAGCCCCTCTTGTTTTACCAGCCGGGACTCAATGGGTTCCTCTACGTGGTTTGGTGTTTGAGTCAAAAGGCGCGGAGGGATCCGGTAAGAATGAGTTGTTTTTTTTTCTAATTTTATTCAGAATCAATTCAGAATCCATCTCCGAAAGTGGTAAAGCGCAACATAAACTTACTCCAGAAGCACCTATTCCAGTTGCGGAGCCAGATTTTGTCTCTACAGGCGAAGAGCCAGGTTTGTCATTTTTCAAAAACTCTAAGCTCAAATTCCTTTTATCAGAGTCATCTGAAAACAGTGACCACGAATTGCTCACCAAAAAAGAAGATTCTTTACCCGATCTATTCAAAAAGTTCCTGGAAGAAGCGTGCATGGCTGCTGGGAATGTTGATCAAGAAGAAATTGCTCCAAACGGTAGTTCAAGAGTTTATCTATCTTTTAAAAATGTTATGTGAATTTCAGAAGATCAACAAGAACCAACTGACGATAATTGGTCAGACTTATCGGCTAAGTCTGAAGAAAGAATGGAGCCAGTCGTAGTCGGTCATAAAGATAACCAGGAAACGGTTGAGATCGAAGCTAAAGAAGGTAAAAGGAAAAGATGGTAATAGAAATAAAAAGAATTTCTAGATCATGTTGAAAAAGATTTGGCAGAAACAATCGTTGATCCAGTGATTGATGAAGTCATCAATCAAAGTAATCATTCGGTAATTTTGCTCCAATCTTTCTTTTTTTGAATTTCAGAACCTTACTCCACTGAATCAGAAGTATCCACAAAGCCAATTGAAGTAGCTGAACCTATTGTTGTTGAGCCGGAAGCACCAGTTGAAGAGACACATGGTTTGCTCTTTCAGAAAGACTTCAGATAATTATATTGGACGTTCAGGTTCAATTTCCAAAATTGCTTCCGAAGATGGCCAGAACAGTGCAATCGATGCTGCAGTTGAAGTTAAAAAAGTTACTGAAGAGCCTATCGTCCATCTTGTGAATCATAATGATTTCTTCTCTCACAAAGAAGAAGAAAGATACGTTCTTTCAGAAGCAGAACAAAAACTGATCGAGGAAAACGAACAGTTCTTCGATAGACTGGGAAAACTTCAAAGCCAAAAACCCGAGGATCCAGCTGTATCCAATGAAGTTGTGCTTCCAGAAGAAATCGGGCATGATTTTGTAGAGTAAGTCGAAAAAGAGATATTCCTGAATCAAAGCGTGTTTTCAGAGATTCTTTAATGCTCGATGAGGACGACGAAGAAGAATATAATGCTCTCAGAAAGGGAAATCAGGAGCAGAATGTTCCAGAGACTTTCTAAATGAATATTATCTGTTTTTCAAGTGGTGAATAAAGTTATTATTCTACTATTCGTTGTAGTCATTTCCAGATGTTTCAGAGTCTATTTTGCTCCTTTTTATATAAAATTCCTCAGAATTGCTCATCCTTCCTTTCAAATTTCCATCCTCTTCCCTCCCTCATTTTGACAACTTCCTCCTCTTGCTAATTCTAAATTTCTGCGTTATCATCTTCCTCCATCATTCCCACATGTTTGTATCGGTCAGCAGGGGGTAAAATAGCAAACAACTTTTCATCTCTCCGTCTCTCTTTCATTATCTGGTTGAGAGTTTGCAATTAGCAATGGGAAAAGTACCGAAATCAAGCAAAAAGGAAAAGAAGGATTCGAAAAGAAAAATCAGAGAGAGCATGGATCAGGGAAAAGTGGTAAGTTTTATAGTTATATCTAAATAACACTTTAATTTATTTTTTTCAGGACATCCCGAAAAAGAACAACGGCAAAATTGATAAACGTCCAGGTGGAAAAAAAACTGTGAAGCTTATATGGGAAACTGAAAAAGTAAGTGATTGCCAAAATTTTTTCTTTTTTAGAATATAATTCATAGCAGGCTAATCGTCAGAACATTGGTAACAATCAAAAGAAACCAAATACAAATGGGCAATCTAAGTATCAAAATGCAAACGCCTATAAAAAACTGAATCAGGCAAAGATGGATTTTATAGAAGAACCATTGAAAAGCAGAGTCTCTTCAGTAAACTTTACGCAACTAGTACTATTCTAAAACTGGTCTCTCAGATCAACCGTCCACCTCAAAAACCGCAAAATATGCCTTCAGGGACACGGAAACCAGTTCAGACTACACAAACTACATCAAAGGTTAGTAAGGAAATATTTTTTATCTATTTGTTTTTTTAAGTCAAAAACGTCAATAGAAAACAGTGTTCCAACAACGACTGCAGCACCAGTTAGGACACCAGATGCAAGAAAATATCATGAATTTGAAAGGAGCACTCAGAATTTTCCGGTAATATTTTTTGAAAGATTAAATAAATTTCGAGATACGTGAAAATGACCTAAACAATTTTCACGTTGAAAAAAAATAAATTGACCTGAAACAGAAAAAAAAAATGAGATTTCAACTTTTTCAAAATGATATTTTATGGGTTCATTGTCTATGAATTTCCACTTGACAACACCATGCAAAACAAACTTTCTGCCCTCCTTATCAGATTTTCATATTGATTTTATCAATTTCAGACCACTTCTGCACCCATTACAACCACAACAGGTTATATTGACTCTTCAACGCATTTTCCTGAACCTTTCTTCCAGGTAAAACGATTTTTACTTCAAACTGATTATCTTTTTTCTCCAATTTCAACGAAAACCCGCAACTGATAATTTTTTTTTGCAACACAAGCAGTTTGTTATCAGTTTAGAATTAATTTCCAATTTTCTCATAGACTTCGCCTGCAATTTATGGAGCTGTATTGATTTTGGCGTTGGGAATGTGTTGTTTATGGTGTCCGTTCTATCTCTACCGCAGATTTCTCGGTGTTTTCAGACGGAAAAAGAGTAGGGGTCGAGAAGTACCGTAAGTTATTTTTGATTCACTGAGTTGAAAAATGAATTTAGACACTCTCGTCTTGGCACAAATGAATTCAGCCCGACTGATGTTCGACCTACAACCACAAGATTCCCTGATGAAGGACGTAGACTTTTGAATAATGAACGGTCTCGGCAAGACGATTTCGATGACGAAATGGATAGAATTATGAAGTCGCTGGAAGTAGGAGTAGTTTATGGGTCAACTGGAGTGAACAAATCAGATAGTAAAGTGAAAGAAGATACTCTGTTGAGCGACTTCGAAGATAGTCTGAAGCTTTCTGAAAAAGAAAAGACAAAATTGAACGAGATGGGTGAGGAAATCAAAAGTATGCGTGAAGAGGCGAAGAGAATGTAAGTGACAGATATTTAAAAAACCAAAGTTATCCTTGTTTTTAGAAAGGAGGCAACAGTAAAAATAAAGCAGAGAAGTAACAACTCAAGTGTCGGGAACTTCGCTGATCTTGATGCGCAGGATGCGGCATTCAGAAAAGATCAAGAGGAGCAGAATCGGAAGTTTGAAGAGGTGATGCAAAAGTTAAGAGAGCAGAGAAAAGAAAAAGAGGTGAGAAGTACACCTACAGCAACCAAAACTATAACTTCTTCAGAGACTCGCCCAAGAAGAATTCGAGCAGATTCGTCTTGAAACTGCTAGAAACGTTGCTGCATTCTTAGCTTGTATTAAGCTGAAATTAAGATTCGAAGACGAAGAACAAAGATGGGGGGATCAATTGAGTAACCTTAGAAAACCTCTGATCACTGTCACAACCTCGTATTATAACTTGCAAGATGAAGTGAGTTGCTCATGATAAAACCTATCAATTCTTGGATTTTTCAGTTGAGAAGCGTGGATTACACTGATGATTTCTCTAGAAGTTGCGTTGAAAGCGAGGGAAATTTGTTCGCGAAAAAGGTTCTTGATGCTCAGAAAATGCTTTCAATCGCTTTTGACAACTTGGATTTCCTCACAGAAAATTATGATGATCGGATTTTTATCAAAATAATTATGGTCAGAAAACACGATCCATCTAGAACTATCAATGAAATTTCAGAAGTCAATCAGTGAGCAAGGTCATATTTGCAATGAAATCGGAGAAGAGCTGGTGAAAGTGTTGAAAGAGGTGAGCTAATGATCCATTCTCGTATACAGTACTCTTTTCAGAAAGCGAATCACAGAAAACTGGACGATATAGTTCAGAAACTGAATCCTCATGCAATTCCAACAACGGGGGCACTCAAAAGGATGTCTGTAGTGGCAAGAGACCTAGATTATTTGGATATTTCATGTGTGCCGGGTCCGCAGTGGCTCCGGTTTTTCAAATAGTTTTTTTTTCTTGAAATTTAGTAATAAATCATCTTCTCGTAATTGTTTTTAGCAGGGAATACTGTAGATTTCTTCGAAATGAGATTACAAAAAGAAGTATGGCAAAAAAGATAAAGAGACTGGCGTTTCCGTGAAGTTTAGCGAAGACCAGGTGATTAGTGGGCGTGTCTCTTTCTATTACAGTACACTGATTGGTGGTTCTGATACCGTATAATATCTTTTACGACTTTGACTTGTTGTTGATTGGAATCATCTTCTTCTTCCTCACTCTTAACTGTTTTTCACACTTTTCCACTTATCTAAAGGTGTTACTTCCCCTTGTCTTCCTGTCTTTGGAGCAGACAGTCCCCATTTTGTTCTTATTCATAGCAATTCATTGCAGAAATTTCAATGTGCTTCTTGAAGCTTTTCGGATCATGTCTTCGTCGAAACCGATTCGAAAAACCCACACAACTACCGCCGTTAGTTCTGAAAGTCAAAGACGTTCACGAGAACGAATAGTTTCAGATTATTGACAGATGAGACGACTAAAATGAAAGTGGAAACTGAGAAACAAAACTCGGAAAACTCTAGTAGCCAGGAAACTCCGCCCATACAGTCACCGAGGTCAAACGTTTTGACCTCTAGCAGAAGAAACTCGCAAGCTTCTTTGATTAGCGAAACTGGAGCAGGATTGGGCCAGATTCTGAAATCACTAGGTAGGTCATTCAATGAGAACACAAGTCTTATTATTTTTACTTTAGAAGAAACATCGGCTATGGAACCTCAAAATCAGGATAAGTTTCAGGATAACGTCGACGCCATGCTAGAGAACTATCAAAATGAGTTAGGTTTATCGGAAGCAGAGATTCAAAAACAGGAACGGCTCATCAAAAAAGTCGGAGAGCTCAAAGAGATCAAGAAAACAATGTAGAAGACTCCTCAAAGATTAAGTCTAAAAAAGGGTTTTCCAGAGAGAAGTTGGTTGCTGGACCCAAACCTGTTCCAAAAGAAGAGAGTGTTCAAGAAGAGACGCAAGATGAGCAGAAGCCACTGATAGATACATCGGATGATGACTCCGATGACTCCGAATTCGAGAAAACATTCCGTGAGCAAGAAGAAAAAAACAACGAGGAATTGGAGGATCTGAAAAAGAAAAAAATATTGAAATGATGAAAAATAATTTGGGTGTACATATTTTGTAGACTGTGAACAACTTTTCTCTTTTTTTTTTGAGAAGCAGTAATAATATTTTTCTGTTCAATATATATCATTGTTTAAAATTGTGCTTCCACTTCAAACATTAGAATGCTTTTTCTCGACCGGACAATGCTCAATCATCTATTTATTCCTCAGTGTAAACCGCTTCCCAAAAATGCTCCGCTTATCAAAATGACTTCTCACCGCCTCCTAGTCTTTGAAGCAACTCATTTCGTGTTCATCATTCTATTCAAAGGTAATTTCCGAAGCTTCAATGTGCTTTTATGTCCTTTTCCGTTTCTTTTGTCGTCGGAACAGGTCCGAAACTCACCAACGGTTAGTTGAGGCTTTCAGCAGTTTATGAAAATAACTAATTTTAGATTGACAGATGAAACGACCACAATGGAAGTTGAAGCTCAGAGACAAACTTCTGTAACCAGCGAAGTAGATGAAGTA
Organism: Caenorhabditis tropicalis; assembly: GCA_016735795.1. NCBI lineage: Eukaryota > Metazoa > Nematoda > Chromadorea > Rhabditida > Rhabditidae > Caenorhabditis > Caenorhabditis tropicalis. Next base: position 2,566,542 of record CM028618.1, read on the forward strand.
TTCGTCCCAATGTTGGAGTCACTTGTTGCAGGTGTGTAGGTCATTTTATGGAAACACAATTCTCCTATCATTGCAGGCAGAAGATCGCATATCGAATCTCAGAATCAGAATGCACGTCAATTTGATCGCAACATCGACGCCATGATTGAAAACCAAAACTTAGGTCTAGAGATTCGGAATCAGAAACGGCCAATCAGAGAATCCCAGCGTCTACAGGAAACTAACCAATCAATGTAATACTCATCGAAGTTAGAAGCTTTGAAACATATGATTTTGCAGAAACAACTCTCATACTTCCCCAATAAGAATTCCGAGTGTTCAGGAAGGGGCCCAAGATGACCAGATGCCACTGATAGATTCAGAAGATGATCAATTCGACGACTTCGAGGAGCAACTCCGCCAACAAGAAGAAAGACACAGACAAGAATTGGAAGCTCGGAGGAACAGAAGAAGTTCGAGACAATAAAAATAATTTGTTTGTATCGTCCAAGTTTTAGCCACATTTTCAATACCTCAGAATGTTTAAAAACAGGAATAACTGTTTTTTTTTCAATCTTGCTACTTTGTATTTTTGTTCAACAAATAATATAATTCAATAATTACAGCTTCAAAAATCTCTACATAAGATTCAAACGTTTTCTGTTTCTTCCTCATTCTTATTTAGAAAAACTCTTTAATTACACGCCGTTATCAGTCTTGTTTACCGTCTTTTCGCAAGAAACTGACCAGTCGTTTCGTTTTATCAACTTTGCTGTTATTCGAAACCTTTTCGGTGCTCTATTCGTGAAATTCTGACAATCGCTCTATTTGTAAGATTCTAACAATCAGTGATTATCATTATCCCCTCTAAGCCCTTAATGAGTTTCTAGAAGGCAAAAGTCATTTCCATTTGTTTCTCTATCTCTCTTCTCATTCTCCTATCCGACAACATTTAGACATAGCAATATCATCAAAAACCAAATCATTTTGTCCTAATCTTAATTTTTCACAGCTGAGGTTCAAAACGCTTTTTCTAACAGAAATGACATCTTTACATATTTCAAATGACATGATTGAACACTTCAAAACTTGCGCAAAAGCGGTATTTGAAAGCAATTAACAATAAACTTGAAAAAAATAATTTTCAGAAAAACTTCCGGATCTTCTACGATGACCATATCGATTTTATTTTCAACTTATCAAGTTCATTGAAAATGATCTCAATTGATGAGGTGAGTTTGGATTGAAACCCCTGAATTTGAATAAAAATTTCAGACTCCACACTCTTTTATTGTTAAGCATCTCCGAGATTTTTTTCTTTATTTGGGACATGTAGATGTTAATCACAAAGGTTCATATGTTAGAGGAAGCTACGGTCTAGAAAAAAGTCCAGGTCTTGAGATTTGTGCTGATATCAAGAATACGGTTATTACTGAAGTAAGTTCTCAACGAAAATAAGTGTATTTAAAAAATTTTCAGAACTGGAGTTCTTTTTTTGAAAAATATCAAAACATTGCTGATTCTATTATTGATGCTGCCAGGAATCAAAATATCGTTGATTTATGCATTGAATTGGGAGATGATTGTTATCCGAATGTGAGTGAGATCTCTTCGTTTTTATAAAACAGCAAGAATTACAGTTTTCATCTAGAGAAAGAGCTAGAAAAGGCTCTGAATCCACACAAAAATGGATTGAACTATCAGATAATGATGACCGTCATCGAAAACAACCTTATTACTCTCAAAAAAAGTATAAGGTGTACAAATCGGTACCCCAGCGTGCTTTTTATTCAGATACCTGCTCACGATGTACTAACAAACGTACAATGATTGGGCAAGTTATTGAATTTCTATTCGTTTCTGAGTTGTAGTTTTTCAAAACAGAACCACTACTTTATTTTCCCCGATTCTCTTAGAAACTTTGTGAACTATTTACAAAATACTTTTTCAGACCATTCTCTTGGACAGGGCTTCCTTCTTATTCAAATTCCACGCCAACGTCCACCACACAAACAGGTGATAGAAGTATTCTCTCACCGGATTCTACTCCAAGCGATGAGAATTCTTCTTCTGAATCAGGCTCATATGATATTACAACGCCGTATTCTGATGTCTCAGTATTCGAATTTGACAGAACAGTTTTTGATAGCAATCAGCTCTTCAACCTATTGAGAAAACCATTTGCTGATAACAGTTTAACAGAAAGTAACAATACCCAAGACACGTCTCCAATTGAAGATTATTCAATGACGGAGGTGCAAGTCTCAGATGACTTTTTGAGAGATCAAGTCGATGAATCTCCCTCTGACAACAATGAGGAGTCTTGTTCCGAACAAATCAGTGGAGAGAGCGTAACAGATTCTACACCTATGAGCTCTTCTTTTGAATCTGGCTCATCTACACATCCAAATTCTGATGTCTCAACAAACAAGAATGAAACAACAGTCGATGAAAGTAACAAAAAATCAAACGTTCAGCTTCTCAGTCTCAACAATCAGCTCAATCAGCTCCTTATCCTATTGAAAAAAAGAGCGCAGTCACATTTTGAGGATCTTCACGACACGGACACTGAAAAGAAAACTTCTGATGTCAATATTCATGAATCGACTCACACGGAAACGCAATTCAGTAGCTGTGATATTGTACAGCGGGATACTTCAAATCTTCCAATTTCGGTCCATGAAGAACATAGAAATGATGAGAACAGTAGACCAAATGAAAGCGAAATGCCATCTAATATTAATGTTTTGACCTCCAGCAGACGAAACTCGCAAGCTTTTTCAATTAGCGAATCAGAGGAAGGATTCGGTCCCATTTTGGAATCACTTGTTGCAGGTAGGTCACTCAATGAGAGCACTATTTTTATTTTAGTTCAGATAGAGCATCGTATATGGAGTCTCAGAATCAAAATGCACTTCGTGTTGATCATAACGTCGACGCCATGATAGAGACATTTCAGAATATGTTAGGGCTATCGGAAACAGTTGTACAGAATCAGGAACGGCTAATCAAAGAAGTCAGGGAACTTGAGGAGATTAACGGAGAAATGTATTAAGATTCACGAAAACAAAACAAAAAATATGTTTTTACAGAGAAAATTTGTCTGCAGAACCTAAGTTTGAAGCTACTCCATCAACTGAGCTGAATGTTCCGGAAGTGACACAAGAACAGCAGGCGTCAGATTCAGAAGATGATAACTTTGATGACCCGGAATTTGAAGAAAAACTTCGAGAACAAGAAGAAAGACATAAACAGGAATGGGAGGCTCTGATGAAAAAACGAAAGTCGAAACGATAAAATAATTGTACTGTATCAGATTTTTAAGTAGTTTATCAAAATGAAACGTATAACAAAAAAAAGAAAACAGTTTTTTTTTTCAAAAAGCATCACGATAGTTACAGTAATCACCAGCTTCTCTTTATTCTACACGTTCAATCAACAAAGTCCATTGAGATCATTTTTCGAAAAGGTTTACTGTATTATCTTCCTTTGTAATTACTTCAGCTCTTAAATTGAACTTTTCCTGCCATACTAGAATTCCTCATAATTATATGTTTATCACAAAATTGCCTGTTTCTTCCTCATTCTTATTCCTACCAGTTCTATCTTTCTCTCCCTACAATTCGAACCGTTATCATTCTTGTTTACCTTTTTTTGCGAAAAAGTGACCTGTCGTATCAATTTTCTTTTTTGTTGATGGTTTTTATTTCTGAACATTTTTACTAATTACATGAATTTATTTCGTTTTTTGATTATCAAGATCCACTAAATGTTTAGTTCATTTGGTCAGTTTCGAAATGGCGAAAATCATTCTTTTTTCTCTGTTTCTCTTCTCTACATACTGTTTCATCGGCAACATTTAAACATAGCAATTCTCAAAAATGGAATCAATTCTTCCTAACATTAAAATTGTTCCTCTCAAACAGGGAAACTTATAATTTCTAATAATAAAAAAGTTTTTGAATAATTATGGGATGACCAGAGTTTGTTAAAAGTGTTCCCATGTACATATTTCATTTTTATTTTGAAATAATTCAGTGGTCGTTACGGTAATTATAATATCAGTCAATAAAATTCAGATGCTAATCTGCAAATTAATTCTAATCTGCCCGTTGATTCTGTTTTCCACTATTTTAAATAGCCCTGCTTTCCTAGAATTATCTTATGATTTTTTACAGTAATGAAGTCAATCCAAATATCAAATGAAATGATAAGATGCTTTCACATCTGCGCGGAAGAGGTATTTGACAGCAATTTTCAGAAAACTTGAATTGAATTTTCAGAGAAGTTTCCAAAACTTTCACGATTGTTACACATTCCTCGTTTCCAATTTGACAGAGTTTTTATCGAGAGTATCCATCAATAATGTGAGTTAGAATTGAGAGAAAGCACGGAGTACATATACAATTTTTAGACTCCTCACTCATTCATTGTTAAGAATTTTGGGACATTATTTTGTTTATTGCGAAAGTTCAATGTTTATTACCCAAATTTGCTCATTAGTGGAATCTATGGTTTAGACGAAGGTCCAGGTAAAGAGATTTGTGCTGATATTAAAAACGCAATTACTAATAGAGTGAGTTTCAAGATTAAAACCATTGTACTCAGAAGTTTTCCAGAACTGGAATCATTTTTTCGAAAAATACCAATGTGTTGCCGATTATATTATTGACGCTGCTAGAAACCAAAAAATCGTCAGTATATGCATTGAATTGGGAGATAAATGCTATCCAAACGTAAGTGAGATCTCTTGGTTCATACAATACAACTAACTTTACAGTTTTCGTCTAGAGAAAAAGCTCTAGAGAACTTTGATCCCACATTGAAATGGGTCAAACCACCAGAGACTGATAACCGTAACCGAGGAAAACATGAATACTCTAAAAACAGTAATGAAATGTTGAAAACGATACCGCAACCCTATCGTTCAAATGACTGCTCACGTTGTTCTCACAAGCAGACAAGCTTTGCGTGAGTTAGAGTTTCCAATCTGTTTTTGATTTGTAGTGAAAACATGACTAGAAAAATACTTCTGCCATTCCATTACCGGAAATTCTAATTACGACATTTTTTCATCGAAATTTTGGTGGAGTTTCGAGAGTGTAAGCCGCCCTTTTTAATGAAATATACTTTCAGACCACTCCCGCTTTCTCAATTTAATTCAAATCATACGCCAACATCCACCACACGAAATGATGATAGTAATACGGTCCCATCAAGGTGAGAAAAAGTTGAGATCATGTTGATCCTAATCTCGATTTAAATAATGAAAAAGCAGACAATAGAACAGGAAAAGGGAAATGAATATCAATTGAAATCTTCTTGATCAAAAATAATTTAATATAGTTTGTTATTAAGTTTTTTTGTGAAACAATCGAGATTAGAGAAGAGGAAACAAAATATTACTTATATTCCAAATACTTACGGCTTTCAGTAAGTTAGCAAGTAACTTTTCAACTTGAGAATTATTTCAGGCAACAAGAACCCACACCGAACCACACGTTTCCTTCTACAAATTATGTTCCATATAACAACACTTCACCAAATGCGGGTGCCACGATGAAAAGAAGTGAGGGAACAGATGAGAATAATCATCACTTTAACCCAGGGTTCGCCACAATCAGGGGCCCGTCTGGATTAGATAAAAACATGAGACACCAAAAAGAAAAATTTCAAGATTCGTATGATCAGCAAAACAGGAGTCTACCGACACCACATCAATTTAATTCTGTTTCTCAAACCATGGTTTCTGGAGATCATCAAAGTTTTTCCTGGCAAAACCAAAGCCCGCAAACTCTGAATGATAATGGTTATGATTTAGTTCAGAGCAAAAAGGAATACAACAGCCACCAAAGTGCTTTTGAATCTCTTAAAGAGCGTTCACGTTTTGAGAATCGTCACGATGGAAGAATGGAAAGGAAAATTCCTCAAAACGCAAGTAATTACAACTTAATTCACACCGAAAGGGTGTGCGCAAGTCATCCATCTGCGTTCGATTATCATAATACTGTTAACTCCTCGCAACCAAATTTCGATCGCTCTAATGTTTCAACTGTGGCTTCTGGGGGTCATTCAATTATATACAATCATCATGATGGAAGCACTGATATGAGAACTCCGTATGATCATAGTTATGACCTTATTTCCCATAAAAAGCAATCCAGCCGAAATGATTGTGATATTGCACAGTCTGATCACCGAAACTCACCTAGTTCAATTCAAGAAGAATATCAAAGTGGAGTAAGCATACAACAGAACGATGAAAGTTTTTGTCCTATTAAAAACGGAATTCCGTTCAAATTTAGTCAAAATCAGTATGATTCTGTCAATCCTGCTACCCCGATACAAGATCGTTCGTGTTGTCCAACATTGGTTCCTGGTGAAAGTTCGACGCCGTTTTCTGCTCTTAGTTCGCCAGTAAATAGGGAAACCCGAAACACGTCTCATATGGATGACTCGCATTCGAGTTTTGGTCGCTTCAACGATACTTATGAGGAGCAGTCACGTGTTAAGAATCATTACGATGAGCACACTGAAACTCCTTATGTCAAGAATCATGGCACAACTTGTGGAACCGAAATGCCATCTAATATTCACCGCAATAAGTATGAGTCTCATAGGTATCTTACGCCGACGCAAGAAGAGATGAATCGTTCTGATGAAAAGACAGTAGATAGTCCACGACCCGACACGCTCAAGAGTCTGGGAACACCACTACCAGAAACACATCAGTATTCGAATGATCAAAAAGATATGACTCTATCAACCTCCCATCATGATTATTCCGCTTCTTCATCCTTGGTTACTAGAGAAGATCTAAGTATGGAAAATGAACTAGGAGAGATGGATCATTCCAGCTCTCCAAGTTTTGTTCATGAAGAATACCCATCATCGTTGGCTGCCCCAAAAAGTGAAAAGACCCAAGAAACGTCTCTCATTGATGATTTTTCACTGTGCCACGAGACAGAAGACACTTTGAAAAGGTGCAATCAATTTCATTTTCCATTAACTTCTATAATTTAGATCGGATTCATTTGAGAAGTTGGAAATGCCAAATGGTACTTTGAAGAATCCAGCAGAGGAATTTCAGTTGGAAGATTGGGAATCTCGACAGAGGAAAATTGACGAAGAGTAAGTGAGCTCTACAGTGAACTAATAATGTTAAGTTCAGGACGGCACTTGTTGAAAGTATCTTTAATCTTGATGATCTCAAAAGAACCGCAGTGGAGAAACAGGAATCATGTAAGGTTCTGTACTTCATATTTGCATCTATTAAAACGTTTCAGTCGATGGAACGGATGACCCTGAATTTTTTAATTTCAAGGCAGATATGTCTGTTGTAAATCATCAGACTGCCGTAAGTTTTATTCATGGATTTCGACATTCTCAAAATTATTTCTACTTTTACAGGAGTTTTTGGATAAAGAAAACCAAAGAATTCAAGAACTTCGAGATCACGAGTATGATACGCTTCGTCCTCATTCTCCAGCGCCAGAAGAAGTGGACAATGATTCGTTTAATGCAGAATTCCAAGAAATTTTAGAAAAACAAAGAGAAGAATTGCGTCAGAAAAGAGAGGAACGGAAGAGAAAACAGGAGGAGTTGGAAGAAGAACTTCGGCAACTTAGAAAAGAGTCTAGAGAGAGGTTCAAGATGTTCATGAGGTGTATTATCATGAAACAAAGGTTTGATGAGCAAGAGAATCAATGGAAGGAATGGATTCGGGATTGCAGGTAAGAACCCTTATAACTGAATATTTGAAAAAGAACTTGATTTCAGTAAGAACATTTCTACTCTCCGCAAATACTATTCGGTTTTCGAAGAAGATTTTCAGTTTTTGAGTCGTAAATCAAAGATATTGGATGGTGAAGACCTCCAAGACTTTGAGGTTGGTCACTTCTTCTTCTAAAACAAAAAATAAATGCTGTTTACAGAATGAGAAGACTAGATTCTCTAGATATGTGATGAAGGCGTTTTCCGCTCTGCAAGACGATTTCAATACTCTGAAAGACATCGAACAGTACTATTCAGATGCTGTTTTTTTGAAAGTTCTTCAGGTAATATTGATCCTTTCAATCTGAGAAACCAAGTTCGTTCCAGAAGTGTTTGGCCGATGTGGGAAGCCTTCTATTAGTGATATATGAGACAACTGAGAAGCTTATTCCATTAACATTTGGTACATTGGAGGAGAAAATGACGAAATTGAGAGTGGATTCGATTTATTCGACGGAGAAGCTGAGAGATATTTGTAAAAGTCCAAATGATGAATACTCAGATGTCGAATTCCCTAAGCTACCGTCTACATATAACATTCAAGAAGTTGATTAAACTGTACATTTTGAATGAATATTGTTTATAGTTGTTCGTGAATACTCTTAATTTTCTAAATATGTTTTCAACATATTCTTTATCTCACTTGCTCAATCTTCCATTCTTATTAAAAAGACGTTACAGAATGAGCCAGAATGTAGAAGGAACATGTGAAATGGATGAAATGGTAAGCTTTTTCATTTCATTATCATTCTAAATAGATTATTTCTTCTTTATTTCTTATTTCAGCAAAAAATGGCATACTTAGCTACCAAAATCACTTGTATCATGATAAATCAAACAAAGAAAAATGTTGGAGGGGCTAAAATGAGAGCTGCTGATTTGGCGAAATTCAAAAAAGAGGTAATTTTCATGTTAAAACAATTTTAAAACAATTATTTCTTAAGGAATGGCAAAAGTTCTATTGCAAGCATTATGAATTTTATAAACTCATTTGCTCTGACATTCTGGAAACTGATTTTGTATTGGTTAGCAAAAAAGAAGGGAAAATCGTAAGTTTTTTTTAGCTGTGTGGTTTTAAATTCAGAATTTTACAGAGCGGTGAACTTCTGAATGCATTTAAGAAAATTACACTGGCAAAGGCGGAGACGGAAGAAGCGGAAAAGAAGGAGACAGAGGAAGTGGCAAAGGCAGAAGAAATTAGTGATCAGAATGTGGGAGATGACTGGGAAAAGGTTGATGGAAATGAAGGCCAAGAAATAGCTCACAGTGAAGAAGAAAATAAATCAGATGACCTAGCCCCAGAGAAATTATCAGATGAAGATGATGCGTTGAGCAGAGATTTTTCAGAAATACTCAATTCTCTCAAAAAACCAGAAAGTGTCGTTGAAGTTGAGCAAATGGAAAGTCTGAACGATTATATTGAGCAATACGGGAAAGAGCTCACTGACGCATGTTTGAGTCTAACAGTAAGAATAACACTGAATCTAGAGTACAATTTGATTTCAGAATCATAAAGTAGAAGTTTTGGAAGAGCCAATAAGGAGAGAAGCTGTTATCGAAGAGGAGAGTTTGGAGCCTGATCTGGAATTCCTAAGACAATTAGAGGAGCAAAGACTTGCCCATCAAAAAGAGCTTTTAGAAGCAAAACAGCGAAGAGCTGAGAAAAATGTGATCACTTGGAGTGAAAGTTTTAGTGTATTGGTATTACTTTCAGAAAGAGTTTGAAGAAGAGCTGAATGGAATCCGGGAAAAACAAAAACAGTGTACCTTTAACTGTATCATTTCGAAGCAGAGATTTGAAGAGAAGAAACAGGTGGTGGCAGATTGGATTGAAAATTGTTACAAGAAACCAATTGTATATCTTTTCAAACACTTTTTCAACTTTGAGAGTGAATCAAAGACATTGGATGGGGAAGACCTCCAAGACTTTGAGGTTGGCCAATTTTTTTCTATACTTAATGAGTATGTTTTACAGAATGAGAAGACTAGATTCTCTAGATATGTGATGAAGGCGTTTTTGGCTCTGCAAGACAATTTCAATACTCTGAAAGACATTGAACAGCACTATGCAGATGCTGTTTTCTTGAAAGTTCTTCAGGTAATATTGGTCCCTTGAATCAGAAAAACTGGGATCTTTCAGAAGTGTTTGGCCGATGTTGGTTGTCTTTTATTGGTGATATATGAGACAACAGAGAACCTTGGGCCATCCACATTTGGAACATTGGAGGAGAAAATGATGAAATTGAGAGTGGATTCGATTTATTCAACGGAGAAGCTGAGAGATATTTGTAAAGATAAAAATTATGAATACTCAGATGTCGAGTTCCCAGAGCCACCGTCCAGATACGACATTCAAGAAGTTGATTAAAACTGTACATTTTGAATAAATATTTTATAGCTTCCGTAAATTCTCTTGATTTTCTGAATGTGTTTTCAACGTATTCTCTATCTCGGTTTCTTTTTATCTAATGTTTTCATGGAAAAAGACCTTTCAGAATGAGCCAGAATGCAGGAACATGTGAAATGGATGAGATGGTAACCAATTTCATTTCATTATTGTTCTAAATAGATTATTTCAGCAAAAGTTGGCATTCTTAGCCACCAAAATCACTTGCATCATGATAAATCAAACGAACAAGAATATTGGAGGAGTCAAAATGAGAGCTGCCGATTTGTCAAACTTCAAAAAAGAGGTTTTTTGAAAGTTGAAACAATCTGAAAAAAAACCAATTTTAGGACTGGCAAGAGTTCTATCGTAAGCATTATGAAGTTTATAAACTCATCTGCTCTGATATTCTGGAAACTGATTTCGTATTGGTTAACAAAAAAGAAGGGAAAATTGTGAGTTTTTTTAGTTGTGGGGTTTTGAATTCAGAATTTTATAGAGCGGTGAACTTCTGAATGCTTTCAAAAAAATTACACTGGCAAAGGCGGAGGCAGAAGAATTGGATGTTCAGATTGTCAAGAATGAATGGGAACTAATTGATAAAAATGGGGAACATGAGATAGCTCCTAGTGAAGAAGAAAATAAATCAGATATCCTGGAACCAGAGAGATTATCGGATGAAGATGATGCTCTGAGCAGGGATTTCTCCGAAATACTCAATTCTCTCAAAAAACCCGAGCAAGTCGGTGAAACTGAGCAAATAGAAAGTCTGAACGAATATATTGAGCAATACGGGAAAGAGCTCACTGACGCTTGTTTGAGTCTAACAGTAAGAATCATAATAAAACATGAATACAATTTTACAAACTTCAGAATCATAAAGTGGAAGTTCTGGAAGAACCAACAAGAAGAGAAGCGGTTCTCGAAGACGAGAGTCTGGAGCCTGATCCGGAATTCCTAAGACAATTGGAGGAGCAAAGACTTGCTCATCAAAAAGAGCTTCTAGAAGCAAAACAGCGAAGAGCTGAGAAAAATGTGATCACTTCAAGTGAATGTTCTAGTTTATTGATGTTGGTTTCAGAAAGAGTTCGAAGAAGAGCTGAAAGAAATTCGGGAGAAGCAAAAAGAGTGTACCTTGGTTTTGTTAAACTGTATCATTTTGAAGCAGCGATTTGAAGAGAAGAAACAGGATGTGGCTGATTGGATAGAGAACTGTTACAAGAAACCAGTTGTTTATCTTTTCAAACACTTTTCGAATTTTGAGACTTATGTAAGCTTCAAAAGGGGTCCTGATCACAAAAGCTTCTGATTCAGGCCTATGATTCCAAATTTTTTGAAGACGTATCGGATGATTCAACTCAAGAAGTTCTCTATCTTCACAAAAATTTGTTAATTTTATTGGACACTCTTCGAAATTCGTTTGATCAACTACAAAAATTGGTTGAAATGAACAATGATGCAACGTTTCTCAAAGTTTTGCAAGTAAAGGTATTTTTAAACATTTTTTTTAATTCAAATTTTCAGAGAAGCATTTGTGACCGGGTTAAGGTTCTCAATCATATTCTGGATGTCTTAGAAGAAAATGAATACGGTTTGGAATGGTACACGAGGCTGACAGAGTGTTTTGGCAATTTGAACGTTGCGATGATACCGACAACGGAAACACTTCAGAGATTATGTTCAGGAGCAATGAGAAATGAAGATATTGAGTTTCCTGTTAGAGAAGTGAAGAGCACACTAATTATAAACGAAGTGGATGATTCCTCTGAAGTGAAAGGCCACAGGAAGAAAAGAAAACAAGTGAAAGGCCACAAGAAGAGCGCGTTCAGAAACAAAAGAGGAAAAGAAACTGTAAGACTGACTTGGTAGGACTAATGAAAAAAACCGAGAAAGCATCTCCGTTTCAGGTGATTCAATCATCGATAAAGTTCAGACGGACAAGTCGGTCAAACAGTCGGACCCGCATTTAACAGTAGCATTTCTACTCTAACATTATCGGGAGCAATTCTCTGAAATCTTTTGTAAATAAAAAATAAACAACTTATTTTTTCGAAACGATCTATTATAAAAAAATATAAAAGTGATGCAAAAACAGAATATTTTTATGATCCCGTCCACAAAACCGGAAAACCTTGGAGGATTGAAAAAGAAATTGCGTTGGAATGTAAAAGAACATGAACATATACTTTTGAGATACTAAAATGAAATGGTTAATGCATAATGAAATTCCAAACCCATTTTCGGAGACTCTCTCCGGCTCCACTGAAATTGCTGATTTAAATTGGTGGCGATTACGCGATCATGACAGAACCTCGCGAGATGGGTTGATGGTCCTAGGAGAAGAAAAAATCTTTAATTTGAAGATTTTGTTATTTATATATTATAGTATTGAGCCACGTTGATCCTTGTGAAAGGCCTTCAACGTTGGCTCTCACTTTTCCTGTTCTCTCTTGCCTAATTTAAAAATCTTGGTAGAACTATTACTAGATCCCTTTCAGTTCAAAACGAACATGTCGTGAAAAGCTGTCTTTCTGTCGCTTTATAAGCTTCCTCACTCTTCCTCATCGTTAGTTGGCGTAAACAACGCTTATCTAACGTTTGCCCGGTTAGAACTAGCAATTACATACCTCATCAGTTTTCTTTGTCACCTTTAGTTCAACAAATATTTTTAATTCCTTCTTTCACATCGGATTACTGTATCAAAACATGGAGAAGCTGATTTTGACCGAAGAGATTATCAATTGCTTCAAGAAATGCATTCAATACGTAAGTTGAACTTTATGAATTGTCACAATATTTTATTTCAGCGCGATTTTCGCAATTTTTTTCAAAATCATAGAGATTTCATCGAGAGATTAACAAACAGTCTGAAGAAGATTGTTTTCGAAAAAGTGAGTTTTCATTCCAAATTCTTTTTTATTTTCTAGTTTCAGAATGACTTCTGTCGAATCATATGTGAAAATTCTCAGCTTTATTTTGATTATTTGGAAAATTGGGACAAAACAATGTGGAATGATCGTTTTCAAAAAGTGGCTCCAGAAATTCATGAAGATTTGAGAAACGCAATGCTCGATCAAGATTTTAACTCATTCTACTCGAAGTACAGATTTTATGCGGATTATATTATAGAAAGAGCTAGAAGACAGGGAATAATGGATTTTCAAATTGAAATAGGATCGAATGTTTATGAGAGTGCAAGTATTAGCCATTTGACTGATTTAAAATGGCACTTTTCAGTTTGCGTTCAGAGATTTCGCTGCAAATATTGAAATTCAAAACACGGAAACTATTATCGAGAAGATTCTCAAAAAGAAAATGATTGGTTACTGCAAAATTGAAAAGCTGGAATGTTTGGAAAAGAAATTTGAAGCAGGGATCAGTAGTTTGAAAATTGATGTCGATAGAAAACTTAATTCTTTGAAAAACGATCAAGAGGAACGAAATGTAAGTCATTTTAGACAATAAATTCACTTAACCTTTGAGATTACAGAGAGAGTTGAAAACGAAAATACTAGAAATAGAAGCACGGGTAATTTCAACTCTTGATGAGAAATTTCTGGAACGAAGGCAGTTATTCGATCAAAAACTGGAATTTGAAAGAGAATATTTCAATCAAGAGATAAAGAAGATGGAATTAACACAGAACGAAGTTTTGGAGGAAGTGAAAAGAATTTTCCAGGAACTAAAATCAGAATCGGAAAGCAATCAGGAAAAGATAATGGATTCAAAGGAACAGTTTGAGAATGAACTGGGAAAAAATTATTCTAGAATATCGCTCCTAATCGGAAATCAAATAGAAAAACTGAATGAGAAGATAGAAGAAATGAAAGAAGATTCATTGAAACAAGAGAAAGAAATCAAAAAGATAATGTTAGAAGTGGAAATGTAAGAACATTTTAAACATCTCTCTCTAATATAAATTTATTTTTTTGCAGTCTGAAAATGGAGATGTCGTCAGATTCAGAAGACGATGAGGAGTCTATCGTGCAAGAAGCAAGGCTGAAAATAGGAGAACTATTTGATTCATTCCAAAAGGAAATTGGTCGTAGGATCAACACTAACCATGAACCTGATCAATCCTTAGCTTCGTTTGATGAAGAAATCGAAAAAGAGTTCTCAGCAGTTCGTGAAGAGGTTGAACAATTAATGAGTGACATCAGCTATCGTTCCGAGGAATTTAACGCAGAAAATATTGCTGAATCGACAGAAAGTGACAGCCCATCGAATCCAGTGAACGACGACGACGAGATCGAAGAGATGAATAGAAAACTTCAAGAAGAACTTGACGAACAAAACAGAGTTCAAGGACAGAAGTTGCAGGCGGCCCGGCAGAGGAGAGCTGAGATGAATGTTTGTGGATACTTAGAATTCTACTTTTCAGTAAATTATCTATTTTCAGAGAAAAGCAGCGGAAGATTTGAATGCAACTAGAAAACAAGCGAAAGAAAAAACGGGAGAAAATTGAAAACCTTTATTCTGTTTTTGATGGAAAATAAATTATTTAACTTTTGAAACTCTTAGATGAAAAACCAGAAGTTTTCTGTCTGTAAAATACATTGGCATCTTGTTCTTTCAAAATTTGAACTCATTGTTACAACTAGACAGCATCAGGTTGCTTGCTCATCCGATCGGCAATTTGCTACCCAATCTGGGAATATATATTTTTTTTTCATAATTCCAATTTGAGATCCGGGTGCTCTCGTTTTTTATTCAATTTTAACCTTGCCTTGCTAACCCAAACAACTTTCTTCCTCATTGTTAATTCTCTTTCTCTTATCTTAGTTAGAAACTGGGTTTCAAAATTCCCAGATAGCAAGTGGTCGCCCTTCTATTCTTTTCTTTCTTTTTTTATTTTTGTTTATAGTTCCTTCTCTTTTTTCTTTTTGTTATTCACAATATAAGTTATCTCCAAATAATCTCCACTATTGATTCAACTTCTGTAATCCAGACTTCAGTCGTAGAAATTCGTTCAATGGGTTCTACACACAGCAAAAAGATGTCGACAAGTCAACCCGAGTTCCGGCATGAAAACGTGAGTGAATTTCAATTTAAGCACAAAATGTTGCTCTTTCAGAATCCGCAAATACTCATGTGGATATTTATGAAAATTCTCCATCTTTTTGCCAAAACAATTAATGAATCTGGCAATGCTGCTCACCTTTATTCAATTATGAGAAATAATAATGGAGTGAGAAAGCGAAATTCCTAATTGATTGAACCAATTATTTTCAGAGTTTTGACAATTTCTTCATCTCGTTCTTGCCATATTATGGGAAGTTTTTCGATGAACTGGCCAAATTAGATGAGTTGAAAATAAAAACGAGCCAAGTTCTAGAAGGAGAGATGGGGAAAAAATATGTTGTGAATATTGAGCTGAATCATCTCACCAGAATGGTTTGTTTTCCATTCATACTTGAAACACAACAGTAGGATTTTCAGCAAGCTTCTTCAGCTGGAACAATCTTGAAAGACAATTCTGAAGACGAATATCTCATTGATGTCGCCAAAATTTTACCTCCGAAAACTTATTTTGAAAGTAGTTTCGGTAAAGCTGAATCACACTCCGAAGAGAATTCTGAACTTGAAAATATGGATGACATATCAGACACTTCGCTTTTCGTTATTTCCGACAAACCATCTGAATCACTTGAAGATTTGGATTCGATGGGTGCTGATGGCATTGCAGAATTAGAAGCGAAAGCCATAGATCCAGATACTGAGTCTGAAAGTATCGTTAAACGAAAAAAAGAGACTTCTCGATATTATGAAAGCTGTCTCCGAAATTCGGAACCATTCATTATTTCAAATGTCGAGAAAATTGACCTCCAAAACGAAGACCTCGATTTTTTTTCGTTAGAAAAAGAATTGGCGAAACCGCTAGAAGACTTTATGGTAAGTTTTCCCTTCTATGAAAAATCGTGTTAAATTATTTCAGCAACATCATGACGTGATTAAGACAGAACTGGAATCTTTAGCGTCGGCACAACAATATTCCGCAGCCAATGAACCAAATGAAGAAGAGGACTATGATTCAGACGGAGAAAATAGAGGAGACTTTACTGAAAAATTAGAAAACCGAACACGAAAACATCGAGAAGATCTCGACAAACTTCAAAAGGAAAAGGAAGAGAAGATTGTAATCATTCTGAAATTTACTAATCTTTAATTATAAGTCTTTCAGAAACAACAGCAAGATGAATTAAATGAAATCAGAAATCAACAAAAAGAACCTTTTGCTGTATTATTTCATTGTATCAAGCTGAAAAAACGGTTTGAAGAGATGGAAAATGAGTGGTTGGATTGGATTGAGAGAGGTTACAGAAAACCTGTGATCAGGGTTATCAACAAGTTTTATAACTTTTTGGATGAGGTTAGATTTAGACTGATATTCCTAATTAACTGTTTTTTCAGACCCGAAGTGTCAAGTTTGAGAGAATTTCTGAAGATTCACTTGATGATCTGAAATCTGAAACTCTCAGTCTTCATCGTGAAGTTTTTTTACTGTTTGATATCTTGGAGAATATCTTCCTTAGTTTGGAAAACGTTGTATCAAGTTGCGAAGATGCTATGTTTCCTCGTGTTCTTCAAGTAAGTTACATTCGATGTCTGCTTTGAAAGCAATTTTTTGCTCAGAACTCTGTTTGCGTCATAGCTTCCAAACTACTAGATGTTCTAGAAACAATAGAAGAAATGGATTATTCGACTGAATGGATCCAAAGATTGGAAGACGCGATGTTAAAGATTAAACCATATGATGTTCCGACTGTGACAAGCCTCCGGGAAACTTGCAAGACTGCTAGTATGGACAACTATGAGTTACTAACTTTTCCGCAGCGACAGAGTTCAATACCTATAATAATTGAGGTTGATATAGATGATACATCAAATCTAAATGTGGAAGAAGCACAAGAACCGACGGAAGAAAAAGTAGCCAAAATTGATCTTGAAAGTATTGATGCCAAGTGTCAAAGGCTAAAATCAGAAATGGAGAGGTAAGTATCATAATAATCAAAGGTCAGGTTTTCAGTTTCAGAAAGGATTTCATGCCACCTTTGGAAGGTTCAAATGACAAAAACGGTTATGGCACACCGTCAGAGATTTACGAATGTACAGTAATCGAAGTTGATACAGACGAAACAACGAATTCAAGTGTGGAAGAAAGACAAGAATCGAATAAGAAAGATGCAGTCCAAGCTGATTACGATAGCCTTGAGGAAAAGTATCAAAGGCTAAAAGCAGTAATGGAGAGGTAAGTAGTATATAATAAATACCAAAAGCCTGTGATTGATAAGGTTTTCAGTTTCAAAAAGGACTTCATGCCACTTTTGGAAGCTTCACATGACAAAAAAGAATCTGGCACATCATCGTCCACTTTGAATAGAGGCAAGTTATGCATCAACATTTCTGGAGATACATCAAGTGATCCCTCCGAAAATACTCAAAAACGAGCTGCTCATATTACTACCGCAGTTGTTCACTCACAGAATGTTACTCAATCCACTTCCGGAAATATTTATTTGTAAGTTTCAATTTATTATTGAAGTGAATAAACATTTATTTTTCAGAACATCAGAACAAAATGAATCACGCCTAGATAGAGAGCTACCAACTAAACCCAAAGAACCAACAAAGTTGAGATGTTCCGCAAGAATAGCGGCACTTCAAGAACAAAAACATCGTGAAAACAATGTTATGTCTTCTGAATTACCTCAAATCCAATCAAACTTCGAAATCGAGCCAAAAAAAGTGATAGCTGATGAATCTGAATATTTCGACAGTGTTTTGAATGATTTAAAGAAACCTTCGAGGCAGAGTGACATACCGGGTTAGTTATTTCTTAACTAATATAGACCATCTCAAATCTTTATTATCTAGAATCAAAATCATTCGATGAAGACCAGAAGAACTTCGAAATTCAAATGGAAAATCTGACAAAAGAAGCAATTCAAAGTGCACACTTGTACTCTCCTGGAGCTGTTGATAACCTAAACGCTGAGCTCAAATCGAGCTCAGATGACATCGGCGTTTGTTCCGTTGAATTGAAAGCAGAGAGTAATTTGCACTCGACAGTGAATGAGAGCTCATCGGATCCAATTAACGAGGACCACGATATCGAAGAGATGAATAGAACATTTCAACAAAAACTTGACGAACAAAACAGAGTTCAAGAGCAGAAGTTGCAGGCAGCTCGGCAGAAGAGAGCTGAAATGAATGTTTGTGAATTGAATAAGCTCATTCGGTAAAATATATTTTTTCAGAGAAAAGCGGCAGAGGATTTGAAGACAGCTACAAAAATTGCAAGAGAGAAAAAAGAAGATGGTTAAAAAAATTTTTCTGTTTTTTTTTTCAAGTATGTAATATATTAGGTTGTTCGGAAAGTTCCCGTCATTTTTCATAGGTCAACTTTCAAGACATATTTCTCTGTTGAAATAGAAGCAATTCAGTTGTCGTTTTACCAATATGTTGGTCGGGTATTGTAGTAATAAAGTACCAAATAACATAGATTTCCCTTTCTTGGATGGTGAGAAATATCAAATATTGTGAACCCTATCATCTTCGAAAATGGACATGTTGTTTTGTTTTGACCTGATTTCAATCTAATATTCATCAGCGATAATTTTTCTTTTGTGGGTGTTAATAACCTTGAAAACCCTTTCAAACTATCAGTAATACTCGTCTCATTCAGCTCGGAATAGGTTACTTTTTGACAGATGTTTATGCTCGTTAGATTTGGCCGATAGGCTCAGACTCGGCCGGGCAACATGAAAGCGCTAAGAGGGATCCTTGAGGAATCTTTTGCATTCCATTACTGACAATCAAGACTGTCCTATAAGTAATAAATATTCGAATCAAAACGATTGGCAGAGTCGAAAAACCCAAAAGATTCAAACCACCCATTTTGGCTAATACGGGATTGAGTGATTGCCTGGACTAGTGTTCAAATCGTTGTCCCTTGTATCAAAATCATGGTTGGAAGAATCGGATAACTGCTTTTTTAAAGACTGGATATTATATGATACTTTTGAGCCAGGTTTCAAGTTTTCGATGAGAGTTTTCATCCAGAAATAGTAACTTTTCTGTAAATTTTTCAAAATTTTGAAACACAGGTCTGTCTGTGAGAATGAATGATAGGAATTCCTCTCTGACAGCATGGTTGTTTTGACTGATGTCTATACTAGTCAGACCAAAAAACTCAGACTCTGTACCTATCTCCATCTGGAGAAAATCAAAAGTTCACTAATCTCAAGACAAAAATATTTTCACTCACACTGGAAGAGCAAAACTTGAACTTTCTGAGGTAGATTACTTTATGCTTTTGTACTCATTTTACAGTCTCAACTTAGGCAACTGTGACTGACATGTTTTCGGTATGATTCAACAAAAATTCCGCAAAAAACATTCAACTCAATAAAGCATCCCAAAAGAGATGACTTCAGTTATCAACCTCTAGTTGAAAGAGTTCTGGAAGTAGGACCTCCACTAATCGTGGTACATTTTTGGACACTTGTGGGTCACAATAGGCATAATGCTCAATTTATCCAAATGTTCTTCGATTAGTACCACACAAAAATTTGGAACCTCAAAAAAAATGACGGGAACTTTCCGAACAACCTAATAAATAAATTTTTTGAATCTTGAAAAAACAAGAACATCACAATTCGTTCTTTTCAAAGATGTGCACTCTTCTTTGCACTGCTGGAAGCAAGACATTCAGAAATACACAGTTCCGCTTGCTTGACCGAGTGCTAATTAGTCATCGAAGCCGGAAAAGGTTTCATAATTTGAAAGTGATCTGTTCTGGTCCCCCATTCAACTTTCCATTTTCATTGCTAACCCAACAACACTCTTCCTCATTGTTAGTTCTCTTCTTTCTCTTATCAACAACACCAAAGTATTTCGAAATTATTTGGACGTAGCAATGCATTTGGTGTCCACTTTCCCTTCATTCCTCACTCTATTTTCTCGGTTTCTTTGTACCTTCCAGAAAAAATGGCTGTGTTTTTGGACTTGACCGAAGAAATGATAAAATGTTTCAATGATTGTTCCAGAACAGTAAGTTTCCTTCCCGGAATTGTCTTTAATTTAATTTTAGTTTTTGTTCCAGGGAAACTATCAGCCGTTTATGACAAACAATCACAAATTTCTGAGAGATTTCAGTGGAAATTTGAAAAAAGTGGAATTCAAAAATGTGAATCTTTTTTTTTTCTTCTTGGAAAATTATCCGAATTGCAGGATCATCTGTGTAATATGATATCAAGTGAATCAAAATTTTGCTTCGAATATATTTCGAAATGGAATCCACAGAAACCAGAAATAATCCCTGGAACATATAATTTGGACAAACATATTCCGGATTTTGTCAATGATTTGAAGCATGCTTTGACAATAAAAGTAACACATTCTTATTAGATTTTTATAAAGTTTAAGGTTTTATAGAATTGGGATCATTTCTATTGGAAGTATAGATCAGCTGCAGATTTCATGATTTTTGAAGCCATGAGACAGGGAATGATCGAGTTCGGAATTCACTATAAAGGAAATATTTATGAGTTTGTGAGTGTGTTTCTGTCTAACTTTCATTTATTTCTTTTTTCAGTTCGAATTGAGAGATTTGGTTGTGGAGAACAACGCAATGCCAGTTGCACCGCCCGTGACGGTAATTCTCAAAATATCAAAATAATCTACTGGAATTGTTCAGAACAAATGGCAAGACACAAAGAACTCAGGTGTTATGATAAACAAAATAGCTACAGAAGAACAAAGTAAGGCAGAAATGGAAAAGAGGTACAGCACCAAACTAATCTTGATAACTAATTAATTAACTTCAGTCCAAAATATGTTCTCACTATCAGCATTTCTGGAGTTAAATCAAGTAAACCTTCCGAAAATATTCGAAAACAAGTTCTTCCTGCTACTACTGTCGTTGTTAACTCACAAAATGGTGCAGAATCAATTACTGAAGGAATTTATTTGTAAGCCCCATATGTTAAACTAAAAAAATAATTTATTCTCAGAAAACCAAAACATAATGAACATTGCCTAGCTAGAGTAGATTCACCATTGAAAACGGAAGAGCCAACAGAATTGAGATGTTACGATGGAATAGAAAAACTTCAAAGACAAAATGAATGCGAAAACATTGTCAATTATTCGAGAATATCAAATCCTTCTGAATATGTTCAAAGACCTACTCACCATGAGTCTACCGACTTTGTTGATTCAGTGAAAAGCGAACAAGATTCAACTAGCGGAGGGATTTATTTGTAAGCTCCAATTTGACATTAAATTGAGAAGTCTACCAGTTTTAGAACGCCAGAACAGAGTAAACCAACAACGACTGAAGAACCAGTTCAATTGAGACGTTCTGAAAGAATAGCAGAAGTTCAAAAACAAAAATATCAAGAAAATAATTTCAAGTCTTTTGAGGTCCCTCAAGTTCAATCAGGTTATAGAATCGAGCCAAAAGAAGTAATACCTGATGGATCTGAGTATTTCGACAATGCTCTGAAAGAATTGAAGAACAATTCGAGGCCGAATGACTTATTGGGTGAGTCATCTTGTTAATTCACTATCTCATATATTGATTTTTCAGAATCAAAGTCTTTCGATGACGTTCAGAAGAACTTCGAAATTCAAATTGGGAACATGACAAGAGAAGCAATTCAAAATACACGAATTTATTCTCCTAGAGCTGTTGATAACCCAATTCTTGAGCACAGATACTGTCGAGACAGTCCACTACCTGATAATGGATCAATGAGGAACTTGACAAGCAGCAAAAGAAGCATGCCAAAGAACTCGATGAATTGCGAGAAGAACGGAGGAGAAAACAAAAGATATTTGAGGAAGAGTTGAACGAAATCAGAAGAGATTCCAAGCAAAGATTAGAAATTCTGATGAAATGCATTCTGATGAAACATCGATTTGAGGAGCAAGAGAATTACTGGAAAGATTGGATTCAAGGGTGCAAATAAGTTGAAGGAGTTGGTAGAATAGGAGAAGAAAGATATTTTTAGAAAAAATGTGACAAAACTCTCTACGAAATGCTACGACTTCATCGAAGACGTCAGATTGAACCGTGGAATTGTCGATGGTTTAGAAACTGGCTTTCTCGCTAGTCAGGTTATGATAGCTTATAACTCATTGCAATATGATTTTGAAAGTCTGAAGAAAATTGAGGAAAAGTGTCCGGATTCTTTGTTTGTACGAGTTCTGCAGGTAAAATCACTGAGCTCGAATCATTTTCTATTCTCTTTCTCTTTCAGAAATGCCTCGCTGACGTCGCAAAAACCATACTAGACATCTACAATGCTGTAGAAACGTTTCGATTGGATAAACCCAAAAATCTTGAAAATCTTCAAGAAGCTATTAATATTCTGAACCCGCATAAAATTTATTCTACGTCAGAGCTCCGTCGGATCTGCGAAAACGCTTCTCACAGCTATCAAAATGTCAGATTCCCTGTTATTGAATCGTTAACTAAAGTGTACGAGTACGATTGAAGACTCCGTTTGTTTGATGTGTATTATAAATATTGTATAAATGTATTCCTGGTTTTTAATAGTTGATGATGAACCGGCTTCGAATAAATATTTTATGTTTTTTGAATTTCTATAAGATTTGTGAACCGAAGAAGAAAACCTGTTCTCGAATCATTAGCACATTTATAATTTTATACGCTGTATTGTTATATAATACAGATTTCTTGTTAACAGGTTATAACAGAAAAATATTTTCATATCTGTGAAAACCTGATCTTTGTTTTTCCTTCTCCTCTTTCTCTCTCTCTCTCTTCTCTTCCTCATGGTCAAACAGCAAACAAATTTAAAGGTTAGCAATGGACACATTCTGTCTAACGTCTATTTCTCCACTCTCGCACATGTTATATGCTTTTTGCATTTGTTTCATCTGATCTGATTGAGCATGGGCACTCAAGAAAATGAAACTGAAGGAGTAAGTTTGAAGACATTAAGAATCATTTGATATGTTTCGCTCAGGATTCGGCCAAAGTGGACAAGTCTTCGCAAGAGCCTCAAGGATTCATTCAATGTTTATTGGTAGAAATTCGAAAACTTGTCAGATGGATAAAGTTCTATAAAACTTTCATGAGACCATTACTCAACTATATTGTTCATTATATTCGAGTGAGTCTTTTTTTGAAGTATGTAATGTGATTATTTTACAGATGATTTTCCAAATGGAAACTCCACGTGATCTGCCAAAAGTGAGTATAGAAGAAGAAAAAGATGAAACATCTTCAGGATCAATGGAAGCTGAAACTTTAATCAATAAATCAAGAGAAGAAGCAGAATCGGACAATATTTTCGAAGAAACCCTTGAAGCTCTGAGAAACCAGGCGACAGCGGTAACTGAAAGACATGTAAATGAAGATGAGCAACTGAAATTATTAGAAGATCAGTATCGAGAAATGTTTGAAGAAATAGAAGTGGGGTTTTCAAGTTTTGATAGTTAAGGAGGCTCAATCTTATTTATTTTCAGTCTCGAAGGTCCGCTAACAAAACTACCACTGTTGTTCATTCCGAGAAGACAAAAGAACTAAGTCTTCCTATTTTCTTGGAGTTCGAGTCCGATAAGTTTGAAGAGGACGTTGACGAAGAAGAAGAGCTTGCTAGAATGAAAGAAGAGTTCAAGAAACAGGAAGAAGAACAAAAAAGAGTTCACAAGGAAGAGATGGAGAAAATGAAACTGAAACGATTAAATCGGAAGAATAATTAAATTTCTACAGTATCCTTATTTGGTTTACTGAATAAATATTTTTAATGGTTTTAGAATGAGCAATTAAAATTTAAAAAAAAATTAATCTCCCTGATACCAAACTTTCTTTCAGATTAATTTCATAATCTGATTTTTGTTTATTCCTCATTGCTTCCTGTTTCGAGTGTTTGTGTGTCTCTTCCCTTTATCATCCACGTTTAATCGTAGCAATACTCGTCAGCCATTTCGTCGTTTTGTCTAAGTCTCTTCTTCTTTTCTTATTTCTTATCGTTTTTAATTAGGAAGAAGTTCTATCTGATTTCTATTATGACCCAGCATTCAGTTTCAGATATTCGTCCAATGGGCTCTAAACTCACCAAAACGGACACAGCCGGGAAACCCGAATTTCAGCATGAAAAAGTAAGTGATTTCTGACTATCTTAAACTATTTTGTTTGTTAGAATCAGACAATGCTTATGTACACGTTAGTGAAAGTTTTCAATGTCTTCGTCAGAACATTGAATGCATCTGGAAATGTCGAATTCATTTTTTCAATGTTGAGAACGTGTGATGAGGTGAGTAAACAGCTTTTGAAATTTATTCAGCGTTTATTTTCAGAGTTTTGACAAATTCTTTATTCTGTTATTGCCATATTGCGGAAAACTTCATGATGAATTTGCCAAATCGAGAGATTTGAAAGTCCATTTGGCTAGCCAAGTTTTAGAAGGAGTGAAGGAGCCACAGTATTTTTTGATTATTGAGCTGACATATGTCAATATGAACAAGATTCTTCCTCATTGTTAGTTCTTTTTCTCTTATAAACAAAGCACAAAAGTTTTCCAAATCCGTTCTCGACTAAACATTGTAACCTAAATAGATTCCAGCTTCAGGTAATCTTCAAATGGCTATCACAGACATCAAAACTGACCCTGTCGCAAAACCCGAATTGCAGCCGGAAAGCGTGAGTGGTTTTTGACCAACTTTAATATTTTCAATGCTTCAGAATCAGGCAATGCTCATGCACACACTATTGAAAATTGTGCATGTCTTCGTCCGAACAATGAACAAATCTGGGAATTTTGACCTTAATTCAATTCCGAAAGATCACACTGAAGTGAGTAACCATCATTAGAATGGAAACAACCCATTTCTTTCAGAATTTTGGAAAGTTCTTTGTTTTATTGTTGCCATATTGCGAAAAATTTTCCGAGGAACTGACCAAATTGGATGATTTGAAAGTTCAAGTCGCTAGCCAAGTTTCAGAAGGAGTGAAGGAGAAACAGTACTTTTTGAATATCGAGCTGAAATATATCAACAAAGTGGTTTGCACTCTAGATGTGTATAAAACAGGAGAGTGATTTTTCATTTTCAGCAGACTTCTCATGGCGGATCAATTTCGAAAGACGATTTCGTGGATGAGAATGTCATTGATGTCGCAAAAACTATACTTTTTGAAACCACTTCTGATCAGACGAAATCAGATTCTGAAGATGGTTGTGAACTTGAAAACCCCACCGTGACATCAACAACTTATCTCAAAAGCAGTACCGGTGAAGCTGATATACACGAAGAGAGTTTTGAACTGGAAAATATGGATGGCATCTCCAACACTTCGCTTCGTTCCGAAAAAGCACCTGAATCTTCTGAAGACTTCGATTTGGTGGGTGCTGATGGCAAAGAAAAATCAGAAGAGAGAGCCTTTGATTCACGAGATGTAGGGTCGGCAAGTATCGTTGAACAAAAAGACGAAACTTCTCAACTCTTTGATACCTTTATAAAAGATTTAAAACAAAGCAAAGTTTTAAATGCTGAAGAAAACCGAAAAGACGACCTCGGTGTTTCCCAGTTCGAAAAAGAGCTAGGGAAAGTGCTAGAAGACGCTAAGGTAAGTGTTCCTTGTTTTAATAAATCGTGTTAATTTATTTCAGCAAAATCAAGAAGCGAATGAGTCAGAACTGGAATCTTTAGCGTCGACACAACAATTTTCCGCAGCCACTAACTCAAAAGAAGAAGAGGGGTATAATTCTGACAAAGAAAACACAGAAGAATTCCAAAAAGAATTAGAAAGCCAATCACAGAAACATCAAGAAGAACTTGACAAACTCCGTAAAGAAAGGGAAGAAAAAAAGGTAATTTATTTGGAATTTACCATTTTTTAATCAGTTTTTATTCAGAAACGACAGGAAGATGAACTCAATAAAATTAGAAATCAACAAAAACAATGTTTTCGTGCATTTATTGAATGTATGAAGATGAAAAAACGGTTCGAAGAGATGGAAAATGAGTGGTCGGATGGGATTGAGATGGGTTACAAAAGGCCTGTTGTCAGGGTTATCAATAAGTTTCATCTCTTCTTGGATGAGGTTAGTTGCAGACTGATTTTTCCAATTAACTGTTTTTTTTTCAGACAAGAAATGTCAATTTTGGGCGAATTTCTGAAGATTCACTTGATGAACTGAAATTAAATATTCTCAGTCTTGATCGTGAAGTACTTGCACTGTTCAATATTTTGGAGAACATTTTCAGTGGTTTGGAAAATGTTGTGTCGAGTTTTGAAGATGCTATGTTCCCTCGTGTTCTTCAAGTAAGTTACATTCGATTTCTGCTTTCAAAATCAATTTTTGTTTAGAATTCTGTTTGCGTCATAGCCGCCAAACTACGAAATGTTCTAGAAACATTAGAAGAAATGGGTTATTCGACTGAATGGTTCCGAAGATTGGAAGAGGCAATGTTGAAGATTAAACTATTTGATGTTCCAACTGTGACAAATCTACGAGAAACTTGCAAGACTGCCAGTATGGAGAACTATGAGTTACTCAAGTTCCCGCAGCGACAGAGTTCAAACCCTATAATAAGTGAGGTTGATATAGACGACACACCGGATTCAAATGTTGAAAAAGTGCAAGAACCAATGGAAGAAAAAGTAGCCGAAATTGATCTTGATAGTATTGAAGCCAAACGCCAAAGGCTACAATCAGAAATGGAGAGGTAAGTATCATAATAACCAAGAGCTGATATTGATCAGGTTTTCAGTTTCAGAAAGGATTACATGCCACCTTTGGAAGGTTCAGATGAAAAAAATGTCTCTCAAACAACACCGGAGACTTCGAATGATACCACTGAAGTTTTGAATTGTGGCGACGAACTAAAGAATTAGAAACCACGCAATATTTCGGAAGGCCAACAAGGAACATCTGTTAAAACAGTAGTCAATTTTCAAACGAATATCGTCCCTCATCGCTCGGGCTTCTTCGGAAAAAGTCTCAAAGTGAACCCATCGTTCTAGTTTTGGTGTTCAATAATCAGAAAGCGAGAGATTTTATCAAGCTTTCTCGAATTAAATAAATTTTAATACTCAAATCACACTTTTTTCTTGTCAACCGGTCTCGCGATGTCAGCCTTACTTAATTTATTTTTTAGTATCATTAAAGAAATCAACTTCGTCGTTTATGAAAAAAATTCTTTTTTTTTTTAGCTTTTCGGCCGTTTTCTTTTGAAAACTTGGAAAACCTGGAGAAAAATTGGGAGAAAAGTTTATATCCTAACAACCTCCAAGGTACTACGTTAGTTTGTAAACTCAATCTTTGGTTCTCACGGCAATTTCCAAGTATTTTCACTTTTTTCAATTTATCCTTGCCTTTGGAGCCGTGATATCAATTAATGACGACTGTCTCAAAGACCAACTTTAACAATTTTCATTACTGGACCGTTGTCACTTCAAAAACAAAGGCAGATGGATCACAATGTTTTAGTTTTGGTTTTTGATAGAGCTTTCTGACAAAACATAAGATATTCTAAATTTATACTCTTCAAATTGAGTATAGGTCACCAGTCTTTTACAGTTGACACAGCATCAGACTGTCGTTTCCATCAGTTATGGGGCTATTCACGTGAGGAAAAAAATAGTTTTTTTCCTATTTTTAGCTATTCACGAGCAGGAAAAAAAGGAAAAAAACTAACTTTCTTCCTATTTTTTTGGGATTTTTTTCCTCCTGTTCGTGAATAGCTTGTGAATAGCCCCATTACTCTTGTGAAGTTTTCAGTTATTTCAAGTTATTCATGTGCAGCGTAATTTTCTGCATTTTCACTTGGTTGTTTCTCGACACAAACTCATTCTTCGAATATTTTTATACATAAAACCTCAAAAAAAGACCAAAAACCAAAAGTTAATGAAGATTTCAATAATGTGCAAATCAGTTCTCAGTGATTGCTGCAGGCTTGGATTTTGGTGTCGAATCATAGGCTGGTGGCCCATTTTCGATGGCATGATGATTTCTCGACGATTGAGCCTGCTCCATTTGAATGGCCAATGTCTTTTGGAGATGATCGTTTCCGATGACGTTGAACTGAAAATTCGGTTTATTGTAGCACAACTATCTATGGTTGGTATACCTGCTGGATGAGTTTTCCGATCTCTTTCATCATATTCACAGCATCGACCAACAGAGTTCCGATCTCTTCTGTTTTCACATTCTTTTCTGTTTTCACATTCTCTCCTGGTGTCTCATCCACTTCATAACTGTCAATCACCGATTCAATTTTGTTGAAAATGCTTGCCAGTGGTGTCAGAAGTTCAATAACGATTCCGATTTTAGTCTGGAACTCTATTTCTGCAGTCGATCCTGCACAGTTGAAAGTCATTGCATTCTCGCGAAGGACACGAAAGAGCACTGCGCAATCCCTCCATATCGCAATAGTCAATCTTTCTACCGTTCTTCATTCGATCATGAATAGTGAGAAGCTGTAAAACAAATAGACCGGCAGCCTCTATTTATCCGGTACTCAAACAAGAGTCTCGAAAAATAAACCGGCATGCCGGTCAATCAGAATAAATATGGTTTGTGAAGTTCAAAAATCACCTCTGGCTCAATATTATCGTACTCAATGCAAAATCTTTGGTGCCTGGTTCTCAATCCGTTGCATTCCTGCTTGAACGCCTCAAAGTTGGTTTCCAAAGCCAAACTGTTCATAAGAGCCGCCGAATTTCCCACTGCAATGCTATCATTACTCAAAAATTTTTTCTCACCTACTTCCTGTCAAAATAGTCTTTTCTTCATCCAACAGTTTCTTCTTCTCTTCATCGAATCGATTTTCATCAAAAATTTGAAGACGCTCCTCTAACGTGGCCTGACGAATTTTCTCACTATTCTTCAGAATTTCAGAATTGGCGTTCAGCTGCTCGCGACGAATTTTGGTTTGCTCGTCGAGCATCTTTTGAAGCATCTCAAGCTCTTTTCTTCTCTTCTCCACTTCTTTCTTCCCTTCCAAAGCACTTTCAGAAATTCTGTCTTTGATAGCAGCTTCAATTTGAGCTTCGAGGTCGGCGATCTCTTGGGCTTGACTGAAATTTCATAGTTTATCGACACTAAATGTGATAATGGACTTACTGAGCTCTCGTTTCAATCAGCTCTCCTTTCTTCTTCTCGGCAAGAAGCTTCGCCTCATTTCTTGCTCTCTCAGCCTCCATTTCGTTCTTCTCCTTTTGTGAAGCGTAGGCACTTATCTTATCCTATATCAGTTGCATTGGTTTTGAATTATTTTCTTTAACTCACCTCCTCTAATCTGCGTCTTTCTTCACTCAATTGATTCTCACGTTCGGCGGCGCGATTGGAACTCATAATTGGAACCTTAATAGGTGGATTAGGGTTAACAATAACACAGAAAGAGAAAAAATAGATAAGAAGTTGGTGGTTAACCGAATATTTAAAAGTGATTGAGGCAAACAAAAGATTCGACTTTATACAAATGGTCAATTAAAAAATTAATTCCCGATGGCGAGTTTTTCTACTGCTGGAGTAGCACGATGGTGTAGATCATCGATACCTTGTCTGAGCTCTTCTCTTCTTTCACTAATCAATTCCATTTGGTTGATCTGGAAGCAACTTAAATTGTAGTCGGAAAACTATAAGCGGGATCATACCTGTTTGAACAGTTCCTCCTTGGCAGCGGTGAATTCCTTGCTCTTCGTCTCATCCATTGGAACACCTTCTAGACTCAAAATCATTTTAATACCAGAGATAGTCTTGCTAAAAGACGAGATTTGTGTTTTGATTGCACGAGTGATCGTCTTAAAATTCATTCGTTGAGGTGATTGCATCGAAACAGAAACCTACCCCCATATCAACACCATCCAGTTCAAGTGTTGCCAAGCTTTCCTCAATTTCGCCCAGCTTTCGATTAGTGGTACCCAAAATCTCACTGAATCGCGTCAATTGTTTATCAATTAATCTTTTTCGTTTTGGGGGCACCAGTGCATATTGCTCCGCGGTTGCATCCAGCTGAAAACCGCAGAAGTAGGTACTACTATAGCTGACAACGTACCACACCAATTACACTTTGATAGGTCTCTTCTAGATCCTGACAAGCACCTTTCACACTTGAAATCTTCGAATTAATCAAACGTCGGTTTTTGGACTCCTCAGCAAACTGTTTAATAGACAGAGTGGCATTGCCGATTTGTTGTTGGTCTACCAAATCGTTTCGAACTTCTGCAATGATTGCTGCCGCATTTTTTTTCTTCTCGGCTCGCTCTTCGGCCATCATCGTTTGCTCCTCTTTCAGCTGATCGGCTGTCAATTGATAGATAGCCTCAGCGGTCTTCTGAGTTTCTTCCTCATATGTGTCCTTCTTTTTCTCAACTTCCGCAAAGTTACGTTGATCAAGCTGAACCTCGAGCTCGACTTTTTTTTCGTGGCTGTTACTGTTCTCAGTTTCGAGTTTTTGAATTTCCTGAAACAAATATGATTCATGGATCACATTTATTGTCACGCAATTATAAATAGGTCTCTGTCCTCGTAATACATTACTGACCTTTTTCAATTTCTCAATTGTCCCTTCCAAATTGTCCAAAGCATTCTGTGTAACATGATCACATTTATTGGAAACACCGGCCAACTTGGATTTCAATTTTTCGAGGAGATCGGCCTTCCGTTTCTCATGTTCCGCAGCCTCAGTTGCTTTCATTTCAGCCACCGCTAGAAATTACTTCTCTATGATTCTACATGTAGAATAACTTACAGTTTGTAAACGTCTGCTTGCCCTCATCGATTTTCTTAAGAGTCTTCAAATGCAGTTCGTTTTCACTTTGAATGTACTCCTCAATTTTCCCTGCACGTGATTCGCGTATTTGGCTGAAACAATTGATTTTTCAGAGTTCTTATTAAGCTGACTTACCGAATTTTCTCTTCATGTTCCTTCTCCGCTTCAGCCTCTCTTTTCTCTTCAACTTCTCGGCGGAGTTGTTCCATTTTGGATGCTGAATACAAAAAACAGTTCAAGGTGTTGAGAATGAATCAAAAATGAATTGGAAGAGTGTGATAGTTGTCACCGCCCCTTTTGTTTTAGGGCTAGCAAGAGACGAGAGAACATTGATGTAAACAGTTTACGATTAGCAATACTTTTTATAGTGTATCATGATATTATGATGAGGAATTTGGGAAATGAGATGTGACATTGGGAGAAGTATGTATTTTTGAATATTACTGTATTATAATAGCTACAGTAATACAAATGTATAAAAAACAAAAGAGAGTTTGAACTTCTAATGAAAAAGGACTGACTTTATCTAAAAACTGAAGAATTACTGTCCTGAATACTTGTTTATATGGTGGAAGACGGACACGCCCCCCTTGGACGAAATAAGAATGAGGAAGAAACTGATAAGTGTTTGTTTCATAATTCTCAATGAGGAATTTGCTAATTGTAATCTCACAAAAATTAACACTGAGCAAGAAAATCAAATGAATTTTAGAAATGAGTTAAACGTGTGATAATGATAGTCAACGTGATTGTGACGCAGTCGAGAACCGATGAGCTCTATCAGGATGAATAGAAAAACTAGAAACCTTAACAGTAAGCTAATTTTGAAAAATGTAGTACTGAGCAAGAAAATATCAAAACTACGACCATGGTCAGGAGCTTCACCAGTGAAGCCAGTACCAGCCAATTGGGTTTGTGTAAGCAATAGGATAAAAGTAAATTAAATTGTTAAGAATAATAGAAAAAACTCTGAATAGCTTCTACTGAGTGTATCCACTCTAAAACTGACCGATAGACGCTACCCGCGCCCTCTTTATACGATGTTTAGGAGTAGCAAGGGTGAGGAAGAGTTTCACAATTTTTCTGAGGAAGAAGAAAAATTTTGACAGAAACAACAATTATTTTATTATCAATTCCGAACTTAGACATAGCAAGCACTCATAGAACACATGAAATTGGAGAGTGATTAGAATTATTTCGAAACTACAAGGTATAAACGAATAAACGTAAACAAGATTGCTTTGCAGGTCAGTTGAAAAAGATTGATAACTGTCGATTGGAAATGTCATCGTCTCATCAGAATTCGGTTTTTGTTTGGAAATAGGAAAAATATTCCTAATGTTAATTTTGTCTTTTATTGAATATTATGAAATAGGAACTGATTGAACTGTTGAAACTCGACTTGCACCTCTGTTAACATTCCGTGGTTTGCGATGGAGAACTGTCATTAGCAATCTGAAAACCTTTATCAAACACTCCTTTTTCGAAACTTCTTACCCATCGACTAAAATAATGAACAACCCTGAAACGGCTCCACACAGAAACTGAAACCATTGAGCTGAATAGAAAGTATACAAATAGTTATTGATAAAACAGTCGGATGCATGAGTACAATCCTGGATAATACACTGAATGAACATTGCTCTTCTCCTCTTTTTCCGTGCCGTCGAGGCATCTTCACTGATCGAGTTCCCCATTCTCATTGTCATTTTTAGCAGTTTCAAAATATTTGTGATGTTAACTGTGAATGAGAAAATTGACATTGTGATAACCCCGGTAAGAAATAAATTAGTCAGAGTTCTGGAGCATGGCGTATCCATGGTTCCCCACGCGATGACTTCCGGATAGAAAAGGTAGCTGCACCCGTCTAAAAAACTGTGGGAAAGATGAAAAGTTTAGCAAAATGTCAACCTATGAAAGATGGAAGAGAAATGAGAAATGCAAAAGTCCATAAGCCGTATATCGCGAGTTTAGTGTATGGGATTCTGTGGTTTCTGTCGAACCAATGTGGATAGGATATTGCGATGGCTCGATTAACCGCCAGGCAGATTTGGGTAAATGGGCCTGATATGAGGTACGGTCCCCAGCCGATAACGGCGCCGAAGAAGGTATTAAATGAGTGGGGGAGGTAGTAGGAGTTCCTGGAAGAATTTTGTAATGACAAGATTAAGGGCAACTTACATATAAGAACATGGAACTGCCCAAACTATATAAGCACTTAGAATAAGGATATTTGCAATCGCTTTAGTCACACAAATCCTATGGAAACTCTCTTTTTCTCTACGCATTCGAAGTATAACAAGGATGTTCATGATCAGCCCTGTTAGGCAAATCTAAAAGAAACACAATCCACGTGTAACAATAAACTAATTTTTAGTAACAATAAACTAACAATAAACAATAAAGTTTTTAGTAACAATAAACTCACCAGAAGCATTACAGTAGCTGCTATAAAACGAAAGTCGAAAGTCATGAAAATAAGTTTTCCGAATCGGAATGAAGAAACGAATGGCGTGAGCTGAATAAAATCATCAAGTTCTCACAATTATCTTTGTCTGGTTTAATGGATCCCGACCAAATTGATTTTCGGATTTCTGACCTTACAATTTTAAGAAAATTCTGAACGCCTAAGTAAAATGAACTCCCTTGTTAGGTACATGTGATGTCATATTTTAAACCTTTGAAGAACATGTTGTTGTTGTGAAGCTTTGAGATTCTAAGAAACGGCTGTTTTTCATAATAATTTTCTTTGAAGTACTTCATAACAGTCCGAAAAGTGCTCTGAACTTCGAATCAAGGGGTTCAATCCAGCTTAGTCTCCTGCAAAAGATCTAACAGTAAACTTTGGCTTTTCGACATCCTGCTTTCCAAAAAAACAAAGAGCTGTGAGAATGGCAGCCTCTCCCATGGAACTCATGACACCGTAAAAACTTTGTGGCCAGCTACACTTCCCTTTTCAACGCCACAATAAGCATTCAGGCGTCTCGGTGGCACAAAAATGGAAGTCGTCTGTCTTGTCTATGGAATTCCTTCTCTGGTCCTTACCTTATTCTTTTTGAAGTTTCTGAATAGAAGTGAGTTCAAGTATTCATTCTACAGAGCCCTTCAATGTGATATTGTTCTCAATGTAATGTGTTACCTGAATGGATGGTTTATCCGCTTCTGTGAATTCAAACCAACGGTTCCGATGATGTTGGCGGTTTTTGAAAACTTTTATCCCGCGTTTCAATTCACCAGTTTCTGTGTGAATTTCTATTTCAATGCTCAAGCTATGAGTATCCTTTTTATGTCGGTGCACCGTCTTTCTTCTTCGAAGTTTGTCAAAGCAAATGAGGTATACTAATGTGAATAACAATTCTACAGTAATCTTTTCCAGTTCTGGACCAAGTTCTACTTACCCCTCTATGTGGCCATCATGATAATCAGCCTGATTCTTGCTCTCATTGTCTACCTTGGCGAAATGGTGAAGCCTAAAACTTATAACTATAATCTGAAGATGTTTCTCCCCGTCGCAGCCGAACCGGTATCATTTTTCAATGATCTCAAAAGATATCCGCTTTTTCCAGAGCAAAACCGCAATACTTACCACTATGTTTTTCGCTGAAAGCCTCACCTACTTCATCACAATCCTTGTCGTCAATATCCTGACTATCATTGTAATCCATAACAGATTCCATTCGACTAGTGAGAAAACACAAAAGTTAATGAGAAGTTTGACAAAGATTGCTTTTATCAATTCATCCCTCTACTTCGTTGTTTTCATTTGGCAAATGTTTGGTGCAAGAGTTTTCGGAATTCAGTTCTTCTTGTCGAGCATGTATATTTTATCGGATTCGGTTAGGCTCTTATTCTGATTTCTAACCTTGATCTCTTTCCAGCTGTCTTTATCACTTCCCTACATTCTTCTGGCATTCGACCGTAACGTGCGAACCACTCTTGGTTCAATTGTCGGAGGAAGAGCTGCCCTTCTAGCGAAGAATCTGGGAAACAATGCAACCAGAACCAGCGGAATTAATATAATCTGATGTAATAAAAAAATGGTTTTTGATTATGGTAACAAGAATAAAGTTTCGATGTCATTTTAGTTTCTGTGCGATGAGCGTAAGAACTCATCGCAGCGAAACGAAATGTAGGTTGCTCGGCTACGGTGCCAGTCTCCATAACGCATCGGTAGCTGTCTTTCTCGAACCTAGAATCATTCGAAGAATGGAAATCTTCTGTATTATCTACGGAATTCCATCTGTATTTCTTGCGATATTCTTTCTGAAATTTCTAAATCGATCCGAGTTCAAGTACTCGTTCTATAGACTTCTACAATGTGACATCACCCTGAACATGCTTTGCTATGCGAACGGATGGTTTTTACGTTTTCCTAACTGGAGTCTTACTGTACCGATGATGTTGGTGGTTTACGAAAACTTCTTCGTGGCATTCAAATTCGCCAATTTCTGTGTCAATTATTTCTTTAACATCCAAGCGATGAGTGTGATTTTTATGTCAGTTCATCGTCTGTCTTCTTCGAAGTTTTTGTCGGCTAATGAAGTAAGAATATAAATTTGAGAGGTACCATAAGATTTTTTAGTTCTGGAACAAGTACTATCCACATTTATACGGCGCGACGTTGTTTCTCAGTTGCTTTCCTTCGTATTTCGTCATGCCTTTACCGAAAACCTATGACTACAGCTCTAAAAGTTTTGTGCCTACTCCAATGGATCCGGTTGGTTTTGTAGTTCAAACTAAGCTCTACTCCTGATTTCAGAAAGCGTACGCTTTGATATACCAAGTGTTTTTTTTCGAAATTCTCATCTATTTTTCAACAATTCTTATTGTCAATATTCTGACGTTAATTGTTATCCGTCAGCGATTTGTGAACAATGCAACTAGTAAAAAATCGCAGAAATTGATGAAAAACTTGACGAAGATAGCTGTTTTCAACTCGGTTCTCTTTTTCATTGTATTCATTTGGCAGTTCTTCGGATCAAAAGTTCTCGGCGATTGGCTTTTTTGGGCGAGCCTTTTCGTGTTGTCCGATGCGGTAAGATAGCATCAGTAGGCTGTTTTTTAATTATTATTTCAGTTATCCCTCTCTATTCCGTATATCCTGTTGGCTTTCGATCAAAACGTGAGGACTACCTTGGCAAAAGTGGTTTTGGATAAAGCTGAGAGGATGGCAGGGAATCTAGCAAAGCAACGATCATCACAAAGAGTCACCAGTGTTGTCAGTGTTATTTGACAACGAGTTATACCATATTTAAAGGATCCCATCGTTCATTTTATTCATCACGTTACTTTTTTTTGTGTTTTCGTTGTCGGAGTTCATTACCTGTTCAGGGACGGAAAGAAATCAAGCAGAATTAATTGTGAAATGAGCGGGAAACGAACTCAGGCGTAACACATGTCAGAGAAACCCTTTTTTTGTTATGGTCACGCCAGATTTAAAAATGCATACTTGATTACGTTGCTTGAACTTTGACTACTTTCCGCTTCTGTTGTAACTGTCCATTTAATATTCAAATTACCGTAATCCTCAAAATAACATCTTGTTTTTCATTTCATCTCTCTTCTCGTATGTAACCAACTCATTACGAATTCTTCCAGAATAAATGATTCATTTAAAATGAATAGACGTCGGAGACTAACAAAAATATTTTTTAGAATATTCAGATGCGAGATCTAGAGGTTCAGGGCTTCGTTTTGATTCCGAACTTTCCAAAGTTCAAAGTTGACATTTCCCCAACTAATATTTTCAAAAATGAGTGGTAAAAAACAAGGGGTGCTTCGAGCAAAATTCAATTCATTCTAAATGCGCACTACTTTATATTTTATGTATCAATTCTCTCTACTGAGACCCCAGAGAGGAGGGGCTCCTCATACATTTTTTATCGCCGGTCGTCGTCCGTCTTCTCTCATTCACCGCTTCAGTGACGGTGTAGTATAAAAAAGAGTTGCTCGAATTATTATTTTTTGTCTCTGCTTCTCCTCTCATTGTACTTTGTTGTCGATTATACTGTAGAGATCACATTGTTGGGTGGAAAGGTGAAAACAAGAGATGATAAGAGCGTTATGATGTGTTTACTATAGAACTTGGTTGTTCAGGTTCTGAATGATAAGAGCTCGAAAGGTTTTAAAATTTCTCTTGTCAAAAAAGGGTTTTACAGTCATCCGCCCATTCCGCTTATTCACTCTGGTTTTTTGTGTAAATTTCGAAACCTGGTATTGGTTTTGACTAATAAGATAGCGCCCCAATTTGAAATATAATTCTGTTCTTTATGTCATGTGAGACCCAGCTGATTGTGAGTCAAGTGATGCCTATAGAGTTCTCCGGGAGTTATCAGGCTTCTAGAAAACGGCATTTTAAATGGTTTCCACTGTAAAATCCTGAACGAATTAGCCAATTTTCGAAAAAAAAGGCTTCATTTTTTCAACATGACCTTCTTGACATACTTTGAACACAAAGAACAAGCCACATTTTGTCTTAAACACTGTAATTCTCTTTTCCCCACCCATTACGTCACCAGAACACCTCCCCTAAACCCCGTACTGTCACCCTTTGAAACCAGCAAATAAATCTAATCGGGGCCCCGGAGAGTGTAGAACAGGCTCTCTTCAACATTCGACACTGCCTGATAAGATGTTGACAACATCCAAAATTTCTTATCTCGAATTGTGTTTTAAGAGCAGTGTGCATGTCGATTATCAGTTGAATAGGTTTAAAGACGACTACACACTCGCACTGATACGGACCCTCTTATCGTTTCAATCAGTCAATCATACAGCTCTCTCTACATCAACCATCATTGTACATTTCTATCATCCGTTTGTCATGAGTCTCTTTCTTTCTTTAATTTTGAATTCTCGGTTTTAAACTCCGAAATTTTCAGATGGACGTTGCCACCCGTAAAAGAGTCATGTCATCCAATCTCGATGGCCCCGCGGCAAAGGTTCAGGCTTCTATGCCAGGTTAGTTCCTTCGAATAATTTAAATATAATAATTGTTTTGAATTTCCAGAACCACCTCCCAGTTTTTCTGATCTTCTCTTCCTGAACACTCTAAACGGATTGAATGTCACCGAACCATCTCAACGTCTTCCATTCATTGAAGATATCATTTCAAGGTTGCAATGGTTGAAAGTGAGTTCCGGAAAAGAGACCAATTCTCTTATCACTCATGACATTATCGAAAAAAAGTGTGACGAAACGCCTTTTCCAAAAAGTTCACCTTTCGCAGAATCTAGCAGAATTGTCACTGAAAAACGCGCATCATTATCAGCGACTATCAGTTTGACACAATACAGTCTTTGCATACCTTTTTGACTAGGGCCACGTTTTTAAATCGCGTTGTCATTATGTTACTCTTATCAGTTTTGGCATTGTGCCAGATGTTGATGTGTTGAAGGATGATAATAGAGTCTTTCAGCAATACTATCAACAAAATGAGCCGTTCGCCAGGAGACCTCCTCCTCCGGATAAGTCACCAAACTCTAGGGAACCACACAAATCCCTAGACCATCAGCAAATGAAGAAATGTCTTGAGAAGGATAGAGAAATGCTGTCGAACATGTCAAAAATGATTAGTCTGGCTGCCCAAGGTCCTCCGATTCTACCGCCGAAGATGATGCCTCCACCGCCACCTCCACCTCCTGTGGTTCAGATTGAAGTGAAGAAAACGACGGCGCCCACCACTTCAGTAACGGCTACAATATCCGCAACTCCTTCCCAACCCCCTGCTCCTCCGCCAGTTCTGACCCCTCAACAACCCAAAAAGCAAGTGGAGAAGAAGGTGGTGCCACAACAGTCTCCGCCCCCACAATACCCGTTTAATCCGGCTAGATTCGCTCAGAATGCGGAAGAAATGATGTTGGATTTACAAGAGAAACAACGGAAGCTGTTGTCATACATCTCAGCGGCTCACGGGGGAAAAGTGACGGATGAGGTTCTTCATGATTACCTTCGACATCCGTTTGTTCTACTGAAAGAGAATGGGACTGTTCGGAAGCAACAAAACCCATTTTATCATTTGATGGCACAGAATCCGCAGATGAAAATGATGGGACCAAATCCGTCAGTTATTCTGAAACCAGAGAATTCTAAACCGACTACCCCGATTCCAGCTCCACCAGTCTTGCTGCCTCAAGTGGAGTTTCCAATGAACATTAAGAAGGAGTCATCTCCTTCTGAAGATAAGGTAAGAACGATTTCCAGAATATAAAAAAAACCAGAGCTTCCAGGTGTCCCCACCTCCACAACTGCCTCTCCAGGTCCCATTCGCAATGCCAGTAACCCGGAAATGCAATCAGTGGTCAGTGGTATCGATGGCGCTCCCATTGAGACTTCTTTGCAGATGTTTCCAGACGCCGTGCAGATGTCAACCGATGCCCGCAATGTAAATCAACGTTTCATGTGATCTCGTTTTTTGTTAAATTCTATTGTTACATATACACTTTTGTAAATAAACTTGTACATATTCTATATCTTTTGATAGCTTTTATTGAGGTTCAGGACAAAAAACTTCTAAATCTTTATTCAACTTTAATTTGTTTACTTCCGAAGCATCTTCCAATGAAACCAAAAGTTTCTATTGCTCCGTAAATGGCAAAAAGTAAAAACGAAAAGGCATAGATAATCAGGTCAATGTTATAATACTCCACAAATCCCATGTCCTTTGCAAATGGCGTGAGAGACGGAATTTTTCCGAATCGAGCTGCGTTCTCAGAGTATTTCACCACTAAGTCACGTGGGTTGATAGGCTGATGATTCAAGAGTTCGGCTAGACGAGTTGCCGCGATTTGGTAGCTGAAAGGGATTTTAGTTTCCAAAATATAGGTAAACTAACCTTTCATCCGTCAACACTTTTCTCAGAAGGTCACTTTGTTTCTTCCAGTTTGGAATATCGTGTTTTGAAAAGACTTCGACGGATTTGTGTCTGGAGAGCATTTGAGCGTTACTCGGTTGATCAGCGAATAGTGGGGTCTGAAATTTATTATTTTCTACAGAAGAAAGGAATTTAGAGGTTACCACAATGCCTGGCTTCGCAGCGTAGGCCAGTTCCATCGTGCTTCCGAGTCCTCCATGAGTGATGAACATGTTCACTCTCTTGTCAGCTGCAAACTACACATTTTTTGAAACTAAATCCGAACATACCTAATAATGATGGCTGAGGGAACCATTTTGAAAGATACACATTTTCAGGAATATTTTTCTTCATAAATTCCTCCTCCGGTTCCTCGTATTTCCACAAAAATGTCACATTTTTATTGTGCTTGAAAAATTGAATCATCGCTTTCTTGTAGTCATCCGGCATGAATTTAGCCGAAACCATTGTCCCGTACGAAATGAATACTGTATATTTTCTCTTATTCAGAATCTCGTCCAACTCCTTCGAAACAGGAGGCACTTGTGTGTAGTCCATTGTGTAGCCACCAATTGGAACCACTTTGGGAATAGTTGGCACCACAAAGTCAAGGTACGGGTTTGAGTTGGCGAAGTGATAAGTGACGTCTCCGAGAATCTGTTTCCAGTGTCTCACCGTCCCATTCATTATCTTGTCAATATCAGCGAATTGTCTATCGAATAGCTCTCCGAACGCAGACGTAGATAGGGTTTTGTACCAGAAATTGTTCATTCTGTCGTAGAGAGTTTGTTTTGGACCGAAATTTGAAGAGGGAGCTGTAGATTTGGAAATCGTTCGAGTAGTTTTAGGGGTAGCTTACAAGGATAATAATGCAAGAATGAAGGTTCTCCTAGGGCGTCGGTAATAGCGCTGAGCTTGCTTCCCGTGAAAACTGAGATGATTGCTGGCATTTCCAAGTAATCAGCGAGATCTGTAACTTGAGTTGAGCAGCACTTTCTTAGCGCCTTTCTATTAGATCAGTTTCAATTTTTTCTAGCGCTCATTACCGGTGAACTATCAAAAAAACTCACAAAGTCCACAAAAATCGAAAGTTTCTGACAAGACCACATCGAATTTTTTGTCCTTGAGCATTTTGTGTAGTTCCTTGTCCTCGAAAATCCCTGAGACCGTTTTGAAATTTCAATCACCCAAAAAAAAATTACTCACGCCTACACATGTGTTGAAAAGCGCCATGAAGAATTCGTGGAGCAAAAATCTTCACTCCAATATCAGATTGATACTTGACAGAAGTCCACGCGTCACTCAACACTTCGCTACTTTGAATATTCTTCTTTCCCTCTTCATCATGCCAATAATCGATTACTTCTATACTTGGGTTTTTAATGAGATCATGTTTCTGATAGAGTTCCACTACGAATGGTTGGAAATACGTCTGGAGATTGGTTTTTGTTTTTTTTTAAACAGAAATAAAACTCACAACTTGATGCCCGGCGTCTGCTAACTGATTTGCTATTGCAGCCATACATTTCATGTGACTGAATCCATAGACTGGGGATATGATCAAGAAATTGTATCCGTTTGCATAATTGAAAAGGCCAAATGAAAGAAAAATGAGAAAAAGGTTTGACATAACTGTTCTGGTTTTCGACAAGACCAAGTTATCAGTTCAGAAATATTGATAACGGGTCAGTGCACAACATGATGACAATTGGTTATGAACCTTTCATCGGATCATATGAACCATATTTGTGATCAAAACAATCTTAATCGACAAAAGTAATCGAAAAGAAAAGCTCTTTGGAGGAACCAGTATTTTAGAATCACATTTTCAAGAAGACGGTTAACCAGAAATTGGTCATTTGGATCCTCATATTCCCACAAAAATGTGATATTTTTGGAGTTTATTGAAAATAATTTCAATATAGATTCTTATATTCCCAAAAAATGTGTTTTGTATGAATCAGCTATTGATTCAAATGATACAAAAACTATCATAGTTCTTGTTTAGGTGTTTTCGAAAAATCATGTCGAAATACTTCTGATCACTTTTCACCCCCAACTTGCTAGCACTTAATGATGAATTGATGATAAAATAATTGCTTCCTAAACATTTGTGTCTTGTCAAAATGTGCTTCTTCCTCCAAAAGAGTCGACATCTTCTTCCTCACTCTTGATACTCCTAAACACCTTATAAGGCGAGTAGTGTTTCGATAATAGTCAGTTTAAGAGTGGACAAACTCAATAGAAGCTATTCAGAAAATATTATTTCTTTTTTTTTGTTTGGTTTTTACAGACCTAATCATCCGGTAGTGTATTATTTTCCTCTATTATACATTTGGTATTGTTGCTCAGTGTTCAAGTATATACAATGAAAGTTAACAATTTTCTGATTAAAAATTATGGAAACCCAAAGTTCATATCAGTTTCTTCCTACTTCGTCCTCATACTTATTGCGTCCAACTATCAGAGGGCGTGTTCGTTTTTGGTTCTGAGCCGTTTTTTCTCATCACCTCGAATTGTTTTTTTTTTATTGAGAATCGAAAATGGAGCAACTGCGCCGAGAAGATGAAGAGAAAAGAGAGGCTGAAGCAGAGCAGGAACATGAAGAGAAAAATCGGTAAGTCAGCTGAATAAGTATTTGGAACAGTCGTGTATTGCAGCCAAATACGCGAGTCGTGTCCAGAGAGAGTCGAGCAGTACATTCAACGTGAGAACGAATTGCATTTGGAGAATATCAGAAAAATCGATGTGGACC
Organism: Caenorhabditis tropicalis; assembly: GCA_016735795.1. Taxonomy (NCBI): domain Eukaryota; kingdom Metazoa; phylum Nematoda; class Chromadorea; order Rhabditida; family Rhabditidae; genus Caenorhabditis; species Caenorhabditis tropicalis. Next base: position 2,609,040 of record CM028618.1, read on the forward strand.
TACAGAATTTTATAAGCGGTAAGTCGTGCTGAGTGTAAAATGAAAGCTATGAATCGAATTTTCAGCGGTGGATGAAATGAAGGCGTCCGAGGCTTCGGAACATGAGAAACGGAAGGCCGAACTCCTCGAAAAAATGAGACTCAAGTTGGCCGGGGTTTCTAAGAAATGTGATTATGTGACACAGGCGGCGTTAGACAATTTGGAAAGGGCATTTGAGAAATTGAAAAAGGTCAGTATCATATTGCATGGATATTTCACAATTGATTTTTTTTCCTTAATAACTATTATACTATGGTAGCAAAAACTCAATTGTGAAGTCGATTTTATTTGTGTGGCAATTAATGTGGTCTATGTGATATAATTGAACCATATTCGTTTCAGGAAATCCACTACCTCGAAACAGAGAACAGCTACTTGCTTGAGAAAAATATCGAGTTTGAAATTCAACTGGAACAACGTGTTTTTGCGGAAGTGACTGAAATAAAGAGCAAACATGAAAAAGAAGCACGCGAGTATGCTGAGGCTATCTCACAATTGATAGCCGATCAGCTGGAAGAAAAGCAAGCAATGCTAGCGGAAGAGCGTGCCGTGATGGAAAAAAATGCGGCTGCAATCATTGCAGTAGATGGAGACAATTTGGTCGAGCAAGAAAAATATAGTAATCTTCTCTTGATTATTCAACAGTCCGCGGAGGAGGCCAAAAATCGACATATTATCAATGCGAAGATTATGGAAATGAAAAATTATCTTCAGGACTTGGAAATGTTTTATGAGAGAGTTATAAGTGTGGTACGTGATTAGCTAACAATGGTAGCGCTCATTTCTACGGTTTTTAGCTGGGCACATCGCCGGAAAAATACGCATTGTTCAGTCCACGAGTAAAGGAAACGGCACGTAGCAACTTGATTCGATTCGGCGAAGTTTTGGATAACATTGATCAAAAACTGAGCGAAATTGAGCAAGACTTAGCCAATCTTAAACTGGCGAATGTTGACTTGGAGGTAGATGTCTGTTACGATGCATTAAACTCAAGATATCAACTTTCAGACAACCACTCGTGCAATCAAAACACAAATTTCGTCTTTTAGCGAGTTTGTCTCTGGTCTAAAAACGATTTCGAGCCTGGAGGTTGTCCCAAACGAGACGAAGAGCAAGGAATTCATTGCTGCCCAGGAAGAACTGTCCAAACAGGTAGAATCCCACTTTAAGTACACTTTCTATTACAAACTATGCTGCTTTCAGATAAACGAAATGAAATTCTTTGGTGAAAAGAGAGGAGTTCAGACAATAGATCAGTTGTAGAAGTAGCTACTGAGAGTTTATCTTTTGTATAAATTATAACTAATATTTTTCTCAATTATCTTGATCAATTGGTTAACCACCTTGTTTTTATTTTTTCTGTTTGCGTTTGTTTGCTTGCTCACTTTAATCTAACATTTGAGATTGCAATTCAAAATATGAATTCCGACCGTGTTGCCGAACGTGAGAGTCGTTTGAGCGATCTCGAAGCTCAACTCGAATCTGCTGTCAAAGAGGAAATTGCCGAAAATATTATAGAAGGAAAGATGAAAGTGGAGAAAAAGAGAGAAGAACTCGAGAAGCTGCAAAAGGTGTTTGAAGAGAAACTAAAGATTCATCGCGAACTGCTGAACGCCAATTCTGAAATTATGAAGAAGCTAGAAAAAGTTCGTCAGGAGGCCTTGGAAGAATTGAAAAAAGCTCGGAAAGCTAGCCAAATGGCGTTCAATACAAAGAGATTGGAGATCAGTGAGAAGACGTACGAAGCAAGAATGATAAAAGAGGAGCGTCTTCAAATTTTTGATGAAAATCGATTCGATGAAGAGAAGAAGAAACTGTTGGATGAAGAAAAGACTATTTTGACAGGAAGTAGGTGAGAAAAAATTTTTGAGTAATGATAGTATTGCAGGGGTAAACTTGGAGGATCTTTTGAAAAGTTTGGCTTTGGAAACCAACTTTGAGGCATTCAAGCAGGAATGCCGCAACTTGACGAGTAAGCACCGAAGACTTTGTATTGAGTACTATAATATTGAGCCCGAGGTGATTTCTGATCCTTTCAACAAAAACCATATTTATTCTGATTGACCGGCATGCCGGTTTATTTTTCGAGACTCTTGTTTGAGTACCGGATAAATAGAGGCTGCCGGTCTATTAGAATAAATACAGTAAATAACTATTTTACAGCTTCTCACTATTCATGATCGAATGAAGAACGGTAGAAAGATTGACTATTGCGATATGGAAGGAATGGAAGGATTGCGTAGTGCTCTTCGTGTCTTCCGCGAGACAGCAATGGCTTTCAACTGTGCGGGCTCGACTGCAGAAATCGAGTTCCAGACTAAAATCGAAAAGGTCATTGAGTTTTTGGATCCACTCAGAAAAACTTTCGACAAAATTGAATTGGTGGTTGATATATATGAAGGGGACGTTAAACCAAAAGGAAATGAGAAAGCGAAAGATGAAATCGGACCTCTGTTGGTTGCTGCTGAAATGTCAATGAAGGAGATCGGAAAGCTCATCCATCAGGTATAACAACCAATGTTAGTTGTGCTACAATATCCAGAATTTTCAGTTCATGAATTCGGCCTTTGGGCAGGATCAATCGTCGAGTACTCATCATACCAACGAGAATGGACCACCATACCCACAAAAATGGAAGACCACCGAAACGGAATTCGAAGGTCAAAAATATTTCAGGTCTCTAAATGGTTCCGCGGAATATTTTAAGGTAAGATTTTGGAATAGAATTCTGATCAGAAATGTTTTGTTCACATATAATTAATGCACACTTCACTCTATAGTGCTCTCCTCACATACCCTCTAATCATTCTCATTTATTCCCTTTCTTAAATCCAATGTTTGAGGATTCGAAGCTTTCTGCTGCGGGAGTCGAAGCGATATTTGAAATGCGGTGAGTTAATTTAAATATTTTGTGTCAACGAACTGTGAAATTTCAGACATTGGGATCTGATTGGAGAAATAGTAAGGGAAGCTGCCGAGAATTCTATGGAACGCAAGATAGAACATGAAAAAAGAAAAAAAGAAATTGAGCAACAGCAAAAAGATCTCGATAAGCAAATCAAGACTAGACTTCAACGCCTGGAGACTCTAAAATACTGAAGAATAAGGAAAATATAACCTCTCTAGAACGATAATTCTACAATTTCATATCATTTAGTTCCATCTTTAAACTTCGATGATATGAATCTTATTTGTGATCAAAAACAAACTTTATTATTCTATTTTCAATTTTAAACTGAAAATTGAAACCAAGTACCTCCAAATAAAGCCAAGTAAAACTAGATTCAGACATAAAAACAAGAAAATAATATCTAAATTATAAAACTCAATCACACCCATTTCCTGAACCCTCGGTGTCAATTCAGGTAATTTTCCAAACTTCGCCGCCATCTCCGCATGTTTCAACATCAGTTCTCTTGGCTTAATCGGCTGATTCAATAAGACATGAGCAAGACGATTCGCTGATTTTTGATATGAGTTTTCGGTAAGCATTCGATGAAGAACATTGTTCAGTTTCTCCCAATTCGGAATGTCATATTTGGAATAAACTTCTACTGATCCGTGTCTTTCTAACATTTTACCGTTGTCTGGCTGCTCAGCGATTAGTGGAATCTGAAAACTGGTTTGAATATAAGATTTTCAAAATTCCTTACCATAATAGCTGGTTTGGCAGCGTAGGCCAGCTCCATTGCACTTCCGAGGCCTCCATGAGTGATAAAAAGTTTGACCCGGTCATCAGAAAGAAGAGCTCTTTGGGGGAACCAGTCTTTGAGAATCACATTTTCAGGAAGACGATTAACAAGGAACTGATCATTTGGATCTTCGTATTTCCACAAAAATGTGATATTTTGGTAGTTTATTGAGAATAATTTCAACATAGATTCTCTGAAAAATTCGGTTTAGGTTGATTCAGATGGTTGCTCTTACTTATAACTATCTGGCATGAACTTTGACTTGACCATTGATCCAAATGATACAAAAACTGTTATCGGACGTTTCTTGAGAATTTCCTCATATTCTACTGGTAACTCTGAATGTATTGATTCATCCATATCAAAACCACCAATTGGAATCACTTTTGGAATCGATGGAACAGAGAAATCAAGATAGGGATTTGAATTTGAAAAGTGATAAGTGACATCTTGAAGAATTTTCTGTAAATTTCGGGCATGAGAAGTTGAAAAAATTCAAGAACAACTCACTTTCCAAAGCCTGACTTTTCCTCCCGTCAACCTCGAAATTTGATTGTATTGCCAATCGAAAAGAATCGCATATCCACTTCCAAACACATATTTGTGATAAAGATCATTCAATCTATCAAATATCGATGATCCTGGTCCAAAACTACTTGAGCTTGGTGCAGGAAGATAGTGGAGCCATGAGGGCTCCCCTAGTGGAGTCATAATAGAGAGCAATCGACTTCCAGTGAATACAGAGATAATGGATTTGGAATCAAGGTAATCAGCTAGATAAAGTCCACAGAAATCAAATGTTTCCGCAATTACCACATCGAAATTTCTGCTTTTTAATATTTCATGAAGCTCTTTATCTTGAAAAACCTCTGAAAAACATTATTTTGCTGACAGTGTTCTGCCTAAATGCTCACTTCTACACATGTGTTCCCAGGCGGAGAATAAGAACTGTGGCATGTCAAAAACACTAGCCAATGCAGATTGATATTTCCCAGAGTACCAGGCATCATGAAGATCATTTGCAGGCGGAATATGTTTCCGACCTTCTTCATCATGGTAATAGTTTATCACTTCAATTGAATTGTTCTTGAGCAGATTATGGTTTTGGTAGGCTTCTATAACAAATGGTTGGAAGTATGTCTGGAATTGTCAGGAATGAAGTTTGTTATCGGCACAAAAATAAAATCTGAAAATCAGGTTATTCTCACATCCATAAGAGATTTAATCAGATCAGCGCATCTCAGAATTCTGATCGAAAACTGTCGCGCAATCCGATCAAAGGTTACTAACAACATTGTAACAAGTCTTGTGTGAAATTGCATCTATTTAGTACTTGTTCAACCAGATAATTTGATTTTGATGTTTAGAAAAAACGAGATTGGAATTTTGATTACCTGAACCATAAAATAAGAGACTTGGGAAACAAGTTTCTGGTTGTTCAGCCTAGCCTAAGTCTGAACTAAATAGAAACTTGTAGGATGGCTATCTTTATCAAGAAGAAACAGAAAAGGATTGTCTAGTTAAGATTATGTAGAAGAGTCTAGTTTGAAATGATAAGAAACTATAGAAAATCAGAGACCAGTACGCTAAATGGCTTAGGAACAATTTTTCTGAATCTAATTTTAAGTTCATTGTTTAATAATGCCAATATGCAAACAAAACCGGGATTTTTAGGATATCCTCAAAAAACCTTACCACTTGATGTCCTGCATCCGCTAACTGATTAGCCACATTTGCTAGAAACTTCATGTGACTGAATCCATAAACCGGGGAGATGACCAGGAAGTTGTAAGCATTTCCAACTTCAAATAAACATAGAACCAGAACAAACAACCGCATGTTTAAACGAAAAAGAAGACACTCTTATCAAGGAAACAAATGAATGAGAGGTTGGGGAACACATTTCGACACGTACATTCCTCTATTTGATAACGGTAACCAGTCTAGACCTGGTTTCTTTTCGATCTATTCCAAGATTTTCAATTTATTCAATTTTAATTTTAATAGACAAAAATCTCGATTTTGTACAGGTATTGAGAATGATCAAAATTAGGCAGAACATTGGTAGAATAATAATTAGGGTGAGGTCAAGATTATAGTATTCCACGAAACCCATATCCTTTGCATAAGGGACTAGATTTGGCATTTTTCCAAATCTCGCTGCATTTTCTGCATGCTTCACCATCAGCTCAGCTGGAGCGATTGGCTGGAAGCGTAGGGTATCTGCTAGCCGATCCGCATGCTCTTGATAAACGTCGCTGTTGATCATTTTCCTGATCAAATTGCTAAGTTTCCTCCAATTTGGAATATCGAGTTTTGAATAAACTTCAACGCTACGGTGTCTACTTATCATTTTCGCATTTCCAGGTTGGTCGGCAAATAGAGGGATCTGAAATTTGAATTAAGAACCTTCTGGCAAAATTTATTTTTAACAAGGATCTCTGTGACTCCCCTAGACACTTCTCCGAGACAACTGATAGTAAAAGCGCATGCCAAGGGCACGTGATTCTTGTCTCTTCCAAAAAGTGTTTCCCAGTTCCTAGTTTATGGTCATAAAACTGTATAGTCGAAGTTTCTGTTCCCCAACCTACCACTATCGCCGGTTTCGCCGCGTTGGCGAGCTCCATTGTACTTCCCAGTCCTCCGTGTGTGATGAAAAGGTCTACACGTCGGTCACCTGAAGAACCATTACTTTTCTTGTTCTTATCTTATCACTTACTTAGAAGTGCATTCTGCGAGAACCATTTCGCGAGGTGGACGTTTTTTGGAAGTTTCTGGAGGAGTTCTTGGTCGTTTGGAACCTCGTATTTCCATAGGAATGTGATATTCGGGTGATCCAAGAAGACTTTTAGCATGGCATCTCTGAAAATATATTTTCTGGACCATCTGGTTCTCTAGAGCTCACTTGTACTCTGCAGGCATATCCACTGATCTGACCATTGAGCCAAAAGAAATGAATATGTTGTGTTTCCTTCCATTCAACAAGTCTTCCAGTCCAACCGAGTGATTGTCCGCTATTTCCCAATTATTCTGGTCTACAGTAATCCCACCAATAGGAATCACTTTTGAAATTGTTGGAATCACAAAATCCAAATAAGGATTAGAGTTAGAAAAGTGATAAGTGACGTCATGGATGATCTCTTTCCAATGTTTCACCTTCCCATTTGTAAGCTTCTGGACTTGTTGGTATTGAAGATCGAATAGTTGAGCGAACCCGTAAGACGAGAATATTTTGTGCCAGATGTCATTTGCTCGATCCCAAATGCTTGCTTTTTTGCCATATTGAGACGTTGGAGCGGGGAGGTAATGTAGGAATGATGGCTCGCCGAGCACTGGAGCAAGAGCATTCAGGCGGTTGCCAGTGAAAGTTGAGATGATCGACGGCATTTCGAGGTAGCTTGCAAGGTCTGGAAACTAAGATTTTCTAGCTGCTCAAATCAAGATTTTTACATAATCCACAAAAGTCGAAAGCTTCGGAGAGGACAACATCGAATCGGCGGTTGATCATTTCTGAGTGCAGGTCAGTGTCCTCAAACATTTCTGAAACCGAGTCATCAGGAAATTAATAAACTGATAACTTACTTCTACACATATGTTCAAAAGCAGGATAGAGGTATTTAGAAAGAAGAAACGCTGCTCCCACATCAGACTGATACATGGAAGAGTCCCACGCTGCTTTCATGCAACCTTGAGGAGGAATATGTTTCATTCCGATTTCATCATGATAATAATTCCATATTTCAATGGAAGCTTCTTCGATTAAATTATGCTTATGGTAATCGTCCACGACAAATGGTTGAAAGTAAGTCTAGAAGTTTCAGAAAGTTAGAACAACTCTTTAAAAACCCACCACATTATGTCCGGCTCTTGCTAGATGATTAGCCACCGCTGCCATATATTTCATATGACTGAACCCGTAAACCGGGGAAATAACCAGGAAATTATACGAAGAAACATTTCCGAAAAACGAGAGAACAAGGAGAAGAGAAAATACAGATTGAAGCATTGAGGAAACTGGTAATATTGGTTTCCCTACCTCCAGCGGTCTGATGTATTTGTACACAATATATTATCAGCTTTCGTTTCGCTTCATTTTTGATAAACTTACTTCTTTTTTCTTATTTTTATCTTTTCTTCGGTCATGTAAAACAGGCCATTTAGGAGTTGTACTGTTTCGTTGCAATCTATAAAACGTTCGGGGAGAACTGATCTTTGTATGTACTTTTATAATGAATATTCATTCGGTTTTTAATTTTGAACACATGCTGAATCGATTAACAACAACAAATAGGGAATGATAGATTGAAAACAAAACAAATAAGAAGCCGAAAACAACTAATGCTAGACAGTCAAGACAGTAAAACTTAATGAAATTATACTTGTTAGCATGGGGTTCCAAACTATCGACTTGTCCGAATCGAGCAGCGAATTCACAATGTTTCAGAAGAATTTGTTTGGGATCCATTGGCTGGTTATGGAGCATTTCTGCTAATCGACGAGCATTTCTCTTGTAGTCTGTGTTGTTGAGCATCATTTTGAACGTGTCAACAAGCTTCTCGCTATCAGGAAGATCGAACTTGCTGTACACAACTGCGCCTCCGTGACGAGAGAGCATTTCAGCGTTGACTCCCTGGTCGCTGAATATCGGAATCTGAAAAAAAAACATTTAGAAACAAAAAGATGACCTATTCTCTACCATAACACTGGGAACACCTGCATATCCCACTTCCATGGTACTTCCTAATCCTCCGTGCGTCACAAAGACATCTAGCCTGCTATCAGCTAACAGTGCAGGCTGAGGAACCCATTTACTGAGAACCACGTTATCCGGAACTTCCAATTCATCTTCTTCATATTTCCAAATGAATGTTGTCTCTGGCATTATTCTAAATGCCTCAATCAATCCCCTTTTGAAATGTGCTGGCATGTCAGATGACTGAATCACTGTTCCAAATGAAACAAGAATTGTGGTGTCTCTCAGAGACAAAACTTTGTCGAAATGAGCATCTAACTCCGTGCTTTTCGGCGGATCTATTGTACATCCTCCAACTTGAATCACTTTTGAAATAGTCGGAGTTGAAAACGAGAGATATGGGTTGGAGTTAGTCAAGAAGAAAGTAGATCTCTGTAGAATCTCCTGCCAGGTTCTGACGTTTCCTCCAGTCAACTTCATTGCCTGTTCGTACTGTTTATCAAAAAGCAGTCCAAAATGAAAATGATAAGCGGCGAGTCCAAGAATGTCGTTTAGTCTGTCGAATGCAGTCGACTCCTCTCCATACTTTGATCCTTCGGCTGGCAGATAGTTCAGTGGAATTGGTTCGCCGACGGCATATGAAGCGGCTCCACAACGGACTCCCGAGTACATAGGAATAGGGGATTTCAGATTAAGGAAGTCTCCAAGAACTGGAATTTGATGAATTGAGACAAAAAAAGGCAAAATAAACTTACAGAGACCACAAAAATCGAAAGCTTCAGAGATATGAGAATCAAAGTTTTTCGATAAAATCCATTGATGAAGTTGTTTGTCAGTCAGCATTTCTAAACCCAAAGCTCGTTTTTGTTTCAAGAAAAAAGGCGCTTACTTCTACAAATATGCTCAAACTCCTTATATAACTTCGCAGAAGCCACTTTTGCTCCAGTCAGTGGATTCTTGGATCCCTTCGCTTCCCAGAATATTTTGAATACACTTGGGTCCGAAGCAGCCGCCTTTCCTTCTTCATCCATTTCAAAATTGACTACTTCGATGCCGGGATTCTTTGTGACCTTTTTGTGAGCGTAGTAATCATAGAGAATTGGTTGGAGAAACGTCTGGAACCAAGAATAAGAACCCCTGGAACTTGTTTAAAGAACCAACCACATTATGTCCAGCATCTGCTAGAATATCAGCGACTTTTCCCATAAATTTCATATGACTGTATCCAAAAACCGGGGAGATAATAAGGTAATTGTAACCAGAAATAACAGGGAATAAAGCTAGAATGAAGAAAAAATTCATTTTGAACTAAGATCCAAAGCTTCCAAGACATTATATACTCTCGTCTCAAATAAGTTCAGTTGCAAACATTTGCTATGATCAGCGCCCATTTGTCTAATTCTCTTCGTTTCCGCTAGTCTTTTCGGTGATGTACGTGATTGTCTATTTCTCTTGATTCTTTCTTTATGATTGGAGTGTGTAGCAGACTCTAGAGGATGTAGTTCATTTAGAATCTTGTAGATCCTTCTTTTTGTTTTTTAGTTTTTATTTTGCTTTCGTTGATCTTTCAACGTGCAAATTGGTTCTTGAAAACCGAATTGACCGAATTGAAACTAATAATTAGAAATTGTTCAACATCATTTTTGCAGGAATGAGTGGGATGGAAGCGATTTTTAAAAATGTCAAGTTCGAGGTCCAAGTGTTTCGCATAATATGATGTAGGAGGCGTTTCGTTCGAAGAATCTCCATAAATAATTCAATGTACTTGCACTTTTGATTTCAGATGAAGTTGATGCTTGAAAATTGTGAATCATCTAGTCTCCAGACACAAACAGGCATATTCTAGACCGATATCATATCAATTATGTAAATTCCATTCTCCTTGTGACCAAAGTTAACCATTCATTTAGACGATCGTCACTCTTTTGAATATTCAGTCAAAAACATCTGTTGAAAAGAAATGGTTGTTCTTGGCGTGTCTTATTGGATTTTCACTGTCATTGGTATCATTGTAACTGTTCTAACAGTTGCTCTATGTATATTCATACTTCATAGATATGCTTTGTGAGTTGAAACCTTAAGATTATTCTGGAAATCAGAAGTTTTTTAGTGAGCTAAAGGTCTGGCGAAAGATCGAGTATCAGTTCATTTTGTTTCGTGTTTTTTGTGACATCTTCAATGGAATTGGAGGTGTCGGCTACTTTGTTTCCAGTAGTTTCACACTCCTGTACTCTGAAATTGTACCATTCGACGTGACTTTTGTTATGGGTCTATTCGGATCCAACTTCCTCGAGATGAGAAGTTTTCTAGCTGCTTTCATTGCGATTGAAAGAGTCCTAGCTACTTTCGCTCCATTGAAATTCTATTATTATCGAAGAAATTTATCAAATATTCCCATTATCTTGTTCATCCTCTCCACTGGTTTTGCTGTAGAAGTGGTTCTCTTCGGATTCTGCGACTTCCGTTTGCCTTTGGTTCCTGGATGCGTGAACTACGCGTGTGCCACTCCACCATGTTTTGTAAAGTACGCTGCAGTTACAAAAGTGATTTATGGTTCCCTGAATGCGACTTTCTCGGCTACCCTCTGCTTAAAACTATTCATGCTCTCCTGGAAGCAAGCTACCGTGCAGACTGATATACGAAAAGCAAACATGATTTCATTGACAGATGGTCTGTCAACTATGGTTTTCGAATTGCTACCAACTCTAATATTCGATAGTAAAGTCATCGATGTTACGGTATGTAAAAGAAGAACACAATCTCTTCAAGATATCGTTTTCAGGGTTACGGTCCAGTCGTCGGGGTACTCCGTCAATCGGGTAGAGCTGTGGAAGCCTTGGTCATGGTTAAATTAATGGAGAAAAAGAAGAAAACGGTGCAACCAGCTAGGATGTCAGTCAGCGTTCGGAATAATGTTTTTTAATTTTAAATAAACGTTGATTCATCCCTTAAAATCGTTTGATCTCAACGAGTAATTCCCAACAATGTGACTAGACACAAGTATTCCCTAGAACTCCACAAATTACGAATTCTTGGTAACACCAATTACTATTACTCACGTATTCTTTTCATAAACAACCGGCGAATTTTGATTCTCTATAATTCATTCGTCTTTTAATTTCTAGTTTTGCTCTTTAGGTCTAGCCGGATACGGTACCTTTTCTCGTATCAATTATAAATGACACATCGTTTTCTCAGACTAGACACTTGTTGGGTGGCTTTATCTGAAAACACTATCAACAGCCGTCCCCCGTGATTGACTGCGTCACTTTGCTTATTCTACTCAGAAGATGTCGGACGTTCTCCCAGTTTACTGGTTCTTTACCGTTATCTCTGTTGGCATGATGTTCTCGATGATCGGCATGAATTTCTTTATTCTTTACAAGTATACATTGTGAGTTAGATTAATAAAGGAAACAATGATAAAAGGTTTGTGCTTGAGGGAGATGAAGACGTGGAAAAAGTTGGAATATCAGTTGATTCTTCTCAGAGTCACTTTCGACGCTTTCAATGGAATCACTGGTGAGACCAATCAAAAAAAGAAATGTTTCAACTGTATATTACAGGTGTGATGTATATTATCCTCACAGTGATCGATTTAATTCATAATGTGGTTCCATATGAGTTTTCATTCACAGTGGGACTAACCGCTTTCAGTATAATGGAAATGCGTAGCTTCCTCGCTGCTACCATAGCCGTCGAAAGAGTTCTAGCCACAACAGTTCCTTTTCATTTTTATCGTTTACGTAATCGAGTCTCAAACATCCCTATTTTGGGTTTTATAATCTCCACGGGAATTGCTTGTGACGCAGTCCTATTTGGTTTCTGTGACTACCGCTACGAGCCAGTCCCAGGGTGTACTAACTTTAATTGTGCAACTCCGATATGCTTCCAAAGGTATTCATCAGCTACTCGAATGATCTATTCATCTACAAATGTCATTTTCTCTATTATTCTCTGCTACAAGTTATTCTGGTTGTCTTGGAAGCAATCATCAGTGAACGTTGACATTCGAAAAGCCAATTGGCTCTCGCTCAGCGATGGTTTATCATCTTTGTTCTTTGAGTTAGTGCCGTGGGTAATTTCATATTATGGAATTGTTAACACGAAGGCATGTGACGATTCTGAGAAAAATTTAATGCTAATGATTGTTTTTCAGCCACTCGGTCCGATAATTGGCGCGTTTCGGACGACGGGAAGAGTCATCGAAGCGTTTGTTATTCTGAAGCTGATGAAGAAGGATGTGGTTGTACACCCAAACAGAATTTCAGTTGTCTCGAGGCATAATTGACGACTGTGACGTGGTTATGCTTTTTTGTTTTTGAATAAATTTTTTTTGATCATGAAAGAATATCAGGGGTTCAGGATGCCGTCTCAGAATGAATGTTTACATAATCAAATCTGAATTTAGGTTTTTCAAGAAAGAGTTTATTTTTAGTTCATCAATTGTTTATAGCAACCAAATATCAAATTTCTCATCGTTCGGAGGCGAATGGATCTTCGGGATGCTCGGCGACGCTGAAACAACATTCTGTGAATAAAATACCACTGGTTTAACTCACTTTGGCCACCAGAAAAGGCGTTGATTAGGTTTTCCATGGGCTTCGAGGAGGTTCACTTCAGCTTTCGTAATATTGAAATCAAACAAGTCAATATTCTCTTTCATTCTCTCCGGATTCGTCGTTTTTGGGATCACTACTATTCCCATTTCGACTGTGGCGCGAAGAAGGATCTGAAAGTCTTTGGGCTTCAGTTATCAACGCAACGACTTACTTGAGCTGGCGTCTTATTGTATTTCTGAGCAAGAGCTTTTACGTTTTTATCCACAAGCTCGTTTGCAGCGTTCTTGGTGCTCTCAAACAATGGTACTCCGTTTGCCCCTATCACAGACATTCTTCCAGGGGAACCAAGGGTAGCATAAGCTGTGACTATGATTCTATATCGCTTGCAAACCTCTCGATGAGCTTTTTGTGGCAGGTAGAGATGGAGTTCGAGCTAAAACTACAATAATTATTGCTAACTACAAGTTCGAAATACCTGTGAAACATGAATGGGGATTCTTTGAATCCTAACAACTCTTTCTATCTGATCCTCGTTAAAATTTGATACACCGATAGATTTCGTCAACTTCAACTCGTATAACTTCTCCAATCCTTTCCATATATGCTCCACTTTCACTTCTTCCCGAAAGTTTCCGCATTCCTTTGTTGCCGCAGGGATATGAGCCAGGTAAAGGTCTACATAGTCAAGACGAAGACGTTCCAATGAGTCTCTGAGCGCCTGTTCTATCACATCCGGTGCGATTTCATGGCAGAAAGCTTTAGTTGTGATGAAAAGATCCTCTCGCTTCACAACTCCTTCTGCGATGAGCTCAGCTAGCGCTTCTCCAATCTGCTCTTCATTTTGGTAGAGAGTCGCCGTATCGATATGCCGATATCCGGCGAGGATCGCATTACGGATTACGGTTTTTCCCTCTTCCCCTGTCATCTAGATTAATCATCGACAAGTCTAGTTACCTAAGCTCTCATACCTGCCACGTTCCAAGACCCACACTGGGCATTCGCACTCCATTGGAGAGAGTAAAGGATGGAATTTTTGATGACATTTATTTGAGAAAACAAGTGTTTGGTTGTCTCTCGCAGACACTTCTTATATATACACAAACCTAATTATCGAATTAAAAGTGGCGAGAGCGTAGGGGGGTGGAGACCTTGAATTTGTGGTCAGGAGAGAAAATTGTTTGTGTTAGTTTTGTACTGTTACTTTCTTTATTGAGTAGTAGTAGAAAATGGAACAAATGTAATGGAAGGAATGATCATGGGAGGGAAGATTATGTCGTTGGAGAGTTTTCGAGTTGAGAGCAGAATGAGAACAGTTACTTCTTGCGGCTTGGCGGCTCCTCCATACGATATATCTTCATGTTCCTGCTTCTTTCAGCGATCTTGTGATCCTTCTCCATCCGTGGAAGAAGCGACTTGTTGTAGAGATAGTATCCCTCTCTGCCGAGAAGCCATTTCAAACGGAACTCGTGAGCCAACACAAGCTCATCTGCCTTCTTCTTTCTCTCCTCGAACGTTCGCGAGAGCTTTGCGATACGTTTCCTTTTGTAGTTACGATATCTCTCCATTGTGCGGTCGTTGTGGTCGGAGAAGATGTGGATCTGAAATTAATTCTAGTTAGTTGAAATACATCCGTTCAACTCACCGCCCATTCTCCTGTCATCCCCTTTCTCTTCAAGTGTGCATTCTTCTCCAAGAACTCCTCGAGTGAGTTCTCCAAAGCCAATGCCGATGAGAACGCCATTCTAAACGGCGGAATGCAGGCGATCGGGCGGAGCATGCGAATATATTTTCGAAGTTTCTCGTAGTTCTTGTCGTTCATTGCAGCGTATCCGGGGAAGTACTCGTTGAACTCCTCAATTGCGGCGACGTCCTCAATGCTCATCAACTTGTGCTCCCGCTTTGGGAACGTCTCTCGCCAGAGTTTAATCGCTTTATCGAACATTTTGCGTGGGTGTGTAGAAAGAGAGAGAGAGAGAGAGTTGGAGAGTTCTGAGTTAGAATCTTATTAGAATAATATTCGGAGAGAGATTGGAAGACGAAGCAAGATATATCGAATGAGGAAGCGACTAGAGAAGCGCGGCTAGAGAACTAGAATAGGAATAGGCGCAGACGTCAAGGGGGTATGCACACATAGACAAAGAAGGGAGGGGCCCTCCTGTGTGAGTTATAATTTTTGCCCCGCACTCAAACTCACACGCTCTTGTTTTGAGATTGATTTTGTAGAGAGTGGAATGTGAGGCTGGCTGACTGGTGGCTGCACAAAATGGGAAATGAGCAAAACAACAACTCTCGTCATTCAATATAGCGATAAGATAAGAGAAAAAAGAAGCTTTTAGATGGGAATCAGGTGGTATAAAGGAAACGGAGAAGCACGAGACCTTATGAGAACAAAATGATTACAAATTGATGGGCGAGGGAATTCTGATAAAAATGCGGAGCTGTCCCGAAACAAGTAGCAGTTTTGAAATTATGTAGGTCAGACTTTGGTCACTCCTTGGTCAGGTTTTGATCAAACCTCTGGTCAAACCCTCGGCCTCTTGGCTTCTAGTCAAAAGATGTGTTGATATGTCAGACTCAACTAAAATAATGCATCTATATGTTTTCTGTAACATCTGAGTGACCCCTTGCCTGGCACCACTAGATACTTTGTATAACTGACCCCAGAGTTTCTTAAGCAGAATATTAGCAGCTGAACTCTCACCACAGCTTGACCTTGCTAACCCCAGGCACCATTAACAGCTGTACACTTTTCAGAATAGTTTTGTCCTCTTCGATCCATCACAATTGTACAATTCATCTTCTTCTTTGGAACTAACCCCATTATTACTTCCGCGCGCTTTTTCTAAGCTTCCTGACAGCCAGCCTTCGCTCGGGCATCATCTCAATACTACGAAACCGGTCACAGTGTCAACAAACAACAACAACAGTTGTTGACGTTTGACGGCGATGCGCAAGTCGCGCGGAAACTCAAGTAATTGTACATTTTTACAGAATGTTTTATCAAAAAAATAAAAATATTCACAATACTTTGGTGGATTTTGAATGAATTAATACAAAATAAGTTCAGAAGATGGATTGGAGGTGATGGGGAAAAGTACATAACTATTTACAAATATCGGTTCTAGTGTATAGACAAAAGTCTCCAGGTGAGTATGGAGACCGGAAAGGTTTTTTCGGTTGGTTGGAAGAATGAAGAGCAAAAGAAGGGAAGGAAACACGAGAATTATTGCAACGGAAACAAAGAATTTGGAGACAGACAAGATGAATGGTTTTTGTGGAAGGAGATGAGACACACAAAGCAAGAAAACACGTTGGAAAGTGCACAAGTACCCGGGTGTGACTGAAAACCGACGACTAAATCATCTCGTATTCCAGGGCGTCGACGTCTTTGTCCTCGATCTTCTCCAGCTCTTCGATGTCGCTTCCGTCATCGGAATCCGTGTCGCACTTGTCGAACTCCTCGTGACTATCCGAGTCGCTGAACTCGACGACGATCTTTGGTTTTGGGGTTTCCTGGAAGAAAATATTATGGTTTTGAATTCAGAAAATAGGGATTACCTTCTTCTTTTCATCTAGGTTCAATTGCTCCATAACATCTTCAAGAAGGGCTGATGCCACCGTAGTCTCTGTGGCTGCTGCTTTCTCAGCCTTCTTTACAGTCACGGACTTAGCCACTTTGAACTTGGCATCATGTTTCTTTGTAACCGCCATCATCGACTTCTCAACGCCACGTTTCTTCTGAACAATACTTGCTTTTGCTGCTGAGATAGCGAGCGACTCGTTCTCTTTCACTGGAACCGATACACTAGCACTTTGGACGGGGGCAGGGGCAGCCACCACCGTCTCTGGTTTCGTTAGCTCACAAACGACTGACACGTTCTTCTTCTCCGGAACCTTCTCCTCTTCTTCTTTCAATTGTGGTTCAAGTGCTGCAATGACTGCTTGCAGAATCTCATTGGTCGGCTCCTCGTCCTCCGAGCTATCAGAATCCTTTAGCTCTTCTGACAATTTGAGGAATGGCATTTCCATGGAAGTGCGATTTCTATAGACGCACGAGTCAGTGTTGCCAGAGTCTGGCAACTGAGTGTGTCTTCTGACATTCAACGCCTTGAACCGCTGGTTTCTTCTCTTCAATTCCTTGGCCGTCGAACGGATCTTGTAACGTCTGTACTTGCCCATAAAGGTAGAGTTGTGGCCAGAAAGGATTTGAATCTGAAAGAAAACTACTTATTTTTCCTCTTTCCCTCGTCCCTTCACTCACCGCCATATCTCCAGTGACGTCTGGCTGTTTGCGAGCAGCAATCATTCGGTCAAAGTGTCTCTCGAGTTTGAGCACATGGAAGAACGTATTCTTGTCGGGAATCATTGAGAAACGATTGATGTCCGCAGTGATGCTCATCATGCACAGATCGTTGTGCTTGTTGGGAGTGTACACCTTGATGTAGTTGTAGAACTCGTCGACACGTTCCGGCGAGCCAACGTAGGCCTTTGTGTAGGCATTGTGGACAGTCTCGCGGAACGCGGTGATCGGCTTTTTGACTGTCTTTTTTAAAGATCGAAGGTTCTCAACAACATCGGTGATTCCCATGTCTGGAAAGAGCGAAAGAAGGTCAAAAGTGTAAAGGTTATGTGAGAGAAAAGGTAAAGTTTACAGAAAAGAAGGGAAAAGTTTGTCAATAACGGCAGGAGAGCCAACGTGATGAAAACCGATTCGAAATCGTAAACATGGAATTAAAGGAACTCGTGCTCAGGGAGGGAAATTGATACTTTCGAGTTACCGAGAACCCGCGTGATCAACTTTAATTAAAAGGCATGGCCAAGAAAGGCCAAAGCTTTAGTTGATAAAGAATGACAAGGGGTCTGACAGTTTCTTCGTCTTCCCAGGAATGATCAGGTGACCAGCGCCGCGGCGGCAGCAGGAATGGATCGAGGGGAAGGAAACAGATCAATGTTTCTCACCGAACACAGATAGAGAGAGAGAGATGACAAAAAACAAGAGGAGAGGGAGGCCAGAAACGAAAAGCATATGACTTTGGTTGACTATACAACACAGACGGGACGGCGACGAGACTAGGAGAGAGAAAGGGTCGGTGGCGAAAAGTATGTGTTGGAAAGTGGGGCGGAATGTGTAGAACAAGAGGAGAAGAGTAGAGAATCTAGATGTATCCAGCACAAGAGTGAAAAAAAGAGGCGTGGCGAATTGTCAGAGAGATAGAAGAGGAGACGACGGACCTTCGTCTGCTGTGCATGTAGGTGCAGAATGAGGGAGACGGGAGCCACGAGTTCGAGTCGATTTGTGTGTGTGAGTGTGAGAGTGGCGTCGAATCGAAGCGGCGAGAGAGAAGGGGGATCTGGGACGATTGTCAGCTGGAGGAGAGAAGAGAGAAGCTTGGATGGCGGGAATAAGATGGAGAGACGCAGACGGAGAAGGGTCACTCGTTCGGTCAGCTGACCAAAAGGGAAGCGGAGGACGTAGACAGTGAGACGTTTGGTGTTCCGGAGAAATGGAGGACGGGAAGGGGTAAACACGGAAAAGGCATGGAGAAGCCGCCCATCTCATAATATTTATTAGTCGAATGCGCGACGGCAAGTGTGTGTACAATCCTAGAAAAACAACTGGAAAACAAAAACAATTTTGGTTGTGGGTACGAATTTTGTCAGCAACTTGGGTGCGGGTGCAAGTTTTTGACTTGTTATTCAAATAAAGTTAGCATTTCTTCTCCGGTTCATCTATTGACAGTTTTATAGGTTTTCCGAACCTTTTTTTAGAGATTTACTATCAAACACCCGTTAATCTACTAATTACCGGTGAAAGATTCAGCAAATGTCTTGTGAGCCTGCCAAAACATTACCGGTCGAAATTCTTGCGACCAGGTCCACTAGGAACTTTCCCTCACTATCCAATCCAACAGCCGATATCAAATAGAAACCAAAACAATAAAACTATAGTCTTAGAGTACGAAAAATGCAAAATTGTGCAACATTTTACACAAAAACAACATTAGATGGGTGTCTGAATCACCTTTGTGTTTGTTTTTCCCTCTTATCAGTATGCGTTCTGTATTTTGTTTATCTCCTCCTCTCTCTCTCTCTCTCTCTCTCTCTCTCTCTCTCTCTTTTTTCCAAAATCATGTTATTTACCCAGAACACTTCTAACCGGAAGGCTGAAATTCCAGTCTGGAATAGGAAAACATTGTTGTTTGTTCGTCGTAGTAACTCTTACTTCTCAGCTGACACTCTGTATATTTGCATAAGTTTCTCCATTGTTTTCGAAGATTGAATGTTTGGTCATCTCTATCCAAAAGTTTTATGACGAGAAGTGTACTAATAGTACACTTTGTTCTATGGTTTCTATTTATTGTCCTTACTCAAAAAAAATGAGACAGAGAGTGCAATGGAATTTGTTATACATGACTTAATTGGTTTTCAGAATACTAAATGTGACTAAATGTCCGCTGAGCCCGTCTAATGTGACGTTTGATTTATTGGAAGGTCTTTTGGTTTTGGTGTCATGGAGAATCCCATTCTGCTCTTCTTTTTCTTCTGAAGAAGGTCAAGCGTCTTCTGTCTAGGAAAGAGGCTACTGTAGTTGCCAAAGATCTAAAGTCCGTTGTGACCACCCCCGATTGCATGACTTCCGTTTCGATTTTTATATAATAAATCACGAGTTTTATCACACTTTTCCCTGAAACGCGAAAACGAGAAGATTACGATTCACAGACTAGAACACAGGTTTATTCAGTTTTTTTTTCAATTCAATTCAATGCAGTTCAGTAGAAATCGAGACAGAGTATAATTTGGGGGGAACAGGAAATAAGAAGCGATACAAAGTGCAAAAGGAGATTGCCGGAAAAGAGAATTATGGTGTTTGGGAGAAATAGAGTACAAGCGAACTTCCAGATGGACAGCAGATGTGGGGGCGATGGAAACCTGATTGTAGTTTTATGGGGTGTGCGCGTACTCGAAATAGGAATTGATGACCAGAGAAGGAAAGGTTGACAAGATGGTAAGGTGGTTGTAAAATGGATGATGGTGATGGAATTTTCACAAATTGTACAGAGTGTTCAATAGTCCCTAGAGAGAATTGAAATGAGAAGCGTTATACATTGCAGCGAGATGGGTATCATAGAATGGAAAGCAAGCGGATCAAGAAAAGAAAAAATAAATAATTACAAGAGAAGCTTAGAGCATCTCGTACTCCATTGCATCCACATCCTTCTCCTCAATCTTCTCAATTTCCTCCTCGTCATCCGACGGCTCCTCGGTTTTCTTTTCCTCAGTGACCTCATCGTCGGTGACTCCCAAAAGGATTCTCATGATTGCTTTCTTCTGTTGCTCAGTGATATTGCATGCTTGGAAATCGGGAAGCTTTGATTCCGGGTCCTCTGGAAGTTGATCCTCCACGTTCTCGTCATCCTCCTCGTCGTTCTCTACCCCTTCATCATCATCCGTCTCCTCATCATTACCCCCGTTCTTTGTCGAGATGAGCTTCTCGACGACTTCATTGAGCTTGTTAGCCACGTCATCCTCCTCACGCTTCTTCTCCGCCTCCTCCATTTGGGCTTTCAGAATCTCACAATACTTCTTGACTTCCGAAAGCTCTTTGACGACGACATCCTGTGCCTCTGGCGAAAGGACTTCTGCACCCATTTTTGGAGTGGTGTCAAGAACTTTTGGGGTGGTTCTGGCAGGGATTGGTCCCTCTCCAGGAACAAGAGACTCAAATGAATAGGCTGGGATTTCGGGGAGAGGACCCTTAGATTTAGCACGAACCTCTCGGAGAGCCGCCATTTGCTTTGCCTGTAATCCCGATGTTGAATTAGGAAAGATTACCCTTAAACCCACATTCTTTCTAGCCGTTTTCATCTCACGATCGGCTCTCTTGGTCTCCGAATGACGTTTGTAGCGACGGTAGCTTCGGAGCAAGTGGTCATTATGCCCACAGAGAATTTCGATCTGAAATTGTGAAATAAGGCTCTTTTTTTTATTTCAAAATGGCATTTCATAACCAACAATTATCTCTAGACTCTGAGAACCTAGACTTTTGCCATTTCCGAAAACAAGATCACAGATTATGTCTCTAAAAAGAAAACGAATTCAATTATACACGCTTACCCCACGGGATCCATAAATTCCATGAAATCCTTCGGCCAGAATAAGTCCGTCCATGTGTTTTTCAAACTTGAACATTTGTTTGAACATTCCCTTTGTGGGGAACATTGAAGCACGTGCCAACTGAACGGTCATGTTCATGAACAACAAGTCGTTGGCCGGGCACTGTTTGTACACCTTGATGTACTTATAGAACTCTTGGACTTGTTGTGGCGAGCCGACAGCCAGAGCCTCGTAGACGTTGTGCCAACGCTTCGACACATTCTGGAGGCTCGGACGGATATCGATTCGTTTCGTGATGTCTCGAAGACGATCGACAAAGTTCGCCGTGTTCACAACAGGCATTGTGTGCGGGGGCACTTGGCTTATTGACCGGTGGTAGTAGTATCAAGGGCAAAAAATGTAGATCGGAAGTGGCGACCTTCCCAATTATGGACAGGGTCGAATATATATGCGTGTGTGTGTGTGTAAAACACAGAAAATGAGAAAAAAACACGAGACTTGAAGAGAAAAGAGACCGCCCGACGTGAGCGGCGACGACGACGACGACGATGTGTGTGTGAAGGGGGGCGCGAGCGTGTGTGTGTGTGTGTGAGGAGTGAGGCGGGCGTTCGACACGACAAACAACTGCAGAAGTGAGGGCGAGAGAGCCGACAGGCGAGCGGCTATGCGATGCGTGCCACGCCGTCTTTCTCTGAATACTTCATGGTCAGATGTCCCGGGGCCAGACGCGAGACTGACAGAGATCGACGAGAAGAAGGCGTCGTCGTGTGTGCACAATGAAGGACTTGACGGGGACTACTCTGGCGGTGTGAGGCGAGGAATCACGGGACTCGAATTGACTGGTTTGAAGGAGGAGAAAAAACACACAGAGACACGCGCATGGGAAGAAGAACGATTGGTTGGTGTGTGTCTTTTTGGGGTGGAAGATGGGAGAGAAGGGAGAAGCATGTCAAAGAATCCAAGAGTCGTAAGGGGATGGTGTAAACTCCTACTTCTGAAAACTTGAAAACAGGAACCTGCTAGTTCCGTACCAGAAAACTGACTCTGATCAATTCCTTTTTCAAAATGTTACTCGAAATACTAAGCAACCGGAGCCGGACACTGCTCCTGACTTATCAATTTTCCTCTGTCACAAGCCATGAAATCATTGTATAAATTGTTGCATTTTCTAGCCAAATTCAAATTTTCTACCCGTTATCACGAAACGATACAAATCATTTTTTGTTTGATTCATTTCATTTTCCTAGTTTGGTCATGAAGCTGATTTATTTTATTTCTCTACTATTCCTAATAGTAAACTCATGTTCCTCCTATAAAGTATTAGTATTCAATCCAGCTTATGGATCGAGTCATTCTAATTTCCTCGGAAAGCTGGCGGATATTCTCATTGATGGAGGGCATAATGTGGTAAGATACTTATTAAGAATTAGGGATCTAGTTGAAGTTTCAGACAATGTTGATTCCAACTTACTTGAGTAATAAGAGGAATCAACCTGGATCCAAGAAAGTGAAGAATATTATTGAGATGGGACAAGATGAAAGAACTTGGAAGATATTTGAGGAGGGTCAGGTGGAAGAAATCGTTAGGACAAAGATTTGGAGGATGGATCCAGAGATGATGTCACTTTTTAGTGTGAGTCATTCCTACAAGATTGAAAAATTGTTGTATTTTAGATGGTCGGGAGGATGAATGTTGGAATTGGTTATCAGTGTGAATGTAAGAGAATTTGACGCAATCCTGGCTTTCTAAATCTATATTTTCAGACATTTTCAAGCAGACCGAGATTCTAGAACAACTTCGAAATGAGAACTTCGACCTTGCCATCACCGAATCTCTATTTATCTGCCCTTTTGCCCTCTTCGATCACATTGGAATCAAGACAGTCATTAATGCAGATTCAAACCTATTCAAAGACGCAATAAAGTATGCTCATGGTGAACCAGCTGCAATCGGTTATTATCCGGGACTCTTCTCACCCAATGGAGACAAAATGTCGTTCGTTGCACGTGTCAAGAATCTGATCACAATGCTCTTCACCAAATATTTGTTCGGGTCGAGATACGAGCAAGAGTTAAAGGCTATCAAACCATTTTATAATGGAGCCAAAAGTTGGACGGAGTTAGTGAGCAACGTCGCTTTCTACTTTATAAACTCAAATAAGTATTTGGATTATGCTAGTCCAACACTCCCAAAAACAGTTTTCGTTGGTGGAATGCAAGTGACAACTAACAAAAAGAAAACAAAGTTGAGTAAAGAATGGGATGAAATTTTGAATCTTCGGAAAAAAAATGTGTTGATTTCTTTCGGTTCATGTGCTCATTCTTCTACCATGCCAGATGAATTCAAGTTGGTTCTATTCCTGAAAATCAAAAGCATTTATTTTTTCAGAAACGCGTTCCTGGATGTCTTTCAGTCAATGCCAGAAACAACCTTCATTTGGAAGTATGAAGATGCGAATGCCACGTTGGCAGATCATCTTCCGAATGTGAAGTTGACCACTTGGATGCCACAAAATGATCTTTTGGGTAAATAATATTTTTTAATTCAAGAAAGTGTTCAAAAAAACATTCAAGATAAGAGAAACAAACAAAAATGATGAATGGTTTTCAGCTGACGACCGCCTAACACTATTCGTCACTCACGGAGGACTGGGCAGCACAATGGAGTTGGCTTATCAAGGGAAACCCGCTTTGATCGTAAACAAACATCACAATTCAGACCAAAACTCAAACTTTTTAGATTCCGTTAATGGCTGATCAGCCAAGAAACGCTCACATGCTAACACGATATGGTGGATCTCTTCAATTTGATAAAAGAAATCTCGGGAGTGCCGATCACCTTCGAGATGCCATTCAAGCGGTTTTGAATGACAAATCGTATGCTGATAAGGCTAGACGCTTGGCTAGAATTCTGAATGAACAACCATTTTCTCCGAAAGACGCGGTTTTGAATCATTGTAACTTTGCTGTCGAACACGGGCCACTGGAGACTTTGAGTTCGGAAGGAAGATTGTTGAACACTTTTCAGTTTTATTCTTTTGATATTGCAGCTGCCGTTTTGATTGTTGCTTTGATAGTTTTGTTTTTGATAGGGTTTATTGTTTCAAAATTATTAAGGTTGTTTATAAGAGTTGTTGGGTCACAGAAAAAGAAAATTGAATGAATAAATTTTTTTGTTTTTGGTTTTCAATACCATCACATCTTCCGAATGTGGTCGCAAAGTTCAAAAAGATCAAAACACTTCAGATCAAGCTTCTGAAATTCGAAACTGTTTCCACATTAATAAGCGTTCGAGATTGAACACGACCTTATGAATTGTCAGTTTGTCTATCTTAAAGCGATAAAATCATTATGTGAACTATTTCAAAGTTTTACACAACCACCACCTTTTCTAGCTGTTATCACGAAATGATCTGAATGATTGTTTTGTTTGAAATGATTGCTCCCTTGTTTGATCATGAAACATACTTATTTTATTTTTATACTATCTATTCCTTTTTGTTTGAGTCATTTCATTCTCTTGTTCGATAATGAAGCTCATATATTTTATATTTCTGCTATTTCTGAACTCCTGTTCATCCTACAAAGTATTAGTATTCAATCCAGCTTATGGATCGAGTCATTCTAATTTTCTCGGAAAGCTGGCGGATATTCTCATTGATGGAGGACATAATGTGGTAATATACTTATCAAGAAATAGAGATCTAATTGAAATTTCAGACGATGTTGATTCCAACTTACTTGAGTAATAAGAGAAACCAACCTGGATCAAAGAAAGTGAAGAATATTATTGAAATGGGACAAGATGAAAGGACATGGAAGATTTTTGAAGAGACGCAAATGGAAGATACCATAAAATCAAAGTTTTGGACAATGGATACAGATATTCTGTCGCTTTACACTGTGAGAAAATTCTAATAACTTAGAGAATGGAAGTTATTTCAGACTATCGAGAAATTCAACGTTGCGTCAAGTTATCAGTGTGAATGTATGAGCTAAGTAACATCGAAATCTTCTGAATCTTGAACTTTCAGATATCTTCAAGCAGACCCAGATTTTAGAGCAACTGCGTAATGAAAACTTCGATCTTGCCATCACCGAATCTTTATTTATCTGCCCCTTTGCTCTTTTTGATCACATCGGAATCAAGACAGTCATCATTGCAGATTCAAATCTATTCAAAGATGCAATAAAATATGCTCATGGTGAACCAGCTGCAATCGGTTATTATCCGGGACTTTACTCGCCAAATGGTGACAGAATGGGATTTATCGCACGTGTTAAAAATCTCATGTCAATGCTATTCACCAAATATTTGTTCGGATCAAAATATGAACTAGAATTAGATGCTATCAGACCATATTATAATGGAACTAAGAGTTGGACGGAGTTATTGAGCAGTGTCGCTTTCTATTTTATAAACTCAAATAAGTATTTGGATTATGCTAGTCCAACCCTCCCGAAAACAGTTTTCGTTGGTGGAATGCAAGTGATAACTAATAAGAAAAAAGCGGAACTAAGTCAAGAATGGGATGAAATTTTGAGTCTTCGAGAACAAAATGTGTTGATTTCATTTGGATCGAATGTTCATTCTGCTGATATGCCAGATGAATTCAAGTTAGTTTTTTAATAAATTCGAGAACATTTAATTTTTTTAGAAACGCATTCTTGGACGTGTTTCAGTCGATGCCTGATACAACCTTCATTTGGAAGTACGAAGATCCAAATTCCACGTTGGCAGATCATCTATCAAATGTGAAACTGACCACTTGGATGCCACAAAATGATCTTTTAGGTAAATAATATTTTTAATTCAAGAAAGTGTTCAAAAAATCATTCAAGATAAGAGAAACAAACAAAAATGATGAATGGTTTTCAGCTGACGACCGTCTAACACTATTCGTCACTCACGGAGGACTGGGCAGCACAATGGAGTTGGCTTATCAAGGGAAACCCGCTTTGATCGTAAACAAATAATACAATTGACTCAAAAACCTGAGCTTTGCAGATTCCCCTGATGGGTGACCAGCCAAGAAACGCTCATATGTTGACACGTCATGGTGGATCTCTTCAGTTCAATAAAAGAAATCTTGGGAATGCAGAGCAACTTCGACATACGATTCAAAAAATCTTAAATGACAAATCATATGCTGATAAGGCTAGACGACTGGCTAGAATTCTGAATGAACAACCATTTTCTCCGAGAGACGTCGTTTTGAATCATTGTAACTTTGCTGTGGAACACGGACCGTTGGAAACTTTGAGTTCAGAGGGCAGATTGTTGAACACTTTTCAGTTTTATTCTTTCGATATTGCAGCTGCACTTATTGTTGTCGTGTTAGTAGTTTTGATTGTGATTGAGTTTATTGTTTCGAAATTATTAAGGCTGTTTATAAGGGTTATTGAGCATCAGAAAAAGAAAGTTGATTGAATAAAGTATTTTGTTTTAGCGTTCTTTCATGAAATCAGAATAAAATCAATTATCAGTACATATATGGTCTGTCTAAAATTTCAGTTTCTTCGAAATATTAAACGAACTCAAACATCATTCATCATCCATAAAAATCCAAAGAAGAAGTCATAAATTGTCTGTCGATATTCCTCTAAATTTGTGTCAAGTTTTCACAAACCATAATTCTAACTAAAAAATTGCTTCTTATCGTACAAACCCCACCGACAACTCTTCTCAAACTGCTCTGCATAAAACCAAGACTGATAATGTCATTTTTTATTGTCTACACCCGTTGCTTTCAAAATGAAGTCTTCAATTTTCATTCTATTGATACTAGCAGGACTCTGCTCCACTTACAAAGTTCTCGTATTCAATCCAGCTTTCGGAGCCAGTCATTCTAATTTTCTTGGGAAGATTTCTGATATTCTGATAGACGCTGGTCATGAAGTCACTATGTTTATTCCGGTTTTCGTTGATGGGAAAAAGGATTTGGTTGGATCTAAGAAAGTGAAGAACATTGTAAAACTGGATCAAGATCCCAGAGTCTATCAGATGCAGAAAGAGGGAGCAACTGAGGAATTGATGAGGAAAAAGATTTGGACAATGTCTTCTGACATTTCCTCAATGATTGGGGTAAGGGAATGAGATCTGACTTCTTGGAATTAAAGAAACCTTTCAGTTCATCGGAAACTTCAGTAAGACTGCAGCCTATCAAGCCGAATGTGAGTTTTTGTTGCCTGAAAATAAAAGAAAACTGCATTTCAGATATGTTCCAGCAAACGGAAATTATAGAAAAGTTCCGGAGCGAAAAGTTTGATCTTGGAATCACCGAATCGCTTTTTGCTTCAGCTTTTGGTAATCGCTATTTATTATTCCTTGTGAAAAAATATAAAATTCAGCTTTATTCGATGAAATTGGAATCAAATCGGTTATCAACGCAGACTCGACTCTCTATATGAACGGGATGAAGGCTGCTCTCGGAGAGCCTGCTGCGATCTCCTATTACCCAGGACTCTTCTCTCCGATTGATGACAAAATGGATTTCATTGGAAGAGTCAAGAATCTAATGGGATACCAGTTTGGATATTTGTTCAGCACTTTGAAATACGACAAGGAAATGAATGCACTTCCAGCAAATTATAAAGGATCGAGAGACTGGAGAAAGCAGTTGGATAGCGTCGCTTTCAATTTCATCAACTCCAACCAATACATTGATTACGCGAGTCCATCTCTTCCCAAGACAGTTTTCATTGGAGGAATGCAAGTTAACACCAAGAAAAGTGGAAAAGCAACTCTGAGCAAGGAATGGGATGATGTTCTGTCTCAAAGGAAAACAAATGTGCTGGTTTCTTTCGGATCGAATGCATTCTCTTCTGATATGCCAAATGAATTCAAGAAGGCGTTCCTTGAAGTGTTCGCTTCAATGCCTGATACAACATTCATTTGGAAGTACGAAGAGGCGAATGCCACGTTGGCAGATCATCTTCCGAATGTGAAACTGACGACGTGGATGCCACAAAATGATATTTTAGGTTTGTATTGAATACGGTGAATTCTAACAGCTCTCTGAATTTCAGCTGATGACAGATTGACTCTTTTCGTCACTCATGGAGGCCTCGGAAGTTCCGTCGAGTTGGCTTATCAAGGAAAACCAGCTGTTGTTGTAAGTATTCTGATAAATTATTTGAAAAAAGTGGTCACTTTAGATCCCACTGATGGCAGATCAACCTAGAAATGCCCACATGCTCACCCGACACGGGGGAGCTCTTCAACTCGACAAAACCCTTCTTGATCAACCAGAAGAGATTCGAAAAGCGATTCAGACAGTTCTAAATGATAAGAATTACAAAAAGAATGCGGAAAGACTTGCAAAAATCCTTGAAGATCAGCCAAACAAACCGAAAGATGTTGTTTTGAAGCATTGTGATTTTGCAGTTCAATTCGGGCCACTGGAGACTTTAAATTCAGAAGGACGTCATCTGAATACATTCCAATATTATTCATTTGATATTGCTCTGGCAGCTCTTTTAGTTGCTCTTTTATTGTTATTTATTGTACATTTAATTATCAAATTAGTCTTCCGAAGGCTGAAAAAAATGTTTTTGAGTCCGAAGAAAAAAACGGAATAGGGTTATTGATTGTTAATAAATGTTTTAAATTTAACCAGTACAAGTAAAGTTCATTGGCCACATCATAGCCATAACAAATCAAATCCTGAAACTTTTCTTTTGTGACTTGTTCCTTCTTCCAAAGTACTTCCCTGCCGGTCAGCAAAAATAATTGGCGTCGAGGAAATTATCATTTCCTTTTATGATAAAGGCTTTATCATGATAGTTTGGTCAGTTCTTTCATAGTTTTCATTGCACTTCGACAATGAAACTTCTTATTTTCCTTCTTTTAATTGAGCTCAGTTATGAGTATAAAGTATTGGTTTTCAATCCGGCATTCGGAGCAAGTCATTCTAATTTTATGGGAAAGATTTCGGATATTTTAATCGACGCGGGGCATGATGTGGTTAGTTTTTAAATAGATCTCTCATTTTAATAATTGAATTTCAAGACGATGCTAATTCCGATCTCAATGGCCTCCAAAAAAGACTTGGTTGGCTCAAAAAAAGTCACCAAAATAATTCGACTCGATCAGGAGCCGAGGAGTAAAAAGATGCAAGAGGAGGCAAAGACTGAGGAAATGATTAAGAAAAAGATTTGGAAACTTGACGCGGATATTACTGTTTTCTTTTCGGTTAGTTTTTCTTCGATCCAAAATAAAAAAAGAGATTTCAGATGATCAAAAACTTCAGTTTAGCCAGTGGTTATCAGTGTGAACGTGAGTTTGGGTTAGTAGTTGATGAAAGTAGTTATCAGTGACGGTTTTGTCGAAAATAATGATAGAAGTGGCATGATTAGTAGAGGGGCACTAGAAACTATAATTCCAGATATATTCCAACAGACTGCCATACTAGATCAACTTCGGAACGAGAAATTCGACTTGGGAATCACCGAATCCTTATTTATTTGTGGTTTTCGTAAGTTTTAGGTTCCAAATCCCCAATATAACAAAACTTTCAGCTTTATTCGACCACATCGGAGTGAAAACAGTGATAAACGCTGACTCAGTTCTCTATCTCGATGTTGTCAAATATGCGCTCGGTGAGCCGGCGTCGACGAGTTTCTATCCGGGATTATTCTCAAAATTCATTGACAAAATGAGTTTTATCGAGAGAACAAAGAACCTTTTCGGAATGGCGTTCTCTTGGTATTTCTCATGGTCCAGATTTCAAGGAGAACTCGAGGCGATCAAACCGTACTACAATAAGACGTTGACTTGGGATGAGCATATCAACGGAGCGGCTTTTTATCTGATAAATTCGAATCAGTACCTGGATTACGCTAGTCCAACTCTTCCCAAGACAGTGTTCATTGGGGGAATGCAAGTGAACACCAAGAAAAATGGGAAAGTGAAATTGGACAAAGAGTGGGATGATCTGCTGAGTATTAGGAAACAGAATGTGCTGGTTTCTTTTGGATCGAATGCATTCTCTTCTGATATGCCAAATGAATTCAAGAAGGCGTTCCTTGAAGTGTTCGCTTCAATGCCTGATACAACATTCATTTGGAAGTATGAGGAGGCGAATGCCACGTTGGCAGATCATCTTCCAAATGTGAAACTGACCACGTGGATGCCACAAAATGATATTTTAGGTTTTTTTGTATACGGTAGACTCTAATAGCTCCCTGAATTTCAGCTGATGATCGATTGACTCTTTTCGTCACCCATGGAGGCCTTGGAAGCTCCGTCGAGTTGGCTTATCAAGGAAAACCAGCCGTTGTTGTAAGTATTTTCACTGTCTCTGATATCAAACGCCTCTTTTTTAGATCCCACTGATGGCCGATCAACCTAGAAACGCATTGATGTTGGCAAGACACGGTGGAGCTTTGCAACTAGACAAATTCAATTTGGATAACCCTAAAGAGATTCGTCGGGCTATTCAGACAGTGATAACTGACCCCAACTACAGAAAGAATGCAGAGAAACTCGCTGATATTCTCTCCTCACAACCTTATCAACCGAAAGAAGTCGTTTTGAAACATTGTGATTTTGCCGTGAAGTTTGGCGATTTGAAGACATTGAACTCGGAGGGAAGACTGCTGAATGTCGTTCAATTTTATTCTATCGACATTGCTTTGGCTGCTTTCTTGTTGATTTTTATTTTGATTTCAGTAGTTTTTGTAGTTTTTCGATTCGTTTTGAGAAGGATTTTCTCTAAATTTTCGGAACAGAAAAATAAAATTGAATAATTTAGTATTTGTGTTCAGTATTAATACACTATTATGCTGGTCAGAGCGACTCAGAGTTTTGGCCTAGAATCCGACAAGCTCTTCCACGTGAGGTCCGGGCACAAAAATAAAATAAAGTACAGTAAGAACTTTCAACCATAACCCATGCGCCTTTAAGGTTTCAATAGAAAACGTTAAAGGCGCACGACAAAAAGTGAAAAGTTCTTACTGTACCAATTTTATTTTCGTGCCTGGACCCCACATGGAAGAGCTTGTCGGATTCTAGGCCAAAACTCTGAGTCGCTCTGACCAGCATAATATGAAGTGTAGATCAAAACGCGAGGAGGGAAAATTGATAACAAATAAGCGATCATTAATTTCTTATTTTTTTTACATGGAATTGCGATGTTTAAATTTATTTTTTCATGAAACTGTTTTTTAAAACGAAGCGAATATTTAACTTTTAAAGTTTCTTTCGAAACTCCAATTTTTTCTGCATTTTTCTAATCGCTGCAGCTTTTTTGCGTCAAAAACTAGATTCCCCACGAAATTCTGAGTAGAAATGACTTTTTTTTAAACTTTATTACTTCAATTCTAGAGTTTTTGGGTTCGGAATTCCAAAAAATGGCCTTCCCTGTAAATCGGCAGTTTAAAGGAACACGCAAAAATTTGTTGGGGTCTCGACACGATGCACTGGCTACGGTAGCTCATCGAAATAATTTTTAAACTGGGCGGTATTTTTTAAACTCGTTTTTTCTGTAAATTTTGACGATTTAACATTGTTTTTTCACAAAAATTATATAAATTTTTCATTTTCAGGTATTGACTGATCTCCGGGCCGTTATCAGAAGGCAAAACAAGCAGTTATGGCGACTGGACGGGTGAGGGAATGCGTTTCTTTTGAGTATTCATACCATATCTTTCAGAAACGTGAAACCGCCGATCGCAGAGCCTGGGAACTCCGTGAGAACAGATTCAGCCGTTTTTATGATGCGAAAAAAATTCCTGCCGAAAATATGAAGTCTACAAGTGGCGTGCAAAATCAGTTGATCACGTATACTCATTCTGAAGCCATCGATTTCGCGGCGGCAACGTGGAACTGGCAACAACGAATTAGAAATCTGGTTTTGAAACCGAATAAAGGCTCCGTGGAAATTCCGACTCACGAGCTTGAAACCGGCCTTCGCGCTTATTATCGAGTGTTAGTTGTGAAGAAAGACAAGTATATTTTGATTGCCTGCCACATCAATTTGCATGGATTTCATCGAGGTGACCTTCGATTTGTTGAAGTAAACAAACGAACTATTGTGAAAGGATTCGAGTTCAGTGTCATTGGAGAACTGTTTCCAGGAGATGTCGTTGCGGTGACGAAGCTGGGAAGAAGATCGAGAGCAAAGTTTCAACCGGTCGATGTATTTTCTGTCCATCCTGACGCCGACTGCACTTGGGAAGTTCTGAATATGACGCTTCTGACCAGAAAAGCAGTGCAAATCGTCGACTTTGCGGTATTAAAAAACGGCGTCGCAGTGTGTGAAGGACATGTTGAGGCGATGAATGTCATCCCGAATACAAAGGAACCATTGGAAGTTGACAAGATGTATGAGGGTCTCGCTTTCATTCCTGAGTCGATTGAGTGCAATTACACCCAAGAAGATTTATCCGGAGGAAGAGTTGGATTGATTGCGCTAGCTTCCCATCTTCATTCATATCCGAACGTTCTCAGCACCATCTACTCATATTCTTTCTGTCCACGCCAACAGCGACTCTTGCACACCGGATATTAAGCCTTCAAGCCTGAAACTGATCTTTATCACTCGGAGGAAGGAGGAGAAATGGTCAAAAAGTGTGTACGAATAGGAGCATCAGCTGCTCTCACAGTTTCCGGCGGAAGGTATGATGACAGGGCGTTCAAGATTAGAGATATCCGACGTGAAGGTTTGACTCTTCGTTTCACAATTTCGAACCCACGAGAACGGCCATCCGAAGGACTTTGGAATGCTAATAACCGAATTTCTTTGGAGGGAAAGTTCGGTCGAATCGATGCAGTCATTGAAACAGTCATACTTGAAAGTAAAGGACGGAATATTCGAATCGCTGCGAGAATTCGTCGAGGGATCTCGAAAGATATTCGTTTCGACAAGGGAATTTCTATTGTTCAACAATGTGTACCCATGGACAAAATGAAATTGGATTCAGACTTCTTTGAAGAGATGGATGATGGATCGAACGGCAGAAGGGTGATCAAAACGTTGTATGGTGACGCGCCTATCAAATCGAAGGTCGAAACTTCTGGTGTTTTCACGTTCCCAGGCAATCCGGAGATCGTGCTCAATGAGCATCAGAACCTCTATGTATCGATGATTGTAGCAGATGAGCCGATGGTTATCGGAAACTCCCCGTTTGGTTGTGGAAAGTCAATGACAATGGTGACAGCTGCCATTGAGGTGCACAAGAGAAATGCTCGATTGAAACGAAAGTATCAGCAACTTCTGATCACTCAAACCAACAACGCGGGAGTCAGTTTAGTAGAGATTGCACGAAAAGCAGAGGAGCAAAACATCTTGTTTCTGAGATACGTTAGCGAATCGAATTGGGATCTTCTGCCAGAATCAGCTCACACCGTTTTCGATATGCCAGTTTTGATGAAGAAAGTGTTTGTCGACTGGGCAAGAAACAGAAGTATAGCCTCTTCTGATAAATTAAAGCTGCTCCACAAAGAATCTCTGGTTAAGAGAGTCATTCAAAAATATATGGACCCAGGAGAGCTTCAAGGACAGGCAAAACTGATTTATGAGAGCTTGGGCAAAAAGAAGCGTTCGGTTGAGCCATCTGTTCGTGTATTGAGAGAGGCCTTCTTCTTGCTCTACGAGCCCGATGTGATTGTGACGACGGCGGATTCGCTGAATGGATTATTGGAGTCGAATTGTCTCAAGTATATTTCGAATGTTCAAATCGATGAGGCGAGTCAACTTCCGGAGCATATCCTTATTCATCTTCTAAAAACGTTCCCACATGCTGGATTTGGATTAGTCGGAGACGTCAAGCAACTTCCTCCGCACTGTGATAATGAGCTAGATGGCCTTCTGAAGAAATACGGAATCGGAAATACGATGAGAAGAGCTTCACAGAAACGCATGTTTCCTCAGTCCATTCTTCGACATGTATACCGTTGTCATCCAGTGACCACCCAGCTTCTGAGCAATATGTTTTATGATGGCCATCTAATTAGTGCCATCGAAGAGAACGAACGAAACGAGTTTATGAGAATGCGTCCAGATGTTTGGCCCAATCGAAAATTCCCGATTCTCGTATTGAATCAAGAACAAAAAGGTTATAAAATGGGAACTTCCGTAGCTAACGACGCCGAGAAAACGCATGTTTTACGAATCGTGAAGTGCTTAACCCGTGAAGTCAACGGATACCAGCTGAAACCTGATGATATTGGAATCATCTCCTTCTACAGAGCCCAAACCTCTGTTCTGACTGAAGCTTTCCGTGGATCGGGCGTGAAATGTGGAACCATCGACACGTTCCAGGGATCTGAGCGAGAGGTGATGATTGTGTGTTGTACAAACCCAAAACCGTCGGATTTTATGCAATTTGGAAATCGAGTCAATGTCGCCATGTCGCGAGCACGACAAGCCACGCTCCTCATTGGAAACGCAAGAGGGCTGCTATGTGCGAAATACTGGGGCAAAATTGTTACGAAAGCCCGAGAGAATGGATGCTATATCGACGATGTGAGTTTGTTTTGAATAAAACGAAAAGAAAACAACTTTTTCAGATTTCGAAGTTCGGGCAGAACTGCGGGCCTGATGGAAATGGCGATCGCGATGGGTCCGAAATTGGCGACGGCCTAGCAGGAGCCGGAAATCGAAACAGACGACGTCGTGGTGGTAGACGTGAAAGAGAAAGAAAACAGAATACAAATCAGCGACGAAACGGAGTTGAAGAAGAAGAGAAGCCGAATACGGCAGCTCAAAGAACTCAAAAAAGACGCGAACGCCGTCAGCGAGCTAAACAGCGGGAGAATGAGCAGAAAGCCGTGGTAGGACAAAAAAAAGTTGAAAGAAATATATTCGTGTTGTTTCAGACGAACCAAGCTCCTGTGGCTAAGGAAGCCCCCAAGAAAAGCCGCCCCAATCAGAGCCAACGTCAGGCGCTGCGGCAGAAAGAAGGGGAGGATAAGACGGGAGGAGCAAGCTATGCTAACGTTGTTGCCCGGGCTGGAAGACCGATAGTAATCGAAATGTCGCCGATTATTGACGGACTTCTGAATATGCGCATAAAGGTTGTTTCTATATCTATCATCAAAACTTTATTTAATTTTTTCCAGAACTCGGAATGACCTCGGGCCAATACTACTGATCTCGAACTATTCATCATTCAGACAAATCCCCGTTTATCTTCTGTTTTTAATTGTTTTATCTGTTCCCTCCTGATTCCCTCTGTACTAGTTTTATCTGCGAGTAGCCCCCTGTTTCATTAAAGGATTCCTTTCCCTGATTCTTTTTTGTTTTCCCCCTAGGGCCCTAGTTCCAGAGTAGCCCACCCCACCGGTTTCATCAGATGATCCTCTTATCCCTGATTTTATTTTGTTTTACCCATAGGGCCTTAGTTCCAGAGTTGCCCCCATCGTTTTAAAAATTGAATCAGATGAACCTGTCATCTTGCCATCGAATGAAAATCGGTTCATTGGTCGCTTATCAATCACAAACCATGCGGTGACCACACGACGGCGAATATAAAACGCAAAAAGAAAATGAGGGGAGTTTAATCATGAATATTCTCTTTTTCTTCCTAGTTTTCTGCTCCATCTCCTTCTCCTGTTCCTATAAAATTCTGGTGTTCAATCCGGCTTTCGGAGCCAGTCATTCTAATTTCCTAGGGAAGATTTCTGATATTCTCATCGATGCGGGTCATGAAGTGGTGAGAAAACCGGGGGGAAACTCCAGAAATCTCCAGATTCAGACAATGTTAATTCCGATTTCAATGCAATCGAAAAAGCATTTAATCGGATCGAAAAAAGTGAAAAATCTCATTCGAATCGGCCAAGATCCACGTAGTATTGAGCTCTACGCGAGCTCTGGAGCCGAGGAATTCCTTCGAAAAACCATTTGGAAAGAGGCATCCGACGTTTCGATTTTCTTCAAAATGGCCGCAGATTTTAGTCGGAATTGCGGTTTTCAGTGTGAACGTGAGATCAGGATGCAAACGCGCCCCACCGAACTAAAACCATTTCGCTATCTCGATTTACGGCGACGCTGAAACTGCGCTAAACCAGTATTTTTGAAGAAACGGGGCATTCTGAAAATTAAAAAATTAATTCTAATCGATATACTTTTGCAAAATGTTTATTTTATTCGCTAGTTTTTAAAAGAAGACCTGCGCAAAAAGTCAAAGCGTTCCGCCGGCGTTTCCATGGTGTTCAGTGGAGCGCACTTGCTTTTTAAATCGTTTTGAGCGCTCGAGCGGAGAAGTGAGAAAAATATAAATATTCAAAAATTATTTTGTGCGCTGGGGTGCGATTGCTAACTCGTGAACCCGAATGCGCACTAATGAGGGCAGTTTTTCAGATATTTTCCAGCAAACGGAAATCCTGAAGTCGTTGGAAAAAGAGAAATTCGATTTGGGAATCACCGAATCACTTTTTATTTGTGGATATCGTAAGCGTTGCGGTCGCGTCGCGGCTTTAGAGAATTTAAATTTCAGCTCTATTCGATCAGATTGGTATTAAGACAGTGATAAATGCGGACTCGGTTCTCTTTATGGACGCTGTCAAAAACGCCCTTGGAGAGCCTTCCTCTTCTGCTTATTATCCAGGTAAACGCGCTCTAACGAACTGTGTTCAACAGAGCGCGATTGCATCACTACGCGCCCATGACATGTTTTTTTCAATCACATAATTTCCAGCCCTCGTCTCACCGATGACTGATAAGATGAGTATTTTTGAACGAGCCAGAAATGCGATTCAAATGTTTCTTCCAATGTATTTTTCGGAAATGAGATTCGAAGAGGAATTGAGATCAATTAAACCGTATTACAAGGGCACAAAGACCTGGAGACAGCATCTAGAAGGCGTCGCTTTTAATATGGTTAACTCGAATAGATATCTGGATTATGCTAGTCCAACTCTCCCGAAAACTGTTTTCATTGGTGGAATGCAAGTTGGTTCTAACAGGAAATTGAAATTAGAAAAGTCGTGGGATGATCTTCTGAATATCAGATACCAAAATGTGTTAGTTTCCTTCGGTTCGAATGCATTCTCATCTGAAATGCCTTCGGAATTCAAAAATGCATTCCTAGAAGTATTCGCTTCCATGCCTGATACAACGTTTATTTGGAAGTACGAAGAGGCGAATGCCACGTTGGCAGATCATCTGAAGAATGTGAAATTGACGACGTGGATGCCGCAAAACGAGCTGTTAGCTGACCCTCGGATGTCGTTATTCGTGACTCATGGAGGACTCGGAAGCTCTATTGAGTTGGCTTATCAAGGAAAACCAGCTGTCGTGGTTGGTATAGAAGGCTCCCCAGTTATTTATCTTTTTTTTCAGATTCCACTGATGGCAGATCAGCCTAGAAATGCTCACATGCTCACCCGACACGGAGGAGCTCTTCAACTCGACAAAACCCTTCTTGATCAACCAGAAGAGATTCGAAAAGCGATTCAGACAGTTCTAAATGATAAGAATTACAAAAATAATGCGGAAAGACTTGCAAAAATTCTTGAAGATCAGCCAAATAAACCGAAAGATGTTGTTTTGAAGCATTGCGATTTTGCAGTTCAATTTGGACCATTGGAGACTCTGAATTCAGAAGGACGTCATCTGAATACATTCCAATATTATTCATTCGATATTGCTCTGGCAGCTCTTTTAGTAATCCTTTTATTTTCATTTATTGTACATTTAATTATCAAATTAGTCTTTAGAAGGCTGAAAAAAATGTTTTTGAGTCCAAAGAAAAAGACGGAATAGGGTTATCGGTGTTTGAATATTTATTAATAAATGTTTAAAATTTAACCAGTACAAAGCTAGAATCCTGGATGAGCAACCTTATAAACCATCTGACCTTGTTTTAAAGCATTGTGACTTCGCGGTGAAATTCGGAGCATTGGATACATTGCAATCGGAGGGACGGAATCTATTAGGTTGTTCAATAATTTTCCGAAAATTTCGAATGCTTGTGTTTGGTGGCCGATTTCTCGGCGATGGACTTAGTTTTCAATTCTCTTTTGTGCTTGTCTGAAAGCCCTTTAAATGCACTATTGGTGCCTCATAGCTCTTATAAACTCCTTCTCTAGTTCCGAAGAAACGCCGCCTGTCGCAAAGACTCCTTACTTGAAAATGAGCTATCCATTTTGTTTCAACGTTTTCAACCCGAAAAAGTTTTGACATTCAGGAGGAAATCATTGATAATTGTAAGGGACATGGCCAGCGTGCTGATAAAACTGAAACTAGATTTAGCTGAACCGATTTCGAAGAGCTGACTTCGCGAGACCAGGAATGTTGTATGTGAGGGATTTATGTTTGGTGCAGCTCTGTTAAGAGACGGAGCCATTTCTAACTGCCCGTGAATTATTAACACAGATAAGGGTTACCTATCTAGTAAATCAAAACAACTGGAAG